>CM060403.1:127012343-129476093 GCA_030545235.1 Helianthus tuberosus | reverse complement strand
TTAGGTTTTAGGGTTAAGAGATCTTAGTTAGGGTTCGACGAGCCGGTTCCAACGCCGCTGGAATGAGTCCAATCGGAGTTCGTTTGAGTCGGTTCCCCGCTGTTCCCCACTTTTTTAGTGTTCCCCAATGAACCTTCCCCTGTATATTATACTTTAAATCGCAAATGTAAATAGATACCTGGATTCATATTCTTCGCTTGTGGTCTGTCGTTGTTTGCTTTGCTTCTTTTCTCAATATTCATGGAATCGTAGTTGAAATCGCAATGGAGAGTAGCAGTGAATCGTAGTTGAAATCGCAATGAGTTGCAGGTAATGTTTTGGAGAAGGAGAATGCTTTTGATTTTTTGGGTTTTACGGTATGATTTTGAGTTTTTGTGTGCTGATAATCAGGGGTTTTGTTCTCGCTATGGACGATTCTAACCTTGGCGGTTTCTTTTATTAATTTTAATTTGATTAATTTAATTGTTTAAACACGCGCTTTTAATGAGATGATCGTACGGTTGTTGTTGTAGCGTACATAATGTACGATTAGAGTGTTTGTATGATAACCGGCCTCTATATATATATAATAAACCATTAAAAACTACATAAACATACATAATAATTTCAAAAAACATAGTATCAAAATAAAAACATTTATTCTTCGTCGGTTTCGAACCTAGAAATTGTTGAAACATGATCCACCAAATCAGATCGAAGGTTGTGATGTATATCCCTTGACTTGATCAAAAATTCATTTGACGCTTTATCTTCGTCTGTGACTGTTACGTTATCTGATTGGGGGTCATCGTCATCATAGTAGGTAACGACCGCTCTACCTTCATTCTCCAAAATCATGTTGTGAAGAATGATACATGCGTACATCACGTTTCCAATCCTAATTGCCTGGTTACATCCGGTTTTTGTTGGAAATAAACATACTTCTCCTCAAGATCTCTAGATATCCTTAAAAATAAGTTTCTACTCATACGAAAACGACGCCTAAACATTTTTTCATCATACTTAGGTTCCGCTGAGAAGTAATCGCTTACCAACAAATTGTTAGCGGTGTGCCGTTCACGAGCGATGTACCTCCTCCGTTTAGGTTGCGAAGTCTCTTCCTCATCGTCTTCCACGATAGCTTTCACCACCGTCGCGATCGTTTGTATAAATATTTTTGCACCATCGTCAGATGATGATGACGATTCACTTGAACTTGAATAACTCATGGCAAGATTGTGTTTTATGTGTTTGATATTGTGTGAGAAAAATGTTAAATAAAGGAAAACAAGTTTTTTTTTTAAATAATGCCCAACGGCTAGTTTTATTGGCCAATCACATCCCGCCAAGTCAGTCTCGTAGCCCCGCCCCACGCCCAGCTTTAAACTCCCGCCCCTTGGGCCACGCCCAAACCCAAGCCCACCCGAGGTGGTGGCTTGGGCGTTTTCAGCCAACTCACGAGTCACGCCCCAAACCCCATAGTCTAATAAAAGTTAAATAATAGTTGAAGGACCACTTATGTAAACCACCATATCCGATAAGATGAAAATGAGGATGTCGACACACATTCACTTTCTGTAAACTACTACTGTCTGCTGTCTGTCTGTCTGTCTATCTGTACACGGAATCTAAAACCCATATTGAAACAAGTACAATCATCCACACCAAATCATTCCCATCACCTATAAAACTTCCAAACCCATCACCCAATTTCTAGAGAGAGAAAGAAACACCATCTCTTAGAGAGAGAAACCCATCCAATGGCAGAAACACCACAACACCACCGCCAAGTTCCACCAATGATGATTACACTACCACCACAATCATCATTCGAAACCCTATTCACAGGTGGGCCTGGGCCAGGCCCAGGGTTCAGCCCCGACCCAATGACCATGTTTTCCAATTTCATCACTGATCATTACCCTGATGTGGATTCACGCTCGTTTTCTCAGCTTCTTGCTGGTGCTATGGCTTCTCCTGCATCAAACGCAACTGGTTTTGTGTTTGATGGGTTGAAAGAAAGTGATTCTGCAAAGAAAGTTGGGGGGTTTAAGGAAAATAGGCCCGTTGACTTGGTGATTGGTCAATCGCCATCTGGGTTTGTCTTTCCAAATGTTTTTAGTCCTTCTGGTTTTCTTAATTCTCCTGGGTTTTTATCACCTCTTCAGGTATTGTTGTGTTTGGTTATGTGTTGTGATCTGAATGAGGAATTAAAGTTTGATTTTTTTTTTAAAGAATATGATTGATTATCTTTGAGTTTTGGTGTTAAATTAGCTAATTTTTAACTTTAGTTTTGACTTAGTTTGTTTGATTTTAAGTTAAAGTTTGAAAATTGCTCCAAGAAAATGGTGATCTTTGACTTTTGATGTTAGATTAGCTAGTTTTCAAATCCAAATTTGACTTAATTTGTTTGATTTGGAGTTAAAGTTTGGTAATTTTTTCAAGAAAATGGTGATCTTTGACTTTTGATGTCAAGTTAGCAAAATTTTAACTTCAAGTTTGTTTGATTTGGACTCTTTGATGATTGTTTGATGGGAATATGGTAACCTTTAACTTTTCATGTCAAATTAGCTAATTTTTAACTTCAGTTTTGACTTTATATGTTTGGTTTTAGTTCAATTTTAATAGTTTCTCCAAGAAAATGGTAACCAAATTTGTCAAATTAGCTAATTTCAACTTCAAATTTGACTTACTTTGTTTGATTTGGATTGCAACTTTGATAGTTTCTCCTAGAAAATAGTAATCTTTGACTTTTGATGTCAAATTAGCAACTTCAAATGTGTTCTTATTTGTTTAATTCCGGCAGAGTCCATTTGGGATGTCACACCAGCAGGCGTTGGCTCAAGTTACCACTCAGGCTGCATTATCTCAATCGTATTTTAATCATATTCAACCGGAAAATCAGCCTTCCGCAACAGAGCCATATGAGCAACAACCACAAATGGTCAACACAGTCAATTCAAAATCAGATCACGAGGATTCCCAAATCGGGTCACCAGTTGATTTGTCGGTTTCTCAATCCGACGCTACTGAACCTCAACAAATCATTGCTACTGATACCAATGATGGCTACAATTGGAGGAAGTACGGTCAAAAACAGGTCAAAGCAAGTGAGCATATGCGAAGCTACTATAAATGCACATATGTTAACTGCCCGGTGAAGAAGACGGCCGGGCAATCAGTTGATGGTCAAATAACTGATATCGTGTTTAAAGGCAATCACAATCATGACCCACCTCCACCTAAGCGCGCGAAAGAAGGTGCTGATGTGAACAAACCGATTAGTTCTCAATTGGAAACGCGCGCTGTGGAAACACCGGTAGCTGATCTAGGATCGAACCCGTTGATGAAATTTGATCAAGTATGTAATCAGTTCATTGATCAGTTGATGAGCACTGATGAGCCAGACGATGAACCTAATCCAAAAAGAAGGTATGTAGAAGATCGTTAAGCATATGCATTTATGTGTGTGTTTTGTTAAATTTAACATTTTGCACGTTGGCTAACACATTTTTTTCCCACATGGACTAAAGGAATACTGAAGTCGGGCCTGTTTCTGTGCCTGTGGACCCAGCTTTATCTAACAAGATGGTACCAGAACCGAAAATTGTAGTTCAGACAAGAAGTGAGGTTGATCTTTTAAACGATGGGTTCAAGTGGCGAAAATACGGGCAGAAAGTGGTCAAGGGGAATACTAATCCAAGGTGATCGATCTTATTTAAATTTTGTTGGGTGAAACATATAAAATGGTTGAGGTTGCTTATATGAAGTTTTGAAATGTGCAGGAGTTATTATAAATGTACATTTGCAGGATGCAATGTGAGAAAGCATGTAGAAAGATCTCCATCAGACCCAAAATCTGTGGTAACGACATATGAAGGGAAACATGATCATGATATTCCAGTATCTAAGCATCGAGGATACTTTAGCAACAATGGTGGTGGGCAAATGGGTAAATCTACAAAACCGTCACAGCGCAAAGACACCAACTTAGGAAACAATGAAAGACCGGCTCTTTTACAGATGAAAGAAGAGGCAATAACGGCGTAAACGTTGTTCTGAATGTGGTAATGTAAAAGATATCTTTTGAAGTTTTTATTGTTGCTAACAGAATAGTAGTACATTTCGGATTATAAGTATTTGATGGTTTATTGGAGACAAGTCTTTGTACAAATGGTCGGGTTGCTTGTAATGAGTAGATCGCGGGCCTTGCTCGCCCTATTTGTACACAAAGAGAGTTATATGTACTTCAAGTTTAAGGGTAGATTATGTGCTGTTATTGTAGCTCTTGGTTGTTGGTTTGCTCTTTAAAGGAAATTTTTGGAATGTTGTATGGTATGGTTATGATTTTCTCTAACATGCGTCATGTATGTTTATATGCTAGCAATCTTGGTTTAGCTGTTCTTGAACCCTTCCCTTATAACATATAACATATGTGGAAGCCTTAACAGGCTTCTATTTGATTCAATACGAGACCCATATTAGGATTGAAAGGGCCCGTGTCGTGTCGGGTCTGAAGCCCCAAGTTACGGCCGAAGAGGAATTACAAACAATTCCTTCCGGGCCATTGGGTTTGGTTGACAATTGGGATGGTGAACGAACTGGAACCAGGTCAAACTCAAAATCTAAAAAGTTCGGGATGGGTATTTAGATATAAAGACCAGATATGAGACGAGATTAAATTTAAAACTTTTCGCATGTATCAAAATAATCTACTAATTTACTAATTTTTAGTTTTATGATTTCTAATTTCCTTTGTTTTATGTATTTGGATATTTCAACGGTTAATTTTTCACAAACAAACAGGTATACCCGATACTCACGGGTATAACCGATACATGATGAGTAATTACTCATCGTGTGATGAGTAATTACTCATCGTGTATCAGTTATAACAATTTTTTTTTGGATAATCTTTTGTCAAGAATGTTGAATCAAACTCATTTTGTTCCAAATCATAAGATTACAATCATAGATAGCCACAATCATTAGTCACAAGATTGAGGTTATACCAGAACAATAATCAGGGCCGTATCCGAGAATGATAAAAAAAATTGGGCCCCGGGCAAAACAAAAAAAATTGGTATAATATAAACTCATCAAATATATATCAAGAAACCACAATACGACATGCTAATCATGGGGTTTGAACCCATGACCTCAAGATTATAACCCAAAACATTAACTAATTAATCATATAATCATCTTGTTAACAAGATCGAAGAGTCAATTAATTAAGTGAATTGATAGTTCAAAACAGTTTAGGAAATAAAAAATGCATGGGATTAACTGAAAATTGTTTAGAAAATAAAAATGTAAAGGAAGGGTTTAGAAATTAGAACTCATGACCTTGGTTTTCAAACTTGAGTATCTTAACCATTGAACCAGCTTCATTTTTGTTACTGAAGTCATTTATTAAACACTAGTATTAAGCTCCTGCGTTGCAGCGGTTGTCATAAAACTGTGTTAAGTAGTAGCAATACTATACCATTGTCAACGACCACCAACACCGGAAAAGCTCGTAATAACAAATAAATAAAAACGGGAAAAAAATAACGCCGAAAGAAAAGCAGATGTAAAATCTTTGAATCACGCACTCGTTGTTGAGAAATCAAACCGAAACGTAAAACATAGAAAAATATAACTAAGTCCATCAAGGACCCGCATGTTGGACGAACTTGTCAAATGCAGAAAAATAGATGTGACGCGATGGGCTAGTCAAACGGAAAAAAATATACGGAAAAATGTTGAACCCCACACACACGTTGCGGTGCGTTAACTCACAAAATTTACAACGAAACGAAAAACTTGCGAAAGATGAAAAGTATGGTGGACCAAAATTGAAAATAAAAAGAGTTGGGATTAAATTGTAAAAGATGAAAAACTTTGGGTTAAAAGTAATAAAACAAAGGGTCTAAATTGCAAAATTGAAATTATTTATTAATTTTAGATAAAGATAAGGATAAAAATAAGTGATATCTATATATTAGTTATTAATTAATATTAATATTAAAAAAATTATTAAATAAATATAAATAAAATTTATGAGGTTGAAGGATAGAATGTCATGTGACATTATTTGGAGTCTTTTATTATAAGTTAGATTAAATTAGATTTAAGATTATAGTGCTCATTTAAAAATCTTGACCCTAAATTTTTGTTGGGCCCTATAAACCTTTTGGGCCTTGGCGTCTGCTCAGTATGCCCAGCCCACAAAGCCGTCCCTGACAATAATCACAAGCTTAGCACTTGCTAATTGATTTTTGCAAAATTGACTTGGTATCCTTATTTATATAAAAAAATGAGTCGATGTATGTAGTCCACGACTCCACGGTGTTAAGCTAAAGGGTGTGGTTACGACCCTCATGACCACCATGACCCTCCATATAGGCGTCATATCACCACCTCTAATCCACCATTCAAAACCACTACCCTAAGGGAGTGGTCATAACCCAAACACTATCCCCTTTATTTTTTAATATATTTTTGTCTCAAAATCATCATAAGGGAGGGCCGTGGTAAACGTGGTTCAATCCACGCGAACTACCATCAATCAAGGAGTGGGGTGGTGTATCATTTGATTAATGGTCCTATGTTGCAAATCCCAATCCATGTCCCCCACACCCCATAGCCTAATCAGCAATGCTTCAATACAGTTAGGAGCCCAACTAGCAGGTCCAACATAGTTAGTAGTAGGGTTGTAAACGAACCGAACGTTCAGCGAACGGTTCGTGAACCGTTCGGCGGGAAGTTCGTTTATGTTCGTTCGACAAGCTTAACGAACGAACACGAACAAAAAATTTTGTTCGATAAGCTTAACGAACAAACACGAACAAATGTCTCGTTCGTTCGACTGTGTTCATGAACGTTCGGTAATATGTTCGTTCGTGTTCGTTCGTTTATGTCCGTTCGTGTTCGGTTTTTTATGTTTATTTTTCTAAAAGTTTTTAATGTTTTATTAATTTTTTACTTTCCCCATATGTATTATTTCCCTCTCTCTGGCCCTCTCCCTCTTTTGATATCACGCTCCTTCATTCAGCTTATCTCCAATCGATTGAACCAAATATTATCCATCCCTTCAATCTTTAAATGGTTATATTTAACTACTTTCGTTGTGAACAATATTTAAGATTAACGGTGCTTTTTTTAATTTTCAAAATTAAAGTTCACTTGTTCGTTTGCGTTCGTGGTTAGTGTTCACGAACTGTTCGCGAACAACCAAAATTCCGTAACGAACGAACACGAACACAAACTTTTGTTCGTCATATGTTCGCGAACAGTTCATGAACATCCAAATTTCCTTAACGAACGAAGACGAACATAGCCTTGTTCGTGTTCGTTCGGTTCGTTTACAGCCCTAGTTAGTAGTCCAAAATCTTCTTAAACTAATACACTAACATATAATTTAACATCTTTATTATTAGTCGGTATTTAAAAGGTTCAGAAATATTATAAGTGGAACAAGTATTATTATTATTTTTTTTATGTCAATATCAGCATGTTAACTTCAGTGGAAATTGGAAAGCATGTTGAAAGTTGTATAAACAATGAATTTACTCTTTTTTACTTTAAAGATTTTGTACGTTTATGTAAAATGTCATCAAAATATATGCAAATAGTTGTTGTTTCAACTAGAGTTACTTATATACTCACGTACACGATCTCTAAACTTGTTTTAGTATTTAAACAACAATAACGCAAAGTTCGAATAATTCATTCACTCGTACATATATTATCTCTATTTTTATCATAAGACCATATTTTTTTGATCGTGGGATCTATAAGAAAAGGAACCAGTCTCATGTCGAGAAGACTAGGAATTGACATTAAGTTCGGTTAAGTCCACAAATATCAATATAATTTTGCTCTTATCCTAACGTGGTACACCCTGTCCTGAAAATCATATGTATATAGAGCTGAGTTGGATGCTCACAACACGTTTCTAATGGTCCATATGGTTTTGAAAAGTTGGACTAATGCTGAAATTTGTGCAAAGTTTTAGTCCAAGGGTCAAAATTGACTTATTAGAAAAGTGGTACTTATGTACCGTAATGGACTCTTTACAGTCCGTAAGACATTCGTAAAAACCTAGTAGCTATGGAATGTGGAATCATATGCAAATCGCGATTATGTGGCGATATTTGATCTTGCCATGACTTGGGACACGTGTTGTGATGCGAGAATACCCTTTGGACTATAATTAGAAGCTCTTGGTCACCCTTTTTAAACTTTAACCGCTTAATTTCGATCATGAGGATTACCTACTTGAAGTTATAGGGTTTTGAAGAGTTGGAACCTTCAAGTCGCTTGTCTTGTTCGATTGATTCACTCATCTCCGTTGCTTAGACCTTAATCGAGCTGAGGTATACCCGGGCAACCATAATGAAAGTAAATGGTGAAGTTATAAGGCAAACCATCTGCAATATTTCAATCATCGTGGCATTAATCAGCTGTTGATCAACAACAATGCAACAAAATTTCAGAAAATCTAAACTAGGATTACAAAATCGAATTTTTAAGTTACCATACAGTTGAACGACATAATGATTCTCAACATTGTCTCGAATATACCAACCTTCTTCGTCCTGCAACATTGTGTCTTTGATCATGTGTTGGTTGTGTCTAAAACCCTAAGTCTGAAAGGTCAGGACGACGAAAGTGAAAACGAAACAATTGAGGGTTTGGGATGGTTTTAAAGGGGGGAAATGGAAAGGGGTGGGAAAAAGACTATTCTACCCATGTGTGCGGTGCACGTGACCTGACTTAATTGAGATTTCAAACTGGGTTTGGTCTAAAGGGTAGAACGTGCAACATTTTGAAACGCTAAATGTAAACCAGTCAATTTAGAACCTAAAAAACAACGCCTAAAACTTGATATTAACATGAATGACAAAAGTTGCAATTTACTCTTTATGATTTCTAATTTCCTTGGTTTTCAAAATTATATAATAGATTGCACAGTAAGAAATGTATTTGGATATTTCTAACGGTTAATTTTTAACAAACAAACATGTATACCCGATACCCACAGGTATAACTGTAAGGACCATCAAAAATATTCCAATTTCAACCCGTAAGTACAAACCCGAACCCCGGAAACCCTAAACCATACTTAAAATCAAGAAAAATAGAATTCTGGTTCCCAGGAGGGCCACGTAAGAGACAAGCCTTGTCTTACGCGGGCCGCGTCAACCCTTGGTTTGACCGGATAAGTATCCGGATCCACGTATCAACCACCTGTCGACCCTACTCGTGACCGATAAAGCCTATTCGTAGACTAGGCGGCCACGCGGGCCGCGTAAGATATGATGGATGGTTTACGCGGGCCGCGACAATGTCAAATTTCAGCTATAAATAGCTTATTGCATGCACAGTCCACTGGTGTCGAAATCCAAACACAAAAACGAATTTCTAATACTCTGAAGTCGAAATTACTTTCAAAATAGTGAGGTGCTGCTATGATACCGGGTATTAACTCGATCGCTGCTACGATTCAATGTCCGATCGATTAAAACTATCCAATGGATGTTTAAGTGCTGCCCACATTAGGGTTATGCTTTGTCATTCGTCGTAAATACGATGGATGTTTAAGTATTGCACTTTGTCATTCATTGTGAGGGTTTAATCTCGTGAGTTATCGTAAATGTTGTATTAGTTACTAACCTAGTTTGTGTTGTTTAAATTTAGGTTAAAAGACTAATCAGTAGACTAGACTCTGCCCATATTAAATCTGCAATGTGAGTCATTTTATTTTTATCAAAGTGCTTTATAAATTCTTAAATATTTTCAAAGTTATAATTACAGGGATTAAGTCTTTGTAATCACCAAATTACAGCCGGTATTTGGGGTTTTGTATACATTACTTGATAATCGTCACCATTGGACAACGGGTTAGCCAATGGGTGATATGACCATAGTCACAGAAATGAGTCGAGTGACAAATACCGTGGGTAGTTGGTTGATATATGGAAACATTGTAATCGCTCTTAATACTGTAGATTATAACAAATGCGTCGTTTTAAGCAAAATGAATGAATTCACCAGTATTTCCCTGCTGACAAAATATTTTTCAAACATGTTTCAGGTGATCTGTTGTGATCCAGGAAAAGTGTCGCGAAACACTACAAGCTTAAGGAAGTGGCTCAATATAAATAAAGAAACATGTTTTGTAAAATAAAGATTTACAGTGAAATCAACTGATTGTAAATTACCTGGGTTTTATCCCAAAGTATAAAATAAAATAATCAGGCATTTCAGTTTTAAAAAGATCCTGCTGAAATCTTCCGCTGTAAAACTCATTTAAATAAATACCACGGGATTTCCTGTCCCGCGGCTCCTGAACCGGGTCAAACCGGGCCGGGGGCCGTGACAGGAAAAGGTGGTATCAGAGCCACTGAGTTAAGCTAATTAAGTATTTGAGAAATACTTAATCTTTCTGATTGCCATTTTGTGATTATGTGTTTTATTAATTGACTATTTGTTAATTACAGTATGGGTAAGCAAAAGCTTTCGAACATCTATCTTAAATTAGATAGTACACCAAAAGAGAAGGGAAGTTCATCCCAAATAAAATCCTCAAGATACCCAGTAAATACCGAGGAGGGAATATTTGTTCGGAAAGGCCATTATGAGGAACCACTTTCTCCTAATAAAAGAAGTTTGATTATTAGGAAAAGTCAGGAGAAAATAAAGAAATCACAACCAAAAGAGAAGAGAGTTAATCAGAAAACCCAAGAACTAGGCAGTAACCCACCATGGGAAGACAAGTTAGATGAAAAATGGTAAGATCTCTATATGCTAGCCACTGTAGCAGTAAATGCAAATCTTTAAATACTCTGACCTAGGTTTTAGCACCCTTATCACTTATAAGCCAGAAAGCTTCTCCAGTAAATAAATAAGTTTACAGTAAACCCTAATATGTTTTAATTATCAGTTGTCTTTTGTATTAAATTAGTCACACAGTATGCAATAATATTTAAAGGTTATCTATGAAATTTTGTTATAAAATTTTAACTTATTATTTTTACATATATGCTAAACAGCATGAATGAGTTGTCTGGAGCCCTAGAGAATCTCAACCTCTACCCTGTAAACATAGAAGTTTCCCAAGATTTTACTGGTTACTTTGCTGATATGGAACAACCTATGGAATTTCAAGCTCCACTTTTGGAAAAAGCCAAACCTAAGAAAAGAAGAAGATTGGTAGGCTGGAGACGGGTACGCCGAAGGAAACCAGCAACTAGAAAGATTCCTAAAATAGAGAATCCTATAGATAAAGGAAAAGGAATTGCTATGGGAGAAGATTCTAGGCAAGTAGGGATGGAAATTGGAGAAAGCGCCAAGCAAACCCATGAAATGACATTGCAGGAAGAGTTAGATTTCATACTAGAAAGTTGTGATACTATTAAGCATATCAATGAAAATGTTTTTACTTATCCTGCCGAAACTCAACTTCCAATGAACTTGGAACCAGCAATCCCAGAACCTATAATCCACACCCAACCTCTAGAAATGGACGAGTGGTGGACCAATGATTGGCAGTTCCAAAACCTTCTCAACAATCCTTATACCTTTCTCCCTCAGTTCGACCCAGAACCGATACCAAATCCGCCAATAAGCAATGAAAATCTAGTTGAACTCCGCCACTTTGGCGAGGAGCTGGTGGATGCAGGAAATAGGATCAGGGAAGTAGGAGAACAGATCTCCTGGAAATACGACGAGAGGGAACGTCGTTATTAAAATACCAACTGACGAGTGATAGTGGGGTTGTGAAACTGTGATTGTATAATAAATAGAAAAATATAATCTTATAAAATAACCTAAAATAAAACTTTGTAAGATAATGGTGTGTATCGATGCATATTATAAATATATAAAAATGAGAATCGAGAAAGCGATAATTTTGGATATATATGTGTATAGTGAAATTTATATGATTGTTTTGTGTATAATTGTTATTTATTCTGTACTAATAAAATTATATATATTAATTATCAGATGGAAAACACTAATAACGAACCAGTAAACGAGGTTAACCAATCTGAGCAACACCCGAAAGATCAATTTATGACTAGGCAAGATATAGAAAATATCGTTGCTCAAGGAATAGCCAATGCTATTCCAGCAATCCTTGCTGCTACCCAGAAACCTGTGGAACCTCAACAAATCATACCTAGTAAACGTATTTCTGAAGATAACTTCAGTAATAGCGTAAACGGAGGCGATAACCATACTATTAACAACAATGATGGGAGGCAAGCTCCGCTCCCTAAGAAAATGAAAGCTGCAACGCCTGGTTGCACTTACAAAGAATTTCTTGCTTGTAAACCCAATGAATTTGCAGGCAATGAAGGAGCGACTACGACACTGCGTTGGTTAGAGAAAACGAGGCAGTGATCATAATAAGTAAATGTGCCGAAAATGATAAAGTCATGTACGTGTCGAATCTTTTCAAAGAAGGAGCGCTAGAATGGTGGAATACAGTACTTCAAGCCAAAGGAAGAAGTGTGGCTTATGCCATGAATTGGGAAGAATTTAAAAGTCTGATAGAAAGAAAATTCTGTCCCGAATATGAAAAGGAACAAATGGCGAATAAATTTCTAAACCACCGGATGGTGAATGTAGACTGTCGAGGGTATACTTCGACATTCTTCGAATATGCGAGAGTAGTACCAACACTGGCTTCGCCAGAGCCGGTGCTCATTTCTCGTTATATTTGGGGATTGATTGGCGAAATCCGTGATATCGTTAAAGCTGCGAGACCTCGCACTATTGACGATGCGGTAGAATTAGCTAACACCCTAACTGATGAACTGGTACGTACAAGAGATGAAAACAGGAAAAAAGAACTGGCTCAGAAAATTACCCAAGGATTTCGTGTGGGTAATAATAACAACTTCAAGAAAAGAGGAACATGGCAATCCTCAACAACGCCGTTCTGCAGGAATTGCAAAAAGAAACATTATGGAAGATGTAATGTAACCTGCAATTTTTGCAAAGTTATAGGACATCGCGAAGAAGACTGCAGAAAGAGAACAAGAATCTGCTTTAACTGTGGAGAAGCAGGACATTTCAAAACAGAATGTCCTAAATTGGGTAAACCAGCAGACAATAGAGCCAAGCCAGCTGACGGAGCTACCAAGAAGAATGTTCGAGCCTTCCAGTTGACTACTCAGGAAGCCGAGCTAATCCCTGATGTGATAGCTGGTACATTCTTAGTTCACAACGTTTATGCAAAAGTATTATTTGACTCTGGTGCAAACCAAAGTTTTATAAATACTACATTCTGCCAAGCTCTTAACTTACCCTTAACCAACCTTAGGCAGATTTTTACAATTGAAACAACAGATGGGAATTCAGTTAACATAAATAAGGTTTTGCAAAAAGAAAACATAGAACTTTCAGGTCATAAATTTTCTGCAAACCTATTACCTATGAAATTAGCCGAATTCGATGTGGTGTTAGGAATGGATTGGTTAGTAGCCAACCATGCTCATATCCTCTGTGATAAGAACTCTATAGAGATTCGTGCACCCACCGGAGAAGTAATCATGATTACAGGAGATAAGCCACGTAAACCCATGAAGTTCATATCAGTAATGAAAATTGCTAATTATGAACGAAAGCAAGGAATAGTGTATATGATTTTAGTAATCATTAGCAATAAGAGTAAGGAACTTAAGGAAATTCCAGTAGTATCAGAATACCCAGAAGAACTACCTGGATTACCACCTGATAGAGAAGTTGAATTTAGAATCCATCTAATTCCTGGAACTATACCGATAGCTAAAGCACCTTATCGGTTAGCACCCACCGAAATGATAGAATTGAAAAAGCAATTAGATGAATTACTAAGTAAAGGTTTCATACAACCTAGTTCATCCCCTTGGGGAGCACCAGTGTTGTTTGTAAAGAAAAAGGACGGTTCGATGCGAATGTGTATCGATTATAGGGAATTAAATAAGGCTACAATTAAGAATCGATAACCATTACCTAGGATTGATGATCTTTTCGATCAACTTCAAGGAGCTAGGTACTTTTCTAAGATCGATTTACGTTCTGGATACCATCAATTGAAGGTACAAGAAGAAGACATACCTAAAACTGCTTTCAGAACTAGGTATGGTCATCACGAGTTTACAGTCATGCCCTTCGGATTAACGAATGCACCTGCCGCATTCCTGGACATGATGAATAGAATCTGTAAACCGTACTTGGATAAATTTGTAATTGTTTTTATCGACGATATACTTATTTATTCCAAAAGTCAGGACGAGCATTGTCAGCACTTACATGCACTCTTAACTTTGTTAAGAAAAGAAAAGCTTTACGCCAAATTCTCGAAGTGTGAATTTTGGTTGCAGGAAGTGCAATTTTTAGGACATATGGTGAATCACGAAGGTATTCATGTAGATCCTGCTAAGATAGAAGCAATCACTAAATGGAAGGTTCCACAAACAGCTATGGAAATTAGAAGCTTTTTAGGATTAGCTGGATATTATAGGCGCTTTATTAAGGATTTTTCCAAGATAGCTGTACCATTAACTAAGCTAACCTGTACATCAGTAAAGTTTGAATGGGGACCTAGGCAAGAGGAAGCTTTTAGGATTCTAAAGCAAAAGTTAACAAATGCCCCAATCTTAGCCTTACCAGAAGGAATTGAAGATTTTGAAGTATACTGTGATGCTTCAAAACTAGGATTAGGATGTGTGCTAATGCAACGCAAGAAAGTAATTGCGTATGCATCAAGGCAATTGAAAAAGCACGAGGAGAACTATACGACTCATGATTTAGAATTAGGAGCTATAATTTTTACCCTTAAGATTTGGAGACATTATCTGTATGGGAATAAGTTTACTGTCCATACAGATCATAAGAGTTTAAGATATATATTTGGGCAAAAATAATTAAACATGAGGCAAAGAAGATGGATGGAAATCTTAAGTGATTATGACTGTAATATTCAATATCACGAAGGAAAGGCAAACGTAGTTGCAGACGCCTTAAGTCGTAAGTATCATGAGAAACAACGACGGCTTCGTGCTCTTAGATTAAATCTACAATTAGATTTAATGGAACAACTAAAGCATTTTCAAGAAACAGCAATCAAGGACGATGCTGAAGGAATGAAAGGACGAATAAAAGAATTAGAGCAAGGAAATGATGGAATTTGGAGATTCCATAAGAAACGAATTTGGGTACCTAAGCAGGGAGAATTAAGGAATCAAATCCTAGAAGATGCCCATAAATCTAGATATACCATGCACCCTGGAAACAATAAAATGTACCAAGATTTAAGAAATAATTTCTGGTGGATAGGAATGAAAAAGGACATAGCTCGATATGTTTCTAAGTGTTTTACTTGTTCACAAGTTAAAGCAGAACACCAGAAACCTTCAGGTCTACTACAACAACTAGAAATGCCTGTATGGAAATGGGAACTTATAACAATGGACTTAGTTACTAAGTTACCCAAAATCAGAAAAGGTAATGATGCGATTTGGGTAATCGTGGATCGATTAACCAAGTCAGCTCATTTTCTACCCATGAAGGAAACCTTTAGCATGGAAAGGTTAGCAAAATTGTATGTAGATGAAGTAGTATCCTTACATGGAGTTCCACTTTCCATTGTATCAGATAGGGATAGTCGTTTCACTTCCCATTTCTGGAAAAGTTTCCAGGAAGCAATGGGAACCCGACTAAATTTAAGTACAACATATCATCCTCAAACAGACGGACAAAGTGAAAGGACGATCCAAACTCTGGAAGACATGCTTAGAGCATGTGTGATAGATTTTGGGGGAAATTGGGACAACCATTTACCCTTAATCGAATTCTCCTATAACAATAGTTATCATTCAAGCATTGAAGCTGCCCCATTTGAAGCACTGTACGGACGAAAGTGCAGAACTCCAGTTTGTTGGGCAGAAATAGGAGAGAGTCAATTATCAGGTCCAGAGATTGTGCAGGAAACTATCGACAAGATTACACAAATCAAGGAAAGAATGAAGACGGCTCGAGATCGCCAGAAGAGTTATGCTGATAATCGACGTAAGCCACTCGAGTTTCAAGTCGGAGATAAGGTACTTTTGAAAGTTTCTCCTTGGAAAGGAGTAGTTCGATTCGGTAAGAAAGGAAAACTAAGTCCACGATACGTAGGACCATTTTCAGTAATCCAACGTATAGGACCAGTTGCTTATCGCTTACAACTACCAGAGGAGTTAGCTGGAGTACATGATGTATTTCATGTATCCAACCTCAAGAAATGCCTATCAGATGAATCTTTGGTAGTACCTCTCCAAGATATAGAGGTAAATGAGAAATTAAAATTTGTTGAGAAACCTCTTCAAATAGAAGACAGAAAGATCAAGTTTCTCAAGTACAAGCGGTTAATACTGGTCAAAGTCAAATGGGATTCAAAAAGAGGACCTGAGTACACTTGGGAGCTGGAATCAGAGATGAAACGAAAATATCCTCACTTATTTCAGTGAATCTCGAGGATGAGATTTTAAATAAGGTGGGGAGGATGTAAGGACCATAAAAAATATTCCAATTTCAACCCGTAAGTACAAACCCGAACCCCGGAAACCCTAAACCATACTTAAAATTAAGAAAAATAGAATTCTGGTTCCCAGGCGGGCCGCGTAAGAGACAAGCCTTGTCTTACGCGGGCCGCGTCAACCCTTGGTTTGACCGGATAAGTATCCGGATCCACGTATCAACCACCTGTCGACCCTACTCGTGACCGATCAAGCCTATTCGTAGACTAGGCGGCCACGCGGGCCGCGTAAGATATGATGGATGGTTTACGCGGGCCGCGACAATGTCAAATTTCAGCTATAAATAGCTTATTGCATGCACAGTCCACTGGTGTCGAAATCCAAACACAAAAACGAATTTCTAATACTCTGAAGTCGAAATTACTTTCAAAATAGTGAGGTGCTGCTATGATACCGGGTATTAACTCGATCGCTGCTACGATTCAATGTCCGATCGATTAAAACTATCCAATGGATGTTTAAGTGCTGCCCACATTAGGGTTATGCTTTGTCATTCGTCGTAAATACGATGGATGTTTAAGTATTGCACTTTGTCATTCATTGTGAGGGTTTAATCTCGTGAGTTATCGTAAATGTTGTATTAGTTACTAACCTAGTTTGTGTTGTTTAAATTTAGGTTAAAAGACTAATCAGTAGACTAGACTCTGCCCATATTAAATCTGCAATGTGAGTCATTCTATTTTTATCAAAGTGCTTTATAAATTCTTAAATATTTTCAAAGTTATAATTACAGGGATTAAGTCTTTGTAATCACCAAATTACAGCCGGTATTTGGGGTTTTGTATACATTACTTGATAATCGTCACCATTGGACAACGGGTTAGCCAATGGGTGATATGACCATAGTCACAGAAATGAGTCGAGTGACAAATACCGTGGGTAGTTGGTTGATATATGGAAACATTGTAATCGCTCTTAATACTGTAGATTATAACAAATGCGTCGTTTTAAGCAAAATGAATGAATTCACCAGTATTTCCCTGCTGACAAAATATTTTTCAAACATGTTTCAGGTGATCTGTTGTGATCCAGGAAAAGTGCCGCGAAACACTACAAGCTTAAGGAAGTGGCTCAATATAAATAAAGAAACATGTTTTGTAAAATAAAGATTTACAGTGAAATCAACTGATTGTAAATTACCTGGGTTTTATCCCAAAGTATAAAATAAAATAATCAGGCATTTCAGTTTTAAAAAGATCCTGCTGAAATCTTCCGCTGTAAAACTCATTTAAATAAATACCACGGGATTTCCTGTCCCGCGGCTCCTGAATCGGGTCAAACCGGGCCGGGGGCCGTGACAATAACATATACGTGATGAGTAATTACTCATCGTGTATTGGGTATAACACTTTTTTTTGGATAATCTTTTGTCAAGAATGTCGAATCAAACTCATTTTGTTCCAAATCATAATATTACAATCGCAGATAGCCACAATCATTAGTCACAAGATTGAGGTTATACCAGAACAATAATCACAAGCTTAGTACTTGCAAATTGATTTTTGCAAGATTGAATTGGTATCCTTATTTATATAAAAATGAGTCGACGTATGTAGTCTACGACTCCACGGTGTAAAGCTAAAGGGTGTGGTTATGACCCTCCATATAGGCGTCATGTCACCCACCTCTAATCCATCATTCAAAACCACTACCCTAAGGGTGTGGTCATGACCCAAACCACTATCCCCTTTATTTTTTAATGTATTTTTGCCTCAAAATCATCAAAAGGGAGGGTTGTGGTAAACGTGGTTCAATCCACGCGAACCACCATCAATCAAGGAGGGGGTGGTGTACAATTTGATTAATGGTCCTATGTGGCAAATAATGTCCCAACCCCTACACCCCATAGCCTAATCAGCAACGCTTCAATACAGTAAGGAGCAGCGGCGGATCTATGTGGCGCCGGGGGTAGCCCGGGATACCCCTCAACTTTCTTGGCGAAGTGTAGTTTTCTTTAAATCTCCGTTTTTATATATCGGGATACCCCCTAAGTAAATGTCAGGATATCCTGAGTGTAAATGATGAAAAAATGAAATGAAATTTTACCTTTGACGGAAACGATAATTTTCCGGTCGACGGAATTTATAGGACGGCATGTTAAAAGAAGGTAGAAGATGAAGTTGTCTTAATATAATATAATATAATAACATGAGCATTGAATGAAAAGACAATGAACTTTGAATGAAAAGGCAACAATAGTCTGCATAAGTCAGTAAACAGTATTTATTTGTTTTTAACTTTTTTTTTCATTTTGTTTATTTATTGTTTACCTTCACAAAATATTCGTTAAAAATGATATGAACGCACATTTTTTCACAAATTGCATTATTTCATTTTCTATTACCTCCCTCTCGTATATATAATACCAAATTCATTCGAAATCTATCATGATGAATATAAGAAAAAAAAAGTTATTCAATATTTTAGTTATCTATAGTACTAAACAAGAAAGTTTAGAGAGAAAATAAGACAGGAAATTAAATATATTAAAATAGTTCTTTTTAAATATATAATTTATGTCTTTTTTTGTTTAAATGTAAAGAATATTACATAAACATGAATAAAATATGAATGTTTTATAAATATGATTATGCGGATATACGAATAAGAAAGTTTTTAAACTTCAATTATATAAAATTAAAGGTAATGATCTTAGATACGATTTATTCTAAAGCCTATGATTTCTTATATTGAAAAGATAATGATCAACATAAACACTTTTTTTAAATAACCTAACTATTACTTTATGCTCCTTAATATAAACAAGCTAGATTTATATTATCTTTAACTTTTGTTGAACCAATTTTATCCCGATTTTAAACTCATTTAATCTTTACTTGGTGACAATCTTCAAAATATGTATTCCACGTATCTTTATTTTTCTTTTGTTGAACCAATTTTATCCAGATTTTAAACTCATTAATCTTTACTCATGTGACAATCTTCAAAATATGTATTCAACTTATCTTCATCAAAGAAAGATTTGTTACCTTTATGAAAATATAAACTCTCTCATATGTAACTTTATTCACAACTCATAAATAACTCTGATAACTGTTTGTAACACCCTCTCCTAAAAATCATATGTATATACAGCTGAGTTGGATGCTCACAACACGTTTCTAATGGTCCATATGGTTTTGAAAAGTTGGACTAATGCTGAAATCTGTGCAAAGTTTTAGTCCAGGGGTCAAAATTGACTTATTGGAAAAGTGGTACTAATGTAACGTAATGGACTCCTTACAATCCGTAAGACATTCGTAAAAACCTAGTAGCTATGGGATATGGAATCATATGCAAATCATGATTATGTGGTAATATTTGATCTTGCCATGACTTGGGACACGTGTTGTGACGCGGGAACACCCTTTTAACTATAATTAGAAGCTCTTGGTCACCCTTTTTAAACGTTAACCACTTAATTTCGATCATGAGGATTACCTACTTGAAGTTCTAGGATTTTGAAGACTTGGAAACTTCAAGTTGTTTGTCTTGTTCGATTGATTCACTCATCTAGGTTGCTTAGACCTTAATCGAGTTGAGGTATACCGGGCAATCATAATGAAAGTAAATGTTGAAGTAATGAGGCAAACCATCTGCAATATTTCAATCATCATTGCATTAATCAACTGTTGATCAACAACAATGCAACAAAATTTCACAAAATCTAAACTAGGGTTATGAAATCGATTTTTTAAGTTACTATACAACTGTTGATCCGGTCGGATGACCATTCTTGGTCGGATGAGTATATCCGTTCGGATGACCATTTCATGGTCGGATGAGGCTGTCCGATCGGATGAGACCATCTCCGTTCGGATGACCAGTTCAGTGGATCGGATGACATGCTATCGGGTCGGATGACAGTCATCCGGTCGGATGACATGCTATCCGATCGGATGACATGTTGTCCGGTCGGATAACACGTCTGTTTTAGCGTCCTGATCAACTGTTTTCGAGTGTTTTCGGAAGAAATACGTGTGGCTTCACTGAGATGTTGCGATATTGTTTTAAACAATGATATTTCATCAGTTTCGACCCGTTCTAACGGCCGGGAACCAGCCCGTTCCATCAGACCTGGCCGTTCTTGACGGTTTCTCATGTCTAATCCTGAAATCGTTCAGTTCTTGATTAAATACATATATTTTTAGGTGAGATTGTTGTAAAAACATGTGGTAATCACCCAGACCTGAGTCGTTTATGGTGGGATGAGGTCACGCTTTGAAGTTCATATAAACTCTTGGTGACATCACCTTAAAACACCTCAAATCAGTAGATTTCACGGTTAGAAATTGAGTTTTAAAAGACAGAATGATGTAGAATTGAGTGTAGATCATAGAAGTACAAGTTTTAGTCCGAGATCTTACCAAAATCGCGAGGAATCGAGAGAAAAGGGTCCTAGAGCGTGCTTGGTCGAGTGGGAGCTGTCACATCACTGTTTAAGTGATGTGACGTGCTATTTATAGGCAACAGAGAAGACTGAAGGATGTTGGGTCGGATGGCCCATCCGTTCGGATGGCCGGTCCATCTGGATGGCCGCTCCGGCGCGGGGAACTTCTCCGTTTTTCGAGCGTTGCGATAGTTTTTGGAGTACGCGCTTTCTATAGTTAATTTATATTATTATTATTATATATGTATATATATCACTAGGGGTCGTATTTACGTATCCACATTCCAAAGTTTCGATATAACAATCGGTTTTCGTTTCGAGTGTGCGATTATTAGCGACGTTTCACGACCATCAAGGAGGGTAGTATAGGTCATTTCTCGATGACATCGTGAATGTTACTGTGTGTTGTGCCACAATGACGGACGGGGTACCATTCACTCGATTTGTCATCATCGTCACGACGACTGGAGCTATAGCACTCACCCGAGAGTCTTTGTTAGCGTTAATTGTCTGCGTTTCGACACATCACGACCACCGAGGAGGGTAGAATAGGTCCTCACTCAATGTCATCGTGAGTGTTAGTGTTTGTGATGTAACGATAATGTATTGCGAAAATATGCGATTATCCTTCGAATAACGAAGTATGCGACATAGCTACATAATGATCCGAATCTCTGGTGCTAGGCGTAACGAGTATATCGAGTAGTAACAACGCACGAAAGTGCGGGTTATTACAGTCTCCCCTACTTTAGGAAATTTCATCCCGAAATTAATCCAATAGGTAGACCTCTGAGAGTTGATCCCACGTAAGTAGCGATACAACGAGTGATTTGACTGAGAGTTGACAAACGAGAGCATTTTGAATAAGAGAAATCGATTGCGATAGCGAGAAAGCGACGTAAGAGACAGAAGTAAGATCCCACGATTTGTCGTTCCAAAGTACCTCGTGTCGCGAAGAATTCGTTAGTTCGATGCGATTGTAATTTTTAAGAACTTGCAAGGTTTCTCATGACGTAAGATGAACTGAGTCATCGTTAACCAATGTTACAATAAACGTTCGTTTTTAGATATCAAAAAGGAATTTTGGATGGAAATGTTGAAAAATTTCCTGTTAACGTAAGGTCAATTGAGTCGATGTTAACGAATGTTGCAAGGAAGTTTAGGTTTTAAACATTTTAAGAAATTCAAAGATGAAAACTGGGGTTACGAAAATTCTCCCACGACATGGGTTCAGCTGAACTCGATGTTGAACCAACGTCTCAAGAAAGTCTTGTTTTTGATATTATAAAAGGTTTTAAGGAAAAATTTGTACTTATGAAAGCTCCCCTTAGGCATGGAGTTAAGCTGAGTCGATGTTAACTCCCATGTTGTGAGGAGATTTCACTTGTCCCATGGTTTTAATAAAAGTTTTATAAAAAAATCAGTTTTAACCGTTTGAAAAAGACAATTTAGCATCGAGCCCCACTTGGCACTTTCCCACGGAAGTTCGTTAATATGATTAAAACATTTATATATAGGAAGTACCAGCGGCGTATCCACCATGTTTCTCCCATATTACTTCCGTTTCGTGAGGCGGTGTCATGTACGCTCACTCGGTCTAATCGATAGAAAGTCACACCGAGTATAAGATAGGATCGAATAGGTTAAACCGGCGAGTTGAATTGCGAACGTAGCTACAACAGCGTGCACGAGTAGCCTGATGACACAAAACACTCATGTGTCGTGTCTGGGTAGGCGTCGAGTGATAAGCGATAAGCGAATATCGCGTTTTCGATTAGATTCCACTTTGTACCCATATGGCACGTTTCCACGAGAGTTTGCTAACATGGTGAAACACCACGTTTAACCAGGTTAGTTTTGCCTCGTGAAGCGATGTCATGCGTACTAATACCACACAGACTGCAATGAACACCAAACGCGCGATAAGCGGTACGCGATACGCGAATAAGCGGTAGACTATACACGATAAGCGATAAGCGATTAGGTGATTAGGCGAATAACACAACACCAACAATGATGGCAATGATAAACGAATTACGATAAGCGGCAGTTGTTGCGTTGCAAGCGATGGAGGTATACGCGATTTATGCGGTTCGATTTGATTGATTAACACCACGGAGTTTACTAACATCGGGCCCCGCATGACCTTTTTCCACGAAAGCCCGCTGATATGACTAAAACACCTGGCTTTAACCATATAAGCTTCATCTCGTGAAGCGAGGTCATGCGTGCTAACTTTACACAAATATCACAGATAACGGTATAGCGATAGATTGATACACAGCAACCGATATAGATTCACATAATAAGTGATAGAGATTGCGAGATACACATGATAAGCGATTGCGATTAGCCGAGTTTTGTTTCGAATAAGCGTAACGTTACGTTGCGACGCATCACGGTTATCGAGGAGGGTAGAATAGGTCCTCACTCAACAATATCGTTAGCGTTTATGTACTTGACGCGATTTGTTGCGACAGATTTACGACCACTCTTGCGTCGATGCAATTGTCCTGCGGGGGTAGACTCTCCAGAGTCCATCGATGAGGCGATTGCACTGCGTTTGCAGACTTAAGACAAGTCTCGCGATGGTACGGTTTGTTACGCCTTGCGATTGAGTGTAGTGTGTTAAAAATAATCACAATAGTATAATAGGTCTAATAACGTTCGACTCCACGTGGCACTTTCTTCACGGAACTTCGGTAGTATGATAAAGCACACCTTGCTTGACCCCTACTACTTAGATCCCGTGCTTTGGTGTCATACTTCATCGAAACGCTTATGGCACCTTAGAATTCACTACGATCTCCGTGCACTGACCCAAATAATCCCGTGTGCACCCGTGATTAATCGTTCCTTACACGTTTATCGTACCTCATTCTAAGAGTGTAGTGAGGGTAAAACACATTATTTCGTGATATAGTAGATAGTATGTGTGTGAATATAGTCTAAGTGTGATGACTAGAGTGTGAGAGAGAAAACGAAAACGAGAGTTAATGTTACGCATAGTGGCAACATCGAGTAATAGGGTAGGTTCAAAACTTAGAAATTAACGTCAAAAATCGTATCATTACAACTTTATCCTACGCTTACTAGATGTTTGATGCTGAAGACTTTTGCTGGAGCTGTTGTTGTTGTACTCAAGTTCGCGATTCGATGCGGCAGTTGCGAGTGAAGTGACCGTAACGATTGCAGTTACTGCAATAGCGGCAGTCAGCCTCAACTGGATGATGATAGGTGCATGAGTAGCACTGAGGATGAGCTCCAGTGTACGCTCGTTTTGGAAACACCGGGACTGCTTGAAGAGGCTTCGGCTGCGGTAGTTCGGTGGTTGATGAGTTCGGGCTTGAAGTCTTTCGTTTGCGGCTGGGTTTGTCGGTGTCTTGCGAAGAGGTGTCGTCGTTGGAGGATTCGTCTGAGGACTCACTTGCAGAATCTTTGGCCAATTTGGCAGAATCGTTGACAGATTTGTCAGAAGAATCGTCAGCAGATTCATCAGGAGAATCGTCAGCAGATTCGTCAGGAGAATCGTCAGCAGATTCGTCAGGAGAATCGTCGACAGGATCGCCTGAAGAATTAATGGCGATTTCTTGATAAGCTTGCTTGACAGGATTCTTTGAGAAGAACCCTTCCATGAGTCGTTTGTTGTTGATTTCTGTGGCTAAGCGGTAGGTTTCTTCGATGGTAGCAGGTCTTGCAGCTTCGACAAAATCACCCACACACTCAGGCAAGCCACGAATGTACTTCGAAATGGCTTTTTCTGAAGTGTTGACTTGACTTAGGCAGATTATGCTAAGCTGTTTGAACCTTGCGGTGTAGCCAGCGTTGTCACTTTCGACTTGCTTGATTTTCCAGAATTCGTCTTCCAGCTTCTGAATTTCGTGAGGAGGACAGTACTCTTTCTTCATGAGCTCTTTCAGCTCATTCCAAGAGAGAGCGTAAGCTGCGGAGATCCCACGTTTGTTACGTTCGGCGGTCCACCAGTCGAGTGCTCGTGATTGAAATACTCCGGTAGCGCAAGTAGTACGGAAACTATCGGGACACCCACTTTGACGAAGGGTAACTTCGATAGAATCGAACCACTAGAGTACTTGAGTCACACCTCCTTCACCCGTGAATTCCATCGGGTCACATGCTTTGAAGTGTTTGTAAAGAAAAACAGATTGCGGTGCTTCCGTCTTGGAGTCTTCCGAGGCTCGAGAGTTGCTGAGAGAGTGCACTCGAGCGGAAATTTGAGGAATGAGCTTGACCACTTCCTTGGTCACAAGTGATGCAATCCTCTTATCGGCGCTTCGTTTGGCTCTTCTCCTAGCTGTTCGTCTCGAAGTAGAGTCGTTGGAAGGCATCTAGACAAGAAGAGACTTGGGATGAGATTCGATCATAATGATTTTTGAGTTTTGCGATGCGATTGAGCGCGTCCAAAACTTGATGCGATAGTATATTAGTAATGCGAATCACATAGGAGCCACATAGGAGACACGAAATTTCCTAAGTTCTCACACAATGACTTGTTTGTTTATACGTATGTATATATTTCTATATAGATGTAATTTGTAATCGTACATATACAGGTCGATTTAGAATATGCGAGGACGCGTTGAGGTGAGAAAGCGAGAGCGAAGGCGATAGATTATACATTAGTTTTGTTGCGAACATTCGGGTTTCGTTTTAGATTGCGATGGCTGTGCGAGTTGTGCGTTTATAAAGCAGGGAGTGAAAATCGTTAAATCGAGGAAATGATAAAGCGTAAGTTTCAAAACACACCAACGTAAATAAGTTTCAACCAGTTGCAAAATCGGCGGGTCATATGATAGATAATAGATAGAGTGCCCTGGGTGTTTAGGCGTCGACTGCCCAAGGTAAACCAACTACATCTGACAAGTTCGTGCACGCGCGTTGTCCTAGAGGGCTCATGCTTCCACTGGGATGCAACTCATGGCATTCGTCCTCCTAGTCATCGCGTGGCTCGAGTTATCGTGATAGTCGAGTCCTTGGTGAGAGCTTTTTGAAAACCAATTTATAGAGAGTGGAACGACTTATTAAGCTACGGGTTTCACCCCTGACTTAACAACTTCGTTCCTAATTGTGGTTATGCTCTTCGAATAAATTCGTGAGTTCCACTAGATTTCGAGATGGAGACTTTCGTCGAGATGTGGATGTCACTCCTAACTCGATGAAAGGTTCTCGTGCTAGAAAAATGCGCTGAGTGAGCGATCTCATCGAGAGTTCTTGGTTTTCACACCTGGTCTCGACTGGATCACTCGGTTTTGTTATGCGAATATTTTCGAAAACACGTGTATTGTGTTGGCCTTAGGAAAGGCTAAGTAATATTCAGGCCTTAAGAAAGGCTTCTTCGCATGAAATTGTAGTATGCGGTGTTCACGCGAAGTAGTAGCTTTTAGCAATTTCGATCGAAAGTATCAAGTAGGCCCGATACAAACCCTATTGGGTTCGTACAAGTCGGCCTGTCGGTACTTAGACTATAGACTAGGTCGATTTCTAAGACGTCGACCCGGACTAGGTCGAGTCTTGCCTAATTCCCTATAGTTATGGCTCTGATACCAATCTGTCACACCCCAACCGATGGCGGAATCATCGGGGCGCGGCACTAGGCGAATCAGATTGCTCAAGAGAATCCATAACAACTATATTGCGATAATATTTAATACATTCGTTATCCCATACTAACAAATAATACAATCACATAAGTTATCACAGATTTCTTGTCCTCTCGAACAACACAAATCCGACAACCTAGATTTTAGTTGAGTTTCTAGACTTCCTAGCTTGATTTGAAATAGCCTGCGATCTAACCTGCAACATACGTTAAAGTATTTTTCAATACAAAAGTATTGGCGAGTATACAGGTTTGATATGTAGCGTAATAGATTAAAATGTGTAGCGAACTTCCACATGCATAACCGTAACACACGACATATATACTCACAAAGCTGATACTACCAACTAAGTCCTCGATGCTCGAATATGCGATGGCAAACTAGACCCCGTCGGGCGCAATAGTACTATACTAGTCGTGGTGGGACATCGCGAGTATAAGCCCTAGCACATATGCAACTAGCATCACGTATATCTATGCATAACAGTTATTCACAAGTGATAATTTGATTGATTGAATAATTCGTTTGATAAGTTCGATTGGTTAGAAACGTATGTTACACCCAAAATGCGATTAAAAAGGGTTCAAGTATACTCACAGTGCGTGTTTAGCGAGAATACAACTTGATTGGATCGGTTGCGAGTACGTCTGAGTTAGCCTGAACATCGGATGATATCGTAAGCGTGCTAAATGCGAAGAGTCAAATGATCGGCCCAAATGGTGATTCGATCGGATGTAAATCCGGTCGGATGAGCTGATCCGGTCGAATGACCATTCTTGGTCGGATGAGTATATCCGTTCGGATGACCATTTCATGGTCGGATGAGGCTGTCCGATCGGATGAGACTATCTCCGTTCGGATGACCAGTTTAGTGGATCGGATGACATGCTATCGGGTCGGATGACAGTCATCCGGTCGGATGACATGCTATCCGATCGGATGACATGCTATCCGATCGGATGGCATGCTATCCGATCGGATGGCATGTGGTCCGTTCGAATGACATGTTGTCCGGTCGGATAACACGTCTGTTTTACCGTCCCGATCAACTATTTTCGAGTGTTTTCGGAAGAAATACATGTGGCTTCACTGAGATGTTGCGATATCGTTTTAAACAATGATATTTCATCAGTTTTGACCCGTTCTAACGGCCGGGAACCACCCCGTTCCATCAGACCTGGCCGTTCTTGACGGTTTCTCATGTCTAATCCCGAAATCGTTCAGTTCTTGATTAAATACATATATTTTTAGGTGAGATTGTTGTAAAAACATATGGAAATCACCCAGACCTAAGTCGTTTATGGTGGGATGAGGTCACGCTTTGAAGTTCATATGAACTCTTGGTGACATCACCTTAAAACACCTCAAATCAGTAGATTTCACGGTTAGAAATTGAGTTTTAAAAGACAGAATGATGTAGAATTGAGTGTAGATCATAGAAGTACAAGTTTTAGCCCGAGATCTTACCGAAATCGCGAGGAATCGAGAGAAAAGGGTCTTAGAGCGTGCTTGGTCGAGTGGGAGCTGTCACATCACTGTTTAAGTGATGTGACGTGCTATTTATAGGCAACAGAGAAGACTGAAGGATGTTGGGTCGGATGGCCCATCCGTTCGGATGGCCACTCCGGCGCGGGGAACTTCTCCGTTTTTCGAGCGTTGCGATAGTTTTTGGAGTACGCGCTTTCTATAGTTAATTTATATTATTATTATTATTATATATGTATATATATCACTAGGGGTCGTATTTACGTATCCACATTCCAAAGTTTCGATATAACAATCGGTTTTCGTTTCGAGTGTGCGATTATTAGCGACGTTTCACGGCCATCAAGGAGGGTAGTATAGGTCCTTTCTCGATGACATCGTGAACGTTACTGTGTGTTGTGCCACAATGACTGACGGGGTACCATTCACTCGATTTGTCATCATCGTCACGACGACTGGAGCTATAGCACTCACCCGAGAGTCTTTGTTAGCGTTAATTGTCTGCGTTTCGACACATCACGGCCACCGAGGAGGGTAGAATAGGTCCTCACTCAATGTCATCGTGAATGTTAGTGTTTGTGATGTAACGATAATGTATTGCAAAAATATGCGATTATCCTTCGAATAGCGAAGTATGCGACATAGCTACATTATGATCCGAATCTCTGGTGCTAGGCGTAACGAGTATATCGAGTAGTAACAACGCACGAAAGTGCGGGTTGTTACATTGGTTGTGTCTAAAACCCTAAGTATGAAAGGTCAGGGACGACGAAAGTGAAAAATGGAACAATTGAGGGTTTGGGAAGGTTTTAAAAGGGGAAATAGAAAGGGGTGGGAAAAAGACTATTCTACATACATGTGCGGTGTATGTGACCTGACTTAACTGAGATTTCAAACTGGGTTTGGCCTAAAAGACAGAACGTGCAACATTTTGAAATGTTAAGTGTAAAACCAGTCAATTTTAAACCTAAAAACAACGCCTAAAACTTGGTATTAACATGAAAGAAAAAACTTGCAATTTACTCTTTAATTTAAATAAAATAAAAGTTGTAATATGTATCATGGTTAGGGTTGGCATAACGGGTCAACCCGATCTGTTAAGACACGAACACGATAAGACACGAACCCGAAACACGTAAACACGAACACGACACGAAATCTTATCGTGTCAGATTTTCAAAACACGAACACGAACCTGTTAATAATCAGGTTACACGAAACGACCTGTTAAGACATGAAAAAATTACCAACATATCATACGACCTGTTTAAGACACGAACACGGCCTGTTAAGACACGAACACGACATGTATAAGACACGCACACGACATGTTTAAGACACGAACACGATCATATTGGGGAAGCTGTGATCTGAATTGGGAATGATGGTGTTTGTGAGAGAGATTTAAAAATTAGGGTTTGGATTGTGGAAAAAGAACCGCGTGTGTTTGTGTATAATTCATCCCAGGTCCCACGACTTATGACCCCATGTCCACACCCACACATAATCTTTTTTAATTTTTAATTATTAACATGTACTTAACGGGTCTTAACAGGTTAACGGGTTTTAACCTGTTTAGACACGAAATCTGTTAAGGTCTTATCGTGTCGACCTGTTTTAGACACGACACCTGTTAAAGTTAAACACGAAACATGATAACTTCGTGTAGGTTCGTGTCAGAATTGCCAGCCCTAAAGGTTAAGAAAGTCAATGGATGTGAATGATTAGTTTGGTAACCAATAAACAAAAAATGGACCACCTAATGATGAACCATCACCAAATCCAAAAGTTGTGCGGTGTGCCCCCATTCATTTTGAACTTAAATTTGTTCGTTGAGGCAAACGGTTGGTAATCTCTCTCTCTCTCTCTCTCTCTCTCTCTCTTATAACCCTTGTTCTGTTACAGAGCACACCAAAACAGAGATGATGATCATCAATTTGGACCCACAATTGTCTCTCTCTCACTCAATCACTTCCCTTTTCTTCTTTCCCCCTCTTAATTTCATTTTCTCTCCGCATATCTCGCACCAATCACATCCCAATTACACTTCATTTCAATATTTGGGTGGTTGTTTGCACAAAGCTTACATTTTTACATTAGGGTTTTGTTTCTTTAAGGGTTTACTCAGTTCTTTATAGTTTAAAACTCGATTATTCCCAAAATGTATCAATTTGTTTGATGAATTTTGGGTGAAGGTAATGGGGTGTGTTAATTCAAAGCATATGGTTAGGTTTTACGGTTCTTTAGGTAATTCTTCACTGAAGAATCATGATCATATTGATAGTCATGTTATTAAGTCATTGAAGAATATGAAGAAGGGAGTACAACAAGATTATGATAATGATGATAGGAGGATGAGTAAGGATAGAGAAAATCATCATCTTATTGATAGTTGGAATGGAGATGGAGAGTCTTCGAATTTCGGTTCGATTAATTTGAAATTTGAAAGGATTAAGGAAGCAGAACATGTTGCTGCTGGATGGCCTTCTTGGCTTAGTGAGGTTGCGGGTGAAGCCATCGATGGTTGGCTACCTTTGAGATCCGATAGCTTCGAAAGATTGGAAAAGGTATGACATTGAATTGCTTATGATCGGTAGATATTATTAAGTTCTTGAAATCATATTTGTTGCATATTAGTTTAATTTTGTAAGAATGCCGTATGATTATAATCCTTATATGAACATTTGTAGATGACTGTTATAGAATGTTAGAAGTCCAAAATGCCTTGGGTTGATGTATGTACAAATGTTTAGTTTTTGTTAAGCATTCTAAACCGATAGTCACAAATTATATGTATAAACATGCATCCAAACACCTACTAAGAAACTATGTATTCAAGGGCACTTATGAAACCGAGTCTTTTGGTTTAAATTTCTTATGTAGATTGGACAAGGTTCATACAGCAGTGTCTACAAAGCACGTCACGTCAAAAGTGGTAGATTTTTTGCACTAAAAAAGGTGCGCTTTCAAAATCTAAAGCCAGACAGTGTAAAGTTCATGGCTCGAGAAATCACAATCCTCCGTACGCTCAACCACCCAAACATCATGAAACTAGAGGGGTTAATAACATCCACATTATCATGTAAAATATACTTTGTTTTTGAATATATGGAACATGATCTCTCTGGATTATTGTCATGCCCCGACATCAAGTTCAGTGAGTCCCAGGTTTGTAACATCTAACTAATAAAATGTTAATACGTAACAGAGATAAAAGGCAGCCAAATGAAGTTGTTTTCGGTGCAGATTAAATGCTATATGAAGCAATTATTGAACGGTATCGAACATTGCCATTCACTTGGAGTTCTACATCGAGACATTAAAACTGCAAATATTTTGGTGAATAACGAAGGGATTTTGAAGATTGGCGATTTCGGTCTAGCAAAGTTCCACAGTCCTGACTGCAGGGAACCGTTGACTGGTCATGTAGTGACTTTGTGGTATCGGCCTCCTGAACTTCTTCTAGGATGCACGAATTACGGGACGTATGTTGACCTTTGGAGTGTGGGATGTGTTTTTGCTGAACTTTGTTTTGGCAGACCGATCCTTAAGGGCCGAACTGAGGTGAAAACATAACAAAAACTGTAATCTATACATATATATGTATATGACTTGGTGTAAACTGTAAAACATCCTTTTCAGGTGGAACAATTGCACAAAATATTGAAGCTTTGTGGAACTCCCCCTGATGAATACTGGAACAAGTCGAAACTTCCTCTTGCAACGATGTTTAAACCGCATCATGCTTATCAAAGTAGTCTTCGGGAAACGTGTAAGCAGCTCCCGGAAACTGCGGTTGACCTTATCCACACGTTACTTTCTGTAGAGCCTTGCGAGCGTGGGACCGCTACATCTGCCCTCAAATCTGAGGTATATATCTTGGTACTACATTTTCATTGCCCAAAATCGAGAGTTGAGTGTTTGTTCTAACTAGATTGTGTTAACAGTATTTCCATACGCAGCCTTATGCGTGTGATCCCGCTAGCTTGCCGAAGTATCCACCTAACAAAGAGATTCAGGCAAAGGTCCACGAGGAAGCCGCATGTAGGTGAGTAACTAGTTCGTGTTCTAGTTTTTGTTCTTTTTAAACATGATTTAACGTAACTTTTATTTCAGAAAGAAGCCAGGTGGCATGGTTTGGGCATCCGGAGCTTCAACAAGAGTCCCTACCGATGCCCCTCATATTGCAAGAAGAAACAATGGCGATGGTTCGTATTCAAAAGCGTCGTTCGACACAGTGTTGGGGCTTTCACAAACTACACACGGGTCTAAATCCGAAGGGATTTGTGCACTCCCCACTCAAGCGACAGCTTCAAATGGTGGTTTTCTGTGGGCAACAAGAAGGCGGAAATATGGCGGCAATTCGACCCTGAGTGGTGGTGTCGTGGCGGTGCATGCAGCCTCCCAACAAATGCCGGAAAATGGGGAATCTACGAGCGTTGTTTGTAGTGGATTTAGAAATTGTAGGCTGCAAAGTCTTAATCAGTCCGCTTCTTTTGATTCGTCAAAAGTACATAACTCTCAGGATTTACTGAATGTAAGTTTTCAATTGACAAATTAATAATTTTTTATGTGTAATTGATCCCTTTACTTTATAGTGATATTGAAGACTGTCTGTTTGTAAATATGACAGGATGATCAAGAAACCTTTTTTGATGCTCGCTCCCACTGCTGACTCCATCACACAAAACTTTGGGGTTCAAGAACTCATAAATCTCGATATTTGTTGAGGTACATACAATCCCATTAGTTGAATAGTTCTCTAAAGTTCAAGTTCTTTACACACATTTTTACTCCTGCAAAAGTCAACTCTTTTGCTAGGCATCTACAAAAGTCAAACTAAAAAATGGCCAAGAACATAATGGAGAAGGGATCAAGAGGATAAAGTTTCGTCGACTGCTAGTCTGCTACTAATGTGGGTATTTGACCACGATTAACAAAGTCAATCTTGTTTAATCTCAAGCAGCAAAGAACTTTCTCCGGCAACTCTTCGGGTTTCTGAGCCTGTGAGGTATTTTAAATCATTTTCGCTCTTGTTTGTAAAAAATAGATAGTGAAACACTAATACTAGTTTAGTTTACAATTTACCTGAATTGTTAGGCCGAGATTCATTATCCCGTCTTTAAGGCGTTCACGAAACGCATCTAATCCCTTTCTTGCTATGTAACTAAACCGATGAATGTCCAGGTCAACTTCAAAGTAATTTGATCCCTGTGTTTGGATACGTGAGATTGATAGTTTAGGAGCGGTTTTACACCTTTACTTGATTAAAATTGAGTTTGAAAACGGAAAGTACCCGAAAGAAGTTGTGTTGAGGGCGTGAGAGGACGGGTTTTTCATTGTAGGCGTGCAAAAGCTTTCTCTCGGTGCTGTTAGTAACAAGGTCGTCTGGGTTGACCACACCCACCATTATCTTCAACCGTTCTCTGAAAGCTACCATCGTTTCTTTTCTGAAACTCTTCACCTTTTCCATTTCATCCTCCACTAAACTCTGCACACGTCATCACTATACATTCATTCTAGAGTATGAATAAATTTAAAAGTAACCACACATCTTACTTACCTTAATGCTCTGTTGAAACTGGGCAGGGGTGTCTTTCTCGTACGTTTCCGACAGTTTGAAATATAAGACGAGGCTCAAACCTTCACCATCACTGTCACTAAGGAACATCTGAGCAGCATAACTAGGCAACTGTAGCAAAAACAAAATTAGGCCTTTCATTAACTAAAGCTGTATTGAATCAAACTGCCGCTAAAAAACACAAACCTGAATATTGATAATGAGGAGAGGTGGCAATTTGCCATCGCCTTTTAGCCTAGGAAGCTCGAGGTATTTTGCAATGTGATCGATCTTTTTTGGGCATACAAATAGATCTACACCGACTGGAGTGTAAGGGCAATAACTTGGAGCAGGTTTTTTTGATTTATCTCTGCAAGTTATGGCATTGATCAGGTTAAAGTCACATATACATGTTTTCTTTGGTAACCTTGAGAACTTGTCACCCAATAACTCATGGACCCCACCAATACACCCTACTAACCAATGGGATAAGGTAAAACGTAGCTTGTGCTAACTAGAGGTGTTCTCGAATTACTTGAATAGAATTTTTCGAATAATTTTTTTTTTTTTGCTGGAATTCGAATTCGATTAAAAACTAGCCAATTCGATTCGAATTCGTATTCGAATTAGATTAAAATTTCGAATCGAATTTGAATAAATTAGTTTTGATTCAAATTCATTTATAATATGTAAATTCGTTATTTTTGGGATTGATAATAGGCAGGACTTAGATTAAATTTATAGATTAGTTTATACTATATCCCAAATTAAAGTTATATGTGTGTATTATATATAAATATTATAAATAAATATGTATAATTTGAATTCGAATTTGGAATCAAATCTAAAATTATAAATCCGTATTCGATTTACTGGACTCGAATTCGAATTCTTGATAATCGAATCAAATTGAGTCGAATTTCGAATTTTTTGAATCTGAATCAAATTCTGAACACCCCTAGTCGCTATGCATGTGGCTTTCAAGGGGTTTAAAGGCGACAAGCTAGTGGAAGCTGCATTCGATGTTGAGACTTCAGCTAGTGAGACTCAAGTGCTTACACCCCCTTGAAGGTAATGGGCCTTGAGTACTGGGCCTCTCATTCAGATATAAGAACTGATTGTAGCTTTCGGGCTCACCGATCCTGAAAGGACCAGGCTGAGCCCAAGACTGATCATGCATCTCTAAAATGACCCAATGATTATAAAGGTAGGGAATTCAATGATATACTTGAAATAGTTTTCACTTCTGAGGGAAAATGTGGATGGGTCAATAGCAGACCAACATCCAGGAGTCGGCTTCTCATCGGTACAACATGGAATCAAGAATCCTGCCCGTGGACGGTAAAACAACTTTTCTGTAGCACCTGCATTTCATTTCATTCATCGCGATTTCTTGGAACGAAACCATAAAAGTAAAATCTTAGTGTTTTATATTTATACATACGGGTGCCATTGGGATCGGTTCTTTTTACCGCAAGCTTAATCACAGTGGGTTTGCCTGTCAGATTCTGTGAGCCCGAGTTTGATGTGTTAGTTATGTTATCATGGTAGCTAGCAGAATGTAACAGTTGGGGATTCAAGATCCGGGCTTGGTTTTTATCATCTTTATCACCGTTATAGCTGCTGTAACTACGTCCTAACTTGTATGTCGGGCTGGATTCACCATCATATCCCTGGTAACCTAATATGGAAAACTGGTTAACTTGCTCGAGTCTGACTTTAGTCGGTGCATTCACTTTGTATACATTCATGTTGTCCAAGAACATCTCATCGTCTCGGTTTGGATCATCTTCTTTAACCAATAAAAGAAATTAAGTAAAATTCAGTATAATTTGGTTATGAAATATTAATCACAAACGCGATGGTTTGAGAAGTTAACAACTCAATCAAACGCGATGGTTTGATAATATACCTCCATCCACGCTAGTGAAGTCATCATCTGAATCAGAATCTCCAATGCTGCTGACAGAATCAAACCATGGTTCGTCTTCTGCAAGAACACGATGATGCTCATGTCATTTCTAGTTTGGTAACAAATTATTTTACTTATGAATGAGTCTATTTTTTTTACGTCTTTAATGGGTCAGATAGGTAAAACTAACAAAAACAACATAAAAGAAAATGGGTCAAATATGCATTTTAAAAGTTAACCAAAGTATAAGAAAAAAAAATGTACCATTAGTAGCACTCTGACTAGTGTGTGATTCCAAGTGACTGGGTTCATGAGTACAGTCAGAAGACACCGATTCATTACAAGGGACGGTTGTGTCAGTAACTGCAACAGAAACTGCAACCGAGTCTCCTCCTGCATCGGTGTCCTTGTTCTTCTTCTTCCTTTTCAGTTTGTCAGGCACACGTATCTTTTTGCTATGTAGACGCAGTGACTTTATTGGTTTTATTGTTCTAGCAGGGCTCGAAGAAATACCACCCATTTTTTTTTATCTTTTCGTTCCTGATAATGTATCCTATTACAAACAACCAGAAATCGTTTGATCTTTAAAACTCACAACGACAATGCTTGTTTTCAAAGTGCTTTGACGTAGATGAGCTTGCCTAAGCAAGCTGCAAGATATTTCCAACTTTGCTAGCATCAATGCAATTATCTGCAAAAAAAGATCCATCACCAAGATGAAAATATCAATTGTGATAGAATAATTCCCATATTTACTATCAACCCATAATGGATTTGTGCGTATTCGTCCATATACCAAGGCTATGTGCTTTTATACTGGGGCGATATGCTTGTATACCAGATGAAATGATTGACGTGATGAGGGGTGTATATGCAGTAAAACCGTAATATAAACAAATAATTATAGATATAGGTACGGGTATAGGTATAGGTATATAGATGGATTTAGAGAAACATGTAGCTATGATGAGGGTAATGAACTTACGATCTCCTCTCGCTCGATCAGTCTGACGAATTGAAGGAACCCACCATCGGAGGAGAGGGAGGGGGTCCGACTGATCGTGGCCTATCGGGGTTCAACCAAAACAACCTATAGATTGATTGTTTGATTGATTCTTGTTGGTTGTGAAACCAATGGAAAGCTTGAGATTTTTTGGATTTATAGAAATGAAATGATGCAGATTCTTTTGAATTAAAACCCCTATTTTTTTCCTACAAAAACGATGGGATTTGGAGGAACAAGATTCCCACCTCCCATTTTCTAGTATTCTTGCTTCAATATTCATGGTTTAATGGAAAAATTATGCCCGCACATATATATACATACTAGTTTTGTTTGGTTTATGCATGCATTCTTTTCATACTACTTTTATTTGTCTTTATGTTCTTTCCCTATTACTTTTTTTCTTTTCATAAAACACACTGTATTCCTTTGTGTACCATGAAACACATTCTTTTGTGCACTTTTAATAGAAGGGTGCTACTATTCTCACCCCCCCTAATTACTTTTCTCACCCCCCTCCCCTCACATACGATCAGGTGGGGCCTGCGTGGGACCGACAGTTTTCCTCTCACAAGGGGGGGTGTAATCAGTAAAGAGGGGGGGTGTGTATAGAATTAGCCTTAATGGAATTCTAATGAGTCATCCATGAACTGAAATATATAATATCTTTGCAGCTTTATCCAATTCAAAACATTAGATATACTGTGTCACAATCAATAATATTAATTAAGATTCAAAACACTAACAAAAAATAACTTTTTACATTCATATAAAATTGACATGCCAACTTTAAATTATTTGATTCGCCTTACATATGATTTTGTCTCACCACCATTATAGAGCACAACAAAACAATAAGTACAACATACTGAGGTTAGGTTGACCTCGATAATATAAAACACTTAACATATGGGCAAGCCTGATGTCATATGACAACAACCTTACCGTTTTTTCAATGTTGTCTCCTAATAAAATACTAACACACTCGTATACAACAAATTGTTACATGACATTAGCTTTTTAAAACATATTATTTAGAGTAAATTACACAGATTATCCTTTATTTATATACTAAATTGCACTCTTTGTCCTTTGTCTTTAAAAATCACATAAAATGTCCTTTATTTTGTAAATTTTGCACGCTCTTTGTCCTTTAAGCTAACTCATGTTAATTTTTCTGTTAACTTTAAGGTAAAAATACCATTTTGTCCAAAGGACATAATCTGTAGTTTATTTATAAAAGACATGACTTGTAATTTATTTAAGTTCTTTTCTTTTATTTCTTTTCTTTTTATTTTATTAAATTTATCACTATTGTTTTATCGATTACTTTTCTTTAAATTGTAATTTATTAATTAACATTTTTTTTATAAAAAATACTTGTTTTTATAATTTATATATTTTCATTTGTTTGATTAAATTAATTACTTTTTTATTTTACAAATAATATAAAATTTTATATTATGTTTTACATAAACCATTGGTGTTATCAAGTTATTTTTTTTATCACTTTCACTAATATTATATGTTATACGAACGAAATTTACATCAAAATATGGAGAAAAATAAGCATGTCGGTCGCGTTATGAGAGGTCGATTTAAACTATGATTTTCTATATAATTTTGAATATTTTTAATGTCATTTTTAAAGCAACTGGTTATTTTAGATGTGTTATAATATGTCCGACGTATACTCATCAACAGAATTGAAGGAAAAGGAATTTGTTATAGTTTGTGGAGAATGTTCTGGAAATTGAAGGAAAAGGACTGTGATTCTGCTTTTTGCAACTACACGAGTTGTGTCTATTTTCCTTTTTAGAATTCCTTTCGTTGAGATACCGTAGTCCAAGTCAGACACTTGTTTCATACGACATTTGTTGGTCTTCAAACATCTAGGAAACATTATTTGAGAATACCCCTGAATTTATCGAAGCTGTAGAATGAGATCCTCCACTGTTGAGTTATCATCTTTCAACCCTATTTTCCCTAAAAAAAATTATCGATTCTGTTTTTCAACGGGGATGTAATGCAATGATTTCTCTCAATTGAATAGACAGATACTTGATTTCTCTCGTTGAAGATCAGCTCCTGTTGGTCAAAGGGGATATGTTCCTTGGCCTGTATTTTGAGCTTGACCTTGCCAACAGTGTCTGAGCCTTTGACATCAAGTGGCACGATCTTACCCGTGTCGGTCTTGACTGAATTGCAATAAAAAACACACACAAAGATTCAAGTAAAGTGAAGCATTAAATCAAAATAAACATACACTTATCAACATGGTGTTGAAGGATGATAACCCAACAGTGTCCAAAGTGCTGCTTCTTTTGGTATCATCACATTTTTGTACCATTTAAGACTAACTGTAATTTGACTACAACTTTCTCTCTCAAACCTTTCTAAAAGAAGAAAAAAAATAAAATATTAACAACTAAGAAAGATCGAAAAACAAAAGAAGAAAGTGTTCCTCTTTGTTACCAAGCATGTCATCTGAAACAATTAACAGGACATTGTTGTTCAACAGGATTTGCTTCCGATGATCTCTGTTAAACTTCTTCCGGATTTTCTGTACATTCGAGTATTGCAGTTTTGAAAGATGACCGAATAGAGATCTGAATAACCGATACAGAAACCGCATTTTTCTGCACTTGATAACGAATATGAACATTGCATTTATCACGAAGAACCGAGATAACAGCTCCGGTTTCATCATGAAAGCTAAAAGAACATAACAATATAAATTAGTCGAAGATATGATATAAATTGACAAAAAAATAAAAAAAAAGTAACTTATTACTTGATAAATTAATAACACTAATATATATATATATATATATATATATATATATATAAATGTTTTTGTAAAAATAAAATAACTTTAAATTAAATATGTCTTATAAAAATAAAAAAAAAATCTACAACCTTTCAACAAAAAAACACAATCAAACAACAAACAAACAACCATTTTTTTTCACCAAAACCCTACTTTTTCCCCCAAAAATAAACTGCCAGACCAAAACGCCCCGCTTTGGCCAAAGCGGGCCGCTTCGGTACGAGGTCGCCGGACAGGAAGTGACGTGCTCACTGCTCAGCTTTTGTCTGTTGACTTTAATCCAAAGCGCCCCGCTTTGGCCATAGTGGGGCGTTTGGGTGTGTGAATAGATCAAACGGGTGTGTGAATAGATCCGTCCTTTCCAAATCATTCTCCACAATTAGATCTTGCTGAGATGGCTCAGCCACTTAAACTCACAAAAATAACTTCCTTGATGGCAGTTCAAGGCAGTTCGTTTTCAATTCAAGCTGGTGGTTTTGCTCCACCCATGATCTCCATAACTCAAGCCTCCTACAATCTTGGTAAACCACCAATTCAACTGCCCACTCTCCTCTAATTTTAGGGTTTGAAGAGGTTAAATGTAGAATCTTGAGCGCAAGAAGGAAATCTGAAGCGAAGTTCTCCTTGACGACGGTTCCCCATGCTCTTGTAATTGCCGATTTGTGCTTATCACCAACCCATAAATCTATGGGTTCCATCTCCAAATCAAAAAGGCAAGAGAGTAGATGGCTCCTACGATTGACAGAGTTAGCAGGGGTTGATTTAATTGATCCAGGGTTCCACTCGTGGGTTCAAGGTAAGTAAGTTCTTAATCTGATTGCGATCATGATGCTCAATGTGATGATACATATGTAAATTATAAGTGTACTTGCAGAAAAGGTTACTCTCGAGATGGTAGGAAAGACCGAACATGTTGCACTGAAAAGTTTATAGGATGGGAGGTTGAGGACGGTTCTACTTTCCTTCAAAAACCCTATACTTGCAGAAAAGGTTACTGGTACATTCATATATTTTTTGGAACTATAAATGATTTTTGGTTATATATTTATATTTGAGAATCAGTTTCTTATTTTCAACTTGTGATTGATCAATCATGCCAAAATTTCTTTAGTTAAGCATCTTATTTTTTTTGGCAACCAACTCTTTATATAGATAAAGAATTCAGCAAGAGGCTGGAAAACAACAAACAAGGAAGAAAACAAAGCCAAAACAACAGTTACAGCAAACACATGACATCAAAGTTTAGCCAATTCTCCCAAGGAGGAGCCGCTTTCCTAGACCGGTTAGCAACCCAGACATAAGCATCTTCATTGACCCATTCGACAATCTTCCGCACAGAATACCCAGCTCCTTCAAACACTCTGCTGTTCCGGACTTTCCAGATTCTCCAAACAGTGGCCAAGGCTATCAAATGAACCAGTTTTTTCCATTTTTTGGCACCCAGACAGTTATCAAGAGCCACAAAAATATCTTGCAGGCTATCGGCGATTTGGGGCATGGGAATCTTCATCTAAGTGAGCACATTCCACCAGACACTCCATGCCGTTTGGAACTTTGCGAATAGATGGTCAGCGTTTTCTTCTTCAATCCCACAAATAGCACAAACCGCGTCAGGAAGATTAATTCCTCTATCCAAGAGACCCCTCTTTGTAGCGATTTTTCCCATAAGGGCCCTCCATACCAAGTAGTTAACCTTCAACGGGGCCCAAGCATTCCAGCAGAAGTCTGGCCCATCATGATGGTTCTGATCGCAGTGGGCTAATTCCAACCGAACAACTTTAGCCGAGAACCGGGAACCGTCATCATTATCCCACTTCCACTGGTCCTTCCCACCTATAATGGCCACATCCGAAAGCATCCTTGTAAGAGAGGCCAGTTGATCCCATTCCAAAGACGAGTTTGGGCCTTTCCTCCACTCCCAAGCCCAAATCGGGTTTCCCCTACTCCCCTGCCAAACAGAAGCGACCGTCCCATCTTTATGTTTAGCCAGCCGAAAAAGGTCAGGGAACAAGTTTCTCAGCGGTTCCGGAGACACCCAGGGGTCTTTCCAGAAGATAATACTAGCACCATCCCCCACCGTCACCTTAAGTTTTTCCCTGATACAAATCCCTTCCTTAACGAGGACTCCATCCATAGCTCCAATATCCTTCCAAACCCCCGGAATGGATTTCTTGTACGGAATCAACTTATCATTATTTGCATTATTATGGAAGGAAGCTATAACTTTTGCCCAGAGCTGATTTGGATCATCTTTGTATCTCCACCACCATTTGGATAACATAGTTAAATTGAAATCCCTTATCGCACCTATCCCGATCCCTCCAAGCTTCTTAGGTTTAGTCATCTTTTCCCAGCGTACCCATTTAATCTTGTGCCCCATATTCGTTCTACCCCAAATGAATTCCCTCCTGATACTTTCAAGCTTTTTAACGATAACCTTCGGGGCGTGTAAAAGGGATAGGAAGTATGATGGGAGACTTCCAAGGACCGATTTCGCAAGGGTAACCCGGATCGCAAAAGAGAGGGTTTTAGCTTTGCAAGCGGAGAGTTTCTTGATAAATTTGTCAACCACCAGTTGCCAGTGAACTGCCCTTTTCATATTTGCTCCTATAGGAACTCCCAAGTACACAAAGGGGAAGGACCACCCCACAGTTTAGAATTTCAGCCATAGCCCTGGTTTCATCTTCCCCGACTCCCACCCCGAAGAGCTTGCATTTATTAAGGTTGACCTTGAGACCCGTAACAAGATAGAGGCATCTAAGGAGATGTTTGAGGCTCACAATGTTGTGCTTAGACCACTCACCGATAAATAGAACATCATTCGCATAATAAAGATGCGAGATGGTAGGACCACCATTCGGGGATTGGAAACCATGAAAAAGACCCAGGTTAACCGCCCTTTTCATGAAAACATCCAAGACCTGCATAGCCAAAATAAACAAGAACGGGGATAGCGGATCCCCTTGCCGAAGCCCCCTTTTAAAAGCAAACTCACCAGAGGGGGAACCATTGACGAGCACCGACCCTCTGCCAGAACGGAGGCAAACTTTAACCCAGCTGATCCACTTAACCGGAAAGTCCATCTCCTCCAAAACTTTGAAAAGGAACTTCCAATTGATGGAATCATACGCCTTTTCGAAGGCTACCTTGAAAATGAGCAGTTTTCCTTTATTCTTTTTAACCCATGACACCGTTTCGCTCACAATCAAAGGCCCATCCAGAATGTTACGCCCGCCGACAAAAGCCGACTGGGTTGGGGTAATAAGCTGGTTCATGACTCTATTCAGACGAGTTGTAAGGACTTTTGACAGGATTTTGTAAACTGAGCCGAGAAGAGAGATCGGACGAAAGTTCGAAATACCTTGCGGGTCATCTTTTTTAGGGACGAGGGTAATGAACGACGCATTACATCCTCGACTAATCTCTCCCGACGCATAGAAATCCTCCATCACAGCCATGAGCATAGGCTTTAAAAGGTCCCAGTACTTTTTAAAAAACTTCAGGGTGAAGCCGTCGGGGCCAGGAGCCTTATTACCGTCACAGGCCATAACAACAGTTTTTACCTCTTCGATAGAGAACGGAGAGATGAGTTGGTCAGCGTCAAGCTGATGTATGACCGGAAGCCCCCAATTGGTGAAACTAGGACGTCTCCTAAGAGGTTCCGCAAACTGCTTTCTGAACTTCAGACGAAACTCTTCCTTGATGATCCTCGGATCCGTAACCCAGGCCCCGTTAATCTGCATTCCGTGAATCCTACTCCTGGCCACATTAATGTTAACCAAGTTGTGAAAGTACGACGAATTTTAGTCTCCATCCCTAATCCATTTCACACGAGCTTTCTAGCAGATATCTTTGGCTTTGGCCACCCCCAGTTTTTTTTATCTTTACACGAAGTAACACCCGGCTCCGTTTTTCAAGATCGTTTAAGCTACCTGATTCAACTTTTCTTTCCAGAAGTTCCACGGCTTTATTGAGGGATTCCAGCTCCTGATTATCTTGCAACCTCTTCACCTCTCTCCACTTTTTAACATCGCCTTTTATCGTTTTCAAAAGCCTGAAGAGGGCGACATCCCCTTTGGGGGTAGAGACCCAACCAACCGTGTTCCTCTGCACTATAACATTTAGATCCTTATCGCCGACCCAGCTATTGAACAATTTGAACGGGGTTTGTCGCAACCCCCGATCCCTGATTCCCCGGGAACGGGTGGCCGCGAGCCAGTTTCGGTGGTATCGCGTATTGTCTAATTTGGCAGCGGAAATTTTCATCAGTACCGTAGTTAGGAAATATTAGATCAGAGTAAAATACCACATTTTCATAATATTAAACATATGGGATTAGGGCTGTAAACGAACCGAACGAACACGAACAAGGCCTTGTTCGTGTTCGTTCGTTAAGAAAATAAATGTGTTCACGAACGGTTCACGAACAGTTACCGAACGAGATTTTATGTTCGTGTTCGTTCATTAAGGAAATGAGCGTGTTCACGAACGGTTCACGAACACAAATAAATTTGGCGAATGCGACGAGGGATAAACTGGATGGCCTAGAGAGTAGCACTAGAACTTGAATTCCTTATTGTGGATTGGAGGTCGATCGTATTCGTCTATATAAATAATAAGAAATGAAAGGGATATGGTGCATAAACAAGGTGAAACAGGGTTTTCCAAGTTTAATTCTTAGGGTAAAAAATAAATATAAGTTTAATAATATAAAAAGTATAGATAAAATATATGAAAGTATAAATGAACGCAATGTTCATGAACGCAAATGAACGAATGTTCACGAACACGTTCACGAACATCTTACCGAACGTTCACGAACACAATTGAACGAACGAGACCTTTGTTCATGTTCGTTCATTTAACTAATCGAACGGAATTCCTTGTTCGTGTTCGTTCGTTTATTAAATGAACGAACATAAACGAACTTCCCGCCGAACAGTTCACGAACTGTTCGCTGAACGTTCGGTTCGTTTACAGCCCTATATGGGATAAAACCCAAGTTTGCAATACACACATTTTCATAGGAATAAATCCTATTTTATTTACTAAAAACATATATTTTAATTTAGGTAACTTTATTGCCACTTTTCCAAGCCTTCAGTGCTGTCCATTCTATTTGGCTTTCACAATTTGTTACCTGAAACGCGTTTTAAAAACATTTGTCGGTGGGAAATATTGGTGAGTGAATCCCAGTTTAATCAAGTTTAATAAAAACCATTATACAGTATTGAGGGCGATCTCGCAATTAAATTTGTTTCCAAGTTATATCAATTAACATCCATGGTACTGTCAGACCCGACTTGTGGAAGTGTTACTCCTTGACCAGGTGGTAACAAATTTTGTATACAAAACCCCAACATACTCATGATAATTGTATTCTTACAAATACTCAATGAATGCTTAATATATAATTAATCATGTGAGGTTTTGTAAAAACAATTTACAAAAAGGTTTCATAAAAAGAAGGATTACTCACATTGTTGTCTTAGATTATCCTTTAGGGTTTCCTGAGAATTATCTATAAATTACACAAATGCACACGCGTTAGTATAATAACCCATTTTAACATTAGTAATACCCTCCCCGAGACGACATTCCAACGACTACGTCGGGCAGAACCACGACAGCCGTTACGGAACCCTAGATCAATCGGGCAGCGTATCTAATACGTATCCAGGGGGTATGATACTTACAACGGAGCATAACTTCGCTATTTAGGGGGTATTATACTCGGGATTTATGCCTATAATGAGAGTAATTCGAGATTCAGAGAAGAATTTGAACGATTTGTGATTGAAGCCCGATGCCTGCTTATATAGGGCCTCACTTCAACTTTTACGCGGCCCGCGTAAATGTAGACAAGGGTCTACGCGGCCCGCGTCAAACCCTGGTCAACGCGTAGCTTGGCTGGGTCATCGACTAGACTTGCCGGGTGTTGGGCCACGTGGCCACACCGGGCTGCGCCACATCTTGGGCCTCTCACAGCCCGCGTAAGGATTGGGGTGGGGTTTACGCGGCCCGCCTCAATCCAAAAATCAGAAATTTAATTAAATTTAATAATATTTAAGGTATTCGGGGTCCGTTTTCTCGTATGGGGTGTATTTTAGGACATATTGGGATACTTTAAAATATATTAGGGTGTCGGAAAATAACTCGAGGGTGTCGGTTTAGAGTTGTTATAGGGTTGTCCCGAAATTCAGACCTGCACACCTAAGAACCACAGGGCAGTGGTCTGACCACCCCTTAGGGAGAATGATAAGACTTGCCAACGACCATTTACACATGAAATTGTCGCAGACAAAGAACCGATCAAGTTTACTGAATTTAATCTCAAGATTATCAGAGATAAAAGTAAACTTCCCACCCGCCATTCTGTATTCCAAGATCTTGCCCTGTTTAAAAAATTATTAAACACAGAAGAAGAGTTTGGATCGAACCGAGAATTGAGCCGTTCATCAGCGTGTTTGACTTCATTGAAGTCTCATAGAATAACCCACATGCCTAGTAATTGGGCTTTGATATCCTTAATGGCTTCCCACAGAGAGCTACGACCCGCCACATCATTGGGAGCGTGAACATTGAGGATATTGATCCTTTCTTCGACTCCCTTGATGTTGCCAGACACCGCTAGGAATCTGCCCCCTTTCACCACCGAATCAACATTTAGGAGACTCGAATCCCAAATCGAGGCGAGCCCCCCCGAGCGGCCCACAGCATCCACCGTAGCATAACCCATCGGAGACCTATCCCATAACTTATGAAGAAAACTTTTAGCAAGGTCCGATTTGTGCGTCTCCTGAAGCCCCAAAAAGGAAAGATTCGATTCTCGTTTCAGCTTTATGATCCACGCAGGCTTGTGGATCCCATTAACCCCATTAACATTAAGCGACATATAATTCATTGGGCCCGGTTTGTCTCCTCTTCCCCTCGAACCAATTTTCTCACCTGGTTTTCGAAACCTTTTAAACCCACTCCCAGGCATTCACCATACCTGATGGTGTCTTGAACCTCTTCCTCGAAATCACCTTGATTGCCATTCGCACCTTGAGGAGCTCCATCCCCACGTCCCGAGTAAGGTTGATTTTCATTCTTAGACCTCTGTAATCTAGAAACCCTTGAAGTTCTTTTGATAATTTCATCCAATCCAAACGGGTCGGAGCTTTCAGGTTCGTTTAGATCTGGAGTCTGGAACACTAGGCCAGGCTTCTTTTTCCGTTTATCTTTGGGCCTAACAGTGACATAATCTAGTCCAATACCCGATATAGAGTCAACATGACTGGGCCCATCCCTACTGACCTTTTCCTTGATAATACCCACATGACTGGGGGACCCACTTACCAAAGAGCAACCGCCTCTCGAGCCAAGAGGAGTAACAGGCACATGCTGGTGATTATTCCCAAGAGGGGACCCTACAGGTGACTCATCATGAGTAGGTCTTTCCCCATGCAGCGTCCCCATGCATGCCTCTTCAATCTCCACCCCTTCGTCTTCCTCTGAGCCACCTTCATTCGCCACAACCTGAGATTTCAGAACCGGCGACGCCGGAGGAACCCAGTCTGGAACCAAAAAATCCGGTTCCCATTTTTCGTCATATTCTTCGACCCATACCAGAATAACGATATTTTTCCAAACAATCGAGACTTCCTCCAAAATACGAACACCAGATTTAACTAAAACAGCCATCTTGTTCTCCGAAATGTTCGTTGTTTGTACAGAAGCATCTGATTTTACCACCAAGGTACCGAACCTTTCACCAATATGATTGAATACGTGCCTATCCCACAGGCATGGTGGAACACCAGACACCCTAATCCAAGCAAGCCTCTCAAACAACGGAGGTTGACCATCCCAGACATACATTCGAGCAAACCATCTTTCCCAAAATTCCACTTGGTCTTTTAGGAAAACCTCTGCCTCCTCTTGCGAAGAAAACGTTAACAGGATCTTTAAACCACCTAAGTACCTTGCGACCGCCCTATTGCAGCAATCCTCAGCTAAAACGTGCTTAAGGTCCTCCATAATATCAAGGTCTTTGACTTCCCCGATCAAGGAGCACTGATGCCACCTTCTTTTGGCTTCTGTTATCATCGGAGGTAAGTCAATGGTGACACCCTTACTCCGAGAATCCTTCTCCTTCATCAGGACTCCCGCATAAGTTCCCTGCTTCGGAAAGCCCTTCGTCTTATTAGGGATACCAATCCTCTCTTTGTTATGTTCACCAGCTACCTTGAGCCTAGTGAACACTGAAGCCCTACCAACTTGGTTCTGATTACCCGGACCCCTCCCGTTTCTTTTGAACTTGGCCACATTCACTCCTATGATTGCTCCTTCTATCTTGACCCCTTGCAGTCTCCGTTCCCATTCCCCCACGTCGTGAATTCCTGACAGTTTGATGAAACCAAACTGATTCCCAAAACCATCTCTTCTCCTGGGGACAAAAGCATCCTCGAGATTTTGGAAATGATCAAAGGCTCTCCAGAGTTTATCTCTAGAGCAACCAGCCGGAAGGTTGAAAACGTAGAAGGAGGTAGTATTGCGTAATCTTGCCTCCCTTGCCTGAAATCTCTTTTCATCTTGGATCTCCTTCTTGCTCAAAACGCGGCTCCATGACTTCCCGTTCCGAATGTTTTGTTGCTCTTCGAACTTCCTTCTTCTTAACTCCTCCAAACTTACATGCCCATGTTGTTGCTGATGATACCGAGGCCCACCTGGAACCGATCTTGGAGCACGCCGATTATTAGCCATGAGCCCAACCCGATTCCGAAGTCCAACTCTCAGGATTTTAAGAGGTTAATAGGATTCGTTACAATCTAGCTAAGCTATCAAGATAGCCGCGATCGATGACAGACCTACCAGCGTCTGCTAACAAGCTCGTTACGGACGAGAGAGTCGTCCGATCACCGGAAGTTATTATTATTATTTTTTATTTATTTTTTTTAGCATCTTATTTAGTTAAGCAAATTTGTAATTACATGGAAGTTTATTTGATCAGTTGCTCATATGGTTTTTATGCAACATCAGCTGCATTGAGATATCCACTGTCCTGCTTGAAGCTGCCATTATGCTTATTTTAATTGGTATCATCATGCTTTACATTTATAATCTGCTCAATCCCTGTTAACCTAAGTTTGTTGCTTGATGACAGCCGAGGCTATTCTTGAAGATAATTTAGTTGTTACTAGCACCTCCATTTGATTATAACACCTTATAATATTTTTGTTTGAATAAATACCCCATCAAAGTATTTTGTTACTTTAAAGCTGAAATTATTTGTTGGTCAAATATGTCACCACGGGGATAAAGTAGCAAAATTATAACAGAAATGTCTAAATTACTGCCTATATTTAAACATTATAAATAAACAACAAGTTATAGCTTAGTTGGTTGTATTCTTAGCTTTGGGTGATTTTAAAAAAAAATTGAATTATGTGGTTTTAAATGTTTATAAATTAGAAAATGAAGTGCATTATTAATAAACTAAAATATATATAATCTATTATTTCTCTAATATTTGTTAGATCCAGATATATAACTAATAATAAATAAAATGTAAAACAAAGAATTATAAAATTCAACATATAACTTTATGTTTTAGAAAATATTTATGTAATTATAATTAAATAAAATATGTCTACTTAATTGTAATTACCCAATAAATATTGCCAATTAGTGGAGTGGTTGGAGAAAGAATTGGTGTTCTTTGTGACTCATGTTCGATTGCCACTCTCCTTATTATTTTCTGCGGCATCCAAGTGAAGAGCAAATACGGGTGGCGCCGGTTTGACTTGGAAGGGAGGCGAGATTTTACCGATTATTCCACTGTCGTGCCTTCGGGCGGGTGGAGATCGGGTTTCCGCGCATCTGGGGAGAGCCAAGGGGCTGGCGGCAGTCGAGTAGTCCAACTTGGCCACAACGCCCGGTGTCACGGAAGAAATACAAGATGAGAGGAGTAGGACATTGTCATGTGCAGCTATGAGCTGTGTGAGTCCGCCACTCTGCTCGCCTCCATATCATTGTCTGATCTTGATAATGGGATCAAGACAGAACACTGGTCGTTCTACAATGGGAGCTCACACTATGACACGGCCCAGTACAACGAAGACATGATCAAATTCAGAAAAATGGCTTTGGGCACACAAGACTAGGCCAACAGTGAGTACAGTCGGCCCAGGAGTGAATACATATTGCACACATCTGGGTCAAGTAGTGAAGGGCCGAATACTCGCAAAATGGAGACAGTTAGGTTGTGGTATGACAATCGTGGCTCGAGCGAGGTGTTCTAATGATAATTGTACAATTATTGAAGTTCGTGTATGATTATTGAAGTTGAAAGATTCAAAGGGTTTTGGTTAAATTGGTAAGATTTATGGTCATTTGACAATTGGTATGAAGGTTATTTTAAAGGTTTGACAAAATAACGTGTGTACCCAATGGATTTGTTATAATCGGCACCACATTGGCACCAGGTTTGACAAAATAGTTGTCGTTTGGCATGTTTGCTGTCACTGGCACCACATTTTTTGGCCACATTTTTCGGCTTCTAGATGATATGTAGAATATTATGCCACGAATAGTTATTCTTACTAATATGTGTACACAATTGATTTGTTATAATCCGCGTTAAATAAAAGCTGAGAGACGCAACGACTCGGCTCGATTTAGTGTGACGTCCGTGCACACTTTAACGTGATGTCCGCACGTGCTGTCCGCGGCGCATCGCCCGCGGGGTATTATCCTAGTTATTTCTTAAAAACAAATCTCATTTACTAGAAGGTAAATTTTGACATTTTGTTTGGGTTAAGCATAAAACATTATTGAGGGGTCCAGTGATTCAATTTATCTTCTTTGGGTTTGATGGGTCAACACTCAACTTATAGCTAGCAATTTAAACCAGTTTACTTATAACTGAAATGTGTTATCTTAAATGTGTTTACTTGATTCTTCGAGGTCTATCTTTCTGATCGAAGATAGCTGGGCTGGGGGTCGGTTAGTTAATTTTAATATTATTATTCATATGGTCCGCTATATTACTGTCCTAAAATCTCACAATATATATATATATATATATATATATATATATATATAGGGTAATGCTAGACAAAAAACCCTAAAATTCTTAGAAAACTCTGGAAACCCAAATCTCCACCCATTTTTACCCAACCTCCCGACATTTTTTTTTTTTTGAAAAAAATTACACATGTAATATACATGTTTTAGAGTGTTTTGGGCCAAAAAAAACAAAAAAAACGCCGAAGGGATTTTTTTTAAAAAAATAAACAAAATTCAGTGCCTAACATGTGTTAGACAAAAATGCTGAAAGTTGCTGAAATATATATATTTTTTTTTAAATTATCCCTTCGGCGCTTTTTTGATTTTTTTGGCCCAAAACTCTTAAAAACATGTATATTACATGTGTTATTTTTTTCAAAAAAAAAATGTCGGGAGGTTGGGTTTTCTAGGGTTTTTTTATATAGATAGGGTTTTCTATCTAGCCCTACCCTATATATATATATATATATATATATATATATATATATATATATTTGAGTGCAGAAGGGTTTTCTTGAAACTACAACCTCTGGTGCAGTTCTGGGCAGTTTTGAGTGCAGAAGGGTTTTCAAATAGATCTCTACCATTGGAAATCAAATCCTGACCATTTAAACTCCATTTTTCAACTGCTATTGTGGCAGTTCTGGGCAGTTTTGTTAGCAGTTGATAAGCTTGTATCAGTTGCCCACGTTGCCATGTTCCTACAAATCTGGGAATGATTTGGAAAACGGTTTCCAAACAGTTCTAGGACAAACAGTTCCAGTACACTTCTGTTCCCATTTATGTCTCTTGACTCACTCCTTCTTATAGGGTTATCATCTTCGTCATAAAATTAGATTATTTGCAGAAACCCCTTCTTTTGGTTTCAGTTTATTCTTCTTCTTCTTCTTCTTCTTCTTCTTCTTCTGCAAAGCTTAGCTTGATTCGTTGCTTGCCGAACGTAATCCTTTTCTGATGAGTATGCTTGAACGTCCTCCACATCATTGGAATTGGTCACATGAGGTGTCTTCAGCATCAGCCTCGCAGGTTCAAGAGCAATTTTCTGATTTCGATTACACTTACGACAACCATGACAAACAGTGTGGCTGTTTCAACCGGTTCGAAGGTTATCTACAGTCCATGTAACAATCAAATGCATGTACACATACATGTCTATTTTACGAGTATTCCAAACTTCATATCTGAATGCCGCCGGTAAACCAGTTTTGCCTACCAGATATTGTTAATTTATTTCATGATTATAGGTTCTTTGATTTGGGGTTATTTTTTAGGAATGCTCTGTTGCTTGCTGCAATGGTGAGATTGGGCTGTTGCTTCAGTTGGAATATGTCATCACCACCACCATGTAAGTGCTTCTAGACATGTTCTGATATGTTATAGTTGTTGTTGTTCGATCATCATCATCATCAGCCATGCTTTTTCTATTATTTTTCTCATGGTATCTAAAAAGCTTTCATGAGTGGTAAAATGGTGTTATTGACTTTAGAAATCAAAACTCTTGTAGTAAATGGTATAATAGGGATTCCATCCTTATGTAGAGATATTGAATTGCATTTTCATGGGTTCTTAAGATATAGACTCAAGCATTCAAATTTCTGAAAATTATAGTCTAAATGGTAATGTTAAAAGTGTTTAAATGACTTCAATGTTATAAAGCTTTGTTGTTGGATTGTTAATTGGTAAATTAGCATGAAGAATGTATGAAATTTGCTTAGTAGAATCTTCAATGCACACAAGATGTTTGATGAAATGCTTCAATTTAGGAATTTTTTAATTGTGGGTTATTTTTGTTGTTAGACTAATGAAATAAATTGACCTATAATAGATGCAACTTTATGACATTAAAATCATGATCGGGTTAAAGATTTATAGTAGAGTTCTTATAAATGGGTCAAACACAAGAGGCAATATGAACTCTTATGTAAATGTTAAAGAGTTAAATTGACCCGTATATATGTTGAATGAATTAATTCGTAGGAATCTTAAACCATGACGACAAATGTGGATGACTTATGGAGGTGGAAGAGATCATCAAGACATCAAGATTAATAAGGTAACAACAAGGTACAATGTAAGTGCATCTTTAATTACTTTATTTATATTAGTAACCGTTGCTATTATCCTTTACTATGTTCATGGAATTTGGGTTTAAAACTTCACAACACTTTTATGTGCTAAAATGAGTATAAACGCAGCTATGAATTTGGATCATTTGGGTTTAAAAATTCAGCACTTTTATGTGCTAAATTAGCATAGCCAGCTGTGAATTTGGATCATTTGGGTTCGAAAATTTAGGGCATTATGTGCTATAAGGAGTATATAGGCAGCTGAGAATTTTGATTATTTGGGTTTCCATTTTAACGAAAAATAAATAAAAAAACTAAAAGAGTTGAGGTAAGTACCCATATTAATTTTGTATATAGGTTGTATTACTTGAGAATGGTAAACTTTATAACAGATGGCGACACTGTTACACATATTCTTTGCCTTTTCGTGTTTATCTTCTTATAGTCATACGATTGCAGCTTATATATTCATCATTCAGTATTCACTATTCACTGAAGATGAAAACTGTACATGGAAAATGTTGAAAAAGAGCCCATTATAAAAGGTAAATGTTCTTTCATTATTAGGTTCTATAATGTTTTTAAAATAATAATTGATTATTAGAGTTCTCCTGCTGTTGTTAACTATGCTCAACCAGGGTAAAAAGTCGCCTCATTGCTTACGAATTAATTGAAACTGGTAAAAAGTCGTGCATAGTTTGCTTTAAATGTAAATGAACCTTTCAAATTGATATATTCTAAAGTTTAATTTAAATTATGATTGAATTAATATGGTTTTGTAGTCATATTCAACACTAACAATTTATAAACTTCCTGGACAAAATTAGGGTCGACCCCGCCATTACACACCAAAGCTAACCCCTTTTAGCCCATTATCCAACCCGGCCAGCTTGTCACCTCAGCTATCTTGCAAAAAAGGGTATCATTGTCCAATTTTGTGATTTTTTTACCCTTCATATGAGGATGAACACTTACTTTTTAATATACAGCAGAAGCACTTTATTTTTGTTTTTGAGTGGAAACAATTTGATTTAGTTGAAGCTTTTTTCAAAGAAATTTATATCCAACTGATTTTGTTGCACTTTGTGATTTTTGTAAAGCTCTTAGGTGGATCATGTTCGAATCATTCTAGAAATCTAGCAGGCAGCCCAATCATCTTTAATCACATCCCTCACTAACCTGAGCCAAATTGAAGTAAAATTGTTTAGAGGACTCTTTGGATGGCAATTGTACCAAATTGAAGTATCACATCCATTACCAATTCTACTAACACAATGGACTTTAATCTTATCTCTACATTGTAATATTTTGATCCCGCCCGTTTTTGACATGCAGTAATTATGGCATAAGTAAGACCTGATTCGATACTTTCATTTTTTATGGAATGGAATGATTGATAGTACTTGTAGGCTTATAGCAAGACAACACACCTGCAGGCTGATTATGTCAATGGCCCAACATATTAATTGAAGTCTGCTTGTGCTGGCCCAACATATTAACTGAACTACTGAAGTGTGCTCGTGATGGCCCAACATATTAATTGTAGTATGCTTGTGAACTTGGTTTAAAAAAGCGCGCCTTAAGCGCAAAGCGCACCTAGGCGCAAAGTAGATCGCCTTGTGTGACATAAGGCGCAGGGTGTACAAGAAGCGCAGCTGAGGCGCGCTTTTTAGGGGGAAAATCGACACAAGGCGCAGCTGAGGCGTGCGCTTTTTGTACATTGGGTGTTTCTATGTTTCTGAGTGTTGTACACCAGGCTTTTTATGTTGTACGTTTATGTTTTTTTCATTTTAAAACATATATAAAGCTTAATTATAGCTAAATCATAGGTATTGGATGCTAAACACTTATGGGATATATAAAATAAATTATATAATCACTTTGCGCTTCGATTACGAAAAGCTCACCGCTTTTGCGCCTCGCTTTTTAAAAATCGGTTTTAGGCCTCATCGCTTTTGTGCGCTTCCCGCTTTTTTAAACCAAGCTTGTGAATTGTGATGGCCCGATACATGTGTATAAGCAATGGCCAATTCATTTTGTATACATCAAACATAACTGATGGTCAACACATTTGGTAACAAGTACAACTAACAAGGGTTGATGTTTAGAAATTGACATATGTCATCATGTTGTAAGGTATACAATAAACAGAACACCATCTCTAAAGTCAAGATAATATATAAGTTTTGGTCATCATGTAATTTTATTCTATCGTCCACACTCTACAAAATCCCCATAACAATTATAACTCACCCATATATTTATTGTAGTTATTGTATTATTATGAGTTAATTGCCCGTATGGTCCTTGTGGTTTCACGTTTTTTCACGTTTAGTCCCCACCTTTTGGAAATGGTAGGTATGCTCCCTATGGTTTGTCATTTTATTACTCGGATAGTCCCCTGACATTTACTCGGAGGACTATCCGAGTAACAAAATGACAAACCATAGGGAGCGTACCTGCTATTTCCAAACTAACTGACATCTACTCAAGGGACTATCCGAGTAACAAAATAACAAACCATGGGGAGCATACTTGCTATTTTCAAAAGATGGGGACTAAACATGAAAAAATGTGAAACCAAAGGGACCATCAAGGCAATTAACTCTATTATTATTATTAGAGTAAATTACGTTTTTGGCCCCTGTGGTTATATCACTTTTACTATATTAGCCCAAAATAAGAATTTTTAACATATCTGCCCCCATGGTCTCTATAACTAACTATTTTGGCCCCTAAGTCTAGAGATCATGGGGGCCAAAATGGTTAAACTTAGGGGCCAAAATAGTTAGTTATAGAGACCATGGGGGCATATATGTTAAAAATTCTTATTTTGGGCTAATATAGTAAAAATGATATAACCACATGGGCCAAAAACGTAATTTACTCTTATTATTATTATTGTTGTTGTTGTTGTTGCTGTGTTGTTATTATTATTTTAGTTATTTATTTATTTATTTTTGGATGTCAGCTTCAGTCTTTCGATCTTTCATAACACAAAAATGTTCACCATTTTTTTGTGTATTCTGACTCTATTTTATTTCTTTGTGTTCAAAGGTTTATTCATGTTGTTACTATGGAGAGAGAGAGAGCGACCCCCCTTGCCGATGCCACACCCCACAACCTAATACATCAACGTAACCCGTCCAACGGATGGGTATTAAACTAGTTACATTTAGTTACTGGTATTTGTTTTTATTGTTTTCGATCGATATATCGCAACGGTAAATTATATCAAGTTCTGGTACCACTATTTGTTATTATGGTTTTTTATCGATGTAAAACATCTGATGATTGCTTTTCCTTGTCTATGATTGCTTTTCCTTGTCTATGTATCGTATATTTTATAAAAAAAACGAACTGATACCGATAGAATGCCCGCAACATAGCGCAGGACATCCCCTGGCCTGGTTATATACAAGATTAAAAAGGGAAACAAACATGTACATTAATATTGATATACCTACAAACGCATACTGTTATAAACAAATTGTCTAGTATCTACTTAATTTCAAAATTAAGCAATAAATACATTTATTTGGTTTGATGTTTAATAATTTGACATAACCGAACACTAGCGCACAAAGAGAAAACATGTGTCACATCCTTCATGCAGCCCTTTGACATGATTAATCTATGAATTGTGTAGGTATAGGAGGATTCTGTAAGACTAAAGGATGGTGAGGCTCATCCCCACGGGATGAGCCTCCACGTAGGCGCCACGTAGGCGGCTCGTGGGGGATGGGCCTCCTTCACATTTGAGGGGGATGGAGGATGAGGCTACCCCACCTCATTATTTTATAATTTTCTAAGTTTTTATTTATTAACTTGATAAAAACTTTATAAAAATTAAAAATACAACATAAAACAACATAAATAAATTCATTTCATAACATTAAAAAAAATTACATTTCCTAAAAAAAAAACATTACCGAAAAAAAAAAAGTTAGGTTGGTTCGGGTTGTGATTATTCGGGTTGGGGTTGTTTGGGTTGGGGTTGTTTGGGTTGAAAGGATGCATGATTATAGAAAGTGGTATAAAAAATATGGAGTGTTTTTTATAAAAATGGAAGAGAAATGGAGAAGAATGGGAGTAGAATGGGATAGAATTGTATAAAAATGGTTGATATAGAGGGTATTTAAATTGAAAAAGGAATTTTTTTTTTAATATAAAAGAGCCGTTCAACGGCTAGTTTCTTCAAAATGGGCCCGTCTAACCCGGCTGTGGGGAGCCGGTTGTGCCGAGCCGAGCCTAGGGGGGCGGTGTGGGGGACCGGCGCCGGTCCTAGCCGGCCCCCATACCCTTTAGTCTAATTGACTCAGATGGCTTCTTTCTGAATCGTGTAAAGGTCATTTTCATGTATTAAAGTATTTTATGGGTACACGAAATCAATAATCGAATAAGATACAAAGTTTTTTTGCTACCGCATCTCACTGGATACCGAGCAATAGAAATTTGCTACTGATGTTTAGTCACTTTTTAACGACGTGCACTCCACCTTCTAACGCATGTCAAGATTTATAACGATTTCTTATTTGGTCACGAAGTAAATTCAGTTACCCAGAATAGTTTGATTGCAATTTACAATGAAATCATCAACAAATTGTATATTAGACCACCCGTTGTGGGGGGGTTTTGGGCGTTTTTTTTCCAAAACAACGCCCCACAACACCCAAGGACCGACCCGGGGGTGTTTTTTTTGCAAAAAGAACTTGAGGAGTGTCCGAGTGTCCTTTTTCCACGCCTTTCGTCCAATTCTTTGGCCAATCACAGGTATTCTTTTTTTGCTTGCCCAATAACATTTTTTTGATGTTTTTTTATTTAATTGTTTAACACCCTTTTAACATAATGCCCCACAATGCCCACGTCCCTACTACACCCATTTTAGAAAAACGCCCCATAATACCCCATTGCTGACTGGACTGTCACATGACGCAAAACACCCAAGTGTGGGGGCATTATTTGTGTCTTCCACTACACATGATCTTAATGGAAAACGCTTAATGCTACGTGTATCTTCTGATATGAAAAACATACATTGTACTTCTAGAGAAACAATGAAGATATACTATGGCGAATGCATCTTCTATTTTTCATTTTTATTAACTGACTTTCAAAAATGATTTTACAATCTTAACAAACACCACAAAGTATTAGGCATCTTCATTCTTCAGGATTATGGTTCTTTTAGCACTGTTAAAACAATTAGCAAGTCGTGTAAGTTCGAGTCTAGTTAACATAGCAAATGCTAGGAAGATCAAGCGAGCTCCAGAGACCCACATCACTTGCCTTACTATTTTCTACCATCACCTTTTAGGCTTCTTCATTTGCTCGACTTTTCATTTCGAACCCAAATTTTCGCTTTAAGCACTCCGGTATACCATGGAAAGCATAAAGAGAGGCCGAGAACCTGCGCTCGTATTTCATCCTTTTCATTGCTTCGCTTATTGTCAGTGGCTGTGGCTCTTCTTCTTCTTCCTCCATTGGTTCCAAAGAAATTTCGTGAGTTATATCAAATGCAGAGAAGTTGCAAGCGGATCCAACTTCATCAAGAAACTTGAAATCGATTGTTCCGTCTTCTTCTTCGTCTTCTTGTATTACACTTCCGCCATTTGTATCTTCACTTGAACACGGAGCTACCACTTGATCATCACAACGATTCACATGAACGGGTATAGATGATTCAAAGCTCGTGTTGCAGTAAAGATTGCTTGTATCATTCATAGGTAGGCACCCATCAAGATCCCTGAGAAAGTCGGTAAAGCACGCATCTGAGAACGCTTCAACCTTATCTCCAAATTCATCCGGTCGTGCCACCTCATCATGATGATTAATGGTCAGCAAAGAAGTACTTTGTGAAGATGCAGCTACTGTTAAAGACCTATTCCGGGCTTCAAGCCTACGAAGAAGAAGTCTTGTGACTTTGGACGGAAGGGCGGATGTGGTAGAAAACGGTTGAGAAGGCCAGAAATTTGTGCGAGTGTTGGCTCCGCGTAGCAAGCAAGCGGCTTCATCATAGGCTCGAGCCGCTTCCTCAGCAGTGTCAAAGGTGCCTAACCATACTCTAATCTTTTGTATGGTGTCCTTGATTTCTGCAACCCATCGGCCAGATGGTCGCTGGCGGACCCCGATAAACTTCTTCCGGGCTTGCCGGGGGCCGCCTAGTGCTGCAGTTACCTCTGCCCCGGTTAACATCCCGCCCCAGGCCATGCTGAATTCAGGATTCTGTTCTTCAGCAGTGGCTAGCTTTCTCTTCCTAGCCATATCCCTCTAAAAATGTAAATTATAGTTTTAAAAACAAAAGGCGTTTAATTCGTGAGTTTGTGATATGATGAGCGAAATCATGATGTGTTTATATAGAGATGCAGAAGGAGAAGAGCTTGTCAAAATAATAGTTAAGGGGTGAAGAAGTCATGATGCAAATGTCACATCTATTTGTTTATTTTAATGATGTCTAAAAGGTGTAATTTGGACGGTTCCTCCTGACCTATTCAAGGAGAATAATAGAGGAGGATTCAGGTATACGACCCTCATATATTAAGTTAACCCTTTAGTGTTAAAGACTTCATATTTCTATTCAGGTGTAGCATCTCAGATTATACTAATAATAATTAGATCTAAAAGGTAAAATTTGGACGCTTCTCCCCTACCTAATCAAGGACTAAAATATTCATTTCTTATAATCATTCATTCTAAAGAGTGTTTGACTCATCTAGATTGGTTACTACTTTTTTTATGGTTCCTCTTTGGCCTGACTTGTTCTTCAGGTAGCGATGAAGAAATGGGCGTGTTGGACCAACAAAATAACAGGTCAAAATGATATGAGTACACGTCCGGTGGTTGGTTTAACAGTTATAAAATAAATTCATAAAGATGGTTAGGTTTGACTATATATATAGTTATAAAGATAGTTATATTAAATTGTTTAACAGTTATAAAATAATATACTTTTAATTTATGAAATGACATTATCATACTGCAATTGTAGGATAAGTAAATAATCAAAGTTTTTGTTTAAACTTTGGAATGCTAAATCCCTCTCCTCAAATATTTGGACTACACTTTGGTAAAATGCCACATGGAGTGATGAGTTATTTTTCTTAATGGGCATTAGGCTTAAGATAAATACATTATGTAGGGGTTTGGGTTTGATGTTTTATTAGGAACAAATGGCAATTACAATTCAAAGGCATTCTGATTCCTCCACGTGGCATTTCATAAACAGAGTAGTGGTTACCCTCAGTCTGACCACATTTAATATGTTTTAAAACTATATGGCTGTATATTCAACTCTACTATACAGGAGAATCTGTATATTCATAAACAGAGTAGTGGTTACCCTCAATCTCACCATATTTAATATGTAACAACCTCAAACCGGTCAAATGGCATAAATTGAGCTCACAAAAGGGTTTACTGACCTTTTGAAGAGCTAAAATTACTAGGTATGATGCAAGGTATTAACTTTCACTGCACAAAGTACATGTCACTGTAGCTTTATCATTCAGGATTTGATCATTGTAAATTTTGTGCAAGTCATAATTAATCGAGTGTTCGAGTCACAAGGTACAAGGTGTTAGCAGGAATTTTAGTAAGCAGAAACTGAGACTAATACAACTGAATCACAGCAAAAATATTCACAGAATATAAGAACAAGTTAGTAATGGTTGCAAAGTAACATTCCAGGAAATCAAGTTTCCGAAGAACATGCATCGAGGAAAAGAATGGTTGAAGATATACAATTTCATAGTATATAAAATACATGGTATTTACTGGATACTATTCAAAGACTTCAAGAAAAGAAAAGCGCTTGATGATATAATATTTAAATTAGAGTAAACTACCAAAATGGTCCATGAGGTTTGATCACTTTAGTCCAAAACTCAAACCTTTTTGAATTTGGGTCCATGTGGTTTCAATTTTGTTGCCATTTTCATCAAAAATCAAAATCTGGTTAGATGTTTCAGTTAACATCCATTTTTTTTTTGTCTTTTTCCTCTCTTTTAATGAAGAGCAAAATGGTCTTTTAACGTTTTATTATAACAAATTAAAAAATCTGACTATTTTGCCCTTCATTAAAAGGAAGGAAAAAGACAAAAAAGCTAGATTTTAACTGAAAAATCTGACCAGTTTTTGTTTTTGAATGAAAATGGCAACAAAATTGAAACCACAGAGACCCAGATTCAAAAGGTTTGAATTTTGGACTAAAGTGGCAAAAGTGACCAAACCTTAGGGACCATTTTGGCAGTTTACTCTTTAAATTACTATCCTCAGGAAATAACAAAACAAGCTTACCCATCACAAATCAGACATCAATGTATGTTCAACATGAAAAAGCTATTTTACATCTTAGACAACAAGAAAAGCCTAAAAAGAGTTAAGTCACATCAAACCAGGTTCGGTCTCAAGTTTGTAACTATAATCAGAACAAAAGGAGTACTGAAGGCAATTTTGTAAGTAAAACTTTAAATCACACATATTCCATCCATCCATGCAGAAAGGTACATAGACTACCGGGCCAAATGTGACGATAGTAAAGCACCATCATGTTTCAGAAGGAAGAAGTGCGGCATTGCGGCCATCAGTTCTTCCAGAGAAATGCAAGGGCTTCAGAACATTTCTCATGAATATCAGACATTGCTTGCTTCATCACTTCTATCCCATATTAAGCAAGTTGAAAACTTTGGTCCCAAATGATTAGGCAACTTGAGATTGTGATAGTAGAAAGATGAGAAAAAAAGTACTAAGCATCTTCATTCTTCAGGATTATGTTTATTTTCTCACTATTAAAATGACTAACAAGGCTCATTATTCATTAACTATATAAAGACTAAGCTCGAGTCTAATTGTAATAGCAAATGGTAGGAAGATTGAGGGAGCTCCAAAGTGATAGTTCTCCATCACTCACCGGACCCATATCACTTTCCTTACGATTTTCTTCATTTGCTCGACATTGCATTTTGGACCCCAATTTTCGCTTTAAGCACTCGGGTATACCATGGAACGCATAAAGCGAAGCCGAGAACTTGCGCTCGTATTTCATCCTTTTCATTGCTTCACTTATTGTCAATGGCTCTTCTTCTTCATCCCTTGCTTCTAAATCAATTTCTTGAGCTATATCAAATGGAGAGAAGTTGCAAACGGATCCAACTTCATCAATAAACTTGAAATCAATCGTTTCTTCTTCTTCTTCTTCTTCTTCTTGTATTAAAGTCCCGCCATTTGTATCTTCACCTGAACTCGGAGCTACAGCTTGAACATCACAACGATTCACATGAACGGGTATTGATGACTCAAAGCTCGTGTTGCAGTAAAGATCCCCCATATCATTGATAGGTAGCAACCCATCAAGATCCCTGAGAAAGTCAGTACAGAATGTATCTGAGAATGCTTCAACGTTATCCCCAAATTCCTCCGGCTGTGCCACCTCATCATGATGATTAACGGTCAGCATAGAAGTACTTTGTGAAGATGGAGCTGCTACTAAAGACCTATTCTGGGCTTCAAGCCTACGAAGTAGAAGGCTTGTGACCTTGGAGGGAAGGGCGGATGTGGTTGAAAAAGGTTGACAAGGCCAGAAATTCGTGCGAGTGTTGGCTCCACGTAGCAAGCAAGCGGCTTCGTCATAGGCTCGGGCTGCTTCCTCTGCTGTGTCAAAGGTGCCTAACCATACTCTAATCTTCTGTATGGTGTCCTTGATCTCTGCAACCCATCTTCCAGATGGCCGTTGCCGGACCCCCACAAATTTCTTCCGGGCTCGCCGGGGACCACCTAGTATTGCGGTTTCCTCTGCTTCAGTCAACATCCCACCCCAAGCCATGTTGAATTCAGGACTATGTTCTTGACCAGTGGCTAGCTTTCTCTTCCTAGCCATATCACTCTCTAAAAGTGTAATTTGTAGATGGTTGAGTTTGTGATACGAATAAGCTAAATCATGATGTGTTTATATAGAGATGCAGGAGCAGAGCTTGTCAAAGGTGAAGAAGTCATGATGCAAATGTCACATCTCTTTGTTTATTTTAATGATGTCCAAAAGTTATAATTTGGACGGTTCCTCCTGACCTATTCAAGAACTAGAATAGTCGAGGATTCAGGTATACGACCCTTTAATATTTAATTAACCTTTTAGAGTTGAAGAGTTCATAGATTTTTTAAGTTGTCACATCTCAGATTATTCTAATAACTGGGCCTAAAAGGTATAATTTGGACGCTTCTCCCTACCTAAGCAAGGACTAAAATATTCATTCTAGAGAGTTTTTGACCCATCTAAATTGGTTAGTAGTTTTTTATGGTGCCTCTTCGGCCAGACTAGTCTTTCGTGTAGCGATGAAGAAATGGGTGTGTTGGATGACTTGAATAACAGGTTATAACGATGTTAGTATGGGTTGAAACGGGCCCGTCAGTTGGTTTAATACACAAAACACTTTTTCTACATTTTTACCAACTAAATAATGTGTAGATATGATAAGAAAAACTATAATTTATCTATCATAAGTTAACTCCTGGATGTTCTGTCCTGCAGGGGTTAGAAGGGGAATAGTTTCTGATGTATAAACAGTGCCACGAAAGGCAACCAACGAGACAGGACCGTGGTAGTAAGTGTAATTTGGTTAGCATTTGAACTGGTAATCTGTGCAGATATATATGTACATGTGTATCACAGATGAAAATATGGACCAGACTGCTACAAGTAGAAAGTCACCGGAATCTGCTAAGGCACTCAATCTATTGTCATTGTAACCATTGTTAGATAATCTAATAGTGTTCAAACTTCAAAGCGAGGGGGCAAAATGTGCTAGTGGAAACTTATGCTGACATACACATCTATTAAATATTACAAATTACAAATTGACACAATTAACAAAAATGAATACTTAAATAATGCAAGCAACATATATTATTATAGCTATATATTATTAATCCACTAACATGGTTAGGTTTGACTATATATTAAACTAACTAACACATAAGAAATAGCATAACTTTGTAAATTGTAAAATAACATTATCAGACTGTAATTATAGTACAAGTAAAAAAAATAAATTTATGTTTAAACTTTGAAATGCTAGAAGCCTAGAAGTTAGATCTCTCTCATTTTTTTGGGCTTTATTTTGGTAAGATGCCACATGGAGTGATGAGTTATTTTCTTAATGGGCATTGAGCTTAACAAATGGCAATTACAGGTCAACTGCCATTCTTATTCCTCCATGTGGCATTTTGTGAACAGATGAGCCGCTTCTGACTATATTTAATAGATTTTAAAACTAAATGGCTGTATAATTAACTCTACTTAAAGGACTATACAGGAGAATCTGGGCGTATGCCATCTGTGGTAACTACCTCAAACTCGTCAAACTATATATTTATATAGAAACTATGATAATTAACCGATATTGAGCTCATAAAAGGATTCACTGACCTTTTGAAGAGCTGAAAAAAACAGGTTTGAGGGAAGGTAGACTTTCACTGCACATGGTACAAGCCACTGTAGCTATATCAGTCAGGATTTGATCTTTTTTTTTTTTTTTTTTAATTTGTGCACGTCATAACTAATCATGTATACGAGGTGTTAGCAGGAATGTTAATTAGGCAGCAATTGAGACTAAACAACTGGAACCCAGACAAATGCACAATGCAATACATTATGAACAAGTTAGTAACGGTTGTCAAGTAACGGTCTAGGGAATCAACTTCTGATACATGGATCGAGGAAAAGAATGGTTGAACATATACAATGTCATAGTACAAAAAACACACAGTATTTGCTGAGTACTATTCAAAGGCTTCAAGAAAGGAAAAGCGCTTGATGATATTTTAATACAAAATTTCATATTACTATATCTGGAAATAACAAAACAAGCTTACCACCACAAATCGGACATTATTGTATCTTCAATATGACAAAAGCTATTTTACATCCTAGACAACAAGGAAAACCTAAAAACGAGTATTCAGTCACATCAAGCCAAGCTCGGTCTTGTTTCTAAAACTATGATCAGAACAAAAAGAGTACTCAAATACTTAAACAAGTTGAAAATTTGGGTCCAAATGAATAAGGAAGTTGCGGTTGTAATAGTAGAGCATTTGGAAACAAATTATTAGGTATATTCATTCTTTAGGATTATGTTTCTTTCTCACTATTCGAACAACTAACACGTCTCATATACTATATAAACACTAAGCTCAAGTCCTAACTAAAATAGCAAATGGTAGGAAGATCAAGGGAGCTCCAAAGTGACAATTCTCCATCACTCACCGAACTCACATCACTTGCCTTGTTACTTTCAACCATCACAACCTCAACTTTTTTGGTTTCTTCATTTGCTCGACTTTGCATTTTGGACCCGAATTTGCGCTTTAAGCACTCAGGTATACCATGAAAAGCATAAAGAGAAGCCGAGAACTTGCGCTCGTATTTCATCCTTTTCATTGCTTCACTTATTGTCAACGGCTCTTCTTCTTCTTCTTCCCTTGGAATCAAATCAGCTTCTTGAGCTATATCAAATGGAGAAAAGTTGCAAGCAGATCCAACTTTATCAATAAACTTGAAATCAATCGCTTCTTCTTCTTCTTCATCATCTTCTTCTTTTATTCCACTTGCGCCACTCGTATCTTCACTTGAACTCGGACCCACTACTTGATCGTCACAACAATTCACATGAACGGGTACAGATGACTCAAAGCTCGTGTTGCAGTAAAGATCGCTTGTATCATTGATAGGTAGGCACCCATCAAGATCCCTGAGAATGTCAGAATAGCACATATCTGACAACGCTGTCACTTCATCTTTGAATTCCTCCAGCTGTACCACCTCATCATGATGATTAACTGTCGGAATAGTAGTACTCTGTGATGATGAAGTTGTTGCTAAAGCCTTATTCCTAGCTTCAAGCCTACGAAGAAGAAGGCTTGTGACTTTAGAGGGAAGGGCGGGTGTGGTAGAAAACGCTTGAGAAGGCCAGAAATTCATGCGAGTGTTGGCTCCACGTAGCAAGCAAGCGGCTTCATCATAGGCTCGAGCCGCTTCCTCAGCCGTGTCAAAGGTGCCTAACCATACTCTAATCTTCTGTATGGTGTCCTTGATTTCTGCAACCCATCGGCCGGATGGCCGCTGGCGGACCCCGACAAACTTCTTCCGGGCTCGCCGGGGGCCGCTTAGTGCTGCAGTTACCACTTCCTCAGTTAACATACCGTCCCATGCCATGTTAAGTGCAGAACTCTGTTCTTGACCAGTGGCTAGCTTTCTCTTCCTAGCCATACCCCTCTCTAAAAATGTAAATTGTAGTTTTAAAAAACCGAAAGGTGTTTAATTCGTGAGGTGGTTGAGTTGCTGATATGAATAAGCTAAATCATGATGTGTTTATATAGAGATTAAGATAGAAACGAGCATGTCAAAATAATAGTAAGGAGGTGAAGAAGTCATGATGCATGTCACATCTCTCTGTTTATTTTAATGATTTTTTTTTTTTAAAACAACGCTCCTTTTATTATATCATTGATTCATACTTGCCAAGTTACATCAAAACAGAAGGTAGACGGGCAACAAGCTGCGCCGCCACCCCTTTCTGAATTGCAAACCCTAATCTACCAAAGACAAAACCCTACCCCCCTGAGGCTGAACAATTGCTGTGGATGACCCGTTGGACCCTGGTCAGGAATTGGATAGCTTCTGACGCTAGGGAGCCAAATGTGTCAAAGGCAAGAGGGGCAAAAACATGCTGGTTCTTTGCACAAGCTTTAGCGTGCTTATCAACTTTCTTCGATTCTGCCTTTCTTGCTGCTTGTCCAACTACAAACCCATTTTCCCTTAAACCAACCAGAGAGGAAACCCCCGTGAGGTCCACACAAGCATGTTTCCCCCTAGCCCAACCAAAGACGAGCAGATCCGCTGGTCGCAGAGTGATCTCCCTTCCATAGGGTCCATAAGGAAATTCCCAGGAGCCTCTTTCTTAGCCGAAATCCCAGCTCTTCTCAGGATGTCCCACAAAACATTCCGCACCCAGTCATGCCGATATTTGAACCTAGAGAGCTCTTTACAATGCAATGCGTGCTCTCCGTATTTATCCATACAAGCTTTACGGCATATCGGGCAGGTTTCATCTTCTAGGTACATAGGGATCATCAGCCGGTATTTAAGGATGACTCTGTATTCTACTGCTGACATACATTGTCCCAGCCCCTCAATCGGGATAATGGTCAAAAAAAGGTATAATTTGGACGATTCCTCCTGACCTATTCAAGAACTTAGAACAGTCGAGACTTCAGGTATATGACCGTTATCTATTAAGTTAACCCTTTAGATTTGAAGAGTTCATAGTTCTTTTTCAGTTGTCACATCTCTTAGATTATTATACTAATTGGGCCTAAAAGGTATAATTTGGACGCTTCTCCCTACCTTTTTTTGAAAGATGTGAATTATTCGCGAATGTCGGGAGGTCTAGCATACGTTGTCCTAACCGGGTCCGCGCTAGAGAGCCCCCTCGCACAATAGATCCCCAATTTAAACCCCTCAATGAGAAACCCCTATCACCCAGACTCGAACTTGAGACCTGGAGGGGAAAACTCACCCAGGCCCACCATAGGTGGAACTTAAATACCCATGGCCACCACTAGAACACTAGTGATGGTTGCTTCTCCCTACCTAATCAAGGAGTATAATACTTTCATTTATTTTATCTCCACCGTTATAACGTATTAATATATTCTGACATTTCCATATGATCACCCCATTTTTACATTTATTTTTCGGTTAAATCTGGTCAGTAGGGCAAGACGTGTGTGTTGGACAAGACTGTTACAAGCAGAAACTTGCCAAAATCTTCTTAGGCGCTCAAGCTATTGTTATTTACACCATTGATGAATAATCTAATAGTGAATTTAAAAGCCAGAGTACAAAATTGGCTAGTGGCAACTAATGCTGACATCCGCATTAATTTAATATACAAACTGACAATTTAACAAATATCAGAACTTAAATTATGCAAGTAATATATATTATACTATACATTATCAATTCATTAAGATGGTTAGGTTTGACTCTATATATATGATTATATAAATTTTTGACACAGTGATGAAAAAGATAGTTTTGTAAATTGTGAATAACATAATCATACTGTAATAACAAATGAGTAAATATTTAATGCTAAATCTCTATCCTGAGATCTTTGGGCTGGGCTAAAGATAAATATGTTATAAAGGGGTTTGGGTTTAATGTTTTATTAGGAAAAATGGCAATTATAAGTCAAAGACCATTCTTATTCCTCCACGTGGCAATCCATGAACAGAGCAGTGGTTATTCTCAATCTTGATATATTTAATACGTTTTAAAACTACATGACTGTATATTCAACTCTACTATACAGGAGAATCTAGGCATATGCCAACCGGCCCGAGGGCCCTTGAGGTCGCGGGTTCGAAACCTGGTAACCCCAGGCGCTTCGTTCCCCTCGAGTTGGCAGGGTATTCACCGCCAAGCAGCGTTGTCGGGTCGCTAGCTTGGGAAGTGGGATCACTTCCGCGGTCAGGGGTACCGTGCATCTACCCTTTTTTTAAAACTCGTCAAACTACATATTCATATGGAAATTATAATAACTAATCAAGATTTAACTCACAAAAGAATTCACTGACCTTTTGAAGAGCTGAAATAACAAGGTCCGATGCAAAGTATAACTTATTGCACAAGGTACAAGTCACTGTAGCTTTACATTCAGAATTTGATCATTGTAAATTTGTGCAAGTCATAATTAACCAAGTTACAAGGAACAACGAGTTTGCAGGAATTTAGTATACGGAAACCGAGGCTTAACAACTGAAACACAACAAAAATATACGAAGAATGTATAGAGTGTCATAACATCAAGCACAATAAATTTTCTGAAGAACATGCATCGAAAAAAGAACGGTTGAAGATATACATTGTCATAGTACATAAAATACATGGTATTTGCTGGATACTATTTGAGGCTTCAAGAAAAGTAAAGCGCTTGATGATATTATTTTTATTACTATCATCTGGAAATAAGAAAACACGCTTACCTGTCGTAAATCATACATTATTGTATCTTCAACATAGCAAAGCTAATTTACATCCTAGACAACAAGATTACCTAAAACGGGTCAAGCCAGGTCCGGTCTCATTTCTATAACTATGATCATAACAAAAAGAGTGTCAAAGACAATTTTACCAGTAAAAGGGCACACATTCAATCCAGCTACGCAGAAAGGTATATAGACAACCGGTCCAAATGTGTTGATCGTACCAGGCATGTGTCAAACTTGCATAATGATGCAAACAAATTTAACCTGTTCATGTCTCAGAAGCAAGAAGTGGGGCATTGTGGCCATCGGTTCGTCTAGAGAAATGAATCGGCTTCAAAGCTGGATCTTGATATGCAGTGGCTAGTCTCTCATGAAAATTCGACATCGATTCGTTACTTCTGTCTTTCTTTATCATGCACTGTACAACAAGTAGTATTTTTAGCAGACACAATCGTAACCAAAGTTTGTTTAGTGTGGATCATAATGTTTTAACAAACCTCAGCAGGATAACCCTTGAAGACCGGTAAGAAGCGCTTCCGGCAGTAGCTGTTAAACAAAAGAGTGATGATCGGGAGCGGAATAGTCAAACTGGAAGCCAACGGAAGTTTCTTCAGACCAAATATACCCACAGCAATCATGTGCATCAATATCAACGAAAAAACCATCGAGTTATGCACAATTGGCCAAAAGGTTCCACCAGTCTCAAATTTTGGTGAATAAACATTCAGCAACTGGTGACGGTAAATGATGTATGCCAAACAGTAGTAAACCAGTAGAAACGGGAGAATTAACGGCGACAAGAAAAAGTATGTAATGCCAAGAAGTCCGAATAAGAGAATGCTCGGGACCTCACTGCTGTACGGCAACGAAGGCACTTCAAAATTTTCATCAGCTTTCGTGAAAAAAATTCTTCCCATAAAATTCGAAACAAGGGGCATCAAGCGCAAAAGTTCCGAAGCTGTACTAGTCCAGCCGTTTGTCACAACGTATGTTACGAAGAATGTAGCCTGTAAAAAAGGCGAATATATTACTATATTAGCATCATCTTTTAACAGAGATCTCACAATTTATAATGATATTACACTAGAAGGATGCCCGCGTGATGAGGCGGGAAACACAGACACTGCTAGGGTGTGCATTGTTCGGTTGGTTCGGTTATTATCCACAACTGAAACCGATGTCATCGATTAGTCTATATTATTAACCAATCGTTTTTTGGTTAATCAGTTCGGTTTATCCGGTTAGATTGACGGATTTTGGTTTGATTCGTTTAATTTCGGCTAATAGCCAAAACCAAACTTGGGCTAAAACTTTTTCTTAGAAATACATGAAATTGAGGTATAAATACATGAAATGAAAGTATAAATACATAAAATGGTGGTATAAATATGAAATACATGAACCAAAGGTATAAAAGCTTAAAATATGTGAAAATATGAACGGTTCGGTTCAATTCGGTTAATTTTGGTTATACGAGGGTACAAAAAAATCGATAACTGATTTTGGTTAATTCGGGTTTCGGTTAATCGGTTTTCAGTTAATTCAGTTTTTGGGGTTGATTTCAGTTCGGCTTCGTCTCTTTCCGGTTCGGTTTCGGTTAACTTAACGATTCAGTTATTGGTCACTCTTAGACACTATTAATCAGGTAACACATCAAATTTTTTAATTAAAAAACTATAGCAATACTATACTCAAATTAAAGAAAACAAAATACTGATTTTTATGGTGTAATTTAAAAAATATATATATATTAGCGTACAAAAAAGTTATGAACGTTTAAAAATCGTGGGGGTAGTTAGTTTTTTATAAGGGAATAAGTGTAACTACTACTAACTAATTATCTATAACTTTGTTAAAGATGAGGGATTAACGTGTAATTAAGATGAGGGGATTAAAGTGTAATTAGTGTTTGAAAGACTAATTTACCCTCATTTTGGTATCTTAAAATGCCCCTGTGTTATGCATTATATATAGTATAGATGAGGGTACCTAATAACATGTGTATACCTGTCCTGGAACAGCAACAGCTAATATAGTTGGTATTTCCTTAGGCTCCAGAAAGATATTAACGCGATATAAAACCGTTCCGGATAAAGCGTTTGCAAAGAATATGTTCCATATGGTGAACCAGAGCATCTTGTTACATGCACTTTTCTCTATCTGACTGTTAGCCACATACCCTTGAATAGACGATAACATTATCATGACAGGTGGCACCAGATATAAAAACATCTTGAGAATTAAACTCGGAAGATATCCCGTAATGACCTGACTTATAAACGCTCTGCAAGTCGAAGAGGGTAGGAAAGTAATTTCAGCATCTCGATGAAGAAGATTATTAGAAAAATAGTTATAGTATACACTCACATATTCAATATGCCTTTCAGAAAAGGGAACCAGGTCTCCAACTGATCCAGATTAGTGAGACCCTGCACTATTATAACAGGAATGAAGAACAAAATTGTAAGAATAACACACACGAAAATCACCATGACATTCCCGATCCATCTGCTTATGAACGATGCGGAAAAGAAAGGCCAGTATATGTCCTCCGGTTCTGGTGCCCGCTCAGTAAGCCACTCTGTAGGATTTTCTCCTTGTTGGACATGTAAAACTACCGCAGCACCAAGCCGTGACTTAAACGATACAAAAGCAGCAGGAATTTCCTGTTAAAATTGATCATTTAAACACAAATTGTTAGTGCATTTTGTGTGTCCGTTACTATGCGAATAGGCTAGATGGAGCGTATGTTGTATATGTATAGATTAGAGCATGAGTCGTAGTCAACGCATGAGACATACGCAAGTATGTGACAAATGTAGCGCATGAGACAGCGTGAGCGGTGAGTGTGTGCTAACGCATGAGTCATGTGACGACTGTGTAGTATAAATAGATGTGACATGCGTTGGACACCATAAGTTTTGGATTTTTGGAGTTTGAACACACTTGTTCACTCCCGGTGCTTAAACAATGTAAACTCTTTCGGTATTAATAAATGTTGTGTGTCATCCGTTATGCTGCCGAAATTTCTACTGAATTTGTTCTATCTATCCAAACTTCCGTCTCAAGCGTATCTATACACTTAATCGTAGGATTCTCGATCCGTTTCACGAACTTTCACAAAGTTATGTCAAAGTCTTATAACTTTATAAGCATAGCTTCCATTTAACATGAGGTTCAGATATATAATAAACTCACCTTCCCACTAAGTAATGATTGTTGCGTCCTCGCATTATCTTCTAGTTCTTCTAACTTCTTTTCATAATACTCCACGAGATCGATTTTGGGCCGACAAAGCCCAAGAAATCCAACACGCCCATACCTTTGAGAAGTCTTTTGTGTTGACTTCAGATAAGCAAGCTTTCTATTCACCTTATCAGCCTCACTCTAGAATGAGATAACAATACAAAAAGAATTAGATGAGTGAAAGGGATCAAAGATGTTGACAATAGGATCATAATTTAACACACACGTGTAAGCTTCAAAAGGTCACTTACGATTAGCTTCTGAATCTTGGTAGTGTGATACACCATGTAATGTGACAGATATAATGAAGGATAATATTCTGAGAAAAACTTCTCAACGTTCGCACTTAAGCTTTCTGTTGATGACTTTGGGATACCTCTAACCAATACAGTAAACTGGTCTGGCTTAGGCTCGGAAGAGTAATAGTACGCAAGCCTTTTCAAAGAAATATAATGATACTCCTGCATATTGTAATAATACATTAATTCCTCAGTAAATCAATGTGAAAAAGTTCAAGTATTTATTGGTGACAATAGAATTTACAAATGATTACCAGATAAAGAAGATAGCAGACAAATGCAGTGAAGGCATATACTGCACCAAAGTGAACCCATAACCTTCAGCAACCACAGAAACATGCATTCATTAAAACAAATAATTATATAAGATAAAACAGGTGACATCATGATTAAGATTTAAATACGGAACGAGAGTACACGATAACAAGATGGTGAAAACTCACTTTTTAGATCCATCATTGACATTTGAAATACTGAATGATTCCAGAGACTTGTTTGTAAAGTCAGAAAAATCAATAACTATCTGATTACCCATATAATTGATTGGTAGAAGAGCACAAAGGCCAACTACCCCAGCAAAAGCAAATACTTTCAAACTGCAATAAGTAAGAAGAATATATCGGTTTCTTGTGTATGATAGGATAACAAAATTTCAAAAGTTTTACAGTTTGAGAGTCGGTTACCTAAAGATAATAATGCGCATAAAGACAACACCATCTAAACCAGCGCGGGTGAGGAGTTCTTCTTCAGTGGGATGCCATGAGCTGCTCACCCAACCGGCAGAAGGCAGTAACCTTTCCAAGTTGAAATTAATTCTCGGTTCAAGTTTTCCTTCGGCAACTAAGCGTGGAGCGTAAACGTCAGCATTACCAGGTTGTTTCCTCAATACGGAATACAGAGTGAAGAATAGAAAACATAAACCAAGATTTATTCCCACAGAAGTCAAAAGCGCAGAAAGAATCATCCTTCAGGATGCTGGAAACCGCAGCTACTAAGAAGTGTCTCTGTTTTCAACAGTCCAAAAAAGTACGATACATGAAAATATCAAAATCAACTTCTAAAATAGGGATCAAAGTATTGGAAATCATATGACTGGTAAATCAAAAATGTTTCATAATCACTGAACAAGAAAGGAAATGTTAACAATCGAAAGTAAAACAAATTTCTCAAGCAAGTTACTATATCATCAGCTAAAAGTGCATAACCCTAGAATAAAATCAGAAACCAAACATACTGTCCAGTGAGTTATGAAACCATGAAACCAACAAAAATAACAGCAATCTTCCATTTATACTTATCTCTTTATCCAAGAAAAATGGTAGTCAAGTTAACTAACAACTACAAAATGTACACCAATTTGCGAGCTAAATTGGACTTGTCAATTTTTTTTTCTTTTATTTCAATAAAAGTTTTAACGCCCCTGGCGGTATGCGCATATAATGTATATGTGTGGGCGCTCGGGGGACAAAAGTGAAAGTGCACTAAGTTTAACTTTATTTTACTAATTTCGTGAAATAACGTTAAAAGAGGGGGATGGTTAATCATGCATCATGTGGTGGCGTTGATAGCCGAAAGACAAGGGAGTACATGCACTTATCGGCCTTTGTCTTAATTGCTGATTGTTATGTGCCTTATGTCCAAAGCTTGATGCAAAACTACTATCGAGCCGGGGGTCTCACTGGAAGCAGCCTCTCTATTCCTAACGGGTAGAGGTAAGGCTGTCTACATCTTACCCTCCTCAGGCCCTACATTAGCTTTGCTATTGTTGGGATTTACTGAGTATGGTGATATTTCAATAAAAGTTTTATTGATTTTAGAAGGAAGATTACAATAAAGTGGCAGGTAAACGAGCAACAAACTGCGCCGCAACCCTTTTGGATAGCAAAACCAATGCTACTATCGAAAATGCAATAACGGTGGCGTTAATATCCCTGTAAAACTAATAGATTTAAAACAAAAATCAAAGTAGAACAATCAGATGTCTTATGAAAGGAATGAAGAGTCAACTGAAACCCTAGACCCTAACAACAACACTAAGTACAAAAAACTGGACATCTAATTCCAAAAATACACATATATTTAACTACCGCTACGAACGACATCAAACGAAAATTTAACAAAAACAACACCTGAATTAACGATAATTGTACGGCAACAGATACGAATTGAGATAAAATAGAACGAATTCAAAGCTAGTAACGATAACTACACATCAAATCCCTAACAAAAGAAAGAAAAACTACAGAACTGCAAATGAATTTAGCAATTTATGCAGAAAAGTTGAAAGTTGATGAGATTGTGACCTGAATCGATGATAAGTTTACGGCTATAGATACGGAAAGAGAAATGAAGGAAGGAATCTTAAGCTGAATTCATTTTTAAGCATCGTCCACACGAAATGTTAACTGGCTCATATCGGAGTATGTGCAAGATTTAGAAAGTGTAATTCACCGTTTAACGCCGTCAAATTGGTTTGGGTTTCTGTCGGTTTTGTGTGTTTCTTTACCCGTTAACGGATTCCGTGAGTTTGGAGATGCATTTATGATGAATTCGTTAGTTTTGAGATGCATTGGTGATATAATCTTGTATCACTCTCCGGGCCTCTTGTCTAAAAATAGATGGCTAGTGTTCTACCTAGTTTACAAATAATTTTTTTTGGATGTCAACCCTAGCCCTAACACTTGACCCAAGCGGGGCAGATCTATACTTAGTGGTGGGTGGGCTAGCGCACCCCTTAACAAAAAAAAATTAGTGTATTTTTTGAGCAAAAATCTCGATCGCCCCCTTGAAAGTTCTGTTAAGTCCCCCGATTGCACCCCTTGAAATTATGATTGATAAAAACTCGAAGTGAATATGTTGGAGATGTGGCCGGAATTGTTTCCGGGAGTTGGTTATTGCAGTGGTAGGTAATGTGCATATGTAGAAGATGATGTTTTAGTTTTTTTTTTTTTTTTGGAGGGCTAATTTATTTAATCCACTTTTGTCACACCCCAACCGATGGCAGAAACATCGGAGTGAGACGAAAACATGATTGTTTATAGCATCATAACACTAGATTGTGACAATATATAATTAATCAGAATTTCATAAAAAGCTAAAGTAAATACATTGTTCAACAAAACCAATTATAGACAAATTGTAGCAACAAAACATGTAACATAAATAATTGTTTATCATTAGGCGTGTCTCTATGTCCACCCTAATTGTGTTTCTTCGTCTCATCATCTATCAACCTGCAACATGTATTAAAATAATGATCAATAAATATGTTGGCGAGTATACAAGTTTGAATAAATAGCATAATATGAAAATGTTTTAACTGTGCTCATATCCAACATGATAAATATTTACAAGTTACTAACATGTTGTAAGGGTGTAAGCTATATGTCAAACCAGTGTTTAACGCAATTATGATTACCCAACAACGTCGAAACGAAGATGGTGTAATGTGTTTTTCTTAACAATACCACAAGAATACAGGCGGGGCATTAATCCTATAGCGCTATAATTGTTAAGGTAGGCTTGCAAAGTTAATGAGCATATAGACACAATGTAAACAGAGCATATGAGATTAACAAGTATAACATGTTTTCATGTTTAATTGTGGATAGAGTGTGATTGAATAAACAAGTTTAATAGTGTTGTGTGTTTTTGTATAAGTGCACATGTTGCACCCAAAGTGATTAAAAATGAAAAAAAGATCGAGTATACTCACAGTTTTGCGTAGAGTTCCACGAAAACCAAGAGTTGATTTGATGAAGGTTAGAACACCGAAGTCACCCTGAAATAGGTAAACAGAAGTGTAAGTATTTCGTTGTAGAAGATGTTCGGATCAGATTGTAGAATACAAGAAAAATACGGAATAAAACGGTTAACAGAACCTTTCGGACGAAAGGGCCTTTCGTGCGAAAGGGCAATGCCCTTTAGTGCAAATGGGTGTTCCCTTTCGGACGATTGGTCTGTTTTAAAATGCGTAAAACTTGATCGTACACTGATTTAAACATAAACAGTAGAGTAGTTGTTAACCCAATTGAAAACAGAAGTAAAATGGTCAAACAGCCAAGTGAGGACAACCCATGTGTGCCAACACGAGATGGAAAAAGTGAACTAAGTGTCGGAGGCTGGACGGGGTTAACTCACTTTGTGACTAGCAAACTGTTTGGGGTTCATCACTGATGAACTGATATAAAAAAGAAACGAAATCAAAAACAGAATATACGAAAACTGTCCCTTTCGTGCGAAAGGGGACACCCTGTCGCGCAAAGGGATTCCCTTTCGGACGACTGGTGACTGTTTTGTCGAAAAACGTATGTTAGATCTGTCCGAAACAGATCAATACTTGATAGAAATTAACCCTAATGCAAACCCTTAACTATAGAATGGGTTGAGGGTCTGATAGGTTCCAGGTGTGACACCTGTTCTTGTAATCATTGTAAACAGTTCAGTTATCAATGAAACAATGTTATTTGATCCCAATGTTTGTTTGTTTATGTTTGACATTTTGCATGTTTTGATTTTTTGTTCAAATTCAAACTCTACATCACTTTCTGGAGAGTTATACGCAAACCGATGCATAAACGTAATCAGTTTAGCACGACAAACACTCCGGAACATCAATATGTGCTTAACATACCTTAAATAACCTTTACATAACTTAGAAATAAGTTTTGAAGGATTTGGTATGGCAAAATCAAGTTTATTCGCTTACAGGGACTAAATTCGACAAACTGCGAAAGTATGCCGACTCGTACTGTAACGGACATTCCGGAACATAATCATCAGTTAAACATACCCTAAATATCCTTTACATAGCTTAGAAATAGGCTTTGAGGGGTTCGGTATGCTAAAATAAACTTTTTGATCATTCAGGGACTAAAAGCGTCAAAAAGTGCATAAGTTTGCATTTTCGCGCATATCTTACATTCTGAATACATCCGGACATCCAAAAATTTATGTAATCATTAAAATATTTTATTTTAGTGATTGGCATGATAAAATTCCATTCGTCGCGTAATTTGGATCGTTTTTCACATACGTTCGCGTTTCGTCGTAATTAACCGAATAACGTGATCGTACGACCAAACGAACCGACATCCGACATATTTTTGAGCATGTTTCATGTCCCATATGCTTAGGCATCATTTTAGAGCCTTGAAAATGGTTTAACGGGCCTTAAACGTGTCGAAAAAGGGCTTAAACACATGCAGGGACTGAAACTGCACATTTTGAAACTTGTTTGCTGAACCTGCAGCTCAGGCGGGCCGCGTAAGCCAGCCTTGTCTTTTATGCGGGGCGTGTAAGCAGCCCAGTTCTGCAAAAATCAGTTTACAGCCAGTTTCAGCTGTTACCTGGGTTTGTACATGGTTTTAATCATTCTATGGACTCATTTAGGGGTGCCCATGGTATTCAAATCAGGGGGTGCATGTGTACGGCTCAGATCGAAGCTCGGTTTTCGAGGAATGATCTTAACGGTTACCCAAAATCTATATAAACCCCAAGTTTTTCCATCCAAGCTCACTTTGATCTGCTCAGATTCTCTAAGTTGGAGTTGAAACACTTCATACCTGAGAATTTTAAGATCAAACCCCATTGCTTGGACCTCTTGTAAGCTTCTTTCGTTCTTTTATGCGTTTTTAAGCATGAAAGTCAAACAGTGTTTGACTTTCCGCTTTGACCAGTCAATGGTCAACACGAAGTTCGTTTGAACTTCGCAACGTGCGCGTAATCACGATGGTCATAGTCCTTTGTGACGTTACCTACTGATTACCACGTTATTTAGGCGTAGTGACGAGTCATAGTTTCGGTCAAAATGTGCATTCTTGCCTATTTTGCAACCAAACTATCCTTGGGTATCAAAACCCTTTGTTTTGATATCAAACCTGTTTTCAAACCTCGTTAAACATGTTTTAACATGTTTAACTCGTCACTTTAGGTTAGTGCTTATATAGGGTCGTAAGATAAGCGGTCTAAACAACCGCTTAGACTTTCGAACCCGACCCATTTGGTCAATCATTAGGATTCGACCAAACACATTTTGTGACCATAGTTGTATAGGGAATAACCTTCCGAGGTTATACCTTATGGTCACTTAGTCTACTTATGTCACACCCCGACTCGCAGCGGAAGACCATCGCGGGGTGCGGCAGACACATGACACTCCTCATAATTTAAAAATATTACATTACATAAAACAGGAGCATCGGTTACAACGTCTTTGAACTATCACATTACAAACCATATATTAAAAGCGGTATTACAAGCCATTATAGCTTTTATTATGCTACGTCCGCCTACTAGATCCTTCCATACGCACATGTTCACTCCTGTTTCATTTTACCTGAAATGCATGTTAGTTTTTAAAAAAGTCAGCTAAACGAGGCTGGTGAGTTCCACTGGTTTGGTTGTTTTGTTTCAAAATGTATCAACATGTTTAATTGCACATATCACGGTTCATAGATGGAATTACACGAGTGTCACAAGTGAAACCTAGAATGTGTTAATCGTACTGTGTCACACAGACACTTACTCGCACCACCTGCTTCACATGCAGTTTAATGCCCTCGGGTAGTTATGTCTAACAACATAACCTAGTTAGGACGCGTGCAGTTGCCTGGCTGCCGGCCGCACCTGTCCGGTAGGCAACTGGGTTTGTCAGACCAATAGTACTATCCACTGCCCACGGCTTACGTTAATCACTTGTATCGGGGCTAATATCGTGTGTAAGATAATTCACATCATAGCAAGTTGGTGTAGTTAACACAGTTTGTAACATGCAAATCACCCCATAAAACAGTAAAACAGTTTAAAAGTGGGGGAAGTGAAACTCACAGTGCAAATAGTAGTCTCGGCTAAAGAGTGTTTAATCAACCAAATCAGCTTTAATAGCACACATGCAAGTAAGGACTCAAATCAGTATCTAAGTCGGTAATGGTTATAACTTGGATTTGGTCAGGAGTTTTCACCCCGGATTGAGTCTATAGGACACGGGTATGGTGATGGAGGTCAGGGTAGTATTAGTTTTCAGTTTGGCTTCCGGGCATCGGTTCGCGTGCCAACCAATGTCAGTAGTTTAACGTGTTCGGATAACGGTACGGGAATACCAATAGTGCCAACATGTTGTTATTTAAGAATTATTAACTTCTCATTAAGGGAGTTTGGGTGTTTGGTGAGTCCAGGTTGCCCAATTTTGAGTTTCCGTTTCCACCGTCGGGGATTTTCCCGAACTGGTATTGGACACACCCCAAGTGTCCACTCCGCCCTAGAATCTCCCAGAATATTCCCCGTGTTCCAATCATAGTATTTGTCGGATTGGGTCAGTTCCCAGTTCCGGCAGGTTCGTTACACGGTAAACTGCCGAAATTGATTTAAAATACCCCATTTTTAATCTCAAAATTCCCATTTTATCTATAATTTGAATAAAATTCTAAATTTTTTTATATAACTCATTAAAAATCTATAGAATATGGGAAAAATTTCTGGGAATTTATTTTGGCATTTTACTTGTCTTAATAAATTATTTATAAACCATATTTAAACACATAATTAACCTTAATTACCATCGTTGATCCAAAAATTCCCAAAAATTTCCTAGACATCCCTTATGTCTACAGAAACATCTCCAAAAATTTTAAGATTTTTCCGATTTCGTTTCGGTGCGTTTCCGGCTACCGAAATTTCGCAAAAACGCGGATTTTTAACCCAAATCAAAACTCAACCAATGGACTCCTAATTTTCCCAGAACATTCCTCATATGTTCCTTAGTGTCTCTGTAAAATTTGGTAATTTATTGAATCCGTTTAGTATTTTTTTTTCCAGAATTCTTTTGTTAAAACGGTCAAAATTTTACCAAAAATTGTAGAAAATTCAAAAAATTCTAAAAAATTACGTGGACCTTCCTAACACTACCCTTTGTCACCACACCAAATTTCAACTCAATCCAAGTTTCACGGACCAAGTTATAGCCAAAACAAAATTCTGCCTATCCTAGATTCGGTTTTCAGATGTTATACCTAGCGCAAGCTTCGATTCTAAGCGTTCCTTGTGAGTCCAGAAGTATGTGTGGGCTATATTCAGTACCTATACATCAAGTACAATCCAAATATGCTAGAACTGAGATCAATCAAGCCTTATTTCATTGTTTTTCGGTTAATCGACTAGTTAAGCGATTTCTGTCGAATAGGTGTTGATTAGGGTATCAAACCCCAAAGATTTGTAACCATGGCTGCCATATAACACCAGGGAATCCATATGGTGTTCATATTCAGCCCATAAACATGTTTAAACTTCCAAAAATCATGGATTGAAAAGGGTTTTCATGGCCTAAACCATGTTTAATCAAGAAACCAAGCTTAAAACCATAAAAATTAAGGTTGATACCTTTAATTTGAGGCTTGTTCTTGTTAGATCAGCTGGGTTTTAGGAGAAAGAAGCAGAATTTTGGGAGGATTTTGTGTGAAAATTACAAGAAAAAAAATGAAAATATATATATATATATATATATGGGGGGTGGTGGCGGTTTGGGTGGGCCCCCTAGGGCCACCTCGTGCTTCGTATAGTGCGCTAAAAGATGATGTTTATCTTCCGTTGAGTGTTTAGGTTCTTTTACGGGTCCCGGATGCGTTCTCGATTTGCGTGACAGACTCCGTTTCGTGCGTAATTAGTGTCAAAAGACTCGGTTTTAAAAATCATGCATAACCGTCTTGAAATCCGAACCCAGTTACGTTTTAATCATAAAAGACTCGTATTAGAGTGGTTTAAGTGTTTTTAAGCTTGATCGATCGTTCCTTGCACTTTTGATTGCATTATGTTATTCCTGAAACGGAAGCGTTTCCCTAACTGGGAAGCTGCTTCGTTTTGCGTGCCCGATCTCTGATTGACTTCAAACCTTATATCACAGTCTAAGGCACAAAACTAAGTTGTTCCTGGAACTCGAAATCTTAAATGATGCTACCGATAACCTAATAATCAATGTCAAAGGTTTAAAGCGCTGTTAAACGGAACACTCCCGTTTAACACGTGTTTCAAGGCTAAGGACACCAACTTCTCATTGTTGGCCCTTATTAGTGTCATGTTAGTCATAACGTGTTCTCGGATTCCTCCGAGACATAACAGATATCATTTAATCAAGCATATAAGTCACACATGTTTTTAGGGTTATCGCGCAATTAAAGTGTTAAGTGTGCTTTACAGTTTTGGATCGTTTAGGGTGTACCTGGTTTCGTCATGGGTGTCACAACTTAGTTGTATGATATGTAATTATATGCCTTAGGAAAAATGACCAAAATGCCCTTTTTAGGCCAAAATTCATTTTAAGCATATGTAACATAAACTTTGACATCTAAACTAATTAGGCAACATTATTAGACATGTTAAGGCATATTTTACTTGTCATAGGACTAGTTAGGCGGTCCGAACGCGTTTTACGCGAACGATGCGTTAAAGTAGCGTAAGCTACCTAAACGGGTCGTAATGGGTCGTAAGCACTTAGGATAGGTTCCGTTATAAAATGTAGGTTTTGTTAAACCATATTACATAAGTTCTTATACTCATTTGGTTTACGAAACTACATTTTATCCGATCCTCCGATTTAGGTCCGTTTATTAACATAGTTACCTATATTAGATGCCGTTTGATTCCGTGATCTTTCTAGCATTGCTTGGTGGTTATCCAAAGACTATTGAGCAATCTCCAGTGAGTACATAGTCCCCTCTTTTACTGTTTTTCAAACATTTTGGGGTGATACACATGTGCCTACTTGTTACTTTCATGCTTTTCATGTTTTTATATCATATGTTTGCTATGTTCATTAGTACACATGTAGTACATGATTTCTTCCATGTTTTTGCTATGTATGTTTTATTAACATGCTAGCACATTGATTTTCATATTACATTCTGTTGCATATGTTTACTCAGCATATGGACACATTGTTTTACATTGCATTTCTGTTGCATATGTTTACTCAGCATATGGACACATTGTTTTACATTACATTTCTGTTGCATATGTTCACTCAGCATATGGACACACTGTTTTACATTTCTACCTTGTATGTTCACTTAGCATACTAGGTGCATTGTTTTCATAAAACATGCTTACATTTGGTATGACATTTGGTTTGTTTAACGAACTAAAATACGTTCATTAACATTAGCTACGCCGCTCGGTAGTAAGTAGTGGCACCATAGGACTTGACAACTCCCATTCCTAAAATCCTAGGTTTGTTTGGATGTAGGGAATGACTGAATCCGAAAACATTTTTGATAACCTTTGATTTGTTCTAAGGTTATCCTACAGTCTCAAGGCTTGAATGTATACGTTTAACATTACCACATAAGTGTTTGTATCAGTATAGCATGGATTTTTCACAAAACTTATCTTTGGTTTAAACTGTGTTTTATATCAATTACATTGTTTTGTACATTCTTCTTATAGGGTTGAGTAAATACTTTTATTCACTATACATTACATTTGTTTACACAATAACATTTCAACATTTGTTTGAACATTACATTTTGGTGGTTTGTTTGGGTAAGTGATTTACATAACGAGGCGACGTGTAATATGATAAAAGCATGGTGGATACGCCGCTGGTACTTCCTATATATAAGTGCTTTTAGGATATTACATATCGCAGCGTTATTTAAACCATTTCAATTTAGACATATTACATTTTTCATAAATAACACATCTTTACAAGACATTGTTTTACAAAAACAGTTTATTTTATACAACTCATTTTACTTGGTTATATATTTAACCATACACCTTTCTTTTATATCATCTGATTTCTTATTAAAATTTTCGTATGATTTATAAAAGAAAACACTTAACAAAGATTTATGACTAACTTTTATTAAACATTTCTTCAAACTTAAGTCATGAATCCTATTTTAACAAAACCTATGTATCTCACATGCATTTTTATGCTGACGTACCTAGTTTCACATGTGTTTTCAGGAGCTGTTGCATAGGATGATCAGGATACACTAGGGTGGACTCGGGCCTTAGTAACATAAAAGAAGCAACATTAGTTTAAATAATGTTATGTACTCTTGTTTCTTTTGTTTAAGACAATGTAACCCCTGTTTGTTAATAAATAAATAAAACATAACTTAAATTACCATGGTTGTGAAACAATAATTCTGTTACAACATTCCCCGACGCGGTCGGGGTGTGACACTAGGTTCCATCAAGATCGTACAGAAGTTGAAATGAAAGTTATGTACAAGTTGTAAAATGTTTAAAGTTTATAGTTCTTGAATCTCATATGGTGATGCTCCAACAGCAGTTTGCCCAAGCAAACTAGTAGAAACCATCCCTGAGATGTGTTGAATTAAGAAAGTTTTGCAAGAAATGTTTAAGAAATCTAATAATATGTTAGAGAAATGAAAAATATGAAAGAACAACATACAAGAAGGCTTCTGATCGTAGAGAGAGAGTTTAGAGTGTTTTGCAGAGTGTTTGTGAAATGAACAAAGAATAGAGTGGAGTAGTGTGCCTATTTATAGGCTTTAGGGCGAAATTAGGGAAACAGGCAAGTTCGGACGAGAGGAACATATGGACGACAGGCCCATTCGCGCGAAAGGGGCATTCGCGCGAGAGGGGTCTTCCCTTTTTTCTCGAGATTCAAGTTCGATTATGTTATGTGTTTAACCCGGTTTTTCGTGTAACGAGCATACATGTGTATCGTGAAATTATGAAACATGCATAGTATAGTGTTTAAAAATGTCGATTGTGAGTATAAACATGCATACAAGTTTAACGTGAATAACATGAATATGAATAAAATACTTGTATTTTCATTATGATCAATTGTCTCGGATTACAAAGTGAAACGAGATAGAATACAAAAAGAGTACAAGTTTCTAAAAATAGAATGTATAACAATACTTGCTAAATCGGGAAAGTACAAATATGCGAAGCGTTACAGTCTCCCCTACTTTAGGAGATTTCGTCCTCGAAATCTATTCAAGAGGAAGGCTGAACGAAGAGATGTGGATGCTTGGTCTTCATCTCGCTCTCGAGTTCCCAAGTGAATTCGGCACCACGTTTTCCTTCCCATCGAACCTTGACTATGGGAATTCTGCTGCGCCTAAGTTGTTTGGTTCCTCGATCCATGATTTCGACCGGTTTCTCCACAAAATGTAGAGTCTCGTTGATTTGCAAATCATCAATAGGAACTTGAAGTCCTTCTTCAACTAAGCACTTCTTAAGATTTGAGACATGGAATGTTGGATGAACGCCGTTGAGTTCTTGAGGTAAATCGAGTCGATAAGCCACTTTACCAATCCTTTCGGGTATCTTGAAAGGACCGATAAAGCGTGGAGCAAGTTTTCCGTTTTTACCAAAACGGATTACTCCTTTCCAAGGAGATACTTTGAGGAGTACCTGATCACCAACATTGAACTCCAATGGTTTACGATGCTTATCTGCATAGCTCTTTTGTCTACTTCTCCCCTTGAGGAAATTGTCGCGGATTTGAAGAATCTTATCCGACGTTTCTTGAATAAGCTTCGGGCTAGTAATTTGAGCGTCGCCAATTTCGTGCCAACAAATGGGTGATCGGCACTTGCGACCATATAATGCTTCAAAAGGAGCCATTTGAATACTAGAGTGTTAGTTGTTGTTGTACGAGAACTCAATCAAAGGTAAATGTACATCCCAATTACCACCAAATTCGATAACACAAAAGCGAAGCATGTCCTCTAGGGTTTGGATAGTACGTTCAGTCTGTCCATCCGTTTGAGGATGAAAAGCCACACTGATATTTAAGTGAGTACCCATAGCGGTTTGGAATGTTTGCCAAAGACGTGAGGTGAAACGACCATCGCGGTCTGAAATAATGTCAATGGGTATACCATGACGATATATGACTTCATCCGTGTATATTCGTGCCATTTTATCAACTTTGAAATCCTCACGAATGGGGAGGAAGTGAGCGGTTTTGGTCAAACAGTCAATGATCACCCAAATGCTATCATGACCAGAAGGCGTGCGAGGAAGTTTGGTTATGAAGTCCATAGCAATGTTATCCCACTTCCAAACTGGGATTTTTGGTTGTTCGAGTAAACCAGAAGGACGTTGATGCTCGGCCTTGACTTTCGAGCAAGTGAGACATTTAGAAACAAAGGTGGTGATGTCTTTCTTTATACTAGGCCACCAATAGGACGTACGAAGGTCATGGTACATCTTATCAGCACCAGGATGAATAGAGTATCGTGATTTGTGCGCCTCCTTCATTATAAGTTCACGAAGTTCATCACGATTTGGCACCCAAACGCGATCGAGATAATATTGGAGTCCATCAAATTTCGTCATGAGTTGGTTTTAAGCACCACACTTCATCTCGTTATACATGTTCGCTTCATTGAAGGACGTAAACTGAGCTTCACGAATACGGGTATGAAGATCGCTGATGATTTGAGAACAACGAATGCTGCTAACATGAGATTTGCGACTGAGTGTGTCGGCCACGACATTCGCTTTGCAAGGTTGGATAACTCGTTAGTCGCTAGTCGGCCGGTGAGATGGAGACTAGCGACTACTCGAGAGATTAATCGGATTGGGTTTTTTTATGTAATTTTCAGTTTTATGTATATACACATTTTTATAGGTAAATGTTTTAAGTAGCTAGGTTTTAACTCTTATTCAACTCATTTTTTTAAGTATACAAGATTAATTGTTGGAATTCACATGGTTTGGTTGGAAACTATCCAGAATTTAGAGGTTTTGGCCGGAATATACAGATTTTTTGCCGGAATCTGGCTTTAATCGCCGATTTTTGGCTGGCCGACTAGGTACAGGTACGACTAGGCCCGACTAGCGATTAATGGACTCATTAACAAAAAATTACTTAGTTTTACTGGCTAACTAGCGATTAATCACCGTCTAGTCACGATTTTGACAACACTGACTATACTAGTTTTCGATCTCTCGTTCCGCACAAATCATCTTTTGTTAAGATCATTAGTCGTCATCTTTTGTTAAGATAATTAGTCGTTGAGCATCTGATGTGGTCCTAACGTCTTCAATGGCCAAAAGCAAAAAAGCAAGAAGCTTAAAAGAACTAAGAGGGAGATATTGATTCCAAATTTCTGATCTATATTTAATAAAATGCAAATAACAAACTTTAAATACTTTCTAATGGAAAATGCATGGACCTAACTTTAAGGAAGTAGTGCTACATGATAAGAAAGTGAATTGGTTTAACTCCTAAGGCTAAAGGGTATGGGGAGGGTCATCCGCATGAGGATGGGCCGCTACGTAGGATGCCATATCATATCACCATCCTCCATGGGATGACCCTCCTTGAAAAATGAAGGGGGTGGAGGATGGGGCCCCACATCATTTAATTTTTATTGTTTAACTTTTTTATTTGTTCAACTTTATAAAAACAATTCAAAACTTAAATAAAAATAAGACATAAAAGAAGATAATAAAATCCATTACATAACATAAATAAAAATTAAATAACCTAAAAAAATTACACTATCTAAAAAAGAAGATAATAAAATCCATTACATAACATAAATAAAAATTAAATAACCTAAAAAAATTACACTATCTAAAATTTATAAAAAAAACTAGATTTAAAAAAAACACACAAACATAAATACTACTCGCTATCGTCTTCGTCACCGTCCCCGCCGTTTACGTTGTTCCATATATGTTCTACCAAATCGGATTGAATGTTTGCATGCGTGAAATCGTTGGTTAGCGAGAACGAGTTTAAATCCTGTTGCGCCGGATCTACCGGGACAGTATTCCTGATAGATGCATTCTTATTATACTCACAAATCGCCCTGCCTTCGTCTTCAATAATCATGTTATGGAGCAAAATGCAAGCGTACATATAAAGGCGCAACCTCTTCGGTGTGAACGCACGTGCCGGTTGTTCAATGATTTGCTATTTTTTTGTAGAACACCAAAACAACGTTCGATGTATTTTCTTGCCGCTTGGCGAATTTTTTTCTTTTTTTGTCCTCTGGGTATGGAATAGTCTTGACAATTGTAGAGTAAGACGGATATATTCCGTCAGCAAGATAATAACCGCGCCTATACTCAACCCAGAAACTGAAAAACTAGTGTCCGGACCGGTTCCATTTACGACGTCGCTGAAGATCGCTGATTGGTATAGCACGTTAAGGTCGTTAAGTGAACCGGGGAGACCAAAGAAAGCATGCCAGATCCACAAATCTTGTGATGCCACGGCCTCAAGTATTAACGTTGGATGGTCATGATCGCCTCGCGTATATTGGCCTCGCCACGCATTCGGGCAGTTATGCCACGCTCAATGCATACAATCAATGCTACCAAGCATTCTCGGAAACCCATGTCGTGCTTCATGAGCTTGGTACAACTGTTGAACATCATACGCGTTTGGTTTCCGCAAATATTTTTTGCTATACAGTTTCACCACATTTTCGCAAAACCGATACATACATTCCCGCGTAGTTCTTTCCGACAGCTGTAAGTACTCGTCCAAAGCGTCGGCCACTGTCCCGTACGCCAGTTAGCGAATGGCCGCAGTACACTTTTGTAACGTGATGAACCCTCCATAACCACGAGCATCGTATCGTTGCGTGAAAAACGGGTCTTGCCCCGCCAAATCATCAGCAATGCGTGTGAATAACCGGCGACTCATTCGGAACCTGCGTCTGAAAGTTTCGGCATTGTAAAGGGGTGCATCCGAAAAATAATCATTCACCAATTTCTCGTGCGCTCCTGTCGTAAAAAAATATAAATATGAGGAAAGAAGGAATAAGGATAAAAAAAATTATTAATCATAAACCTTGGCGGTCTCGGTTAATCCGTTGTTGCCTGGTTTGTATTTCAGACGAGACATCTTCCTCTTCCTCCTCGATAACAATCTTCGCCGCCCTTAGCACAGCGTTTGCGTAAAACATCTCCTCTTCCTCCGAAGACGAGGACCACCAAGAATTAGATTACATTGTGGGTGAAAAGATATTTTTTTCATAAAAGATTGGTATAAAAATGAGAGTGTTTTGGGTTGAAAGTGGGAAGAAAATGGTAAAAGAGGGGTATTTTTATAGAAAAGGTTTTTTTTAATTAAATAATATAGCCGTTGTAACGGCTAGTTGGTTTGAAAAGAGGTCCGTCGCGAGCGTCGGCTGGGTGACAGAAAGGACGGGACGGATGTGAGGGGGGCGGTGTGAGGGTGCGGCGCCGGGGCTCGCCGGGGCAGGGCCAGCCCCCATACTTTCCGGTCTAATGGGGAAGTGGTATCCGTAACTTGGTCTTCCATCCAAGTACCTAGCTGTCATCATCCACTCCGGGACCAACAATTCAAAAGCTATCCTTTTTCTTGACTAAGAAAATAACATTAAAACTCAAGGTAAGATATAACTAGTGAGAAATTCCACATTTTAAACCTGACTATAGTTTAAAAATATGTTATATTATCTTTAATCATATGATTTCTTACATTATCAATTAGATCTTATGTCTATGTCATTGTCGCGATTTGACGAACATAGTACTAAGTATTCACAAAGTCATATATCCATAGTAATAAGTTTTGACAAGATAGTTTTGTCATGCAATTATTTTTTCATTCAAACACATTAAGGTGTTGTTTGTTTTTGCTTAAAACATCTGCAAAGAGCCAATGTCTGCAGGCGGGCAGACATAAGGCCTTGAAGACTGTCGGTTTTTTTCTTTAAACAGATCTGAACTCAGCTGTTTTAATCTTAAAAAATAAGCTATTCTCCCTTGCTTAAAACATCTTCACAACATCTTCATAAGAACCAAAACAAAAACCCTAACACAAATGACCTTATACACAGCCACAACACTCCCCTCATCCACCTCTCGATTCCCCTCTTCTCCCTCAGATCGAGTCGCCGGACTCCGGCGACGGTACCAGCCAACTCCGATCACCACACATCCACACCCCCTAAACCACCCCCCATTCGATCTGTGTACCGGCTGACCACCACCACCACCACCGTCTGGTGGTGGCGCGACGAAGAAATAGAGAGAGAGAGAGAGAGAAAGAAGAGAGAGAGAGAGAGAGAAAGAGAGCCGGAGAAGAAGAAAGGAGCCGATCACCTCTTTTTACGGCAACAGTGGCAGCGGCACCGGCGACGAAGCAGAGACTCAACTCATCCAACAAGAAATCACTCTTCTCAATCAACCCTCTGTTCATCTCTGTCGTTGATTTGGCCGTCGATTTGGGTATTAAGGGACAAAAATTGGGGGTGATTATTGGGTGGGTGGAGTCATATGTTATGAACAGGGGAAGTGGGGTTTCAAGTATGAATATTGTGAATGAGAATTGAATAGTGAATAATACATGAAGATGGTTGAAATCAGATCCAACCGTTTGGTATAACTTGTGTCAGTCAGTCGTTGTTTTGACTTAATTCCAGCCATGTATTCCATGATTCGTATTTGATGTGATGAATCGGATTTGCGATGCTTTTGTTCGATATGAACAGGTTTTGAATCGGATTTGTGATGATTTTGAATCGGATTTGTGATGATTTTGAATCGGATTTTGTTCGATATAAACAGGTTTTTAGAATTATCTGAAGATATTTCACGTGATGAACAGGTTTTCGACATGAACATGTTTTTAGAATTATCTGCAAAAACGAACAGTCTTAAATTTTCAGCTTGCAGAGCTTCAGACCACATCTTCAGTTGCAGACATGAAAACAGATGAAATCAGCTTGCAGACAGTTTATGTCTGCAAAAACAAACAGCACCTAAGTCAAATTCGGGTATATAGCTACAAATATAGTCCTAGTAGGAACACCAAATTTATCAATATAAAACACAAAGCACACACTTTTAATTATTACATATCGGAAACAAATAAGAACACCAAATTTATCAATTTAAAACGCTAAGCACACACTTTTAAGTATAGGATCAAATACAAATCACATTTCGTATACAAACTATAAGAACAATCTAAAACGTGTCATATGTCATCCAATCAATTATAGAGAAATTGTAAAATAATAAGAGTTTTTTTTTTTCCAAAGTAGTGTATTTACAAAAAGTATTTACCTTTTTGGGTACTTTGAATTTTTTTTATTTAAATGGGTACTTTTGTTTATCTCTTTTTAATTTGTTTATCTCTCCTAATCTAATTGGTTAAATCCTAAATTAATGATACATAAATAAAACATAGTATTTTTATTTAATAAACTGACTTTTTGTAAATTGTTATATTTTTTTATCTTACGTTTTTTAGTTATAATTAATATATGTCTGTTTTTAATTTGTAATAAAAATACTTTAAATTTAAAAGTAAAAATTTATGTATTTAGCTTGGCTTTTTATTCTAAGAATAAAAACTTATTTAGTCATTACTTATTAATAGAGTCGAACAACAATTGAGAACAAAATACACAAAATAGTAAAGAGAACAAAATTGCTCTCTTAATAAATTGAGTGAATGATTAAATTAGTTTTTTATTACTAAGATAAAAGCAAAACTACATATATTTAACTTAAAGGCATTTTTATTACAAATTAAAAATTAAAAAAACCGAGATATATTAATTGAAAAACACAATTACATTGAACATCAATTTACAAAAACGTATGATAAACGAACTTATAACAAGCTAAATACATAAATTTTTAGGTATCCTTTATTAAGTAAATGATTAAATAAGTTTGTTGTTATTAGAACAAGACTGTGCGTAATCGTAAAAAATGGGGCGTTTTTAACCCCCAAAACGCCCAAAAAAGGCCCGACGACGCCCCCCGGGGTGGTTTTTTTGAATTTTGGTTGTTTGGTGTTGTATATTCCACGCCCAAACCCCATTTTGATGGTCCAATCACATTTAACCCTCTTCTTCTTTAGCCAATCAATTTTTTGAATGGTTTTTTTTTTATTTAATTCTTTACACCCCTTTTAACATAATGCCCACATCCCCACTACACCCATTTTAGAAAGAAAAAAAACGCCTCTTTACTGACTAGTACGACACGCGGCAGACAACGCCCAAGGGTGAGGCATTATTTACCCCAAACCACTACGCATGGTCTAACAGCTAAATACATAAATTTTTACTTTCAAATTTGAAGTATTTTTATTTGGGAATAATTAATTTAGGAATTAACCAATTAGATTAGGAGAGAGACAAACCAATTAGAAAAATACCCATTTAGACTGTGGAGTGTGGGGCTTGGGTTGGGGGAAACGCTCAAGCCACCACCCCTTGGGGCTTGGGTTGGAGCGTGACCCTTGGGGCTTGGGTTTGAAGCCGGGCGTGGGGCGGGCTTGGGTTTGATGTGGCGGCCTTCTATTCACCTTGGGTTTTAAATTATATATATATATATATATATATATATATTTAATAACCTGCCAACCCACGCGGTGCACCCATGTCCTGCCATACCCCACAGACACGTCACTAGGCGGTGGGAGGGCTCGAACTCCACGTGTCAACTTATGCCCCCAACGCAAGCCCCACCATACCCCACGGTCTTAGGTAAATACTTTTTAAAATAACCAAAATGGTAAATACTTTTTGTAAGGACACTAGTTTGGGAAAAAAAACTCAAATATCAGTTATATTGAATTTCCTATAATTATTCTAACAAGCAATTAATTCTTTAGTTGGATCTTTCTTTTGTTTTCAATGTGTTGATATAATTCTTTATAAAGAAAAGTGTTGATGTCATTCATATATGTGCTAAAATCAATTATCTTGATTAATTTCCATGTGCTAATATAATTCAAAAGTGCTACCTTATGTATGTATTGTTTTAGTATTTATTAGTTTGACTTTTTTTAAATGCTACGATCTGTTCTTACGATTTATAGGATAAATATGGTTTATACCGTAACCAACCCCACATGTCGAATAACAATTTCGCAGTGTACATATTATTAATTACGTTCCATATATAATGTCACTAGGTTATTTAATTTGAATTGATAGATTTATGTCATAAAATGACATAAAAATATGTTTTTACAAATGTTTTATTGATTTATGTTATTTTTTACATTAATTGACATGTGTGGATGAAATAATTTGCAACGAAGAACGCTAATAACAAAACTATCACCCACGACTTTTTATGACATCTCATTGGTGACATCAGCTTCATCAAAGATATCAAGCAATTCATCATAATCTTCTTGAACTTCAGTCTCTTTAGAAGGTGTTGTGTAGTTGAAGTACACCATTCACAAGAATCCTTAAAATGAGATATGTTGCTTCTTGGATGCCCACACAATTGCCCCCCACTGGAACATTGAATTATAGGCAAGGTAGTCACATAAAAAGCACCAGGTACATTATATTGTGAAATATGAGGCATGAAAGTTAGTCAAACCTATCTAGAACCTACAACTCACGAAAGTTAGGAATACCTTTTTTTGATTGGTACATGATGCAACTGTAGATGACACCTTTTTTTTATTGGTACATGATGCAACTGTATATCACCTACAACACCTTTAGGTTTGACACCATCTATGGTTTTTACTTTTCGTAAAGCGACATAGCATCCACATGCTTGTGAATTTCAAACATAAAACATGTGGCCTTGAGCGACATGTGTTGCAGACCCATGCATAAATCATTGCAGCTCGTAGATCTTAACAAACCAATTTTACCTCAAACTCAGACCATTCACCTGCACTCCAACCCCATCTGTTGTCATTTATTATGGTGTGCCTCTGAAACAATAATAAAATCAATTTCAAGAAACATGCGCATTTATAATAGATTCTATAATAAGCTTACCCCACACCAAAATCCTTTAGATGCAATATGATTAATAAAGCATTGCTACGCATCAGCTGATCAATATATGCGCCAAAGGTGGAAATGAGAGATAAAGGTCCTGAAACTTCGTCAAGCCAAAAGCATGACAACAGAACCAACCAACTGCAGTTTCTATTGATCATAAACCAATATAACGATATGCTACCTGATAAATCACAATTTTCGTGTGATAATAAACTTCATATTAAGGAAAAAAAATTTAATTCAAAGGCCTACCCGTTGATCAGGGGTCAATGCACAGCATTCAAGAATTTGGGCAAAATGATTAGCTATCAACATATGCTTTTTTTAACATTAAGGGGAGCCATTTTATTCAACGCAAAACTTAAAAGTATCATTTGGTTATGGCTATTAAAGCTATAGACTTTTAGTAGTTACCGAATTGCATCGGTAGGTCAAAGTGGATTTAAAAGTTAACATATATGTACGCAAGTATGTAAATATATCACAAAAACTTATTACACATGTCTGTGATAATTAACCCAATTCTACATATATGATAATTAAAAGTTAAAACACAATAATCTTTCCTAATTTATCCTTTATTTAACCACAAACAAATATAAAAATAAATCAACCCATCAACTAAAATCTAACCAAATTAAACCTAATTGTCCACAAATGATTAAACTTGAAAAAAACAAATTACCTAAAACTAAGATAGAATTCAGGCACACTCATTTTGGTATCGCAAATTAACCAACTTGTTTGAGAATCACCAACTCTTTTCATATATACTTTTTGTCATAAATCGCATCAACAACTTTTTACTATCCCTTTTACTTGCCTCTTGGTCATCAATACCTCCTTGATAATGCAAGCTCCACCGACACTTTAAATGTCCTGGCTGCAAAAGCACCTTGATAAAGATGCAAAGTAGTCAGTAGTCACTTTGCCAACACATATCTGCATAATAAACTCCAAATTAACCTCTGTATAATAAATTTTATGTATGTGTAACATGGATCATATCTTGACATAATAAAACTTATAGATTCAATTTGGGGTATTAGAATCATGCACATATTTAAACATTACCGTATATTCATAGAAGTAAAACAATTTGTAATAAAGCATATCAAAGTAACTTATATTTCTATAAACAAATGTTTTCCACAACGAAACGTAAAATATAAATAATTTTTTTTTATTAAAATCATCCTACAATAACATGAATCAAAAGTTTAAAGAACCTACTTCCCCAGGTAGTAAAACAGTATATTGCAAGAAATAAATGGTAATACGACACCTCTTAGCAATCCATTAAGCCACCATTTGATGTGATTATCCATAAATTGTATACAGATATCTAAACCATTAACCAATTACTAAATACATCAGTAACATAACTAATACAATCTAAAAAGTGGCCTTTAAGATTAAACTTTTAGTGTTTTTAAGCAGCAACACATAACTTGAAGTAGGTAAATATAGGATAGTTAATTTACATGTAAATCAACAAATGCATGTGATGAAACTGGTTCACAAAACCCATTACATATATAAATCTAATCACCGTACGATAACAATTGCAGGAAATATACCTACTTCTCTTAGAAAAAAAAATACAATTTCTCTTGTCAAGAAGTTGTTAGTTAGTTCTTGTAACATAATCTTTTGAAAAAAAAAGTGGCCTACCTTTACGTGTACTATTCCTCGTAGAACGATAGGCTAAGTTTGAAATCATGTAGTTAAACAAAAAAACTAATTTGATCAAGTGGCCTGTCACACCCCAACCGATGGCGGAAACATCGGAGTGAGACGAAATAGATTGCTCGAGACATCATAACACTAATAATTGTGACAAGTATTTAAATAGTAAATTTCATTTCATTTATAAAGGATAAATTACAAGAATTTGAAGTAAATACAACATCATGAATAATGAAATACAATGCAATAAGAATACAAATTAAAGTGTGTATCTAAGCATCCTACTAGATTCCATGCATCACCAACATCATCGCTAAACCTGCAACATGTTTTAAAAAGCATAGTTCAATACAAAGGTATTGGCGAGTACACTAGTTTTAGACTCGTGGCGTGTGTATAAAAGTATTTTCAATTCAACATAGCATTTGGTATACAAGGTCAAACTATCATGCATAACAATATGTCAACTCTAGTGTCCACTAGTATTTAGCATCCCTCGTCACAAAAGCAACGAGACCGTTATAGAATAAAGACTTAACAAAACCCCGTCAGGTGGTGTGCTACTCCTATAGCGCTATAATTGTTTAAGCCGAGTTAACAAGTAGTATGTATTCTAGCATGAACCTAAGCATAACAAGGCATGTATACGGATTGAATGAATAAAATCATGTTTGTGAATTGTGCGGTTTAACAAGTAAAACATGTTGCACCCAAAGTGTATTTAAAAGGGAAAATGGGTCAAGTGTACTCACAAATTTGCTAAGTCTTCCGATTATCCAAGTATTGACGAGTTAATGAGATTTAGTGTATGAACGGGTTTGGATTTAAGATTAAGGGATGTGTAGATTTGGAATTTAAACAACATGAAAATAACATATGAAAATAATCACCTAGTACATATGATACTTGTTCTTGACACTAGGAAACTCTAAGGAGTTTAAATGTTTTCATGGAACAAGGTTCCATTAGAATCGTGACAAGTTATCATAGTCTAGGATGATGTAATCTAGTACCTTGACCTATGAACACTAGTTCATCATCAAAATTCGATTATTCGGATAATATGTTTATGTATTATATAGGTTATATTAATATGTCCAATAGTTCAAGCATGAGGTAGAAGATTAAAATCTTCATTTAGGTACCTCTAAATTGTCATAGAAATCATGTAGGAGGTAGGAAGATCAAGTCTTCCATTTAGGCACCTCTAAGTATTCACCACTACACTTGATGTAAAAACATTCAAGGAGGGTCATGAACTACAAGTAATACAAGAATATTAAACACTAATCTATAAGAAATCATCAAGCAATGTGTGGATTTTATGTAGGACAACCCAAGTTAGTCCTTAATCACAACACATTAAGTCTTGGACTTAAACATTACTTGCGGATTTGTTGGTACACTTTATGTGGACGCGACTCAGCTCGGTTCGATTCGATTCGATTCGGTTCGGTTCGACTCGGTTAGGTTCGGCTCAAGCCCGACGTAGCGACATTCCTCCGTCGTGCGCCCCAGAATTCGACACGCGAAGCACAGAGAGCCGCGACCTTTCCCGTTGACACATCACCATGACATCACCTTAGTGATGTCATGATGATGTCAATAAGAATTGTAAATGTCAACATGACGAAATCTGTTTGTTTTCGTCAAAATATTCATGTGATGAAATCCCTTTTGTTTTCGTCATATATGTGTGGCGAAATCCCTGATTTCGTTACACATGTTTTCGTCCAAATGGTTTTCGTCAAAGGTCAGTATAAATAGCTGGTTATGTTTAACAGTTTATTTATGAGAGCATAGTGAAACCAGAGAGTTTATCGTCAAACATTGTGTGTATATGTTTGATATTGTTCTCGTCCTTTTAATCCAAGTGAATCTTTGATTATCTGTTTGTGTTACTCGCTTTACGTTTGTTTGGTTTGCACCTTTACGGGGATTCCGCACCCGTGATAGTGTTTGTGATAAACAAGGATAGGTTACGTATCGGATCCTCCGAGAAAAACGGACCTACAATTGGTATCAGAGCTTTGGCTCTTATCCTTGTTTAAAACCAAACATTGTTAGTGGTTTATCAAGTTGTTTGTGATTTTTCAGTTTTTTTTTCTTGAAAAGGTTATATATTTTCTGAAAAAGGGTTCAAAAATCTGTCAAAATCGCGTTGTTTTGCTATAGTTTTAGTGAAAACCCTGTTTTATTGCATGTGTGCATGTTTAGAGTTTGGTTTTTATTGAAAGTTTAAGCAAAATAGTGTTCGGAAAATTTATCCGGTGATATTTTGGCCGGAATCATCATATTGTTCATCTGATCTTCATAGTGTTCTTCAAATATTCATATTGTTCTTGATATATTAACTGTGTTTGATCTTTGTTGAAGTTAAATTATTGTTGTTGGTTATTAAAATATGATTGTTTGACAAAGATGACCACAAGCATGATGAGTTGGTGATTTTTGAAAATTGTGTACCCACTTTGGCAGAGAAAGATAATGTGTAATTTGAAAAGTGTGTCATGTGTGTGTCAGTAGAGGATAAGATTTCTCTTAAAAAAAAAGAAAAAAAAAACTTACCCACTTTGTCTTGTCTATATCCCACTTTTAGCAAAACAATTTCAACGAAATCCCCCTAGATTTCGTCACCATCCAGCATCTTCTAAATTAGTCAGTTTTCATCATTAAACATGATTTCGTCGTCACCATCCACACACAACAGACTTCGTCACACGTCAAACATACATCTTTGATTAAAAAAAAAAAATTCGTCAGTTACATAGAGTTTCATCATTTAATTGGACCGACACCTTTTTAATTCATTTTCATGTCATTGGACCAATCAAATGAAGTAGACCGACATTAACCAGATATATTCACGTGACATTTTTTTTAATTAAAAAGGTTCAAAATTCTCACAATTAAAAAAAAACATTAGTATACCTCGTTAGGTGGTAAATGGAGTTGAAAGTCAACGCTTACTTTTGAATTCATGGTTTTGTTGATGTCAGGTGCATTAAAAGTTTGTCTAAGTTTGTTTAGTCAACCTCAATTAGTTTAAATTTCACATCTGTGAATTTAGATATTAAAGTTCACATGGGCCGGGTCATATAAGTTCAATTGTAGTTGGCCGGCACAACACGATCACTACATGGCCAAGGATTTTACATGATTTGCAAAGTGGGGGTCGGGTATTCGCAGAGTTGATTTGAATCGTGCTTCTAAATATCACGGTTTCATTTAAACATGGTTTCGTCGAAACTTGTTAAACTTTTAACAGAAGTGTTGCAAAACTAATTTAACTGTCTGTTTCAAGTGTGTGATCAGGAACTCTATTCAATACATCAATTATGAGTTGGACTGAAATGTACCAGCCTGGTTTTGCTCCTTCAGCTCCACCTCCGATTTTCGATCCAAGTGCCTATCTTCCACCACCTAAACCGACACAACCCCCTGGTCCTCCCACAGATCCTTATGGAAGACCTTTTGATCCAAATGCCTATATTCCAAAACCATCACAAGCCCAACCTCAACCTTTCGGTTTGATACCATCGATTACTTACACTCCACTTCAACCTCGCTTTGCTACACCTCAAGCTCAACCTCAACAAGGCAACCAAAATCCTTTCATAAATCAAACAAGTACATCCACGTCTAACTCAAATAAAGCCGATGACTCCTGGTCTGTACAATTTGGAAGTGGAGATCAAGGAGGAACTGAGTTTTATGCTGAAATTGTCAAGAATGTCAGCGATGGTGAATCTTCAGGAAAAGATGACAGTTCAGGATATAGTGGCACTGATGAAGATAGCTCAGGTGTGAGTAATTACAGTTCAGAATCGGACGTCAAGGAGGGGATGGATTCTGAAGATGATAGTTTGTCGAATGATGCCAAGGAGATGAAATGTCAAAATTCTGACTTGATCAAGAAAGCTGATGCTACATCAGAAGAAATGGAGAAGATTCTCACTGAAGATGGATCTTTCTCTTCTCAGACTGCCTTTATGGCTAATGTCACAGCTTCTACAAGTCAGGTAAAATCTGAAACTCCTAGCATATGTAGTGATTGTGCTGATATGAAACATGAATGTGCTGAATTGAAACGTGAATCTGAAACGGTTCATAGTCACAATCAAAGTTTGGTTATTGAACTGTCAAAGTGCAAAGAGGCAAATATGGCTTTAGCTAGAAACGAAAAGGATTTTAAATCTGTAATTGAAACCTTAAAGAAAAGTGTTTCCGAATTGACCAAAACTGTTTTCAATAAACAAATTGGTATTAACAATTACATTAATATCATCGAAAAAACCAAAAAGGGCTAGCCATTGCCAAATGCGAGCATGATGCGATCAAGCTCAAATTAGATAGTTATTCTAACTCCCGATATGTGCTTGATCACATCATAGACGTTCAAAAACTAAAAGGTAATGTGAAAGGCGTAGGGTATAGGGTATAAGTTGTGTCCGCCTCCTTTGAGACACAACTATACCAGAATGCCCGATGAGGAGGAAATGCCACGTTTTGAACCTAGTGTGCCTCTTGATTATGAGGAAGTTACTACAGGATTAGGGTTCAAACCGAACAATTCCTCGGAGGGCTCATCTGATAGGAAAGAAAAGCCATCAGTTACTGAACAAAGTCCTCTAACAATTGAGGACTATGATTCGTCAGATGATGAATCAGATGTGAGTGACCAGGATACATCACTTGATGAGACGAAAGGAGTAGAAATTCCAATTGAGAATCATATTCTTTGTGATCCTTGTACTCCTACAGTGCAACCTGTTGCCAAGCAAGTGATAGATCCTGTCAAGGATGTCAAGGATGACAAGGAATGTGTGTCTGCTGTTAAGAGCAATAACTTGTTGTATACTTTGGTCGGAGTTGTTAAAATTTATTCAGACAACGATTTTCCAATTAAAAATGTCAATCCATCTTTGATTGATAAAGTTTTCGAAGATAACACAATCAAGTTTTTGGGAAAAACGATCCCAAGAGTTGTTGTAACTCAATGTGATCCAATTCCTAAAAATGAAATCAGAAAACAATTTGGAAATAAAAAACAACCGACAAAGCAACAACATATTGCTTCTAAAGGTAAACAACCAGTTCAACGAGCTCCAAAGCCTAAGGCCAAGGTTGAATCAAAAGGAGCTCGTTACAAGAAGAAAACAAAAGACGTAAAGTTTGTGGCCTCCAAAGGTACTGATAAAGTGGAGACTTTTGAAAATAAGTCAAATACCGATTTTGTTCAAAAAGTCAACATTTTGAAACGTAATAATGATAACAATTACACTTAACACACAAATGGGTGTGAAGCTAGTACCTCTGGGTCTACAACTTCTACGTCAGGTCGTCGATCAGATTCTCCTAAGTTTGTTGAAAGGAGAACTTGTTTCAAATGTGGGAAGTTTGGGCACATCATTAAAGACTGCACAAACTCGCCCAAACCAAATTTTGTAGAAAGAGCCCCTTTTGAACAAGGTCACCAACAATGTCGTCCTGTGTCACCAAAACTGACAAACGCACTGTTAAAGAACAGGAAACAAAACAACGACGTCAAAATATGAAGGTGATCGAAAAGGCTGTAAAAACGGAAGTAAAATCTGTTAATAGGAAACCTAGTTTGTCACAACCATTAAAACCAGAAAGTGTAAATAATACACAAACTGGTAAAAGGAAACAGGCTTGGAAACCGAAAACAGGTGAGGATTCAGGGGGAGGCTTGCAATTTAAGGACCTTCAAGAAATTGAAATTACATTTCTTGATTCTCAGGGGCAACCCAAGTCTATGAAGGCTTGGGTCCCCCTCTCCAAATAATCTCTGAGTGAGTGTGCGGGATGTTCCAGGAGGAACTATCGATAGTCGTCGGATTGTTGATAGTGGAGTGTCCATGCACAAGATCGGCGACAAAAGAAATTGTTGCCTTTGATGGAGAGAAAAAGAAAAGAAGACAGAATTGTCTGTCGAAAGAAATTGAAAAGCTTCGACAAATTGAAAATCATTCCAAAGTTTGATTGTTCAAGGCTTTAATCGGGTCCCCGGGATAGATTCAAATCAAAATGTACGCACCTGCAACACGTCTGATGTTCAAAATCAACAAGATGAACGTGCGGTGTACATTTCTTCGCGGTGTGATTGAAGAAAATGTGTTTATTGAACAAACCAACTGGGTGTGCGGATGCCTTGGCGTGGATTGAACAACCTCACTCTCAAGAGAAAGACAAAGACCTTCGCTGGTGCAAAGTGGAAGACCAGCCGGACCCAAAGGTTTATGATCTTGTTGCTGTCAAGAGATTTCTCAGTAGCTACAAAATCGACTTTGAAATCCACACCGGGTGGGTAACCAGTATGGGAGAGCACTCAGATTCCTGCCAATGCACGAAGAAGTTGCAGGATTACGGTTTTAAATTTCTAATCTCTCCTATACTTGTCGATATTTAAGCTGCTTTATAAATTGTTATCCTCTCGTAGCTCTCTTTGGCCAGACACGTTGATCTCGAATATCACCTCACACGTGATTGTTTTTAATATGAAACTCGTCAATTTTGTCATGGTCCGCACCGCTTACCGACGTGCCAACTCATTTTTCCAAAATTCGATAAATCAATTCTGATTAAAATTAATTTTTGGTAAACGACATTGAGGTAAAACATGAGTTAACCGACATCGGAAAATCCTTTTTGTAAATACCTTTGTGTTTTTAAATTTCTCTTAGTTTGTTGATTTTAGGGGGAGTAAATCCAAATTTGAAAAATTCAAAAACAGTGAAAAATTTCAAAACGCAAAAACAATAGAAAAACAAAAATGAGTTTCCTGGCGAGAAAAAGAGAAAATGATAGTACATCAGTGGTCTGTCTAAACCTCTTTTGAAATGAACTTGAAAATGAAAAAAATATGTTAAGCAGCTCTATATAAGATGTATCGGTAGGCTCACAATCATTTTAAAGTGTGCAGGGTGATATAAATCTTAAATCGACTGAAGACCAGGTGGGAACCATTCATTGGCATATGGTCTTGGTACCGAAATTTCGTTTGAGAGATTGCCGAGGTTCTGAGATATTCGGTCTTTATGCTGTCTTATCATCTGGGTATCATGGTTGTATCAAACCGTAAAAATAACGGAGACGAAGTCTAGATCTTCCATGATACTATACATACGTGTACATACTGCATTCGACCTCAATAAGTGATCAACAATCACATGTCCATCAAAATAAGTGATAATATATCACAGATTCTTTCCGGGAGTCAAGTTCGTCTCTCTGCTGTACGAAAGTACTGACCTGTTCACGGACTTGCTCCTGTGCCCTCATGCATCGAAAATCAAGTTCCTCATCAATAAGTGATTCTATCACATAGGGCTTGTTTTCAATCAAAATAAGTGAGTTTCTCACATCTTTTATACGGTCAAACAGATGATAAACGGTATACTCACCGGTAAGATGAACTCTCGCGCATACCTTGATACGGGAATGTGTCGTGTATGGTTGAACACCGGTCTGTAAGTATAAATCATACCTTAACGTATCCCCTCGCCATGATTACATATGATAAGTTGAGCTTAAGTGGACAACAATACCGATAATTGTTATAGGATGCTTATCTAAATGTTAACTAATTGAACAAAAAGAGCGTTTTGGCGTGACCGTACACTGATATGATTCTCTTACCCTCGAAACTCGCAAAAAGAATGTCTGTAAACATTTGTTTACTGCTTTCGGTTTTTGTATTTCTGTATATATTTATTTATTGCTTTCCGTCCTTACATTTGAAAAATGAAAATTTTCAAAAAGATTTTAGGTGTGTTTTAATATAAATTTTATAAAAGCCAAAAAGATTTTGCTTCTAGTTTATTTTAGATTGACCAATGTTGGAACTCGAGTCTATCTTACCCAAAATCCTGATTGTAAGCCGGAAAACAATTGCACCTTCATAAACTGTCGAAGTTAACAAGTTTTGAAAGTAAGGGATTAAAATTGATCATTTTCTAAACTTTCAAACTGTTGTCGGTCGGTGTTTAAATGAGATTTGATCTCATATGTGTCGTTTGTTTAATTTGTCTAAATTCCAAGCGGTTGTTCTCATTGCGTGTTTAGCTTTCTTGTATGTGCAGACGCGACATCAGAATCAGCTAAAGGCGAAGAGAACGTGTCAGATAACAAGCCGTAAAGTGAAGACACGACGTTGATGCAATCAGAAGATCAAGATGATCGGGTTGCAGTTGATCACTCATCAACACCACAAGGATCTAAAGTTTTGAAGTTCAAAAGATTCACGAGCAACATCCAAGGGGGAGTTTGTTGATACACTCCCTGATTGTGTCACGTGAAGACTTTGAAGATCCTCCGACATGAAAGACATGGAAGACGAACCATCACGAGTAGCGTCCAAGGGGGAGTTTGTTGGTACACTTTATGTGGACGCGACTCGGCTCGGTTCGATTCGATTCGGTTCGGTTCGACTCGGTTAGGTTCGGCTCAAGCCCGACGTAGCGACATTCCTCCGTCGTACGCCCCAAAGTTCGACACGCGAAGCACGGAGAGCCGCGACCTTTCCCGTTGACACATCACCATGACATCACCTTAGTGATGTCATGATGATGTCAATAAGAATTGTAAATGTCAACATGGCGAAATCTGTTTGTTTTCGTCAAAATATTCATGTGATGAAATCCTTTTTGTTTTCGTCATATATGTGTGGCGAAATCCCTGATTTCGTTACACATGTTTTCGTCCAAAGGGTTTTCGTCAAAGGTCAGTATAAATAGCTGGTTATGTTTAACAGTTTATTTATGAGAGCATAGTGAAACCAGAGAGTTTATCGTCAAACATTGTGTGTATATGTTTGATATTGTTCTTGTCCTTTTAATCCAAGTGAATCTTTGATTATCTGTTTGTGTTACTCGCTTTACGTTTGTTTGGTTTGCACCTTTACGGGGATTCCGCACCCGTGATAGTGTTTGTGATAAACAAGGATAGGTTACGTATCAGATCCTCCGAGAAAAAGGGACCTACAGGATTAAAAACCCTAAACAAAACAAAATGTATATGAGGTTTAACCTCTGATTTTGAATGTCTCGACCTTCTTTTTAAGCCTAACTAACCATAGAAGTGGTTATAAGCATAAGGACATAGGTTTGAGATGAGTTTCCTCAAGTTTACACAAGTTTAGCAAAGATTAAATGAAAACAGAAATGAACAGCCTACTTTGGAGCCTTTTTGGTGACGTTCCAGGCTTTGGTTTTCCAGGGAAAACCTCTGGAAACGTAGCTGAGATCAATCCAAAGAAGTAGGAAAAAGAATCGAGTGAATCGGATAAGAAATGAGTGAGATATGCTTGTTTTAAGAACATGGTATGAATCTGGACGAATTTCGAATTTTCAGCTGATTAAGAGGTGTTTTGAGAGAGTTTAGAATGATTTCCAAAGTGTCAAACGCTTGGATTTGGTGTGGGATTTATAGGGAAGTGTTAGGTTAGGTTGTAGTTGGATAATTAATGTTAAAAATGAATTTAAAAATCAAATAAACACCAAAAAATGCGCCAAAACACGAGCTGGAAGGCTTCTGGTCGCGGCTGCCAGGGTGCGACAGAACGAGTTGTTAAATGATTTAAGCAGCTGGGTTTGTCAGATGTGAAGGCCATGGTGGAGTGGTTTGGGCGCGCGTTTGGGAAGCTGTTGACCCGGGTTTTAGTCCCGTGGTCAGCAGTTTTGTTTTTTTTTTGTTTCAAACATAATACTTTCAGCAATTGTACACAAGCAGCCCTTGTATGTTTAAAATTCCGAAAATTACTCAAATAGTCCCTTGAATTACCTAAGTTATGTTTAGAAGAAAACTAACTTTAAAATCTAACGGGACTAACTAGATTACAATAAAACTCTCAAATTGCAACTTAATTACTTTAATTAATTAAACAAAGAATAAATAACCATATTTATCACGAATAAAATTAAAGATAAAAGATTTTCGACGATTAACCTTTTCGGAAGGGACAAGTTTCTAAAAAAAAAATTCAAGACTCGCTTTCTAAATTAGGAAGGCTATGAAAACGCGGGGCGTTACATGGCCTACCTTTACGTGTACTATTCCTTGTAAAAAGTGGCCTACCTTTACGTGTACTATCCAAACACCGCTCAATATTCCTTCCGGTTTACAAAGATCAAACTAAAGATAACTCAAGTAAAACTCAATAAATTATACTAATTAACTTCTGCTACTTCAGTATTACACATAAGGTGATATCAATTTACCTTAATCAATAGTTTCTTCATGTGAATTGGGTAACTGATGGTGTCAGAAAGTTGAGTAAGAGTTGCCTGTGAATGATACCCACCTCTCTCCGGTAGTGTTGCTTGAACCACATCTAATCTTCCACTCGAATGTTCATAAACAATCAAACCTAATACGAATCCATCTTTTTACTCATCAAAAACTCATGAGAAAACAGGAACAACGAAGCTTGTTATGCTATAACCAAATAGGTATATACAAATTTAGTCGAAAATATGTTTAAAAGTTATCGAAAAACCGATGTTGTGACAAACGTATTTCTTGCAAACCATCGATGTTAGCTTGCTGTTAATGTTTACCTCAACCACTGTCATCAATCATCGATGGATATGGTGGCGTCAAAATACTAAAGCATCATCATCTTTATTCGCCGGTAGTACTATGTTCTCGCGATCTCTTTATCTCTCTTTCTTTCTTTCTCTTACCTTTCGTATCTCTCTGTCATCCGAAGAAAGAGAAGTAAGGGTTTGCAATATTGTTGCAACAGGAGAAGCGATACGTGGCAATCTCAACCGTACAGATGGACCACCCGGATGAAAACACTATTCATTTCACTTCACCTATTAATCATGTATATATATATATATATTATAATGGAATGAGTATCATCATTGATAATTAACTATTGATATGTAAATTACATACAGGTGCTATATGTACTCATCATTAGACATGCTAATGGCTTGTATAAGTTACCCAAATAAGTATAAGACTTGTAAAAGCAAACATATATATTAACACTATATTATTCTACCTTACTATGAGCTTCAGTATCTCCATCTTGATGCATTGAATCACCTCCAAAACTCAATGTATCATACTCACAAGGATCAAACACACTTTGGACCTGTAATGATCATGAAAAATTACCGATTAATTTTTTTTGTTATTGAATCGTTAAAGTTAGCTTTTAACTAAAAATTCCTTACACTTTTATAGTTAATTATAATTGCATCAAAAGTTATAATTGCATTAGAAATTGAAGCGCAGTCAACAATGACCTGAAACTTGATTACAAAAAAGGTTATATTACATAAAAACTAAAAGGATAAAGATTTGCAACAATAATTTAAAAAACCAAACGAATCAAGAAATATTAACAATTCAACAACGATTCTTGCTTAATAAAAAGAATGGTACATCAGAGTTCAACAAATCGGAGTGAAAAAATCAATAGCCGTGTAGAGGGTGAGAGTCATACCTTTGATTTGTCATAAATGGAATGAGACAATCTGATGATACGGTGAACACAACGAAGACGCATTGACGATACATAGCAAATTACTATAGGTAAACACAAAAAAAAAAAAAAATCAATCAGGATTAAGTTAACAAAAAATTCAGCAAAAGATGAACTTACCAATCAAACCCTAGCAGCTGATGAATCGTCGACGACGACTTTCCGATACAGCCACCGAACCGTCTCTCTAGAAGCATAATCGAGATGATTAGACATTTCATTTAGCTAGTTTTTCAAATAACTTGAATATCTAGTTGTTGCTTCTTCTTTCTATTCTCATTTAAATGCATACTTACCGGTTGCCATGTGATAGCAACTGATAAACTTTTGCTACTCTAATCACTGCAGCCTTTGGCTCATGTTTCTTCAGAATCAACAAATAGCAGAGTTATCATCAAGCTTACTTACATATAAAACCAAAACATATTCAATAGAATTAACAAACAACTCTAATCATTACAATTTCAAGCCAAAATAGATTAGATATATAATTATTGATAAAACTCAACTCTAAAGCAGGTTAGAGATAAACTCCAAAGTAGATTACAACACCCGTTATCTATAATGCGATTTGTTGGTGCATCTAGTGTCTGTTAACTTCGTCTTAATCGAGTCTTATGTCTAGATAGGATAAACGAGCACACAACATGGTTGAAATTAGGGTTTGTTTAAGTGTTAATATGTAATTTCGCTTGAAAGTGACACAAACCAGTTCAGGAGGAATCACCACATCTATATATACCCATGTTGTTGTGTCATTTCAAACGGGATTAGATCATATGTTCTGAGCCGAGGTGCTGTCCGTTTGTCATTTGCACTTGTAAAAGCTCAGGAAATCAGTAATAGATAAAGATTAGAAAGGAACAAGCTGTGTTGACATCTTTTACATTGATTCCGCCTTTGTACTTGACGATGAACTACTCAGATTGACTCGTTAGGGTCACAAGACGATCCAACAAGTGGTATCAGAGCTCAGGACGAGGAGTTCATACCAATTCAGCTTGATTTCATCGGATTCTCACACTTCTACTCCTTTTTTTCTGATTTGAACAAAATATAACGGTTGAAATGGCTTAAAACTCACATATATCAAGCGAAACATAGTTTTAACTAATCCTTGAAAGTATTGGACCTTAATTCGAACAAAATCTGATAAAAACTTGTAATTCCGCTTGAACAACTGATCGATTTGCGATTTGCTGATGTCATCTTGATTTCGCTTGAAACTACGATTGATTTCAAACGATATTGTCACACCCCAACCGATGGCGGAATCATCGGGGCATGGCACTGAGCGAAACAGATTGTCCAGAAGTTTCCATAACAACTATCATTACCATTCAATTAAAGCAATACGTCCCATACCGTATCTTAAATAGTCAAACAAGTTATTACAGATAACATCAAAACAAATATTCTGTTCCGACAACTCAGATTTAAATAAGTAGCAATTGTTTATCTGCTTCTAGAGACCCCTAATACGTCATCTACAGACAACTATTTGTTGGGCTCTAAAGCTTTATTCTAGCTTCCATTTCCTACCACACATGCATCCTAAGCACCTGTCACATACGTTAAAATAAAGTCAATACATAAAATGTAAAGGTGAGCATACAAGTTTGATAATAGCATATAGAGTTCGAATTCGTTTACGCATAACCAGCACGTACACATAGTGAAATGAAGCACGTTAGTTATCGACATAGATCCATCGATACCAATGACTGCGGGTTGACTGCCCGAGGCAGTTCGCAATACATGATTACCACCGTAATCCATGCAAGTAAAAGATCCTTAACAACCCCCGTGTGAACGGGTGCTGAGTCCGAACTATAGTACTATCGTTGCTAAGGCAGGTAGACAGCATTCCATGTGTAAACATAACAAACAAGCATTCATAAGCCACGTATAACATGCGTAAATGGTTTAGCGTTAAAATAGCTTGAGTCATGTGATAGTTGTAGTTTGAATATTCGTAACGTATGTAACACCCAAAAGTGCTAAAGCAAAAAGGGTTCGAGTATACTCACAGCGATTATGGATTGAAGGGAGCGCTTTTCAGTGAGTACGGTTAGCCTGAATAGATTCGATAACGTAAGGATAAGTGGCACGCAAAACAGTACAAAGTGAGAGTGGTTAGGATGGCTGATCGTGCGGATCAACTATCCGTGAGAGGAAGTCATCCGTGCGGGTGAACTATCCGTACGGATGGTAATCCGTGCGGATGATGACCCATCCGGGTAAGCTATCCGTGCGGGCTGTCCATGCGGACTAGTCGCTCGTGCGGATTGCTTATCCGTACGGACAAGTTGTTCGTGCGGGTAAACGTTCAAGTGGATTGTTTCTTCCTACGTTAAGGATGTGTTTGTGTATGATGGCTTGTGCTTTGGAGTTTTCGTTGTAGCATTTAGAAAGCACATAAGTACCTCTACCCTTCAAGCCGGTCGCGCGGACAACAATCCGTCCGGATGGCAGTCCGTGCGGACAACGTCTTTAAGGCTGAGTCACTAAGTGGATTAGGTAATCCGCCCGGATGGTAATCTGTGCGGATAGTGACAATCCGTCCGGATAGCTTACTCGTGCGGACAGTGACAATCCGTCCGGATAGTCTGTCCGTGCGGGCGACCTGTCCGTGCGGATGAACATGTTGGAATTTGTCTTAAGGCCTTAGTATCTCATGATCCGAAGAGTAATCCATTCAGAGGTCGTCTGTCCGGATTGCTCATTCGTCGATACTCAAACCTTGTTTGGAAAGTGGGTCCCAAGGGTAGCTCGTCCGGGTGACAACCCGTCCGTAGACAGCGTGTCCGTGCGGACAGCTTGTCCGTGCGGACAGCTGGTCCGTGCGGACAGTCTCTGGTCTGATTGTTCCGTTCGTCTACTCTTGGTTTCTGTTGTCATTTATCGAGACGTTCTGATTACGTGGCAACCACTTGGAGTTGTATTCTCACCCGCACGACTAGACCGGTCAGGAACCACCCTAACTTGGCCTGTCGGTGACTCAGAACGGTCGTTCCGGCTGACCCCGAAATCAGGTGTCTGGTGGGTAGAATCCAGATCTAGGACTAGTGCATCACCATTAACGAGTAGAACACTAGAACCGATCAGATTCGTACCGATTTTAAGGGTAAAAGAAGGAGAGAACTTAGGTTTATTTCTTTCAACTCTTTTATCCTTAGAAAAGTTTAGATTTAGGTGAAGTTGTTGTGAAATCTTATGGAAATCGTTCAGATTTGAGTTATTCTTGGTGGAATGAGGTCAAGCTTGAAGTTCATAAGAACTTCATGATGACGTCACCCGAGAATACCTCGAATCTTGATGATTTCATGGTTAAAAGTTGAGATTTGAAAGATGGAAAGGTGTAGAATTGTGTAGTGATCAAGAATGTACAAGAATTAGTGCAAGATCTTACCTGGATTGAGAGAAATCTGAGAAAAAGTGAAGAATGCGTGCGGTTCGGACGTCACTTGCCAAAAGTGGAAAAGTTGGAGAGTGACCCGTGTATTTATAGGATGCTAAAAGGGGAAAGGGTGAGCCGTGCGGATGGCACGTAACCCGGATAGGCTATTCGTCCGGATTGGTCATCCGTCCGGATTGGCAATCCGTGCGGATTGGCAATCCGTGCGGATTGACCATCCGTTCGGATGTCGCCTGATTTGGTGCGTTCGGAGCGATGACGCTTCGGTTTCGATTGCGAGCGATTCGATAGGGTTTCCTAGTCAAATTACTTTCAGTCCCAACTACTTCTTATATGGTTCGACTCGGAATTCGGGTTCGGGTTCGTTTACATTCGAGTTAGACTTCGAGTTCGATTGAGTTCGCTTGATTATCACAACAAAACATAAATAAACATGCACAGGTAACACGTAAGGCACACACACACGTATAAATGACAAGTAAAATACATGGTTCGAGTTACGATTTGATGTCGATTCGACTAGTATAGCTTGATTATTAGTTGATTAACTTTATCGCATTGTTACTTCCTATAGTTCACAGTCGCGAGTTGATTGAAATACGGTTATTATGATTCGATTATAGCAATGAACGACACCTACTCCACATAATATAATTAAAATAAAAACATTTCTACGAGTCAAGTCGCGCGAAATCGATCGTTGACTTTGACCTTGACTTTCACTTATGAAAACACGGGGTGTTACAGCCTCCCATTGTTTAGGGAATTTCGTCCCGAAATTAAACTGAAAGTTGTAACAAGGTCACGAATCACGTGTGAGAGTTCTTCGTTTGGACCGATTTTGACTTGTAACGTGCGGAATCCGTGCACGATCGTGACCAAACATAATCGCAACTGAGTCGAATCGGGACCTACATGTGGTATCTGAGCAGGTGCTCGATTGCGATGATTAAACACACTCAGATTTGATCAAATTCTCTTTACTTCTTTTATCTTTTCACGTTTCAAATTAAACGACTTTTACGGATAGAAATTGCTAAAACTTGAATATGTTGTGCGAAAACAGTTGATCTATAAGCCTACAAATTTTCTTAATTAAACAACTGCGGATACTTTGCCTTCATGTCGCTTTCGAGTTCCCAAGTGAACTCCGCGCCTCGTTTGCCTTCCCATCGGACTTTCACAATAGGAATGCGTGAGCGTCTGAGTTCTTTGGTTTGGCGATCCATGATTTCGACAGGATTCTCCACGAAGTGTAATGTTTCGTTCACTTGTAGATCATCTAGAGGAACATGTAAGTCGTGGTCGGCGATGCACTTTCGGAGGTTTGACACGTGGAAAGTCGGGTGGACATTGCTAAGTTCCTCCGGTAATTCGAGTCTGTAGGCGACTTTTCCGATCCTTTCCAGAATCTTAAAAGGTCCAACATATCGAGGCGCGAGTTTCCCCTTCTTGCCGAATCGGACTACACCCTTCCAAGGTGATACCTTAAGGAGTACGTAGTCACCAACGCCATATTCACGGGGCTTGCGCTTTTTATCGGCGTAAACTTTCTGTCGATCCCGAGCTTTCGCTAGGTTGTCTCGAATTTGGAAAATTTTGTCTGTCGTTTCTTGTAGTAGCTCCGGACCGGTTAGTTGCGAGTGACCGATCTCGTGCCACACAATAGGCGATCGACATCTTCTTCCGTATAAGGCCTCGAAAGGTGCCATCTGGATGCTAGCCTGGTAGCTGTTGTTATACGAGAATTCGACTAACGGCAGGTGTCTATCCCAATTACCACCGAAGTCTAGAACACACGAACGGAGCATGTCTTCAAGAGTATGAATCGTTCTTTCAGTCTGACCGTCGGTTTGTGGGTGGAACGCGGTACTTAGATTAAGCGTTGTACCGAGTGCCGCTTGGAATGTTTCCCACAATCGTGAAGTAAACCGAGCATCACGATCAGAGATAATGTCACGAGGCATCCCATGTCGACAAATGATCTCGTCGGTGTAGATTCGGGCTAATCGTTCCACCTTGTAGTCTTCTCGTATTAATAGAAAGTGTGCTGATTTAGTCAAACGGTCAATAACAACCCAAATGCTGTCGTGACCTGATGACGTGGTTGGAAGCTTGGTTACGAAATCCATAGCTATGCACTCCCACTTCCACATGGGAATTGGTGGTTGTTCGAGCAAGCCAGAGGGTCTTTGATGTTCAGCCTTGATCCTAGCACAGGTTAGGCATTTTCCGACGTAGAGGGCGATATCCCGTTTCATACCCGGCCACCAGTACCTATAGCGAAGATCATGGTACATTTTGTCAGCACCGGGATGGATAGAGTATCGGGATTTGTGGGCTTCATCCATGATAATCTGTCGCAAATTGGTTCGCTTGGGAATCCAAATTCGGTCTAAGAAGTGGAATATCCCATTTGATTTGCTCACAAGCTGGGCTCCATCATGGTAGATTCTTTCTTTCTTCAAGGTGCGTTCGTTGAAACATGCATGCTGGGCGTCGCGGATGAGAGCTTCGAGGTTGTACTGGGCTTGAACATTACGAGTGCTAAGCAGATAGCTCCGTCTGCTAAGTGCGTCGGCAACAACATTTGCCTTGCCTGGGTGATAAGGAATCTCACAGTCGTAATCGTTGAGAAGTTCTACCCATCGGCGTTGACGCATATTTAGTTCCCTCTGATTAAAGATGTGTTGTAGACTCTTATGATCGGTGAAGATCGTACACCTTGTACCATACAGATAGTGTCGCCAAATCTTTAATGCAAAAACAACTGCGCCTAGCTCGAGATCGTGGGTTGTATAGTTCTTCTCGTGGATTTTGAGCTGACGAGATGCGTAAGCTATGACCTTGTCTCGTTGCATTAGGACACAACCGAGACCAAGGTTGGAAGCATCACAGTAGACAATGAAATTATCGTTTCCGTCGGGTAGTGTGAGAACAGGAGTATTGCAAAGCATGTGTTTGAGGGTTCGAAAGGCAGACTCTTGTTTGGTCCCCCAGACAAAAGGCTGGTCCTTATGCGTGAGAGAGGTAAGGGGTACAGCAATCTTCAAGAATCCTTCGATAAATCGTCGATAATAGCCCGCTAGCCCGAGAAAGGAGCGGACTTCAGACGGGTTCTTAGGCGTAACCCAGCTCTTAACAGCTTCAATCTTCGCAGGATCGACGTGAATACCCTGACTATTTACGATGTGACCCAGAAACTGAACCTCCCCCAACCAAAACTCGCACTTGGAGAATTTGGCGTAGAGTTGGTTCCCCTGGAGTAACTCGAGAACCAAACGTAGATGCTGCGCGTGTTCGGCTCTCGTTTTGGAATAGATTAAGACATCATCGATGAACACGATGACGAAGCGGTCGAGATATGGTTTACACACTCGATTCATCAGATCCATGAAAACCGCTGGTGCGTTGGTTAGGCCAAAAGGCATGACAACGAATTCGTAATGGCCGTAACGAGTACGAAACACGGTTTTGAGTATATACTCCTCCTGTATACGCAACTGATGATACCCTGAACGTAGATCGATCTTCGAGAAACACGTAGCGCCTTGTAGCTGATCAAACAAATCGTCGATTCGAGGCAGAGTATAGCGGTTCTTGATAGTCAACTTATTCAACTCCCGGTAGTCGATGCACATCCGGAACGACCCGTCCTTCTTTCTGACGAAAAGGACTAGTGCGCCCCAAGGAGAGGTGCTCGGGCGAATAAAGCCTTTTTCAAGCAATTCCTGGAGTTAGGTTGAGAGTTCGCGCATTTCGGACGGCGCGAGTCGATAAGGGGCTCTGGCAATAGGATTAGCTCCAGGAATGAGATCAATGCGAAAATCAATATCGCGCTTTGGAGGTAGTCCGGGAAGATCCTCTGGAAAAACATTAGGAAATTCTCGAACCACGGGTACGTCTTTCACTTCCTTCTTCTCTTTCTTTTCCTTCTCCGCTGCTACGACGTTAGCCAAGAAAGCCCTGTATTCCTTGCGGAGATACTTGCTAGCTTGTAGGCATGACATAAGCTTGAGACCCTTCGAAGTAGTATCGCCATAAACACACAATGAGTCACCGTTTGCGAGCGAAAAACGAATCATCTTATCGAAGCACACAACTTCGGCATGGTTTTCGTGAAGAAAGTCCATGCCTACTATGACATCGAAACTTCCGAGTTGCATCAGAATGAGATCGATTGAGAAGATGTGATTGTTGAGCTCGAGAGTGCAATCACGAATAACAGAGTTTACAGCGACGGTTCTTCCGGTAGCGACTTCAACATCGAATGCAGAGGAGAGTTGGGAACGTTTACGACTAAGGAGTTTCTCAAATTCGAGCGACACAAAGCAATTATCAGCTCCAGTATCAAACAAACATGAAGCATAAATACCATTCACAAGGAACGTACCATTGACCACGTTGTTGTCGGCCTGGGCTTGACGCACATTGAGATTGAAAGTTCTGGCGCGTGCGGCCTGTTGTTGTTGCTGCTGTTGCTGCTGTGGTTGCTGCTGTTGCGGTTCTTGTTTCACTACCCTGTTCGGGCACATGTTGGCGAAATGATTCGGGTCGCCACACGTGAAGCATGCTCTGGCTTTGACTGCGGGTGCCAGAGGAGCTTGTTGACCCTGTGGGGCAGCGAGTAGAGCTTGATTGGCAGGAGCTTGGCGAATACGGCAGTTGGCAGTAAAGTGGCCGTATACATTGCAGTGAGCACAGAAGCGGCATTGAATAGCTGTCGGGTGATGATAGGTGCAAGTAGGGCAGAGCGGGTGCGATCCAATATATGCACGCTTTGCAGGCGGTGCATTGGCCACGGGCGCCGCTACTTGACGCTGTTGGGCAGGTACAACTTGGATCGGTGCAGCAGTAATCGCACAGTTCTTGTTGGTGGAGTTGTTATTTCTCTTGTTCTTTCTCTTGTTGCTTGATGAGGTGGTTTCAGCAGTTGGTGCAGCAGTGGTGGCTTGATGCAGATGCTTGGAGGTCTTATCCCATACCCCAGCCTTGACCCTTTTGTCATTGATTTCAGCGGCTAGCAGATAGGTTTCCTCGATCGTGGTAGTCTTAGCCGCTTGCACGAAATCAGTAACGCAGTCGGGCAAAGCTCGGATGTACTTCTTGATGGTCATCTCAGGAGTCTTGACCTGGTCGGGACAGATAATGCTGAGCTGTTTGAAGCGAGCAGTAAGGCCAGCATTGTCTCCATCCTTCTGATGTATGTGCCAAAATTCATCTTCAAGCTTTTGACGCTCGTGAGGAGGGCAGAATTCCTCTAGCATGACTTCCTTGAGCTCGTCCCACGACAGACCGTAGGCTGCATCGTTCCCTCGCTTGTTCCTCTCGGCCGTCCACCAGTCTAGAGCACGGGACTGGAAGACGCCGGTAGCGTTCAGAGTTCGAAGGTCATCAGGGAACCACTTTGTCGCAGAGTAACCTCGATAGAGTCAAACCAGTGGAACAGTGCAGTAGGACCTCCTTCGCCTGTGAATTCTTTCGGCCCACATGACTTGAATTGTTTGAAACTGAAAGGCCTTGCGGCAACTTTAGGACCTTCAGTCCTCGACTCCTCGGATGATTTGCTGGCATTCTCATAGGCATCACTCACAGCCTTTGCTACACTTTTCGCGATGATGGAAGCAAGGCGTCTGTCCCTCTTTTCCTGACGAGAGAGCGTATGACGAGATCCAGACGACATCGTCTGCAATAGACATCGCCACGGAACTCAACACATGTATTCGAATCTCACCTCACACGTCTACTACTACTAAAGCTCAGTAACACGTACCATGTAAACGTATATAGTCACAAAATCACAGAATTGCACAAAATCACATAAGCACATAGAGCACATAATCACAGTATTCCTAAACACGTAAGCACAATAGCAAGAAACACATATACGCTCCTACTCACTAAGGTATATACGAGCATACAAAGCATTCTGAATGCCTCTATTGTCGATTTGTTAGCGATGTGTTGTGTGGGTTGCTAAGGCCAAAAACATTAGATTGAAACCGGTAGTACCTCAAAACGTTTAATAAATAAGCACAAAACACATAATTCTCATAAAAGCGACGAAAATTGAAACACATAAAATCGAGAATGGATTGTCTGCGGCTATTAGACTTCGACTAACCAAAGTGGTTTGACTATTCACAAGGTTCCTGTGTGCACAATTACCTCCAGGACTATGCCTTTGCCTCGATTCTTGGGCGTTGGCGCAATTCCCATTGGTTATATTGTGTCTTTAGATCGTTGGAGTCCATCGAAACTTTGGTGGGAGCTTTTTTTTTTTTGTATAAAAGCAGGACGAGTCGTCAAGGTTAGGGTTTCACCCCTATCTTGCAACTTCTGTCCCTGTTTTTGATAAAATTTGAGGAGATTATTCATCAAAATATGGATTTCACTCCTAATTTGGTATGATTCTCCTCGTTTGTAGCTAAAACGCAAGCTGATTAGGCAACTTTAGTCGAGAGTTTGCGGTTTTCACACCTATTCTCGGCCTCATTACCCGTTCATAACTTGAAAATTCGAGTGCAGTGGTGGAAAGAGCGAGTGATAGTGACGAGTTTACGCATACGCGTGAGTTGGTCTGTTGGTTCTTAACTATAGACTAGGTCTCTAAGACTTCGACCCGGACTAATTCCCTATAGTTATGGCTCTGATACCAATCTGTCACACCCCAACCGATGGCGGAATCATCGGGGCATGGCACTGAGCGAAACAGATTGTCCAGAAGTTTCCATAACAACTATCATTACCATTCAATTAAAGCAATACGTCCCATACCGTATCTTAAATAGTCAAACAAGTTATTACAGATAACATCAAAATAAATATTCTGTTCCGACAACTCAGATTTAAATAAGTAGAAATTGTTTATCTGCTTCTAGAGACCCCTAATACGTCATCTACAGACAACTATTTGTTGGGCTCTAAAGCTTTATTCTAGCTTCCATTTCCTACCACACATGCATCCTAAGCACCTGTCACATACGTTAAAATAAAGTCAATACATAAAATGTAAAGGTGAGCATACAAGTTTGATAACAGCATATAGAGTTCGAGTTGTTGTGAAATCTTATGGAAATCGTTCAGATCTGAGTTATTCTTGGTGGAATGAGGTCAAGCTTGAAGTTCATAAGAATTTCATGATGACGTCACCCGAGAATACCTCGAATCTTGATGATTTCATGGTTAAAAGTTGAGATTTGAAAGATGGAAAGGTGTAGAATTGTGTAGTGATCAAGAATGTACAAGAATTAGTGCAAGATCTTACCTGGATTGAGAGAAATCTGAGAAAAAGTGAAGAATGCGTGCGGTTCGGACGTCACTTGCCAAAAGTGGAAAAGTTGGAGAGTGACCCGTGTATTTATAGGATGCTAAAAGGGGAAAGGGTGAGCCGTGCGGATGGCACGTAACCCGGATAGGCTATGCGTCCGGATTGGTCATCCGTCCGGATTGGTCATCCGTCCGGATTGGCAATCCGTGCGGATTGACCATCCGTTCGGATGTCGCCTGATTTGGTGCGTTCGGCGCGATGACGCTTCGGTTTCGATTGCGAGCGATTCGATAGGGTTTCCTAGTCAAATTACTTTCAGTCCCAACTACTTCTTATATGGTTCGACTCGGAATTCGGGTTCGGGTTCGTTTACATTCGAGTTAGACTTAGAGTTCGATTGAGTTCGCTTGATTATCACAACAAAACATAAATAAACATGCACAGGTAACACGTAAGGCACACACACACGTATAAATGACAAGTAAAATACATGGTTCGAGTTACGATTTGATGTCGATTCGACTAGTATAGCTTGATTATTAGTTGATTAACTTTATCGCATTGTTACTTCCTATAGTTCACAGTCGCGAGTTGATTGAAATACGGTTATTATGATTCGATTATAGCAATGAACGACACTTACTCCACATAATATAATTAAAATAAAACATTTCTACAAGTCAAGTCGCGCGAAATCGATCGTTGACTTTGACCTTGACTTTGACTTTCACTTATGAAAACACGGGGTGTTACAGATATCACATATTCCGTTTGAAAGTCATTATCTGATTCCGCTTGTAAATCAGATTCCGCTTGAAAGTTCAAGCGAAATAAGTGATTTCGCTTCAAGTGACCTTATTCCGCTTGAATTGCTATTCCGCTTGAAAGCAATTTCGCTTGTAAAGCTGATTTCGCTTGAGAGCTTATTCCGTTTAAAGCTATTCCGCTTCAACTAATTCCGTTTAAAACTGCAATTTTCAAAATTTCAAAAATTTTTCTAAGTGTTTGTTGATTATTTCAGGCACTTTAAAGATGGATGATTTCATGAATCCTTTCTGTGATGTGTTTGCATTTACCGGTGGTTCGGGAGATGGCACTTCAGATAACACAAATGAAACTACACCAACACCGAGTGCAAAGAAGACTATTTCTGATGCATTAAGTGTTGAGAGTGCTTATGGAACGTACAACAAACCTCCAAAGTTGTTGGCGATAGAAGATTACAATAGGTGGGCTACAAGATTTGACGAGTGGCTTCAAGCCTTTGCATATCCAAGCTGGAAAAGTTTAAAGATTGGTTACATTAGAGGAGGTCGTTTTGGTGAAAGTTTGACAGATACTGATGATATTGAAAGATATGTTGCTGAACAAAAGTGCATCGCGTTGATTCATCAGTCTGTGAGAGATGATATAATTTCATTGATTGAATATGAAAATTCAAAAGATCTTTGGGAGAAACTGAGGGTAAAATGTGTAGGTAGTGCTGAGATAGTAAAAAACAAAAAGAAACTGTTAAGAAAAGAGTTTGATTTATTTGGTTGTTTAAAGAACGAGTCTGTTTCCAAGATGATTGAGAGATTTGGGCATCTGAAATTGGAGCTGGCAAGACACCAAATTGTATATGCTCAAGAAGAATTGGTTGACAAACTGTTCGACTTGCTGCCGAATGGACAAGATTGGCAGTACTTTGCATTAATGTTGAAGAATACAATCAAGTCTGAAGAGTTGACAGTGGATCTGCTTATGGAAAGACTGGAGAGTCACGAGTTGGAGATCAAGAAATCTAGCAAAGTCAACAACTCATCTTATAAGCAGAATGTAGGGTTGTACTACAGAGGAAATCTACCAAAGACTGGTTCTCCAATAACAACATTTTCTGCAGAGAGTTCAAATAATGTGAATCAAGAAACTCCTCACAGTGGTTTTCATAGTGGATCTTCTTCAACAACTCCAAGTCAATCTGCATCAAAGAATCTGTTCCAATGTAACATTGCTGTGGATCTGAAGAATGCTCAAAATTTCAGTGAAGAGTCAGCAAAACAATAGATGGTGTTCTTAGCGTCGGTGTTAGAATCGTACGAGAGCCTCGTGGCGGGCAAGATTGGAAACACCAACCTGACTAAGGAGGACTATGATCAAATAGACCCAGAAGAGATGGAATTGATCGACATCAGGTGGTGTATGGCCAGTGCAGTCCGGAGAGCGCAACGGTTCATGGAGATTACGGGCAGACATTCTATCAGTGGGCCGTCTACAAAACTTGGCTTTGACAAATCAAAAGTCACGTGCTTCAGGTGTAAACAAAAAGGACATTTCAAACGTGAATGTTGTAACGCTCCAGCTGATGATACTGCAAATCCATTCCGTGAAGATTACTACAAAAGAGCAATCTACCATCAAAACAAATATGAACCCCCCAGAATGAAGCAGCTTGAAGATACCCCCAAAGAAAAATCAAGAGCTCTTGCTATTATTCAAGATGATGAGGGATACGATTGGAGTGATGTGTTACCGGAGGAAGATGCAGTAGGCTATGCATTTGTAGCAAAGGAAGTACCTTTCAAAGACATAAGAAATGAAGAAGAAAAATACCAAAGCAGAAAGCAGCATTCAAGATGATGAGATTATCTAAGGTGTTCAGTGAAGCCAAGAGAGCAAAGAGATGGGATGCTGATAGAGAATGTTACCTTGATCCTCAAGAAAACATTGCTATTGATACGAAAACTCTTAGTATTGAAGCTTTCATTGAGGAATTTGCTGAAGAAGAAGAAGCCTTACAGAGAGAATGGTGGGGAGGTGGAGAAGAGAAACAAAAAGAAAAAGAGAAAGAGAATGAGTCGCAGTCTAAGAAGATTGATGGTGGGATTATTGATACTTCACAAGAATTCACCGCTGAAAACTTGGGGAAGATGGCTGACAAAGTGCTTGCTGCAAAGGAACTTGAGGTAGACTCTAAGTCTGAAACTAAGTCTAAAAGCAAGGTCAGTCCAAACATTTCAACAAGAGAGTCAGGTAAGAAAGTCAAAGGTGATAGTGACTGCAAAAGTTGCATGAAAAACTGCAAGTTTTGTAGTACACTCACTTACCTTAGTGATACAAAGGTTGAAGAACTGACAACAAGAGTCAGAAAGGTTGAAGATCAGATTCTAGACCGTGATAAAATGCTAAAAGCTTCAAATGATCGAGCTAAAAATTTGACTGAGAAAATTGAAAATGATAAAATTGAAGTAGAAAGAATTAGGAAAGAGAATGAAAAGCTAATTCAAGAAAATCGTCAACTCTCAGAAAATTTTGATAAACTAAAACGAACGGTCAAAGATTCTGATGAAAGAAACGGTAAAACCAATAAAGAAAATGAGCATTTAACTGTAGTTCTTAGATACAAGGAAGAGCAAATCAACCAACAACTGGATGAGATTGCTAAATTGAAGCTTCAGTTTGAAGAAGCTAAGATTGAGAATGAGCGTATCAATCTGAAATTAACCAGTTACAACTCCGCAAGCTTTGTTTTACAACACATTGTTCCTAAACCCATTGGGAAAAACAAAGCAGGCGAAGATGTTTACTCGGATGGAACTGGGGTTGGGTATCATCAGGTTCCACCGCCAGTGTTAAACAATTTTTCAAAGAAAACATCTAGGTTGGTTAATGATGAAAATGAAACAACTGAAATAAAACTTCCAGAGTCAATTGATGTTACATTTTCTTCATCTGATGATAGTGTTCAAACTGAGATTGTGAAGGGCATGGCTGAAAGTGTTTTGAAGTCTGATAGTGATTCAGTTGAGGATGAAGAGTGTTTTCTGAACAATTACATTCCGAAACCAAAATCCAAAAACAAATTAAATGAAGAACCTACTCTTGTCATGTACAAGATGTCGGGATCAGATAAGTTGTATTCGGATTCTGAGTTTCCACTGGAGAATGTTAATGTTGCTAAATTGACAAATGTGTTCAAATTGGTTGAAATTGATCTGTCTGAGATTGAAGGTCTAAAACAGACGAAGAGGCAAATGAATTTTGAAAAAGATAAAGCTTATTACAAGAAACCTGTTGTTTCACCGTATTTTTATAACAACAATCAAAACAGATGGTCGGGTGGTTATCAGGGTGGTAAGAATTATCTGAAAAAGAATGTTCAAAACAAGAAGTTTGCTGAGAAAAAGGTGTTTGTGAACAGTTCAAGTTCACTTTCTGATGAAGAATCTGAGATTTTTTCAAAATCGAATGAAGAGTTCTTTGAGGAAAAGGCCTCACAGCCTCAGACTGAAGGCACAAGTCGAGTAGTTGATACTCATACATGCTTTAAATGCAAAAAGTTGGACATATTGCATGAAAGTGTACCAACTTTAAGCCTAAGTCTGAAGTTGCTGAGAGTTCGAAAAAGAAAGATGATGTGAAGGGAAAAGCTCCAATGGTTATTGAGAAAAAGGTTTTGAAAGATGAGAACACAAAATTCAAAACTGAACCTGTTAAGAAGTTGGAAACTAAAAATGACAAGTTTTACAAACGGGTTGCTCCATCTCAACAAACAAGGAAGCCAAAAAGTGTTCCAAAACCAAAGGTTTCAGAGTCAGAAAAACAATCGTCTTCTACCACTCCGGTAAAGATGGATGTTCCTTTGGATTATTATGAACAATTGGAGAAACAATCTTCTACTCCACCAGAGAAGAAGAATGTTCAAAAGAAAGATCAACCAACTGGTCAACCTAAGAAAGATGAGTTTTTCTTATACAAAAAGGTTGAGGTTGGATCTGAAGATAGCTTGAAGATGAATGACAAAAATTTTCCGCCACTTTACATTGCAAAATCTCACATTAATGTCAAGTTACCCGAGTCGAAAGAGGCTTGGGTAGCATCAAAATCTCACTAAGTGTTTGTGATATGTGCAGGAGCTTCCAAGATCCGTTTCACGTTGGATTATGGATAGTGGAGCTTCTCGGCACATGACGGGGAAAACAACCCTGCTGTATGATGTTAGAAATTTTAATGGAGGTTATGTAGGATTCGCAGGTAATCAAGGTGGTAGAATAGTTGGAGAAGGAACGTTATCCAATGGCATTGTCACGTTTGAAAGAGTGAATTACATCGCTGAGCTTGAGAATAATCTTCTGAGCATATCTCAGATTTGTGATCGCATGTATACAACGCACTTTACAGACAAAGAATGTTTGATCTTGAAACTAGGATTTATTGTTCCCGAATAGTGGATTATCACGAGGGCACCTAGAGTGAATGATCTGTACGTGTTGGACATGAGTGTAGCTACTACAACCACGGGTCAAGCTCACTATTTTGTGTCAAGAGCAACGGAAAAAGAGTCAAAGTTATGGCATCGAAAGATGGGCCATATTCACTTAAGAAAAATGAATCACCTGGTGCATAACGACTTAGTTACTGGTGTTCATGTGAAAGGTTTTCATCTGGAAAGGGAGTGCATTAGCTGCATCAAAGGCAAGCAAAAGAAGAAATCACATCCTCAAAAGAAAGTCAACTCAGTCTCAAGACCGTTAGAGAGACTCCATATGGATCTGTTTGGTCCAGTAAACGTTAAAAGTATTACCGGGGATCTCTACTGTCTAGTAGTAACTGATGATTGCTCGAGATTTTCATGGGTTTCTTTTCTAAAGACAAAGGATGAAACTTTCGAAAGCTTGATGGCGTTGTTCAGAAAATTGAAAACTTGTACCAAAGACGTATCAGAAGAATCAGAAGTGATAATGGTACTGAGTTCAAGAACAACATGATGGAAGAATATTGTGATGAAAGAGGTATATTGCATGAATTTAGTGCTCCTTACACTCCGCAGCAAAATGGAGTAGCTGAAAGAAAGAACAGGACACTAATTGAAACGACCAGGATGATGCTTGCTGATTCCAAACTACCTGTAAACTTTTGGGCAGAAGCAGTCTCAGTTGCGTGCTATACGCTCAACCGGGTTCTCACTGTAAAGAAATTCAACAAGACATGTTTCGAGTTGATCAACAACCGCAAACCGAACCTGAAGTATTTAGAACCGTTTGGGTCTCCCTGCACAGTTCTAGAACCTTCTGGAAAGTTTGGTGCAAAGAGCTTTGAAGGAATTTTCGTGGGATATGCTAGTCCATTGAAACGAGTCTTTGTTCCAAGCTTAAAGCAGATCATTGAAGCACTACATGTTGAGTGTCAGGGGTATACTATGCCGCCTCAGAATCCCGGTGACTCATGGCATTTTAATTACGATACTTTGTGGGATTCGTTTGACATGGAAGAAGAAAAGGAAGAAGAAGAAGATTTCTTTGACGAGTTGGATATTCTGAGAGAGTATGTGTCTTCGCAGGAAAGGTTCCCAGCTGAGTATTCAAGACGACCGCAAAAAACTTCAAATGATGATGAAGCAGGTCCGAGCAATGCTGGAGAACATGATGATATTCAACAAAATGAAGTTGCTCCTGATAATCAGACGACAGACAATGATAATCAAGAATCTAATAACATGCCAGTATTTGATCATGGTGATTCAGATTCTGAGGGGGAGCAAATCCAGATCTCAAGTCAAACAATTCCATTCGATGAACAAGGTGCAAATCAAAATATCACAAATTTGGAAGGCGAGGTAGATGTTCCAGGCGAGGTGATGCCAAGAACTCTTTCATACCATCCAGAGGAGTTGATCATTGGAGAATTGCAGACAGGCGTTCGCACAAGACGTCAAATTGACCAAGGGCTTACTTGTTTTTATTCTACAGTTGCTCCTTTACAAACTGATTTTTCACTTAGTTGTTTTATTTCACAGATTGAACCACGAACTTACAAAGAGGCGCTAACTGAAGATTCTTGGGTCAATGCCATGCAAGAAGAGTTGAGTCAATTTGAGAAGTTAGGTGTGTGGAAGTTAGTAGACTTGCCTGATGGTCAAAGGAAGATAAACACCAAGTGGGTGTTCAAGTGCAAGAGGGATGATAGAGGAGTTGTTGTTCGTAACAAAGCTCGACTCGTAGTCCAGGGCTTTAGTCAGCATGAGGGTATAGATTTCACCGAAGTGTATGCTCCAGTGGCTCGACTAGAAGCGATCAGAATCTTCCTAGCATTTGCATCTTGGAAAAATTTCAAAGTTTATCAGCTAGATGTTAAATCGGCGTTTCTCTATGGGAAGGTAAAAGAGGAGGTATATGTCGGTCAGCCACCGGGCTTCACCGATCCAATCCACAAAGACAAGGTCGATTTGCTGGATTAAGCGTTGTATGGTTTACACCAGGCCCCGAGAGCTTGGTACGAGACATTGTCTCAACACTTGCTAGCCAACAGCTTCATCCGTGGAAAAGTGGATGCCACTTTCTTCACCAAAGAGGTCGACGGACATCTTCTGATAGTTCAGATATATGTGGACGACATCATAGTTGGGTCAACGAATGAAAATCTGTGCAAAGATTTTGAAAGAGCTATGAAGCAGAAATTTGAAATGTCATCGATGGGTGAGATGAAATTCTTTTTGGGACTGCAGGTTGATCAACTACCCAAAGGAATTTTTGTACATCAAACGAAGTATGTTCATGATATCTAGGAGAAATTTGGGATGTCAGGTTCTACTCCAGCTTCCACCCCATTAGCGACGAATCATGGGATAAACCCTGATCTCACCGGAGAGAAGGTAGATGAAACGATGTATCGTTCTATGATCGGTTCGTTAATGTATTTGATAGCATCAAGACCCGATATTATGTATCCAACCTGACTCGCAGCGCGGTTTCAATCTAATCCTAGAGCTTCGCATATGGTGATTGTGAAAAGGATATTACGCTACCTGAAAGGAACTCCAACATATTTTATATCTTTCATATTCAAGTTCATAGCTTGTTAATTAGCTAACTTAACATCAATAAAGCCTTCATATAGTATTTAAGCATCATACTTTTCTGAAATCACTTTCTATGATTGAATTACACTAGAATAATCATTCTAAACCCTAATGTTCATCTTCATCTTGTAAAATCCACAACCCACCTTCAAGGTATTCATGGAATTTCCTGAATTTTGGATATGATTTCACATGTAGTTGTCTAGGTTTCACTTCTAGACACTATATCATCCCTAATCTAACCAAATAACACACATGCAACATCTAATTTCAGATTTTCCAAAATCATGAGGATTTCAAGTTGAGAGATTTCATCAGATTTTACATACCTTATAATCCTCTTGCGATGAGGATCACGATTTTAAGCCCCTATTTCGATTTCAACTTGGATTGAGCCTTCAATTTGCAGATTTAATGAAGTTTTAGGGTTTTGAAGATGGGGTGTCACCCCCTGCTCCTTCTTGATCGACCAGACACCTCTATATGGGGTGTTTGGTTTATTTTTATTTGTTTTATCTAATTTAGTTTCAATTTTAACAACTAAGGCCCCTCTACTTTGTTCAACATATCGTTTAGTAGGTTTTAACCCTATTATAGGCTATTTCCAGTCTTGTAACTAACTAGGTTAAAAATTCCTAGTTAGTAAATTCTCGTCTATTTATACTTTATAATTCCAATATAAAGTTTTATATTTTCAGGGTGTTACAAGTCCACCCCCCTTAAAAAGGGTTTCGTCCCCGAAACTGAAGTACGTACCAAAGAATGTAGGGTAGAGTCGTCGCATTTCTTCCTCGGACTCCCACGTAGTGTCCGAGCCTTTTCTATGCTCCCATTTGATTTTGACTTGGTCGATTTGTCTATTTCGTAAGTGTTTGACCTTTCGATCTAAAATCTCCACTGGTCTCACAGCATAATTCAGACTATTATCCACTACGATATCATCGTAATGGATATAGGCTGTTTCGTCCGCTAGGCACTTTCGTAATTGTGACACGTGAAACGTGCCATGAATCCCACTTAGTTCTTCCGGTAGCTCAAGGCGGTAAGTTACCTTGCCAGCCCTTCCGATGATTTTAAATGGACCGATAAACCTCGGGCTTAACTTCCCCCTTTTTCTGAATCTAATAACGCCCTTCCATGGGGAAACCTTTAGCATGACCATGTCGCCAACCTGGAATTCGATTGGCCTATTCCTTTTATCAGCATACGCCTTTTGCCTATCTTGAGCCGCTTTCAAGTGTGCTCGAACTATATCGATCTTTTCATTCGTGGCTCGTACTATATCTTGGTGGGCGAGTTCACGTGGACCCACTTCACCTCAACATACCGGGGTTCGGCACTTTCTACCATAGAGCATTTCGTACGGTGCCATCTTAATACTAGATTGGTAGCTATTATTATACGAAAACCCGACTAACGGTAGGTGGACATCCCAACTTCCTCCAAAGTCAATTATACACGCCCGTAGCATGTCCTCCAGTGTTTGTATTGTTCTTTCACTCTGTCCATCGGTTTGAGGATGGTACTCAGTGCTAATGAACAATTTGGTTCCCATTTGCTCTTGGAAATCTCGCCAGAAATTTGAAGTAAACCGGGTATCCTTATCAGACACGATGGATACCGGCACCCCATGACGTGCTATTATTTCATTAGTGTAAACTTCTGACATCTTTTCTGACGTATAAGTCTCACGGATCGGAATGAAGTGAGCACTTTTCGTCAATCTATCCACCACTACCCATATGGCATCGAAACCACGATTTGTCTTAGGCAACTTGGTTAATAGATCCATTGTAATATGTTCCCATTTCCAAACCGGAATTTCTAACGGTTGGAGTTTGCCGTATGGTTTCTGGTGCTCCGCCTTGACTTGTAAACATGTCAAGCATTTTTCCACATACTTCGCCACATCCCTCTTCATTCCAAGCCACCAATAATTTTGTTTTAAATCATTGTACATCTTGGTCGCGCCCGGATGAATTGAATATCGGGATTTATGAGCTTCATTAAGTAGAAGCGCCTTCACCCCACAAGTATGTGGGACCCATATCCTTCCGGATCGAGTCTTCAACCCATTATTCCCATCCGACAAATCTTTCAACTGTCCGATTATTCTTTCTTTCTTCCAATTCTCTTCTTTCATTGCTTCTAATTGCGCCTCTCGAATACGTTCAAGTATACCAGAGGTCACCACGAGTTGCATCGATCTTACTCGTATTGGGACATAGTCCGCTTTTCTGCTCAGAGCATCCGCCACCACATTAGCCTTTCCGGGGTGATAATGTATTTCACAATCGAAGTCTTTCACCGTTTCTAGCCATCGCCTTTGTCGCATATTTAACTCTTTCTGATCGAAGAAGTATTTCAAGCTCTTGTGATCGGTGAATATGGCGCACTTTACCACATATAAGTAGTGCCTCCATACTTTTAAGGCAAATACCACCGCAGCCAACTCAAGATCGTGCGTGGGATATTTCTTCTCGTGTATCTTCAGTTGTCTCGAGGCATAAGCTATAACTTTGCCCCGTTGCATCAAAACGCATCCGAGCCCCGATAGTGAAGCATCCGAATATACCACCATGTCTTCGACTCCGTCCGGCAATGTCAGTACCGGAGCTTGAGTTAGCTTCTCTTTTAGTGTTTGAAACGCCCTTTCTTGATCTACACCCCAAATGAACTTTTCTTTCTTTCGGGTTAATTTTGTTAGCGGTGACGCAATCTTGGAGAAATCTTGAATGAATCTCCTATAGTATCCCGCAAGTCCCAAAAAGCTTCTAATTTCTGAAGGGTTCTTCGGGGAATTCCATTTTGACACGGCCTCGATCTTTGACGGATCCACCAATACTCCGTCGGCACTTATGATGTGGCCAAGAAATTGTACCTCTCGTAACCAAAAGGCACACCTTTCTCGTCTAAGCATCTCTAACACCTCTTGTAAGTGGTGTGCATGTTCAGCTTCGCTTTTCGAATACACCAAAATGTCATCGATAAACACGATGACTGACTTATCCAACATCGGCTTACAAACCCGGTTCATGAGGTCCATGAAAGCCGCGGGTGCATTTGTTAGCCCAAATGACATCACGAGGAATTCGTAATGTCCGTATCTTGTGCGGAAAGCCGTCTTCGGTACATCTTCTTCTTTGACCTTTAGTTGGTGATACCCAGATCTAAGGTCAATTTTCGAAAACCAGTTCGCACCTTGTAATTGGTCGAATAAATCATCTATCCTCGGAAGCGGGTATCGGTTCTTTACCGTGAGTTTGTTTAACTCCCGGTAATCGATACACATGCGCATGCTCCCGTCTTTCTTTCTCACGAACAATACCGGTGCGCCCCAAGGAGACACACTCGGCCTTATGAATCCCTTGTCAAGCAGGTCTTGAATTTGGGACATCAAATCTTGTAATTCCGACGGTGCGAGTCGGTACGGGGCTTTTGCTACGGGTTTCGCGCCCGGAATCAATTCGATCCCGAACTCTATTTCCCGTTCAGGCGGTATCCCCGGTAAATCCTCCGGAAACACATCTTCATAATCTCGTACTACCGGTACATCTCCAATCTTTCGTGATTCTTTTTCGGGCTCATTAGCGTATATCATGAATGCCTTGCATCCTCGCTTCATAAGCTTGTGAGCTTTCAACATTAAGTATACTATGGGGTTGCCTCCTTTTTCGCCATAAATGGTGACATGTTTCCCGCTCGGAGATGTTAGTTTTATCTCTTTACGAAAACACACGACCTTTGCATGGTGTTGAGATAGCCAATCCATCCCAACGACTACTTGAAATTCTCCCATTGACATCCGGATTAGGTTTATCAAATATTCTTCGTCGTCAATGCTCAGTTTACAGTTTTCACATACATCACAAACAATAAAGCTCTTGTTATTACCTATCTCTACTTCTAAGGGTACAGGTAATTTTGTTAGAACAAATGAAGGATGTCGAATAAATCCATATGAAACAAAGGATTTATTCGCACCCGTATCAAATAACACGCGTGCAGGAATCGAATTTACAGCAAATATACCTGAGACCATGTCAGGTTCAACCTTCGCTTCTGCGGCGGTCAGTTGAAAAGATCTTGCCTTTGCTTTTGGGGCTTCACCTTTCGGGTCCTGCCCATCTTTCTTTCCAACCAGTTCCGGGCATTCCGACTTTTTGTGACCCGTTCGATAACAATTGTAACAAACCGTCACTTTCTCTGGGCACGATATAGCCATATGTCCCGTTTTTCGGCATATGGGACAAGGCTTATCCTTGTAACGGCATTCGCCTTTATGACCCTTTCCGCAGATTCTGCAACTTGGCGACCCGCCTTTCGTATCAAATTTCTTTGCGGTTTCGTTTGTTCGTGCCTTCTTAGCAGGGCTTGGGTTTACATCTTGTGCTTTCCGTGCACCCCTTTCAATGCTCTTTTTCAGTTCGATCTCCCTTTCCCGAGCAGCATTTATGATCTCGGTAAGGGTCTCGTATTTGGAAGGGGTGATAAATTCCCTATACTCAGCACTCAACATGTTATGGTAGTAGTATATCTTTTGTTCTTCATTCGTCACTAGATCATCGCAAAACTTCATCTTATCCATAAACGTTGCCGTAATCTTGTCTATGGTCTCACCCTTGTGCCTAAGTTGCATGAACTCCTCCTTGATTTTATTCATAACCGCCTTGGGGCTATGATGCTTAAGAAATGGCGTCTTGAATTCTTCCCATGTCATGACCTTAGCAGCTTCAATACCGATCTCTCTCTTTTTGTTATCCCACCAATCTTTCGCTTGACTCCTTAGTTGACCCGTACCATAGGCTACGTAGTCATCTTCGTCACAATGGGTCCTCTCGAATACCCCTTCGATATCACTTAGCATCGTTGGCACACTATTGGGTCAACCTCCCCATTATATATTGGTGGTTTACAGGCCATGAATTCCTTGTATGAACAAGGCTTTCGTCCTCCATGCTTTTCCTTTGCTAAATTTGAATCGTCTTCCAATTTCTTGATTCTCTCCTCTATTATTGATAAAACTGTGTTTTGAATTTTATCAATAAAGCCCGACAAACTGTTTTCGATCGCCTTTCCAACCTCTTCGGCAATCACTTCCCTCATTTGTTCGGTGACTCTTGGCACTGCATCATCATTACCTCCGTCTGCCATCTCTATTTCTGAAATGTTTACATAGGTTGTTAAACATTCCATTTATAACACATGCTTTACTTGTTTTGATTCAATCAAGTTCATAACTTGATTTAATCGTTCTTGTTTTGATTCAATCAAGTTCATAACTTGATTTAATAGTTCTTGTTTTGATTCAATCAAGTTCATAACTTGATTTAATCATTCTTGTTTTGATTCAATCAAGTTCATAACTTGATTTAATCGTTCTTGTTTCATGCATTTCTTGTATTTGAGTGAGCTTACACACTCTTTTCATGCATATTTGTTCATGATTTATTTCTATATTCTCTAATTTCTACTTAAACGATTAACTCTTACCGGATGCTTGATCAAGCTTGAACCGAACACTTATTGACAACCTTGAGCTCTGATTACCAACTTGTAACACCCATCTAATTTTACTTGATTTTAATAATAGATTTTATCATTTCAAATGAAATATTGTTTAAGTAGTCTAAACATTAATTACAGAAGTTCACAAGTAGCAAAAACCTTAGTCAACTAACGACTAAGTTAGAAAATTTCAAAAGTTGTTTAGCAAACAATTACATCTTGAACATTATTTTTAACCGAGTTAATTTATGCGGAAGCTTCAAAAGTATGCGTTCGGTTCTTCAATAGTTTGCTTGACCGTCATCCGTAATCCTTGAGTACCTAAAACTGAAATGTTTACATAAAACAATTGTATTAGAATACTTAGAAATAATACTTGACCGAAACTACGATCGAAGTGAAGTTGAATATGTACAATTACAACATTTATATAAAAAAAAATGCAGGCTATACCGTAACTTACGGTTCCACCGTAAGTTACGGTAGTCGAATTACAACCATGGTCCACCGTAAATCAGAAGACTTCCACCGTAAACATCCTGACACCTACCGTAAGTTACGGTGACACCGTTACTTACGGTAGTCCCTGCACATATATGTTTTGGCCCTTTTTGTTTGTTTTGTCCACACACTTTTCTCAAATCCTTATTCTAGCAACCAACATATTAAATACTTGCGTTTTAATATGTCAATATTTAATCGATAGCAATAAACAAATCAATCATATTACAAAGCAAGATCCATGCTTTATTTGATTATTCGACCCGTTTGGCTCGTCTAAGGAATCCTCCTTTGTGACGACTACCAACGAGTTCCAACCAAATTTGACCTATTATTCAATATAGCGCCGTCACCGCTTTAATTCAATACAACCCTTATTCCAAAATTCAATTATGCATTATATAATCATCAAATCTACTTAATGTAACGGGTCAAGTTACATACCTTCAAAGCAAGCCCTTCAAACGTGCGTCCACACCGGTTTGCCCGCTAGATGCCCCGGCTTCCTTTCCTATAGAGTTCAATCACCTTATGTTTAGAACTCTTTGTTTTACATACATAACGCACATTTTGTCACACATCATAATTATGCGTTTTTAGTTTAAAAATTCAGTTTCAAGCCTTCTTTGAGGCATTTCTACAAACACTATAAGGGCAGAATTTTTATATCTTTCATATTCAAGTTCATAGCTTGTTAATTAGCTAACTTAACATCAATAAAGCCTTCATATAGTATTTAAGCATCATACTTTTCTGAAATCACTTTCTATGATTGAATTACACTAGAATAATCATTCTAAACCCTAATGTTCATCTTCATCTTGTAAAATCCACAACCCACCTTCAAGGTGTTCATGGAATTTCCTGAATTTTGGATATGATTTCACATGTAGTTGTCTAGGTTTCACTTCTAGACACTATATCATCCCTAATCTAACCAAATAACACACATGCAACATCTAATTTCAGATTTTCCAAAATCATGAGGATTTCAAGTTGAGAGATTTCATCAGATTTTACATACCTTATAATCCTCTTGCGATGAGGATCACGATTTTAAGCCCCTATTTCGATTTCAACTTGGATTGAGCCTTCAATTTGCAGATTTAATGAAGTTTTAGGGTTTTGAAGATGGGGTGTCGCCCCCTGCTCTTTCTTGATCGACCAGACACCTCTATATGGGGTGTTTGGTTTATTTTTATTTGTTTTATCTAATTTAGTTTCAATTTTAACAACTAAGGCCCCTCTACTTTGTTCAACATATCATTTAGTAGCTTTTAACCCTATTATAGGCTATTTCCAGTCTTGTAACTAACTAGGTTAAAAATTCCTAGTTAGTAAATTCTCGTCTATTTATACTTTATAATTCCAATATAAAGTTTTATATTTTCGGGGTGTTACATTAACGGTACTTGTGACTTGTCGAATAGCTGATTTGATTCCCTAACACGCTCGCCAAAAATATGTTTGTAAATAGTTTACATTTATTGCATTTTATTTCTGTATTTCATTTCTAGTTTAGAAACTTTATTAAAAATCCAAAAAGATTTTACATTTCTGCTTTATTTTCCGACAAACCAAAGTGGAGAGTTGATCTTCAGATTCGAATTGAAGCAGATGCACGAAGTTTCTGGACTGTAGGATGAGTTTGGAGCTAATCATATTAAACTTGAGAAATTGAAAAGTCAAAACAAGTTCATTAATTTGAAACTTGTAAATTTTTCAGAAAATTGTTTGAATTGAACAATAGTCAGTGTGAATTGTCTCAGGTCAACCAAGGTCATTAAGTTGGACTTGGTAGACAAATTGAGTAATCAGGGTCATTAATTTGGACCTGAATACTTAAGTGGATTTCTATACACTAATAAGACCATAAAAGGAAAAGAATGGTAAGTTTGGAATTGAAACTGTTATTGTCATATATCTTATATTTGGGTAGAGATTATGCAGGAAACAAGAGTTAAGTTCCCCATGGCAAAGAAAATGTCAAAGTTTGAACCAGAATTCGAGCCCTAGCTTATCGAGAGGGGGAGTCTTCGAAAGGGGGAGTTCACTTTCTGGATCAACATTCAAAGGGGAGTTTGTAGATAAAAGATTGAAGGAAGCTTTTACAATGTCAAGACAATTTGGAAAAAGACAAAGACTAAAGACTCGACGCCGAAGACTTCGTCAACATCCAAGGGGGAGTCTGTTGGTGCATCTAGTGTCTGTTAACTTCGTCTTAATCGTGTCTTATGTCTAGATAGGATAAACGAGCACACAACAGGGTTGAAATTAGGGTTTGTTTAAGTGTTAATATGTAATTTCGCTTGAAAGTGACACGAACCAGTTCAAGCGGAATCACCACATCTATATATACCCATGTTGTTGTGTCATTTCAAAAGGGATTAGATCATATGTTCTGAGCCGAGGTGCTGTCCGTTTGTCATTTGAACTTGTAAAAGCTCATGAAATCAGTAATAGATAAAGATTAGAAAGGAACAAGCTGTGTTGACATCTTTTACATTGATTCCGCCTTTGTACTTGATGATGAACTACTCAGATGGACTCGTTAGGGTCACAAGACGATCCAACACGATTGTTATACCAATCTTCATACCCTTCTTAGTAATACCTTACTAATCTCATTAGTAAAAAAACAAATAATAATTAAATTAACGGAAGCCATCATTAAAGTGCTATCTTCTTCAACAATTTTTACCAATTCTGAATCTAAACGGAGGTAGCTATGTAAAAATCAAAATCTCAAGTATGTACACAATAACTTTAATACCCAATACCCAGTATGATTAAAAACCTTAAATCATGAAAATAAGCAATAAACAAAATCAAAATCATTGGTATTCCACATAATTAAGCGATAAAAAAATCAAAAACGAAATTAACATACCTGAGGAAATCGATTGCAACAGGGGTGGTTTTGAAATTCAATCGATTTTGATTAGAATTCGAGAAGAAGGTGAAAAGCAATCCAGAACATAGTTAGACTTCTATGGACAAACAACAATCAAAATAATCTGGTATTTACAAATTATTAAGCGATAAACAAAATCAAAAGCGTAGATAAACATACCTCTGGAAATAAAAAACTCTAGATCTGATCTGAGAGAATCGGCAAAGAGGAGAGGTGGAGAGATGGAGAGAAGGAGCGTGTATTAGGGTTTGGAAATGAAGCAGTAAAAAAAGATGAAGCTTTTTTATATAGATCCGAATTAATAGGTAACTAGATTTATCACCCGCCGCGATGCGGCGGGGATTGGTCATATATGTATCACAGTGGATGAAAGCCCGATGCATTACATTCTTGTATTCACATCGCCTACTCGGGGATCGGTTATATATATCATAGTGGCTGATAGCCTGAAGCTTGTGACATTACGTTCTTGTATTCGCATCGCCTATAGTGTATACAAAATATTGTTGCATCAATTGGTAAACAACGTATCTTACTAACACCAGTTGCATTAGGAAGATAAGTGGTAGAAAAGAGGTTTCCCAATTGTACATTTCTGGTACACGGTGGCGATAGGCGTTCCGGCTTATGTTAGTTTCTGCTGCATAATGTTCCTAGGTTGTAGCCCTCCGAAAAGCAGTTCCCTGTGTCATCATTCTTCACGCGTCCTCTTTGAGGCGCGACTTAATTCTGCAACATCGCCAGCGGTGGCAGCCTGTTTCAAAAAATCCCTATCTTGAGAGGACCGAATTTTCTCAGAATTAGGCAACTGTCTGTCGAGTCGATTTGAGTATTATACGTCAAAGTCAACTTTTGGTTTTTAAAGCTGAAAACGACCGAGAAACTAAAAACAAAAATGGGATATATAAGCTTACCACATATTTTGATGACGGTACATCATCACAAATCTGGTTTCGTGAAACATTGCCGGGTGCCACCTAACAAATTTCTTCTAGAAAATGCTTCTACTGCACCTCAGATTCTATCAATCATATGTTGACACGCTGCATAAATTAAGCAACCTTGTAAAATACAGCATTACCTAAAAGCCCAAAATAGGAGACTGACCCACTAACCTCCCAATCAACTTAAAACAATGATAATTATGTATGCTATTGTCTACTCAAAACGTTTACATGATCATTTCCAATTAATCTCCGAGCACGTGAAGGCACTAATGTTGAAGACATTTTCACTATAATATTCATATCATCAGGTGAAGTGGCATAGAGTAATTTATATTTAGAATCAGACTCAGTAGCTAGCTTCCTTATATTCACCATCTCTGAAACTAACATGAATCAACTTGCATCCTTTGTTGTACATCATGCCCATCATCCCAAAAGCTATCATTTTACAAAAAAAAAAAAAAAAAAAAAAAAAAGAACAAATCACCTCATATCATCTAATAATCAACTCAGTCCACACAATATAATCCATATTCGAAAAAAATTACCAAATTAAGTACCCGAATGACGCTTCATCAACCATGCTGGCATAAACCCCTCCAGCTATAAACACTCCAATGGTGGCTCCTGTAAGTAACCTTCCCTACAGTTTCAAAATAACTAAATTAAAAACCCTAAATCCATACAAACTCAAATAATTTCCTAATCCATAACTATCTAAAAGCTGCAAAAATTCATTATTAATCTCTCAAAACATGAAATAAGAACTTATTTTATAAAATTAAGATGCAAACAAAAAGAGCTTACCATTCTTGTCAGAACCGATTCAAGTCTCTGACGTCGCGGTTGTTCAAGATCACCTTCAAGTTTCCCATTCAGTCTCTAGATTGTCCGATGAGAGACACTGTTACCATCGACGGAATCCTAGAAGCCACAGCCGTCACGGTCGCCGTCAACCACCACCATCGATTCGACGAGAGGGTGGCCGGTCGGAGACGTGGCCGGTTTTTTCTATCACCGCCGCTCCTCTCTCTCTCCCTCTCTCTCTCTCTCTCTCTGTCGATCGCTGCTCTCTCTCTCTTACTACGAAAGAAAATGGAAAATGGGAAACGGAACCCTTAACCACCACCGCCTTCTACCGTTTGGCGCGTCAAAGCCACCTGACCATCACCACCGCCAAGGTCCAGCGGGAGACCACGACTCTGCTCTCTCTCAACCTCTAATCTGTGTTTCTCTCTTACTCCTCTTTCAAAACCCTATTCTGTGTTAATATGGGAAGCGATGGAGAGTATAGAGGCGGACATGTTTGGGGTTAAATACCGAGAATACCCTTCGTTACTGTTCATGGCCACTTCTTATTAATATGTATAATGTATAATAATGGTTGACCCGAACAGAAACGGATCCCGCGTCCCACTTCAATTTTGGTTTGTGTTTTGAGAATTTTGGTTTGTGTATTGAGAATTGAGATGAATTCCCTCCCAAAATCAACCTTGACTAAACCAATGGATGCCACATAAGCAAAATGGCTCCACCATTCAAAGACAAATGGCCCAAATCATCTCATTTATTAATATACTAGGTTATCACCCGCGAATACTCGCGGATCGGAAAATTTAATTTGCATTAATAGAATTGTCATTAAATAAAATAAAAACACATGTTTTCAAAGGTTTTTATGAACACGTTTGAGAGAGAGAGAGAGTGTGTGTGTGAACGAATTCGTGAGTTTTTGATGTTATTGTGTGACCTTTATCTCTCTAGTTATCTATCATTATATACATCCAAATGGAAACCCTTGAGTAGATAATAAGGGTAGTTACGTCCATCAAATAATTACTAACTAATCTAGTAAGGAATAAATATATTTTGATCAAATGTGCAATAAAAAAAATTCAAAAAATCTAAAAACATAAAAAAATTCTAAAAAATAAAAAATCTAAAAGAATTCTAAAAATAAAAAAAATCTAAAAAATAAAAAAGATCTAAAAGAATAACTGCACAATTCCATTAGATCTCTCAAAACTATAAAGGCGCATAACAGAACAACTGGAGTCGGTGTATTTGTTTATAGTTAGTCATAGGAGATATGAAATAACAACCAATCCTGTACATCTACTTATAATTCAGATTTCAAACAAAATCATTGAACAAACACACACACCAGAAAATTCGAGTTATCATCCATGTTCATCATGTTTATTCGAATTTCAGTTATATAGAACCCTCTTTAAGTTTTTCAAAGAATAAGTGCATTGGAATAGTAGAAAGACAAACCAACCGACGTGGGATAAACAACAAATACTAATTTTCCCGGTTTTCAAGCCTCCAGGCCTCTACCTTTCTTCACTCACGATTTTTCCAAATCAATAACTTTGATAGCAGCCTCTTTGTTGTTCTTCTTTTTCAACCTTGTACATCAAGAATAGAAAACTACAATTGTAAAGTCAACATAAAGAATGAAATTGTGACTAAGGACTGTTCAAATAAATAAATCCACATATATGAAGATCCGAACCATGAGCCAATCTGTTTAAGATTACAAATGGACAAACATAAATCTTAAGATATTCATTACTCTCCATAAATATAAATAAGATACCATCTAAAGGGTTTAAGAGTAAACACATCAACGTTGATACCATTGTTGAATTTGGCATTGTTGGTTAGCATGGGTCATTGACCCACTGAATCAACTCTAATATATTATAATTCGAATGGGCTTACAATATTATTGGAAGATTAAGCTATCACAACTCACAGATAGATTTTATGATCTCCAATATAATAGCTATATCATATACTGGATAATATATAACTAAAATAAAGCAGGATTGTAATCATTCAACTATATAAAACTGAACAGTGATGAAGTTGTTAATGTTAGTGCTTAATTTAGTGACATATTCTAGCTAATAACATCATAATTAAAACCATTACCTTATTAATCATCTTCTTCTACATGCAACAGCATGTCCACCACCTGGCTCATGGTTGGTCTTGCATCCTTATCTTCCTCACAAGACCTTAAAGCCACCTTAATCAGAGCTCCCATTGTACTCATGTTGTAATTTCCATCGACTGTGGAGTCGACAACTTCTCGAATCCAATCATTCTTTCCATCCGCGACTATAATCTTTTCTCTCACCCAGCTATCCAGCCTTCCCTCTGACCCCCCACATTGACTGGCACATGTTATCATCTCTAACATAACCACCCCATAGATATACACATCAACCTTTGAGGTTATAGGAAGATTAACAAACAACCATTCTGGTGCCATGTAACCTCTTGTTCCTCGCGCTCTTGTAAACTCCAAATCACAAGTCCGATTTCTGTCCAATAATTTAGACAGCCCAAAATCCGCCACCTTTGGCTTGTAATCGCGATCTAGCAATATATTATGAGGCTTGACGTCACAATGCAAAATCCATTCCAAGCATTCTTCATGTAGATAAGAAAGCCCTTTTTCAGTGGCCAATGCAATATCAAGCCTCTTATCCCAGTCCAGCTTATTGGACTGTAAATTCTGAGACAATGATCCATTCTCCATATCCTCATACACCAAAAGCCTATTTTACCCTCAGCACAATACCCCCAAATCTCTATCAAATTCATGTGGTTGAGCCTCCCAAGGGTACTTATCTCTGCTAGAAGTTCAGCTTCATCTTGCCTGATACTGAATTCATTAAGATGCTTTATCGCTACAATGCGGTTGTCTGATAACACTCCTTTATAGACTATCGGTACATCACCTAAAAGCGACAACCGATATGCAACCTTCATACTATAGCAATCTACGACGCTATCACCTAAAAGCGACAACCGATATGCAACCTAAAACACAACGATTCAAGGGATTATTAAAAAATCAATGATAGAACATAAAAATTCAAACGTATAGTCAACATAAAGCAAAATCATGAAGAGATAACATCTTCACCAGTCGATAACCACCCGTTGGTTCCCGTGAGTGAGACAACAGGAGTTGTTCTTAATTGGGAGATACAATTGGTGGAAATCAAACACCGTAATTTTAAATACCCAGATTAAAAAAAAAAACAATCTTTTTGAGTTAAATTCATCATTGTAACTACAAATTTTAAAAACCCAGATTAAAAAGACAATCTTTTTGACCTAAATTCATCATTTTAACTACAAGTTTAAAATACTCAGAGAGACAATCTTTTTGACATAATTCATCAATTTAACTAAACATTTAAAAAACCCAGATTAAAAGGACAATCTTTTTGACACAAATTCATCATTTTAACTACAAATTTGAAAAACCAGATGAAAAAGACAATCTTTTTGCCCTAAATTGATCACTTACAAAAGCAAGTAAAGAGGGGAATGAATCTTGAAACCATTTTAACTACAAATACAAAAAAACAGCTAAAAAAGACATTCTTTTTTTTACCTAAATTCATCATTTTAACTACAAATTTAAAAACCCCATATCAAAAGGACACTCTTTTTAAACTAAATTCATCATTTTAACTACAAATTTGAAAAAATAAGCCAAACGAAAGAATAAGAAGTGTTGGTTAAAAAAAGTCAAGTTAATCAAACTGATTAGGTATTTTATGCCAAAATTAAAAAAATTATAAGAGAAATAGACGAAAGACCTTTTCCATACCTTTAAACACATTCATCATCCCTGTGTGCCCATCATCTTCTCCATTTAAACTGAGGAAACAGAAAGAAACAAAGAATTATCATACCTAAACAAGGGCGTACCCAAGCTCAACCCAAGGTGGGCGGGCACACCCCCGAGGAAAAAAAAATTTAGTGCTAAATTCCGTCGAAAATCCCGTCCGCACCCCTTGGAATTTTTCGACCGCACCCTTGAAATTTTTCGTCCGCACCCCTTAGGTAAAAAGTGTTATCAATTTATAATTTATTTTTTTTAGTAAACTCTTAAATAAAAAAAATACTACCTAAATTATATAACTTTTAATACCTAACTAACTAAACCCAAATACCCATACATTTACCCACTTATAATTCCTAACTAACTAGCTATCCCACTAAGTCTTAGCCCATTAACCAAACCCAACAATATTTCAAACTATAATAAAATAATTAAAGACCAAAACCTTTAGAAATTCTCTCCCGCTCTCTCTCTCTCTTGCGTCCCTGCACTGCCAACGAACAACATCACCCAGCGACAACAGTCCAGCAGCCGGCGACCACCGTAATCAGCCACCATACCACCGCCGTTTGACACCAAATCTAACCGGAATCCGAACACGGGTAAGTTTCTTTGTTATTTTGATGATTTTGATTGATATTATAGGAGAAAAAAGGGTACTAAATTTGTTAAATAGGTTTGAAATTTTGTGTGTTTTGACGTTGTTTATGGTTGTTTAGATGATTTTTAGGGTGATTATATTGTTTATATATTTTTAGGGTGATTATGTTGTTTATATATTTTTAGGGTGATTACATTACGTTATGATTTCTAGGGCTTGAATAGTTGAAAATTAAAATTAAAATTGAAACATTATGTTATGGAGCGATAGAACTTATGTTATATAGAGAAATAATTGCTTAAGAAATTAGTTTTAGATGATGTTTTGGATAGATTTCAAAAAATGAAAACCCGTAGGGCGTCGACGTTTTAATTATGTTTGTAACAAGGTTTGACATGTTTTTGATGAATAAATTTAGTTTGATGTTCGTTTGTTTTATATGACCCGACCCGATACGAACCGATTTTTTTACTTATATACCTAGAGGCCTAAAATTTTTAAAAATGGTCCGCACCCCCATCGAAAAATTCATGGGTCCGCCACTGTACCTAAATCACATAAAATTCAACCATTCTTCAATAAAATCAAATCAAATGAAAGAATAAAAATACCAAATATCAAAATCAAGAACTAAATTTAAATTGCTATAAAACCTACAGAACATTTGAACGACAACAAAGCGTACCTTAATTCATCGTTATAAATACCATACTCAGCTTCATACACCGTTGATAAAAGCCATATTATGAAGCCTAAAAGCACAAATCACAAACAACATCGCAGTTCAACAAAATGATTCAAAAGAATATCAAGATCTAACTTTACTGAAACAAAATACAATAGTAAACATATAAGCAAAATGACTCCACTATTCAAAGCAAAATGGCTCTACCATTCAAAACAAATGGCCCAAATCATCTCATTTATTAATATATATAGATTCACTTTTAAGATCAGGTACTTATAATCACGTAGTGCACATTGAGATATTTGTATTAATTATTATTATTTAAGGCCTTAACCAGGGATCAAATAACTTAACGTTCCTTTTTTAATAAAATTGATCCAGGTGATCAAAACTTAAATGAAGGTTTTTAACGCTTTACTCCAACCAAGGATCAAACAACTCAATGTGTCTATTTTAATTGATTCTGGACCGGTATATTTTCCTTCAAAGATTTTAAACCGATTAAATGGCATTTATTACGTATGAATATTTTTTTGGGCGTTACATGTATGTATTATAAATACCATTAAACAATAATAAATGACGAGTAATTATATAAACAGCAGCACATGCGAAGGATTTTCAAATACCAAGAATTACAAGTGTGAATAGTTCTCTACATAAAACATGAAGAAGGCCTCATTCACGTTTGTTATCATCACCGCATTATTAATCAACACAGGTATGTCATCTATTCTGTGAGACTTCCATATTCTTTTTTATTCTTCAGGATTTTATTTATACATATATATAACGTAAAAGCATGAGAATTGATGATACATATAAACTTTTTATCCAAATAAATATACTCCTTTTACTATGTGTAATAGTTTATCTTTTGAGGTAAGTTTATTATTATTTTTTTTAATAACACGCTTTTAAAAACAATTAGTATCAAATAGTAAACTAAAGCTTAAATAAAGGTATATTAACTACTTAAAACAGTTCTTTGATTAATTTGAATGATTTTTACTCATATATATACACATATAGAGAGAAAATATAGAGAACATACACGCATCAAAATTATTTTTGTTTTTGTTATTGAAATATATTTGATTAGGTTTACAAAATGTATTTTATTGACAGTGGTTGAAGTTATCAGTCAGCCTCCTTGCCCTAAATACTCTTGTTTGAACGGGCTACCTAATCCAGAGATTCCCGCCACATGTAAAGGTCTTACAGGATGTGATAATAATGAGGAGTGTATCGAATATTGTTATCCCAATCCTCGAAAGTTTTGTAAAATACTACCTGGTAAACGTGGACCAGATAAAAAACTAGGTGTATGTTGTTGCTGGTGAGCTAAGGATGTAAATTACTAATAATAAGTTCTAAAACAAAGAACACTTATTTATTTTTTCCGCTGTCATTTGTTGATGGTTGAGCTGTCAGTACTCTCTCTTGACATATTTCCACAATTTCCTTTGAATTGAATTGAATGAGTGTCACGAATTGCAGATTATAGGGTTTAGTTGAATATATACCATGTGAACACATATCATCACTATAATATAATGGTAATCTAAGCAAACACTAATGAATCTAATACCACAAATCACCAATCTAACTAATATTCATTGAATTGTTGACGTTATTTTATACAAGCCGCAACGACTTTATCTTTAAAATAAACTTTTTCGATTTGTGTTCTAATGGTGGTTGATCCATACCTCATTTTGTTTTGTAAGGGATGATAACCAAAATTACCGAGAAATCATGTATTTCAATGATAAAATCGACAAAACCATATCACTATTCGGCCCCACGATGGCTTGGGCCCTGAGCAGTCGCCCATCCCGCTCACCTTTCGGGCCGGCCCTGATATATATAAAGGTAGGGTTGGGGGTAGGTGATGCAAAATGCTAAGTGTGGCCATTGGTTTTATTTAGTAATTTCAAAAAGAGTTAAATGGCATTTTAATCCCTGTGGTTTGAGCAATTTTATCAGTTTATTCCAAAGGTTTCATTTTTCGCTTATAGGTTCAAAAAGGTTTCACCGTTGCCATTTTAGTCCACTAGGTTAACTTCATCCATTTTTTCTATTAACGAGAAAGGAAATTTGGTCATTTTATATGGCCGAATTGCCCTTTTAGTTAACAGAATTACATATAAAATGACTTAATTGTGTTTTTCGTTAACAGAAAAAATGGATGAAGTTAACACAATGGACTATGGCAACGGTGAAATCTTTTTGGACCCATAGGCAAAAAATGAAACATTTGGACTAAACTGACAAAATAACCCAAACCATAGGAACTAAAATAGCATTTAACTCTTTAAAAAAGGATTTAATTTACAGACTTGATTGTTTAGTTTTGTCAAATAAGGACTTGACGTATTATTGGGTGTTCAGATGGACTAAAATTGTAGTTTACTCAATATTTTACAATCAAATTCGAGAATCAACATTTTTGTACACCTAGTGTCTAGTGTTTACAAGTATTTCCATTTCAAACATATACATTTACAAGCTTGGGGGAATAGTGCCACGCAGCTGTCTGGCACTCCCCTATTGGACCAATCTATTTTTAATTTAATTTTATTCCTAGCTTAAAATTACGGTTTCATCCTTTGTTTAAAATTACGTTTTCACCCTTAATTTAAAATAAAATTATATTTTTGCCCTGGCTTAAAATTTACACTTTTGCCCTCAGTTCAAAAACTCATTTCTAATTCTATTCCCAGTTTAAATTTACGGTTTCACCCTCCGTCTAAAATTACGCTCCCCCCCCCCCCCCCCAAAAAAAAATAAATATATGTTTTTGCCCCTATCTCAAAATTACAATTTTCCCCCAACTCAAATTTACGTTTTTGCCCACAGTTCAAAATAAAATTATGTTTTTCCCCATAGCTCAAAATTATGATTTTGCTCTCAGTTTAAAATTATGATTTCGCCCCTAGTTCAAAATATTTTTACGATTTTGCCCTCTGTTCAAAATTAAGATTTTGCTCACATTTCAAAAATTACGATTTCTCCCCCAGTTAAAAATTATGATCTTGCCATCGTTTTACTTTTTTTTTTTTTTTTTTTGCAAAACTATAGTACTGTTTTATTTTGCTTGGTTGACTCAATGTAACTTTTATTATGTCAAGCAGTTGTCTAACGCTCGCTCATTGGTCCTGACAAATTAGTATTTTACCCCCAGCTCAAAATTACCAACCTGTTATTGTTTTAATTTTTTAGCAAAACTATGGTAGTGTTTTCGTTTAATTGGTTGTCTCGATGCATTTTTTTTAGATCGTTTTATAAGTAGTATGTATAAGTAACCTAATTATATGCATACATGTTATGAAACTAATAAATATTTGATTTAACGCCCCGCAACGCGGGCGGGCATAGGTGTAATTTTTATTCCTCAAGGCATGTCTGGTACATGCTCATTTGTCCTGAAAATTTACAATTTTGCTCCCAGTTTAAAAGTATACTCTTTCTATCGTTTTAGTTTTTTTTTAGTAAAAGTATGGTAGTGTTTTTGTTTTAATTGGTTGACTCGATGTATTTTTTTTTTTTTTTGAGATCGTATTATGAGTAGTATGTACAAGTAACCGAAGCACAGACATACATGTTACGAGAAAGAAATATTCGGCTTATTGCCCCGCAACGCGGGCGGGGCAAAAACTAGTTCAACACAATTCTCAATCTTGTAACTCATGATTTTTGTATTATTACAACGGAAAGAAAAGCAGTCACGCGAATAAAGTAGATACGCGAGTAAGAATTTGTGTCCCGTGATTGCATGATTTACAGAATTTATAGGTCCCATGATTGTATGATTTACAAAATTTAGATATGCGTAGTGGTTATGGTGAATAATGTCCCACCCTTGGGCGTTATCCATCACGTGTCGTCCTAGTCAGTAAAGGAGCGTTTTGAAGAAATGGGTGTAGTGGGATAATGCCCTCACTCTTGGGCGTTGTCCGTCACGTGACACTCCCATAATTACCCAAATTATTATTATTTTTTTAATTTTTAAAACAAATAATGTTCTATTAATTAAATAAAAATTACATAAATAATAAAACAAACACACATAATATTTTTAAAACTAATAATATTTTATTAATTCTCGTCTTCGCTTTTGCCATTCCCGTCATCTGATTCTTGCTCTCCCTCGTTTGAAATATGCCGAACCGACCACGCGTGTTCAACCAAAACGCCTCGTTTGGTTGTGGTTTGTTCAAAATGGATGAGAGTAATGATATTTAAGTTAAAATGAAAAAATAAATAAATAAATATAGCCGTTAATATGACCGTTGCCAACGGTCATTGGCCAAATGTTTTTCATCTTCGGCGTTGAATTAAGAACGCCTTATACCATTTTGTCCAAAACAACGCCCAGGGGGCCACATGTGTGGTGTTTTGGGGCGTCAATTCCAAAAAAAGGCCCAATTTTGATACTATGGTCTATGGGTGGTCTTATAGGGCTTTGATAACGACAAATGATTTTGATATTGTATTTCTAATTCTCACCCCAAAACTAAAAAGGTGTATAGAAATGTAAGTATACGTGGGATAAAATTCTTAAAAAAAAAAAAAAACACACACACACACAACAATTATTTTTGTAATTGTTGATGCACACCTGTGTGTCCGTTACTATACAAATAGGCTAAATTAAGTCTGTACTAAATATATGTTTGTCTTTGCGGTTGTAAATGATAACTCTCATAATCTGTATAAAAAAATTGGTATGTATGCTAAAAGCATAGGCAAAACACATCTGGGCTACAAGCTTCTATTATACAATACAATAAGTAATCATACAATCTCAATCTCAAGAAGATGGATACCCGAAGTAAAACCTTAGGGGGCGTTTGGTTCGCGGAATGTGTAGGAATTGGAATTGGAATCCCTTTGGGAATTGGAATTTGAATTGGAATTTGATGGATTCCTTTAAAATCCATAGATGTGTTTGGTTGATAAATGTAATAATGGAATTAGAATTTAAAAATACCTAAAAAGACAAAATTACCCCTAGTTATAAACAATTGTCAAAAGTTTTAAAAACAACTATTTAGATAAAAATTCAAAAAAATTCTAAAAAATCCAAAAAATCATAAAAAATTATAAAAATTCTAAAAAATTCTAAAAAATCCAAAAAATCCAAAAAATTCAAAACTATCAAAAAAAAATAAAAAAATCTAAAAAATAATAAAAAGTTCAAAAAATTATAAAAAATCAAAAATATTTCTAAAAAATCAAAAAAATTATAAAAAAATCCAAAAAATTCTAAAAAATAATAAAAAATCCAAATAATCCTAAAAAATCTAAAAAATAATAAAAAATTCCAAAAATTTCCAAAAAATAATAAAAACTTCAAAAAAATTTCTAAAAAAATCCTAAAAAATAATAAAAAATCCCAAAAAATCTAAAAAATAAAAAAAAAATCCAAAAAAATAATAAAAAATACAAAAAATCCTAAAAAGTAATAAAAAGTTCAAAAAATTCTAAAAAATCAAAAAAAATCTAAAAAATCTAAAAAATCAAAAAATAATCTAAAAATAATAAAAAATCCAAAAAATTCTAAAAAATAATAAAAATTTCAAAAAAATCAAAAAATAAAAAAAATTCTAAAAAATCAAAAAATAATTAAAAATAATAAAATATCCAAGAAATCCTAAAAGTTCAAAAATAATTAAAAATAATAAAAAAAATAATTAAAAATAATAAAAAAATTTTAAAAAATCAAAAAATAATTAAAAAATAACAAAAAAAAATCCAAAAAATTAATTTTTTTGAATTTTTTTGTTTTTTAGAATTTTTAGAATTTTTTGGATTTTTTTATTTTATTTATTTTTTAAATTTTTTATGGTTTTTTAGAGTTTTTTTTGGGTTTTTTAGATTTTTTTATTAATTTTTTGATTTTTTTATTATTTTTTTGATTTTTTATCAAAGTTTTTAATTTTTTAATTTTTTAGAATTTTTTGGTTTTTTTTTTATTTTTTGATCTTTTAGAATTTTTTTTGTTTTTTTATAATTTTTTGGATTTTTTATTATTTTTCTGATTTTTTAAAAAAAAAATTCTTTTTTTATTTTTTGGATTTTTTAGAATTTTTTTGATTTTTTAGAATTTTTTGGATTTTTTATTATTTTTTGGATTTTTTAGAATTTTTTTATTTTTTATAATTATTTGGATTTTTTTTTATTTTTTGGATATTTTAGAATTTTTTGTGTTTTTTTTATAATTTCTTGGATTTTTTATTATTATTTTGGTTTTTTAGATTTTTTTGGATTTTTTTTATTTTTTGGATTTTTTAGAATTTTTTGGATTTTTTACTATTTTTTTGATTTTTTAGAATATTTTGGATTTTTTATTATTTTTTTGATTTTTTAGAATTTTTTAGAATTTTTTTTTTTATTTTTTTTTTGTTTTTAGAATTTTTTTGGGTTTTTTTAGATTTTTTGTTATTTTTTTGATTTTTTTGGATTTTTTTTTATTATTTTTGATTTTTTAGAATTTTTATTATTTTTTGGATTTTTTATTATTTTTTTGATTTTTTAGAATTTTTTGGATTTTTTTATTATTTTTTGATTTTTTTGGATTTTTTTATTATTTTTTGGTTTTTAGACAAAAATGAAAGAGGCAAGGGGTTATTTCTGTAAATTTGGAAACATTCCCATGGTTTTTTAAACTTTCATTTGAAATTTAGAAGGAATCTGAATTCCATTAGATAAGGGATTTTGTTGGAATTGAAATCCAATTCCCTTCAACTAATTTGTCCAACCAAACACACAAAGGAATGTAATTCAAATTCCAATTCCCTTGAAATCCTATGGATTCCTACCAACCAAACAGGCCCTTAATTATCAAGAGGACAAATACAACTTTACGATTTACGACAACGTGCTAATAACAATATAACTGTTATACCGATTCGACACTCTTCTTTATTCTCTAGATTAACGATGGTCATAAAACTTGTGTCACAAAATCTTGCGAAGCAATTCACTACTGGAATCCTTTTAGTTGATTTTGAAACAAATATTTGTCAAATTGGTTGACCATCATCGTTATTTGTCAAACTATTAAACCATAGATAGATACGTGGAATTTAAGCAGAATAAGGTACTCGAAGAGCCATTCTTTGAGCCAGCCAAGGCCTTTCTGAGTTCGGGTCAATGAAAGAATGCATCAGGAATTGGTCAGCTTCTTCATCAACTAATTCTCTCGCCCATGTTACACGTTTATCTGCGCAACTTCCAGGCCCAAAACATCTGCGTTGGTCATAAAACATTAAAACATATCCTTATCTAATTAACCAGCAAAATCTAATAATAAATAGTAATTATTTTGAAAGATGAACTTCTATGTATACACACCTGTACTCGTAAAAGCAAGCAGATCTCTCATTCTCGGTTTTGCCCCAGTTATTCCAACCATGGTGCTTGATACATGCATCCATATACGTGTATGCAAAAACCACCCTCCCAAACGGTCCCCACGGCCGCCCAAGATATGAATATTGTGTTCCTCCGTTGCCAGTAATGACACACCTATATAAACAAAATCCCATTGTTTCATAGCGTTTATGCATACATATGTATTCGAAGATCAAACAAATGTCGATAACTGAAAGGTGGTTTGAGTGCAAACCTTAAAAACACATAACCAGTTGTCTCTTGAGAAGATTTTCGACTCTGGGCGGTTATAAAGCCGGCTGATTTGCAGTGAATGTGACAGTGCTCCAGCAAGGCAGTGCTATTCCCGAAAATGAAGTCCACACTTCCCTCAATATAACAATCTTTTAAATATTGTTTCCCGTGATGCAAATATAGGGTATCCTGCAAAAAGATTAAAGCTTTAAATAAATCATAGTTCATTTAATTAACTTTTCAGCTTCTAATACAAATCAAATAAAGACAGTTGTTACCTGCCACCCAAGAAATCTGCAATTGTAGAAAGCACATCGATCAGCCGTCACTCTGATAGCCACAGCCTGCCCAGAGCCCTGAATACAAGAGTTAGTAAGAATAAACAACCTGAAGTACAGCATCGTTAATTTTCAACGACGGAAAAAGATATAAAACCTCAGGAGCAGAGTTCTCAAACGTGATATTTTCAGCAATGAAGTCCTCTCCTTCAACAATGGTACTACCACATCCAAACGTTCCAGTTCCAATCAGTCGTGCTGGCTGCATATACATCGATTACATAAACACATCAAATTGGTGCAAATTAAGAAACCTATCAAATTCTAATATTCTATTTGTAAAAACACAATGTTTTAAGCAACTAGTTGCAAAGTATAGCAAGAACAACACTTAGATTAGAACATCTTTGCCCAATATTTTATTCTCTCGTCATACATTTTTAAAGTATTAGTAAAATCTACCCGTTTATCAATGCACACCAGTACACCACAGATCAAAGTCATCAAACTGCAGATAACTTGCATTCCAATTCCAATCAGTCATGATGGATGCACACATTCAATTGGTGCAAAGCCACTCAATAAATGCAGGTTTTTTCGTGTTTTTGGCAGGACAAAGTGAACCGATAAACAACCCATATAAGATTCGGGTTTTTGCGGTATTCTCTAATTCGGGTTCGGGTTGACAGCCCTAGATTCAATTTGTAAGAAAGCTAGCAATCTCCAAACAAGTAGCAGCAAAATCACAACAAAACACATGATTGCCTCAACACTAAATGCATTTTTAAATCTAGATCAATTAAAACCACAATAAAATTCGTGATCAAAGTGAACCGACAAAACGAAAGCCCAGATTAATCCATCAATAAACACACAGAAACATATAACATGATCAGTTAACTAACTGCTTATGAGCCGGGAAAAAGTGACCCGATCGATAACTAACCCATTTAAGTTTCGGGTTTGTCTGGTCCGGTTTTTCAAGTTGCAGTGGCTTCGAATTCCAGTCGGGTTTCGGGTAAAAACATATTTGTTTCAACATTACTTATGTATATCAGCTAAAACAGCAGTAAATTTGCAATCGAAGTGAACCGACAACACCAAACCCTAGATCAATAAACACACCCTAAACATAAAAATACGATCAGTTAACTAACTAACTAACTGCATATGAGGAGAGTATAAGAAGAAAAAATGGACCTGGTGGTGATCAATTTTAGTGGCGGTATTGTTCCAGGTGAGAAGAGTGAGTTCAGGGCTGATTCCGGCGACGGTGATGAGGTTTTTAGTCTTGGGGATGTAAACAGGCTGCCGGTAGATCCCAGGAGAGAGACGGATGACAGTACGGCAAGTGTTGGAGAAGGGTACGGTGTCTATTGCCTCTTGCAATGTCCGGTAATCGCCGGTACCGTCTTGGGCTACTGTTATTACTCTGGCCATAGATCTTGAACCGATTGTAGAGTGTAGTGTGTAGAGAAAGCGTGGAAAATGATGATGATGATCTCGGTTGAGGAAATGATAAGAAAAATGGTATGGGATACTTTAGTCTGTAGCGGCCCTGTTTCTTCTGCAAGATGGTAGATTTTTGGTTACAGTTTGACAGAAGATGGTAAATTGCAGGCGGTTTGGGTTTATGGTATAGGATAAGGATCATTACAGAACATTGATTATTCCGAGAACAAAAATAACAACTCTAAATCACTAAATTTAGGGATATAAGGTTCATATTTCTTAAATTTTATGTTTCTTACATTCATGTTTGTATTAGATCTACATAAAAAATCATATATTTTTCACTACGCATAGTCTACATACATGTAGGTAATTTAACCTACATATAACCTACATGTGTGTAGGTTATTTAAAAACTGAAGATTTTTCATATTTTGTTTTAAATTATAGTGTGAGAAACAATAAATCTTACATTTATAACATTTTCATTTACTTTTTAGGTTTTTAGGATTCAAAAAATGAGTAATTCATTTTGTTCTGCGTGTTCTCGCAATATTTAGTGTTCTGCATAGAACCTTCCCCTTATGGTATATACGTGTAACCATGAGGTAGGCTAGGAATTGGCCAGAAAGTCCAAATTTCCTAAAAAGTGTAAAAAGTCATAAAACACCATAATGTCAACCATAAAACACACCAAAAAACCACAAATAATATGATGAAGATTACTAAAACATCATGTATGTGGGTTTTGTGTTGTGTTTTAGATGTTAAGGCTCTGATTGTGGAATGACAAATATTATTGTGTTTTATGTTGTTTAGCATTGTGTGTTTTATATTCATAGTTCTACGATGGTGCGTTTGAAGTTTTTATGGACTATTAGAGTTTGAATATAGTGTTTTAGTAATATTCATTCTATTATTTGTGAGTTTTAGGTGTGTTTTATGCCTGAAATTATTGTGTTTTATGACTGTTTACACTTTTTAGGAAAAACACACTTTCCGTAGGATCCCCACTCCCATGAGGTATATATGTGAAGGTTATCGGGCAAACGTAAAAGTGCACTAATTTTAATATTATTTTATTAATTTCGTGAAAATAACGTTAAAAACTGAGGACGGTTAATCATGCATCATGTGGTGGAGTTGATAGCTGAAATACAAAATGGTACATGCACTAATCGGTCTTTGTCCTGATTGCAGAGTGTTATGTGCCTTATGTCAAAGGCTTGATGCAAAACTACTATCGAGCCCGGGGTCTCACTGGAAGCAACCTCTCTATTCCTACAGGGTATAGGTGAGGTTGTCTACATCTTACCCTCCTCAGACCCTACCTTTGTTTTGCTATTGGTGGGATTTACTGAGTATGATAATGATTATGATGTGTAACCATGAGGATGGTCTAGGTTGATTTTTCATTTGTAAAATAACTAATAAACTAAACCTGCTTTACACAGCGGAAACTCCGTCGGTATCGACTGAGAAAATCCTCTGAAAACCTGATTGAGAAAATCCTGAGAGAACCTAATAAAAAGTTGTGATACGCCTAAACGATATCAACACGTGTTTTACATTGTAGAAAACCATAAAAACGAATACGGATACCGTACCGATATTGTTTGGTAGGAATCGCATCTATTCGCCATAGTATAACACTTTTATAGCCTATGATATAAAAAAATATTTTTAATACGAATTTATATCAAAGTATCAATGACAAAAAAAAAAAAAATTAACACACTTGCGGATTCAATTTCTTTTTAAATTAACGAACACTAATTATTAGAAAAAAAACATATGAAAAACAAATTAAATAAGTTAAAAGCGTATATAACGAAAGTTGGTACTGGTTCCAACAATAACGATACTTTTGCAGATGTTGTTCAGTCGGAAACGGTTCAGCTTGTCACGACACCTATTGATGTTATTTAGGATTTTATTTTATCATTTCTCTATAATTATTTGGATGCCACGTGACACTTTTTAAATGGTTCTTACAGTTTTCATGCGAAATGCGGTTTGTATTTGATCCTACTCCTGTTTAAATGAATATATACTAATTTATGTTTTGTTTATTTTTTTAGATAAAGAGGGTATTTTTATCATTTTACATCAACCTAAGACCACCCGTAGTGGGGCGTGGTTTTTAAAAAAAAATTGAAAAAAAAAAACGCCCCAAAACGCCCCTCCCCCCACTACACCTGGCGTTATTTTCGAAAAAAATGAAGGTTGGCGTTTTAATTAAAACGCTGAACATGCACATGCTGAATGTTGACCAGCCAATGGGAGGGATACAAGTAGTTTCCTTTTTTTTAAACATGCACAGGGACCGAAATATGCTCACATGCACATGACCATTTTTTTTTTTTTCTAATTGGAAGGGGCGTTATTGGAATAATGCCCCACTACACCACTTTTGCCATAATACCCCATGCTGACTGGTATGACACGTGTCGAATAATGGCCCATGGTGGGGGCATTATTTTCTTTCACCACTACGGGTGGTCTAATAGGAAAAACTAACCTTCATCCATTCTAGGGACTACCCGAGTAACAGGTGAGAATACCACAAAGAGCAAACATGTAATTTTAGAAAGTTAGGGACTAAAGGTGAAAAATGGCAAACCACATGGACCATCCAGGCAATTAACTCTAAAAATAAAAAGATAAGCCAAAAAACGTAAAAACAAAAAAACAGACACAACAACAAAGTTGTTTTCAAAATAAAGTGCTTTTAGTGACTGGAGATACCATATAGGTGTCGTGACAAGTTGAACCTTTTCCGACTGAACAACACTGGTAAAAGTATCGGTATTATCAGATCGGACGCCAATACCTATAATAATTAGTTGTGGCATTTAACTATAACACCTGAAACGCCACAACATTCTACTATAAAGCCATGTGAATACCACATATAAACAAATAAATAAGTAAGTTTAAAATATAAATAACAAACCAGTTGTCAGCTGTCACGCAACTGGCACAATATACCCAACTTCTAATTGTATTATATAGAATTTTATTGAATGGGGTATCTACCCACCAGCCACCACTCCGTATTTTACAAATCAACAGGACTATCGATCTGATATTCTGATGTGATTTGAAGGTATACAAATGCAGAGGGCGATGAATGTGACTATATACCCGTATGGATATGTCGTATAGGGCGTATAGCATAGTGTATGTTATGGTGTATGACCCTATACGCTAACGAATGTGATGGTATACAAAGCATTGAATATGATGATATACACCCATACAACACATGACTATTTGATGGAGCGATGTAATTGGTATAAGAGTGTGACCCTTAGAAATGAGTGTTGTATAACACGACCCTTTATTAAATCAAAAGTTATAAAATGTATTTGATTTTAAATTGCATTGACGTCGTAATTTTTTTAATCTAAAGTTCTCAAGTCTGGAATTTTGTCATAATGGTTAATTTGAGATTTAGTTATAATGGTTAGCAATCTGCTAAGTTAATGTGAAATCATTTTACTATTTTTTGTTAGAAAAGAAAAAGACTAAATAAAAATCACATCTCGCTTATGCTTACAATCGCCCTGTTCGCCTTTTGTAAAAAACAATCAAAACAAAACCAATACCTATATTTGAGTGAGGTTTATATTTATTGTTGTTTGTTCTTGGAATTGACCTTAATGTAGACGTATAGTGCTTATACAAGCAAAATGTAGTGACTTGTACCCATATCATGATATCAATCATTTGTGAGTTTGACATTGTAGATGGTTAAAATTTCATCAAGCCTTGAAGACTTAACTCATATCACTAGTTCTTGGTTTGGAAGTTGCACTCACCAAATACTGACTAAGACTATCTAAAATGGATATCAATTTGAGCATGTGTATTATAGTGACAAATAAGTTCCTTCTACCTTAACCAGAATCAATGTATTTTGGAAATTTGATGAATGGATATTTAGTGAATTATAATTTAATGAAATTATAATTATTAATAAACTCTTCATATGGTAAATTAAAAACTAAACTCTTAAGTAGAGTTTTAATGTCTTTTAATTTGAGTCTTTATGTCTCAAATTAAGTGAGACTTTTCACTCATCCTCAACTCTTGTATAATAATAGTCTATGTGCCTCATTTGAGAGGAAGAACCTCTAGAAAAATACAAGAGAAGATAGAAGAAAATTACATGAATACATGGAGAGTTATTGAAAAGAAAACATATTTGAAGACCCATGTGTTGGGTACTTAGAGAGATATGTTTTCTCTATTCGATTTCACCACTGTCACATCTTTATATGTTCCATAAGTTCAAACACTACAATTATCCGGTGTAACCTCGGGCGCGTGGCCATCTTCGGCAGTACAGACTGCTTTGGCAGTTGTACCCTGGGAGATAGACGCGTCGTCTTTGGTAGAGGCGTGAAATCTGTTTTAAGGGAAGCGTGTTGAACACGTGCCTCAACCAAAATCGTCAACGTTTTAGGCGTGAAACGGTTTGGTTAATTCATCGGTTATCTTCGGTTATTAACCGGTTATTTTGCCTTTTTTTTCAATTTTTTCGTTTTTTTAATCGGTCTATCGGTTAGAAAACCGGTTTAAAAAAAGCCCGGTTAATAGCTAGGTTCCTACACAAAATACTTATAATCGTTTACTAATCGACTGTTTAAATTAACCACTAACCGGTTATTCATAAATCAATTATTAACCGATTTCGATTTCGGTTAATAGCCAGTTACACTTAGGGGGTGGGGTGGTCATTACTCATCACTCACAACACCCAATTAAGTTCCGCCATGTCATCAACCATTTTTCCATCACTCACAACCTTTTTTAAGGGCAATGGTCATCACTCACCAGTCACCACCACACCCAACAATTTCCCCCCAACCAACAATTCCTCTCACAAGAATCAAATCATCACGCGTTGATTTTTTCATGCGTTACAAAGTCTTGCCATGTTCCACGCGTTACAAAATGATGGTGGCGGTGGAGTTTTGCCATCTTCCACGCGTTATATAAAACTATCACGGAGAACAAGGCTCCCGCCCCCAGTCCCCTTAATTAACCAGTTATCTTTTGCACCTCTACTCATGGTTGCAAAAGTCGCTAGACGCTCCCTAGTCGGTCGGCCGGGGAGTTGAGAGTACTCGGCCTAGGCGGAGAGTACTCGGGGAGTACTCGGACATGTTAAAATATAAAGAAATTGGTTTTTGGAAATTAAATATATGTCAAATAACATAAATTTACTAATATCAATAACAAAATACGTGAAAATGATATTCATTCTTGAATATGATAGGCATATAAATTATGTTTTATTATTTTTTAAGTCAAACTCAGCCCGAATTGACCTACTAGATACGATTTTGGCAGAGGTTGACCTCGTTTGACCGATTCCGAGTAATTAGGCGGAGTCAAAGAAAGTCGCCTCGGCAGCCTACCTTGTAGCGACTACTCGGGGAGTACTCGGCCTTGGAAACCTTATTTTACAACCATGCCTCTACTCTCACTTGGAATTTGGAAACTTGATGGATGTGGGCCAAATCTTTAAAAGACTTGAAAAAAGGTCCAATGGGCTTTTAAATTGTTGGGCGTGGTTCAGCCACTCGGGTTGGGCCGTGAAGATGGCCAACTAGATCCATTCCTCTCAAACATTCTATTCTATTACCCTATATACTTAAAAAGTAGAAAGTCGGTGGCAAAAGGCCACCGACAATCTACTCAAAATTACAATTTTGTCCTTTAATGTATTTTCATTTTGGCTACCTCAAAATTTTCTATTTTTACTCTCTCATTTTTTTAACTAATTTTTTTCCTCCTAAAACTTACACAATAACAAATCTATCATCTAAATTTCTAACTTTTCACTTTTACTTCCTTCGTTTTTATTTTTTTTTTCTTTTTCCTTTTGTGTTTTTAGTTTATATCACGTTTACATGTTGCTATAAATTCGAAACGGGTAGTTGGTTCGTCACAACTTAATACATTTCGTTTAATCGTACCGTATCTTTATACGTTTCTTTCGTGTGCTTAAACACGTTAATGTCACCGTGCCAACGCGCTTAACGAACGATAATGTGCCCTTAAATGTTACGCCACGACGCGCGAGCACCTTATTTTCATTCTTTAACTTAAAAAATTTCTTTCCTCACGTGCTTATTTTTATGGACATTTCGGTACATATTCATGTATCTGCATTGGACGTAAACAGTACACATTTACGTTTCGACCTAAAGTTTTCCTAAAAATGAGTCGGGTCTAATATAATACGTTTTCATGCCTATTTTATGTATGTTTTAGGTTGTTATACGTTTTGATGTAAACACTTTATTTTCTCATACTATCTTAAAGTAGAAAGTCGATGGGTTGCCACCCACCAACTTCTTCATTTAAGCTTCTTGAATCAAAGGCAGCCATTGTTGACTTATCAGCTTGCCCGATTTTAATGTCGGTGATATTATCACATGTGGTACTCTTTTTTTTCAGCCTTTTACACAAACTGTACCTACAAACCGCTGACGGAAACCACCTTACAAAACATCATGCACCACCAGTTTTCCGGTGACCATATCCTAACAGTGATAATGAAGGCGGTGGAGTTTTACGGCAACTCTAGGTGGTGGTGTTGTGGTAGCGACGGAGGTGGCTGTGATGTGGAGGAACAGACAACTTGATATAACGCGGTGGCACTGTGGTCGTCGAGGGTATTTGCCGGAGTTGTGGCCGGCTCCGGCAAAACTCTGACGAATGAGGTTGGAATGGGGAAGTAAGAGTAGCTCCAGTCGGCGCCTTAAGACCGTGTCGTTGTTGACGCGTAAAGCTGTCCGGCGAAACTACGGCACGTGAAGACGGTGGTTGTGTGGCATAGTCTCAGCGGCGGCTGCTGCACCCACTCGCGGGGAGAAACGTTGTCACAGAGCTCAATTTTAATAAGAGAAACCCAAAGGGTCTATGCGTTTATTTGGTTTGGTGCGTATACGTGGTGGAGTGGAAATTAAGTTGACTTTTTAATGAAAATTATACTAAATCAAATTTACTGATAACTAAAAATAATAACAATAGTTTTAATACAAATATTTGGAATGAATTTTGCCAAATCGTAAGATACAGTTAAAAAGAATAAACTGAATTTGATTTAAAATTTGTTGGACTCCGCTAAAATTCCAACTCTTGATTATGTTCTTTTTAATACGTTTTGTATGTATGAGTTAGGTCACATGTGAATACTAGACCTGGCAAAATAAGCCCGTTCATCTAATTTTGGGTCTTTTTGGGCTTTTATTTTAACCAGTTGGGTCAATTTGGGTGTCATGTGAATTTACAATGGGTTCAAATGGGCCTAAATAATAAACACGGGGTATTTAGATAGGTCAGGATGGGTCGAGAACAACAGATAGATGGGTCAGGATGGGTTAAGCGACGCAACTCATCTTGTTCGTTTCTAGGGTTACGACGTGGTTAATCTGCGCAACTCATCTTCATCTTGTTCGTTTTTCTGGGGTTAATCGACGCATCTGGTCTTGTTCATTTACTTTTTTACGGCTTGCAGCAAAAGAATTTGTTGTTTGTGATTTGGTAGACTACACAAAGAATCTTTTTCGTTTGCGATCTGGTAGACTACACATAATCTTGTTCGCTTTCTTTGTCGTTTGCGATTTGGCAGACTACACGAAGGTATTCTTGTTTGATTTTGATAGAATTTGTTGTGATAGAATTGAGTGGATAGTTTGTTAGTTGATTTTAATATTATAGTTAGTCTTGTTAATTTGTTCAAGTTTTTAGTCTTGCCGATTTGTTCAATGCTTGTTGATTTTAATTTGTGATTTAATTGAGTGGATAATTTGTTGTTGATTTTAATATTATAATTTTTAGTTGAAAAAAGAATGATATAATTAAATTATAGACTTGCATTTGCTGAAGTTATCCATTTGGTTGAATCTGTAGAATTGAGGGCATAATACATTCAGTGTAGAATACTGTTTCTACTGGAATCAGTTTAATTGCAGAATTACCCATCACTGAACTGTTAAAACGTTCATCCGCTGAACTATTTCATTCGTTAGAAATTGTCCGTTCGTTGTTAATTTGCGCAGACTTGAAAGGTTGTGGTTTGTCTGCTGAAACAGTAATATTGGTCATCCGCGAGTTCGAAAATTAGTTCATCTGCAGTTTAAGATTAGTTTATCCGCAGGAACTTGTAACTGATCAAGAAAAAGTTTATTCGCTGCAGTTTTTGTCCAGTCGCAGAATCAGTGTCTATTTGTTTGAAATCAGTTTATTCACTGTTATACGTTTTTTTATTTTTTTTTTCTTTTTAAATTTTTTTAATTTTTTTTCGTTTTTTTAATTTTTTTTTCGTTTTTTTAATTTTTTTATAATTTTTTTCAGTTTTTATTATTATTGATTTATTCTCAATCCATCCTAACCCAAACCCATCCTGACCCGAACTCATCCTGACCCAAACCCATTCTGACCTTCTTCTTTCTTTTACCCATCTTAACCCAAACTCATTCTAACCCAAACCCATCCTGACCCAACAACCAATCCAATCCAACCCATCCATTTTGCCACCTCTAGTGAATACGTTATGCTATTGAGTTAAATCGGATATATAAAAATGCATGTTTTCATATGGTTAACACATCACATAACGCTTAGACTAATTTGTTCGATGTTTGTAATAAACCCGTGCAGCAACGCGCGCGGGTCTAAATACTAGTTATGTTCGACAGACATACTACAAATGGGATGATGAAAACATTTTCACTATTTTAAGAATTGGCATCTCCATTCTCCACCACAAGAAACATACGGACCCACAAAAACCGTTAGTTAGTTAACAATCCACTGGTTCCACAACCTCATAACAAAACGAAGTCGTAACACATTCACATTAGCATATATACACCACCCCTTTCCTCGTACATTTCAACCCTAATCAAGCATCCATAATGTCGTACTACCCAAAGGGCCACCACTTCAACCCCAACGATGATGAAGACGTCGACGATTTCGACGAGCATGATCCGACCCCATACGGTGGTGGTTACGACATGGCACTAACCTTCGGCCGCCCTCTTCCTCCATCCGACGAAATATGTTACCGTCCCTCCTCCTCCGCATCCTCGGGTAGCTATGGTTCCACCCGCCCTAGCTCTACCTCCGGTGGTGGGTCGGGTTATGGGCGTAGGCAAGAGCATGGGTCGGAGATTGGGTCGGGTGGATATGGGTCGGAGTATGGGTCGGGTCACCCACGAAGGAATGAGACGGATGAGTATGGATCCGGGTATGGTGGTGGAAGGAAAACCTATGGGCATAATGATGATGATGATGGTAATAGGAGGCCTACATATGGCGGACGAAATGATGATGATGATGATGATAATAATAATAATAGGTATGGAAGACGGAATGATGACGATGATGATGATGGTAGTCGGAGGAATACTTATGGCATGCGAAATGATGATGATAATGATAATGATGATGACCGGAGGGGTAGGTATGGTAGGCGTAATGATGATGACGATGATGATCCGAAGCCTAGATATGGTAGGCGTAATGATGATGATGATAATGATGGTTACCGTGGTCGCAAGAACTATGTGAGTTTCGTTAACTCTTTTTTACAAGTAACATTTATTGTAAGTTAGGATGTTTCATAATTTATCGCAAAATAATATGAACGAGAGGTGGCGAAACAAGAACTTTATAGTCAGGGTCATCATAAAGACTTTTTAATTGTATGTTTTTGTTATGTATGAAAGTCCAACAAATTCTGATGACCGCACTTGGTTCCATCCGTAATTACGCACATAATATGAACAGATTTAACACGGTCATGTGTTAGGATATTGCTCAACATTGTGTTAAATTTTGCAGGGGGATGATGATGACGACGACAGGAGGAGGAATCGGTATTAACAACGCAAACACTACGATGAATGAACATCCACATGATTTCTTAGAGATTTTCATGTAGGAGTTGCTAACTACTAAATAACAACCTTAACATTGGTGCGAGTTTGATCATCAATGTCAAGTTGGTTTTCGTGTTCTTCAATATCAATATTAATTGCATAAAAACCATGCATGATGCATTCTTTTTGTTTTAATGTTTGCTTGTTTGTTTAATAAAACTATCAACTTTTTGCATTTTGGGTCGGTGTTAATACCTATTTTTGTAGTAATTAGTGTATACTTTTAGTTCTAATTTTACAAAAGAGATAAAAATAAAATTCTACTAAATTACTCTATATTTACCAGAGGCGTCTATGAGAATTCACGTACCTTGCTCGAGCTTGAAAAATGTGCCCTTCCATAATGTTCTATTATTATTTAAAAAAATCAAATTTGTATTGAACTCAATAAACGTAATGCAAGCGGGCTAAATTCTAAACTATAAAAAATGATTTGTAAAAGGGTCTATATTGGAATTGGTATGTGTTTATTATTTAAAAAATAAACATATATATATTGGATTTTTTTTTTTAAATCGCGGCCCCTCGAAATTATGGACCTTGTGCAGAGGTCCTCCCCGCACACCATCAAAGTCGCCACTAATATTTACATCACTTGTATTTATAAAATTCAAAGAATACAAGTCATCTCGTTTTATTTTAGTTGCATAAAATTAGATACCCGCAAAAGCAATTTTACTTGTAGAGATCCGCAAAGCATAATACAAAACAAAAAAGAAAACATAAAACAGAAATTAGTGTAATAATCAATCAAAAAACAAAAGAAAAGTCCCGTTAGCCTATTCATGGAAATACTTTGATGTTGAAAACTGAAATTGTTATAAGGATGAAAGTTTAACGAATACGTATTTTAAACTTTTTGTTGTAAAAAGGAAAGAACTATGAAGTTAAGTACTAAATCCAATTTGGTATATGAAGTAATGAAATTAATTTTAAAAAGTGTTAAAATACTTTTAAATGTGTTCCTAATGTGTTACTCTTTTATTATCGAAAGTTTAAACTTATGAAACCGAAATTGGCCATTCTTGTTTTGATATTGAGAGATTCATAAAATTATCAAATTAAGTTCGTTAAAACATGTCACTCGATATGGCAACTGACCGGATGCATTCGTAATTAAGTGCATTTAGCACCTTGCACTCATGATGCTCTAATAACTTGAGACGGATGAGAGTTTATGTCTTTTTCAGTCGATAATTTAGGACGAAAGGTCATATGAACCTTACCGCATATGTATATCCAAATGAAGCTAGATTGAAGTATAAGAATCCAAACGAAACCAACAAAGACATGTTTATTATCAATTATATTGTAAACGTTAAAACATTCAATGACATCTAGTAAAACCAAGTATTTAAAGGGTCATCTAGACCATGATCGGCGACACCATTTGGTTGAACCAATGGCTCAGAATGGCTCGGTGTAGGTTCGGTTGCTGCTAAGTTAGCATCAAGAAAAGAAAGTTCGGCTTGAGCTTTAGCTAGTTGGCTTTGTGCTATTTGGATTTGTTGATGCAATGATGATATTATTCCAACACAACCGTACACAGGATCTTGTATTCTACATTTGGCTTCATAGTACAATGAATCTACCGCATCGGCCCGTAGGTGCACAGGCATTTCCTACATAAAAAACACGCGTAAACGATAAGATTATTTGCAAAACATAACCATCAAATTGAATATTTGAATAAGATTACATTCATGATTTACCTCAAGCATCTTGCCAATGTTGCTAGCACCATAGAATCTATGAACGCAAGTGAACTTTTGTGGGTCATTATTTGGAAAATATGGTGCAAAATGCAATCTGGAGGACATCTTCTTCTAAAATACTTGCATACCGCGCATCGGGTGGAAGTCATCTTATCTAGCTTGTGAAATCTATTCATGAAGATCTTGACAAATAAAAAATTGTCGAGATCTTGAAGCAATCCAATGAAAGATATGGTTTTCTGAACCTTTTATATTGAAATTTGTATTAAGATTGGAATAGTAACGGCTAAATTTTTAAATTTGGGTTGTAAAATGGAAAGTTACATAAACCAATTTGGTAAGAACATAATGCAATTGACTAAATTTGTTTGTAACGGCTCTATTTTTTTTTTCATCAAGTTTGCAATATTTTAGCTCAAACTTTCTTGTTCAAATCCATATCCAAAGTTGGACACTTTTTTCAATGTTTTATGAACACAAAATGCCATGACCAAATATGAAATCTGAGGTCTTAAATTTCGATAATATTATAAATAATTTGTGTTGGCTCCAATAATTGCTGACCCCAAGTTTAAAAGTATATTAGTTTAAATCATATGTTTTATAAGTTTAGGTCGAATTTTCAGATACTATAGTTAGGTTAAATATGTAAAAAATATATATTAATTCATGTCACTTGGAGGAATATTGAGTTTTTTTGTCTTTTGTGTTTTTTAGTCTTTGTTTTTACGCTTTTTCCGGATTTGTTCGTCGTTCCTATGCTACTTTTCATGGCGTTTGGTGGTCATATTTGGTCCTTTGGATTTTTTTACCCCCTCGACTCTCTAATACATGTCTATATAAATTTGACTTCGTCTGCGTTTTACGTCACGTGAGTCACTTGGTGTTAATAATTCGTGTTTTTATTTTATGTTTTTTCCCGATTTTGGTCGTCATTCGGTTGCTACTTAGACCACCTGTAGTGGTATGTGATTTAGGCATGGAATGTGGATGGGCAAAATAAGCCCCATTCACACGTGAACACCGCCCCCAAGGGTGTTTTTTTGGCTTGGGCGTGGGCTTGAAAATGCCAGATCAAACGAGATTACGAGAATGATCAACAGAATGTTTTTGATGTTTTTTTTTATTTTTTATTTAATTCAATTACAATATCTAATCATTGCAAGGAGGGCTTGAAATTCAAGCCCCAATAAACCTCATTTTTAACTTCAAGTCCCTTTGCTGACTAGGAGCCACATGTCGGATAATGCCCAAGGGAGGGGCTTGAAGTTCAAGCCCCACTACACATGGTTTTACGCCCTTCCCCCACAACGCTGGTAGCACGGTTTACGCCCCCTCACCGCAACGCGGGAAGCCTAAGACTAGTTAGTGTTATTAACCAACGATGTATGCATCGCGTCATTTGATTAAACATAGCTTCGATTCTCCATTAGGTTTCCGGAAAGTATAAAAGCGCCGGTGGTGATCATTTGTTATACACAGTTCCATTAATAGACCATATATACCTTGGCAATATTTGATCATTTGTCACAGTAGCTTAGAAACATTACATATGAACGAATAATAAAATTAATGAAGGTAATAGATTCGATCAGGGAAAAAAAGCTACAACACTAGATAACCTTCTTCTTCTCGAAGAACGTCTTCAAATGCCAGAGTTGGATAGAAACCACTACTAAGCAAACGAGGAGCGAGAAGAAACTAAACGTCGCCATCTTTGCATTGGTCGATCTAATTAGAATTTGCATTGATTCCTCCCTGTATTCCATATGAAAATAAGATATGGTTATAAGTATGATGGTAAAGTACCAACTAATAAGCTTTGTATGCTCACCTCTCGCGAAGATAGTACATTTCATCATGGATGATAGCAATGGTATCAGATAGTTTCTTCAAGTCAACTTCCATCATCTGTCCCAAAATATTACAAGTTATATAATGGCAACTGTATCATAACCATAACATTGGTATGATCAGTTAAGTTGACCCGTCAACTCTTTTTGATTCCATAAGTTATATAAATCATGTATTTTTAGCGAATCTTTATTTTTACTTTTTAAGAATCGTTATTAAATAATTATAACCCAAGTACCCAACTGACCCGTTTTCACAAACGATGGGATCATATTACTTTATTACCCTCTATGCTCTTGTATCTTTAGGTTGAACATACCCTAAAACATTGTCATGAGTAGGGACAAACATAAGTGTTTACAAAAGCAACTAAAGTAACATATGAAAAGGTGAAACTGACCTCAAGTTGTCCTCTTTTAGCTACTTTAGACCAATCCTTTGCAGCCAGACCAGATCTCCAATCAAACTCGATAGTCAATGTTGCAGACGGATTGTGTTTAGCAACCCAGAAACATGCCATATAATCCCCATCCTCATAAGCAGTGAATGCAAAAGTACCAGATTCTCTTTTATCTGCATAGTGACAATTGCTCCCGTGCGGTGAGGTTATCTATATCAAGACACATCACAGATAACAAATTCCCGTCAATATGCAACTCAACGGAGACTGTCTCATATTTTAGAGCTAAATACCAAAAATATCTCATCAATTCTTACGCGGGTCGTTTATTGAAGACTCGACCATAGTCACCTAATTCGCGGTTCGCTCCGGTTCGGGTACGCGATTCGGGTTCACAATTCGCTAGTTGGGACGAATTCGGTTCGGAAGGGGGTAGGTTCATTTCGGTACGGTCCGGTACGATTCGGTTCGGTGTACCATTCCGTTCCGTTCGGTATACACAAATTAAAACAAAAATTACTAATTTTATAAATCCAAATAAGTAAACAACTTAAAAAGTTTTAGGTTAAAGTTGAAAAGGTAAAAATATAGAGATTTGAGGATGAAATATGTAACTTAATAAAAAAGCTTTAGGTTAATATTTATAATAACATAAACATAAAGGATGAAATATGTAAATAAAAGAGGTTTTAGGTTAAAAGAGATGAAAGATACGCAGCCTCCAACTCCATCTTCTCCTCCATTTTCACTAGGGTTCATCATTATCACAGGTAAGGTTTAATTTTTTCATCTTCGTCACCATTCGCTGAATTGATGAACATGATGTGCTGAATTGAGCGAATTAGGTGACTATGGTACTGGCGCCGTATCCAACCCTAATACGTATTGACCATTAAAATTCGCTATTATTGCAAACGGAATTCAGTGAATTGGTGCAGGAAATTCGCAGAATTGAATGGAATGAAACGCTGAATTCATGGAGTGAATTCGCGAATTCGAACCGTATTATACGAAAACGAATTCCGTATGGTACGAAACGTACCAATACGAAATTCGCCACTTTTCTAGCGAATTAGGTAACTATGGACTCGACTACAACATAACGCGTCATGTGTGCCTTAAAACTTCCTAATGATAAACTCTGCAGTGTTATGAAAGATTTTATTTTGATTACATGATTCTTTAATCCCAAGATTAGCATGCTATTTATGTGCAGGTAAACATTAAAAATGATAAATCCAAGCGAGTGTGAAATAACGTAATTATCTACACTTAATCATATTTCTTAAACTAATTATCTCTCTTCTAACTGTAACACCTTAGGCAAATTCCACATCGTTCTCTTCTTTTTAGTCGACATGAGACAATTAACCACAGTTAATCATGTTTTTGAAACTAATTATCTTTTTTCTAACCGTAACACCATAGGCAAATTCCACATCATTCTCTTCTTTTTAGTCGACATGAGACAATTAACCACACTTAATCATGTTTTTGAAACTAATTATCTTTTTTTTTCTAACCGTAACACCATAGGCAAATTCCACATCGTTCTCATCGGTTTAGTTGACAAGAGAGATATTCATATTGGGGTCATAAGGAATGGCCCGACTCATATATCACCAACTCATTTTGAGCACAGCGAATGTAGACGAGAGGAGCACTCCAAAGTTAAACGTGCTCGAGTGAGTGGGACTAGTAGTTAGGACGGGCGTCACCTAAAGTCTCCACTTGAGCAACCGAAAAACAAATCCATCCTAAGACTCTTATATTATTAATATCAGTGATGATGATGATGATGATGATGATAGAAACCCTAGGTAGGTAGGTAGAAAAACATAATTTGAATTACATTTAGAGGCTGACCCTGAGATTGATGCGATGAGAATCAGGTAGAGGATAGTCTTCTTGATGAGGATTGATGATAGTGTATTTTCCAACGGATAAGGAATTGGATTGAATATCATCGGTTATGCATTTAGTGGTGCCTGTTTTGATCTCGAACCTCGTTCCTTTGACTAACACTAATGTTACAAATACGGTTGTTAATGCAGTTATACATCTCCACATTGTTGGGGAGATATCTGAATAAGAACCCTAGAAATTGGGGAAATAAATTTTGGAGTGACGGGAGGGAGGTATCTGTGATCTCGGATCAGTGGTTTTGTGTAGGTATTGCTGTCACTACCTGAATAATGTAACTAAAGGTTCAGAATATTCGATGCCTTCTCATTATCTACTATCTTAAAGATCAAAGAGCCACCGACCACCACTCAGTTATTTTTTCTGTATGCTGTCATCTGTACAAAACAATTTCATAGACCAATTGGTTAGGTGGGTTACTCTATTTTGGTAGTCACCAGGTTCGATTCAAGTACATATTTTTTCTTTTTTTTTTTCCTTTAATTTTTCTTATACTTTATACTTTAAATAAATTTATTAAATTAATAGGTCGTAACGTACGGGTAAAAAAAAGCGAATTCATGTTTCTTAATAAGCAACTCAATTTTTTGTGACTTCGAATTTTTTATCCTACGTTTAATTGTGACTTCCAATTTTTTCTCCTACGTTAAGTTTCCATAACAGAATCTACTCAACATACAACGATTCTCTTTAATTGTCTAGCCACATCGATTTCACAGCCGTACATAACCGGGTTAGCAACAACGTTTTGAAGTTGGTTTTAAAGTTTGCAAATGTGCCCTTTAACACGTAATGTCGTTGTAAGGCATCGTCGCAACGTGCGAGAGGTAATTATGGTCTTTCTTTTAAAATACTTTTTTAAATTTCATAAAGTCGTAATGTGTGAGGCATGTGTTTTTAATATATTTTCTTATATGTGCTCAAACACGTTAATGTTACTATCGCAACGAGCATGACGAAATTAGCAAATGCACGGTCCCGCCACAACTTTGATCCAACCGCACTGCTTATATATGTTACATTGAGTGAAACCAAATACGTTGAAACACACATTTCACATGGTTAACGCATCACCTAATGTTTGGGCTAATCCATACGACGTTTGCAACGGGCCCGCGGCGCATCGCCCGTGGGTCATATTACTAGTAAACTCTTAAAACACAAAGTCGGTGGCTACGCCACCGACACTTACCACCGACCACCCTTATGTATAAAATGACCGAGCATCCAAAGAGTCCCCTCTGTTCAACTTGTACGGTACAAAGTCAAACCCTTCTATGTTTTGTCATTCAGCTGTAATAAGTCTCCCAGTTGTTTTAATTCAAACAAATTCTTTGCTGTTAAAAAATGGCCCCAAGTTTCTTAATTTTACATTATGCTTTCATTACCTACAAAATAGAGACAAAGAGATTTCTAGAGAGAGTAGAGTAGAGTGATGGAAGAGACTAGCCATGGCCTCCGGCTGGTATCCTCACTTCGCCGGTTAACGTCGCACCAACATCGGAAAAAAAACGATGGTGGCTAGGGTTATGGTGAGAAGAAGCCGATGATGGTTAGGTACACCCTCTAATGTTGCACCACCACGAACGGGTTTTGATACCGACCACACCACCGTTGGTGTCTAGGGTTCAGGCTTCCAGTGGCGGCCACGCTCCTGCGCCTCCGCCAAACGCCTCGCCGTCACCGGCGTTTCTGCACTCCAGTCACCTCCTTCCTTCTGACAATTTTTGATTGATAGGGGGAGGGAGATGTCGGCGGGAGACAGATGAAGACATCGGTGGTTAGTTGGTGGTGGTGGTTTGGTGGTTGCGGTGGCAGTGCTTACTCGATTTGACTTTGAGGTTCGTGACCAGATGTATGTGGTTCGAACCTAAGGTTACAACTTGGCATTTGACCAAGTATAAATGTTATAAATATATCATATGCTAATTCAGTAGCTACAACTTGGGCAAATATGTTATTTTCATCATTTTACATAATATTTTCAAAATGATGTTTTAATTAAAAAATTAAAGTGTAAGTAAATAAATATTATTATAATAAGTATAATTGTATGTCTGATTCGGGTCAAATAGAATACATTATAATTGTATGTTTATATGTTTGATTCGGGTCAAATAGAATACATTATAATTGTATTGTATAAATTCGATTTCGTGTAGTTAACGCAACACATAACGCTTGGATCCAATCGCAATGCTTATGTAGGTTACATTAAGTTCAATCGGATACGTCGAAACACGCGTTTTCGTGTGGTTAAAGCAACACATAACGTTTGGACTAATTCATTCGACGTTTGCGATGTACCCGCGCCGCAACGCGCGCGGGCATTATTACTAGTTAATATTAAGACCCTATAAATACAAAAGGCTCTCCACTATTTTTGGTAGGAGATAACCTTAAATAAATGCATATGTATCTCTAAATATACAAGATATAGATCGATTCTAAATATACAATATTGATCTAATTTATTACACCCCCGTAGTCGAAGCGAGAGGATGCCGAATGCTTAGACTGGACCGAAAAGCGTCAAATAATACCCGCGGCAGACCTTTTGTAAAAATGTCAGCTATTTGGTAGCGAGACGGGATATGAAGAATCCGCACATCACCCCGTTGAACTAATTCACGAACAAAGTGAATATCCAACTCAATATGTTTGGTACGTTGATGCTGTACCGGGTTCCTAGATAGATAAACTGCACTGATATTGTCACAATAAACCACACTAGCCTTCCGAAGGGGGTGACGTAATTCTAACAATAAATTCCGAATCCAACATAATTCGGCGACCACATTAGCAACACCCCTGTATTCTGCTTCCGCACTAGAACGAGATACCACAGCCTGACGTTTAGAGGACCAAGATAATAAATTAGAACCCAAGTAAACACAATACCCTGAAGTAGATCGTCGAGTATCAGGGCAACCAGCCCAATCAGCATCAGTGTATGCGCGTAATGAGAGATCACTGAAGGTACCCAAAGTGAGACCAAACGAGGTAGTGCCCTGTAGATAGCGAATAATGCGTTTGAGTGAATTCCAATGATCAACCCGAGGAGAATGCATATGCATACATACTTGCTGAACTGCATAGCTAATATCAGGTATGGTGAAGGTAAGATACTGAAGTGCGCCAGCTAGACTACGATATAACGTAGGGTCCTCGAACAGGTCACTTGAAGAAGCACTAAGTTTAGATTTTGTGTCCACGGGAGTAGCAACCGACTTGCAGGATGACATACCGGCCCGATCAATAATATCTAATGCATATGATTGTTGTGACAAGAACATAGTATCGTGCAGCCGTGTTACATTAATCCCCAAAAAATGACTCAATGGTCCAAGATCTTTCATGTCAAATTCGGCTGCTAGGTGATGTATGAGTGTAGCTCGGAGGGTATCATTGGACGTTGTAAGAATAATATCATCAACGTAAATAAGTAAATAAGCCATGTCAGAACCCTGATGATATATAAATAACGAGTTGTCACACTTAGTTTGCTGAAAACCAATGGACAAGACAAAATCCGTAAACCGCTGGTACCATGCTCGGGGTGCCTGTTTCAACCCGTATAATGATCTCTTTAATAAACAAACGTGATCCGGAAACTGGCGATGACGAAACCCCATGGGTTGATACATATAAACTGTTTCGCTAATGTTTCCATGTAGGAAGGCATTGGTAACATCCAACTGATGTATGGGCCAGGCTTGTGATAAAGCTAGGGTCAAGACAGTCCGAATAGTGGTCGGGTTGACAACCGGACTAAATGTCTCCCCACAATCAATGCCCACCTGCTGAGTACTACCATCACAAACTAACCGAGCTTTATAACGCTCCAGCGTGCCATCCGAGCGATATTTATGTCGAAACAACCACATGCTACGTATTACGTTCATGTCTGCGGTGCGAGGGACTAATTCCCACGTCTTATTTTTAATAAGTGCATTGAACTCAGTAGTCATGGCATTGTACCAATCTGGTTTAGACAAGGCTTCGGTGGGGTTTTTAGGTAAGGGAGTGACAAGAGAGGCGTTAAGATTAAAGAGTTGTTTGGGTTTTGAAATGTCGTCCATAGACCGAGTGCGTATGGTACGGCCAGTCGTAGGTTGGGTAGGTACGACAGGAGGGGGTGGGGGTGGGGGTGGTGGGGGTATCGGGTTTGTATGAGTCTTGGGCCGGCGAGAATAAGTTTGGTTAATAGGTAGTTTAGAGGGAGGGCTGTTGGGCCGTGGAGGTGAATGGGTAGGAGTTAAGTGGGAATGGGTGGGTGAGCTAATGTGGGATGTAGGGGAAACTGGTGAGGGGGTTTGGGCCGAGTTGGGTGAAGTAGATGATGAGGTAACATGAGTCCAAAAGGAAGGATGTATAGGAGTGGAGAGAAAATCGTATGAGGAGAGGGACTTTTGAGGAGAAGTGGAGAAGGGAAAAGTTGTTTCATCAAAAATAACATGACGATTTATGAGAATTTTGTTTGTGGCAAGATCGAGGCATTTGTATCCTCGATGATTAGAGGGGTATCCAAGAAAAACACAAGGCATGGACTTGTGTTCAAGTTTATTAATAGTGGTGTGAGGAATTAGAGGATAACATAGGCAACCGAAAACACGAAGATGAGTGTGTGTGGGTTAGGTGAGGTAGAGGGATTGGGTGGGGGACCGGTAGTTTAGAAGTTTGCTAGGAAGGATATTAAGGAGATAGGTGGCTACTTCGAGAGCATGATGCCAATAGGTGTTAGGCATAGAGGATTGAGCGAGAAGGGTTCGAATAATGTTATTAATTGTGCGAATTTTTCGCTCGGCTTTACCATTTTGTGATGATGTATGTGGGCAAGAAAATCGGAATTTCATGCCATGAGAATGACAAAATTGGTTAAATTGAGCGTTTACATATTCTTTTCCATTATCGCATTGAAATTGTTTGATGTTATGCTCAAATTGGGTGGTAATGTAGGTAGCAAAGTTTTGAAAAGTGGAGAAGGTTTGAAATTTGTGACTAAGGGGAAAAGTCCATAAAAAATTGGTAAAGTCATCTAAAAATAGAATGTAATAACGATGCCCACCACTACTAAGTATTGGTGAGGTCCATAAATCACTATTTATGATGTCAAAAGGTAAAGAAGTCAAATTAACAGAATCAATAAACGGAAGACGAACATGTTTACCAAAAACACAAGATTGACATAATTTAGTTTTTACGTTATTACAATCAATAAAACTGGAATTTTTAAGGGAATGCAATAAATTTGAGCCAGGGTGGCCAAAGCGTTGATGCTAAAGATCTTGAGACACAGCAGTGAAGGTAGATGGGGAGGTGAACTTGGACACTTGTGTGGGATCCAATGTGTAGAGGTCACCAGAACTATTGCATCGTAGGATAGGAGTCCTGGTCTTGAGATCCTTCACAATAAAACCAAAAGGGTCAAATTCTATAGAGACATGATTATCTTTAGTGAAACGACGGACCGAAAGAAGGTTTTTAATTAAAGATGGTGCATAATGGATATTATTTAATTTGAAGGGTGGTGGTAAGGTTTGGTTTCCTTGTCCAAGAACAGGTATGGTTTTGCCATTACCGACTACAATATTACGAGACATGCAATTATTAAATAAAGACGGAAAATTAGTAGAAGTCATATGATCTGACGCACCTGTGTCCATTGTCCAATTTGGATCGGGCTGATTAAGTGCCATGTGATAGAGCGCTTGGGTCAGGTCCGTTGGTGTGTAGCCATCGGTAGAGGAAACTTGACTGGCGGCATAATTTTGGGCTGGCCGAGGGCCCAAAACTCCTGGGCCAGTGCTGTTTGGTTTGGGAGCAGATGGGTAGGGGCATGGAGGCACCATCCATTGGGCCCAAGAAAGTTGCTGTGGAGTGGCCCAATGCTGTGGCTGTTGTTGACCGGCCCATTGAGGAGGAAAATAAGGATATGATGGGTACTGTGGATGCGCTCCATTGGAGCCTGGTGATGTCCAGCCGCCACGTCCATGAGAAGTACCCGATGAGTTCCATCCGCCACGTCCACGAGAAGCCCCCTACCCCTGCCGCGACCTCCCCTGCCACGGCCGCGTCCTCTGCCGCGTTCCGAATCGGACCTGGTTTCCGAGTTTCGAGTGTCTGGGGCTCTGAAGGGGGAGCTGTGATCGGCTGTGGTTGCAGTTAGGGTCGTGCCGACGAGGTGAGCGGCTTGCTTGGCTTGATTTATCTTCCTTGTTTCTGCCATACACAATTGAGATCGGGTTTCATAAAAATTTGGCAACGGTTTCGTTTGTTGAATGATAAGGGCGACGCTCTCGTATTGTTCCGTGAGCCCAGTTAGAATCTGTAGGACAAGCTGTTCATCGGTGATCGGAGAACCGATATTCGTAAGCTGATCGTAGATGACTTTCATAGCCTGACAGTAGGCGGTCATGGATGAGAACTGATCAAGGGGAGTACTTGCAAACCGGTTGTTTAAGTCAATTGTGCGAGAAGCTTTGTTGTCTTGAAACAGATTCGCGAGAGCGGTCCAGGCATCATAAGCTGTTGTGTTGGGTTTTAGAATGGTGTGGAGAAGATCAGAGGAAATTGTACCGTAAATCCATTGTAGAACGATCGAATCCAACCGTTCCCAAGTTTCGGCTGGCGCTTGGTCTTTATCTTTTTCTTTGTCTGATGAAGATGTAGCAGGAGTGACCCGAGGCTGTAGATGATCATATACCTGAAACGATTTACACTGTATTTTGAAAAGTTCCGACCATGTCGTGTAGTGACCGTTTTCGAAGTCTAGGGTCACGGGAATGAGGGTGCGGATATTGGAGACGGTGACAGCGGGGTGAAGTTGAGAAGACATGGCTGTGATGAACAGGGGATCGGAACAGGGGCTGTGATGAACAGGGGGTCGGAACAGGGGCTGTGATTAACAGGGGATCGAAAAAAAAAAGAAGGAGAAGGGTTTAGGATCAGAACTTGCGCTCTGATACCATAAAGGTTCAGAATATTCGATGCCTTCTCATTAATATTAAGACCCTATAAATACAAAAGGCTCTCCACTATTTTTGGTAGGAGATAACCTTAAATAAATGCATATGTATCTCTAAATATACAAGATATAGATCGATTCTAAATATACAATATTGATCTAATCTATTAGTAACGACTGGTTTTTGTGTTTGGATAACCGAAGGGGTGCATGTAGACATTGCTTCGTGTGCCAAATAAAATATAGAGTAAATTAGGAGTTTTGTCCACTTATGTTTATATCATTTTGCAATCAATCTCCTTTAGTGTAAAAGTTGACAAGTTCTAACCTTAATGTTTCGAAATCTTGCACGGCATGTCCTTTAGGCCAAACCCAGTTAATTTTTTCTGTTAAATCAAATCATATGCAAGTCACATGAGGGTATAATTGTCTTTCTACCCCTGTTATTTATAAACCATTTCCCCTTACTTCTCTCTCTTTTTCTCTCTATAGCTCTGTAGAACGAGTTCACCTATATATCCATACTTCAAGATCGATGATGAAGTCCAGAAAACATAAATTGATGTGTTCAAAATGTAACATATAAATTTCATCAATCGAGGCATAAAACTAACCCTTTTTTAGTACTAATGTTGGAAAAAGTGTGCTTTTGTCTTCCTTTTGTATTTTCAGGATTAAATGAGTTCAAATTAACAAAAGAAGCAAAAAGACATCAAAATCTAACATAAATACAAGAAAAGGAACAAGACGTGACATGCCCGACCCCTCGACAGCATCTTCCAAAGCAAAAACAAGAAGAAAGCTGAGCATGGGGCTGTGCCCAGCTGAGCATGGGGCTGTGCCCAGCTCGACACGGGGCGTGCCCAGCTCGACACGGGGCGTGTCCAGCTCAACACGGGGCCGTGCTCAGCGAGCACGGGGCAGTGTTCAGGATGGTCAGCCCTGGCACAAAAGACAAACCTGTAGAAGCTTCTATTGCCCACCACGGGGCCGTGTCCAGTGAACACGGGGGCGTGGCGAAAGTACAGCAGGCGCATTAATTGTAATTGTGAATTACAATTAATGAAGAGAGAGAATGTCAGACAAGCACGGGGGCGTGCCCAGCGGACACGGGGGCGTGTGGAGCTAATAAAGACAAACTGTATTAATGAAGAAAGAGAAAATGGTGGACACGAGGCCGTGTCCAGCGGACACGGGGCCGTGTCCAGGCTTCTGTACAGGCTATAAATAGGAGTGCTTGGCTCAAGCTCAAACCATCCCTTGGCACACCACCTCTCTCACACTTCATCCACCACCCACCACCACCATAACACCATCATCCACCACCATCATCCATTGTCCATCATAGAGTGTGTGAGTCGTCTCGGGATCCAAGATTGATCGTAAGAGTTCTTGACAATCAAGGCCATGTTTGCCTAAGTCTCTTACATCACTTGGTGAAGACAAAGTGTCTAGTATAATACTTTTTATTTCTAATCTTTTGCACTTTTTATTTGGTTTTGTATTAATGACTTTAATAACTAGTTACTTATGTTGAAGGTGATCTTTCCTTATCGTTTGTCCGTGGTGTCTTGGCATTATTTTACTGTCTATATAAAATAAAGGATTTTCACCATTCATATCTCCACGGTCTATATGGAGGTATGTTGGCTACCTGGTAGGGGGTTAAGGGAACGGTTTGGTAAAGGTCTTGCCATTGTTCAGCGTTTAGAGGTCCTGCAATGGACCTGGGTCAAATTTAGTAGGACCTCCTTCAATACTTCATGGTATTGGATGGCGGGGGTCCAAACTCTTTGATCCCCTCATAAGTTAACTACTATTAATACTATAACCCGGCTATTTAGGACTGTATCCCTGCTGACTCAGACTACTTAGCCGAGGGTAACGTCACCGCCAAAAGCGGGGCCTACCACAATACTGCATTAATAACTTAATTCATTATCTTCCAATAATCCACCCTTTTAGGATTGTATCCCTGCTGACTCAAACTACTGGGGTGAGGGTAACGTCGCCTTCAAAAGAGGGGCCTACTACAATAACTAAGATAATCTCTTAATTATGTGCAAAAGTGCGGAAATAATCAAAGGTTATACTAGATACGAGTCGGAACCAAGTGATTCATCTTGTCTATCTGTTTTTCTTTTATTTTTATTTTCAGCATTTTAGTTAGTTTTATTTTTCTTAGTTTAAAAACATTTTTCTAAACTTTTATTTTGGTTAGACGTTGAGGATAAACCGGTACTAAAAGCTCTTGTGTCCTTGGACGACCTCGGTATCTTACCAACGCTATACTACACTCAACGATGGGTGCACTTGCCCATATGTGTGTTTAGTGTTAGTGAAATATCGTGTTTTATAAATTTAAAACTTGGCTAAAATAAGTGTTAAAAAGGGCTTAAAATATACACCTAAAATAAGTAACACTTCGCACGCATCATAAATCCAAATCACTAATTAAAAAAAATTAAGATCACTGATGAAATACATACATGTATCAAGACCACTGACGAAATACATCTATCTATCTCGTTCTCCCTCCCTCTCACCAATGAAACCCCAACCCTAACCAAACCCCCACCCACCCACCACCGTCCACCACATCCACAATCATAACCAACCATCATCTCAGATCCAAGCTCACCACCGCCTTAGATCCAAACCCACCACCGTCCCTTGTTCAGATCCAACCATCACTTCGCATCCAACCGCCTCAGATCCAACTTGAACCAGAGTGGAGGAGCCGTCGGACCACCGGTTTTGGAGAGATCGTCGTGGGGGCTTGCTCAGTTTTGGAGAGGTCGCCGGACCACCGGGATGAACCAGCGAGACAGAGGGCTTGCTGGGTTTTGGAGAGGACGCCATGAAGATGGTGGGTCGCCGGAGGTGGGTGGTGGTGGTGGATGATGGCAGAGAGAGAGAGAGAGATAGAGAGAGAAATAAAAGAGATATAGACAGAGAGACTAAAGAGAGAGAGGGGGGCCTTTCAACTTTATACATGTTTGATTTTTTTGTTTTTTAATTAAATGGATAAAATTACAAAAATACCCTTATTTGCCTCCTAAAATTAAAAAATACCCTGATTTAACAGAAAAAATTAACTGGGTTTGACCTAAAGGACATATCGTGCAAGATTTCGAAACAGTAAGTACAGAACTTGTCAACTTTTACGCTAAAGGACACCACCTACAAAATGGTGTAAACATAAAGGACAAAACTTGTAATTTACTCTAAAATATAAAAAAAGGGGTAGTTTACATTTTTATGTTATTTATTAAGTTATTTTGCATATTTCCTTTATCTTTAAAATTGCGAGGAATCTATCATTTATGTTCAAAGAGGGAAGGTGATGATGGTTGTTGGTGGTGGTTTGATGGATTAAATGAAGAGAGATGGGATGGTGGTGAATATATTTTTGTTTTACTTACTTAATTATTGAAATAGCCAAACAAGCTTTCAATGCCACACAACCCGAAATGCCAAAGTAAAAGCCCTTGGTGCATACAAAGTTGATGACACCACTCCGCTTCAAGCCCAAATAAAGGCTTTAACAAATAAAATTAAAACCCTTGAAGCAAGTAAAACCAGTTTTGTTGTCATTGCTTGCGAAGGGTGTGACAAACCCCACGAAAATTAGAGTTGCACCCAAGTAAAATATCAACAGGAAGAGGTTAACTTTGTAAATAATAGATACCGGTCATAAGGTCCTTTCAACGTCACTTATAACTCCAAATGAAGGAATCACCCAAATTTTGGCTGGAAGGACTTTAATAATAATAATAATAATAGTAATAGTAATAGTAATAAGTTAATTACGTTTTCCGTCCTTGTGGTTTGTTAAAGATAACCATTACAGTCCATTAGTTTAAAAATTGCCAAAATAGTCATTGTACTATCATTTTTGTAACAATTACAGTCCACCTCCGCTAACTCCATCCAATTATTATGCTAGTTTTATGTAAAATGACTATAATGCCCTATTATTAAAATTAAAATATGAATAAATTGTATAAGACATGAGTCTCTCATTTCTCTCTATATACCCTCTTTCTCTCTTTACCCACCTGAAACCACCACCAATCACACCCTCTCCCCATATCTTCATCATCTCCTACCACCCACCTAAAACCACAACGAAATTCACATACTCTCTCTCTCTTTTCTCTCTCTCTACCCTCTTTCTCTTTTGGTGACCCCATCGCTCCAATTCCCTCCTACAACTTCATTCTCTGTTTCCCAGTCGCATCCAAAGCCTTCTCAAACTCAAACCTTATCCCAATCGCATCCAAAGTGTGTGATGGTGTTCTATGCGACGTGGTATGGACATTGTCAGGCGTTGAAGCCGGAATATGCGGCGGTGGCAACGAAATTGAAGGCGGAGGAGGCAGTGCTGGGGAAGCTGAGTGAGTTGGCTCAGAAGTATAATGTTGAAGTGCGGGGGGGGGGGGGGGGGGGGGGGGGGGGGATTCGTTTTCTATGTTTTTGTGACTTAGCAAAGTTACTACTTCAATTTTGAATTTCGCTAAAGTATAAACTATGAAGTTTGACCTCATGCTTACTTCTTGACTTTAAGGTCAATCAATCTATTTTAAACTACAAAATCAATCAAATGCTCAAGTTTTTCTATTAAATGAAATTCTACATACATTTTTTTAGTAAATTAGTTAAGTTACATTCATTTCTAGATTTTGATAAGTATGAATCATGAAGTTTGACATCATGCTTAGTTCTTGAATGCTTTTATTTTTTGGTCGAGTGCAAGGAAAGGAAGGGTTTACCTACCACAAGATGAACTAGTACAATTTGGATTGTCCGATGAAGACATATTTGCAATGAAAGTTATTGATAAATGGAGGTTCATTATGAAAAACAAATAAATCGAGCAAGAACATTCTTTGATCAAGCTGAAGTGTTACACAGCTAAGCTCCACGAGTAGATGGGGAGACGCTAGTGTTGACTAATAGAAATCGAAAGAAACAAAACTCAAAATTTTGACGGAAATGAAGAGCTTGCTGGAGAAGATTATCGGAGGTGAAGAAGATGACTGGAAAAACATGGGATATGGGAAAGATTGAAGTCTTGGAACTTTATGAAGTGGGACCCACCTTTAATTGTTTTTAGAATGTTATATATTATGTTTTTTTATTGACAGGGGCATTATGGTCATTTTACATAAAATTATGTAACACCCCGAAAACGGGTTTGGTAATCAAACCACGTTAATACTAAAAGACGGGTAAAGTACCGTTAGTGATAAAATTAATCCGATGAATATTAGGATTTTTAAATAAATAAGCCTATTATTAAATTAAAAGCTGAAAGAAAGCTTTTGAGGAAATAAGGTTTATAGAAGCCCGAGTTAACGGGACTTAAAATAAACTGAGTTATAGATTCCCCGAACCCACAAATTTAACTAGGAATGTTTAACCTAGTTAATAAGTGGGAATATTGTTAGGAATAAGTAGGTTGTGCCCTACTTAATAACTAACCAAACAATAGGGGCCAAATCTGGATAATTATAAACTTAAATTATAAATAAAGAAGTCAAGACAAAACACACACTCAGAGTGTGTGTTCTATTCGAACCCAGGAGGTTCCCCAGGTGCCAAAACCCTAACTCTCAACATAATCATAAAATTGAAGGCTCAAACGAGGTCTAAATTCACAATTGAACGTGAATTAATGATCACCCAAGCTAGGGGATCATAAGGTATGTCAATTTTTGATGATTTGTGAAGTTGTGAAATTTGTATAATCATCATAATCGCGAATTATGAATGAATTATTGAAGCCATGATTGAATTAATGATGTATATATGCTTAGGAACCAAACCCTAAGTGAAAATTTTACATATGATGTTATAATTTGAATGATTTGATGAATTACCACACTAGGATAAGTGGGTATTAATCATATGATGAAAATGATGATATAATTATGATTAGAATCATCATACATGCTAGTAATCAGGAAATACTTGAACAAATTGGGTGTTTGAGTATATAATCATACTTACTATGAAATAAGTTTAGTATGATATGATAAAATTAGATGATAGGTTCATGTTAAATGATGTCTAATATCATCAAGTAATAATTCGGTAACTTATGGTTACAAGAATTTGGTAAATAAGTGATAAAACGGTAGCATAATAAGGATGCTTACCGTATAGTGGCAAAGTAATAAAACGAGTAGTTAAGCTACATCGTGTAATTACTTTTGTCAATAAGCAGTTGACTTTAAAAAGTCCAACTGACCAATGATATGAGACATAAAGATCGTAGGATGGAGTAGTCGTGAATGATTATGACTAATCTAACCATCTTATCACTTACAATGATAGTTTGACACTTGACAAGCTAGGTGAAAGCCTGGGAAGGAAGCGGGTCAAACAAATCAAGAATGACAGAAAAGCATAATCTGGATGCTAGGTAAGTACAGCTTACACTCTTTGTATTAAATACCTATTGGTTTTATAGGTTACTAATAATATAAAGTCTTGTTTGAGTTATGATGTTTCGACACGACATGTGCGCTTCGGAACAAGAGACAATGAAAATAAACTATGTTTAATGGTTAAAATGAGCTAATACGATTATTTAGTCATGAAATGACTAAAAGATAACGAGTTTTGAGTAATTACCTTATAAGGTAAAGCAATGCAAATGATAAGGGTAAAACGGTAATTCGGTCACTCGTTGACGATAACCGTTAGTTTTGAAAGACACTTTATGGCATAAGACATAAAGGGGTCAAAATAATCAAGAAATGGGTTATAAGTAAAATGACCGTACGGTATAAACCGGAGCGAGTCATGTAGACGAGATGATACTAAATAACATCCCGCAAAGATAAACGGTCACTTAGACCAAACGGGTCGAATGGTGAAAATATCACCATTTGAAAATAACGACTAATGCATATTGTCGAGTTTTATGTTCACAGGAGTGAATAGGGGAAAGATAACTTGCATCGCTATTAAGTAGCGATTATTAAAGCAAGGTGGTTAAAACGGGTCAATATATTGATCCGAGCCAGGTATGTATAATAGGTTAGCTACTCAATTGGAACTAGAGGTTCATTGAGAGTTAAATGAAGTTAATAGACATTCGGTTACTTTAAATAAGTAAATCGAATTATTTAAATGATGGTCATGGTGTTTTGAAAACCCAATGACTTCTAACACAAGATCATAGCTAAAAAGAGGGATTGTGGGTCAAACATGCTTTCAAAAGTCTTCATCGTAAATGAGAGGCTAAAATGGACCAAAACGCCCTTGTAAGCTAAATCGAGCGAACCACCCTTAAAGGGGGTCGGAAACGGGTTTTATGATTAAATAAATATTTAGAATAAGTATCAAAAGCTAAAGATGTAATTCTTTGGTCAAATGACTCTATAGGAGTCTTTGCCGTAAAATAACGATCCAAGGGGTAAAACTCGGAATATAATGATCGCCACATTAAATCCACCCCAATTATAGTTGTGGTGGAAGATTACTTGATAAATAATGTGGACATAAGATGCTAAGAAGTAAGGAGCATGGGTTATGCGGAAATAGACTTAAAATACCCTTAACGGGTCAAAATAAGCATTCAATTAAAAACGGGTTTAAGAAGGTATATAAACCCGGGATTTTGAACCTAATATGATAGACAATATCGTAAATATAAGGTTCATAAGAAATTGGGATCAAACAACATGTTTGTTTGATAAATACATGAATGGGTCAAAAACTTAATAAGTATATATTAAGCCGAGGGCATAAAAATCTCAAATTTTGTTAATCCGGATGTCGGATGTTAACTCCATGTGACGGAGAATAAAATTACGATCACGTAGAAAGAAACGTGAGTCGAATCGGATAAAAAATGAGCAAGTTATGCTAGTTTTCATAAAAGATGGGTTGGCTGGAAATATGCAGCAGTTGTTAACAAACTGTCTGTCGAAATAGAGCCGTCGCGGCACGTGACGGCCAAGTCCAATCACGGTCACGGCCCGCGACGCTTGTCGCGTCACGCGACAACAAATCAAGTCCCCGTCGCGGCACGCGACGGGTTAAAAACTCAGCAACAGTGGGTTGAGTCAGTTGTTTGAGCTTCTGATTCATTTTGTCGATTTATACACGTTATAAACACCCTGAAACTAACTCATTTCATGTTTTTATGAAATGTAGGTATATTAGATGTACCGGAGGACGATCAAGCTCGATGAGGAACCGAACACATAATGAATTAAAGCTTCCGCGAAAAAGTTTCATCGTCATTTTTAAACGGCGAATTTATATATGTTATGTTAAAATGTTTTAACAACTCGTATTTTAAGTGTATGTTTAATCGAAATCACACTAATATAGTCGGATTTTATATGATAATCGTATAAAACGAACCAAGGGTCTTTCAAGTTGGTAATCAGAGCTCTAGGTTAAGGAGTAAGATGTTCGGTTCGAGACTTGATCGCAAAATCCGGTAAGTTATTCAGTATATTAACGGTCTAGCATGAAAAGTGTTAAAAACAACACATAGGGATAACGTGTAAAACACGTTACCCCAAATAAAGCGATAAAAGACCGATATAGTTAAACGAATTACGTGTGATAACACGTGTCGTAGAAAGCCTTGTATTATAATACGGGTGTTTGTTAATGTTAACATTACTAACATTTGTAGATGTTCTAAATTAAAGGACCCTCGTATCCGAAGATGACGAGAGTCTAAAGAAATAGTCTGAAGTATGACAATTAAGTCATACACGCCAAAGACATGAAATCAAGAAATGATTTCAAATGAGAGATTGAACAACAAGGAAAGTTTATCAGGGCAAGTATCTATAAGGTACACGTCTTAAACTTATAGTGCAAACAGAAATATGCAACAAACATATAGTGAATGACAGTTGCATATAGAATATGAAACTTGGAAAACCTGGATAGGTTACCTATCTAGGATGACGTTTCCAAGAGAAATTCAGTAGAGATAGGTATTATTCACAGTCGTGAATAATAAGATAATAACTGAAATTAATTAAATATAAACTTGGACGAAAATAATCATCCAAGTAAGTATTCTCAATAAAGATCCAATTGAGAATAGTAAAGATCACATCAACGAATAGTAAGTATTCTCAATAAAGATCCAATTGAGAAATTGCCATTTCGATGGAGCTCCAAGTCATCTCCCAAACACCTAAGAAACTAACTCCATCTTGTTGTTGTTTCAGCCTCCACCACAGCATATGCAAGTGGGTAAATCCCATTGTTTGCATCAACCCCTACTGCTGTTAAAATCTGTCCAGGCCAACATGTAGGTCCACCCGGAGGATCGAGTCAACCTCTATTCCTATTTTCTGACAAACCCGAGAGTGCGGAATCCAAACGGGTAAGTTAAACCAAGTTACGAACACGTAAAACACAAGATTCACCGATTAACACTCCAATGTATTAATCTAGAAAACGGTTACAAAGCAATGTTTCCAAGATGCTCTCATAAACTCTCAGTGTGTGTGTGTTTATAATGTGTTCGCTATCAAAGTCTATTCAGACTCGTCTCTAAGTGTTTCTGTCTGTTGTCTGTGTTTATATAATAACATAAATGATGAAATCCAGTCCTCGACGAACACCCTTGACGAACATACATCATTATGACGAAATCCAGTGATTTCGTCACATATGGGGATTTCGCCAACATGGGATTTCATCACATGGGGATTTCTCCAAAAGGGATTTCACCACATGGGGATTTCGCCAAAAGGGATTTCACCACAAGGGATTTCGTCACATGTTGTTTGGGCTTGGGCTCCAAGGGGACTTCGTCATGTATGGGCTTTGACTTGGGCTTCATCATGGATTGGACTTTTGAACAAACAGAAAACACATTAAACATATTCTAACATGTATACTGCACACACGCAGTTACATGTACATCGAACAATACAAAGTAAATAACAAACCGAGTCAAGACAGGAGGTTGTCTTGACTACGGCCTTCACTTCGTAGCTGAGTCGAACCGATCTGAGCCGTATCCACATAATATGTATCAACACAACATAGAATTGGCAATCATCAGTTGCCTTTTTTTTCTTCTTCCTTATCCCCCTAACTGCCCTTTCTCTAACACTTGTATGCTCTTCATCACTAAGACTATCAAAATTGTCTAACTCAAAGTCATCAACTTCTTGCTCATCCTGATCCTCCCCTTCATCATCACTGATATCAAATTCTACAGCAACTCTAAACTCAACCTGATCCATATCAACATCATCTACGTATTCCTCATCTACTATGTAATCAGGATCCTCACTATCACTACCCTCCTCACCTTTATCACTACCCTCCTCACTTTCATCATGTAACACCTCGAAAATTTATGTCCAATAATATATCGACACGTGTCATGGACTTAAAACGTGTAAAGAATGGATTTAGAGGGACTAAAGTTGACAAACAAAGAAACTATGTGAATATAAGGGTTCAAAGTGTTAACAATGAATAAATATACTTTACAATAACCCTACGTGATGTTTATACCCTTAAATGAATAAATCATGGATCGTACGAAGCTAATTATGAAAGAAAGTGAGGAATTACAAACTACAGGGGTTAAATGTGTCAACATGTTTAAAGTATACCTCTGAGTGACCTTTTAGCAAACCCGAAGCTTTGTAATGATTAATTATGCTCACTAGAATAAGTGATAAAAATTTCACAAAGTTTCGTTATCGTATGAGAAAGTTATGATAAAATTCGTATGCGATGGGTTAAAAGCATCAACGTTGGAATTTAAGACTTTTCGGTGATCATATGAATAACCGGGGACTTAACAAAGTTGGTTTATGACTTGGGGTCCTTAAAAGTCAAGTTAGAGGGCCAAAAGTGCAATAAAACAAGTTAAAAAACGAGTTTAGAAGGACCAGGGACCAAAATTGCAATATTTGCAAACTTGTTGACCGGAGCCAACCTTGACACGGGCCGCGTAAGACCAGGCCCAAGTCTTACGCGGGCCGCCTGAGGATGCCAGATGCAGATTCTTTGGACAGGTGCTTGTTTCAGCAAGTTTAACCGACTTATGGAGCTTGTTTTCGATTCTATGGGCTTGTTTGATGGTTTTAAAGGGCCTAGGGACACTTGGGATGATCAGGAATCATCCCATAGACTTATTTGTCATGATCATGTGCAATCAAAGTCCTTATATAAGGTGTTCTTGTTGCAAACATTTGGAACACCCACTTGAAACTCTCACAACTTCATTCCTGGAGATTTTTGGAGCTCAAGTGCACTTCCTAGAAGTCATTAGTCGTGCATAGGACTATTGTAAGCTTCCTTAACCTTCTTTAATTTAGTTTTGCCTAGTTAATTAGCCTAAAGTCAAACCGTCGTAATTAAGGTTTGACTTCGTAATTAATCATGATTTGTCCAGTCAAATCTCGAATTGAAAGTACCTATGAGTGGGTAATTATGTGGGTAATAAACCCTTAAAAAGACACTCTCTGATTCCTACTCTAAGTAGGTCAAATGTCGGGTCAAAGTTAATTATAAAAAGTCAACAGAAAGCTTATTTTCAAATTAATGCATAATTAGCAATGTAGGAGCTATGCAACCTATTTTATCACTAATATAACTTGGTAATTAATATAAGAACATGTCTAAACATGTTCAACCCGACAATTTTTAGTTTAAGCTCGGTTCGGAGCCGAAAGTCGCAAAAGTAGACTTTTGCTTTGACTTTCAGTTCTGACCCATTAGAGCATAGTTTAGAAATGCCTTAGAGCTTTATTAGGACTAGGTTACATGTTAGTATAACCCTCTGTGATTATACAACTTGGTTCTTTAGTTATCCGATTCATATACATGTTTCCGTTAAATGCTTAAATGTTGACTATTATGCCTTTTTGACCTTAAAACGTGATTTTTGAAAATGTAAAAGTATAGAAACCTTAGTTACTGATTTATAAACTTGTCCCTAAAATTTGACATCAGTTTGAGGTCTAGATTAAGAGTTATACTCAATAGCGTAATTAGAAAGCTTTTTATTAATTAAACGGCGTAATTAGCATATAGCCTATCTAAACCCAATTTTTGATACCAAACTTTTTACCTACTGATATAAAATAATATTTTGAAATTTTTGAATATTTTTATTTATTTTTAGGCTGAGCATAACATAGAGTTCTAAGCTTGATTCGGTTATTGTTGGTTTTGCCCTTTGGGCTATAAAATGAGTTTTACAAATTATTTTGATACCAAACCTTTTTCTACTGATTCAAAATGATAAATAGAATATTTTTAGCCTTCTGGAATAATAAAAATATCAGCTTTTCTTATAAAACCCGGAAATCGCTTAAAACCGCCTTTTTACGCGTTTTTAACGCATAGTATGTCTTAAAACTATTTTTAACATATAAGGTTTGATGCTTACTGATATTTTTAGTAAATTTTTATATTTTAATAGTAAACAAAAGTTTTAAACTCAGATTTCCAATTTTGACCTTTTAGGCTTATGTGAAATTACCAAAATGCCCCTACGGTGCATAGTTTAGTTATAAAAGATAAATTTCACATATATGTAGTACCCTACTGTTATGACTTATAAAAATAAGTATTTTTACTGATTATATCAGACTTGTAACTCAGATTAATATTTAAACTCTTTTATAACCTTTAAAATGACCAAAATACCCCTACGGGGTGTAATTTGTGTTTAAATCCGTTTTGGGCATAATAGAAGATATCTTACTGATGTCACAACATATTTAAGGAATATTAACTTAGGAAACTTGTATATGACTCTTTTGGTTAATCGTTACGCACTTTTCGCGTTCGGATCGGCGTATGTAACTAGTTTGCATATATTAGCCGAAACGGGTCAAACCATATCATTTTCATCTCAAAATCCAGAATGTGTTTAGTTTACCCATATTAAACAAGTATCCAAGCTTGTCGGGTCGAAACCACATTCTAATCCGGTCTTCGCTTAATCATGCGTTTTTGGACCGTATCCTCTTTTAAAACTAACCGGTCTAAGTTTAGGCTTAATTAAAGACCCGTTAGGATTCTAATAGGTTATTAAAACCTTCGTTCCAGATTAGGAGCCCAGTAAAAGCTACGTGCACTTGCTGTTTGTGATTTATACTTTGCTCAGGTAAATACTCTTAACTTATTTTCCTTATACGGGCTTGGGATACGGTATTATAATAATACCGCTTGGTCGGGTACGTAGTCATTTAAATCGGATTGTGATTAATGCATTTACATATCTCGTTTAATCTGTATTATTTGGTGTATGGCCTTTGGGGGTTAAATGACCATGTCCCGGATATCCTTGGCATCATTCAAAGAAATGGCCACGACCTAAGCATGGGGTGTAGGCGTACACCTGACAGTTGCATTATGTAAAAACTGGTAATCCACTTAAAGGAATCAACCTTGTGGGCATTATACCTATGGCGTGTCAGTTAATCTTGACCGGCTCTACCAACCGGCCCTAACTGACGACAAATAAGTAAAACTGTATACAAGATTATTTTTAAAAAATTGTCCCAAGTTATAAAAGATATTTTGTGCCTTGTGCATTCAAATCAATTTTATAAAACATTTTCAAAATGAGTCAGTTAATTGTATTTACCAGTGTAAACTGACGTATTTTCCAAAAAGGCTAAGTGCAGGTACTGGACGAAATAGGCTGGCTACTCCTGGCATCATTAATTAAGTCTCGCAAGCTCTAGATGCTGAAGTCTGTTGAACAATGATCTTATTTATATTTTGATCCGCCTGTCGATCCTTTACAGTCCGTTTGTAATACTTTGATATTACTTTATATTCGGTTTGTAATCTGATTCATTTTTTGCTTCCGTTGTGCATTTAAAATTGTGTTGTTTGACTATGATGATATCAACTACGTCACGATACTCCCCACCGGGCCCACCGGTTATACGTGGAAATATCGAGATGTGACAGGTTGGTATTAGAGCCAACACTGAGTGAATTAAACACTAGCCTTTTGTGTTTAATCTCAGTTACATAGTTGCACGTTCCTCGATTCTCGAGTCTAGACAAAGAACTTAGGACTAATTCTAATTCGTTTTATTTTGTCCTCTATTTGTTTTCTTGTTATTTTTCTGTTTAGCCCCTGCATGGGCAAGTCTTTTCAGTTAGAAGTCCCGTTTAGGGCAACTATGTACTTGTTTAAATTTAGTGGAACGGTGAGATTTAAAATATCATTCCTTTTATAAGATCTACCATTATAATAAAATGGCAAAATCTAAAAAGGGACAAGACCTAGCTCATGTGTCATCTTAAGACAGGGCCAAGATGGTAGTTCCTCAATTAGATTCAGATCCTTGTTTACATCTCAATTTAGGATTGTTCTGTGTTAAATATTAAAAAAAATCTTAAAGGTAAAACCTAGTCTATATGTTGTTGCAGACATGGCCAAGATGGTAAAACCTATTCAAAAGATTCCAATCCTTGTTAACATCTGAAAATATGTTAACATTCTTGGCAAAATGTGATTCGATGAAATCACATAAGTCATTCTTAAATTGGGTTATTCCAATTTCCCTTAACTATATAATCATCCCTTAAGGATAAAGTGCCTACGGGCTATAATTAACGTCCTTTGGGACTAAAGACAGTGGTGGCCTACAACTCCCTGTCAAGAAAAGGTAATGAACTTTGATTCAACCTTAATACCTCGATTCTGTAAAATCCTGGTTTATAAAATTAAATCTGTCCATGTGACTTGCCTTTTTGTGCTATTATTAAATTGTAATAACGGATTATAATAAAGATCCTAAATATATGCATGCTTAACAAATTAACCAAAATAGTTATTAAAGACCATGGTTAATAAATCATCAAGAACGATAGTACTGTATAGGTTTCTAAATAAACCTTCTCATTAATTTTCTTTTATGTAGCAATTAAAGCTACATGGCTAGGACAGAAGAAGTAAACAGTCATCCCCTGGAGAATAATGAGAATACTAGGATTAATATAACCAGGGAAGAACTCCGTACACTGATTGATACAGCTGTATCTAAAGCTGTGGATAGGCAATTCAGGGAGTCTAGTGGGACGCACAGTAGAACCTCATCAGCACCCCACACTAACTCTGTCCCTAAGACTCATTCAGAGGCTCATAGCAAGCCACCCTCTAAGAAAGATGAACCAAAGAAAGAGGATGTTCAACACTCCTCAAATCAACACAGTGTTCCATCTAAGAGAATAGTATTTGACAGGGAACCACGTGCCAAGTCCTGCACTTATAAATACTTTGTCTCCTGCAAACCCAGGGATTTTACTGGGGAGAAAGGAGCGATTGATTGTATGACCTGGTTGGATGAAATGGACACCGTGGTTGATATCAGCGGTTGTGCTGAAAGGGATGTAGTGAAGTATGTATCCCAATCATTCAAAGGAGAGGCACTGGCATGGTGGAAGTCTCTCATTCAAGTTGCTGGAAAGATCCCACTATACAATCTGACATGGGATCAGTTTGTTGCTCTCATTAAGGAGAATTACTGCCCTCAACACGAGGTTGAGAGGATTGAGTCAGATTTCTTATCTTTAGAAATGAAAATTTTAGATTGTCAAGCTTACCTCACCAGTTTCAATACCCTGTCTAGGCTGGTTCCGTATCTGGTAACACCGGAACCCAAGCGAATTGCTCGCTTCATTGGGGGTTTAGCCCCATAGATCAAGGCCAGTGTTAAGGCATCTAGACCTGCTACTTTTAGGTTGGCAGCTGATCTATCTCTATCTCTTACCTTGGATGCGGTTAGGCTAAAATCGCTTAAGAACTCGGAAGACAGTAAGAGAAAACGTGAGGACGACAACTCACGACAGTCTGAGAAGAAGTTTAAGAGAAACACGGACCACAAGAAGAAGTTTGGGTATGGAAAAGGTAGTCAACGAGAAGAGGAGAAGCCAAAGTGCACGACTTACCAAAAACGCTACTTTGGAAAATGCAGGCTTGAGACCAAGTCTCAGTCAGGACGACCTGCATGTGGGTTATGCAAGTCTAAGGAGCACAAGACAGTAGACTGCCAGAAGATTAAAGATGCTACGTGCTACAACTGCAATGAAAAAGGGCACATTAAGACCAACTGCCCTAAATACGCTAAAAAGCCTGAGGAAGCCAAGAAGACCAATGCAAGGGTCTTCCGAATGGATGCACGGGAAGCTGTTCAGGACGACAACGTGATCACAGGTACCTTCCTCATAAATGATATTTATGCAAGGGTGTTATTTGATTCAGGCGCTGATAAGTCATTTGTAGATGATAAGTTTTGTAAGTTGCTGAATTTACCTGTTAAAACCCTAAGTGTGAAATATGAGGTGGAGTTAGCAGATGGCACCATAGAAACCGCATCAATCATGTTAGATTGATGTATTATATCCATTAGGAACCACTTTTTTCCATTAACCTTACTTCCTTTAAAGCTAGCCGTTTTTGATATAGTTATAGGTATGGATTGGTTATCCCATAACCAAGCTCAAATTGTGTGCAACAAGAAGCAAGTAGTGATCAAGACTCCGTCTGGTGGGTCACTTAACATTCAGGGAGATACCGGACTGCCTGAGCAAGTGTCTATGCTCAAGGCATCAAGGTGTTTGAAGAAGGGTTGTGTCATTTATATGGCACATGTAACTATTGATGAGCAGAAGCCCAAGGTTGAAGATATCCCTGTCATTTCTGAATACCCAGAAGTTTTCCCAGAAGAACTACCTGGTTTACCACCAGATAGGCAAGTAGAATTCAGAATTGACATCATCCCTGGAGCGGCACCTGTCGCAAGAGCGCCTTATAGGTTGGCACCAACGGAAATGAAAGAGCTGAGAACTCAACTAGATGATTTGTTAGCTAAAGGTTTTATTAGACCTAGTTTGTCTCCTTGGGGAGCACCTATCCTGTTTGTCAAGAAGAAGGACGGATCGATGCATCTATGCATCGATTATCGTGAGCTTAACAAAGTCACTATCAAGAATAGATATCCATTGCCCAGGATCGACGATCTGTTCGATCAGTTGCAAGGGGCAAGCTATTTTTCTAAGATCGATTTAAGGTCAGGCTATCATTAACTGAAGGTTAAAGATGAAGATGTGCACAAGACTGCATTTAGGACTCGTTATAGTCATTACGAGTTCCTAGTGATGCCTTTTGGGCTCACTAATGCACCAGCAGCGTTCATGGATCTCATGAACCGCGTCTGCAAGCCATACTTGGACAAATTTGTTATCATCTTCATTGACGACATTCTGATTTATTCAAAGAATCAAGCTGACCACGAGAAGCATCTTCGATGCATTCTGGAACTGCTTCAGCAGGAGAAGCTCTATGCCAAGTTTTCAAAGTGTGAATTCTGGCTTCGTGAAGTCCAATTCCCTAGACATGTGGTTAGTGAGCGTGGTATCCAAGTAGATCCCGCTAAGGTTGAAGCTGTTATGAATTGGCAAGAGCCAAAGACGCCTACAGAGATTCGTAGCTTTCTAGGTTTAGCAGGATATTATAGGCGATTTATCAAAAACTTGTCAAGGATTGCTGCACCCCTAACTTCGTTGACATGTAAGAATATTAAGTTTGACTGGGGTCCTAAGCAGCAGGAATCCTTTGACATCCTTAAACAAAGGTTGAGCAATGCACCAGTGTTGACATTGCCTGATGGAATAGAGGAGTTTGTAGCTTATTGTGATGCATCGCACAAAGGTATGGGGTGCGTGCTTATGCAGAAGGGCAAAGTTATTGCCTATGCTTCTCGACAGTTAAAGGTGCACGAGAAGAACTACACTACCCACGACTTGGAATTGGGTGCCGTAGTATTTGCACTAAAGCTATGGAGGCATTATTTGTATGGAATAAAGTGTGTGATCTATTCTGATCACAAGAGCCTTCAACATCTGTTCAATAAGAAGGACTTAAACATGAGGCAGCGACGATGGATGGAAACTTTGAATGATTATGACTGTGAAATAAGATACCATCCAGGCAAGGCGAATGTAGTCGCCGATGCCTTAAGTAGGAAAGAAAGGGTTAAGCCTATAAGAATCAATGCCAAGAGCATTGAATTAAAGAATAGTTTGAATGAAAAGTTGTTAGCTGCGCAGAAGGAAGCTGTATTCGAAGCTAACTATCCTGATGAAAAGCTAGGAGTAACTAAAGAGCAATTATCCTGTGGCAAAGACGGAATCTTGAGATTAAATGGACGAATATGGGTTCCAGTTTATGGAGGACTGCGGGATGTTATCCTCCAGGAAGCCCACAGTTCTAAGTACTCCGTTCACCCTGGAGCTGATAAGATGTACCAGGATCTGAAGGCAAACTATTGGTGGATAGGCTTGAAGAAGTCTATAGCTACCTATGTAGCCAAATGTTTGACGTGCGCACAAGTTAAAGCTGAACATCAAAAGCCGTCGGGTTTGTTACAACAACCTGAACTTCCCACCTGGAAGTGAGAAATGGTGACAATGGATTTTATCACCAAATTGCCAAAGACAAAGAAAGGAAATGATACTATTTGGGTGATAGTAGATAGACTGACTAAGTCAGCACATTTCCTACCCATCAAGGAGACCCATAGCTCCGACATTAGCCCAGTTGTACGTAGATAAGATTGTATCTCTTCATGGCGTACCAGTGTCTATTATCTCAGATAGAGATACTAGGTACACATCTCATTTCTGGAAAAGTTTCCAACAGTCTTTGGGCACGCGCTTAAATTTTAGTACGGCTTACCATCCTCAGACGGACGGGCAGAGTGAGCGTACCATCCAAACTTTGGAAGACATGCTTCGTGCATGTGTGATTGACTTGGGTGGTAGTTGGGATAACCACCTGCCATTGATCGAGTTCTCCTATAACAATAGCTACCATACAAGCATTCAGGTTGCGCCGTTTGAGGCATTATATGGTAGGAAATGCAGGACGCCTATTTGTTGGGCAGAAGTAGGAGAAGCTCAGTTATCAGGACCTGATATAGTCCTTGAAACAACGGACAAGATTGTCCAAATTCATGACCGCCTGAAAGCTGACTGAGATAGGCAGAAAAGCTACGCAGACTTAAGGCGTAAACCTCTAAAGTTCGAGGTTGGTGACAAAGTGTTGCTTAAAGTATCACCCTGGAAGGGAGTGATGCGTTTTGGTAAGAAAGGCAAATTAAGCCCAAGGTATATAGGACCATTCGAGATCATCGAATGTGTTGGATCAGTGGCTTATAAGTTAAACTTGCCTGAAGAGCTCAGTGGTATCCATAATGTGTTTCACATCTGCAATCTGAAGAAATGTCTAGCTGATGAATCGCTAGTCATACCACATACGGATGTGCATATAGATGAGAGCTTGAAATTTGTGGAAAAACCTTTGTCGATTGAGGATCGACAGGTTAAGAAGCTTCGAAGGAAGCATGTGCCAATTGTAAAGGTCAAATGGGATGCCCGCAGAGGTCCCGAGTACACGTGGGAGGTAGAATCCACAATAAAAGAAAAATACCCTTCATTTGTTTCTGTAAATCTCGAGGTCGAGATTTCTTTTAAGGGGGCGAGGATGTAACACCTCGAAAATTTATGTCCAATAATATATCGACACGTGTCATGGAGTTAAAACGTGTAAAGAATGGATTTAGAGGGACTAAAGTTGACAAACAAAGAAACTATGTGAATATAAGGGTTCAAAGTGTCAACAATGAATAAATATACTTTATAATAACCCTACGTGATGTTTTTACCCTTAAATGAATAAATCATGGATCGTACGAAGCTAATTATGAAAGAAAGTGAGGAATTACAAACTACAGGGGTTAAATGTGTCAACATGTTTAAAGTATACCTCTGAGTGACCTTTTAGCAAACCCGAAGCTTTGTAATGATTAATTATGCTCACTAGAATAAGTGATAAAAATTTCACAAAGTTTCGTTATCGTATGAGAAAGTTATGATAAAATTCGTATGCGAGGGGTTAAAAGCGTCAACGTTGGAATTTAAGACTTTTCGGTGATCATATGAATAACCGGGGACTTAACAAAGTTGGTTTATGACTTGGGGTCCTTAAAAGTCAAGTTAGAGGGCCAAAAGTGCAATAAAACAAGTTTAAAAACGAGTTTAGAAGGACCAGGGACCAAAATTGCAATATTTGCAAACTTGTTGACCGGAGCCAACGTTGACATGGGCCGCGTAAGACCAGGTCCAAGTCTTACGCGGGCCGCCTGAGGATGCCAGATGCAGATTCTTTGGACAGGTGCATGTTTCAGCAAGTTTAACCGACTTATGGAGCTTGTTTTCGATTCTATGGGATTGTTTGATGGTTTTAAAGGGCCTAGGGACACTTGGGATGATCAGGAATCATCCCATAGACTTATTTGTCATGATCAGGAATCATCCCAAGTTGCAGAAACGAAGTCACTCAAGGCGGTAGGGTCGAAAGGTTTAAAGACAGTGTTCGTCGGAAAGCAATGACGAATCCTGTCGATCTCAGGATCAGTAAAGCAGCAGCGTTCCTTCGGAGAATCTTTGATGATTCCTTGGCTCTTTAGAGGGTTATCCTTTTGGTGATCCTTAGCCGGTGAAGATCTTAACATCATCTTGGTCATGGATGATGGTAAAGAAAGAAGGAACAGAGTAAGAAGGTGAAGAGAGAAAGAAGAGAGAAGTACCTGTTTGATCTTCGAATGAGGATTTAAAGGGAATATTGCTCGAATTTAAATGCACATTAGTCCTTATCTCTAACCTATATATATAATGATGATTCTGCAGGGACGTCGCTTCAATGACGTATAATTTGCTACGGATAATTAGATTGTAACGGCTATATATCCGTTAGTTAGTTGCAGATAAGATCAAAAAATATAACTCGCAAATTTACACTTTACTCCTTATATTTTGGGGGCAATTGTTAGGGGAGGATTTTCCAATCCTAAGGATCAAGGATCCTCAAGTACTGCCAGGATCATGGATCCTTAATTCTGTTTGAATTCAGGATCCTCAGAATGTGTTGCAGGACCAGAATTCAGGATCCTCATTGTTATCCTTACACTAACAGTTGTCTACCTTGTATGTGAGCTTGTTTTGAAGGAGTATGTGCATGGACTTGGTCTTGCTGAAATTCGTGGAACATATTCTCTCAATATTCCGCACGTGCTTGGCCCTTGTGAACGTTATGGAGATCGTGGGGAGCTTGCACAATTAGCGGACAGTTAGTTAGTTTAGTTATTTCTAATTTTAAAAAGGGGATAAGAAGCTTGAGTTAGAACACTTGGCTAATTTAGCAAAAACACACACTCTCGAACAGCTCTCGACAGTTTACTTGGCGATTTCATACACTTTAACACTTTTGCACACTAGTGATCCTTGTAACAAGCTTGTTATCATCCCGAGTTGTAACATTTTTCTGTTTAATCTTAGTTGGTGATCGGTAGTTTGCATCACCTGAGGTATTTTATGCCGGAGATCAACTCTTGATCAAGGGCTTTTTCCTCGTATAAATCCTTGTGTCACCTCTTTATTTGATTTGCAAGTTGTTCATACAATTGTTCATAGATTCAAGCATCACACCTCACAACAAAAGATTTGGTTGCATTATCCTTGCTTGATTTTTGACCAAAACAGTTTGGCGCCCACCGTGGGGCAATTGGTGCTTCATTCCTAAGAAGTTTTTGTTTTTGTGATCATTTCGGTTCGTTACAACCAAGCAGATGGCTTCTTCAGCAAAGAACACTTCAAGTTAAATGCCGACAATCAGTTCTTCACAGGGCGTTCCACCTTTGCCTCCACCACCTTCTGGATCCCAAAAGAATGCTGAAAATGCTGCAAAGAGACAAAGCCCCATTTTTCCAAAACCACCAACTTCTTCTGTTTCTTCTAATCCTACTACTAGTGATCTTTTTTACTTTTGATTTTGCAGATGAGGGATCACATACAAGAGCAGGACAAAACCAACGAAAGGATCCTCCGGGAAATTGGTGACATCAAGAAACAGAAGAGATCGGGGGAGGATCACTCGCCTCTGATACCAAGGTCACTGGATTTCGACACTCCAGCTATAACTACCCAGCAATCTGCAGCCTTAGATATCCAGTACCAAACTGAACCACTGGGAAGGCGTTATGGAACAACAACTATGAGTCAGGCTTTTGGGTCTCACTTTCAGCCTTCGGGATCCTTTTTCCAGCATCTGGGATCCTTCGTCAGCTCAGGAGGATATATGGGGACGCACACAGTTCAAGGATCCTCTCATGTTCAAGGATCCTCTCAGGTTTAAGGATCCTCTTAGGTTCACGGATCCTCTCAGGTTCAAGGATCCTCTCAGGTTCAAGGATCCTCCTTCCAGGTTCAAGGATCCAACATCTTTCAGGATCAAGGATTCTTAAGAAGTGTACAACCCCCAAGGACAGATGTTCATCAAGGAGACTTCATTCCAATGCAGACCATTGCCTCTTCTAGTCCTTCAATCATACCAGAATCCCATCAATATGGATTCATATCTGCAATTCCAAACTTGAATCCTCTGGGAGGTAACACTTTCAATAATTCTTATAACACTAACCATGACTCTATGCAGGATACATGTATCAATCAAGCTATGGCTATGGAATTACAGAAGCTGAAGGATATGATATCCAACGTTCCAGGAGTGGTTAAGCCCATCCCTGAAATTGCAGATGGGAGCCATAGGATATCTCATTTTGCACCACCTATTTGTGATGCTGAGATACCCAAAAGGTTCCAGATACCAACAATGAAGTTGTATGATGGTTCAACGGATCCAGAAGAACATGTAGCAAAATATAGAGAAAGGATGGAGATCAACCCCATCCCAGAGAGGTTAAAGGAAGCATGTCTATGCAAGGGTTTTGGATCCACACTCACAGGATCAGCTCTTAAATGGCTGCTAAGTCTTCCCCCTTACTCTATTACTTCATTTGCTAATCTAGTTAACCTGTTTAATAGCCAATTCTCATGTAGCAGAAAATTTGAACGATTAACTAGTGATCTATATAGGGTAATACAAGGTCAAAATGAATCACTTAGGGATTACATTACTAAGTTTAGTAAAGAATCCTTAGATATTCCTAATCTGGATATAGCTACGGCTGTGGAAGCCTTTAAAATGGGTTTGCTTAGGGATTCATTATTCTATGATGATCTTGTTATGACCCCATGCAGGAATCTTGATGAAGTGAGAACCAGGGCCCTTAGATTCATCCGATTAGAGGATGATAAAAGGATCCAGGAGAGATTAGTAGGATCCTCGAAACAGGAAAAACAAGGATCCTACTTCAAGAATAACAAGTTCAAGTCCTACAACAAGTCTGATAACCAGAATGTGCATGCAGTAGAACAAGAAGAGGATGATGAGGATTATCCTCCAATTTCTGAGTACTGTTTTTTTTTCTGTTGATAACAATGAACTAATTCTTGCAATGCAGAATCTAGGTGAGAAATCAAGATGGCCAAGGAAAGGTGATAAACCAGCCGCAACAAAGGACAAGTCCAAATGGTGTGCATATCACGAGGATTTCGGGCATCTCACTGAAGAGTGTATTGCACTTAGAAAAGAAATTGGTTACTTGTTAAGCAAGGGGCACTTGAAGGAGCTTTTGGGAAGAAAGAAATCAAGGACCCAGGATCCTGAGAGGATCCCAGAAAGAGCTCCTGCTCCTCCAGCAGATGCACAAGTTATAAACTTTATATCCGGTGGATCAGACATTTGTGGTACTTCCTTTTCAGCAGCCAAAAGACATGCCAAGGAGACCAAGATGGATAATGGAGATAGACCCATCCGGACCTCTACTGGTACACATGAGAAAGTCATAACTTTTGATGAGGATGATCGTGTTGATGTGCAGGATCCTCATCATGATGGTCTTGTTATTACGTTGTTTATATCTAACCCCTTTGTTCGCAGGATCCTGATAGATGGAGGAAGCTCAGTAAACATCATTCAGCTTGATGTCCTCAAGAAGATGAACATCCCTGAATCGGATATTGTACCAAGATCCTCAGTTCTTGTGGGATTCAGTGGAGAAACCAAGAACACATTGGGGGACATCAAACTCCCCATCTATATTGAAGGACTTCATTCTTATCAAAAATTCTGTGTTATAGATTGCTTATCCTGTTGTAATGTTATTCTTGGCAGGCCATGGATACATGACATGAAGGCAGTCCCATCTACCTATCATCAATGCGTGAAGCTTCCTAGTCCATGGGGAGTGGTGAAAATTGAGAGTGATCAACAAGAAGCTAAGAATTGCTACACATCGTCAATGAAGCCAGCCTCAAGACCAAGGGAGCAATAGCAATTAAAGCATCCTCCAAGAGATGTCTTGGAGGCAAGAGAACATGATGTGAAAGAAATCCTTATGGATCCTCATGATCCTGAATCCAAAGTCTTCATAGGATCAGGGATCCTCAACAACATTGAACATGATCTAGTATCCTTCCTCAAAAGGAGAAAAACTACCTTTGCCTGGAAGCATGAGGACATGACAGGTATATCTAAAGATATAATTACTCATAAACTTGGCATTGACAGGTCATTCAAGCCAATTCATCAAAAGAGGAGGAAGTTTGCACCTGAGATAAATGCCATTATCCAGGAGGAAGTAGATAAACTACTTCGGGCAGGTATGATAAGAGAGGTTAAGTATCCAAGGTGGTTAGCCAATGTGGTTGTTGTTCAAAAGAAAAATGGAAAGTGGAGGGTATGTGTCGATTTTACTGATTTAAACAAGGCATGTCCCAAGGATCCTTTCCCATTGTTTTGGTCAAAAATCAAGCCAAGATAATGCAACCAAACTTTCTGTTGTGAGGTGTGATGCTTGAATCAATGTACAATATTAAGGATCACTCGGAAATGTAATGAACAAGTGACATAATGATTTATACGAGGAAAAAGCCCTTGATCAAGAGTTGATCTCCGGCATAAAAAACCTCGGGTGATGGAAACTACCGATCACCAACTCAGATTAAACAGAAAATGTATTACAACTTTGGATGATAGCGAGCTAGTTACAAGGATCACTATAGTGTAACGTGCAAAAAAGTGTGTAATTGCCGAGCAAACTATCGAGAGCTGATGAGAGCGGTTACGAGTGTGTGTGTTTAGCCAAAAATAGCCAAGTGTTCTAATTTAGTTCGCTATCCCCTTATAAATTTGGAAAATATCTAAGCTAACAAACTATCCGCATTTCATGCAAGTCTTCCACGACCTCCATAACGTTCATATCAGTCAAGCACGTGCGGAATAAAAAGAGAATATGCTCCAGGAATATCGCCAAGACCAAGTCCAAGCTCGTACTCCTGCAAAACAACTTCATATTCAAAGCAGACAATCGTTAGTGTAAGGATCACTATGAGGATCCTGGATCCTGATCCTACAATACTCTCTGAGGATCACTAATTCAAACAGAATTGAGGATCCTTAAGCCCAACAGCAATTGAGGATCACTGATCTTTGGAAAATCCTCCCCTAACAATTGCCCCCAAAATATAAGGAGTAAAGTGTAAATAAACGAGTTATATTTTCTCGTTCTTATCCGTAACAAACCAACGGATATATAGCCGTTACATCCTGACTAGCCGTTGCCAATCTGACGTCATTGAGGTGACTATCCTGCAAAATCATGATTATAAATTGAAGTTAGAGATAAGGGTTAGGAGGTATTTAAATTCGTGCGTTTCATCCTTTAAATCCTCATTCGAAGATCTGATCAGGTACTTCTCTTTCCTTTCTCTCTTCACATTCTCCTTCCGTTTCTTCTTCTTCACCATCATCATGAGCAAGATGATGCTAAGATCCTCACCGGCTAAGGATCACAAGAAGGACAGTCCTTTGAAGAGCCAAGGGATCATCGAAGGCTCTGCGAAGGAAAGATGCTATTTTACTGATCCGCAGATAGACAGGATCCGCCATTGTTTTCCGGCGAACACCGTTTTTAAAACTTTTGACCCCACCGTCCTAAGCGACTATGTTTCTGAAACTTGGGTAGCCTTTCCGGTCACACCATTTACGATAGGATACTCATATCCTTTTCCTGATTTCACATAATCTTTCTTCTCTCTCACCGGCATCTCCTACATCCAAGCAATGCCAATGATATGGAGGGTCTTGTATACCCTTGAAAGAATCATTGTGCATGAAGGTATTGATCTGGGAATGTCAGAGTTAGAAGAGATGTACGACCTTGTGAGCCATGGATCTCATTGATATCTATTCAAACATAAACCTGGTGAAGAACACCCCATCTTCAAAGCCACTAAGAATGACACCAACTGGAAACGGTGATTCTTCTTTGTCAGAAGGGATTCTATCCCTGATGGAAAGGATCTGCCTAGAAAATGGACCACTCATGGTAGGATAGAGGATCCTGAGAAGGATCACATGATAACCTTGTTTCTGCTGAGGATCACTAACATCCTTTTGTTTCTATTTTGCAGCTATTACTGTTTCACACCTTATTACAACACCTGCAACGAAGGAAATGCTTGTTGCTTTCCGGAGGCTTGATCCTGCAATAAAATCATTTCAAGCAAATACCCAGGATTCTCAAGAAGTATCCTCAGGTTCTGTTATGATGTCAAGTAAGTATCCCATTTTGTACATAACTAAATGTTTTGGTCAAAAATCAGACGAGGATAATGCAACCAAACTCTCTGTTACGGGGTATGATGCTTGAAATGGTAAACAACAATGAGGATCACTATGAAATGAATTGCACAGGGGACACAAAGATTTATACGAGGAAAAAGCCCTTGATCAATGTATGATCTCCGGCATAAAAAACCTCGGGTGATGGAAACTACCGATCACCAACTCAAATTAAACAATAATCCTTTTACAACTTCGGATGATAGCGAGCTAAGTACAAGGATCACTATAGTGTATCGTGTAGAAATGTATGAAAAATGCTAAGTGTTTTGCCGAGAGCTGGTGAGTGCAGTTGTACGAGTGTGTGTAGCCAAAAAATAGCCAAGTGTTGTCTAATTAGCTCGCTACCCCTTTTAAATTTAGTAAAATATCTAAATAACTAACTATCCGCAATTCATGCCTTCTCCCCACGATCTCCATAACGTTCACCATGGTCAAGCACGTGCGGATTAAACGTGGAATATTCTTCAGGAACGTTACCAAGACTAAGTCCAAGCTGGTACTCCTGCAAAACAATACCGAAATCAAAGCAGACAATCATTAGTATAAGGATCCTTAGGATGATCCATGATCCTGATCCTGAAGCACTTCTGAGGATCACTAACTGACACAGAAGTAAGGATCACCAAGCAGGATAATAATTGAGGATCATAGGTCATTAAGAAATCCTCCCCTAACAATTGCCCCCAAAATATAAGGAGTAATATTGTAAATAAACGAGTTGTATTTTGTTGATCTTATCCGCAACAGACTAACGGATAACTAGCCGTTGAAGACGGACTAGCCGTTGCAAACCTGACGTCACTGAAGTGACAATCTCTGTTTTTCTTTCTTTACCAACATCACGTTAAGAATGATGCTCCGATCCTCCCCCACTAAGGATCACCAGAAGAATAGCCCCTTGAAGAGTCAATGGATCATCAAAGATTCAGCAAATGAGAGGTGTTGCTTTTCTGATCCGCAAATAGATAAGATCCGGCACTGCTTTCCGGCGAACACCTTTTTCAAACCTTTCGATCCCACTGTTCTGAGCGACTACATTTCTGAGACATGGGTTGCCTTTCCTGTTACCCCATTCACCATAGGATACACCTATCCTTTTCCAGCCTTTACCCAGTCCTTTTTCTCCCTCACCGGCATCTCCTACATCCAAGCTATGCCGATGATCTGGAGGGTCTTATATACCCTTGAAAGGATCATCGAGCAGGAAGGGATTGATCTAGGAATGTCGGAGTTGGCTGAAATGTATGATCTTACAACGTTTGGATCCCACCGATATCTGTTTAAGCGAAAACCCGGCGAAGAACATCCCATTTTTAAAGCCACCAAGAACGATACAAACTGGAAACGACGCTTTTTCTTTGTCAGAAGGGATACCATTCCAAACGGAAATGATCTACCAAGGAAGTGGTCCACCCATGGTAGGACAGAGGATCCTGAGAAGGATCACCAGGTAATCTTGCTCATGTGATAGGATCACTAACCCCCTTTTGTTTTATGTTATGCAGCTGTCACTGTTTCACACCTCATACCGTCTCCTGATACTAAGGAAAGGCTTGCTATTTTTAGAAGACTCGGTCCTGAAACAAGATCATTCAAGACAATCACCCAGGATTCTCAAGAGGTATCCTCAAGCTCAGTCACCATGTCAAGTAAGTATCCTGTTTTTTGTATAGTTAAAGATTTAAATAAATAGTTAAATAGAAATAGGATAAGGATACTTATCTTGCTTTGAATGTGTAGGTGCCGGAAAAGCTTCCAAGCCTGCCTCCCAGTTCAACATTGCCGACCTTGACACTGTTCGATCCAGAAAGAAGAAGGCCATTGCCAGCCCTAGTGTCTCCATCCCCAAGGCACCCACTAAAGGAAGGGGTGGCAAGAAGTGGAAAAATTCTGAGATAGAGGATCTACAAGGCCTGCCACTGATCCGCCAACAGTTCCTTGAATACTTCAATGACGTGAGGATCACCAATTCTGCCTAGGTATCCTACTTATTTGAGGATCATCTGATCTTGAACTGCTTTGTCTCTTTTGCAGAAATTTGCTGAGATTGAAGACTACGTGGGGAGCATTGAGGAGCTGGATAAGAAGATTGCTGACCTCCAACAAGTCGCAGTGCTCAAGGATCTTAAGATTGCGGATCTCGAAAAATCCCTTCAAGACGCCAAGACTTAGACAGCTAAAATCTTGATCGACATTGACTACGAGAAGCATGATCTCATAGAAGGTGTAAAGGTCTCCGCTGCCATCACAATGTACAAGACAAAACTGAAGATGGCTCAGGAAGCTCAAGATCCTGACTTCGACAGAAGCAGCTGGGATGTTGAGGGCTGGAAGGCGAGGTTAGCTGATCTGGAAGATGATGAGGAGGCTGAGGAGGTTTTGGCGATCGAGGCTGGAGGCAGTGGGAAGGATCAGGCGAAGGATACCGAAGCTGGAGGGGATGAATATGCAGCGAAGGTGTAGGCTGCACGATTGGGCAATGATGGACATTTCTAGACGTAGCCGGAGCCCAATTTTTTAAATTCGGTAGTAGTTTATTTTGTGGTTGTGCTGTTTTAAAACAATGATGGTCTGTATTTGAACAATAGTTTTAGGATTAAGGATCTAGGATCCTTTGGATAATAGGTAGGATTACAAATGGTGGAGGGATCCTCAGTTTGGGGGATGAAGCCATTGTGATCCTGCCGCCTTTGATTTCCTGCACTTGCTATAACCGCATAAACAATGGACACCCATTGCCAACCCTTGTGGACGGGCCACGTTTTGCTGGTAGAAACGTGGGTTGGCAATTTTGACAACCTTTGACGGTTAAACCTTTGTTAATAAAATAACTTTAATCTTTTTTGGCTTATCTTGTGTTGTTATCCTTGTTTGTCCTTTTAATTTTCAATTGTTTTGATGTACACTTGTCCGAGTAAGAAAAGTTGAACAAATTAGATAAAAATATTTATGATATGATCATGATCAAATATCCTATAGTTGAAAAATTCCAAAAAGTGGTATATTTTAAGGATCATGAGTTCAGTTGTCAAAGTATAAGGGTTATTCAAATAATCAATGAATAAAATCAAAATAGTTAAGGATCATACCTGGGGATCCAAGTTAGGATCCTAACCTTTAATACTATAACCAGGATAACCATAGGACAAACCTTAGTAAGAAGTAAGGATCAAGGATCCTTGGTTGTTTAACTTCGAAGACCTGAAATAGAACATAACTTGGGACTAAGCCATTATAAGATAAAAGTTAGCAACTGGGGACAAGCCCAAAGGATAACTGGGGACAAGCCCAAGGATAACTGGGGACAAGCCCAAGGATAACTGGGGACAAGCCCAAGGATTGTGTGTGAACTGGAGTATGGCCCTAACTGGCGACTATCCAAACTTGGTGGCATGAAAATGCCAAAACCTTAGCTAACGTGAAAACGTTAGAAACCTTAAGAACGGATGTATGGTACGTCTACCATTATACGTAGGATCCTAGGTATAGCCAGTACAATGGAATTATCAGCCCCTAAAACGAGTACTGGTCCCACTGCCATGAACTATACCAGGATCATCATGCGCTACTGGCGGAACTGGGGTCAAGCCCAAATAACTGGGGTCAAACCCAAGTAACTGGTTGCTTTTGTGGTTAACCATCCTTTCGCTAAGAGTACCTGAACCTTCAAAACTCAAAATCACGTGAAAGGGGGATAAAGGATGCAGGATCCTTATCCTTATGTGAGAAGGTAAGGAAATGAAATAGTTTAAGATTAGAATGTTACCAAAATGAGGATCACCTGTGCTTTAAGGATCCTTTAAGGATACTTATCATGTGAGGATCATGGATCCTTATCACATGAAGTATTTCTTCAAATGGACAGCATTCCAGGCTCTAGGTAGCAAATCACCTTCCATTGTTAGCAATCGATATGCCCCCTTTCCTGCCTCAGCTTCAATCAAGTAAGGTCCTTCCCATTTTGGTGCCAACTTTCCATCAGCAGGATTGGTGGTATTCTGAAATGCTTTCCTTAGTACCATATCACCAACTTGGAATTTCCTGATCCTGACATTTTTGTTGTAGGCTCCAGCCATTCTTTGCTGAAAACTGGCCATCCTTATCCTTGCCAAATCTCTGATTTCTTCTATAGTATCCAGGTCTTGAACCAAGTTCTCATCATTTTCCTCAGGATCACGAATACTTGTTCTAGCAGTTGGAACCACCATTTCTGTAGGGATCACTGATTCTGCCCCAAATACCAAGGAGAATGGAGTTTGGCTTGTGGCATTCTTAGGAGTTGTCCTATCAGCCCAAAGCACATAAGGTAATTCTTCTGCCCATTTCCCTTTCTTGGATCCAAGCTTCTTCTTCAAATTGTTGATGATGATCTTGTTGGAGGATTCTGCCTGACCATTAGCTTGTGGGTGGACTGGTGTTGATGTTATCATCTTAATCCCCCAGCTGTCACAAAAGTTAGTAGTTCTGCCCCCAATGAATTGGGAACCATTATCACATATAATTTCAGAAGGAATACCGAATCTAGTTATAATATTTCTTTTAATGAAGGATATAACTTCCTTTTCTCTGACTTGGGCAAAAGCTTCAGCCTCTATCCACTTGGAGAAGTAATCAGTCATAGCAAGCATGAACACTTTTCCACCAGGTGCCTTAGGGAGCTTACCAACTATATCCATACCCCATCTCATAAATGGCCAAGTGGAGGATATAGGATGCAATAATTCAGCTGGTTGATGAAGGATATTGCTGTGTCTCTGACAAGGATCACATTTCTTAGCATACTCCACAGCATCTCTCTTCATAGTTGGCCAATAGTATCCTGTGCTCAGGATCCTTGAGAATAATGCCCTGCCCCCAGTGTGGTTTCCACAATCTCCTTCATGGAAGTCTTTTAAAACTTCTTGGATTTCAGGATACTCAATGCATCTTAAATATGGTCCTGCAAGAGATCGTTTATACAACATATTATTTAAAATTGTGAATTAAGATACCTTAATTTTGAAAGCCCTAGGGTTTTCTCCTGTAGGAATCTCTCCATGTTGTAAGTATCTCATGATTGGGAGGATCCATGATCCTGAATGAGTTTGAGTATCCTCACTAGGGATAATTGTAGAATCCTCTCCTATTTCCATAGCCACGTGATCCTCGATGGCAGGAGCCAGGATATGGATAATGGGGATACTTATATCCTCTGGGATCTTCAAAGATGATCCTAAATTAGCCAATGCGTCAGCTTCTGCATTTTCTTCCCTTGGTACCTGTGTCAAACTAAAGGAAACAAAAGAGAGTGTCAATTCTTTGACTATCTCCAAATATTTGGTTAGCTTTTCACCTTTAACAGCATAGGATCCATTAAAGTGATTAGTGATTAACAAAGAATCTACATGTACCTCAAGATACCTGATCCTCATATGCTTAGCAATTTGCAAGCCAGCTATCAAGGCTTCATATTCAGCCTCATTGTTAGTGGTTTGGAACTCACAAGCTATAGAGTGGGGTATTATGTCCCCCTGTGGTGATTTTAGTAGTATTCCAAGCCCTGTTCCTTTGACATTTGAGGATCCATCAGTATAGAGTATCCAAGGATCCTTGGTCTCCTCCAGCTGCTGGACTTCTAACTCAGCTTCCTTTTGCAAATCACTACTGAAATCTGCCACAAAGTCGGCTAATGCTTGGGATTTAATGGCTGTCCTGGGCTCATATCTTATATCATATGCACTAAGCTTCACTGCCCACTTAGCCATCCTTCCTGACATTTCAGGTTTCCTGAGGACATTCTTAATTGGAAAATTAGTTTTGACGATAATGGCATGAGTTTCAAAATAATGTCTCAATTTAGTAGATGCCATAATTAATGCAAGGATAAGTTTTTCTAAGTGTGAATACCTGGATTCAGCATCAAGTAAACTCTTACTTACATAATAGACAGGATGTTGTGTACCTTCGTGATCCTTAACAAGGACGGCACTTACTGCTTTTGAGGATACCGCAAGATATAAGGATAACACATCTCCTTTTTCTGGTTTCATCAAGGCCGGGGCCGAGGATAGGTAATCCTTAAGAGCTCTTAAGGCACTTTCATGCTTCTCAGTCCACTCGAATTTCTTGTTCTTCCTTAGGATATCATAGAATTCCTTGCACTTTTCTGAGGATTTGGATATGAATCTGTTTAAAGCTGCAATCCTGCCTATTAACCTCTGAACATCCTTAGCATTGGCAGGGGACTTGATGTTCACTATAGCTTTGATTTGTTCTGGACTGGCTTCAATGCCTCTCTTTATCACCATATATCCTAAGAATTTACCTGCTTTAACACCAAAGTGACATTTTGAAGGATTAAGTTTCATATTATATTTGTCAAGGATATTGAATGCTTCCTCCAAGTCCCTTAGGTGATCCTCAGCCTTTTTTGATTTTACCACCATATCGTCTATGTAGACCTCCATAGTCTGTCCAATCTGATCCTTGAACATCATATTCACTAGCCTTTGATAAGTTGCACCTGCATTTCTTAGTCCAAATGGCATAGCAATATAACAATATATACCAGTTGGAGTCATAAAGGCTGTATCCTCTTGATCGGATGATTCCATCTGAATTTGTTGAAATCCAAATGAAGCATCCATAAAAGTTAACAGTTCATGACCCGCAGTTGCATCCACCATGGAGTCAATGTGGGGTAATGGGAAAGGATCCTTGGGACATGCCTTATTTAAATCAGTGAAATCGACACATACCCTCCACTTTCCGTTTTTCTTTTGAACAACAACCACATTGGCCAACCATCTTGGATACTTGACCTCTCTAATCATGCCTGCTCGGAGTAATTTCTCTACCTCCTCTTGGATAATGGCATTTCTTTCTGGTGCAAATTTCCTCCTCTTTTGATGGATTGGTTTGAAGGACCTATCAATGCCAAGTTTGTGAGTGATTATATCTTTAGATATACCTGTCATGTCTTCGTGTTTCCATGCAAAGGTAGTCTTTCTCCTTTTGAGGAAGGATATGAGGTCTTCCTTTATTTCGCCAAGGATCCCTGATCCTATATAAACTTTAGATTCAGGATCATCAGGATCCATAAGGATTTCTACTACATCCTGTTCTCTTGCCTCCAAGACATCCCTTGGAGGATGCTTTAATTGCTATTACTCCCTTGACTTTGAGGCTGGTTTCATTGATGAGGTGTAGCAATTCTTAGCTTCTTGCTGATCACTATCAATCTTCACTATTCCCCAAGGACTAGGAAGCTTCACACATTGATGATAAGTGGATGGGACTGCCTTCATGTCATGTATCCAAGGCCTGCCAAGGATAACATTACAACAAGATAAACAGTCAATAACACAAAATTTTTGGTAAGAATGTAGGCCTTCGATATAGATTGGGAGTTTAATGTCCCCCAGAGTATTCTTAGTCTCGCCACTGAATCCCACGAGCACAGAGGATCTTGGTATGATATCGGATTCAGGAATATTCATCTTCTTGAGGACATCAAGCTGGATAATGTTCACAGAGCTTCCTCTGTCTATAAGGATCCTACGAACAAAATGGTTAGAAATAAAAAGAGTGATAACCAAACCATCGTGATGAGGATCTTGAATGTCAACACGATCATCCTCATCAAAAGTTATAACTTTTCCTTCGGAGACACTGGATGTTCGAATGGGTCTATCTCCATTATCCATCTTGGTTTCCTTTGCATGTATTTTAGCTGCAGAGAAGGATGTTCCACAAATGTCTGATCCTCCAGAAATAAAGTTAATAACTTGTGCATCTGCTGGAGGGGATGGAGCTTTCTCTGGGATCCTTTCAGGATCCTGAGTCCTTGACTTCTTTCTCCCCAATAATTCTTTCAAGTGCCCCTTGCTCAACAAGTATCCAATTTCTTTTCTCAGTGCGATGCATTATTCTGTGAGATGCCCAAAATCTTCATGATATGCGCACCACTTTGACTTGTCTTTAGTTGCAGCTGGTCTGTCATTTTTCCTGGGCAATCTAGCTTTATCACCTAAATTCTGCATCGCAAGGATTAGTTCATTGTTATCAACAGAAAAGCAATATTCGGAAATTGGAGGATAATCCTCATCATCCTCTTCTTGTTCAACAGCATGCACATTCTGGTTATCAGATTTGTTATAGGATCTGAACTTGTTGTTCTTCAATGAGGATCCTTGCTTCTCTTGCTTTGAGGATCCTGCTAACCTCTCCTGGATCCTTTTGTCATCCTCTAGCCGGATGAACCTAAGGGCCCGGGTTCTTACTTCATCTAGATTCCTGCATGGTGTCATAACAAGATCATCATAGAATAATGAATCCCTAAGCAATCCCATTTTAAAGGCTTCAACAGCCGTAGCTATATCCAGGTTAGGGATATCTAAGGATTCTTTACTAAATTTAGTGATATAATCCCTTAATGATTCATTATGACCTTGGGTTATCCTATACAGATCACTAGTTAAACGCTCAAATTTTCTACTACAAGAAAATTGGTTATTAAATAGGTTAACTAGATTAGCAAACGAGGTAATAGAGTAAGGGGAAGACTTAGCAGCCATTTAAGAGCCGATCCAGTAAGAGTGGATCCAAATCCCTTGCACAGACATGCTTCCTTTAACCTTTCTGGGATGGGATTGATCTCCATCCTTTCCCTGTATTGTGCTATGTGTTCTTCAGGATCTGTTGAACCGTCATACAACTTCATAGTAGGCACATGGAACCTCTTGGGTATCTCAGCATCACAGATTGGTGGTGCAAAACGAGATATCTTGTGGCTCCCATCTGCAATCTCCGGGATAGGCTTGACCACTCCTGGGACACTTGATATCATATCCTTTAACTTTTGCAATTCTCTGGCCATGGCATGATTGATACCTGTATCCTGCATAAGGCCATGGTTAGTGGTATAAGAATTATTGAAAGTGTTACCTCCCATTGGATTCAAATTAGGAAGAGCGGATGTGAATCCATATTGTTGGGGCTCTGGAATGACCGATGGACCAGTAGAAGCAATGGTCTGCATTGGAATGAAATCTCCCTGATGGATATCGGAATTCCCTGATTGCAAACTCCTTAAGGATCCCGGAATCTGGAAGGACCCATGAGACTGAGAGGATCCTTGAACCTGTGAGGATCCTGGAACATAGGAGGATCCTTGAACCTGGGAGGATCCTGGGACGTAGGAGGATCCTTGAACCTGGGAGGATCCTTGAAACTGAGAGGGTCCTTGAACCTGGGAGGATCCTGGAACATAGGAGGATCCTTGAACCTGGGAGGATCCTGGAACATAGGAGGATCCTTGAACCTGGGAGGATCCTTGGACCTGGTAGGATCCTTGATACGGCCAGAACCCTTGAATCTGCTGCGCTCCTGAGTATCCTCCTGAGCTTGCGAAGGATCCTATATGCTGAGGATGGGATCCTGCTGGTTGGAAGTGTAACCCTGAAGCCTGAGTCATTGCTGATGATCCGTAATGCACTCCTTTTGGTCCTCCCACACATTGAACGTCTGGAACCACTGAAGGCTGAGAAGTTATACCCGGAGTATCGAAATTCAAAGATCTGGGCATCAGTGGGGAATGATCCTCTGCCGATCTCTTCTGTTTCTTGATGTCTCCAATTTCTCTAAGAATCCTTTCATTGGTCTTATCCTGCTGCTGTATATGCTCCTTCATATGCAAAATCAGAGTAAACAAGTCACTAGTAGTGGGAGTATAAGAAGCAGAAGAAGTTGGAGGTTTTGAGAAAATGGGAGTTGGTTTCTTCTTGGCATTTTTCTGAGGTCCAGAAGGTGGTGGAGGCAAAGGTGGAATGCCCTGGGATGAATTGACTGCAGACATCGCACTGGATGTGTTCTTTGATGATGAAGCCATCTGCTTGGATGTAACGAATCGAAATGATAACAAAAATGAGAATTTCTTAGGAACGAAGCACCAATTGCCCCACGGTGGGCGACAAACTGTTTTGGTCAAAAATCAGACGAGGATAATGCAACCAAACTCTCTGTTACGGGGTATGATGCTTGAAATGGTAAACAACAATGAGGATCACTATGAAATGAATTGCACAGGGGACCCAAAGATTTATACGAGGAAAAAGCCCTTGATCAATGTATGATATCCGGCATAAAAAACCTCGGGTGATGGAAACTACCGATCACCAACTCAAATTAAACAATAATCCTTTTACAACTTCGGATGATAGCGAGCTAAGTACAAGGATCACTATAGTGTATCGTGTAGAAATGTATGAAAAATGCTAAGTGTTTTGCCGAGAGCTGGTGAGTGCAGTTGTACGAGTGTGTGTAGCCAAAAAATAGCCAAGTGTTGTCTAATTAGCTCGCTACCCCTTTTAAATTTAGTAAAATATCTAAATAACTAACTATCCATAATTCATGCCTTCTCCCCACGATCTCCATAACGTTCACCATGGTCAAGCACGTGCGGATTAAACGTGGAATATTCTTCAGGAACGTTACCAAGACTAAGTCCAAGCTGGTACTCCTGCAAAACAATACCGAAATCATAGCAGACAATCATTAGTATAAGGATCCTTAGGATGATCCATGATCCTGATCCTGAAGCACTTCTGAGGATCACTAACTGACACAGAAGTAAGGATCACCAAGCAGGATAATAATTGAGGATCACAGGTCATTAAGAAATCCTCCCCTAACACTAAATGTTTAAATTAAAATGAAATAAGGATACTTATCTGTTTTGGATGTGTAGGTGCTGGAAAATCATCGAAGTCTGCTACCCGTTTCAGTGTCACTGACCTTGACGCTGTCCGATCCTCAAAAAAGAAGCCTGCTGCTAGTCCATCCGTCATAATCCCCAAGGCAACCACTTCTAAGGGAAGGGGTGGAAAGAAAAGGAAGACTGCTGATACCCTAGAAGGTCTGCCTCTGATCCAGCATCAGTTCGAGGAATACGTTGCTGAGGTAAGAATAACTGATCCTTAAATGTGATTCTTGTACATGATCCTTCCATGCTGAGGGTAAAGGATCCTGAATTGTATCCTTTCTTTTACAGAAATTTGCTGAAATCCAAGATTACGTAGGAAGTATTGAAGAGGTTGAGCAAAAGTGCGTGGACCTCCAAAAGATCATGCTGGCCAAGGATAAGAAGATTGCCTCCCTCGAAAACGATATCAATCTGGTGAAGAGGGAACTTGTCTTGGCTCATATCACTGCTGATCAGGAGAAGGCTGAGATCACCAATGATGCTAAAGTCTCCGCTGCCATTGCTATGTACAAGACCAAGTTGCAGATGGCCCAAGAAGCTTTGGATCCTAACTTTGACAAGAGCAACTGGGACATAGAGGGCTGGACGGCCAGGTTAGCTGAGCTGGATGACGAAGAAGAGGCTGGTGAAGTCCTAGCAATCGAGGCTGGCAGCAGTGGGGTTAAGGATCATGCGGGTGATGCCGGAGCTGGAGGAGCTGGTGAAGGTGAAGGTGATGGTGAAGCAGCAAAGGTGTAGGCTGCTGAAATGGGCGATGATGGATATTTCTAGACGTGGACAGAGCCCATTTTTTATAGTTTGGTAATGGTTTTTGTTTATGGTGTTTTTCTAAACAATGCTGGTCTGTAATAACTTAGACAATAGTTTCTAGGGTTGAGGATCATGGATCCTTGGACAATAGGTAGGATAATGGGTGGTGGATGGATCCTCTGTTTGGGGGATGAAGCCACTTGTTATCATTCCGTCTTTATTTCCTGCACTCTTAAGACCCGTTTACAATGGACACCCTTTGCCAACCCATGTGGACGGGCCACGTTTTGCTGGTAGAAACGTGGGTTGGCAATTTTGACAACCTTGAAGGGTTTAACGTTTTGTGAATAAATAAAATCTTAACTTTTTGGCTATTTCTCGTGTTGTTATCCTTGTGAATACTTTACTTTTCAATTGTTGTGATATATATTTTGTCTGAATTTATTAAGTAAAGAGGAAAAAATTTAATAAATATCCTCAAAAAGTTTAGGATATGATCAAGGATCACATATCCTATAGTCGACAAGTTCTGAAAAGTAGTGTAGTTTAAGGATCATAAGTTCAGTTGTCAAAGGATAAGGGTTACTTATAAATAAAGAATAAAATTGAAGTATTTTAGGATCATACCTGAGAATCCAAGTTAGGATCCTAACCTTTAACACTTATAATCAGGATAACCAAAAGACAAACCTTAGTAGAAGGTAAGGATCAAGGATCCTTGGTCATTTAGCTTCAAAAACCTGAAATAGGATACAACTTGGGACTAAGCCAATATAAGATAAAAGTTAGTAACTGGGGACAAGCCCAACAATTCTGGGGACAAGCCCAATATACTGGGGACAAGCCTAAAGGATAACTGGGGACAAGCCCAAAGGATAACTGGGGACAAGCCCAAAGGATAACTGGGGACAAGCCCAAAGGATCGTGTGTAAACTGGAGTATGGCCCTCACTGGCGACTATCCAAACTTAGTGACATGAAAATGCCAAAACCTTAGCTAACGTGAAAACGTTAGAAACCTTAGGAACGGATGTATGGTACGTCTACCATTATACGTAGGATCCTGAATACAGCCAGTACAATGAAATTGTCAGCCCCTAAAGCGAGTACTGGTCCCATTGCCATGAACTGTACCAGGATCATCGTGCGCTACTGGCGAAACTGGGGACAGGCCCAAACTGGGGTCAAGCCCAAATAACTGGATACTTCTATGGATACTCAATCCTTTGTTAAGGATACCTAAACCTTCAAAACTCAAAATCAAGTGAAAGGAGGATAAAGGATGCAGGATCCTTATCCTTATATAAGATAATTAAAGAATGAAATAGTTTAAGATTAGAATATTACCAAATGAGGATCATCTGTCCTGTAAGGATCCTTCAAGGATACTTGTCAGGTAAGGATCATGGATCCTTATTACATGAAGTATTTCTTCAAATGGACAGCGTTCCAAGCTCTTGGTAGCAAATCACCTTCCATTGTTAGCAATCGATATGCCCCATTTCCTGCCTCAGCTTCGATCAAGTAAGGGCCTTCCCATTTTGGTGCCAACTTTCCATCAGCAAGATTGCAGCAAGATTGGTGGTATTCTGAAATGCTTTCCTTAACACCATATAACCAACTTGGAATTTCCTGATCCTGACATTTTTGTTGTAAGTTCCAGGCATCCTTTGTTGATAACTGGCCATCCTTATCCTTGCCAAATCCCTGAGTTCTTCTATAGTATCAAGATCTTGAACCAAGTTTTCAGCATTTTCTTCAGGATCACGAATGCTTGTTTTTGCAGTAGGAACCACCATCTCTGTAGGGATCACTGATTCTGCCCCAAATACCAAAGAAAATGGAGTTTGGCCAGTGGCATTCTTGGGAGTTGTCCTATCAGCCCATAGTACATAAGGTAGTTCTTCTACCCACTTTCCTTTCTTGGATCCAAGCTTTTTCTTCAAATTGTTGATGATGATCTTGTTGGATGATTCTGCTTGACCATTAGCTTGTGGATGGACTGGTGTTGATGTTATCATCTTAATCCCCCAGCTGTCACAAAAGTTAGTAGTTCTACTCCCAATAAATTGGGATCCATTATCACAAACAATTTCAGAAGGGATACCAAATCTAGTAATAATGTTTCTCTTAATAAAGGATATCACTTCCTTTTCTCTGACTTGAGCAAAGGCTTCAGCCTCTATCCACTTGGAGAAGTAATCAGTCATAGCAAGCATGAATACTTTTCCACCAGGTGCTTTAGGAAGCTTACCAACTATATCCATTCCCTATCTCATAAATGGCCAAGAAGAGGATATAGGATGCAAAAGTTCTGCTGGTTGGTGAAGGATATTACTGTGTCTCTGACAAGGATCACATTTCTTGGCATATTCCACAACATCCTTTTTCATAGTAGGCCAATAGTGTCATGTCCTCAGGATCCTTGAGAATAATGCCCTGCCCCTAGTGTGGTTTCCACAATCTCCTTCATGGAAATCCTTTAGGACTTCTTGAATTTCAGGATCCTCAATGCATATTAGATATGGTCCTGCAAGAGATCGTTTATACAACATATTATTTAATATTGTAAATTGAGATACCTTGATTTTGAAAGCCCTAGGGTTTTCTCCTGTAGGAATCTCTCCGTGTTGTATGTATCTCATGATTGGGAGGATCCATGATCCTGAATGGGATTGTGTATCATCAGCAGGGACAATAGCAGAATCCTCTCCTATCTCCATAGCTACATGATCCTCGATAGCAGGGGTCAGGATGTGGATAATAGGGATCCTGATATCCTCTGGGATCTTCAAGGATGATCCTAGATTGGCTAATGCATCAGCCTCTGCATTCTCTTCTCTGGGTACCTGTGTCAAACTAAAGGAAACAAAAGAGAGTGTCAATTCTTTGACTATCTCCAAATATTTGATTAGCTTTTCACCTTTAACAACATAGGATCCATTAAAGTGATTGGTGATTAATAATGAATCTACATGTACCTCAAGATACCTGATCCTCATATGCTTAGCAATTTGCAAATCAGCTATCAAGGATTCATACTCAGCCTCATTGTTGGTAGTTTGAAATTCACAAGCTATGGAGTGAGGTATTATGTCCCCCTTGTGGCGATTTTAGTAGTATTCCAAGCCCTGTCCCTTTGACATTAGAAGCACCGTCAGTGAAGAGTATCCAAGGATCCTTAGTTTCTTCTAGCTGTTGGACTTCCAACTCAGCTTCCTTTTGCAAGTCACTACTGAAATCTGCCACAAAGTCAGCTAAGGCTTGGGATTTAATGGCAGTTCTAGGCTCATATCTTATATCATAAGCACTAAGCTTCACTGCCCACTTATCCATCCTTCCTAACATTTCAGGTTTCCTGAGAACATTCTTAATTGGAAAATTAGTCTTAACAATAATGGCATGAGTCTTAAAATAATGTCTTAATTTAAAAGATGCCATAATTAATGCAAGGATAAGTTTCTCTAAATGTGAATACCTGGATTCAGCATCAAATAAACTCTTACTTACATAATAAACAGGATGTTGTGTACCTTGGTGATCCTTAACAAGGACCGCACTTACTGCTTTTAAGGATACTGCTAGGTATAAGGATAATATATCCCCCTTTTCTGGTTTCATCAAGGCGGGGGCTGAGGATAGGTAATCCTTAAGAGCTTTAAGGGCACTTTCATGCTTCTCAGTCCATTCAAATTTCTTGTTCTTCCTCAAAATGTCATAGAATTCCTTGCATTTTTCTGAGGATTTGGATATGAACCTGTTCAAGGCTGCGATCCTGCCTGTCAATCTTTGCACATCCTTAGCATTGGCAGGAGATTTGATATTCACAATAGCCTTGATTTGCTCTGGACTTGCTTCAATGCCCCTCTTTGTCACCATATAGCCTAAGAATTTACCTGCTTTAACACCAAAATGACACTTGGAAGGATTTAGTTTCATATTAAATTTATCAAGGATATTGAATGCTTCCTCCAAGTCTTTAAGGTGATCCTCAGCTTTCTTGGACTTAACCACCATGTCATCTATATAGACTTCCATAGTGTGTCCAATTTGTTCCTTGAACATCATATTGACTAGCCTTTGATAAGTAGCACCTGCATTCCTTAGTCTAAATGGCATAGCAATATAACAATATATACCAGTTGGGGTCATAAACGCTGTATCCTCTTGATCAGATGGCTCCATCTGAATTTGTTGAAATCCAGATGAAGCATCCATAAAAGTCAACAACTCATGACCCGCAGTAGCATCCACCATGGAGTCAATGTGGGGTAATGGGAAAGGATCCTTGGGACATGCCTTGTTTAAATCAGTAAAATTGACACATACCCTCCACTTTCCATTTTTCTTTTGGACAACAACCACATTGGCTAACCACCTTGGATACTTGACCTCTCTTATCATACCTGCCCGAAGTAGTTTATCTACCTCTTCCTGGATAATAGCATTCCTTTCAGGTGCAAACTTCCTCCTCTTCTGATGTATAGGCTTGAATGACCTGTCAATGCCAAGCTTATGAGTAATTATATCCTTGGATATACCTGTCATATCCTCATGCTTCCAGGCAAAGGTAGTTTTCCTTCTTTTAAGGAAGGATACTAGATCCTGTTCAATGTCGCTAAGGATCACTGATCCTATGAAGATCTTGGATTCAGGATCATGAGGATCCATGAGGATTTCTTTTACATCCTGCTCTCTTGCCTCCAAGACATCTCTTGAAGGATACTTTAATTGCTATTGCTCCCTTGGTCTTGAGGCTAGCTTCATTGATGAGGTATAGCAATTCTTAGCTTCTTTTTGATCACTCTCAATTTTCACCACTCCCCATGGACTAGGAAGCTTCACGCACTGATGATAAGTAGATGGGACTGCCTTCATGTCATGTATCCATGGCCTGCCCCTATAACATTACAACAAGATAAGCAATCTATAACACAAAACTTTTGATAAGAATGGAGTCCTTCAATATAGATAGGGAGTTTGATGTCCCCCAGTGTATTTTTGGTTTCCCCGCTAAATCCCACAAGTACTGAGGATCTTGGGACAATGTCTGATTCAGGGATGTTCACCTTCTTGAGGACGTCAAGCTGGATGATATTCACTGAGCTTCCTCCATCTATAAGGATCCTGCGAACAAAATGGTTAGAAATAAACAGGGTAATAACAAGACCATCATGATGAGGATCCTGAACATCAAGACGATCATCCTCATTAAAAGTTATGATCTTATCCTTGGTAACAGTGGAGGTCCGGATGGGTCTGTCTCCATTATCCATCTTGGTTTCCTTGGCATGTCTTTTGGCTGCTGAAAAGGAAGTACCACAAATGTCTGATCCAACGGATATAAAGTTTATAACTTGTGCATCTGCTGGAGGAGCAGGAGCCTTTTCCGGTATCCTTTCAGGATCCTGGATCCTTGACTTCGTTCTTCCCAAGAGCTCATTCAAGTGCCCCTTGCTTAACAAATAACCAATTTCTTTTTCTAAGTGCAATACACTCTTCAGTGAGATGTCCGAAATCCTCATGATATGCACACCACTTGGATTTGTCTTTTGTAGCAGCTGGTTTATCACTTTTTCTTGGCCACCTATGTAACACCCTTAAATTTATACTGGAATTAATTACTAGATTTATACATAATTATACCAAAAGATATTAGATTTACATAAGTTTTAGAAGTATCATAAACCATAGTCAACACATGACTAAATTTGAACATTCAAAAGTTGTTTGAGAATTGATATACAACCCATGAACAAAGTTTAAGTAGGATTAAGACACATAGCGGAAGCTTCAAAAGTGGTGTTCGGTTCTTCGACATTGCTTGATCACCATCCGTACGATCCATCTAAACACCTAGGGTCAAACCGTTTAAAAGAAAACATTAGTTTTGACTTTGGTACATAACACTTAAACATATAGTCCAATCATCAACTTAAAATAAAACAAATTAAAGATTTCTGGGTTCACCGTAAATTACGGTGTTACCGTAATTTACGGTGAGTTCTGAAAACTAATGGCCAACGTAAATCAGGTGGTTTCCACCGTAAACAATTTATATCCACCGTAATTTACGGTACTACCGTAATTTACGGTAGTACCTGGAATTTCAAGTTTATGCTTTGTTTGATTCTTAGACCAAGATTCTAACTCTCAAATTTCAGTTTCTTCTACGATGCCGAAACATTAAAACCTCATATTACTTAAATGATATATATATTAATCAATCGTCAAAGATCTTTCTATCGTAATCCGAAGTATTAATCATGCCATATTTGATTGTTCGACCCGTTTAGACACCATGAGTTAATCATCAAACAAGGTAATTCAAACATCAAATTTCTAACAATTGTTTTGACCCGTCTCACTAGATTAAGACGAAAAGTCACTTCAGTGATATATTGATCTATCTTGTTTACCATGTTTTTCAAACTACAACATAAAACTATCGAATAATACATAATGTAACGAAACGGTAATTTCGTACCTTTAGAGCACGCCTTTCCCCCGTGAATTCCCTCCGGCTTGTCCGCTTGATGATCTGGACTCTTTGCCTAGAAAATTCAGTTTTACAACTTGTTTAGAACTCTTTTCATGACCATAATTGTATCATTATGAGTCATGATAATTTCTGCGTTTTCCTACTATTCTAGTATTTAAATCTTCGATTAGGCATTACTACGAACACCTAACGAGACAGATTTTTCTACAATTATTACTAAGTTCATGACATGAAATTTAACATCCAATTTCACTATAATTAAGCCACTTGTATCATTTAAACATTCAATTTGCTGAATTTCATCATACCATTCAGTTTTTCTCTAGATTAAAATTCACAATTCTAGTACTTGTCTAGTCTTCACACTATCATAAATCACCTACAATGGTGATTGTAATTTCTTCAAGTAACATGCAATGATTTTCACAATTTATCATCTAGGGTTTAATCCTAAACAACATATTGCTTCAAGATTCATTCATGCATGACCTATCTATGTCCAATTTCAGCTATTCACCATTAACCTAGAATTTATGGTGATTCAAAATATAAAAATTTTACATACCTTTTGATCCTTACTACAAGGGGATTACTAATTTATATTCAAGACTTGATTTAGGGCAGATTTGAAACTTCAATTTGGAGATTTGATATGAAACAAGGGTTTGAAGAAAACCCTGTGTCGCCCCCCCCTTGCTCTCTGTTCGACCAGACACCAGCTTTTGGGTGTTTGGTTTTGTTTTGGTTATTATTAGTAACCTAAGTTTCAGTTTTGACAAGTTTACACCCTCAACTTTGATTTATCCTTAAGTTTGAGTGTTTTAACCCTATCATGGGTCATTTCAAGGCTTGTATTTAACTGAGTTAAAATTCCTAGTTGGTTGAATCTTGTTTATTTTACTTTTAAATTTTAATATAAGGATTTATATTTTCGGGGTGTTACAAGTCCACCCCCCTTAAAAAGGTTTCGTCACCGAAACCGTAGTACGTACCAAATAATGTAGGGTGAAGACGTCGCATCTCCTCTTCGGACTCCCATGTAGTGTCCGAACCCTTCCTATGCTCCCATTTGACTTTGACTTGGTTAATTTGTTTATTTCGTAAACGTTTGACCTTTCTGTCTAAAATTTCAACCGGTCTTACCGCATAATTTAGACTATTATCCACTTCGATATCATCGTAATGGATATAGGTCGTTTCGTCTGCTAGGCACTTTCTTAATTGCGATACGTGAAACGTGCCATGGATCCCACTTAGCTCCTCCGGTAATTCAAGACGGTAAGCTACCTTGCCAACTCTCCCGATAATTTTAAATGGCCCGATAAACCTTGGGCTTAACTTCCCCCTTTTTCTGAATCTAATAACGCCTTTCCATGGGGACACTTTTAGCATGACCATGTCACCGACTTGAAATTCAATTGGCCTTTTCCTTTTATCAACATACGCCTTTTGCCTGTCTTGAGCCGCTTTCAAGTGTGCCCGAACTTTATCGATCTTTTCGTTCGTGGCTCGTACTATATCTTGGTGGGCGAGTTCACGTGGACCCACTTCACCCCAACAAACCGGGGTTCGACACTTCCTACCGTAAAGCATTTCGTATGGTGCCATTTTAATACTAGATTGGTAACTGTTGTTATACGAAAACTCGACTAACGGTAGGTGAACATCCCAACTGCCTCCAAAGTCGATTATACACGCCCGTAGCATGTCTCCCAATATTTGTATCGTTCTTTCACTTTGTCCATCCGTTTGAGGATGGTACGCAGTGCTAATGAACAATTTGGTCCCCATTTGTTCTTGGAAATCACGCCAGAAATTCGAGGTAAACCGGGTATCCCTATCGGACACGATGGACACCGGCACTCCATGACGTGCTATGATTTCATTGGTATAGACTTCTGACATCTTTTCTGACGTATAAGTCTCACGAATCGGAATGAAGTGAGCACTTTTCGTCAATCTATCCACCACTACCCATATGGCATCAAAACCACGATTCGTCTTAGGCAACTTGGTTAACAGGTCCATTGTAATATGTTCCCATTTCCAAACCGGAATTTCTAACGGTTGGAGTTTGCCGTATGGTTTCTGGTGCTCCGCCTTGACTTGTAAACATGTCAAGCATTTTTCCACATATTTCGCCACGTCCCTCTTCATTCCGGGCCACCAATAATTTTGTTTCAAATCATTGTACATCTTGGTTGCACCCGGATGAATCGAATAACGGGATTTATGAGCTTCGTTAAGTAGAAGCGCCTTTACTCCACAAGTATGTGGGACCCATATCCTTCCGGATCGAGTCTTCAACCCATGATTCCCATCCGTCAAATCTTTCAATTGACCAATTATTCTTTCTTTCTTCCAATTCTCTTCTTTTACTGCTTCTAACTGCGCCTCTCGAATACGTTCAAGTATACCCGAGGTCACCACGAGTTGCATCGACCTCACTCGTATTGGGACATAGTCCGCTTTTCTGCTTAGAGCGTCCGCTACCACGTTTGCTTTTCCGGGGTGATAATGTATCTCACAATCGTAGTCCTTCACCGTTTCCAGCCATCGCCTTTGTCGCATATTTAACTCCTTCTGATCAAAGAAGTATTTCAAGCTCTTGTGATCGGTGAATATGGTGCACTTTACCCCATACAAGTAATGCCTCCATATTTTTAATGCAAACACTACCGCTGCCAATTCGAGATCGTGCGTGGGGTATTTCTTCTCGTGTATCTTCAATTGTCTCGAGGCATAGGCTATTACCTTGCCCCGTTGCATCAACACGCAACCGAGCCCCGATAATGAAGCATCCGAAAAAACCACCATGTCGTCGACTCCGTCTGGCAATGTCAGTACTGGAGCTTTGGTTAGCTTTTCTTTTAGCGTTTGAAACGCTTTCTCTTGATCAATTCCCCAAATAAACTTTGCTTTCTTTTGAGTTAGCTTGGTTAGCGGTGACGCAATTTTAGAGAAATCTTGAATGAATCTCCTATAGTACCCCGCAAGCCCCAAAAAGCTTCTAATTTCTGAAGGGTTCTTCGGGGGATTCCATTTTGACACTGCCTCTATCTTTGACGGATCCACCAATACTCCGTCGGCATTTATGACATGGCCTAAAAATTGAACCTCTCGTAACCAAAAGGCACATTTAGAGAATTTTGCATATAACTTCTCTCGCCTAAGTGTCTCTAACACTTCTTGTAAGTGGTGCGCGTGTTCAGCTTCACTTTTCGAGTACACCAAGATATCATCGATAAACACGATGACCGACTTATCCAACATTGGCTTGCAAGCCCGGTTCATGAGGTCCATGAAAGCAGCGGGTGCATTTGTTAGCCCAAATGACATCACGAGGAATTCGTAATGTCCGTATCTCGTGCGGAAAGCCGTCTTCGGCACATCTTCTTCTTTGACCTTTAGTTGATGATACCCCGATCTAAGGTCAATTTTGGAAAACCAATTCGCACCTTGTAGTTGGTCGAATAAATCATCTATCCTCGGGAGCGGGTATCGGTTCTTTACCGTGAGTTTGTTTAACTCCCGTAATCAATACACATACGCATGCTCCCGTCTTTCTTCCTCACGAACAATACCGGTGCGCCCCAAGGAGACACACTCGGCCTTATGAATCCCTTGTCAAGCAGGTCTTGGATTTGGGACATCAACTCTTGTAGTTCCGACGGTGCAAGTCGGTACGGGGCTTTTGCTACGGGTTTCGCGCCCGGAATCAATTCGATCCCGAACTCTACTTCCCGTTCAGGCGGTATCCCCGGTAAATCTTCCGGAAAAACATCTTCATAATCTCGTACTACCGGTACATCTCCAATCCTTCGTGATTCTTTCTCGGGCTCATTGGCGTATATTATGAATGCCTTGCATCCTCGCTTCATTAGCTTGTGAGCTTTCAACATTGAGCATACTATGGGGTTGCCTCCTTTTTCGCCGTAAATGGTGACATGTTTCCCGCTCGGAGATGTTAGTTTTATCTCTTTACGGAAGCACACGACCTTTGCATGGTGTCGAGATAACCAATCCATCCCAACGACTACTTGGAATTCTCCCATCGACATAGGGATTAGATTTATCAAATATTCTTCATCGTCGATGCTCAGTTTACAATTTTCACATACATCACAAACAATAAAGCTTTTGTTATTACCTATCTCAACTTCTAAAGGCACAGGTAATTTTGTTAGAATAAATGAAGGATGTCGAATAAGTCCATATGAAGCAAAGGATTTATTCGCACCCGTATCAAATAACACGTGTGCAGGAATTGAATTTACAGCAAATATACCTGAGACCACGTCAGGTTCAACCTTTGCTTCTGCGGCAGTTAGTTGAAAAGATCTTGCTGTTGCTTTCGGGGCTTCACTTTTCGATTCTTGCCCATTCTTCTTTTCAACCAGTTCCGGGCATTCTGACTTTTTGTGACCCGTTCGATAACAGTTGTAACAAACCGTCACTTTCTCCGGGCATGACATAGCCATATGTCCCGTTTTCTTGCATATGGGACAAGGCTTATCCTTGTAACGACATTCGCCTTTATGACCTTTCCCGCAGATTCTACAACTTGACGACCCGCCTTTCGTCTCAGATTTCTTCGCATTTTCGTTTGTTCGTGCCTTCTTAGTAGGGCTTGGATTCGTATCTTGTGCCCTTCGTTCACCCCGTTCTATGCTCTTTTTCAATTCGATCTCCCTTTCCCGAGCAGCATTGACAATCTCAGTAAGGGTCTCGTATTTTGAAGGGGTTATAAACTCTCTATATTCCGCACTTAGCATGTTATGGTAGTAATAGACTTTTTGTTCTTCGTTTGTCACCAAATCATCACAGAACTTTATCTTGTCCATAAACATTCCCGTGATCTTGTCTATGGATTCACCCTTGTGTCTGAGTTGCATAAACTCTTCCTTGATTCTATTTATGACCGCTTTGGGACTATGGTGTTTAAGAAACGGCGTCTTAAACTCCTCCCATGTCATGGCCTTAGCCGCTTCACTTCCAATCTCCTTCTTTTTGTTGTCCCACCAATCTTTCGCTTGACTTCTTAATTGACCCGTACCATAAGCTACGTAGTCGTTTTCATCACAATGAGATCTCTCGAATACTCCTTCGATATCACTTAGCCATTGTTGGCACACAATTGGATCAACCTCTCCATTATATAATGGTGGTTTACAGGCCAAGAATTCCTTGTATGAACAAGGCTTTCGTCCACCATGCTTTTCCTTTGCTGAATTGGAATCATCTTCCAATTTCTTGATTCTTTCTTCTACTATTGATAAAACTGTGTTTTGAATTTTATCAATAAAGCCCGACAGGCTGTTTTCAATCGCCTTTCCGACCTCTTCGGCAATCACTTCTTTCATTTGCTCGGTGACTCTTGGCACCGCATTATCATTACCTCCATCAGCCATCTCTATTTCTGAAATGTTTACATAGTTTGTTAAACATTCCATTTATAACACATGCTTTACTTGTTTTGATTTAATCAAGTTCATAACTTGATTTAATCATTCTTGTTTCAATTCAATCAAGTTCGTGACTTCATTTAATCATTCTTGTTTCTATTCAATCAAGTCCGTGACTTGATTTAATAATCCTTGTTTCATGCATTTCTTGTTTTTGAGTGAGCTTACACACTCTTTTCATGCATATTTGTTCATTTCTCATTTTATACATAGTACTTAATTTATTAACAAAATAAGTTAATTCTTACCGGACGATCGATCAAGCTTGAACCGAACACTTATTGACAACCTTGAGCTCTGATTACCAACTTGTAATACCCTTAAATTTATACTGGAATTAATTACTAGATTTATACATAATTATACCAAAAGATATTAGATTTACATAAGTTTTAGAAGTATCATAAACCATAGTCAACACATGACTAAATTTGAACATTCAAAAGTTGTTTGAGAATTGATATACAACCCATGAACAAAGTTTAAGTAGGATTAAGACACATAGCGGAAGCTTCAAAAGTGGTGTTCGGTTCTTCGACATTGCTTGATCACCATCCGTACGATCCATCTAAACACCTAGGGTCAAACCGTTTAAAAGAAAACATTAGTTTTGACTTTGGTACATAACACTTAAACATATAGTCCAATCATCAACTTAAAATAAAACAAATTAAAGATTTCTGGGTTCACCGTAAATTACGGTGTTACCGTAATTTACGGTGAGTTCTGAAAACTAATGGCCAACGTAAATCAGGTGGTTTCCACCGTAAACAATTTATATCCACCGTAATTTACGGTACTACCGTAATTTACGGTAGTACCTGGAATTTCAAGTTTATGCTTTGTTTGATTCTTAGACCAAGATTCTAACTCTCAAATTTCAGTTTCTTCTACGATGCCGAAACATTAAAACCTCATATTACTTAAATGATATATATATTAATCAATCGTCAAAGATCTTTCTATCGTAATCCGAAGTATTAATCATGCCATATTTGATTGTTCGACCCGTTTAGACACCATGAGTTAATCATCAAACAAGGTAATTCAAACATCAAATTTCTAACAATTGTTTTGACCCGTCTCACTAGATTAAGACGAAAAGTCACTTCAGTGATATATTGATCTATCTTGTTTACCATGTTTTTCAAACTACAACATAAAACTATCGAATAATACATAATGTAACGAAACGGTAATTTCGTACCTTTAGAGCACGCCTTTCCCCCGTGAATTCCCTCCGGCTTGTCCGCTTGATGATCCGGAATCTTTGCCTAGAAAATTCAGTGTTACAACTTGTTTAGAACTCTTTTCATGACCATAATTGTATCATTATGAGTCATGATAATTTCTGCGTTTTCCTACTATTCTAGTATTTAAATCTTCGATTAGGCATTACTACGAACACCTAACGAGACAGATTTTTCTACAATTATTACTAAGTTCATGACATGAAATTTAACATCCAATTTCACTATAATTAAGCCACTTGTATCATTTAAACATTCAATTTGCTGAATTTCATCATACCATTCAATTTTTCTCTAGATTAAAATTCACAATTCTAGTACTTGTCTAGTCTTCACACTATCATAAATCACCTACAATGGTGATTGTAATTTCTTCAAGTAACATGCAATGATTTTCACAATTTATCATCTAGGGTTTAATCCTAAACAACATATTGCTTCAAGATTCATTCATGCATGACCTATCTAGGTCCAATTTCAGCTATTCACCATTAACCTAGAATTTATGGTGATTCAAAATATAAAAATTTTACATACCTTTTGATCCTTACTACAAGGGGATTACTAATTTATATTCAAGACTTGATTTAGGGCAGATTTGAAACTTCAATTTGGAGATTTGATATGAAACAAGGGTTTGAAGAAAACCCTGTGTCGCCCCCCCCCTTGCTCTCTGTTCGACCAGACACCAGCTTTTGGGTGTTTGGTTTTGTTTTGGTTATTATTAGTAACCTAAGTTTCAGTTTTGACAAGTTTACACCCTCAACTTTGATTTATCCTTAAGTTTGAGTGTTTTAACCCTATCATGGGTCATTTCAAGGCTTGTATTTAACTGAGTTAAAATTCCTAGTTGGTTGAATCTTGTTTATTTTACTTTTAAATTTTAATATAAGGATTTATATTTTCGGGGTGTTACAACCTAGCTTTCTCACCTAGATTCTGCATTGCAAGAATTAGTTCATTGTTATCAACATAAAAACAGTATTCAGAGATGGGAGGATAATCCTCATCATCCTCTTCCTGTTCCACTGCATGCACGTTCTGGTTTTCAGACTTGTTGTAGGACTTGAACTTGTTATTCTTAAAGTAGGATCCTTGCTTTTCCTGTTTTGAGGATCCTGTCAATCTCTCCTGTATCCTTTTGTCATCCTCTAGGCGGATGAACCTAAGGGCCCTGGTTCTTACTTCATCAAGATTCCTGCATGGGGTCATAACAAGATCATCATAGAACAATGAATCCCTAAGCAAACCCATTTTAAAGGCTTCTACAGCCGTAGCAATATCCAGGTTAGGAATGTCTAAGGATTCTTTACTAAACTTAGTGATTTAATCTCTTAGTGATTCATTTTGACCTTGTGTTACCCTATATAAATCACTAGTTAATCGTTCAAACTTTCTACTACAAGAGAATTGACTATTAAACAAATTAACTAGATTAGCAAATGAAGTAATAGAGTAAGGGGGAAGACTTAGCAGCCATTTAAGAGCAGATCCTGTAAGTGTGGATCCAAAACCCTTGCATAGACATGCTTCTTTTAACCTCTCAGGAATTGGATTGATCTCCATCCTCTCCCTGTATTGAGCTACATGTTCCTCTGGATCCTTTGAACCATCATATAGCTTCATGGTTGGTATTTGGAACCTCTTGGGTATCTCAGCATCACAAATAGGTGGTGCAAAGCGAGATATCCTATGGCTACCATCTGCAATTTCAGGAATGGGCTTAACCACTCTTGGAACGCTGGATATCATATCCTTAAGCTTTTGTAACTCCCTAGCCATAGCCTGATTGATACCTGTATCCTGCGTGGAGCCATGGTTAGTGTTATATGAATTATTAAAAGTGTTACCTCCCAGAGGATTCGTGTTTGGAATTCCAGATGTGAATCCATATTGACGGGACTCTGGTATGATTGAAGGACCAGAGGAAGCAATGGTCTGCATTGGTATGAAGTCTCCTTGATGAACATCCGAGCTTGGAGGCTGCATACTTCTTAAGAATCCTTGATCCTGAAAGATGTTGGATCCTTGAGGCTGAGAGGATCCTTGAACCTGAAAGGATCTTGGAACCATAAAGGATCCTTGGACCTGGGAGGATCCTTGGACTTGGGAGGATCCTTGGACCTGGGAGGATCCTTGGACCTGGGAGGATCCTTGGACCTGTGAGGATCCTGGAACCATAAAGGATCCTTGGACCTGGGAGGATCCTTGGACTGTGTGCATTCCCAAATATCCTCCTGAGCTGACGAAGGATCCCTGATGCTGAAAAGAGGATCCTGATTGCTGAAAATAGGATCCCTGAGGCTGGGAGTGAGAGCCAAATGCTTGACTCATAGTTGCTGTTCCATAATGCCTTTCTGATGGACCACTTTGATACTGGATGCCCGGAACTGCCGATTGTAGGTTAGTTACAACTGGAGTGTCAAAATTCAATGACCTTGGTATCAGAGGAGAGTGATCCTCCACTGATTTCTTCTATTTCTTGATATCACCAATCTCCTGGAGGATCCTTTCATTGGTTTTGTCCTGCTCTTGCGTTCGATCCCTCATCTGCAAAATCAGATTAAAAAGATCATTAGTAGTAGGATTAGAGGAAACAGAAGAAGTTGGTGGTTTTGGGAAAATGGTGGTTTGTCTCTTCGCAGCATTTTCAGCATTCTTCTGGGATCCAGAAGGTGGTAGAGGCAAAGGTGGAATGCCTTGTGAAGAACTGATTGCAGGCATAGAGCTTGATGTGTTCTTCGCTGAAGAAGCCATCTGCTTGGTTGTAACGAACCGAAATGACCACAAAAATATGAATCTTCTTAGGAATGAAGCACCAATTGCCCCACGGTGGGCGCCAAACTGTTTTGGTCAAAAATCAAGCCAAGATAATGCAACCAAACTTTATGTTGTGAGGTGTGATGCTTGAATCAATGTACAATATTAAGGATCGCTCGGAAATGTAATGAACAAGTGACACAATGATTTATACGAGGAAAAAGCCCTTGATCAAGAGTTGATCTCCGGCATAAAAAACCTCGGGTGATGGAAACTACCGATCACCAACTCAGATTAAACAGAAAATGTATTACAACTTTGGATGATAGCGAGCTAGTTACAAGGATCACTATAGTGTAACGTGCAAAAAAGTGTGTAATTGCCGAGCAAACTGTCGAGAGCTGATGAGAGCGGTTTCGAGTGTGTGTGTTTAGCCAAAAATAGCCAAGTGTTCTAATTTAGCTCGCTATCCCCTTATAAATTTGGAAAATATCTAAGCTAACAAACTATCCGCATTTCATGCAAGTCTTCCACGACCTCCATAACGTTCATATCAGTCAAGCACGTGCGGAATAAAAAGAGAATATGCTCCAGGAATATCGCCAAGACCAAGTCCAAGCTCGTACTCCTGCAAAACAACTTCATATTCAAAGCAGACAATCGTTAGTGTAAGGATCACTATGAGGATCCTGGATCCTGATCCTACAATACTCTATGAGGATCACTAATTCAAACAGAATTGAGGATCCTTAAGCCCAACAGTAATTGAGGATCACTGATCTTTGGAAAATCCTCCCCTAACACCCATTACTCTACATTGACTCCATGGTGGATGCTACCGCGGGTCATGAGTTGTTGACTTTTATGGATGCTTCATCTGGATTTCAACAAATTCAGATGGAACCATCTGATCAAGAGGATACAGCCGTTATGACCCCAACTGGTATATATTGTTATATTGCTATGCCATTTGGACTAAGGAATGCAGGTGCTACTTATAAAAGGCTAGTCAATATGATGTTCAAGGAACAAATTGGACACACTATGGAAGTCTATATAGATAACATGGTGGTTAAGTCCAAGAAAGCTGATGATCACCTTAAAGACTTGGAGGAAGCATTCGATATCCTTGATAAATTTAATATGAAACTAAATCCTTCCAAGTGTCACTTTGGTGTTAAAGCAGGTAAATTTCTAGGCTATATGGTGACAAAAAGAGGCATTGAAGCAAGTCCAGAGCAAATTAAGGCTATTGTGAATATCAAATCTCCTGCCAATGCTAAGGATGTGAAAAGGTTAACAGGGAGGATCGCGGCCTTGAACAGGTTCATATCCAAGTCATCAGAAAAATGCAAGGAATTCTATGACATTTTGAGAAAGAACAAGAAATTTGAATGGACTGAAAAGCATGAAAGTGCTCTCAAAGCCCTTAAGGATTACCTATCCTCAGCTCCTACCTTGATGAAACCAGAAAAAGGGGATATATTATCCTTATATCTGGCGGTATCCTCTAAAGCAGTAAGTGCAGTCCTTGTTAAGGATCACCAAGGTACACAACATCCTGTCTATTATGTTAGTAAGAGTTTGGTTGATGCTGAATCCAGGTATTCACATTTAGAGAAACTTATCCTTGCTTTGATTATGGCATCTACTAAATTAAGACATTATTTTGAAACTCATGCCATTATTGTCAAGACTAATTTTCCAATTAAGAATGTTCTCAGGAAACCTGAAATGTCAGGAAGGATGGCTAAATGGGTAGTGAAGCTTAGTGCTTATGATATAAGATATGAACCAAGGACTGCCATTAAATCCCAAGCCTTAGCTGACTTTATGGCAGATTTCAGTAGTGACTTGCAAAGGGAAGCTGAGTTAGAAGTTCAACAGCTTGAAGAAACTAAGGATCCTTGGATACTTTTCACTGATGGAGCTTCTAATGTCAAAGGAACAGGACTTGGAATACTACTAAAATCGCCACAGGGGGACATAATACCCCACTCCATAGCTTGTGAGTTTCAAACTACTAATAATGAGGCTGAATATGAGGCCTTGATAGCTGGTTTGCAAATTGCCAAGCATATGAGGATCAGGTATCTTGAGGTACATGTAGATTCATTGTTAATTACTAATCACTTTAATGGATCCTAGGCTGTTAAAGGTGAAAAGCTAATCAAATATCTAGAGATAGTCAAGGAATTGGCACTCTCTTTTGTTTCTTTTAGTTTAACACATGTACCAAGGGAAGAGAATGCAGAAGCTGATGCATTGGCCAATCTAGGATCATCCTTGAAGATTCCAGAGGATATCAGGATCCCTATTATCCACATCCTAACCCCGCTATTGAGGATCATGTAGCCATGGAGATAGGAGAGGATTCTGCAATCATCCCTAGTGATGATACACAATCTCATTCAGGATCATGGATCCTTCCAATCAAAAGATATATCCAACATGGAGAGATTCCTACAGGAGAAAACCCAGGGCTTTCAAAATTAAGGTATCTCAATTTACAATATTGAATAACATGTTATATAAACGATCTCTTGCAGGACCATATCTAAGATGCATTGAGGATCCTGAAATCCAAGAAGTCCTAAAGGATTTTCATGAAGGAGATTGTGGAAACCACACTGGGGGCAGGGCATTATTCTCAAGGATCCTGAGGACAGGATACTATTGGCCTACTATGAAGAAGGATGCTGTGGATTATGCCAGAAAGTGTGATCCTTGTCAGAGACATAGTAATATCCTTCACCAACCAGCAGAGCTCTTACATCCTATATCCTCTTCTTGGCCATTTATGAGATGGGGAATGGATATAGTTGGTAAACTTCCTAAGGCACCTGGTGGAAAAGTATTCATGCTTGCTATGACTGATTACTTCTCCATGTGGATAGAGGCTGAAGCCTTTGCTCAAGTCAGAGAAAAGGAAGTGATATCCTTTATTAAAAGAAATATTATTACTAGATTTGGTATTCCTTCTGAAATTGTTTGTGATAATGGATCCCAATTTATTGGGAGTAAAACTACTAACTTTTGTGACAGCTGGGGGATTAAGATGATAACATCAACACCAGTCCACCCACAAGCTTATGGTCAGGCAGAATCATCCAACAAGATCATCATCAACAATTTGAAGAAGAAGCTTGGATCCAAGAAAGGAAAGTGGGCAAAAGAACTACCTTATGTATTATGGGCTGATAGGACAACTCCCAAGAATGCTACTGGTCAAACTCCATTTTCTTTGGTATTTGGAGCAGAATCAGTGATCCCTACAGAAATGGTGGTTCCTACTGCAAGAACAAGCATCTGTGATCCTGAAGAGAATGCTGAAAACTTGGTTCAAGACTTGGATACTATAGAAGAACTCAGGGATTTGGCAAGGATAAGGATGGCTAGTTATCAACAAAGGATGGCTGGAGCCTACAATAAGAATGTCAGGATCAGGAAGTTCCAAGTTGGTGATATGGTGTTAAGGAAAGCATTTCAGAATACCACAAATCCTGCTGATGGAAAATTGGCACCAAAGTGGGAAGGCCCCTACCTGATTGAAGCTGAGGCTGGAAAGGGGGCATATCAATTGTTAACAATGGAAGGTGATTTGCTACCAAGAGCTTGGAATGCTGTCCACTTGAAGAAATACTTCATGTGATAAGGATTCATGATCCTTAGCAATATTTATGATCCACATCCTTGAAGGTTCCTTAGAGGATGGATAATCCTCATTTTGGTAATGATCTAATCTCAAACTATTTCATTCTTTAATTATCCTATATACAAGGAGAAGGATCCTGGAGCCTTTATCCTCCTTTCACTTGATTCTGAGTTTTGCAGAAGGTTCATGTATCCTTAACGAAGGATTGAGCATCCACAGAAGTCTCCAGTTATTTGGGCTTGACCCCAGTTATTTGGGCCTGTCCCCAGTATCGCCAGTAGCGCACGATGATCCTGGTACAGTTCATGGCAATGGGACCAGTACTCGCTTTAGGGGCTGACAATTTCATTGTACTGGATGTATCCGGGATCCTACGTATAATGGTAGACGTACCATACATCCGTTCCTAAGGTTTCTAACGTTTTCACGTTAGCTAAGGTTTTGGCATATTCATGTCACTAAGTTTGGATAGTTGCCAGTAAGGGCCATACTCCAGTTTACACAAGATCCTTTGGGCTTGTCCCTAGTTTTTTGGGCTTATCCCCAGTTTTTTGGGCTTGTCCCCAGTATATTGGGCTTGTCCCCATAATTGTTGGGCTTGTCCCCAGTTGCTAACTCTTCTCTTATATTAGCTTAGTCCCAAGTTATGTTCCATTTCAGGTTTTTGAAGTCAAACAGCCAAGGATCCTTGATCCTTACCTTTTACTAAGGTTTGTCTTTTGATTATCCTGATTGTAGATGTTAAAGATTTATGATCCTAACTTGGATTCTCAGTTATGATCCTTGATTATTTTAATTTTATTCATTGTTTATATAAGTGACCCTTATCCTTTGACAACAGGATTTATGATCCTTAAACTATACTACTTTTTTGAATTTATCGATTATAGGATATATGATCCTTGATCATATCCTAAAACTTTTTGACATGATTTATTAAATCTTTATTCTTTACTTATGAATTCAAAGAAAGTACATAACAACAGTTGAAAAATGAAGAATTCACAAGAATAACAACACAAGAAATAGCCAAAAGATTAAAGTTTTATTTATTCATCAAAAGTTATACCCTTAAAAGGTTGTCAAAATTGCCAACCTAAGTTTCTACCAGCAATACGTGGCCCGTCCACTTGGGTTGGCAAAGGGTGTCCATTGTTAACAGGTCTTAAAAGTGCATGAAATAAAAGATGGCAGGATAACAAGTGGTTTCATCCCCCAAACAGAGGATCCCTCCACCACTTATTATCCTACCTATTGTTCAAAGGATCCATGATCCTCAACCCTAATAGCTATTGTTTAGTTATTACAGACCATCATTGTTTGAAATAAAAACATCATAACCAAAAAACCACTACCAAATCCTAAAAAATGGGCTCCGGCCGCGTCTAGAAATATCCATCATCGCCCATTTCTGCAGCTCACACCTTGGCTGCATCACCACCAGCATCAGCACCACCAGCTTGATCTTTCCCGCTGCCACTTGCCTCAATAGCCAAGACCTCTGTAGCCTCCTCCTCATCGTCTAGCTCTGCCAGCTTCGCCTTCCAGCCCTCTTGGTCCCACTTGGTCCTGTCAAAGTCAGGATCCTCAGCCTCCTGGGCCATTTGTAGCTTCATCTTGTACATGGTGATGGCAGCAGAGACTTTAGCATCCTCCAGCACATCATGCTTCTCATGATCAGCGTTTATCTGAGCCATGACCACCTGCTGCTTTGCCAGAGCGAGATTTTTCTCGAGGGAGGAGATGGTTTGATCTTTGGCCAGGAAGATCTTTTGGAACTCCAGATGCTTCTGCTCAGCCTCTTCAACGTATGCATCAAAGAGCATTTCGATCTCAGCGAATTTCTGCAAAAAAGAAAAGGTAAAGTTCAGGATCCGTGATCCTCGAGTGGACAGGATAATAAAGCAAGGTTGGTGATCCTTACATCGGCAAAGTATTCCTGAAACTGGTGGCGGATAAGAGGCAAGCCTTCCAGGTCATCAGCCTCGGCAGCCTTCCTTTTCTTTCCTCCTTTACCCTTAGAGGTAGTGTGCTTTGGCACTGGAACGATGGGGCTGGCAGCAGTTTTCTTCTTCCCGGAGCGGGCAGTGACAGTGTCAAGATCACTGACACTGACATTGAAGCGAGTGGCTGACCTTGAGGATTTTCCAGCGCCTACCAATCTAAAACAACAGATAAGTATTCTTGTTTTATTTTCATTTAAACATTTAATTATATACAAACTCGGATACTTACTTGACATTGTGACTGAGCCTGAGGATACTTCGTGAGAATCCTTGGTGTTTGCTTGAAATGATCTTGCTGCAGGATCAAGATTCCGGAAAGCAGCAATCCTCTCTTCGGTTTCAGGTGATGAAATGATATGGGAAACAGAGATAGCTGCACAAAAAATACAAAAAGGGGTTAGTGATCCTTAGCAGAAACAGGGTTATCCTATGATCCTTCTATAAGGATCCTCTATCCTACCATGAGTTGTCCACTTTAAGGGGAGATCCTTCCCATCCGGGATAGATTCACTCCTAACGAAGAAAAAACACTTCTTCCAGTTGATGTCATTTTTGGTGGTCTTGAGGATTGGGTGTTCTTCTCCGGGTTTGTGTTTGAATAAAAAGCGGTATGAACCATGGCTCACAAGGTTGTACAGTTCAGCAAGTTCCGACATCCCCAACTCTATGCCTTCTTGCTCGATGATTCTCTCTAAGGTATACAAAACCCTCCACATCATAGGCATTGCCTGAACATAGCATATGCCTGTGAGAGAAAAGAAGGATTCGGTGAAAGCAGGGAAAGGATAGGAGTATCCTATCAGAAATGGGGTGGCCGGAAAAGCAACCCAAGTTGCAGAAACGAAGTCACTCAAGGCGGTAGGGTCGAAAGGTTTAAAGACAGTGTTCGCCGGAAAGCAATGACGAATCCTGTCGATCTCAGGATCAGTAAAGCAGCAGCGTTCCTTCGGAGAATCTTTGATGACTCCTTGGCTCTTTAGAGGGTTATCCTTTTGGTGATCCTTAGCCGGTGAAGATCTTAACATCATCTTGGTCATGGATGATGGTAAAGAAAGAAGGAACAGAGTAAGAAGGTGAAGAGAGAAAGGAGAGAGAAGTACCTGTTTGATCTTCGAATGAGGATTTAAAGGGAGTATTGCTCGAATTTAAATGCACATTAGTCCTTATCTCTAACCTATATATATATATATATAATGATGATTCTGCAGGGACGTCGCTTCAATGACGTATAATTTGCAACGGATAGTTAGATTGTAACGGCTATATATCCGTTAGTTAGTTGCAGATAAGATCAAAAAATATAACTCGCTAATTTACACTTTACTCCTTATATTTTGGGGGCAATTGTTAGGGGAGGATTTTCCAATCCTAAGGATCAAGGATCCTCAAGTACTGCCAGGATCACGGATCCTTAATTCTGTTTGAATTCAGGATCCTCAGAATGTGTTGCAGGACCAGGATTCAGGATCCTCATTGTTATCCTTACACTAACGGTTGTCTACCTTGTATGTGAGCTTGTTTTGCAGGAGTATGTGCATGGAATTGGTCTTGCCGATATTCGTGGAGCATATTCTCTCAATATTCCACACGTGCTTGGCCCTTATGAACGTTATGGAGATCGTGGGGAGCTTGCACAATTAGCGGACAGTTAGTTAGTTTAGTTATTTCTAATTTTAAAAAGGGGATAACAAGCTTGAGTTAGAACACTTGGCTAATTTAGCAAAAACACACACTCTCGAACAGCTCTCGACAGTTTACTTGGCCATTTCATACACTTTAACACTTTTGCACACTAGTGATCCTTGTAACAAGCTTGTTATCATCCCGAGTTGTACATTTTTCTGTTTAATCTTAGTTGGTGATCGGTAGTTTCCATCACCCGAGGTTTTTTATGCCGGAGATCAACTCTTGATCAAGGGCTTTTTCCTCGTATAAATCCTTGTGTCACCTCTTTATTTGATTTGCAAGTTGTTCATACAATTGTTCATAGATTCAAGCATCACACCTCACAATAAAAGATTTGGTTGCATTATCCTTGCTTGATTTTTGACCAAAACACTTTGATATTACTTTATATTCGGTTTGTAACGTGATTCATCTTTTGCTTCCGCTGTGCATTTAAAATTGTGTTGTTTGACTATAATGATATCAACTACGTCACGATACTCCCCACCGGGCCCACCGGTTATACGTGGAAATATCGGGGTATGACACATCACTACCCTCATCCTCATTACCACTGTAATCAGGATCATCACCACCATCAGGATCAATAAATTTTGCATTTGTTACCTCAGTTTCTTTGCTCTGTTCATCGTCTACTACATCAGCACTTTCATCACTTTCATCTGAACTAGAGTCAGAGCTTACATCTACTGCACTAACCTCTTTTTCATCATCCCTAACCTCTTTTTCTTTACCCTGCACTTCAGCTTGTGTTAAATCACCTAAGTTTGCAGGATCAGCTTGTGATTCATCACCAAAGTTTGCAGCATCACCTTGCTTTTTATTACCCCAAATATGCTCAACATACACCTTAATGACCTTGTTAGTTTGCGTATACTTGATCATTCTAATAACATCACTATCACCCATTAAAGATCTTATCCCAAATTCAAAACATTCCATTGGAATCCTAAAGTTGTATCTTAATCCCCCTAGTTCATCTTCTATGTAACCTAGCTTACACATCATATCATTAAATATGATCAAAGAAAAGTAGTCAGGGTTAACCTTGTCGATATACGATACTTTACCCTCATACCCAAATTCTGGAAAGTCAATCAATTCCCCTCCATGATGTATCTCAAACGTGAACAAGTCTGGCTCGTCAGCTGAAATCAACAACAAAACACACCATTAAACAACCCTAATCGAACAAAACATGGATCATTACACTAATTTAGCACATACCATAATCGAATTCGGGATTAAAGGTTGAACCAGGAGGCCGAGCATTCCACATTGTTGTTGCTTTCCAATCGTCGTCGACTGAACTGTGTGATTTAGTAGGATTATGAAAGATCGTAGATGATCGTGTGAAGAATAAGCTGGCACTTAGGGTGAATTAGGGTTTTAATTGGGATAAAATGTCTTTATATATGAGATAAAAAGAATGGATAAAAAATGCAAGTAAAAACATTTTTAAAGGAAATCCCAAAAATACCCTTGTTAAAAATTGGGTTTTTGGATGGAGTTAGACAAATAATCAAAATGGCAACAAAATGGAAAAGTCAGGGACCCAGAGGCGAGAAAAAAAAACTATTTGGACTAAAATGACAAATTTGGACAAAACTCATGGACTAAAATGGCAATTTATTCTCTCTCTCTCTCTCTATATATATATATATATATGTGTGTGTGTTAATTAGAGGAAAATAGATAAATATGAATTGATTGGAGTATTTCCGCAGAAATAGTTGCTTGATTTTGTCAATAAACGAAATTGATTAGAATAAGCGCGTTTTCATTTTTTAAATAGAAAAAGAAATGTGTGGTAGATCCTTTCACCAGCGAGGCTGTAAACAACATAATTGAAGGAGTCAGACTCCGATGGATGGCGACAGGCCGTCCGCGACAGCCAGGCATAGATTGATGTTAACGATGATCACTTCATTGAATATGCATCCAATCCATATTGTTTGTTGACTACCTAACCTAATATAAGGGGGTCACAATTTTGTGATTACTAAAACTTACTCATGACTATGAGAGTAACAAATAAATACCATTTTTTTATATATTTTTTAGAAAACATATATAAAATTGAAAATTTAAAGTTACTCATGACTTAAGAGAGTAACAAATAAAAACCGTTTTTCATATTCTGTGCTATTTTTAGAGCACATATTTTAATATTGAAAATTTTAATTACTAATTTAGGTAACGTATTGTTGTATATTCAAAAGGTATTTTTTTTCCCAAAACATTGATGTATTGTGGGTACTTATATTTAACTATGTATAATTTTAACCTTTCAGTTTTCAAATCAGATTAAGATAAAAATGTAGGAAAAAGATAGGTGCAAGGGTATTTTTGAAAATTCAAATTTATTGAATTTTTCCCTCCACATGGCACATGCATATTTCATCCTCAATTTTTAAATGTTCATAACTTTTTATACGACATTATTTTTCAAAAAAATTTCATCATAAAATTGAGCGTTTTTTTATCTTTAATACGAGCACCCTATTGTTGTATAACAAAAATGTATTGTATTTCTATGTTGTATAGCATTTTTGTGCTGAATTTTTTTGTCTTAAGTTTTTTTGCTGAATTTTTTGTGCTAGGTTTTTTGTACTATTATTTTTTTTTTGTGCTGGAATTTTTGGTGCTATATTTTTGTACTAGATTTTTTTGTGTTATATTCTTTTGTACTGGATTTTTTTTTGTATTGTTTGGAAAACAAAAAGGGATGTCATATGTTATCTTTACACTCCTACTTATCACGACCAAAATGTTTTAGTACTGAAATGTTCTTTCTTCCTAATTATAGGAAGTGTCACATGTCATTATCACAATCTTTCCTAGGCTAGCTATTTAGACAAAACTCACTTTTAAGTAGATTCTTCCCAGTAAATAAAGCTAACACGAAATTTCATTCATACTTGCCAAGTTACATCAAAACAAAAGGTAGCCGGGCAACAAGCTGCGCCGCCACCCCTTTCTGAATTGCAAACCCTAATCTGCCAAAGACAAAACCTCGTCCCCCTGATGCTGAGCAATTGTTGTGGATGACCCGTTGGACCCTGGTCAGGAATTGGATAGCTTCTGGCGCTAGGGAGCCAAATGTGTCAAAGGCAAAAGGGACAAAAACATGCTGGTTCTTTGCACAAGCTTTAGCGTGCTTATTAACTTTCTTCGATTCTGCATTTCTTGCTGCTTGTCCAGCTACAAACTCGTTTTCCCTTAAACCAACCAGAGGGGAAACCCCCGTGAGGTCAACACAAGCATGTTTCCCCCTAGCCCAACCAAAGACGAGCAGATCCGCTGGTCCCAGTAAATTATTATAAATTTATATATAACGGTGTGCAAATGATATTGTATAATATTTGCTAGGTAATTGCTTTCAAATAACATGTAATTATAATATTATATATGGAACTTATACGCTACGTAGAAAAAAGACTTCTTATATAGGAATCAGTCACTCTATATATAATATATATAAATATATATGCTGGTATAACTATCGATAATTTGACGTAATTAGTCAGTCTATATATAATATATATAACAATAGTTGGTATAACTATCTATGTGATATATATAAAATATATGTGTTTGTATAACTATCAATAATTTGATGTATATTAAATTGATATTATATTTTGTGTATGAACTATTTATCATCTTACATTGATTTACGTAGTTCAATAAAAGTATTTTTTATTGTTAGTATCTCAAAACAAATAATATATTACACTTTTAAAACAAGAGTCACAAGATAATACAATAATTTTTTTTTGAACGGCAAGTTATTATATTCATCACCCAACAAAACCAACCACAAAGACATCTAGCAAGGTGCTAGAGTAAAAACATACAGATAATACAATAATTGATTCGTATATTAAAATGAAAATCTCGACGTGTGAATTAACGGGTAAGATTTGATACCTTCTGTAATGGGTCTCACGTTTGACCAATATCTTTATATTTTAATACATCGATTTGCCACAGAGTAATATAACATTTTAACAGAATGTGTTAAAATTAAAATCCAGAATTAAAAAAAAAAAAGATTTTGTATTTATTAGAAATATTTGTTGAAGATGGAAATAATTTTTAAAATTAAATAATACAAAAAAGAAAAACTGTATTTGATTCATTAAAAAAAAAAACACGCTATAAAGCTGGAAGCAGGTTGGTAATTGGTATTTTCCAAATATTGGATATGGTGTGAATATATAAAATCAAGAACACTGAAACCAAAGGCTTATAATTGATAAATCTTCATCTTCATCTCAGTTATCTGTATATTTTAGATTCATAAACAAGCCAACAATGAAGTTTGGAAAAGAATTTGCATCACAGATGGTGCCGGAATGGAGAGAAGCATATATGAATTACAACTACCTCAAGAGTCTCTTGAAACAGATCTTGATTTTCCAAAGGGGACAGATCAGGTTGCCCGAGAATCCTGTGAGCTCCCCGGCGAAAGCGGCTGCTTTGAAGCGAAGGGAGTCTCTTTTTAGAGCTTTCAGTGGACTAACCAGTCGGTATGGTAATAATAATAGTCCCAAAAAGGGTAATGAGGATGAAGTGATTCTAGTGAGTGCAATGCAGGAAGCAGATGAAGAACAAGGGGATGATGTTGAGAGTTACCAGACCGTTTTTCTTCGGTCGTCAGAGGATGGAGGAGATCTTGAGCTTGTGTTCTTTAGAGGACTTGATCATGAATTTAATAAGGTGATTCATTTTTATAAAAGTAAAGTGCAGGAGGTGGTGAAGCAGGCTGAAGAGTTGAGTAATCAAATGGATGCTCTCATTGCTCTTAGGATTAAAGTTACTAATCCCACTGCGGCTGCAGCCGTTGCGGCTGCGGTCTCTTCGTATGATAATGAAAGGAACACGGGTTCGAACCCATTGGAGGTGATTCAAGAAGAACAGCAAGATAAGAGATCAGATGTTAGAAAGGGATACAAGATGGCTTCTTTAGAAGTTTTAAGTCATGTTAAAATCAACGCCGCCCCAGAAACACCGGTATCCACCGTGAAAAATGTTTTCAAAAGTTTAAATCTAGACCTGCATTTTAATACAAGGGAAGTCAGGAATGCGGAAGAAAAGTTGAAGCAAGCTTTTATTGAGTTTCATGAAAAGCTTCGGTTTTTAAAGAACTATGCGTAAGCATTTGATTAATCACTATAAATATGACATAAATAAAGATTTGACTAAAGTCGGTTAACTGAACTGTATCTTGCTTTTGATCAAATCAGGTTCCTGAATCAGTTGGCCTTCTCCAAGATAATGAAGAAGTATGATAAGGTTCGGTTTTTTGTCAAACGCGGGTATGTCCAGGTGTTCAATTGCTGACCTAGATTGTTATTGCAGATCACATCGAGAAATGCGTCGGATGCTTACTTGAAGATGGTTGAAGATTCTTACTTGAGCCAATCCGATGAGGTATGTTACTATGATGTTTTAACTGATGTGGCATTTGAAAATCGGTTAAGTAACCGACACTTAACAAAGAAAATCCCTTAAGGTTTCTAAGCTCATAGAGCGAGTCGAAGCAGCATTCATAAAGCATTTTTGTAACGGGAACCGACATCAAGGAATGGACACGTTAAGGCCCAAAGCTAAACGAGAAAAGCATCGGGTAACATTTTTAGTTGGTAAGTTCCAGACATCCTGAAAGTTAAACTGAATACATCAAGAGCCTATATTTTACTTGTACAATACAAATATAACTTTCACCAATGTGTTTTCTATTTCAGGTTGCTTCTTTGGATTCTCATTAGCACTTATGGTGGCGATTATCGTAAGCATACACGCTAGAAATCTGCTTAAGAGTGATGGCCGAACGAAGTATATGGATACCATCTTTCCACTGTACAGCTTGTTTGGGTTTCTAGTGTTGCATATGCTGATGTACGCTGGAAATGTATACTTTTGGACGCGTTATCGTGTTAATTACTCGTTCATATTTGGATTCAAGCAGCGTACAGAATTGGGTTTTAAAGAAGTTCTACTCCTCAGTTCTGGTCTATCAGTACTCACTCTTGCAGCTGTACTCTCAAATCTTGAAATGGAATTGGATCCGGAAACTCAAAGTTACAAAGCGGTCACTGAATTACTCCCCCTGTTTTTAGTCATTGTAAGCAATTCTTCCTTTCCCTTGTATGAAGATAATTTCTTTAAGCATTATTCATTATGTAGGATGCATCACATACTACTCCCTTATACATATATGTATTTGTGTATAAATTTAATTGTAAACTATGTTTTGTAGGTTGTTATTTTGATCACAATCTGTCCATTCGACATCTTCTATCGTGCAAACCGCTTCTTCCTCTTAGTCTGTTTATGGCACTGCATATGTGCTCCACTTTATGCGGTCACTCTCCCTGATTTCTTCTTGGCCGACCAGTTTACTAGTCAGGTAAGAATTAAGATTCAGAAAAAATCTAGGAAATAAGGATCAAGCTAAGATCAAGAAACTAAAATGTTCAAATTTTAATTCTTTCAGGTTCAGTTATTGAGGAATTTGCAGTTCTACGTATGCTACTACGGCTGGGGAGATTTCAAGACGAGGAATGCAGAAACCTGCAAAAATAGCGAAGTTTACGATGTTCTTTTTATCGTCATTGCAGTTATCCCATATTGGATCCGAGTCCTACAGGTACATACACATCCTACAGTACGTCCACCCGATCATGTCATTTATAAGCTTCATGTTTGTTAACTATGGTCATTATAAACTTGTGTAGTGCATACGAAGGTTGTGTGATGGGCGCGACTCTACACAAGCTCTGAATGGACTAAAATATTTCTCTACCATTGCCGCTGTTGTTACAAGGACAATATACAGTCAAAAAAGAGGAACAACCTTGAAAATAATATCGGCATCTACTTCAAGTGTTGCAACGATTTTCAGTACCTACTGGGACATAGTGATGGATTGGGGTCTTCTATGTAAGGAGTCAGAGAATCCATGGTTAAGAGACAAGCTTATTTTGCCAAACAAATCTATATACTTCATAGCAATGGTATAACTAATTAGCAATCTACCAATTTAAATCACATTGATGCAATTATCATTTTAGATATTAATTAGTTAATTTGCAGGTATTGAATGTGATACTAAGACTTGCCTGGATGCAAACTGTGCTGGATTTTCATGAGGCTCCGTTCCTGCATAAAAATGCGCTAATTGCAATCGTTGCGAGTCTGGAGATCATTCGACGTGGCATATGGAATTTCTTCAGGTTGGAGAATGAGCATTTGAACAATGTTGGAAAATTTAGAGCTGTGAAATCGGTTCCATTGCCTTTTAGCTACGAGGACGGATACAAGAATCTATAATTCGTTTATAAAAATAATCAGCTTTATATTATTTATGCAGTTTAGTATAATATGTTTAAATTTCAAACTCAGTACAGAGATTGATGTTGTGTAATTAGTTTTTCACATTTTTAAGTGAACAATTAACATCATCAACAAGAAGCACAAAGCTATATGTTTTATTCAAGTTATCAAAACCTTGGCCACAAATGTGTCTTTTTTATTTTCCTTTTGTCCACTAAACAGAAATAACAAGACAAACAAGAGGCTTTATATGTTTTAATACTTGAATAATAAAAAATTGAGAGAACATGTTATGGTCCAGCCCTAACCTTCTGGCCTTGAACCCAACCACTGACCCAAAGATGAATAGCATTGGCCCAATGTAGAAGCCCAGCCCAAGAATGAGGAAGCCCTGGTTAGCAAATGGTGTGACGTTATTGGATTTGTTTTTATAGTTGGTTTTGTTTCCATTTTAATTTAATTTGTTGATGTTAATCTATACTATATAATAAAAGAAATCTGATTTGGGACACATGTCATTCAATGAGGGCATCAATAATTTATTGATAAATTTTAAATTTTAAATTAAAAAGATTTAAATATTATATTAGAATTTTATTTTGATTGTAAATCTAAAGTCTAAAATGTGTTTTAAATCTAATCTATAATTTATGGATTTAATTTTGATTTGAAATTATTAAACAAAAACCCATAAAATTAGTAACCATTTAATCAATTTAATCCACGTTATATTAAAAAAGAAATGGCTCTATGTTATCCCTAATGAAATAAGATATAACCCGTGATATGAAAATGAATCATAGAGACTTTTCATATCACTAATGTATTCCATGTTTACATTAATTAAATTATATACTAATCCATTAAATAATTTACGTAACCTAATTTACATAAGTGTAATTTTATATTTTTTATTAGGTTATAATCAATGAATCACGTACATTAAATTATATTGACAGTTTTATTATCCTAATAAAATTATATTATAACAATATTTAATTAACTATACATAAATAATATTTATATTATTCAATTTATAAAAGAAACAATGAATCACGTACAAGATACATCTTATTATAATTATATTATTTTTTTTATATTTTTATTAAATATAATTATATTACAAATAATTACATATATACACGTGTTGATAAAAAATATTATTAATATTTATACACGGGTACAAGATGAGGTCTTATCTAAATTATAAAGTTTTATCTAAATTATTGGCATAAACTTAACTTCAAATCATAAAGTCTTATCTAAACTAAAAAGCATTGTTTCACTTAACATAGATAAACATGCATATTATTTATTGTTTTAGATTTATTCAACTCGTATAATACAAGGAGTTTTTTTTAAATATAACGTTTTTTTATTATTTAGTATATAAAATGACATTTCTTCCACCCGTGAATATACAGTTTTTTTTAAATAGAACTTTTTTATTGTTTGGTATATAAGATTACATTTATTCAAACCGCACAATAAACGAGGTTCTTAAATATAACTTTTTCATTATTTAATATATAAAATTGTACTTACTCAACACGTGTAATAAATAAGGTTTTTAAAAATATATTATTTTTCTATTTAGTATATAAAATTACATTTATTCAACCCGTGTAATACACGGGGTTCTAACCTAGTGTAAATATAATAGATCCAATCACTTAATGGTCCATTAACAGCTAGTTGCATTACCTTTAGAAGATTTAAATTAAATATGGCAGTCCATTTATTATATATATATATATATATATATATATATATATTTTGTATAGCTGTCCATTTATTTAAAACGTTTATATATATTTATTTTGTTGGGTGGAGATATAATAGAAAGTTTATTTGGCTAGGAAGGCTAGGAAGTGATCTTGACCATCCATTTAGTTAATCAAGGGCTAAGATTAAATGAATGAAATTGAAGCAAAAAAAAAAGAGGCGCGTGTGTTTGTTAGGGGCATTCTAGTCAATCCAGCACAATAGTTTCTCTCTCCTCCAATTCCCCCCCCCCCCATTTTTTAAACGTTAATAACTCTTTCATACGACATTATTTTTTTTATAAAAATTGCACCAAAAAAACGAGCGTTTTTTTATCTTTAAAACGAGTATACTATTGCTATATTTAAAAAAAAAATTTAAAACCCAGTTGCGTAAAACGCAATAGAAAAACCCCCAGTTACGTAAAACGCAATGAAAAAAAAACCCTAAAAAATGACATTTTTCTAAAACGCAATGCACAAAAAACACAAACAAATGACTTATTTGTAAAACGCAATGGTCAGAAAACACAAAGAAATGTCTTATTTCTAAAACGCAATAGCCTAAAAACTCAAAAGAAAATGTACTTTCTAAAACGCAATGGACTAAAAACACATAAAAATGTGTTTTACCTAAAACGCAATGCATCAAAAACACATAAAAATGTGTTTTACCTAAAACGCAATGCACAAAAAACACAAAGAAATTTCTTATTTGTAAAACGCAATGGCCAGAAAACACTTAAAAATGACTCATTCTAAAACGCAATGGACTGAAAACACTTCAAAAATGTGTTTTACCTAAAACACAATGACTAAAAACACTTCAAAAATGTGTTTTACCTAAAACGCAATGACTAAAAACACTTAAAAATGTGTTTTTTTTTTTTTTTTTTTTTTTTTTTTTTTTTTTTTTTCTTTCTAAAATGCAATAGCCAGAAAACACATAAAACTCTCTTATTTCTAAAACACAATGGACATATAAAGTTGTTTGGGAAGTGTCTGTGACTGTGAACTGTCTGAATTGTCTACGAATTACTGTCTTCGAAATGAGCCAATTTCTGGAAAATTATTTTTTCTGATGCATTTTTATTACAGCAATTTAATGCAGCTCAACCCCAGCCAGGGGCTGCCGCCCCTGGGACCCAGCTACCAGGGGCGCTGCCCCCGGACCCCCGCCATGATCGTAAAACGCAATGAGTAAATCAAAACCCCAGATCGTAAAAATGAAATTAAAGAATTTCTTACATGGATCGAAGTGATTTCTTCAACAATTGACGAATTTTGAATGATTGAAACACTTATCAGTGCTCGAATCGAACGAATCGAGTGATTATCTCCAAAATCACCGGAAAAAACAAGTTTTTTTATGAAATTAAACTGGGTTTTCTTCAAAAAAACTGAAGAACACGTTGATCGGGTGTTTGAATCATTGATTGGTGATGAAAATCGCACTATAATGTAGTGATTATTGAGATAGAAAGTGAAGAAATGGTTGAAGATGGTGGGTTTTGAAAATGGTGGGTTTTGAAGTTACTGGGTTTTGAAAAGGAAGAAGAAAGGGTTGGATTGACTAAAATACCCTTTTTCTTTATTTTAAATGTTGCCACATGTCCTAATCCTATTGCTTCCTACACTTCCTAGCCAAAATAAACTTCCTATTTGATCTTTTCCGTTATTTTGTTTAGCATTTCCTTAATTCAGTGTGCTGTTTATTTAATAAAGTAAGCGAATCTCATCAAAAGAGTTTGTAGCCTAGCGGTTCAAAATGTATATAGTGTTTCTTTACAAGTGGTTGAGAGTTTAGTCCAAATATGATAGATAATGATGTAGATTTAGGAGTAGGTATAATAGGCATATGAATTAGCTGTTTAAAAAAAGATAATTGAATCTCATTTGACATCACCATGCACTTTTTTATGACAGGAAGACTAAAATCTTGTGTGTGTTGTTTTTTTTTTATTACAGAATGGTGTATATGTACTATTTGATTTTGGTATATATGATTTTTTTGAACGACTAACAAAACCCTCGATTACCTGGGTAAACCTAATGACAACACCCACGCCTGCGTGAGCACAGACGACACCGGTGACGTGTATGAATTTCTTACTAAAAGTGTTAGCTCTTTTAAAAAGGGCCAAACTATCCACACACCAATTTTGTCTATCTACACACCTAAAAGGTGATTTTTGTCTTTACATGCACACCCTGCAGTGTCGAACTGTGGCCAAAACGGGGCGTTTTGGTCCGATTAACCAGACAAAGACTGACGGGTGTCTGACGGGTCTGTTGTCCGGACCAAAACGCCGAGCTTTGGCCGCGTTTTGGTCCTGTCAACCAGACCGGGTATCAGTCTTTTGTCTGGTTGACAGGACCAAATCGCGGCCAAAGCTCAGCGTTTTGGTCCGGTCAACAGACCCGTCAGTCTTTGTTTGATTAATCGGACCAAAACGCCTCGTTTTGGCCACAGTTCGACACTGCAGGGTGTGCATGTAAAGACAAAAATAACCTTTTTGAGTGTGTAGATAGTGAGCAGTGGCGGACCCAGGATTTTTTTCCTGGGGGTGCGGAAATTTTTAAAAGATTTTAGACCCCTAGCTATAGAAAAAAATTGGTTCATAGCGGGTCGGATCGGGTCGGGTAATGTAAAACAAGTAAAAACAAACAAACAAAGTTTCATAGCGGATCGAATTAGATCGGGTCGGGTCCATTTCAATTCTCAAACAATCAAACCCTAGTTCCTAACTTCCTATCACATTAACAAACAAAAAAATCAAAGTTCAAACCATCACTACTTTTATTTCTCTTAATCATTCAATAAAAGAAAAAAAACTTATCTATAACACACCTTGGTCTTTAATTAGAATAATCAAGCGAAAAAAAGTGGTTCAACCCCTTTCCTCTTGAGAAATCGCGGCATAACTTCCCTACTCATTGTTCATTCCTAATCCTATCACATACAAAATAAACAAGGATCTTCAAGTGTTCAACCATAGCCCATGTTCCTTAATATTCAATTTAAAATTTTGAATTTCAAGCCCTAGTAATTATTATTTGCCAACCAACAATCATATAATCAACAAACATGTTTGCCAACCAAAATTTTGAATTTCAAGCCCTAGTAATTATTATAAGCCCTAGTAAAAAACATGTACCTGTCAGGGCGGCCTGAATTACCCAGTTTGCAGCCGAAATTTTGCAGTCGCCGGCAGGAATTATGTTGTCGCTGGGCGCTGAAGTGAGGCAGAGGGTGGGCGGGAGTCGCTGGCAAGTGGCAGCAATTTGGGTTTTTTTTATTATGTGGACCTGTTTGTTTAACAAAACTAGTAGTTGGGTTGGGCTTGAATGAGTATTAAGTTAATGGGCTTGATGGATTGAATTTAAGTTTATTAAAGGAGGTGTAGGCTAACTTGTTTACATAATTTGATCAGGTTTCAATCCGTGTTCACAATTTTTTTTACATAAATTCCTAACATTTTTTAAGGGGTGCGGACAAAAATTTTCAAGGGGTGCGGTCGGAATTTTCAAGGGGTGCGGACGAAAATTTCCAAGGGGTGCGGTCTGGATTTTTCGCGAAAAATACCACTAAATTTTTTTTTTCAAGGGGTGCGGCCGCCCACCCACCCCATAACTTGGGTCCGCCCCTGATAGTGAGATAAGTGTGTGGATAGGTACACTCTTTAAAAAACAACCAACTTTGCCCAAGTTGCTGATGAACAAACCATCAACGCCCAACATGCGTTACGTCTAGATTATGTTAAACACACAAGCGATTCAAAGATCTTGTTCTCCAACTATCGATAATCACAAGCTTGACTCACAAGTTTGCACAAAACTTTTATGCGAATTTATTTAAGAAAGGAGTTCTAAAACTAAACAAGGAGAACACCTAACTAGAAAATCAATAAACCTAATCGGGTTTATATACACACCCGTACAATACTAATATTATTATTTTTACTTTAAACTAATCTCCTCCATCCACCCCATAAGATTTCATCGAACCACCCTTCAAGTTTGTCTAACGTTGCATACCTTTTAACAGATTGCACATTATTTGTGGTTTATGTAATTACACTGTTACACTGCTTTTTATAATGTGTGATTGTCTGGATATATTCGTTGTCACTCGAATAGCATATAAAAATATAACAAATAAAAATTCCGATGTTACATATGGGTGAAACTACGCTACATCCGCCCCATGAGACTAAAATTGAACGACCCTTATGTTTTTCATATTAACCGTCCGGGTCCTTTATGTTGGTATTGCCTCAAGTTTCACAACAACTTGCTAAGAGGACTTTGCACAGTGTGAACTGAATATTTAAACATCTTACAATCAAGTTGGTTGAAAGAGGAATCGGATTTTTCAACATCTCCCAATCTCCAATAATACATTTGTCTGTCTTTCTAATACTACCGGTTCCTACTTTTCTTTTAACGTTGTTGACAATGACATGATACATCACATATTGGCGACACACTTTTTTCTTCTATTTATAAATTGATAGTTAATATATTTTAATTTTAAATTTAAATTTAAATTGAGAGAAGATAATGATAATGTCATAACACGGAAACCAGTCACATGTCCTTTGGAATTTTGTGGCACTTGTTGAAATGGTATCTTGTATACAATTTGACTATTTGTATATGCTGAAACCTAGCAGACGTTTAGTCTCTTTGTACTGTTCGGACAACTACTATGAAGACCATGTATCAGTTTTGTTGGTTTATTTTAAACGAAAAAACAGATTTTTGTTATAAATATATTATTATATTATTGTGGTTATAACTCCTAAAATAGTCTGACTTCTTCTTTAAGTTTTCTTATCCTATATATACTACATTTACATTGTATCTCTTGTATTAGATATATCTATTAATGAAATATCAGTCTTTTTCTCCCTACATCTCTTTCTCTTATTGTTTGCTATTAGGTCGTTGTTTCACAACACGTTATTAACACGAGTTCGCTCGTTGATTTCGTTTTAGAGAAATCGTTTCACTTTCCCTAGGCACAAATAGAAGAGGTACTTGGTGTTCTATTCTGTTGACGAAATCATCGCAGATCTGCGACACCCTGTTCATCCCGGATTTCTAACGGAGCAACGTTACCCACCAAAAACTGGGTGGTTCATATTGTTCAAGGTATTATTCTAATCATTTACTACATAATATGGAATTTGATTTTTATGTGAGTAATTTACAATGTAGTATACGAGAAATATTGTATGATACTTTAGTTTTTAAACTCTTAAAATTTAAATTAAATGAATGTAATCGTAGAGAATCAATTTTTTTTTTCTTACATAATTGTAGGAAATCAAATACTTAACTCTTTGAAGAAAAAGTCTACTATAATTTTTAAGAAGAAAGGAAACAAATATGTGGTTAAGCCCCTATATTACCACGACCCCCACTAAAAATTTGGCTAAGCTTCCTTAAGACTTTTAAAAAAAAATCTTGATCTCTCACTCATTGTAAATTGTATAATACTGTAAAAAAAAGTGTAAGTACCAATAACCTATGCATATATTTGTCACTATAGACTCTTCCTACGTTTTCTACACAAAGAGACTTTGTTACGCCTTAAACCCACCATAAAAAAAGTAATACTAAAATATTAAATAATACCCCAGTAAGATTATCTTTACAATTAATTATGTTAGATTTTATATGTAACAAGGGATGTGTATATATATTTTAGTTATATGGTTCGGTGCCTAGGTTGAGAGAATAGGTGCGTTTAGACGAAGGGATGTGATGGTTGAGTTAAGGCAACCCAAGTTACTTTTTATATAAGAGTATAATATCAAACAATGTAACACTGAATTTGTCCATATATAAATAAGAATATATATATTATTAACTTGCTAAAAGATGACAAACTTAATATGGTTTAGCTTGCACATTTCAATATTATTAAACGTACCATGTGACTCATATATTTAATGGAATTCGATATGACAAATGAAACAAATTACTATAGCATTAACAGAATATGGTTTCCAGGGATTATATTATATTTCTTATATAACTAATCACAACTGATATCAAAAAGATGAATAATCTATCAATAAGTCCTGATGAATATTCGAGTAATCAATGGATAATAAATACGCATATCAAGTCATTATGATAGCATATTGTGATGTTTCACTATCAGAACTTATTACCATAAGATTATATTTAAATTATTCTTATATAAGAAAATTTTTAAAGTATCATATATATTACTAGGTTATTACCCGTGTGTCACACGGATTGAACGGTAAAAAAAGAAAACACATATAACTTAATATTCAAAACAATTTAAATAATTACGAATGATCTCGATTGCGAGTTGATGAGCACTCTTATTCTCGACCCTTGCAAGTGCGTCTACAACTTCATATGTTTCTTTGTTGGTAAAAAGCTTCAAGTAGTATCGTGATGATGATTTTGGTACCCCCCCACTTGCCAACTATTTCTTCAAGTTTTTCAAACCCCTGGAAATAAAACAAAGAATATTTTTATTTTTATTTTTTGAACAAAAAGATTTTAGAGCTTTTTAATATTGAAAGTGGCAAATTAGATCTATCTACTAGTATGGACTTTTTCAAGTTATGTTTTGACCCGTTAGTAAAAGGAAACAGGTCGTAAGTTGCCAAAACCGTACTTTAAATGATTCAAACCCTTATGTCACGTTATTCAAAAGGGTTGAAATATATTTAAGTGATCTAAATTTGTGATGTGATTAAAATTAAAAATCTTTGAATAAAAGTTGTTTCAAGTCATTACGATATGTGTAATACCCAATTTGACCCGTTAACCCACCCATTTTGCCATTTTCACTTTAATATTATTTAGATATGTGGCCACGCGATTTGTGAAGTCGCCAAAAGTCTCCATAATAGTATATTCATGACATTAGCAACTAATAAGTCAAGGAAGATGATTTATTTGTTTGGTAAGTGTAGCTACAGCCCTAAAAACATTTTCTTGGTAGGATTGGTCTTGAACTCTCGATGCAACCAACTTTTTATTTATTTTCAAATTGTTTGATGAATCTGGCACCATGTACAGTGAACCAGGTTGACAACATATATAAGCAGAAAATTTAGACAGAAAAACAGATAAGGCTTAAAAATCGATTTTCTAAGTTCTGACTGTCTTAACCAGTGCACAATGCACAATCTGAATAAGGCTTCATATCCAACAATATGTTTAAGTGGTACATTAAATAAGGGTAAAGATAACTTCATCAGGATGTTATTACATTCGATAACGGTTAAGTTTAACTTCAGTTAATTGGGATTTAGTTAAGTTTGTATTGGTAATTGTGTTTCGTCATTGACATAATTTTGGGTTTTTAGTGTCTCCATTTTAAATCTGAATAAGGCTTCATATCCAACTAAGGTAACTTAATTTATTTTACCATTTTTCGTCTTGACATGAACTGCATACTTTATTTGGTGCTATATAGCTTTTTCTTTTTCATTTTAAATTTTCAGATGATTAATGTATTAAATTGATTAAAAATGATACTGTTACAATAACGTTCATCAATTTAGGAGATTTTGTAGATACTCCCTTTGTTTTCTAGCCTAGGGATGAGCAAATGGTACCGGGTACCGGTTCGGAACATCGGTACCGAATTTCCCAAATCGACTCGTACCGATTCAGTACCGACAATTAGCATTTTCGGTACCGGTATTTACCGGTTTTACCTTCAAACACCGGTCCGTACCAGTACCGAACCATACTGTACCAGATATTTTTGGTACCGGTACCCATTTTTTGGGATTTTCGGTACCGGTACCGGTTGGTACTAAGTTAATCCCTACTTTGTACCATAAATATTGCAACTTATAATTGGGTCTGTTATGAAAAATGTTTGAATGTACTTGACCCAATTCAAAAGTATAATTGGACAATTGATCTGTAACCATTGTATTCAAGGATATGCTGCCAGCTTTAACATGATTACTTTTCTGAAAATGAAAGGTTTTTTAAGTGTCATGGGACCAAGGGATGCAAGTTTGAGTTTAATGGTTATGAGTCCATGTAGGGTCGAGCACAACCATTAGGGTAACCATTGTAAGACGTATAAAACAGAGTTTAAGGTTTACCTACAGTCTAACATCACACATAGCGGTCGTAACTTCAGAACACTGTCGAAAAGGCACCAAAAGGCCTGTTCACCGACCAACCTACAATAAGAAATGAACGCTCAAATCAGACCAAACATTATGATCAAAAGGGAGTGCAACTCAAGTTCAAAGCTTTAAGTATACATCAGACACACATTTTCTTAGTGGGAATGAAGGTTTTTGATCACCATCTTCTAGCAGCCACTAAAAGCAATCGTATATGTCAAAGACAATTGCTCAACAGTCAACACATGTGAAAGCTGGATCCTCCTACAAAATGCATTAAAAATAAATAAATATAGGTGATATACGTGTGATCATCATAAGACGTCCAACCAGATAACAAAAGACACATTCAACAAAAAAGAACAAAAGAATTCATATCTTACATCATGATGCAACACTAATATGCTTGATTTCAGTTAAGAATCAGATTAATTAAGGAATTTACAAATCATAAACACCTTTAAGCGCAACGTGATTTTCAGAAAGAGTAACAACCCGATTTTGAATTTGGAAGAGATGCCTGTGATGTGATGCCTTCTAGAACACGTTTCAATTCTGCTTTAGCCCGTTTAACAGATTGACAACTATGAGATCAACCACACAAAGTTCACAAACACAGATCACATAACATAATTCGCCATAATCTACTTTCGAAACCAGCCTAGACTAACACACAGATCTGTTCATGGTGACAAATGGTTTGACGAATCAATAAAACTGCAAATTACATATAACATATGATCATCAATCAACATAATTCATAATCCACACATTAACCACAACAGATCTACTGCATTTTGTAACTAAAATCACAACTTAAACAAGCTCAAATTAAAGCTAAACTACTTGAGACTTGTTATAATAATTGGCTAGAACTAGAATGGCATTGAGAGTGGCTGCACCAGAACCAATCCGGTGGCCATCCGGGTCGGGTACAGCAAGAGTAATAGTAGAATCGGAGATCCGACCTTCAGCCTGAATCTCGGCTTCGTTGCAATTGAAAAACAAAAAAAAAAGAATCAAAATCAAACAAACAAACAACCATACGAACACGTAATGAAGTGAATTGAAATTGTTGTTGAAAAACCCTAATTTCTTTTAACAACAACCATACAAATAGGAAAAATCGAAAACCTAGAAATTGGCAATGAAAACATACTGTATTACGGATCAAATCTTCAGCCCCACACAATTCATTCATGCAAATCTTCACCGGCAACAACGACATTTCACCCCCAAATCTCTCTAATCAAACCCCTACACATGCAATCAAAAAACCCCAAATCAAAACCCTAACAAAAATCCCCAACTTCCTTCACAATTACCATATCACAACCCAACAATCAAATACTCAAACCCATCAAAATTCTAACTTTAAATAACACAAATCGAAGTATAATTTACAAAACAGAGAAAAAATTAAAAAGATTAAAAGCACGAGTTATATACCTTGTCGAGGTTAAGCGCGAAATTCTGAATCCTTCGATTAAAAACACCCTCATCCGGAATCTTGGCTTCGATGCAACTGAAAAACAAAAAAAAAATCACGATTGAAATCAAAATCAATGAAAAGGAGATAGGGTTGGTAGAGAGAGTCGGTGGTATGAAGGGCAGAATAATTTGTCTTCACGTGAAAGAAAGGTGTAGGAGTGACACATAGGATTTTGTTGGTGTGGCTAGTCTAAATTTTTGGCAAGTGTCCACATTCACATGGGTTAGTCATTTATTAGAGGAGATAGATAAGCAACTCATAATGAATATACATAATCCTTGTATAAACAAAGTAATAAATATTCATATAAAATAGAGGAAAACTATCATGGCATGATTTTAGTTAATATTGTTCATATGTATATATTTAATTAAAGCAACTAAATATATGTATAGTTTTATATATTCATATATATATATATATATATATATATATATATATATATATATATGTATAGTTATCACTGTAAATCTAGTGTATGTATATGCACACTCTGCACATAATAGATTCTTATTATATATAACTCTCAATAATCTTTATGACCATGGTAACAAGGTTTCAACTTTAATAAAGAATCATTGAGATATGTATATGTGAAGACACTTATACATGTTATGTATTGTGGTCATGATACTTATATATAATTTATATGTTATGATAGCCAAGTTACGCAATATCAATGATAATGGGACTGTGTATATATGTGCTTTTAGAGTTACAGATATTTAAATTCATTCCACTATATCACTCGATATAGTTACCGTTTTTTTGGTAAGAATGATAGTTTGAGTTACAACAATCATATCGCATTATAAAGTAAAGTACTATCATAATTATGATTATATACATATTATGATAAACATATGTATATAATTTGTTTAATGACAATAGTGTACACAGTCTTCAAAATATATGATCGCATTATACGATTGCCACTATATATATTTGATAAATCAAATATTTTTAAGAAGCTATATATTTGTTACATTCTTAATCGTAGTAATTTACAATAGTTCTTTGAGTTCTTTTTCAACTTGTTTTTTAGACGCTCTTCTGTAAGCATCCACCATTAAGTAGCATAGAGTATTCTTACATGGTTTGGTCATGAAAATATATATCTCAATTTATATTATATGAAAAGAAGATTGTTTATGATGAAAAATTGGCTAGAAGATTTCATTTGTCATACATGAGATTTACTGCTGAAGTAGCAATATCGTTAAAACGGTATGAAGGTTTGACATAACTTTATATTCGTATGTCTGAGAAATTAATGAAAAACCATGAATGACTTGATATGATTATGGATGAGAAAATAATTAAACATCATGTAACTTGTTTGGTTGTTCTCTGATCCATGAAAGGAATATATATTGACCATTGTGATCGTTCACATAATTGAGAAAATTATAATGGTGGTCATATTAAAATGAGATCGACCATCAGAAATGAAACATGATTGTTTGAACTTTGTAGTTATGATATATTCTCTCTTATTTTAGGCTTTGTATTACATACGAGCAAGTATTACATATACGATCATAAACCAGAAGTTTATAGATCATAATTTTTAATTTATTGGCATGACCGGTTAGACCAAACCGTGTCAATGATGATGTGAAACGTATTGAAGAACTAGAAGATTCTTCAAGTTGGTAATTAACATGCAATATTTGCTCTCAAGGGAAGTTAAGTATATACCAATAAAAGTAGGGTGTGAATCTCTAGATAAAGTTTGGAAATGATAAAAGGATATGAATATCCTATCATTATACCATTTAGTGTTTTAAATCGATGAATCGTCTAAATGGTTATCATGTATGCAACTTGAAGTTTGCATGATTTGTCTTAGCTACGAAGATAGCAAGCATGTTATTCCACATTGGCATATTTGTTTTGGTAAATTTAATTCCCAAGTGATAAATGATTATTGGAATAAGTGTTGAACTTTCTATAAATTTACACATGAATTGCTTTTGTTGAAGACAGTAACCAAACGTCTACAATTGATTGCAAAACCAATAATCATGAGAGCAAAAGTTTATGTTTAAATTTGAGTTCATGTGATTTTAAATATGCGATAACATTAATTCACATCAAGCTAACATGTTGTAGTAGTTTCTCCCCATTATAGTTGGTTTTTGGTCAGGAACCAAGTATATCCCTTCTAAGATTTTGGTTGTGCGGTATATATTGAAATTTGATCCACCATTACGCACAAAGATAAGACGTTAAAAGGTGGTTGGGAATATATGATAACGAATAGAGCTTTTCACGAGATATTTATTTATGGCTCAATTAATTGATATTTATCTCAATGGATTAACATTCCCAACATCAAGGGGAGATAAAAAGCAGTTGGAACATAATTGAGTTTGTATGAATTATCATTGATCCTCAAAACTAAAAATTATGAACTAGAAGTTCAAAGGATAATTCATTCACAAAAATTAGCAGACGCATTCACTGACCTTAAAGAATGACTAGTTAAGTCATATATACCAACTGCTAATGCTCCGACTAAGATAATTGTCTCAAAAGGGCAACATATATTGGTAAGGAGTCTATGGCACGCCCGAATCGTGATAGGCTAGTCGATTCCAAAAAAAATAAAATCCTCGAGAAAGGGAGCAAGTAATGAAGATGGTCAAGTCGAGGTATGTAAAAGGGTCTTCTGAAGAGACATTAGACATAAAGGTTCAAGAAGGACCTCAGGTACCTGAAAGTAAAGAGATCTCGTTAAATAGCATCATGTCTAAAAAGTATATGGAATCGAAATAAAATCGACGTCGTTATACTTTTGTATATAATATAGCGCTTGTAATGATGAAATGATAAGGATCAAGATTTAAGATCTGCCTATGAATGAATACAAAGAAATAATTGGCCAAAACGAAAGATGCAAATGGGGCAGAGTTAAATTCTCTATTGAAATGGAAAGTTTAGGACCAATAGTCCATACAACGAAGGTTGTAAAACATATTAGAAACAAACAGATCTTTTATGTGAATCAATAAATGAAAAGAAAATGGTATAAGGCAAAATTGGTGGCACAAGGATTTCGCAAAGACCTCAAATTGATTATGAGGAGTCGTATTCTCCAGTGGTGGATACAATAGCTTTCCAATATTTAATTAGTCTAGTAATAATATTAAAGAGAGAATTGGCATGCGTTTTATGAATGATATTTATCACTTGATAATGGAAGTTTACATGAAAGTCCTTGGAGGATTTAAATTATCAAAATCATGTAAATAAAGTTCTCGAGAACAATATGATCGTTGTATACATATTCATATTTGAATACGATTGAACTCCTGATGAGTTACCTAAATGTGAATTGAAACATCTTAACGATGTAATTCTTGTGCACCAATAAAGATACATAGAAAACTTGTACATGATGATTATGATTATGATATCTCAATAAAAAGTGTACAAGCATAATACAATATGGATTTTGGAAATAAAAACAAGTATTCATGATGAAAGAAGAGTGAATGCATATGCATATTTGGATAAGATGGAAAGAATTTCCTCATGGATTAATAATGAAAGAAGCTTTGGAATCAAAACCTCAAGAACGTGCTATATCATGTTCATAAAAATGGTATGGACTAAAATAGTTGAGTCGAGTGTTGTATAACTTGAGATATTCAGATAAAGAGCAATATAAGTTTGATAATATTATCCATCTTTATCGAATATCGAAAGTCCTCTAAAAAAGTTCACTATAATCGCAGTTTATAGTGATGATGTCTAGGCATCATCAAGAGAAACTGTCGAGATTTTAGAGGGAGAATTTTTAATGACCCTGACACAATATAGTTATTACTCAACCTACAGTTCGAGTATATTTGTGATCATATTTTTATCCATTGATCAACTACATCCAGAAGATGCTGGGACATTTTTATTATGGATAAAGCTGAATCTTAAAGTATGTTGAAGGTTGTTAAGACAGTTCTATAAGAAATGCCTATCATCATCGAACCAAAGTAAGGATTCTCATTCCAAAATTACCATGGCTAAAGTTCAATTGTGCATTGATATTTCTTTCTAGCTATGCATGATTATATATATCTTTTATTTAAATGAGGAGACATTCGAATGGTAAAGTAGATATATCGAATGCCTAAAGGTAAGAATGATATGTGTTTATGTTTTACTAACCCATGAAAACTAGTTTTGTTAGTCTTGTAGATGTAAAGAATATAACACAATATAGTCGTGGATCTTATGGTATTTGTTCGCAAGAGGAAGCACTAGAAGTCTCACAAGAAGATTTTACAACATTACTCAATATAAAGGATTGCACTTCAAGACATCAAACGACAAATCATTCTACAAAAGCTTTGTACAAATTTCTAGAAAGATAGACACACATCAGGATACATGTTAAAATGAGAGTGAGACTTATTTAAGTTGCACTCTTTTTCCCTCACTAAGTTTGTCCCATTTGGGTTTTCTTAGTAAGGTTTTTAATGAGGCAACTCACATGATCTAGAAGTATCATGAGAAGAAAATACGCGCTGCACTCTTTTTCCCTTAGCTGAGGTTTTGTCCCACTGAGTTTTCCTAGCAAGGTTTTTAACGAGGCAGCATCTCAAAGCGTATTAAGTTGATAACCAAGGGGGAGTGTTATAAATATATTATTATATTATTGTGGTTATCAACTCCTAAAATAGACTGACTTATTCTCCAAGTTTTCTTCTCCTATATATACTACATTGTATCTCTTGTATTAGATATATCTATTAATGAAATATCAGTCTTTTTCTCCCTACATCTCTTTCTCTTATTGTTTGCTATTAGGCTAGTAGGTCGTTGTTTCACAACAATTTTCATATTTTAACTCTACACTATATCTTTTTTCGTTCACTTGAGAAATTATATCTTACCACTTGAAAAGTTAAAGTCTTATTTAATACTTTGGTACTCTTAGAGTAAATGCCCTTCGTGTATCGGTTTGTTAATTTTTGAATTTGTATATATTTTTATAAGACTTAAATAATATAAATTATATTGTTATCACTGTAATATTGATTTATGTTTACTAAATGACATTTTATATCTTGTTTAGTAATAGTTGTCTTATAAAGTAACAATTATCACATCATTATATACCTTCGATTTAGTCGGAGTTCTTGTAGGGGATGGCGACATAATTTGCAATTCAGTAACTTTAAATTGGAAAGATAAGAAGTTCAAAATGTGGGTTTCTGAAGAACTAGGTGACTGGGAGCCGGACTGTTTAAACTCCGGTGAAGTTTGGGAGGAGAAGATTGAGCAGGATGAAGAGAAAGATGAGGAAGTTAGGGTTAATTCACTCTCGTCGGAGGGTATGGAGAATCCGGCGGAGTCGCCGACGGGATCTAAGGGAGAGGGTTCGATGGGTAGGCAGACAGTCATTCCAATGAATGTTGTTCCTGAAGTCGAAAGGTTTGACTTTGGTCCTGTTGATTGCATGCGGTAGGAGCCGGTGACAGTGAGGCGGTTCATGTAACACCCTGCGTTTTCATACTTTCTATATTGTAAACCTATTTTTGGGAGTCTTGTATTATTGTAATCATTCTTTCGTTGTAATCGATGTAAAATCCGAGACTTGGATTATAAATAAAACTCGTATTTCTTTAATATCGCATTATATGTACTCTATACACGCTCATACGTTTAATTTCGTTAAACATTCGTCTCGTATTTGTAATACTTGGAAATTATGTGTTAATCTTGCAAATACACGAAACTTATGCATAAAATGCCTTTTGATCATATACGATACTTAAATGCGATATTCATACGCTTAATCATACTTGGTTTATGTTCTTCATATTTGTTTTAACCTTATACTATGCTTCTATGACGAAAATAACCCCTAAAACACCTTAAAACCCTAAAATATAAACTAGAGGGGCCTAAAGTGTAAGAAACAAAAACTTGTCTGGAGGAGAGTCGCAGGCTGCGAAGCACCCCCAGACCTTATGCTAGCCGCGAGCCACTCCCCAGATCAGAAGCTTCATTTCAGCTCGCAAATTTGAGCGGGATTAGTGTTTAATTGAAGTTTAAACTCGTTTTTTGCATTAAATACCCAACTACAACCTACCCTAACCTTCTCCTATAAATACCAAGCCATCTCCAAGCCATTTTCACTTTTCTAAACACTCACAACACTCCCAAATCACTCTAAATTCGCAGCAACATCAAAATTTCCGACAGATTCAGCAAGCTTCACTAAAGTGAGCATAACTCACTCGTTTCCTGTCCGATTTACTCGATTCTTTTTCCTACTACTTTGGATTGACCTTAGCTATGTTTCCAGAGGTTTTCCCTGGAAAACCAGGGCCTGGAATGTCACCAAAAAGGCTCTAAAATTCACTGTTTGTTTCTGTTTTGATTCAATCTTTACTAAACTTGTTTAAACTTGAGTTAAACTCTTCTCAAACATATGTCCTTATGCTTATAACCACATCTGTGGTTAGTTAGGCTTAAAAACAAGGTTGAGACATTCAAAATCAGAGGTATAAACCTCACAAACTTTCTATTTTGTTCAAGGGTTTAACCTACAAGTGATGTTCAAGCTTAAGACTTGATGAATGTGTGATTTAGGATTAGCTTGGGCTATCCTACTTGAGAATCCACACATTTCTTGATGTTTTTCCATAGATTAGTTGTCTTATTTCCTTTCTTATTGTATGTTTCTGACCCTTCTTGAATGTTCATAACATCAAGTGTATTGGTGAACACCTAGAGGTACCTAAATGGAAGACTTGTTCTTCCTACCTCCTACATGATCTCTATAACACAAAAGCGGTTCCTAAATTGAGGATTCATCCTCCTACCTCATGCTTGAAATATTGGACTTATTAATATACATAATCTATATAATACTTATATAAACTATCCAAATATTCGAACCTTTGATGATGAATTTGTGTTCATTCGTCAAAGTACTAGATTACATCATCTAAGACCTAATAACTTGTTATGATTCTAATGGGTATCCTACCCATAAAAACATTCTAACCCTTGGGGTTTCATAGTGTCAAACAAGTATTATATGATTAGATGATTACTTTTCATATGTTTATTTTCATGTCCACAAACTCCAAATCGAACACATTCAACTTACTAGTCTCAACAAATTCGTCACATTGGATAATCGGAAGAATTAGCAATATTGTGAGTATACTTGACCCGTTTTACCGTTTTCACACTTTTGGGTGTAACATGTTTTATATACAAAACACACTTATTCTTATGCAAATACATAAACAAACAATCCAATACATGCTTACTATTTGTTATGCTTGATTCGTGTTTTCTGGGTGATTCTTACTATTTGTTATGCTTACTATTTTACCCTCCACTTAACATGTATGGCGCTATAGGAGTAACGCACCACCCGTGAACGAGAGGTCATGTTAGGTTTATTCATTCATACTTGCGTAAACAGAGGGTTGACTTGTAAATCGCATGCCAGTTTATACTTTAATCTTGATAACTAGGTTTGCCATGTGGATTGTTCCTTATTATTTTTTATACTTATATACTACGCACCAAACTTGTATGCTCGCCAATACTTTTTGTATTGAACTACACTTTTAAAACTTGTTGCAGGTTTAGCAATGATGTTGGTGATGCATGGAATCTAGTAGGATGCTTAGATACACACTTTAAATTTGTATTCTTATTGTATTTCATTATTCATGTTGTAATTGTTTCAAATACTTGTAATTGACTCTTTAGAAATGGAATGGAAATTTATTATTTAAATATTTGTCACAAATAGTGTTATGAAGTCTCTTGCAATCTATTTCGTTTCACTCCGATGTTTCCGCCATCAGTTGGGGTGTGACAGATTGGTATCAGAGCCATAACTATAAGGAATTAGGAAAAATTGCCATGCTTTTGACTTAGTCTATAGTTAAGCACCAAATTCGACCATACTTGCTTCACATGCTACTTTTATGAAACATCTTTATGTGTTATTCTTGAAATGTCTCTTACGCGTTATTTTCTTGAAATGTTTTATCTGCTTATACTTGTTATTATTATTTCGAACATACGTCATTTTACTCGTCTATACTAAAACTCGAAATCACTCGTATCATACCAACGAGACGACTTCACCAAAATAGGCGTGAAACCCACAATTTGGTGAACGGCACTCAATCCACCTATTCTTTTTATACAAAATTCGCCACCAAGTTAGGAGTGAGATCCTCACCTTGATAGAGAATTTCCATTTTCAAATTCTAGTGGACCCTCGTCAAAGTGTCGAAATTAAATTTTTGACCCGACGAGTACCAACCGCACTTAGGGTACGAAATCGTCAAGTTAGTGGTGAAACCCGCACCTTGTCGACTAGTTCCACTCCTTGACTTTTCATCAATCTCGCTAAGTCTCGAAATTTCGATTGATTTGGGGACATGTAGTAACCGGAAGGGTAAATACCGTTAACCGACTTGTCGGCGAGAGCATTCCACCTATTAGGCCAAAGCATGCTCCTTAAATTCGAAAAACTTTTCGATCACTTTGGTTAGTCGAAGTTCCGTTTTGGAACCATCCGAACTTTAATCAAACATGTGTTTTCTATTATTAATCTTATACGATGCAAACTTTTCAAGTTCAAATCCATTTTCGGGACTATTTTCCTTCCACACACATTATACTAAAAACTTTCATACATTTATACATATGCATGATTTCAAAACGTCACTCAATTTCGTTTACATTCTTTGTAACATCAAAATGGAGACATATCATCGAGATAGGAGTGATTTCCTTACCTTGACGATTAACTCCACTCTTTTTCTTAAAACGACCTCACCAACGGGTTAGGGGTGATTCCCTTACCTAGGTGATCGTTACCAAAACCTTCCTTCAAAGAGACTTTATTATACAAACACGATGCAGTTTTATACCTAAGTCGTTATCATTTGTCAAAAAATCCTTACTTATGCAAATTTCGAAGTTTATTGTTTTATCAAACGTATTTCTTACCCTACAATCTATTTTTACATAACTCGCATACACGAAATTCATAGTCGTACCTTAACACGTTTTATTACCCGAATTTCAAACCTTACAATTTAATCGGTCCAATGAACCTCCTGCCCATGAACTTCATATTCGACTTAAACACTAAAACACACTCATGTTATATCACCATACTAAAGATGTTCGTTCTCAATCGGAATTCAAAACTCTTTTCAATAATCACTAAGTCCACTTTGCTAAACTCCTTCTCTAAGGATCAACGTTTTCATAGGAACCTTCAAAATTCAAAATGTCTTGTTTTGATGCAAATGAAACAAACCCATTATATTCGAAAACTTTTTTTTCCTTCTACACCGCTTAATTCGTCATTCAAATTCAAAACACGTGGGCTAGAAGACTTCATGGGGACCGACAACCTTCAACATATGTAAACTCTTTTAAAACAAAAGTAGCATTTCCATTTATTACGAAACACGTCACGCATAACCAAGGAATACTTTATATTGTCTTACACTTACATACTATATTCTACCTTCCAAATCAAACTCGATCTATTTTTTTATTCAATAAACTCAACATCTTGCTTAAACAACTATACATGAATATAATAACACATGTTTTAGTCAATACCTCGCGACACTTTTGTTTATATCATCTTACATACTCAAATTTCTCAAACGTTTTATGTGCCTAAATTCGTTATGTTTCGACACATACCATATACGTAAAAAATTTTATTATTTGTGCCTAAGCTCATATTCATACTTTTTATGCTTATACTTATACTCATACTTACGTGCATATCCATACTTAAACTTATACCTATGCTCATGCTTTCATTCATACTCATGATTCATACATTCATACCCGTACGCGAGTGGAATACGAGGGATTCGCTTATGTGGGTCCTATACATACTTAAAAATGGACTTGCTTATATACTACATTCTTATACGTACACGTTCTTATTTTCAAATACCTTAATTCATATGCAACTAGTACAAGCTATGCGGATCATGCGACGATCAGTATAATCACGGGTGCACACGGGATTATAGTGGTAAGCGCATGAGAACCATAGAGTGTACTGCTGTACATGGTAAGACACAGAACGTAACATGACACCGAATACGAAACGGACGTAATATGGTCAAAACATGGTGGATACGCCGCTGGTACTTCCTATATATAAGTGTTCTCACCATGTTACCAAACTTTCGTAAAACGTGCCATGAGAAATTCGGTGTTTTACAGACCATGTTTAGACCTAAGATGCAACTGCAATAACTCACGAACACATTGCTAACGCATTAAATCCGATTATCCACGACGAGACCTCATTCTTAACACATTGCTTTCGTTTATCCAATTTGCACCGTTCTCCTACTCGTATACGTTTATTAGATCAATCGTCCACCATTATACCTCCATTATCCTCCGTTAGCCTTCTTTTCCTTTTATATGAACCTCGTTTACAATCTAGCCTGTTTAAACATTCGAATCCTAATCTACCACCTTACTTTTAAAGCCATCTTTCTACTCCTTATACCTGTGCAAACAACCCTAGTTGGTCATACCTACAAAACCATTTATACAAAATTTTCCTTCTTAAATACGACACATTTAAATACATCTCCAATTTAAGTTATCCAAACTTGTTTTGTAACACCTCGTAAATTTATGTCCAATAATATATCAACACGTGTCATGGACTTTAAACGTTTAAAGGATTGATTTAGAGGGACTAAAGTTGACAAACAAGGAATCTATGTGAATAAAAGGGTTCAAAGTGTCAACAATGGATAAATATACTTTACAATAACCCTACATGATGTTTATACCCTTAAACGAATGAGTCATGGATCATACGAAGCTAATTATGGAAGAAAGTGAGAAATTACAAACTACAGGGGTTAAATGTGTCAACATGTTTAAAGTATACCTCTGAGTGACCTTTTAGCAAACCCGAAACTTTGTAATGATTAAATATGCTCACTAGAATATGTGATAAAAATTTCACAAGGTTTTGACAAAGTATGAGAAAGTTATGACAACATTCGTATACGAGGGGTTAAAAGCGTCAACGTTGAAATTTAAGGCTTTTCGGGTGATCAAAAGTTAACCGAGGACTTAACAAAGTTTGTATATGTCTTGGAGCCCTTAAAAGTTAAGTTAGAGGGTAAAAAATGCAAGAAATAAAGTTAAAACCACGTTTACAAGGACCAGGGACCTAAAGTGCAAAGTTTGGAAACTTGTAAACTGAGTCTGGGCTTCACACGGGGCGCGTAAGGATTGCCCAGAACCTTACGCGGGCCGCCTGGGACTGCCAACATCAGAAAATGTGGACAACTGCCTGTTTCAGCAAGTTTAATCGACTTATGGAGCTTGTTTTCTATTCTATGGGCTTGTTTGATGGTTTTTTTTGGCCTAGGGACACCTGTAATGATCCCATAACATCTATAGACTTGGTTGTCATGATCTTAAGGCATCAAAACCCACTATATAAAGAACCCATTGTTGCAACATTTGAGCACCTCACTTGAAACTCTCACAACTTCATTCCTGGAGATTTTTGGAGCTCAAGTGCACTTCCTAGAAGTCATTAGTCGTGCATAGGACTATTATTAGGAGCCCAGTAAAAGATACGTGAACTTGCTGTAATTGATTTATACTTTGCTTAGGCTAAGTGCAGGTACTATACGTAATAGGCTGGCTACTCCAGGCATCAATAACCAAGTCTCGCAAGCTCTAGATGTTAAAGTCTGTTGAACAATTTCCTTTTTCTTTCGATCCGCCTGTGGATCTGTTTCAACTATTTTGTGATACTTAATATTACAATTTATTCAGTTGAAATGAATCTATCTTTTGCTTTCGCTGTGCATTTAAATTTGTGTTGTTTGACTATGACGATATCAATTACGTCACGATACTTCCCACCGGGCCTACCGGTAATACGTGGAAATATCGAGGTGTGACAGGTTGGTATCAGAGCCAACACTGAGTGAATTAAACACTAGCCTTTTGTGTTTAATCTCAGTTACGCAGTTGCACATTCTCGAGTCTAGACAAAGAACATAGGACTAATCCTAATTCGTTTTATTTTGTCCTTAGTTGTTTCCTTTGTTATTTTCTGATTAGCCCCTGCATGGGCAAGTCATTTCAGTTAGAAGTCCCGTTTAGGGCAACCATGTACTTGTTTAAATTTTAATGGAACGGTTAGATTTATAATAACATTCCTAATTAAGATCTACCATTATAATAAAATGGCAAAATCTAAAAAGGACAAGACCTAGCCATGTGTCACCTTAAGACTGGGCCAAGATGGTAGTTCCTCAATTAGATTCAGATCCATATTAACATCTCAATTTAGGATTTTTCTGCGTTAAATATTAAAAAGAATCTTAAAGGTAAATCCTAGCCTAAATGTCGTTGCAGACATGGCCAAGATGGTAAAACCTATTCAAAAGATTCAAATCCTTGTTAACATCTGAAGACATGTTAACATTGGTGGCAAAAATGTGATTCGATAAAATTGCATAAGTCATCCTTAAATTGGATTACTCCAATTTTCCTTATTAAAATAATCATCCCTCTAAAGATGAAGTGCCTACGGGCTATAATTAACGTCCTCTGAGACTAAAGAGAGTGGTAGCCTACAACTCCCTCTCAAGAAAAGGTAACGAACTTTGATTCAAACCTTAATGCCTTGATTCCATAAAATCTGGGCTTATAAATTAAACTTGTCTACATGACTAGGCCTTATTGTGCTATTGTTAAATTATAATTAGGGATTGTAATAAAGATCCTGAATATGAATATATTTAGCAAATTGACCAAAAATAGTTATTAAAACCATGGTTAATAAATCGTCAAGAACGATGGTACTGTATAGACTTCCAAATAAACCTTGTCCTTATTTTCTTTTATGTAGAAATTAAAGCTACATGACTAGGTCAGAAGAGGTAAACAGTCATCCGGTGGAAAACCATGAAAATGCTAAGATACATGTGACCGGTGCGGAGCTGCAAGCATTAATAGATAATGCTGTTACAAAAGCTATAGAGCGGCAGTATAATGAATCTAGCGGGACTCGAAGTAGGACCCTATCCGCACCGCATTCCAAGCCTAAGACTCATTCAGAGGCTCACATCAAGCCACCCTCTAAGAAAGATGAGCCAAAGAAAGATGATGATCGACATTCATCTAATCAACACAGTGCACCATCCAAGAGGATAGTGTTCGATAATGAACCGCGTACCAAGTCTTGTACTTATAAGTACTTTGTTTCCTGCACACCCCAGGATTTCACTGGGGAGAAAGGGGCAATTGACTGTATGACTTGATTAGATGAAATGGACACTGTGGTCAATATCAGTGGTTGTGCTGAAAGAGATGTAGTGAAGTATGTATCCCAATCATTCAAGGGAGAGGCACTAGCATGGTGGAAGTCTCTCATTCAGGCTGCTGGAAAGATCCCACTCTACAATCTGACATGGGATCAGTTTGTTGCTCTCATTAAGGAGAATTACTGCCCTCAGCATGAGGTGGAAAGGATTGAGTCAGATTTCTTATCATTGGTGATGAAGAATCTAGATTGTCAAGCTTACCTCACCAGTTTCAATACCCTGTCTAGGCTAGTTCCGTATCTGGTAACACCGGAACCCAAGCGAATTACTCACTTCATTGGGGGTTTAGCCGCAGAAATTAAGGTCAGTGTTAAGGCATCGAGACCTGCTACTTTTAGATCAGCAGCTGATCTATCTTTGTCTCTTACTTTAGATGCGGTCAGATTGAGATCGCTTAAAAATTCTGAAGAAGGTAAGAGAAAGCGTGAGGATGACAACTCACGAGGGTCGGAGAAGAAGCACAAGGGAAACACTGAATCCAAGAAGTTTGGGTCTGGAAAGAGTAGTCAACGAACAGAGGAGAAGCCAAAGTGCACGACTTGCCAAAAACGCCACTTTGGAAAATGCAGACTTGAGTGCAAGTCTCAGTCAGGACCAGCTGCATGTGGGTTATGCAAGTCTAAAGAGCACAAGACTATGGATTGCAAGAAAATTAAGGATGCCACGTGCTACAACTGCAATGAGAAAGGGCATATCAAGACCAACTGCCCTAAATATGCCAAGAAGCCTGATGAGGTCAAGAAGACCAATGCAAGGGTCTTCCGGATGGATGCAAGGGAAGCTGTTCAGGACGACAATGTGATAACAGGTACCTTCCTCATAAATGTTGTTTATGCAAGAGTGCTATTTGATTCAGGAGCTGATAAGTCGTTTGTAGATAATAAGTTTTGTAAGTTGCTGAATTTACCTGTTAAAACCTTAAGTGTGAAGTATGAGGTTGAATTAGCCGATGGAACCATAGAAACCGCATCAATCGTGTTATATGGATGTGTTATATCCATTAGGAACCACTCTTTTCCATTGTCCTTACTTCCTTTGAAGTTAGCCGGTTTTGATATAGTTATAGGCATGGACTGGTTATCGCATAACCAAGCCCAGATCGTCTGCAGTAAGAAGCAAGTGGTGATTAAGACTCCGTCTGGTGAATCACTTACCATTCAGGGAGATACCCGGTATGGACTGCCTGAACAAATGTCTATGCTCAAGGCATCTAGATGTTTGAAGAAGGGTTGTGTCATTTATATGGCACAGGTGACTATTGATGAACAGAAGCCCAAGGTCGAAGATATTCCCGTCATTTCTGAGTACCCTGAAGTATTTCCTGAAGAATTAGCTGGTTTACCACCAGATAGGCAAGTAGAATTTAGAATTGACATCATCCCTGGAGCAGCGCCTGTCGCGAGAGCCCTTATAGATTGGCACCAACAGAGATGAAGGAATTGAGGACACAACTAAATGATTTGCTAGCCAAAGGTTTTATTAGACCTAGTTCGTCTCCATGGGGAGCACCTATCCTGTTTGTAAAGAAGAAGGATGGATCGATGCATTTATGCATCGATTATCGCGAACTTAACAAGGTCACTATTAAGAATAGGTATCCTTTGCCCAGGATCGATGACCTGTTCGATCAATTGCAAGGGGTAAGCTACTTTTCTAAGATTGATTTGAGGTCAGGCTATCATTAACTGAGGTTAAAGATGAAGATGTACACAAAACTGCATTTAGGACTCGTTATGGCCATTATGAGTTCCTAGTGATGCCTTTTGGGCTCACTAATGCACCAGCAGCGTTCATGGATCTCATGAATCGTGTCTGCAAGCCATACTTGGACAAATTTGTTATTGTCTTCATTGACGACATTCTAATTTATTCAAAGAATCATGCTGACCATGCGAAGCATCTTCGATGTATCCTGGAACTACTTCAGCAGGAGAAGCTTTATGCCAAGTTCTCGAAGTGTGAATTTTGGCTTCGTGAAGTCTAATTCCTTGGACATGTTGTTAGTGAGCATGGTATCCAAGTAGATCCCGCTAAGGTTGAAGCTGTTATGAATTGGCAAGAGCCAAAGACGCCTACAGAGATTCGTAGCTTTCTAGGTTTAGCAGGATATTATAGGCGATTTATTGAAAAGTTCTCAAGGATTTCTGCACCCCTAACTTCGTTGACGCGTAAGAATATTAAGTTTGACTGGGGTAAGCAGCAGAAATCCTTTGACATCCTTAAGCAAAAGTTGAGCAAAATGCTCCAATATTAACATTGCCTGAGGGAATAGATGAATTTGTGGTATATTGTGATGCATCACACACCGGCTTGGGTTGTGTGCTTATGCAGAAAGGCAAAGTCATTACCTATGCTTCGCGTCAGTTAAAGGTGAACGAGAAGAATTATACCACCCATGACTTGGAGTTGGGTGCTGTTGTATTTGCACTAAAACTTTGGAGGCATTACTTGTATGGGACTAAGTGTGTGATCTATTCTGATCACAAGAGCCTTCAACACTTGTTTAATCAGAAGGACTTGAATATGAGGCAGCGGCGATGGATGGAAACTTTAAATGATTATGACTGTGAAATAAGATATCATCCAGGCAAGGCAAATGTAGTCGCCGATGCCTTAAGTAGGAAGGAAAGAGTGAAGCCTATAAGAATCAATGCCAAGAGCATTGAATTAAAGAATAGTTTGAATGAAAGGTTGTTTGCTGCACAGAAGGAAGCTGTTTTAGAAGCTAACTATCCGAATGAAAAGTTAGGAGTAACTGAGGAGCAGTTATCCTATGGCAAGGACGGAATACTAAGATTAAATGGACGAATATGGGTTCCAGTTTATGGAGGGCTTCAGGATGTTATCCTCCAGGAAGTCCACAATTCTAAATATTCCGTTCATCCTAGAGCTGATAAGATGTACCAGGATCTGAAGGCGAACTATGGGTGGATAGGCTTGAAGAAGTCTATAGCTGCCTATGTAGCCAAATGTTTGATGTGTGCACAAGTTAAAGCTGAACATCAAAAGCCGTCAGGTATGCTACAACAGCCTGAACTTCTGTAACACCCTTATTATTATTTAACAATTTTCGTATAATTTACGAAAATAAACGGGTAATTAGAATTTCAATACATTGAAAATACTGGTTTCATTAAACTTTATTTACAGAATTAAAACTATACAAAATAACATGTTTGAGTTCGTCATTTAACAAGACAACGATACATAGTGCGGAAGCTTATTTCTTGATCGTGTTCGGTTCTTCGTTGTGCTTGATCATCCTCCGGTGCTAAAATCATACCTGAAACTCATAAAACATGAGTTGGATTAGTCATATGTAACTTAGAACGTATTTAAACGAGTTCGGGAAGCGAAACTGATTAAAATAATTTTTTTTTGCTAAATCAGGGTTCTGTCGCGTGTCGCGGAGGAACCATGTTGTTCCTTCGCGTGTCGCCTGGGAAACCAGTTTCCAGCAGGTTGCAGTTCAGATCAGCTATGCCAGTTTTTACGGAAACGGCCATAACTTCTTCGTTATTGATCCGTTTTACCCGATTCTTTTTCCTACGCGTCCGTAATTTAATCCTCCATCTTATGGAGTTAAAATCCTACATCCAACATAAGAAATTTTGAGACTTCTAAGCCTTTGACTCGTTACCTTTTTACCGAATTTTAACCCGTTTATGCATTTTATCAAACAAACGTATTTGTTTGATTCCTATATTACATACACTTCTACAAATTAATGTTACCTACCATATTAGGTTCTAATCATAGGTTTATTACACAATTTAAACCCGTTTTCGCTTGTATGCTTATTTTGACCCGTTAAGGGTATTTAAGCACTTTCGAGCCTAAAATCGCTTTCGATTGTTTCTAGCATTTCATCACCACATTTCTTATCCTATAATCTCCCACCACAATTGTGTTTATGGAGGGTTTGATGTGGTGATCTATATAAACCAAATTTTACCTCTCGAATCATTATTTTACGGCAAAAACTCAAATAGTACGGTTTGACTAATATAATACCTCTTTCAACTTCTATACTTAATCTAAGTATTTACTTAATCATAAAACTTGTTTCCAAACAACCTTTAAAGGTTGTTTGTTCGAATTAGCTAACAAGGGCGTTTTGGTCCTTTTTAGTCTTTCAATTACGACAAGGTCTTTTCAGGGCATGTTAGACCCATGATTCTTCTTTTGAATTATGATCTTGCTCGAAAAAGTCAATATGTTTTTTTTTCAAAACGCCACTACCCTCTTTTAAAACATTCGGTTTACCCACTTAAGTAACCCATTGTCTATCTAAGACTTCATTAAATACTCATTGAACCTTACGTTCTCAATGAATCATTACTCTATTACACATACCTGGCTCGGGTCACTGTATTGACCTGATTTAATGCCTTGCTATAATATTCGCTAAATAGTAGCGATGCAAATATCATTTCTACATTTATTCCTGAAATCATATAACTCGACAAGAATCATTAGTCGCTATTATCAAAAGGTGGTATCTTCACCCTTTGACCCGTTTGGTCTAAATGACCGATTATATTGGCGAGATGACATGTATTTTCATCTCGACTATATGACTCGCTCCGATTTACATCGTGCGGTCGCTTTACTTATAATTCATTTCTTAACACTTTTCGGACTATTAAGGCTTACTTCATAAGTGTCTTTTAAAGCCAATAGTTATGGTCGATGCATGACCAATTTACCGTTTTACCCTTATTGTTTGTTTTGGTTTACCCTATAAGGCAACCATTCAAAAGTTAATTTTCCATTTGTCATAAAATGATCAAATTACCGATTTAACTCCTTTTAAACCATCAACATGGTTTCTTGTCATACTCGACTATCTTGTTCCGTACGTTTACACGCCGGAACATCATACCGCAATTATGTATTTATCTTATTCGTAACTAATACGATAAGAGAATATTCTAAAATATATGACTAGTGTAAGTTATACTTACCTTGCATCCGAATTATGCTTTTCCCTTCATTCTTGATTCGTTTGACCCGCTTTCACTCCAAGCTTCACCTAGCTTGTTTAAGCGCCAACTATTATTCATCATTTCACAAGGTGGTTAGTTTAGTCATAACTTAATACGATCATTCCACCCTACGCATTTTATATTCAAGAATTATCATTCATCGTATTATAGGTCGGTTTGACTGTTTAAAGTCAACGGCCTATTAATCATAAGTGATTACATGATGTAGCTTTACTACTCATTTAACTACTTGGTCAAATACACGGTAGCATCATACTTAGGCTACCGTTTATTCACTTTGTTTACCAAGTTTTATAACCATAATTCATCGAATTAACACTACATTAATCTTTCTTAACACATGATGATATCAAGCTTCATTTTTAACATGAATTTATCATCATTTCCATTCTTTTTACACCAAACCCAATTATTGGTAATTATGATTCATGTACTCAAACACCTAAATGGTTCAAGTAGCATACTTTTATTATCTAATATGAGGATTCTAATAACAATTTAGACACTAACATCTTCATATCATAAAAACCCATCTCTATCATGTATGAACAAGTACTCAATCATGTAAATTTGTTCAAGTACTTTGTTTCTACTATCAACTATGATGATTTCTAGCACAATTATATCATCATCTTCATTATCTAGCCATAACCCACTTAGCACATACAAGGGAAATCATCAATTCCCTAGTTTTCAACACTAGTTCATCAAATTGTTAACTAGGGTTGTTCCTACACATAGATTTCTTCACAACTACACTCATGGATTCATCATCCATTCCCAAATTGTGATTTTGAGTGTTCATCATAACTTCAAGACATCACCAAATTACAAAATTTAACATACCTTACGATCCTTTTCACTTGGTGATCATTTATACGCGTTCATGCATTGATTTGGGGCTTGATTCGAGCTCCAATTTGGTGAATTTGTTGATTTTAGGGTTTGAGCTCTCTTGGTCGCTCCTGATGATCGATCCACACACACAAAGTGTGTGTGGTGTGTGTGTTTTTTTTATTAAAAGAACTTGTTCCCTTTTTGACGATTTTGGTCCCTCAAGTTTTGTTAACTAGTAAGTAGGCTACAACCTACTTATTTTCAACAATACTTTGTTTTGTTAACTAGGTTAAACTTTGCTAGTTTAACTTAGTGAGTTCGGGGTAGTCATAACCCGTCTTATTTTAAGTCCCGTTAGCTCGGGCCTTCTATATACTTTGTTTTCCTCAAAGTATTTATCCTCTTTTAATTAACATCAAATTTATTTATTTAAATCCTAATATTAACCGGGTTAATTTTTTTTACCACTAACGGTATTTTACCCGTCGTCACTAGTAACGTGGTTTAATTACCAAACCCATTTTTTTGGGGTGTTACAAGTCTACCCCCCTTAAAGAGGTTTCGTCCCCGAAACCTTTTCTTACATAATTTATTGAGTTTCAACCCAATGTACATAAACTAAGTAACCTTCTAAGCATTACTCACACTTTGACCATTTGTTAGTGTCATTAGACAAATATGGTAACATCTTTTAATTACACAACATATGTATCTTTTATGCGAATTTACGCAACTCAGAATAACGCCATCTGGTCATTTCGACTTGTTTGATTAACTTAGCGAAATCCATAGCCTTTATACTTTCGGATTCTTTGTGAATCCGTTATTTTCACCCATTTGGATGTTTCTAGTGAGATCTTTCACTGTTTACAAACAGACCCCTTTTCTTTACGAACTTATTCGTTTGGTTCATTCGTACAGCATTCGCCACTAAAATGAATTTCCTGATTTTATCTTATTTATTTTAGCACTATCTAGATGTGCTATTAACGGAATTCTACAAGGCATATTACCACATACCTTTCGGCTTTATCCTTTTTATCGTGCCTTTACTCGATCTGACTTCCCAACACTTTGCTTATGTTGCCTTGTGATCGCTCAGTATAGGCGATAAAAACTTTTCGTTATTATGACCTCATGGATCATCACTGCCATTTTGTACTCACTTACCGTTATTATTTGGCTTGACTGAGTAGCCATTTGGCCACTTGGTCATACACGCTTATCAACTATGATTATTTCACGCTAATCTTAATATAGATAGCGTGTTGAACACTTTCTTAATTTAAATATTGACCTTAACCGGCCTCACTGACTAGTCTTATTAGTCCAGTTACTTTATACCCATCTCTCGGGCTACTATGTGATTTTATTTCACATAACTTTCCTGACCGTGATCGCGTCACGTCGTGTTTTAGGTTTATTTCCCAATCATCTCATACTATATATGTTTGATAAAACGTTGTTTTTGACTAAAACGGAATTTTAGTTTAATGTTTTATCCTTAATTTATGTCAAGCAATTTTGACGACTTGGCATTTACTCTTTTACAGTCTTTGTTTTACGCGAGGATTCTCACTGGTTCTCTCGCTTTATTTCTATATTCCGACTTTGTCCTTGAGTTTGACGTTTTACAAAAACGACTCGTTTAGGGACATATTCGCATTTTCCGGGTTCGAGTGTAAGTACACTCCCTCCCAATGCTTGTCTAAATCATTTTTCATGTTTGCGTTTTCTGGGTTCGAGTGTAAGTACACTCCCTCCCAATACTCGTCTAAATCATTTTTCATGCTTGCGTTTTCTGGGTTCGAGTGTAAGTACACTCCCTCCCAATACTTGTCTAAATCATTTTTTCATGCTTGCGTTTTCTGGGTTCGAGTGTAAGTACACTCCCTCCCAATACTTGTCTAAATCATTTTTCATGCTTCTTTGTCCCTTCACTCGGGCTCATCATCCTAATGTAATACACATCCGTCACCCGGCTGTGCGTTTACATTATTATCAATTATTTTGCTCATTTGATTCATTTGGCTACTTTTAAGTTAGTCCCATTCACACCGCCCTTACTACATCGGATGTAAACGTGTCCGCCATAAGAAGTTCATGGTATCATATGCCACTACTTACTTGGCCAGAGTAAGCGATTAACACATGACACACATGACCTTTTTATAGTTTTCACATCACGCCCTATGTAAGTAACGCCTCTATTTGTTTCTCTTGGAAACAATATCCCGAATACATTTTCTATTCGGGTTTTTCCAAGTTTTTAATCTACATATGCAACTTTCAATTTCTACTTATTTGTTGCATATTACTATTTGTGCGATTATTTAAAATGTGCACCTGGTAATGTTTGCCCCAACGGGCGTTCCTTGCCATTAACCTTGTTCGCGGTCGTTACGCGATTTAGTCCTCGGTGAGCATGCTCCTCTCGTCATACTTCGGACCGTTCCATCATCATATCCACAATTCGTTTGACTCTCGTCGTCTTCAAACGCGAGTGTCCTTCAATTAAAACATTCACAAAGTTAGTAACGTCAACTTCAATAATCGCCCGTATTATAATACAAGGCTTTTTCTACTATACGCGTCAACGCGCGTATTTTCGTCAATTATATCAATCATTTTAATTGGGGTAACGTGTATCACACGATAGCCCTATGTGTTGTTTACAACACTTTAGCATGCTAAACTATTAACATACTTGTACTACCGGATTTGCGATCAAGCTTCGAACCGAACACATTTGTCAACAACCTTGAGCTCTGATTACCAACTTGTAACACCCTTATTATTATTTAACAATTTTCGTATAATTTACGAAAATAAACGGGTAATTAGAATTTCAATACATTGAAAATACGGGTTTCATTAAACTTTATTTACAGAATTAAAACTATACAAAATAACATGTTTGAGTTCGTCATTTAACAAGACAACGATACATAGTGCGGAAGCTTATTTCTTGATCGTGTTCGGTTCTTCGTTGTGCTTGATCATCCTCCGGTGCTAAAATCATATCTGAAACTCATAAAACATGAGTTGGATTAGTCATATGTAACTTAGAACGTATTTAAACGAGTCCGGGAAGCGAAACTGATTAAAATAATTTTTTTTCGCTAAATCAGGGTTCTGTCGCGTGTCGCGGAGGAACCATGTTGTTCCTTCGCGTGTCGCCTGGGAAACCAGTTTCCAGCAGGTTGCAGTTCAGATCAGCTATGCCAGTTTTTACGGAAACGGCCATAACTTCTTCGTTATTGATCCGTTTTACCCGATTCTTTTTCCTACGCGTCCGTAATTTAATCCTCCATCTTATGGAGTTAAAATCCTACACCCAACATAAGAAATTTTGAGACTTCTAAGCTTTTGACTCGTTACCTTTTTACCGAATTTTAACCCGTTTATGCATTTTATCAAACAAACGTATTTGTTTGATTCCTATATTACATACACTTCTACAAATTAATGTTACCTACCATATTAGGTTCTAATCATAGGTTTATTACACAATTTAAACCCGTTTTCGCTTGTATGCTTATTTTGACCCGTTAAGGGTATTTAAGCACTTTCGAGCCTAAAATCGCTTTCGATTGTTTCTAGCATTTCATCACCACATTTCTTATCCTATAATCTCCCACCACAATTGTGTTTATGGCGGGTTTGATGTGGTGATCTATATAAACCAAATTTTACCTCTCGAATCATTATTTTACGGCAAAAACTCAAATAGTACGGTTTGACTAATATAATACCTCTTTCAACTTCTATACTTAATCTAAGTATTTACTTAATCATAAAACTTGTTTCCAAACAACCTTTAAAGGTTGTTTGTTCGAATTAGCTAACAAGGGCGTTTTGGTCCTTTTTAGTCTTTCAATTACGACAAGGTCTTTTGAGGGCATGTTTGACCCATGATTCTTCTTTTGAATTATGATCTTGCTCGAAAAGTCAATATGTTTTTTTTTCAAAACGCCACTACCCTCTTTTAAAACATTCGGTTTACCCACTTAAGTAACCCATTGTCTATCTAAGACTTCATTAAATACTCATTGAACCTTACGTTCTCAATGAATCATTACTCTATTACACATACCTGGCTCGGGTCACTGTATTGACCTGATTTAATGCCTTGCTATAATATTCGCTAAATAGTAGCGATGCAAATATCATTTCTACATTTATTCCTGAAATCATATAACTCGACAAGAATCATTAGTCGCTATTATCAAAAGGTGGTATCTTCACCCTTTGACCCGTTTGGTCTAAATGACCGATTATATTGGCGAGATGACATGTATTTTCATCTCGACTATATGACTCGCTCCGATTTACATCGTGCGGTCGCTTTACTTATAATTCATTTCTTAACACTTTTCGGACTATTAAGGCTTACTTCATAAGTGTCTTTTAAAGCCAATAGTTATGGTCGATGCATGACCAATTTACCGTTTTACCCTTATTGTTTGTTTTGGTTTACCCTATAAGGCAACCATTCAAAAGTTAATTTTCCATTTGTCATAAAATGATCAAATTACCGATTTAACTCCTTTTAAACCATCAACATGGTTTCTTGTCATACTCGACTATCTTGTTCCGTACGTTTACACGCCGGAACATCATACCGCAATTATGTATTTATCTTATTCGTAACTAATACGATAAGAGAATATTCTAAAATATATGACTAGTGTAAGTTATACTTACCTTGCATCCGAATTATGCTTTTCCCTTCATTCTTGATTCGTTTGACCCGCTTTCACTCCAAGCTTCACCTAGCTTGTTTAAGCGCCAACTATTATTCATCATTTCACAAGGTGGTTAGTTTAGTCATAACTTAATACGATCATTCCACCCTACGCATTTTATATTCAAGAATTATCATTCATCGTATTATAGGTCGGTTTGGCTGTTTAAAGTCAACGGCCTATTAATCATAAGTGATTACATGATGTAGCTTTACTACTCATTTAACTACTTGGTCAAATACACGGTAGCATCATACTTAGGCTACCGTTTATTCACTTTGTTTACCAAGTTTTATAACCATAATTCATCGAATTAACACTACATTAATCTTTCTTAACACATGATGATATCAAGCTTCATTTTTAACATGAATTTATCATCATTTCCATTCTTTTTACACCAAACCCAATTATTGGTAATTATGATTCATGTACTCAAACACCTAAATGGTTCAAGTAGCATACTTTTATTATCTAATATGAGGATTCTAATAACAATTTAGACACTAACATCTTCATATCATAAAAACCCATCTCTATCATGTATGAACAAGTACTCAATCATGTAAATTTGTTCAAGTACTTTGTTTCTACTATCAACTATGATGATTTCTAGCACAATTATATCATCATCTTCATTATCTAGCCATAACCCACTTAGCACATACAAGGGAAATCATCAATTCCCTAGTTTTCAACACTAGTTCATCAAATTGTTAACTAGGGTTGTTCCTACACATAGATTTCTTCACAACTACACTCATGGATTCATCATCCATTCCCAAATTGTGATTTTGAGTGTTCATCATAACTTCAAGACATCACCAAATTACAAAATTTAACATACCTTACGATCCTTTTCACTTGGTGATCATTTATACGCGTTCATGCATTGATTTGGGGCTTGATTCGAGCTCCAATTTGGTGAATTTGTTGATTTTAGGGTTTGAGCTCTCTTGGTCGCTCCTGATGATCGATCCACACACACAAAGTGTGTGTGGTGTGTGTGTTTTTTTTATTAAAAGAACTTGTTCCCTTTTTGACGATTTTGGTCCCTCAAGTTTTGTTAACTAGTAAGTAGGCTACAACCTACTTATTTTCAACAATACTTTGTTTTGTTAACTAGGTTAAACTTTGCTAGTTTAACTTAGTGAGTTCGGGGTAGTCATAACCCGTCTTATTTTAAGTCCCGTTAGCTCGGGCCTTCTATATACTTTGTTTTCCTCAAAGTATTTATCCTCTTTTAATTAACATCAAATTTATTTATTTAAATCCTAATATTAACCGGGTTAATTTTTTTTACCACTAACGGTATTTTACCCGTCGTCACTAGTAACGTGGTTTAATTACCAAACCCATTTTTTTGGGGTGTTACAAGTCTACCCCCCTTAAAGAGGTTTCGTCCCCGAAACCTTTTCTTACATAATTTATTGAGTTTCAACCCAATGTACATAAACTAAGTAACCTTCTAAGCATTACTCACACTTTGACCATTTGTTAGTGTCATTAGACAAATATGGTAACATCTTTTAATTACACAACATATGTATCTTTTATGCGAATTTACGCAACTCAGAATAACGCCATCTGGTCATTTCGACTTGTTTGATTAACTTAGCGAAATCCATAGCCTTTATACTTTCGGATTCTTTGTGAATCCGTTATTTTCACCCATTTGGATGTTTCTAGTGAGATCTTTCACTGTTTACAAACAGACCCCTTTTCTTTACGAACTTATTCGTTTGGTTCATTCGTACAGCATTCGCCACTAAAATGAATTTCCTGATTTTATCTTATTTATTTTAGCACTATCTAGATGTGCTATTAACGGAATTCTACAAGGCATATTACCACATACCTTTCGGCTTTATCCTTTTTATCGTGCCTTTACTCGATCTGACATCCCAACACTTTGCTTATGTTGCCTTGTGATCGCTCAGTATAGGCGATAAATACTTTTCGTTATTATGACCTCATGGATCATCACTGCCGTTTTGTACTCACTTATCTTTATTATTTGGCTTGACTGAGTAGCCATTTGACCACTTGGTCATACACCCTTATCAACTATGATTATTTCACGCTAATCTTAATATAGATAGCGTGTTGAACACTTTCTTAATTTAAATATTGACCTTAACCGGCCTCACTGACTAGTCTTATTAGTCCAGTTACTTTATACCCATCTCTCGGGCTACTATGTGATTTTATTTCACATAACTTTCCTGACCGTGATCGCGTCACGTCGTGTTTTAGGTTTATTTCCCAATCATCTCATACTATATATGTTTGATAAAACGTTGTTTTTGACTAAAACGGAATTTTAGTTTAATGTTTTATCCTTAATTTATGTCAAGCAATTTTGACGACTTGGCATTTACTCTTTTAAAGTCTTTGTTTTACGCGAGGATTCTCACTGGTTCTCTCGCTTTATTTCTATATTCCGACTTTGTCCTCGAGTTTGACGTTTTACCAAAACGACTCGTTTAGGGACATATTCGCATTTTCCGGGTTCGAGTGTAAGTACACTCCCTCCCAATGCTTGTCTAAATCATTTTTCATGTTTGCGTTTTCTGGGTTCGAGTGTAAGTACACTCCCTCCCAATACTCGTCTAAATCATTTTTCATGCTTGCGTTTTCTGGGTTCGAGTGTAAGTACACTACCTCCCAATACTTGTCTAAATCATTTTTTCATGCTTGCGTTTTCTGGGTTCGAGTGTAAGTACACTCCCTCCCAATACTTGTCTAAATCATTTTTCATGCTTCTTTGTCCCTTCACTCGGGCTCATCATCCTAATGTAATACGCATCCGTCACCCGGCTGTGCGTTTACATTATTATCAATTATTTTGCTCATTTGATTCATTTGGGTACTTTTAAGTTAGTCCCATTCACACCGCCCTTACTACATCGGATGTAAACGTGTCCGCCATAAGAAGTTCATGGTATCATATGCCACTACTTACTTGGCCAGAGTAAGCGATTAACACATGACACACATGACCTTTTTATAGTTTTCACATCACGCCCTATGTAAGTAACGCCTCTATTTGTTTCTCTTGGAAACAATATCCCGAATACATTTTCTATTCGGGTTTTTCCAAGTTTTTAATCTACATATGCAACTTTCTACTATCAACTATGATGATTTCTAGCACAATTATATCATCATCTTCATTATCTAGCCATAACCCACTTAGCACATACAAGGGAAATCATCAATTCCCTAGTTTTCAACACTAGTTCATCAAATTGTTAACTAGGGTTGTTCCTACACATAGATTTCTTCACAACTACACTCATGGATTCATCATCCATTCCCAAATTGTGATTTTGAGTGTTCATCATGACTTCAAGACATCACCAAATTACAAAATTTAACATACCTTACGATCCTTTTCACTTGGTGATCATTTATACGCGTTCATGCATTGATTTGGGGCTTGATTCGAGCTCCAATTTGGTGAATTTGTTGATTTTAGGGTTTGAGCTCTCTTGGTCGCTCCTGATGATCGATCCACACACACAAAGTGTGTGTGGTGTGTGTGTGTGTGTTTTTTTTATTAAAAGAACTTTTTCCCTTTTTGATGATTTTGGTCCCTCAAGTTTTGTTAACTAGTAAGTAGGCTACAACCTACTTATTTTCAACAATACTTTGTTTTGTTAACTAGGTTAAACTTTGCTAGTTTAACTTAGTGAGTTCGGGGTAGTCATAACCCGTCTTATTTTAAGTCCCGTTAGCTCGGGCCTTCTATATACTTTGTTTTCCTCAAAGTATTTATCCTCTTTTAATTAACATCAAATTTATTTATTTAAATCCTAATATTAACCGGGTTAATTTTTTTTTACCACTAACGGTATTTTACCCGTCGTCACTAGTAACGTGGTTTAATTACCAAACCCATTTTTTTGGGGTGTTACAACTTCCCACCTGGAAGTGGGAGATGGTGACAATGGATTTCATCACCAAGTTGCCAAAGACAAAGAAAGGAAATGATACTATATGGGTGATAGTAGATAGACTGATTAAGTCAGCACATTTCCTACCCATTAAGGAGACTTATAGCTCTGACATGTTAGCCCAATTGTACGTAGATAAGATTGTATCTCTGCATGGCGTACCAGTTTCTATTATCTCTGACAGAGATACTAGATACACATCACATTTTTGGAAAAGTTTCCAACAATCTTTGGGCACGCGCTTAAATTTTAGTACGGCTTACCATCCTCAGACGGACGGGCAAAGTGAGCGTACCATCCAAACTTTGGAAGACATGCTTCGTGCATGTGTGATTGACTTAGGTGGTAGTTGGGATAACCACCTGCCATTAATCGAGTTCTCCTAAAACAATAGCTACCATACTAGTATTCAGGCAGCGCCTTTTGAGGCATTATATGGTAGAAAATGCAGAACGCCTATTTGTTGGGCAGAAGTAGGAGAAGCTCAGTTATCAGGACCTAATATAGTCTTTGAAACGACAGACAAGATTGTCCAGATTCGTGACCGCCTGAAAGCTTCCAGGGATAGGCAGAAAAGTTATGCTGATAAAAGGCGAAAACCTCTAAAGTTTGAGGTTGGTGATAAGGTTCTACTTAAAGTATCACCCTGGAAGGAAGTGATGTGATTTGGTAAGAAAGGTAAGTTAAGCCCAAGGTATATAGGACCATTCGAGATCATCGAATGTGTAGGAGCAGTGGCTTATAAGTTAAACTTACCTGAAGAGCTCAGTGGTATTCACAATGTATTTCACATTTGCAATCTAAAGAAATGTCTAGCTGATGAATCACTAGTCATACCACATACAGATGTGCACATAGAAAAGAGCTTAAAATTTGTGGAAAAACCTTTGTCGATCGAGGACCGACAGGTTAAGAAGCTTCGGAGGAAGCATGTGCCTATTGTAAAGGTCAAATGGGATGCCCGCAGAGGTCCCGAGTACACGTGGGAGGTAGAGTCCACGATGAAAGAAAAGTACCCTCATTTATTTCAGTAAATCTCAAGGTCGATATTTCTTTTAAGGGGTTGAGTATGTAACACCTCGTAAATTTATGTCCAATAATATATCAACACATGTCATGGACTTTAAACGTGTAAAGGATTGATTTAGAGGGACTAAAGTTGACAAACAAGGAATCTATGTGAATAAAAGGGTTCAAAGTGTCAACAATGGATAAATATACTTTACAATAACCCTACATGATGTTTATACCCTTAAACGAATGAGTCATGGATCATACAAAGCTAATTGTGGAATAAAGTGAGAAATTACAAACTACAGGGGTTAAATGTGTCAACATGTTTAAAGTATACCTCTGAGTGACCTTTTAGCAAACCCGAAGCTTTGTAATGATTAAATATGCTCACTAGAATATGTGATAAAAATTTCACAAGGTTTCGACAAAGTATGAGAAAGCTATGACAATATTTGTATACGAGGGGTTAAAAGCGTCAACGTTGAAATTTAAGGATTTTCGGGTGATCAAAAGTTAACCAAGGACTTAACAAAGTTTGTATATGTCTTGGAGCCCTTAAAAGTTAAGTTAGAGGGTCAAAAATGCAAGAAATAAAGTTAAAACCACGGTTACAAGGACCAGGGACCTAAAGTGCAAAGTTTGGAAACTTGTAACCTGGGTCTGGGCTTCACACGGGGCACGTAAGGATTGCCCAGAACCTTACACGGGCCGCTTGGGACTGCCAGCATCAGAAAATGTGGACAGCTGCATGTTTCAGCAAGTTTAACCGACTTATGGAGCTTGTTTTCGATTCTATGGGGTTGTTTGATGGTTTTTTATGGCCTAGGGACACCTGTAATGATCCCATAACATCTATAGACTTGGTTTTCATGATCTAAAGGCATCAAAACCCACTATATAAAGAACCCATTGTTGCAACATTTGAGCACCTCACTTGAAACTCTCACAACTTCATTCCTGGAGATTTTTGGAGCTCAAGTGCACTTCCTAGAAGTCATTAGTCGTGCATAGGACTATTATTAGGAGCCCAGTAAAAGCTACGTGCACCTGCTGTAATTGATTTATACTTTGCTCAGGCTAAGTGCAGGTACTATACGTAATAGGCTGGCTACTCCAGGCATCAATAACCAAGTGTCGCAAGCTCTAGATGTTAAAGTCTGTTTAACAATTTCCTTTTTTTTCGATCCGCCTGTGGATCTGTTTCAACTACTTTGTGATACTTAATATTACAATTTATTCAGTTGAAATGAATCTATCTTTTGCTTCCGCTGTGCATTTAAATTTTTGTTGTTTGACTATGACGATATCAATTACGTCACGATACTCCCCACCAGGCCCACCGGTAATACGTGGAAATATCGGGGTGTGACATGTTTGAACCCGCTTTACCTATATACGCACCTGTACGTTTTCAACTATGTTCGGTACCTCAAATCATTTTAGACAAACGAGCCCTTTGCAAACCTATCTTGTCATTCTTCAAAATTTCATGCTTTTTACGTTTCAAAATTTTCGAGTCTCAAATTTTAAATAATCACCTTTTCGCCAAAACTCTTTCAATTCTTCCTCTTGAATAAATTTTAGGACGAAATTTCCTAAAGGAGGGGAGACTGTAACGCCCTGCGTTTTCATACTTTCTATATTTAGAACTCATCACTTGTAAACCTATTTTTGGAAGTCTTGTGTTCTTGTAATCGTTCTTTCGTTGTAATCGATCTAAAATCCGAGACTTGGATTACAAATAAAACTCGTGTTTCTTTAATTTCACATTATACGTACTCTATACATGCTCATACGTTTAATTTCGTGAAACATTCGTCGCGTATTCGTAATTCTTGGAAACTATGTGTTAATCTTGTAAATACACGAAACTTATGCATAAAACGCATTTTGATCGTATACGATACTTAAATGCGACATTCATACGCTTAATTATACTTGGTTTATGTTCTTCATACTTGTTTTAACCTTATACTATGCTTCTATGACTAAACCAACCCCTAAAACACCTTAAAACCCTAAAATTCAAACTAGAGGGGCCTAAAGTGTAAGAAACCAAAAATTGTCTAGAGGAGAGTCGCAGACCGCGAAGCACCCCCCAGACCTTACGCTGGCCGCGAGCCAATCCTCAGATCAGAAGCCTCATTTCAGCTCGCGAATTTGATCGGGATTAGTGTTTAATTGAAGTTTAAACTCATTTTTGGCATTAAATACCCAACTACAACCTACCCTAACCTTCTCCTATAAATACCAAGCCATCTCCAAGCCATTTTCACTTTTCTAAACACTCACAACACTCCCAAATCACTCTAAATTCGCAGCAACATCAAAAGTTCGGACAGATTCAGCAAGCTTCACTAAAGTGAGCATAACTCACTCGTTTCCTGTCCGATTTACTCGATTCTTTTTCCTACTACTTTGGATTGACCTTAGCTATGTTTCCAGAGGTTTTCCCTGGAAAACCAGAGCCTGGAATGTCGCCAAAAATGCTCCAAAGTTCATTGTTTGTTTCTGTTTTGATTCAATCTTTACTAAACTTGTTTAAACTTGAGTCTAACTCATCTCAAACATATGTCCTTATGCTTATAACCACATCTATGGTTAGTTAGGCTTAAAAACAAGGTTGAGACATTCAAAATCAGAGGTATAAACCTCACAAACTTTCTATTTTGTTCAAGGGTTTAACCCATAAGTGATGTTCAAGCTTAAGACTTGATGAATGTGTGATTTAGGATTAGCTTGGGCTATCCTACTTGAGAATCCACACATTGCTTGATGTTTTTCCATAGATTAGCTGTCTTATTTCCTTTCTTATTGTATGTTCATGACCCTCCTTGAATGTTCATAACGTCAAGTGTAGTGGTGAACACCTAGTGGTACCTAAATGGAAGACTTGTTCTTCTTACCTCCTACATGATTTCTATAACACAAAAGAGGTTCCTAACTGGAGGATTCATCCTCCTACCTCATGCTTGAACTATTGGACTTATTGATATACATAATCTATATAATACTTTTATAAACTATCCAAATATTCGAACCTTTGATGATGAATTTGTGTTCATTCGTCAAAGTACTAGATTACATCATCTAAGACCTAATAACTTATTATGATTCTAATGAGTGTCCTACCCATGAAAACATTCTAACCCTTGGGGTTTCATAGTGTCAAACAAGTATTATATGATTAGATGATTACTTTTCATATGTTTATTTTCATGTCCACAAACTCCAAATCCTTAGACCATATGTAGACATCTCTTAAACTCCAAATCAAACAGATCCAACTTACTAGTCTCAACAAATTCATCACATTGGATAATCAGAAGAATTAGCAATAATGTGAGTATACTTGACCCGTTTTACCGTTTTCACACTTTTAGGTGTAACATGTTTTATATACAAAACATACTTATTATACATATTCTTATGCAAATACGTAAACAAACAATCCAATACATGCTTACTATTTGTTATGCTTGATTCATGTTATCTGGGTGATTCTTATGTGAAGAACTTGTCATTAGCTTCGTACAAGCTTCCACTTAACATGGATAGCGCTATAGGAGTAACGCACCACCCGTGAACGAGAGGTCATGTTAGGTTTTTTCACTCATACTTGCGTAAACAGATGGTTGACTTGTAAATCGCATGCCAGTTTATACGTTAATCTTAGTAACTAGGTTTGCCATGTAGATTGTTCCTTATTATTTTTTATACTTATATACTATGCACCAAACTTGTATGCTCGCCAATGCTTTTTGTATTGAACTACACTTTTAAAACATGTTGCAGGTTTAGCAATGATGTTGGTGATGCATGGAATCTAGTAGGATGCTTAGATACACACTTTAAATTTGTATTCTTATTGTATTGTATTTCATTATTCATGTTGTAATTGTTTCAAATACTTGTAATTGACTCTTTAGAAATGGAATGAAAATTTATTATTTAAATACTTGTCATAAATAGTGTTATGAAGTCTCTTGCAATCTATTTCGTCTCACTCCGATGTTTCCGCCATTGGTTGGGGTGTGACAGTTCAGTCTCCAAGGGTTGAGGGGTGCGGTCCCGAGGTGTTGGAAGAGGGAGAAATCCCAATTGTTTCTAGTAAAGGTGGGAAGGAATTTCTTAATGATTTTGTCTCTGGCCGTCTAGACCCTTTAAGGCCCAAAGGAGTAAGGCTGCAATTAAACATCAAGCCCAAGTTAAGTTTGTGAGTAACATAGGGGAGCCCAACACTAAAAAGAGAAGGATACTGGAGGATCCATTGGACTTTATTAATTCTAATTTGGATGCCAGTGACAAAGAAATAGAAAAGGAGGGCGAAGTTTTCAGGGAGAAGATTTTCCCTTTGGATCTGAATGTTAGGGCACATGAAGACTCTTCGGCACATACAGACTCAGTAACTTAGTATGAGGAGGATGTTCACTCGAATGAGATCTTGGGTGAGGAGCCGGTTTTGTGCTCGGAGTCAGACCCTTTGGGGGAGCAGGTGAATAGGGAAGCTGCTAGAATGATTGAGGTGGGGATAGACGTAGGTGTGGACCTAAGTCAGCATCATCAATTGATTGCGAAGATGATTTCAGAGGAAGGGATTCAATCTAAGAAATCATGAACTTCCTCTCAATTAACATCAGAGGTTTGGGGTCCGATATGAAGGCAGGCTGGATTAAAAGTTTGAGGCAGGAGAACAAGGAGAATTTCCTAGCTATTCAGGAGACTCAAGTAGATGAGGTTAGTTCCGAGTGTGTTTCTAAATTTTGGGGAGGCACCAATTTTATGATGGATTTTGTTGGTGCATCTGGTAGATCTGGGGGTTTGTTATGTATTTGAGATCCCCTAGTCTTTTGTATGTAGGGGGTTTCGAAACAAAGGCATTTTTTAGTGATCAATGGGAGGATGGTTGGTAGTAATCAGGCTATCAATGTGATTAACATCTACGTCCCTCACAGAGTTCCAGAGAAAAAAAGTGTTGTGGAATAGGATTTTAGATGTTATTAATTTGGGGAGCGGGCACTGGGTTCTCCTTGGCGATTTTAATCCGGTCAGGTTTCCTGAGGAAAGGAAGAATTATGTCTTTAACAGTGCTTACGCAAAAGAGTTTAATGATTTTATTGACACGGCTGGGCTAGTAGAATACAATATGAGTGATTGTAGATTCACCTTTCTTGCCCCGAACTCCAACAAGCTTAGAGCTTTACCGACATTACACTCCGATCACTGCCCGGTGATCCTTGTGGTCGCGCGGAATAACTTCGGTGCTAAACCTTTCAGGTTCTTCAACTCGTGGCTTGAGAAGGAGGGTTTCGAAATCATTGTGGAAAATACGGTGGAGAAGTATGATAAAGATCGGGGTTCGGCCAGATGTGGCTTTGACAAACAAATTTAAACATATTAGGAACAAAATTAAAAGTTGGAGAGATGAAATGCTTATTAAAGACAAGGAGGAAGTGTCAAGGAATAAAGAAGAAATGGAACAGTTGGATAGCTAACTTGTGCGAGGTTAGGGATCTTACCGAAGAGGAGGTTTGGATTAAGGCTGAATGCCTAAAAAATATATGTGAGCAGGAACGTCTGGCAGCCATGGATTTGAAACAAAAATCTCGTTGCTGGTGGGAGAATGAGGTGGATGAGAACTCTGCTTTTTTTCCATAGGCTTATCAATAACAAGAAATGTAAAAACGACATCCCGGGGCTGTACATTGGGGGAAATTGGGTTACTAATCCGAAGCTAATTAAGAAAGAAATTTTTGGTTTTTTCAGGAACCACTTTGTGAAGAAAGTTAGATACAGACCCGGTCTGTGTTGTCCAGGGGTGAAGAGGTTTTCGGAGGTGGAAGCCAACGGTATTTTGGGGCAATTTTCAATTAAAGAAATTAAAGATGTGGTGTTTGAGTGTGGGGCCGATAAAGCTCCTGCCCCTGACGGCTTCAACTTTAAATTCTTGAGGCATTTTTGGAGGTTCTTCGAGGAAGATTTCAGAGTCCTTATGTGTCACTTTTCGATACAGGCTCTATTGATAAGGGGTGCAGCACGTCGTTCATTACTCTTGTTCCTAAAGTCAAAGACCCGTTAGGTATCAAAGACTATCGTCCGATAAACTTGATAGGGGTTATTAGTAAAGTTATTTTGAAGATCTTAGCGAACCGTTTAAAAAAGGTTATCGGGAAAGTTGTGTCGGTTTCCCAATCGGCTTTCGTTAGAGATAGATATATTCTTGACAGCCCTCTAATTCTAAGCGAGGTTTGGTCGCGTCTTAATAAAGTGGGTAAAAAAGCTTTCATTCTTAAAATCGACTTTGAAAAGGCATATGACAATGTCAACTGGGGTTTTCTGGTAGACATGATGTACCAGATGGGTTTCTCACCGTCATGGTGTAAGTGGGTTAAAAGGGTGCTTTCCTCCGCTAGATCCTCAGTTTTGGTCAACGGTTCTCCAATGTTCGAATTCCAATGTCAAAAAGGTTTAAGGCAAGGCAATCCTCTTTCCCCTTTCCTTTTTCTTATAGTCATGGAAGCTTTTTCTTGTATAGTCTCTAAAGCGTGTGACTCGGGGAGATTAAAAGGGGTTAAACTCCCTACCGGGGGCCCGGTGATCTCGCACCTATTATATGCCGATGATGCTTTGATTATAGGGGAGTGGGAGGAGGAGAATATAGTATCGGTGGCTAGAGTTTTGCGGGTTTTCTACGCGTGTTCAGGGCTGAACATTAATATTCACAAATCTAACTTATTGGGTGTGGGAGTTGAAGAAGGTGAAATTTCTCGAATGGCGTCGGTTGTGGGATGTAAGAAAGGGGACTTCCCTTTTAGTTACTTGGAGATCCCCTTAGGTGCTAATATGAACCGGGTGAATAATTGGGACCCCATTGTGAAGATCTTCAAAAATCTTCTAGCCTCGTGGAAAGCTCATACTGTAAGGCCCTATAATGGTGTAGGTTTACGCCTATCTTTATCAAACACAAATATGGGCTATTGGGCTTAGCCTTGTAGTAATGGAATAAGCCATGTGGGCTAATTAGTGATTTGGGCTTGTTTGGTTAGTAATATTGTGCATGTGGGCCTGGCCCAGTCTGTAACTAGGTCACCCTATGTAACTATAAATAGGGTGAACCTAGGTTATTAGAAGGTTAGACATTTTTTAGAGCTTCTTCAGTATTTTCGATTTCTGTGTTGGTGTACCAGACGGTTCTCTAGAAACCGTGTGCACCTTGGTTGTTATAATCGATTGATTGTTCTTGTTCTTAACACTTTTCTCAGTATTCCGTGCTTTGATTAGTGTTTGATATCCGATTGTGTAGTGTTCCTGGACTTACAATTGGTATCAGAGCCTAAGTAGTCTCACGAAGGCTCGGTTTAATCGGATATTATTTGAAGATTCGAAGAACACGGAGAATTTTCGAAGAACATCAAGAACAGTCTTGAAGATCGAGAATATTTTGAAAATTCTACATTTTAATTCGTTTGGGAAAAGGAGAGAGGGTGTTTGCATGTTTCTAGGAATTTTGGTGGAAAGAATTGATTGAGTCTGCTTAGTTTTCGGGATTTGATTGGTTTGTTTCCAAAGTCAAAGTTTGCAAATTAAGAAAATTCTCTTGTGCGACCAGACAAGTTAAGGTGTGAACCAATAAGAAGACTTGTGCGATTCCAAAGTCAAAATATTTTTTTTCTTGTGCGATTCACCTACATTCAGATCCTCCTTGTGCGATTGGTTATTTCATTGTCATTTCCTCAACAGCAGACATCATCACTTGTGCGACTCTATCTTGTGCGATCCAACATTCTTGTGCGACTGCGATCTTGTGCGACTACGATCTTGTGCGACTCTATCTTGTGCGATCCAACAGTCATCATTCATCTATCTTCAACATTTAACGACATCATCATCAACAAACTGTAATCATCATCTTCTTTCGAGTTGATTTTCGAAGTTTTCCGAAACCGCGCATCACCATAAACAACCTGCAACAGATCGTTGTTCACCACATCAATCACCATCGTCTTCATCCGAAACGTCTTTCCGATTATCATCACATCATCTTCCATCATCACATCATTTTCCATCATCACCGACACACGACCATAATTCTTCGGTAAACATCATCAGTTATAATCTTCATCATCCGACATCCTTCATTCACCATCCATCTCCGTTTCGGTTTCGAGTTCTTTTCGACATCGCACATCTTCACCATCATAGTACTCATTCCGAAACACCAGCCTACGACCTGCTTCATCTTCTCCAACGTTATCTCCGGCCATCATTCCCGAAAACCGATTCCGATTCCGCACAAGCACACCATCACCATCTGTTCATCATCGTCAAATAGCATCATCTTCACACTACCAACCTGCAACTCTGATCATCATAATCACGATCATCATCATCTTTGGCGGCTGTGTTTGGTTTTGAATTAGGGTTCGGGACGTGTTGTTTGGACGAAGAAGAAACAACGTTTGTTTTGTTTTTTTTTGTTTTAATTAAGGTTTTATAATAATAATAGTATAATAATAATCATAATCATTTGGTAATCATTACTAAATTATTAATAATAATTATAATAAAAATAATAGTTATATTAATTACATTTTGAAATCTAATAAAAAAAGGGGGTTTGGTTGTTGTTTGGTGATAAGTTTTGACAGGTTTAGAGGCGTGGTACAGGGAAACTGGTTCGTGCATTTTTCAAAGGCTTGAGTTAGCGAGTACACGGGTTCTTGCTTTGGGCTTGTGTTGAAGAAATAGTTAAAACGCACATTTTCAGGGGATCACATCTTTGGGGAATCACATTTTCGGGGGATCATACTTTCGGGGGATCACAGTTAAAATTCTTAAAAATGTCTTCTAAGAGAGAAGTGCTTGAGTAGGAATTTCAAGGATTCAGATATTCATATGGTGAATCTATAGAAGCACTTACAAGCCGGTTTGCTGAATTGCTCTCTGAAATGGAGAAGGCAGAGATGGTGGTGTCTACTCGCACGAGCAATAGCAAGCTTCTAGATGTTCTAAAAAGGATTCCAGATTAGGCAAATTGTAGTTGGTTTAGAAATGTTAATCAGATAATTGTAACAACCGACTGCTACTGTTAAAAAATGAAGACGGATGAGCTGATCTCACTCATCAAATCATATGACAATGCTGAAAAGCAGAAGGCTCAATGCAACACATCTGATGCAGTTTGCTCACCCACTCCTACTTCTACTGCTCCATTGCCTGCTGCAGTTTGCTCATCCACTTCTGATGCAGGGATTCAAATTCACGACTTCACTCCTATTCCCAATGAGGTATGTGTAGATGATGTTTGTTGTACTTTAAAATGTAGAGAGAAAGTAAAAGGTTTTAAAGAACAGGCTCAATCGCTTTCTATGCAACTTCAATGTACCAAATCCAGTAGCTACGAAGTTAAAAAGAAACTGGATGGGTATAAGGAAGTGGTAGAGGCTCAAAAACGTGACATTCGACAGTTGTATAGTGATCTAAGCGAAGCAAAATGTCGATATCTCCACTTCAAGGAGCTATCTGAAAAATTAACTGTTGAATTAAACAACTTAAAATCGACTTTCAAAAATACTGAATTTAATTTCAAAAAATTTGATGTTTCAAGCGAAAAGGTCGAGAAAATGATAAATCAACAGTTAAAGTATAGCAAAAAGGAAGTGAGGAATAAGGGATTGGGATTTGTATGCATACCTCCACCATACAATCACAATTACACCTCAATTCCCATGACTGATGAGGAGATAGCCGACTTGCCTGAAATGGAATATGGGAAGCCCGAGGATAGAAAGGTAGAGCCTGTGGAATCTAGGAAAGTAAAGATCACAAGGCCTGATAAAACAGAAATCACTTTAGAAAAACAGGCCTTAAAGAAAACATTCATCAAACCAACTGCTGTTACAGACCAGATCGAGACTCTAAATTTTGAGAATAATGCTAATATTGACAAACATTTTCAAGTATTAGATAATACTGAGTCAAGTCTTTCTCAAAATTCACCCAAAGTACAACAACAAGAGAAAGAGTCTGAAACAAAATCTCTCAACTTTGAGTTTTCTATGTTGAATGAGTTTTTTGAATGGTCTCGCAAACAAACTGAGTCAAATGCTCCATCTGATTCCAAATGTGAATCACCTGAAGCAACTAATTCTGAGAAATTGGAATCAGTTGAATCTTGTGAATCCAGCTGTGAGTCTTCTGAAGCAGCTGACTCAGCAGCAGAGGATTCAGCAGAGACACTACAAAAGGAATGTAACTCAGGTGGTTCAGCTGAATCAACCAGTGAAACAGTGACTGAGCCCAAAACATCTGAAGTTGAAATAACAAGGCCAGTCCCTGATTTTAAATGTGTGAATGTTATTGATGCCTCTACTTCATGTGCAGATGAGGTAATAGTAGAGGATTGGGTTGAGGATGATGATGTTGTTTGCTAAAAGGGTAACTATGTTTGTTCAAAAACATCAAATTTGTCTGCTGATGCCCCTCCATATGTGAGAAAGGCTGTTTCTGAGCCAGATTTGAGAGGCCCTTCAAACAAATATGTGCCTCCAAAGCAAACAGTTAGAAACGAAAATGCTAACCCTAAAAGTGAATGTGCTAACTGTTGCAGACAGGGACATAAGAAGCAGGGTAGAAAGGTTGAAAAGTCTGCAAACAAATCATCCAACAAGCCTTATAACTCAAATCCAGCATCAGTTGGATGGAATGGATCGGGATATGCCCCTTATGTAAAGAAGCAGACTTGCTACAACTGCGGCATACCCGGTCACATTGCAAGAAACTGCACACATCGTCCCTACGTGCCGTATTATACACAACATCAGAAGGTTACACCAAGGGACAGATCTTATTCTAAGCCAATGAAGGTTGAAAAACCAAAGGCAATGATGAATAAGCATCCCCAGGTTAAACCATCTGATGGGGACTGGAATGCTGCTAAAACAAAATGAAAACAAGCTTTGAAACCAAAACAAGTTTTAAAAAACAAAAAGGTTGAAAAGCAGAATGTTTTGCCCAAGGCTCCTAAGAAATTAAAGAAGCCTAAACAAGTTTGGAGGGCAAAACACAAAGCAGCGACATCACCAATCCTTGAATCTAAAGGGGGCATGTGCTTTCGAGAAGTGTCTTACGTTGATGCTTCTGGAATACCCAGGACCACGATGGCCTGGGTACCAATGTCTTGCTAATCTCCTTACTTTTCAGGGACAACCAAGGAGGAGCTGTTGACAATCCTTGGATGTTGATAACGGTTGTTCCATAGACATAACGGGTAACATTTCACTGTTGCAAAATGTATATTTCTTTACAGTTGATATGTTTCGTTTGAAGGAGATAATAGAAGTAAGTAAGACAAGATCAGCAAAAAGGTACAAATTTAAATTTCGTATTCTGATTTCAATATTGATTAGTCTTAAATCTTATAATGGAACGGTTATTCAAAAAATAACAAAAATATTTTTACTTTCTTTTGTGTTTTTCTTTATACATACGTTCTCGTTGTTAGGTAAATTTGCGCGTAAGATTTACGCACAAATTTAGGGGGATATCCAAAGATATCTGTAAATAAAAATTGAGAAAATGAGAAAATACAAAAACATTCGAAAAATAGAAAAAATCAAAAAATATTTTGCATAAATGGGAAATGAAATAATTTCACAATGTGGATTAAGGCTTACTCATGTAAGACCAATATTGAAACGGTCCGACTCTAGAGCGATATGTTGGTAGGCTTTATCCTGATGGCTAGATTCTTTGACTGGTACTGCGTAGAACACTAATATTAATCTATGACCTCAGGAAAGAACGTCACTTGGAATTAGGACATGGTTATTTGAATGCGTGTGTGACGTCCCGATACACACAATTTCGTTCTAGTTCTGAAATCTTTTCTGACCAACTCGTGTATCTCCTCTGTTTTGCGTGAGTAAAGACCTGGAGGTGCTAGGCAACGTCAGCTTCTGCTGCATCCAGATACATGCTGACCTAGCTGTACGTTGTCGCGCTATAGATCAATTACACCCGAAAGAGGCCCTCTAGTGCCCAAAAGAAACCAAAAAATAAAAACCTATATCAAACTGAGAAAATCTCATTTGATCTATATATTATATCCATCTCTGCTGCTGATCTATTCATTTCTCTTCTCAATCCAGTCCTAGTCAAGATTTCAGAATCCTAGAACGGGCTTGTGAAATATGTGGTAGGGAAACTACTCATATGATAGTCTGTTCAAATCTAAAATTCCGGGAATTGATCGTGATTGATTTGAGTGTTCATATAATATAAAATAAAACATGATAAATCAGTTGCAGACCGTCACTTGAAAAAGGCCTAGGGAGATAAGTTTAAGTGGACCAATATACTGGCAATCGCTCGGATCACCCAAAGTAAATTTGTGTTGATAAGTGTAGTCTGGCCTGAAACACGGTGATTTGATCCCATTGCAAATTGTAATTGTATATTAGTTTCTTTGTTTATTGGTGTTTTAGTTTATATTGTTAGTTTTTATAAAATCAAAAAATCCAAAAATAGAGTGCTTATTTGTTTTATTAAAAATATTAACCGTTCTTGAAGATTTGATTGATCATCATAATTTGAAAGAAATTTGAATTGTAAAATCCGAGTACAAATACTTGGATGTACCAAGTGTTCATGTGGTATTTCCCTCTGTTGCTCATAAATGTTTGCTTATGAATTTCTGAGTATGTGCAGAATTTAAAATTCAAGTCAAGAAACAGGGGTTGCTGAAGATTGAGATGCTGTTGGCTGCTGATAAAGCATGAAGCATCACAACAACAAGATGTGCCTGAGTCAGAAGAACCAGATACAAGTCATCATCTGACAGTGATAGTGCATTTGAAGAAGTACCTGTGAACCTGCTTGAAATTGAAGACATTGACAAAGAAAATAGTTGCTGAGAATCCTCCGCTTGCATTCTTTTCAACAAGATTTTCAAGCAAAGCTGATCACGAGTAAGAAGAACAAAAGAGCCCAAGTTTGAAGATGAAAAGATGAAGTATCTTCCCACAGATTCATGATGAAGACAACAGTTTGATAAAGACAACATAAACCTAGGGGGATATTGTAAGGCCCTATAATGGTGTAGGTTTACGCCTATCTTTATCAAACACAAATATGGGCTATTGGGCTTAGCCTTGTAGTGGGTTAGATAGTAATGGAATAAGCCATGTGAGCTAATTAGTGATTTGGGCTTGTTTTGTTAGTAATATTGTGCATGTGGGCCTGGCCCAGTCTGCAACTAGGTCACCCTATGTAACTATAAATAGGGTGAACCTAGGTTATTAGAAGGTTAGACATTTTTGAGAGCTTCTTCAGTATTTTCGATTTCTGTGTTGGTGTACCAGACGGTTCTCTAGAAACCGTGTGCACCTTGGTTGTTATAATCGATTGATTGTTCTTGTTCTTAACACTTTTCTCAGTATTCCGCGCTTTGATTAGTGTTTGATATCCGATTGTGTAGTGTTCCTGGACTTACACATACTCTGTCTGTCGGTGGTCGGGTGGTTCTAATTAAACCGGTGTTAAAAAGTCTCCCGATTTATTCTCTATCTATTTTTAAAGCTCCGGGAAAAGTGGTTGATAAACTGGAGTCCCATATGAGGAACTTTTTATGGGGTGGGTCAAAGGGTGTTTGGAAGATGCATTGGGTAGCGTGGGACAAAGTTACTCTCCCAAAAAAAACTTGGTGGGCTCGGTATTTGTAAGCTCAAAACGATGAATGATGCTCTCTTAACGAAGTGGGTGTGGAGATTTAGGGTGGAAGATGAGAGCCTATGGAGGAGAGTTGTTATGGTTTGTCATGGAAATAGTAGGAAGTGGTCGTGTTTACCTTCTAAACCGGGGTTGTCGGGAGTTTGGAAAAACATCACGAGAATGGAGTATAAAGTTTTGTTAAAGGGTAAGAGAATTCATAGTTTCATTAAAGGAGTCTTAGGGGACGGGTATAGAATTCGATTCTGGATCGATCTTTGGTATGGTGACTCCCCTCTTATGTTTAAATGGCCGAATCTGTTCCCGTTAGATAAAAATAAAAGTTGTTGGGTGAATGACTGTTTACTGGCTGCTAGGTTGGGTGGCTCTTTGACTTGGGAGTGGATCAGATCTTCGGTTACCCCGATAGAAATGGTTGAGTTGGCCGATTGTTCGGCTATGCTGGCTAATACCGTCCGGTCGGCAGAAAAGGATAGTTGGCGTTGGCTTCCAGATGCTTCAGGTAAGTTCTCTACGTGGTCCTTAAAAGAATTGGCTATGGATCCCTCGATCCCGGAGAGTGTTTATTCGGCGAAAGGTTGTAAGTGGATCCCTTCAAAACGGAACATTTTTATTTGGAGGACGATGCTCGATCATATACCGACTAAATGAGTTTTGGCCAGGAGAAATATATCGGTAGACTCTGAAGAATGCGTTCTTTGTGGGGAGGTGCTCGAATCCGTTGATCACCTATTCACGACTTGCATTACCTCTACTCGGGTTTGGAATAGTTTAAGTGAATGGGCAAAATTCCCACCTATTTATGCTTTTATTATTCAAGGATCTGCAGGATTATTACAAAAGTATCGGCGGTGTCACACCCCCAAAATCCACAAGCGGAGTATCACCGCATGGAGGCGTGACTGACCAGGATCAAGCCACCAATCATATTGAACAACGTAATTAAGTATATAAAACCAAACACAATATAATTGGTGTCCAAAAGGAAGTAACCAACTTTAAGTTAACAGCGGAAGCATAAAATGCAAAACCCAAACATAAGTAATAAGTTCATAAAGTTTAAATGTTTGACATGGGACTCAACAGCCCAAGTCCCACAACGACCACTCCTCCCTTTGCAAGCTCCATAAGCACCTAACGACCTGCAAGGCATGTAACAACGAGTCAACAACAAAGTTGAGCGAGTTCACAGTTGGTTGTTTAGTTTTACCAGTTTGTTTTGAAAACCATAAGTTGTTTCGTAAACCATGAGTTAACCAGTATCTTTGTTTCCCCAAACCATATCCATAATCAGTGGGGGCTTCCCCATGTGAACCACTAGACCGTTACCATATCGACAACTGATGAACATAAGTTGTGCCCTACGTCAACGTCTATCATCATTGACTAAGTGCCCAGATCCATTAGTACACGCCCGTCCTACCGGCACGGTGTGAGGCTTGTCAACCCTAATAGCGCTATTAACTAATGACCCGCTCGCCATTGGCCCGACGATTAAGTCGATATAAAAATGAGAGACTTCATGATAGAGTTTTGTCTAGTAAGTTTTAAGGTTGTTGTCCTACCCAAGGAGGACGAACGTACGTATTCTACCCAAGGAGAATACGCAGGATTAATATTGGCATCCTACCCATGGAGGATGGCGGTACATATCCTACCCAAGGAGGATATGTAGGTTCCATTTTAGTTCTTTAACCCCATTCCCAACCACCGGGAATCCCATGCCTTTTAAAGAGTGTGAACTCACCTCGGTTTGCTCGGCATATAAGTAAGGGTCGATTGAGCTATATGGGGTCAACCACGTCCTAACATGGTTACCATACAAGTCAGGTCTAGGTTCAAGTAGTGCATATTACAACATACATGTGAGCCGATTATCATTTAATCTCATGAACATATAACACCAATGGTTCTATTACAAACACCCTAAATCATCATGCAAACAATCATACAATCATAACAACGTAGCATTATGTATCATAACCATCTGACAATAGTAGGGTACTAACCGGATTGATGTTTGAAACAAAGAGAACCCGAAGGATCAAAGGTTGTCATTTGTCTTCGAGGAGGAGGAAGAGGGAGGTTTAGGGTTTGTGTGTTCTTGAGTGATTTGCAAATGATAAGGAAAACAAACCCTCGAAAGGATTATGTGTCGGGTTATATAGTAAAGTGACTGAACCCCTAATGGGCTGACCATTCGGTTTGATTTTGAGCATAGTGGGCCGAGTAGGGTAAGCAACTTAAGGCAAAGATGTGCGGCCCAAGTGTGTTGTGCGATTGGGGTTAATGTTGTGCGACAAGGAACCATTATACACCTAAGTCCATAATACAATCATACATAACACATAACATATACTTATAACATTCATTAGATCAACATGTCAAATAATCACATAACGTTCAACCGTGTTACATCATAGTACAATGAAGGGTTCTAAATTACGAGTTGTCACATCATCCCCAAGTTGAAAGAAATTTCGTCCCGAAATTTAGCACGTACTCACTGAGGAAGCTAGTTAAGTTGCATGGTTTTCCTGGGGTGTCACATCCTTCCCCCGTTGGTTTGGAATTTCATCTCGAAATTCCGCAGTAGCTTCAGCCTCAGTAGTGGTTTCACTGTTTCCGAACAACTGGGGATACTTGTGCTTCATCTGGTCTTCTCGTTCCCAGGTAAACTCTTGGCCACGACGGGAGTTCCAACGAACTCGAACAAGAGGAATTTTGGTGCGCTTAAGAATCTTCACATCTCGGTCAGTAATCTCTACTGGTTCCTCGATAAATCGCAGCTGATCGTCGATAGTGAGCTCCTTGAGAGGAACTATGAGGGTCTCATCTGACAGACACTTATTCAGATTTGACACGAGGAAAACGTTGTGAACTCCGCTGAGTTCTTCGGGTAGGTTCAGTTTATAGGCCACCTTGTCTATTTTCTCTATGATTTTGAAAGGTCCGACGTATCGCGGGTTGAGTTTACCTCGTTTTCCAAAACGAACAACACCTTTCCAAGGTGAGACTTTGAGTAGCACTCGATCCCCAACCTGGAACTCGAGTGGTTTCCGGCGCTTATCAGCGTAGCTTTTCTGACGGTCACGAGCTACCGCCATTCGTTGTCGTATGTGAGCAATCTTCTCAGTTTTGTCTACCACAAGTTCTGGGCCCGTGATTTGGCTGTCACCAGCTTCTGCCCAGCAAAGAGGTGATCGGCATTTACGTCCGTACAATGCCTTAAACGGAGCGGCCTGGATACTGGTTTACTAGCTGTTATTATATGAAAATTCCACTAAAGGTAGATGTCGTTCCCAGCCGTTACCAAAATCAATCACACATGCCCTTAGCATGTCTTCAAGGGTTTGGATGGTTCGTTCAGACTGCCCATCCGTTTGCGGGTGATATGCTGTGCTCATGTCTAATCTAGAGCCAAAAGACTTGTGCATCGCTTGCCACAATTCAGAGGTAAAACGCACATCACGGTCGGAAATAATAGAGGTTGGCACCCCGTGCCTCGAAACCACTTCCTTTAAATAAACGTCTGCTAAAGTAGAAAACTTGTTTGTTTCTTTGATAGCCAAGAAGTGTGCAGACTTTGTCAGTCGATCCACTATCACCCAAATAGTGTCATTTCCGCGTTGAGATCTAGGCAGGCCAGTAACGAAATCCATGGAAATTTGCTCCCATTTCCATGTCGGGATCTCTGGTTGTTGAAGTAGGCCTGATGGTTTCTGATATTCAATCTTGACTCTCGCACAAGTCAAACATTTACTAACGTAAGTTGCTATGTTGGCTTTCATGCTAGGCCACCAGTATGTAGTCTTTAAGTAGTGGTACATCTTATCCGAACCAGGATGTACTGAGTAACGAGACTTATGTGCTTCATCCATCACAAGCTCGCGTAAGTTTCCGTATAGTGGGACCCAGATGCGCCCTGTTACGTAGTAGGCGACGTCTTCCTTTTGTTCTAACCATTTCCTTGATCCTCGTAAGGACTCAGCCCTGATATTCTCTGTTTTCAATGCTTCAACCTGAGCATCTCGTATCTGAGTAGGAAGACTAGATTGGATGGTAAGTTGTAACGCTCGCACGCGCTTAGGTGTAGTATCCTTTCGACTGAGGGCGTCGACCACAACAGTAGCTTTGCCCGGATGGTACTTGATCGCGCATTCGTAATCATTCAAGAGTTCGACCCATCGACGTTGTCGCATGTTTAACTCCTTTTGCTTGAAGATATGCTCGAGACTCCTGTGATCGGTGTAAATGGTGCACTTGGTACTGTACAAGTAATGTCTCCATATCTTAAGTGCGAAAACAACTGCTCCCAGCTCCAGATCGTGATTAGTGTAGTTCTTTTCGTGAACCTTAAATTGCCGCGATGCATAAGCAATGACCTTATCACGTTGCATCAACACGCAACCAAGTCCTTGGATGGACGCGTCGCAATAAACCACAAAATCTTCTGTGCCTTCAGGCAATGAGAGAATTGGTGCGCTACAAAGTCTATCCTTTAAGTGCTGAAATGCAGATTCCTGTGCATCACCCCAACGATAGGCGGCACCCTTCTGAGTTAGTGAGGTGAGAGGTTGCGCAATCTTGGAGAAATCCTTGATGAATCTTCTGTAGTAGCCCGCCAAACCCAAGAATTGGCGGATTTCTGTTGGTGTACGGGGTGCAGGCCAGTTCTTGATCAAGTCTACCTTGGATGGATCAACATGAATCCCATCCTTGTTTACCACGTGGCCTAGGAAATTGACTTCGCGAAGCCAGAAGTCACACTTCGAAAATTTGGCATACAACTGCTCTTTTCGAAGGAGTTTCAAAATAAGCCTCAGGTGTTGCTCGTGTTCCTCCTGACTCTTCGAATAGATCAGGATGTCGTCGATGAATACAATAACAAACTTATCCAGGTAAGGCTTGCACACTCGGTTCATAAGATCCATGAAGACCGCAGGTGCGTTTGTCAATCCAAAAGGCATAACCAGAAACTCGTAGTACCCATAACGAGTCCCGAATGCTGTCTTAGAGATATCCTCATCTCGGACTCTCAGTTGATGGTAGCCTGACCTAAGGTCAATCTTTGAGTAGAAACTCGACCCTTGTAACTGGTCGAATAAGTCATCAATGCGTGGAAGAGGATAACGATTCTTCACGGTCACCTTATTGAGTTCGCGGTAGTCAATACACATTCTGAAGGTACCATATTTCTTCTTCACAAATAACACTGGAGCTCCCCAGGGCGAAGAGCTAGGACGTATGAAACCCTTTTCCAAGAGTTCTTGTAACTGTGCGGATAGTTCTTCTAGTTCAGATGGAGCTAGACGATAAGGTGCTCGAGATATGGGTGCTGCTCCAGGAGCTAGCTCGATTTGAAACTCGACTTGTCGATGAGGCGGAAGACCAGGTAATTCCTTAGGAAATACCTCAGGAAAGTCGTGCACAATAGAGATGTCCTCTATCTTCTTCTCTTTCTTCGAGGTGTCAGTGACAAGGGCTAAAATAGTAGTGTAACCCTTTCACAAACACTTATGGGCCTTAAGGAAAGAAATGATTCCCACAACAGCACCACTCTTGTGGCCATGAATCACTAAAGGTTCTTTACTAGAACGAGGAATGCGGACGATCTTCTCCTTGCAAAGGATCTCTGCTCGATGTTGAGATAACCAATCCATCCCAAAAATGATGTCGAAACTACCAAGAACGATGGGGATGAGATCGATAGAGAAAGTCTGACCAGCTAAGACGAGGTTACAACCCTTAACTATGTGTGTGGCTTCAAGACTTTTACCGTTTGCTAGCTCTACCGTGTGTTTGGTGTTCAAAAGTGTTGGAGTACGTTTAAGCATTTGACTAACTTTTAGGGACACATAACTAGTATCGGTACCCGAATCAAATAAAACAGTAACAAAGAAATCAGTCAGAAGAAACTTACCCATCACAACGTTGGGATCGTTCCTTGTGTCACCCTGACCCAGCACGAAAGCACGTCCCCTGGCCCCATTGCTATCATCGTTACCCCCGTTATTGTTCCCCTGATTATTGTTGTTGTTCTGATTCTGGTTCAACTGGGGGTAGTTCCTCTTGAAGTGACCTTCAGCACCACACTGATAGCATCCCCTGTTACCCTGCTGTTGCTGCGGCTGATTCTGTGGAGCTAGTGGCTGTTGTTGACGATACTGATTTGCCAGTCGTGCGCCCCTGCAATCCTTTGCTTCAAGACCAAGCTTGTTACACCTCAGACAACGACCCTTATTGCACTGCCCACTATGATGCTTGTTGCATCGGTTGCACTTGGGGTGGTTTCCTCGGTATCCACCCTGCCCTTGACTACCAGAAGATTGCTGACCAGGACTCTGGTAGTCATCAGTCTTTCGCTGCTGAGATTGAGACTGAGCTGATGTTGAACCCTTTCTTGAGACTCCATCCCATTTGCGCTTGTTGTTGCTGGGGGCATCAGAAGTAGTAGTAGTAGCACCAATACGCTTGGGTAGCCTGTTCTGCTCGACTGCCTGATCAGTGAGACGATGAGCCAAACGAATAACTTGCTGGATAGTGGCGAGGTTCGCTGTAGTCACATGACTCTGGATCTCTGGCACTAAACCTTTGAGGTACAGCTCGATACGCTTGATAGGAGGATCTACCATAGTACGACACAAGATAGCCAGCTCGTTCGATCTTTTCCTGTATGCTTCAATTTCCGACCCCGTGAGCGCTACACCTTCAAGAGTGGATGTCATCACGATTGCAGTACTCTTCCTTGATCAAGTCTTTGAAATCATTCCATGGGGTGGCATTAGCAGCAACCAACCCCAGCATTTGGACCTGAGAGTTCCACCACGTGAGCGCTACACCTTCAAGAGTACCAGTAGCATATTTCACCCTACGAGCCTCAGGGCATTCACACATCTCGAAGACAGACTCGAGTTTCTCAAACCAGTGGAGGAGGCCTACCGCTCCTTCAGCGACGTTGAAAGTAGTAGGTCGGCAGTCCATAAAAGTTTTGAAAGTACACGTAGGAGGCTGAGCATGTTGACCTCCTGCCTGAGTGGCTGCTAGCGCTGCAGCAACTTGTTCATTGATTAAAGCTATCAGCTGGGCTTGAGTTAGGTTGATACGTCCACTCATGATCTTCACGATAAGAGAGCATGAGTAAGATAAGTGTCACGAAAATGCGATGACAGGAGAGAGTAAGCACGCATGTGTCTCAAACAATAGTTGCTACATTTATCTAAGCATACTATGAACAATGCACTATGTAACTAACAGGTAGGTAATATAAACATAAACCATATCACCTAGAGTGTTGAGTCTTGCACGTGGAGCGAAGCGTCGTTGTGGATCATTGAGCACTGTACAGGTTATAGTATGGTTTTGTCAAAAAGCTTTTCCCTTTTTAAAACCAAGTTCACTATAACCAATGGCTCTGATACCAATCTGTCACAACCCCAAAATCCACAAGTGGAGTACCACCGCAAGGAGGCGTGACTGACCAGGATCAAGCCACCAATCATATTGAACAACGTAATTAAGTATATAAAACGAAACACAATATAATTGGTGTCCAAAAGGAAGTAACCAACTTTAAGTTAACAGCGGAAGCATAAAATGCAAAACCCAAACATAAGTAATACGTTCATAAAGTTTAAATGTTTGACATGGGACTCAACAGCCCAAGTCCCACAACGACCACTCCTCCCTTTGCAAGCTCCATAAGCACCTAACGACCTGCAAGGCATGTAACAACGAGTCAACAACAAAGTTGAGCGAGTTCACAGTTGGTTGTTTAGTTTTACCAGTTTGTTTTGAAAACCATAAGTTGTTTCGTAAACCACGAGTTAACCAGTATCTTTGTTTCCCCAAACCATATCCATAATCAGTGGGGGCTTCCCCATGTGAACCACTAGACCGTTACCATATCGACAACTGATGAACATAAGTTGTGCCCTACGTCAATGTCTATCATCATTGACTAAGTGCCCAGATCCATTAGTACACGCCCGTCCTACCGGCACGGTGTGAGGCTTGTCAACCCTAATAGCGCTATTAACTAATGACCCGCTCGCCATTGGCCCGGTGATTAAGTCGATATAAAAATGTGGGACTTCATGATAGAGTTTTGTCTAGTAAGTTTTAAGGTTGTTGTCCTACCCAAGGAGGATGAACGTACGTATTCTACCCAAGGAGAAGACGCAGGATTAATATTGGCATCCTACCCATGGAGGATGGCGGTACATATCCTACCCAATGAGGATATGTAGGTTCCGTTTTAGTTCTTTAACCCCATTCCCAATCACCGGGAATCCCATGCCTTTTAAAGAGTGTGAACTCACCTCGGTTTGCTCGGCATATAAGTAAGGGTCGATTGAGTTATATGGGGTCAACCACGTCCAAACATGGTTACCATACAAGTCAGGTCTAGGTTCAAGTAGTGCATATAAGTTTTACACGTAAACTAACAGGTTGCAACACATAATGATCATGGCAACACGTTCCATACATTAACAGTCAAATATACAAAAAGGCCTAACTTGTGCGACTAGGATGATTGGGCTATCAAGCTTGTGCGAGCCCAATCATCTTGTGCGAGTTGATAACTAAAGCCCAATGAGCATACGGCCCAACCTATTGTGCGTCTAGCACGACTTGTGCGACTCACAACTGGTTGTGCGATCCAAACACACCCGGCCCCAAATAACATAAGAATCACAACATACATACGGCCCAAACAAATAAGCATCACTCAACTTGTGCAATCCATTTGGCCTTGTGCGACCCGGAACCTCTTGTGCGACTGGATATTGGGCTTTGAGGCCCAACAACATAATAAGATCCGTCAGATGTGTGTGTGGCCCAAGACTTGTGCGATCGGCACCACCTTGTGCGATCCACTCGTCTTGTGCGATCATGCAGCTCTAGCTTGTACAGCGTGCCTAAACAGTTGTACCAATCTTGTGCGACTATCTTGTGCGATTGCCCTTGTGCGATCCAAGAGCTTGTGCGATCCAAGAGCTTGTGCGTTCAGCTCTTGTGCGACTAAGGGACTTGTGCGATCAGTTTTAATTATCCCGAAATCATGGAAATCAGTTACATGGTTTCCATTTATGCAATTTATCAATCAACAAAGCTAACAGTTTCAAATCATGCATATCTCGATCAAATCAAACAAATTATCATTTAATTCATATAAACTCTAATTAACATCCAAATCATGACAACAACCCATCAACATTCAATCGGATTAAACACTAGGATTAACACATATCATCCGAGTTCAAACACATCACAGCTGATTCACATACATTAGGTTCTAGATCATCTCCCAAAATCATAGCATCATCAAACCCTATATCGATCGATTACAGCATACATGTGAGCCGATTATCATTTAATCTCATGAACATATAACACCAATGGTTCTATTACAAACACCCTAAATCATCATGCAAACCATCATACAATCATAACAACGTAGCATTATGTATCATAACCATCTGACAATAGTAGGGTACTAACCGGATTGATGTTTGAAACAAAGAGAACCCGAAGGATCAAAGGCTGCCGTTTGTCTTCGAGGAGGAGGAAAAGGGAGGTTTAGGGTTTGTGTGTTCTTGAGTGATTTGCAAATGATAAGTAAAACAAACCCTCGAAAGGATTATGTGTCGGGTTATATAGTAAAGTGACCGAAACCCCTAATGGGCCGTCCATTTGGTTCGATTTCGAGCATAGTGGGCCGAGTAGGGTAAGCAACTTAAGGCAAAGATGTGTGGCCCAAGTGTGTTGTGCGATTGGGGTTAATGTTGTGCGACAAGGAACCATTATACACCTAAGTCCATAATACAATCATACATAACACATAACATACACTTATAACATTCATTAAACCAACATGTCAAATAATCACATAACGTTCAAGCGTGTTACATCATAGTACAATGAAGGGTTCTAAATTACGAGTTGTCACCCCCGGCAATTCGAAGGCTAAGGAGATCGTGTGTGGGCTCGTGGTGGTGACTTGTTGGTGCTTATGGAAAGCTAGGAATTCGAAGATCTTCTCAAACGGTAGAGGCGATTGTGTAGAAATCTTTGGGGGGGGGGGGGTGAAGTCTCTTAGTTTCTTTTGGTCAAAAAATAGGTCCAAACACAGCGACATAGTTTGGAGAGAATGGTGTAAGTATCCTCTGTATATGTTGTAATCGGTTTTTGGTGCGGTCCTACGTTTTTTTGCCATGCCGGCCGGTTTTAATGAAGTTTTCCTTTCAAAAAAAATCTATACTACATTATAATATATAAGGGGATAACATTTTAAGATACTCAATAATTAAGAATCTGTTTTACTTTAATGCATAAGCTATAACCCTAAGGCCTTTGGGTATACTTTAACCTATCTTAACTCCACCTAAGTGTCACATCAACTTTTCTTCCCTATTTCACTTTGCCTCACTCCAAGGAAATGGTTTAATCGCATTAACTTCATCTAACCCTATCTTTGAGTGGATTTTGGTCTAAAAAAAAGAAAAGAATAATTAATTTCAATCTATTAACATTGGGTTAACATGTTAATACATAACCCATTTAATGCCCTTTAACACAAGGAGGGAGTGATTTGCAATGTTAGTTAACATATCATGTTATTGTTAACACTCTAAATGTTAGAGTACACCATATGGCCTAAAATGAAGCTAAATTGATCCTTCAGACATTAATTACACTTTAATCCGTTCATCTTAATTACAGTTTAACTCACTCGTCTTTAACCAAATTATGAATAATTAATTAGTAGTTACACATTATCACTCTAATAAAAAATTAACTACAACACGTTTTCTAAACGACCATAATTTTACGTACATTAATATTATTTTAAATAAAATACACCATAAAAACGAGTATTTTATTCTCTTTAATTTGAGTATAGTATTGTTATAATTGGTTTAATTTAAAAATTGATATATTACGTAATTAACAGTGCCTAGGGTTAGGAGTAATTGAATCGTTATACAAAACTAAACGAAAACAGAGGAAACCGAATTGAAATAAACAAAAAAAACTTAATTAACTGAAAACCGATTAACTTGATTAACCAAAAATCCAGTTATTGTTTTTTTTTTTTTTTTTTTTTGTATCCCTATTTAACCAAAATTAACTGAACCGAACAATTCATATATATATATATATTGAACGGCCAACAGAATCAATCACATGTACTCTCGGGACACCCACTAGACCAAACGAAGTACTCTGAGAGTAACCCGAGTCCACCACCAATTCCGGGGAAAACCCGGTAACCTACCCGCTCGTAGGCACGACAGTGAAATTACCGGTAAAACTCGTTTGGACGAAGGATTAAACCATGGTTTCTCTGGGTCTCCTATCATTGCCCACCAATGCCTCACTCTGCAACAAGTGGGAGTTAACTTGTATCTCTCAAGAGAAATACAAGCCTTCCACCACTTGATCTAGAGGTCATTGGCTATTCATATTTATATATATTTATTGCTTTTATACCTCTAGTTCATTTATATCATATTTTAGGGTGGGGTTCGGCTACAAAGTCCATTTTTCCTACAAAGTGTATAAAGTCATAAAATACCACAATTTCAGCCATAAAACACACTCCAAACTCACAAATAACATGGTGAAGATCACTAAAACACAATATCCAAACCCTAACACTTCATAAAAACTTGAAACACACCATCGTAGAACTATGAATATAAAACACAACATGATAATCAACATAAAACACACTAATGTTAGTCATTCAAAAATCAAAGCCTTATCATCCAAAACACAACACAAAATCCACAAATATGGCGTTTTAGTAATCTTCACTTTGTTATTTGTGGGTTTTGAGTTTGTTTTATGGCTGAAATTATGTTGTTTTATAACTTTGTACACTTTGTAGGAAAAATGGACTTTGTAGCCAACTCTCACCCCATATTTTATACCTCCATTTTATATATTTATACTTTCATTTTATTTATTTATACATCTATTTTATGTATTTATATATCAATTTTATGTATTTATACCCCAGTTTCATTTATTTCTAAACAAAAGTTTTAGCTCAAGTGTGGTTTTATCTATCAACTGGATTTAAACAAACTGAACAAAAAATCGTCATCTAACAGAATAAACCTAATTGATTAACTGAAAACAAAGTGGTTAATAAAACAGACTATATGTTTACTTCAGTTTCGGGTTCGGTTAAGAAACCGGACCAATCAAACTATGCACATCTTTGTTGTGTCTGTGTTTCTCATAGCATCGCGTAAACACCCTTCTAGTATAAATATAAATATAACGATAATGATATTGTGCATAAAATTAATCTTACTAATTATCATTGTATAGTTATTGTAAACAACATATTTTAATTTATATGTAATCTATACTATATTATGATGTGTGAGTGAAAGACATTTACCCAAAAGTTAAAACCTATTTTTTTATTTTAATGCGTAAAGTACAACCCTAAAATAGGGTAAATTGATCTTTCAAACACTAGTTACACTTTAATCCACTCATCTCGATTACACTTTAATTCCTCCACCTTTAACCAAAATATGGAAAAATAATTGGTAGTTACACTTTATCCCCCTTAAAAAAACCTAACTACCGCCACGTTTTTAAACGACCATAAATTTGACGTACGTTAATATTTTTTTTTAAATTACACAATAAAAACTAGCATTTTATTATCTTTTATTTGAGAATAGTATCGCTATAATTGTTTTAGTTAAAAGAATTCATATATTACGTGATTAACAATGTCCAAGAGTGAGCAATAACTGAATCGTTAACCAGATCTAAACCGAAAATGGAGGAACTGAAACGAAATCAACTAGAAACTTAATAAACCAAAAACCAAAATTTCCTAAAGCCAGTTATCAGTTTTTGTTTTGTACCCACGTTTAACCAAAATTAACTGAACCGAACCGAACAATTCACATTCTTATATATTTCTGGCATTTATTCCTTGAGTTTATGTATTTCATATTTTATACCTTCATTTCATATATTAATACTTTGATTTCATTTATTTATGCATCTATTTCATGTGTTTATACCTCAGTTTCATTTATTTTTAAGCAAAAGTTTTAGCCTAAGTTTGGTTTTAACTAATAACCGAAAATAAACGAAATAAACAAAAAACTGTCAATCTAACATAATTAACCAAACAGATTAACTGAAAACAAATGGGTTAATAAAATGGACTAACCGATTACTTCGGTTTCAGGTTCGGTAACCAGCTGAACCATGCACATCTTTGTTGTGTCTATATTTCCCACCGAATTGGGATTATTATCGGCCAAATTGAGAAAGTTGGGATCATTTAAATCCAATTTGCCTTAAAAAAGAGACTAAAAAAGTTTAACACATATGGACCACAAATGGGTTCGACGACCGGATCCCTGATGTGGACCGGTGAGAGCGAATGCCCGTAATCCATTAAGATTATATTGTGCAGTATCATGCACGTATATAATCTTATCCACCGTTATAGCACGCATGGGTCTCCTAAGTATGCCTCATTTTCCTTTTAGCACACCAAAAACACGCTCCACATCTTTTATTGCCCCTTCTAGCAATTTCTTGAACTTGTTTTCATTCAGATCGAAGGGAAATGGATACGTTTTCACAAACGTTGACCAAGTAAGGTAAATCCCTTCTGTTAAATAGTATCCACGTTTGTATGACGTCTATTTCGGACTAAAGATGGCGACCCGGGATAGTAGATAGGTTTGATATCCTGAACATATTTATTATGTTATTTCTTGCATGTATTTAATTATTGCAGGGAATAAATATAAACGACTTGGCCAAGCTCAAAACTCGGACTTGTAGTTGCAAGAGGAACATTGGATCTGGTTGAAGAAGTCTTTGTTGTTCACAAAGGAATATTTGGTGTATCCGAGATATTTAGTTAAATCTTTAGACTATATAATGAGGCTAATCAGATCGATTAGGCACGTTACACAACACTACACACTGGTTTTGATTATGATTTATTAGCGGGAATGATTCGTAAATATTTTGTATTTATTGTGATTATCCTATTTCCTTGTATTCAGTTATTGACTCTCAATAATCACAGGAGAGATCTTTGTAATTCTTTCAATATAAATAATAATCCTCAATGCCTTTAATAATCCTTACTTGCAACTCACTCGTAACAATCACTTCCACTTACACTCACATTAGCAATCATTGTATTATCGATCAGAATAGTTCTCGAGTTGTACTTTTTATACATTCAATACTAAAAACTGTGGCAGACGACTTTTGTAGTTGGCGCCCGAGGTTTTGTGCCGGCGATCATAATAAATCACGGACTTTTCTCCTAACATCGTGTGTTCTTTCTTGTTTTAACATTTACCTTTTTCCTGATATGATGAGCAATATCATAATATCCTGAGCAATATTCCGATATTCTAACTTTATATTTCAACCTCTTTGCGTTATATTTTATTATTTCAACGATATATTCCAAAATTCACAAATTAGCATATTACCACTCAAACTGGAATTTTTGATCAAAACAATTATTATTATTGTTATTATTATTATTATTATTATTATTATTATTATTATTATTATTATTATGTTTAAGATGTGTTTAATATATTTAGGTGTGCATTTGTTTTTATATTGTTGTTCTGAACGATTTTTTATGTAATTCAATAAATGTTCTCGTTATAGTTACACGTTTGCTATGCAGGTACAATACCTATAGTTAAACAGTCAATATGATAATTTGATGAACACATTGTAGGGCAGATTTACACTTATATGTATCATACAGATGTGCGTTAAGACATTTAGGTGCGTGTGTTTGATTTTGTAAGAAGAAAAAGAGAGATAAAAGCTAAAAATAACCAAAAGGCTTGAATTGTATTTATCCGAGAATTCGAAAGGGAAGGGTACAACAATAAAAATATTGAGATATGAGGGTGCGTTAATTTAATTAGCGCTATCCTGATTGTTCGGTTTACTTGATTAAACCAAAAATTCGGATAGTTTGGTTGGGTTGCAATTTTCATTTTTTGAAAAAAAATTGGATCACTGACGGACAAATGGAGTATTATTATGCTACTATAGTGAAACCACCCGATTATATCCATCTTCACGATGCAATAATGCTTATACATCAATTTATGAGGAAACCCAATAAATCTGAAAAAAACCCTCTTATGAGAATCTAACCCGGGACCTAATAGTCCCACCCCAAGATGGCAAACCAAAACACTTTATATTTTGAAGAGTTAAATGCCATTTTAGTCAATGTGGTTTGAACCATTTTGCCAATTTAGTCCAAATGTTTCATTTTTCGCATGTGGGTCCAAAAATGTTTCACCGTTGTCATTTTAGTCCACTAGGTTAACTTCATCCATTTTTCTGTTAACAAATATGTAAATCTGTTAACTAGAAGGCCAATTCAGCCATATAAAATGATCGAATTGGCCTTCTCGTTAACGGAATAATGAATGAAGTTAACCCAGTGGATTTAAATGACAATGGTGAAACCTTTTTGGACCCACATGTGAAAAATGAAACATTTAGACTAAACTGACAAAACGACTCAAACCACATGGACTAAAATGACATTTAACTCTATTTTGAAAAACTAATATCAAATCTGTTAAATCCATTAATAAATATTCAGGTTATAAACCTAATATTACAATTAGATCATCGGTATTTATAGAACAAGATAAGGGTTAACTACTCAGTCAACAAATTAACTAAATGAGCCAAAACTAGGATAAGCCTACGAACCACACAATCTCCCACTCAGAGGTTTTGCATAGTCCATAAAGTCCATCCAAATAAACCCATCACCAGTAACTTCAGTAGTCTTCACATTTAACTCTTCCAAGCCTTCAGTTCCAAGAACACGCTAAAACTCCGATCGTATCTATCTAATTGCAACCACACCTCTCATCTATCAAGTAGATGAAAGGGCATGTGAAGCTCCCCAAGCTACACTCCAACAGTCTTACCAAACCTAATCGTCATTGACACCGCTACTAACTCATTTTTTGTCTCAACAGGCTTGCACATTCCATCGGATCTAGAGATACACTAAGAATCCACACCAATCTCCAAATTCAACAAGTGTTTCACAAGAGAGAATTAATCAATCAGAACACGAGCAGTGGCGGACCCATGATTTTTTTTCCAATGGGGTCCATTTTTTCGGTGTTCAAAATTTTCATAACAAAACGTTAAAATTTCCGGGCCGGTCCTTGTTCGGGTCGGGTCAAAGCGAGGTTTGAACTAGATTAAAAAAATAACAGAAAAACAGGCAATACAAGGATGAACCCATGACCTCTTGTTGTTAAAGAGGAAGGTTTACCACTACACCAGCTTTCCTTTTCTTTCTATGGTGTCCACCTAATTGTATTTATGAGGTCCTTATAAAATTTAAAATACCGGATCTACTAATTTTTTTAAAAACATTGGGGTCCGGGGACCCCGACCCGTTCAATGTAGGTCCGCCCCTGAACACTAGTCTTCAAAACCCAAAAAAAAAATTTGACTGTCCCCGAAACATGCCCCCTGCTCCCAATGTCATCAAACCCCTGACCTAGCTTTAACCTCAGATCCTGTTCAACTTGAATTACCTTGGCATTAGACTTCGCCCTTGCAAAACGAACCCTTTTTTCCCCATTGACTGAGCGAACCCAACTTTGTTTTAAGGGATGGATATGGATCCCCTAGCGGGTACTTCCACCATGTAGAATGATCCTATCTTCTTTCCACGAGCAATGACTAGATTTTCGTTAATCATGTTCCATTTACCACTACCAAACTTTACTTACAGTCCCTGTTCATCCAATTTACCGAACTTAATAAGATTTATCTTCAATCCTAGAATCACATGGCGTTCTTCAAGTTCCATGTGGTTCCCAATGGAGTTACTAGGTTAACATCTCTCATACCGTAATAACAAGAGTTTGACCATTAGCAATTCGTACATTCCCAAAGTTACCAACATTAAGATTCACCATCGTATCCCCACTGTGCATGGCGTGACACGAAGAACCTGAATCAATAACCCAAGAGTCCATTTTACTTTCCATACTACAAACCAGTGCATCTTCTATGTACTCTGTAGTGTTTACCTCAACAGATTTTTCATTTTTCTTATCTGGACATTGACTCTAAACATGTCCAACTTCATTACAGCTCTAGCACATCAAAATCTCTCGAGCCTTTACCTGACTCCTAGTGTTTCTAAAATTACCTCTTCTCTAACCAACATGAAATAACTCAGAAGATGATCCACCACTCGTGTTTTTCCATCGAATGTTCACCTAGCATTGAATCCCAGATCCCTTTAAAAAGTCAAACTACCAGCTCCTGATGAACTGGTAACAACTGTCACAAACTCGGACCAACTATCAGGTAAAAAAGACAACAGAATCACAGCTTGAGTCTCATCATTAAATTTCATGCCCATAGATGTAGCCTGAACATAATTGAATTAAAATTATTGATATGACCGATGACTAAGCTTCCCTCATGCATTCTAGTCATGAACAATTTCCTTGTTAAGAACACCTGATTACCGGCATAAGGCTTTTCATACATATTTGATAGAGCTTTCATCATCCCATGAGCCGTGTTTTCCTACATAAGATTAAATGCAACACTCCTTGTCAAAGCCAATGTAATCATCCCTCTTGCCTTTTTGTCCTTTGAGTTCCACACCGCTTCGATACCCATTACCATCTCATCATGTTTTTCCTCCAAGACCACATCCAAATATTTTTGACCTAACAATGCTTCTACTTCATTTTCCACCAAGCAAAGTTGATTCCATTGAACTTTTCAATCTGAACTTCCCCTGAAGGGGTATGGTCCCAGATCTCGCACCAAAGCGGAAGCGAGTGACCATCACCCTTATCAAATACTCCCATCAACAAAGACTTATCTGCGTCCGTGCGGACACGCGCGAACGCAGTTAACTGTTCCAATCGGTCTAGTGATGAAAAGACTTACCTTGTGTACGAAAACGACTGCACAACAAGGGATGTGGTAACAACTGCAGTTACCGCACAATATCGATGCGGCTCAGCACCGCATCCTATAGATATTTTTCGTCACGAAAAAGGACGCGGAAATAACCGCGGTTACCACACAATAGTGATGAAGCTAGCACCACATCCTATTAACGAGGCAAGTGGGACTGACGCTTTGACTTAAGTGTCCAAAACTGCAAGTGGCACTGACAGTAGTCACCTGTCCAGCCCACATGTATGCAACGCTGGTGAATAGACTGACAGCCACAGCAGGACGTGGCATCACCTCCGTGACCTACGCGCCTGACACACCTGCAAGGGGCTGCACGCTGTCGGTCTAGCCACTCAATTACCTTCCTTCACTCTTCGGCTATATATACCCATCCCGGACCAGGTTTGAGGTATCGCTTATCTGCTCTCTCTCTCACTTACTACTATCACACACTTTGCTCTCAAGCAACTACTGATTCTCACGCCGGAGAGTGGTAACAAGGAGCACCCCCACCCCATCCTCCTTCTTACGAGTCACGGTGTGTTTCCTTGTGCAGGAGACAGGTCAGCGGACGCTCTGGACGCCGATCCTCGGAAAGAAGGGATTAACCCTACTTGACGAGACAGTGAATTAACCTACCCGATTAACCGCTGTTTCATCATGCCCCTTCTTGAGCCATGAATAACAATAAAAAAGATTAACAAGAGAAAACCAAGATGAGAACTTTACCAAAACAAAGAAAGCCTCCAAAAATAAAACCTAAAAACCAAAGCACCCAAACTGGCAACTTCTCTTGCAAACCCGAGACTGAACTAGCGACTAACCAGGGTTAAAGAACTGAAACTCGAATGGGAAAAAAACCCCACAACACACCAGAACAACAACAAACACGACGACGCAAACTCTAAACCGGTAGGAGCCGTACTCAGAGATTTGGTATTGGTCGTACTCACGTTGGTTGCGGTGGCACAACAACAAAATTGGGACCTCTCGAACAACTCTCTCCCTCTCCTGCGATTGAACCGTGTGTTTAACCGAACTAGAGGCTCTGATATCACTTGTTAGGTATCATATCAGAGTAGGTTCTCGCAGAAGCGAAACCAATAGACACACACACTAGCAGAGAAGAAAAGAACACAAGAATTTATGTGGTTTGGTCAAAGTGACCTACGTCTATGGGTTGAAACTAGGTATAACTTTTATTAGGTGCTTTACATATTCCAATTACATCATAGTATTTATAGAATGGGCTAAAATTAGGACCGACTACCTAAAAACCTACTAACTCAACAGTTTTCTCCCACTTTTGAAATCTACGTGAACCTCTATGTTAGCCGTTAAAATTATAAAAACAACTAGAACACTATAAATCATCAAACCGAGTGTTCATTCCTATTTGAACATTTCATCTTCTTCAGTGGCGAAGTTTGAAAATTTCCACCGGGGGGTCGGAAGTCACCGAATCTAAAAAATCTATATAAGTAAAAAAAAAATTATAAAACCGGGGGGTCGAAAACGTATATAGCTAAAAAATTCTATACGAAACGTACATACGTAACACTACTGAACGAAAAGTTCGGGGGGTCGGGCGCTCCTCCCGGCCCCTTGAAAGCTGCGTCGCTGATCTTCTCTGTCAAATTTCGAACTTTTGATTCGGGAAACGAGCCACCAAGGAAGTTTGGAAAGGAATTTGCTTTCCATAGGGGATTATTAAGAAATGCAATTGTTAATTTACTTTCTTTAAATAAACTTAATATATTGATTGCAAGATTTCTTTAATTAGTTTATTAATTTGTGCTCTTTTTATAATGCGCGTTTCATTTCACTATGTCAACTTTTTAGACCAGATTACTTTTCTCTACAACATAGAGTATTATAATACTAACCACTATTGCAATTGTTTATATACCTTAATTCTTTAATAACAACTGCTGCAGATTTATGGCATTAAGTTATTTTTGGCTTATAATAATGATTAGTTTGGTGTCATATTCAAAGCAAACGTCTTAGAGTAGTCAAAACCGTTGGTCCGTTGGCTGATTTTCGCGGCCAAACCAACCCCAACCGGACCCACCCTTGTTGGAGGGTGATGACTAAGGCTTCACGGTACGGGGGTCGTCGAGGCATGTCCCGGGGCGGCACCGACCCCCTCTCCATTTCCGTTGCTTCGTCGCCTTGCCTCCTTCGTCGAGATTGTCCGGCCCTTGACGAATTGGACGGGCCTCCTCTCTCTCACACACATATACATACAACACACACACACACACACATATTTTAGGCCCATCCCTCATTTCCTTAGTTTCATCCCCTTTGTCCCATCCTCACACCCATCCTACATGACGCTGACGTGGAGGGTCATCTTCCAAGGATGAGCCTCTCCCATACTGTATAGCCTAAGCAGTCCACCCATGCCAAGTCCGCTCCAGCGAACCACCGTCATGTGGGTCCCGGCCATTATTTTCGAAGATGACTTGATAAAAAAACTAACTTCTTAAAGTTTAAAATCTTTTCAACGGGAACAATAATAATTTTTATTTTTAAAAACCATTTTCCAATAAATGACATCCAAACTCACACTTTAAAACCTACACCAAACTCATGCCAATCTAAAAAATTCAAACATTCATTGATCGCGAAAAAAATAGACGAGGAGATGTATTCACGATGAAGTTTGTCTTAAAATTAAGAAAAAACAAGGATGGACTTAAGTAGGTTTTATTCACGATGAAGTTTGTCTTTTTTTATTAATTGTATGTCTTTTTTAGTTTCTAAGTGTTTATTTATTATTAGTATGTTTTTTTATAAGTAAATTGTCATTTTAGTCCCTGAGGTTTGACCAAAATTGTCACTTTAGTTCAAATAGTTTTTTTCTTGCCATTTGAGTTCAAATAGTTTTTTTCTGCCAATTTAGTCTCTGAATTTTGTAATTTTTTACCATTTTCATCCAACCCATTAACTCCATTCAAAAAATTTAGTTAACTTAGGTGAATTTTGGTCAAACCACATTTTTCTTTCTCCTTTTGCAGGTGCGATGATATGGGGATGGTGGTGTGCCGGTTTATAGTGAAGATGATGGCGGTTGTTGCTGGTTTATGATGACGGCGGTGGTGTTGGTGGATGACATGGGTGGCGGAAAAGTGGCCGGTGGTAGAAATGATGAGTGGTGATGGTGGTGGGGTGGGTGGTGACGGTGCAGGCAGGTGGTGACGATGATAGAAGGTTGTGATGGGGTGGGTGGTGGGAGATGGTGGTGGTAGATGTAAATGGCAAAAAATGACAAAAGTTAGGGACTAAATGGCAGAAAAAAACTATCTGGATAAAGTGATAATTTTAGTCAAATCTTAGTGACTAAAATGACAATTTACTCTTTTTTTTATTTTATTTTACGGTAAGTTAGGATTTCATTTACTCGTTAGAAAATATATAAAACGATTACAAATCATCTTAAATAGTTTATCATAGTTAACCCGGTTCTAACCCGCTCGTTAGAAATTAACGATTGCAAATCGTTAAAATAGTTGGTTATAAGATAAACTAATTCTAATACGCAAATTAGAAAATTAGACGATTATTTATTGCCATAAGCCGTTTTTGGTTTATATAAAATAAACGTTTTCTAACCCGCTTGTTAGAAATAAACAATTGACAAAATCGTTTCTAACACGCTCGTTAAAAAATAAACAACTATCAAACTCTTTAAATCGTTTCTAACACGCTCGTTAGAAATAATCGATTACAAAATTTGGTTCAAAGTTTATGAAAAAATATAAACTATTTTTAATACGCTCATTAGAAATAAACAAATAAAAATCGTTTAAACGTATGTGGAAAAAATCCGTTTCTAACTCGCTCGTTAGAAATTTAATAGTTTAGACGAAACCGTTACAAGGTTTATTATCCAAAATAATTGTCTCCAACACGCTCGTCGGTAATTATTTGAAATAATAATATTTTCTAACACGCTCGTTAGAAAATCTAAACGTATATTTTCTAGCACGCTCGTTAGAAAATCTAATTGTCTTTTAACAAGTTAGTTTTACACAATCATCGTATCTAACACGCTCATTAGATATAAAGGATGATATTAAAACTTATTATTCTATAAAATTCTAACTCACTCGTTAGAGATATAAAAAGTTTTAATCTTGTTATTCTTTCAACAACGTTTCTAACACGCTCGTTTGAAAATATTAAAACTAGTTATTTTATAAAATAATTACTTTCTAAAATGCTAATTAGAAAATATAAAAAATTTAAGACTTTTAAAACCAACATTAATTTCACAATTATGGTTACTAAAAGCTTATTAAAAAATAAATTAAACGTTACAAACATTTAATTTGTAAAGGGTTACAAAATAAATTTTTCTAATACGCTCATTAGAAAATTTAGTATTTCAAAAACCTATTGAAATACATATTATTTTGTATATGTTCGGTTTTATCTAAACATGAACAAAAACCATGAACTCCAAAACTTGAATCAAAAAGTCGTTTTGCAACCCGGTATTCGGATTAAAGATTGTACTCCAATCAAAAAATTAATCCGACTCATTGTACTAAATAAATATTTCCCAAAAAATATTTTCAAGATTTTAACAAAAATCTCATTAAATATTTTAACTTTCGTGAACCTAAATCCTCGTAGAGAAGGGATTTAAGATTGTAGCAACAATCTTCACGAAAGTTTGTTTTAAGATTGTAGGAACTAGGTTCACTTTTTAATAAAATATATTACAAAATATATAATAACGAGACTCTCGTTATTTGTGGGAAACTCTTCTAGTGCAATACCGGTTACATAAACTAAATAAATAAATGTAAAATACAATTTAATTGTACCAATCTTGATTCAAGTCGATGTCTTTAGAAGAACTGCAACCGCACCTTCTTGTACGAAACTCCGCTGAGACAAGCAAAATATGGTTGACGCTTTTGGTTGAGGCACGTCTTCGACACGCTTCCCTTAAAACAGATTCCGCGCCTCCTCTCAGACGGTTCTGTCTCCCAGGGTACAACAACCGGAACAGTATGTGTACTGCCGGAGATGACTCTCAAGCCCGAGATAGCACCGGGTATAATTTGGTGTTTAGAATTGTTGATGGAAATATGAAGTTGTCTCTATTTGAGAGTACTCCTCTCAAATTTATGGAAATTTTTGAGATTAAAGAATGTACAAATTCTTCTCGTGTCTTAGTATGAACTATCAGGTTCATATATATACACCCCTAGTTTTAATGTCATTAAAACTAGTAATAAACAAGACATTAATCTTGTCATAGCTATAACATTAATCTTGTAATAAATAAGATAATGAATATAGTTTTAATCTCAAATTAAATGGACTTAAGTGGTTAGTAAAAAACGGTCATATTCATTATGACACGCATTAAACGTGTTGTAACATCAAGTTTGACCAGGTCTAGTCAAATGCTCGTTACCGTCGCAGACATGCACGCGCGCCTGAAGTGGCTCTTCAGTCCCTGCGCCACATTGTATGGAACCCGCGCATGCGCATGGTGTGCAGACCAATGCTCCTAGTTACTACTGTAACCTGCGCGCGCGCCATAACTAATCCGCAAATCTATGCATCACACTACATGGACCTTACGCCACGCTATATGGAGCCGTGTGCCACACATATGCCATTGCGCATACCAAGACACCACCTGGTCATGCGCCATCCATACTCGCGCGCCAACCGGATGCCACTACGCATACCAGGACGCCACCTGGTCATGCGCCATCCAAACACGTATGCCATTTGCAGTCTTCGCCATGGCCAATGACGTGCACCATGCGCCTAAGGAGCTTGCACCGCATCGATATGTGCCATGCCATAGCATCCACCTACGCCACCCAAAGGTGCGCCATACGCGGACCCGCCATGTATCTGACCACCCGCTCATGGGCAAAAATACAAAGGCGGTGTGCGAAGTTCAAAGTGCACTACATAGTGCCTATAGCCCACGGCACGCGCGCATATGTGCACGAGTAAGGGTGCTCCGCACCCTTTAGGATCCCCACTAGTGTTTGCCTTTTAGGAAACAATATACAAGGAGTGCTCCTCCTTATAAACCACTTTAAAAGGCTGTTTGGTAGCCTCTGAATGGTCATTAAGATGTTACCTCTTAATGGAACCATTAAGAATTTTGCCAATGAGAAGGTAGAAGAATATGACATGTGATGATTTACCATTCAGAGGTTACCTCTTAACCATTCAGACTTGAGGTTACCTCTTATTCATTCAGAGGTTTTAAACCATTAAGAGGTAACATCTGAATGGTCATTAAGAGGCTACCAAACAGCCCCTAAGTTTTGTCATCCCACCTATGTGGGACAAGTTGACAAAACTAATCCATTTTATTCATCTTTGTTTATTCCAACATACAACTTCAAGCTTCGATATCTCATTCATCTCAGTTCTATTTGGACATAGTTTGAACACAAACCATAAATAATTATTTATACAACACATATATAAATATTATTGATGTCCAAAATATTTAGTGAAAAACTCATTTTCACTAAAATTTCCAACAATTTTTAATGGATTAACTAGTTTCTAAATTTATTTTTATTTCAATATATAAATACCGAAAATTAAATACATAAGTTGAAAAAATTATTTTATACAAAATACATGTAAATAAAATAAAATTAGAAAGTAGTTGATGAGGTGGAGGTTTAAAGTGGTTTATTGTTCGAGGATAAAGTGGAGGTTTGGAGTGGTGATGGTTTAAAATGATATGACATCCTGACTAAGTGGTTTATTGATGGATCATGTTTAACCATTGTAGATGCTCTTAACACATCATTTGTTATCACATTGATTTACTGATTTTATTACATTCTTTCTTTCAACAGGTATGCTAAATATTTCAATTACATGAGTTTTTCAAAAAGTTTTAGTAAGGGTTATCTCACACTTGATAACCGCAACATCTCCTTCATAAAAAGTGTGTCACGCAACCAAAGAGATATCATGGTTTAACTGTCACATTAGACGATAGGAGATTTTGGAATTCTTATTGCGTCATCTACATCAAACATGGGATTCTAGAATTTTGTAAAAAAGAGTTGCAGCGGATAGTAACTGCAACATTTACAACAAAACTACAAAACATGTCTGTCATAGGGCCGGCTCATAGGTAGTGTAGGGTATCACTGGAATTCAAGATACCCTTCTAGGATAAAACTACCAAACAATGAGCCAGTTTGACACGTGTAATGTTTTTTATGGAGAAATGGGGTGAGAATAACAATACAAAATATTATTAGACTAATGCGGTGTTTTTATCTGATATATGTGGTAAAACTAAGTCACAAAAATCAAGCCTTTTTGGTATGGGGTTAATGAACTATTGGTCACTGTAACACCCCGAAAATTTACGTCCTATAATGTCTTGACACGTGTCATAACCTTTGAACGTGTGAAAGAATGTTCTTGAAGGACTAAAGTTGACAAACAATGAAACTATGTAAATATAAGGGTTCAAAGTGTCAACAATGAATAAATATACTTTACGATAACCCTACATGAGGTTTATAACCTTAAACTAATGGATCATGGATCATATGAAGCGAATTGTGAAAGAAAGTGAGAGATTTCAAACTACAGGGGTTAAATGTGTCAACATGTTAAGATGTACCTATGAGTGACCTTTTAAGCAAACCCGAAGCCTTGTAACGATTAAATATGCTCACAAGAATGTACCATAAAAATTTCACCAAGTTTCGTTACCGTATGAGAAAGTTATGATAAAATCTGTGTGTGAGGGTTAGAATCGCCAACATTGAAAATTAGGGCTTTTCGGGTGATCACAAAGTTACCCGAGGACTTCACAAAGATTGTATAAGTCTTAAAGCCCCTATATGTCAATATTAAAGCCCCTTTATGCAAGAAACCAAGTGAAAGCGATGTTTAGAAGGATCAGGGACTGAAATTGCAATTAATGAAACTTGTTGATCAGGTCACCCACACCCTCGCGTAGCGCGAGGCTTAAAGGGCTTGGCAGTCGCGCTACGCGACTGCCTTATCTGGACAGCAAACATGTGCAGGTGTCCTGCATGTTTGTTAACCGACTTTGATCGATTTTTGGCATACCTTGGGCTGCCCTAAGATGGTTTTTAGCTGGTAGGACACTTGTGGATGTTATTGTTTCCTCCTAGGCTTAGTTGTCGATGATCCATGCATGTTAGAAGTTATATATAAAGACCCACATGTTACTACATTGATCATTCATCACTTCTGAGCATTTCCAAAGCATTCTAGCAGGTCACAAGCATTCCACATCATCCATTAGTTGTGTGTAAGTATGCCTAACCTTTCCTAATTCCTTTATGCTTAGTTTTTGGCCTAGAAATCAAACCGTCGTAACTACGGTTTGACTTTTCGATAATAAATAATCGGTCCAGAGTTTAGTCGAATCAAAGGTTGTTATAAGTTGGTATTTATATGGTTGATAAACCCCTAAAAGGGCACTCACTAATTCGAATCCTAACTAGGTCGTTTATCGAGTCAAACTTCTTCCGAAAAAGTCAACAGAATTGTTATGTTTGGTTTAATGCATGATTAGCGATGTAAATGGCGTATAGCTTATTTTATCATTATTACCAACTGAAAATAAGTATAAAAACTTGTATACGCTTGCTTGATTCGACAACTTTATGTTTTGAACCGATTCGGAACCGAGAGACGCAAAAGTTTGACTTTTGCTTTGACCTCAGTTCTGACCCGGTTTAAATAGATTTAGACATGCCTTAGGGTCCCATTAGGACCTAGTTGCATGTGTGTATAAGCCTCTGCGTTTATACCACTCGAATCCCTAATCGTCCGATGTTTCCGATAAACGCCTAAATATTGACCGTAATGCCCTTATGACCGCAGAACGAGATTTTAGAAAATGTAAAAGTGCAAAAGTCTTTAATACTGATTATTGAACATGTCTGCAAAATTTCACGTCAATCGGAAGTCTAGATTAGGAGTTATGCTTAATGACGTATTTATAAACATGTTTATTAATTAAACGGCGCCATTAGCGTAAAACCTATCTAAACTCAGTTTTGACACCAAATCTTTTACCCACTGAGGTTAAATAATATTTTAGGATTTTTAAAGATTTTTAATTATTTTTAAACTGATCATAAGCTTGGATTAGCGCCTTAATTCGGTAAATACCGAATATGCCCTTTTAGGCCATAAAATGAGTTTTACAAATCCTTTTAACGCCAATCCAATTGCTACTGATTTTAAATAATAAATGGAGTGTTTTGAGCCTGTTTAATTGATCAGAAAACTCAGAATCGTATTTTAAACCGTACGTCGCTTAAAACGGCTTTATACGCGTATTACACGCATAGTTTGGGTTTAAAACTATTTTGACATATAAGACTTATAACCAAATGTTATAACCTATTAAAATAAACTATTTTACTGATGTATTCAGACCCGGTTCACAGAAACTTAATAAACCCTTTTATAATCTTTAAAATGACCAAAATGCCCCTGCGGGGCTTATAAAGAGATTAAACTCGTTTTGGGCATCATGGGTGATATCCTACTGATATCACAACTTATTTAAGGTGTGTTAACTTAGGAAACCTGTTTAGGACTCTTACGGATACCCGTTACACTTCATGCGCGTTCGGTTCGGTTTATGTAACTAGTTTACATAAATTAGCCGAAACGGGTCAAACCTTAACGGTTTTATCTCAAAATCCAGAATGTGTATCATATACCCATATTAAACAAGTCTTCAAACTTGTCGGGTCTAAATCACATTCTATCCGGTCTTCGTTTAATCGTGCGTACGAACCGTATCTCCCTCTTGAAAACTAACCGGTCTAAGTCAAGGCTTAATTAAAGACCCGTTAGGATTCTAATAGGTTATTAAAAACCTTCGTTCCAGATTTAGGAGCTCAGTAAAAGCTATCTGTACTTGCTGATTTGATACGGCTGGGATTGAATTTATATTTAAGCTCAGGTAAATACTTTTAACTTATTTTCCCTATACGGGCTTGGGGTACGGTATATAAAATACCGCTTGGTCGGGACGTTGAATCTTTGATTGAATGAATGATAATGAAAGTATTGAGACGTCTCGTTTAATATTGTTTTGTTTACTTAAAGCCTTTGGGGGGTTAATGACCGTTGTCCCGGATATCCCTGGCATCATTCTACGAATGGCCACGACCTCAGCACCCGGCGTAGGCGTACGCCGTTGGTGTCTCCTAATTATAGTGGTGTGTCGATTAATCTTTAACCCGGCTCGATCCGGGCTACTGAACGCATAAGGAACATGTAAATCCCTACAAGTATTATATATTTAAATAATTATCCCAAGTTATAAAATATTATTTGTGCCATGTGCATTCAAAACAATCATTTTCTTAAACCCTTTTCAAAATGAGTCAGTTGATTGTATTTACCAGTGTAAACTGACGTATTTTCCAAAAAAGGCTAAGTGCAGGTACTAATTGGAATTGGCTGGCTACTCCTAGCATCAATAAAGAGTCTCGCAAGCTTAGATGCCTAAAGTCTGTTGAACCATGTTATTTTATTTGCCATCCGCCTGTGGATCCTTTACTTCCGTTGTAATACTTTGATGTTACACTATTACGGATTGTAATATATTTATCCTTTTGCTTCCGCTGTGCATTTATATATTGTGTTGTTTGACTATGATGTTGCCAACCACGTCACGTTACTCCCCCACCGGGCCCACCGGTGACACGTGGAAAGTCGGGGTGTGACAGGTTGGTATCAGAGCCAACATTGAGTGAATTAAACACTATCTTTTTGTGTTTAATCTCAATGACACATTAGCACATTCTTTGACCTTCTGAGTCTAGACTTAACATAGGAATACTCTCAATCCTCATCTGGGAATTTTACTTCCAACTTTTATATATTGGATACGTCGCCAAGCGAAGAAACCGTAATAGGAATTCTCCACACCCAGAGCCTTATATTGCGGACCTTCGTACAGCGGCTAGGATGAAACGTGCAACCAAGGAGAAAGCATTCGGGAATTGAATGAAGAAGAAACTCCTTTGCTGAAGATCATTTCCTCAATAATCCTTATAAGGACGTATTTACCTTTTTAGTCCCTTCGAGGACAACATTATTCTTTTCAAGTCCCGCTTAGGCCAACTCTGTATTTTTTATTTTTTTTTATAATGGATTTTTCCAATATTCGTATCTAGTCTATTGATTTAGAAATCATAGCTTATATCATCCTATAAGCTGATCATATTAAAACAATTCCTTAGAAGGGAAGTGCCTACGGGCTATAACGTATTGTCCATCTGAGACACTGACATTGTGATCTTTATGATTCCTTGTCTATGGTAGTGAGCTATGCTCAAGCCTATTAATCTATATGATCAATGTGATCATTACTAATATCATCAATATGATGATCATATTATTGACATCCTAAGTGATGAAGTGCCTACTGGCTATACTTTATAATATTGTCAATACGACAATGACAGTTGTAACTCTTAGGGTTCCTGTCTAAGGTAGTGGGCTTTGCCCAAGCCTCATAGTCAATATGATCAATATTATCATGACTACAATCATCAGTGTGATGATTATTAATTTCTAAAAACATCGTTTTGTAATGTCACTTGATCCGCCTACGGGCCATATTGTATCGTCAATTTGACAACGACAGTAGTAGTCTTTGACTCTCTGTCCAGGAAAGATAATGAACTATGTTCAAACCTAAATGCTTTGATTCTCTGAAATCATGGCTTATAAATTAAACTCGTCTACTTGACTAAGCCTTTTGTACTATTACTAACTTATAATTTAGGATTAATAAGTGAGCATCCTGAATAAGATAAATATCATTCTCTTCCAGTCAGTTTAGATATTAAAAGAGAATCTTAAAAGGTTTGACCTAGCTTGAATGTTATTGTAGACCTTGCTAAGATGGTAAAACCTGGTTAAAAAGAGATTCAGATCATTGTTAACACTTTAAAATGTGTTGACACTCCCGACAACAGTGATATGATAAAATCACACTAGTCATCCCTATATTAAGATTTTTCCATATCTCTTAGCTAGTGTAAGTGATCAATAGGAATCATGACTGGTGAACGTCGAGCATGATGTACGCATCAAAACATCCATTTGGGATGTGTTCCTATGGGAAAAGGTGTATATATGAAAAGATAGTTATTATTTCATAAAGTCTTGTCAAGACAATGAACTATGGAATTTTCCGATCCAAAGGAATCATCGATCATGTTTTAGATTTTTCCCTAATGACAAGGCCCCTGTGCCATCAAGAGTCCTTGGGAACAAGCTCTTGTGCTATATAAAATGTCAATACGACATTGACAGTCGTGATTTATGTCCCCTGTCTAATAAATATGAAGGATTATATTCTGTTTACAAGCCAAGGATGGTTTATAATCAATTAACTTAAGGACTATCTATTGGCCTATATGGTTTATTTCCACCATGGCTAATTAGTCATTAAATTCGACAATTCGCCATATACTTAAAGCAAATTATTACTTCTTGGTTTGTAGCCTCAATGCTTCACCATGGCTGACTCCTCTGAAGCTCACAATCGCCCAGTTGATCAGAATGATGATGTAAGACTGAACATAACGAGCACCGAGTTAAAGGCTGTGTTAAATACAACCCTAAATAACGTTGTAGATCGTGTACTGAAGGATCACAAGCGAAAGGGCAATAATACCCCAATGCAAATTTGTAAAAAGGGTAAGACCGGTTTAAACTATAACCAGTCCAAGCCAAAGGAGGCTAAACCCGAATGTAAGATTTGCGGGAAGAAGAGGCACTTCAGTAAATGTATATATGAACAGATCAGGGGATGTGGTATCTGTAATGAGAGGAATCACAAGACCCATGAATGAAAGGGATTGAAAAACAACCGACAGTCAGGTGAAAAACCCAGATGTAAGATCTGCAGGAAGCAACATGTTGGAAAATGCACAATCGACCCACGTACTAATTTATGTGGAATTTGCAAAACCAATGGTCACAAGGCCTTGGATTGCAAGAAATTGGAAGATGCGACCTGTCATGGCTGTGGCAAAAAGGGCCATATCAGTACTAATTGCCCTACGGCTGCCAAGGGAAAAGCAATTAAGTCTGGATCTAACAAGGGTAATCAGCGAACAGAGGGAAAGCCAAGGTGCTCGACTTGCCAAAAACGCCACTTTGGAAAATGCAGGCTTGAGACCCAGTCTAAATCAGGATCACCTGCATGTGGGTTATGCAAGTCTAAAGACCACCAGACGATAGAGTGCAAGAAGATAAAGGATGCAACATGCTTCAACTGCCATGATAAGGGGCACATTAAGACTAACTGCCCTAAGTACGCTAAAAAGCCTGAGGGAGGCAAGAAGATCAATGCGAGGGTCTTCAGAATGGATGCAAGGGAAGCCGTCCAGGATGACAACGTTAGCACAGGTACCTTTCTTGTAAATGATGTATAAGCTAGAGTACTTTTTATACAGGTTCAGATAGGTCTCTTGTAGACAATAGATATTGTAAATCTTTAAATCTGCCTGCTAAAACTCTAAGCGTTAAGTATGAAGTAAAAATTTTGGTCGATAATACCTCAGAGACTACTGCAGCAATATTAAATGGATATTTAATATCCATTAGGAATTACTCTTCTCCGCTGTCCTTGTTGCGTTAATAAGAGGACTTTATATAGTAATAGGAAAGGTTTGGTTGCCTTAAAAATCAAGCCCATATTGTGAGTGTTAAGAAGCAATTAATTATCAAGACTCCGTATAAGACCACTCTCATAATTACACGTATTCGTACGAGTAATTAATATTAAACATAAAAAATGGTGGAACTGGCCGTCCCCGGAATCGAACCTGGGTCTAGGCCGGCCGCACCCTTTCGCGCGCCTAGCCAACTGAGCTAGGTGCCTAGTTTGTGAAAATTTCCATTCTAATTAATTATAAGCACTTGTACAATAAACTTCCTTATCAATTATCAATAATAATTTCCGTTAAGTGTCCTGTTTTTTTTATACAAGCAATAATAAATCTTCATGAACCATAAACTTAGCAAAATTTTATTATCATCCACAAGGTATAGCTACTAAGGAGACCATATTAACCAATTCTTATAGATCGGCAAGGAATCCTTCCGAAAATCTAAGAGCACTCTTTCTCTGCATAGAGTACGACAACATATGTTATTTTAATTATTATATTTTTCTTTCTCATTCTTTTTATCGCCTGCGAATGCCAAACTATGTTTGATAAAAGTGCCATATGAGGATTGGTGTATCCTAGTGAGTCCCATAGATTACTTCCAGGCCTGATCAGTATGGAGGTTTAATGCATGGAACCCCTGAGATATCTCAATGATCATATTGTACCAAAGTCGACTAGTAGTATTCAAAGAAGATATCCGGAATAGAACTATCCAAATAAATATTCCTTGGTAACGGAATATGTGGACTCATAACATGAATGTGTCACTTATTAGACACAAGCGTTGATGAGTGAACTGGAGCCTGAGATATGGAAATCTCTGTAACCTCCTTGTACCTTGATTATCTTCACCTAAGTTTACCCTGTTTACCTCCCTAGAGGCAAGTAGAGTTAAGATTAACATCCCTCTTTGGGTTTGAGTGTTGTAAGAACTCCCTATTGATTATGGAATAACCGAAAACCTGATTAAGTAAATTATTAAGATAGGAGATTCTTTTATCCTAACTCAATATCCTGGAAATCCGGTATAATCAAGTATGAAAGACGGTTCATTTTGCTTATGCATTATCACCGCCACCCTAATTAGGTAACGATTAAGAATTTGCCATCAACTGTCCAGGATCGTCGATCTGTTCGACTAACGGCAAGGATTAGCTATTCCCTACACATTAGCTAAGCAGTGGTTGGAATAACCATCTCACCTTAAAAATAAAGTTTTTCTATAAATATGGATATGTAAGTATAAAGGCTACTCCTTGGAGACCTTGTGTAGATGAAATGTTAAATGTCTAGTGTTAGATAAAGAATTGGTAAGTCCAATTATCAAAGTCTGAAAGTTGCCTGGGGGACAACAAATAAGATTATACAAATCCAAAGTCGATTGTAGGTTGCCAGTATATGGCAAGAAATCGAGGAGTTATGAAAATAGCAAACCTCCTAAATTCTTGATTTAGGAATAAGGTTCAACAATAGATATCACCCAGAAAGGGTGTGCCAAATCTGTTAAATTATCCGGCTAGTTAAGCTCTGAATATATATAGAATCATTCGAAGGAAATCGAATGTATCAAGATCAAGTAGCTTATAAGCTAAAGCCTATTTAAGGAGCTTGGCGGAAATCGCAATACATTGCCACTAGTGACGGAAAGAGGTGTTCCGCCAATAAGTCAAGAAGCACTATCACATAAGGATATACAGATTTATGATATGATAAGCAACCTGTGTCGATTGAGGATCGACAGGATTAGAAGCTCCAAAAAGATACATGTACTTATTATTAAGGCCAATTGGAATGCCATAGAGGCTCAAGAGTACCAGGAAAGATTAAGCCCAATATAAAGGCAGAAAATAATTCCTTTACTTTAACAAATCTCGAGGTCGAGATTTCTTTTAAGGGGGTGAGGATGTAACACCCCGAAAATTTACGTCCTATAATGTCTTGACACGTGTCATAACCTTTGAACGTGTGAAAGAATGTTCTTGAAGGACTAAAGTTGACAAACAATGAAACTATGTAAATATAAGGGTTCAAAGTGTCAACAATGAATAAATATACTTTACGATAACCCTACATGAGGTTTATAACCTTAAATTAATGGATCATGGATCATATGAAGCGAATTGTGAAAGAAAGTGAGAGATTTCAAACTACAGGGGTTAAATGTGTCAACATGTTAAGATGTACCTCTGAGTGACCTTTTAAGCAAACCCGAAGCCTTGTAACGATTAAATATGCTCACAAGAATGTACCATAAAAATTTCACCAAGTTTCGTTACCGTATGAGAAAGTTATGATAAAATCCGTGTGTGAGGGTTAGAATCGCCAACATTGAAAATTAGGGCTTTTCGGGTGATCACAAAGTTACCCGAGGACTTCACAAAGATGGTATAAGTCTTAAAGCCCCTATATGTCAATATTAAAGCCCCTTTATGCAAGAAACCAAGTGAAAGCGATGTTTAGAAGGATCAGGGACTAAAATTGCAATTAATGAAACTTGTTGATCAGGTCACCCACACCCTCGCGTAGCGCGAGGCTTAAAGGGCTTGGCAGTCGCGCTACGCGACTGCCTTATCTGGACAGCAAACATGTGCAGGTGTCCTGCATGTTTGTTAACCGACTTTGATCGATTTTTGGCATACCTTGGGCTGCCCTAAGATGGTTTTTAGCTGGTAGGACACTTGTGGATGTTATTGTTTCCTCCTAGGCTTAGTTGTCGATGATCCATGCATGTTAGAAGTTATATATAAAGACCCACATGTTACTACATTGATCATTCATCACTTCTGAGCATTTCCAAAGCATTCTAGCAGGTCACAAGCATTCCACATCATCCATTAGTTGTGTGTAAGTATGCCTAACCTTTCCTAATTCCTTTATGCTTAGTTTTTGGCCTAGAAATCAAACCGTCGTAACTACGGTTTGACTTTTCGATAATAAATAATCGGTCCAGAGTTTAGTCGAATCAAAGGTTGTTATAAGTTGGTATTTATATGGTTGATAAACCCCTAAAAGGGCACTCACTAATTCGAATCCTAACTAGGTCGTTTATCGAGTCAAACTTCTTCCGAAAAAGTCAACAGAATTGTTATGTTTGGTTTAATGCATGATTAGCGATGTAAATGGCGTATAGCTTATTTTATCATTATTACCAACTGAAAATAAGTATAAAAACTTGTATACGCTTGCTTGATTCGACAACTTTATGTTTTGAACCGATTCGGAACCGAGAGACGCAAAAGTTTGACTTTTGCTTTGACCTCAGTTCTGACCCGGTTTAAATAGATTTAGACATGCCTTAGGGTCCCATTAGGACCTAGTTGCATGTGTGTATAAGCCTCTGCGTTTATACCACTCGAATCCCTAATCGTCCGATGTTTCCGATAAACGCCTAAATATTGACCGTAATGCCCTTATGACCGCAGAACGAGATTTTAGAAAATGTAAAAGTGCAAAAGTCTTTAATACTGATTATTGAACATGTCTGCAAAATTTCACGTCAATCGGAAGTCTAGATTAGGAGTTATGCTTAATGACGTATTTATAAACATGTTTATTAATTAAACGGCGCCATTAGCGTAAAACCTATCTAAACTCAGTTTTGACACCAAATCTTTTACCCACTGAGGTTAAATAATATTTTAGGATTTTTAAAGATTTTTAATTATTTTTAAACTGATCATAAGCTTGGATTAGCGCCTTAATTCGGTAAATACCGAATATGCCCTTTTAGGCCATAAAATGAGTTTTACAAATCCTTTTAACGCCAATCCAATTGCTACTGATTTTAAATAATAAATGGAGTGTTTTGAGCCTGTTTAATTGATCAGAAAACTCAGAATCGTATTTTAAACCGTACGTCGCTTAAAACGGCTTTATACGCGTATTACACGCATAGTTTGGGTTTAAAACTATTTTGACATATAAGACTTATAACCAAATGTTATAACCTATTAAAATAAACTATTTTACTGATGTATTCAGACCCGGTTCACAGAAACTTAATAAACCCTTTTATAATCTTTAAAATGACCAAAATGCCCCTGCGGGGCTTATAAAGAGATTAAACTCGTTTTGGGCATCATGGGTGATATCCTACTGATATCACAACTTATTTAAGGTGTGTTAACTTAGGAAACCTGTTTAGGACTCTTACGGATACCCGTTACACTTCATGCGCGTTCGGTTCGGTTTATGTAACTAGTTTACATAAATTAGCCGAAACGGGTCAAACCTTAACGGTTTTATCTCAAAATCCAGAATGTGTATCATATACCCATATTAAACAAGTCTTCAAACTTGTCGGGTCTAAATCACATTCTATCCGGTCTTCGTTTAATCGTGCGTACGAACCGTATCTCCCTCTTGAAAACTAACCGGTCTAAGTCAAGGCTTAATTAAAGACCCGTTAGGATTCTAATAGGTTATTAAAAACCTTCGTTCCAGATTTAGGAGCTCAGTAAAAGCTATCTGTACTTGCTGATTTGATACGGCTGGGATTGAATTTATATTTAAGCTCAGGTAAATACTTTTAACTTATTTTCCCTATACGGGCTTGGGGTACGGTATATAAAATACCGCTTGGTCGGGACGTTGAATCTTTGATTGAATGAATGATAATGAAAGTATTGAGACGTCTCGTTTAATATTGTTTTGTTTACTTAAAGCCTTTGGGGGGTTAATGACCGTTGTCCCGGATATCCCTGGCATCATTCTACGAATGGCCATGACCTCAGCACCCGGCGTAGGCGTACGCCGTTGGTGTCTCCTAATTATAGTGGTGTGTCGATTAATCTTTAACCCGGCTCGATCCGGGCTACTGAACGCATAAGGAACATGTAAATCCCTACAAGTATTATATATTTAAATAATTATCCCAAGTTATAAAATATTATTTGTGCCATGTGCATTCAAAACAATCATTTTCTTAAACCCTTTTCAAAATGAGTCAGTTGATTGTATTTACCAGTGTAAACTGACGTATTTTCCAAAAAAGGCTAAGTGCAGGTACTAATTGGAATTGGCTGGCTACTCGTAGCATCAATAAAGAGTCTCGCAAGCTTAGATGCCTAAAGTCTGTTGAACCATGTTATTTTATTTGCGATCCGCCTGTGGATCCTTTACTTCCGTTGTAATACTTTGATGTTACACTATTACGGATTGTAATATATTTATCCTTTTGCTTCCGCTGTGCATTTATATATTGTGTTGTTTGACTATGATGTTGCCAACCACGTCACGTTACTCCCCCACCGGGCCCACCGGTGACACGTGGAAAGTCCGGGTGTGACAGTCACGAATGTTGCCAATGCCATAAATTGCAAGGTGGGTAAATTCCCTTGTAAGTATCTTGGTTTATTGGTCGGTGCGAACATGAACCAAGTGAGGCATTGGAAATATGTGATTGGTTATTTGAAGGGAGATTTTCAAAATGGAAAGCAAAAAATTATCAGTTGGGCTTGAGTAACATTGTTAAAATTTGTTCAAGAGTTTGTGACTAATAATGCAAGAAATGAAATGAAATGGAATTGAAAAGAAAGAGAGGAATCTTACAAACAATTCTGATCGCAACAGAGCTTCGAGAGTTCTTGCAAGAGAAATGAGCGAGTTGGAATAAGGACACAAGGCCTTTATTTATAGATTTGAGGGAACCTAGGGTTTCCTAGATTTTTGCGCGTTCCCCCTTCATACGAAGCCACAGCTTCGTACGAAGCTGCTGCCTTCATAGGAAGGCACTTGCTTTGAATATTTTGTTTTCCAACTTCGATTATTTTATGCGTTTTAATCAGTTTTACGAGTATCAAGTGTCAATGTGTAATAAAGAATCAAGAATCTTGAATAATATATCGTTCCAAATGTGAGTTTTGGATATAATGTCTCACACAAGTCTAACATGAATCACATAAATATGATAAAATAGTTTCGTTTTCATTATAATCAATCGTCTCGGATTACAAATATGATCGAAAATAGAATACAACAAGGGTACAAGTGTCAAAATAGAAAGTACAACAAGACTTGCTAAAACAGGAAATGTACAAAAAAAGCGAAGCGTTACAAGGAGGGTCTGTTACCGGGTTTTCTGCGGAATTGGTGGTGGACTCAGGTTACTCTCGAAGTACTCCGTTTGGTTCAGTGGGTGCCCCGAGAGTGCTTGGGATTGATTATGTTGACCGTAAAAAAAGTCCAATTAAATAGATAGAATAAACGTTAAAAGAATTGACTATCTAGCCAATGTTTATTACTACCGGTTTTGCAGATGTCATGCGTTGCGGCGATACAGAGCAAATGATAATGTAAAACAAACGTTATTTAAAAATAATGAAACATATTATTTAGAAAGCCTAACCATCAGAATCCGTTTAATTTATCATCATACCGTTTTACTACACCAAACAAATACTCTATTTTGAATACAACTTCATTTTTTAACAAAACTCATACTGGAATGTCGAGGAAAAAAATTAAACACGACGACATACTTAAGTTTTTTGAAACAAATACGTAGGTTATTAAAGAAATATCAAATTAATGGATAAAGGAAATATGATATATAAAAAAAGAAGAAAGAATTAATTAAAGCAAAAAATAAAAGAGAATGGAAACATGGTTTTAAAAAGAGTAGAATAAAATAAGAAAATGTAAAATCTTAAAATAAATATAATAATAAACTATTATAATATTAAAAAGCTATTTATTATTATAAAAATAAAGTTACTATTCATGTTTGCTCGTCAACAATATAGTATATAGGAAAAATTACAAGTTTTGTCCTTTATCTTAATACCATTTTACAGGCGGTGTCCTTTTCGATGAATTTTGACAAGTTTTGCCCTTTAAAGGAAATATTGTTGCACGTCTTGTCCTTTAGCCCTAACTCAGTTATATTTTTTTTGTTAAATATGATCATGTGCAAGGCACATGAGGGCATTCTTGTAATTTCATATGAAAGGACTAAATATGTAAAATAAAAATGTTATCTCCTATCACTTAGAACACCCACCACCATCACCACCACCGCCATCTCCTACCACTTTCTTATTGCTTCTAAATGTTACGAGTGATAAAGTGTGGCTCAGTTCGAGACTATAAATGGGCCATGCCAGAGTAATGAGTTTGTTCTTGAGTTTATTCGAGGTGTTCGGCTACATTTTGATAGGTTCGATGATTATTCGAGGTGTAGAATATATTATTTTGCATACTTATATCTTCAGCCTTTATATTCATGTTGAAGAGTTTGTTAACACATTGTCTTCCTTTTGCAAAATTAGAATGATTTGTTTTTTTATCAGATGAGCTAATTTTTAGGAACTCTTATTGATATAGATTCACCTGATCCTATAAATACAAGTTTATTAACACTACATCTTCATCTCAAGCAATAATCAAAACAAATTAAGTTTCAAGATTCTTAGTTTTAGCGATCAAACAAAAGTTTGTCGACCACTACAGGCTAAGTGATTCGATTCAAAGGTAAGCATCCGGTTTAATCATATATGATATGTATGTGTCTCATAAACCGCATCGTTTAATTGGTTAATCTCTCTGAAAATGCTGCAGCCGCTGTGGCGTGGGAGGCCGGAAAACCGCTGGTGATCGAAGACATGGCTCTCGAGGATATTTATGCAAAGATGATGATTTTGATGACAATGACTGGGATTCCTTAGATTGAATCATATAACAGTTGCCACATGGTTTTGAGTTAACTCAGTCGAGACGACCCGTTTCAACATAAAAACAGGAAAATTCAGTTTGGTTTAGTTCACGTTAACAGAGTCTTGCGAATTGGTTTGGATTTAAGTGGTTTAATGATTTGTCGAGATGGCCAGGTAGTAAAATATAAAGTTTTTAATCTAAATTGTTTCTGTTATACAAGCTTTAGGATGTTACCTTTTTATTTGTGTGACAACATTGCACCGGTTTTGAAATTATTTTTGTTCTACCAAGACCCGCTGCGAATCTCTCCAGCTCTAAGAAAATTCATCTTGACCAATCCACAGACCTTTCTCTGTCGGCTTTAGGTCTCCAAACAAGGTACGAACACCATCACCATTTTGTTTTTCTTGCAATCTTGCTTTATTGATTTAGAAGATTTTGATTTCTGGGATTTCGACTGTGTTTCAGTTTTGGTTTAGCGAATGTTAATTCGTGGGATATGTTTGTATATTTTTTGTTTATTGATCATAGAATGAAGGTATGAAGGACGGTCTCCAAGAAGTTTACGCATGTTGCAAATAGTAGTCTACAAATGCTGGTGGTATGGCTGAGCATGTGAAATTGTTTACAACTCAGGTGTTTCGTCTCCCTATAGAGAAGTACAGTTCATGTTTTGGGTTCAGTTATTGTTGTGCAATGCTTGGTATCATACAAGGCAATTTTGGGATTTCAATGGGCTTAATCATCCAGGTCAATTTCAGTTACTGTTGTGCAATGCTTGGTATCATACAAGGAAATTTTGGGATTTCAATGGGCTAATCATCCAGGTCAATATTCGGTTTTTCTTTTTCATTTTATTTAAGTGTCCGATATGTTTTAATGGATGAGTAAAGTCCAATATTGGTGGCTCAATTTTCAAGATACCTTTTTGAAGTTACATTAACTTAGACCAGTTATTCTAACTTTTGAAGTTACAGTTATATTAAAATATTGGTGGCTTAATTTTTGAAGTTACTTTTCCGTAATCGGTTATGAAATGCATGTCTTTTTGAGTTTTTGGATTGGCATTTCTTGATTTGGCCAACTAAATTTCTTATACAGGAATCAAATCATGAGGATCAGTTGAATGCAAAGGCCGCTAAGGTGTTGCGAGACAATCCTAAGTCGTTTGCGTTTAATGTAAAATAACAATGGCTGGCGGGTACATGGGCCAGACCTTATTCACCTGCTGTATATAGTTCTAAGATGGTTTCAGTTTCATACGGGAAAATAGTTTGAAATCTGTTAAAAAAATAGATCTTTTTTCTTTAAAGATCTTTCTGATAAATGAGTTGCTGAAGGTTGGGTAAATTCTTTGAGGATTAGCATTCTGCAAGTGAAATATATGTAGTCATGGAGATAGGTGTGTATACCTTTTGTATAAAGTGATGTATGTGGATATTATCATGTAAAACTGTTTGGTTTCGAATAAAGAATTGTGACTGATGATTGATTATATAGAGTGCAAGAGAATGTCAGATCGACGAGTTGGATAATGAATTGATTAACTTTTATACGGGTTAAAAAAGATCGGGTTGAGTTCTTTTTAGATTTATAGATAACTAATGCATTAGTTATGGTTTTAGAAACTTAATGAGTTATTTTATAGATGGTCATGTGGGTTCTTTTCTAATAACTGTGGTTTCCATCCTAAGTAAAAAACTATGTTACATTTTAAAAAATGGGCTACGGAACGAGCTTAAACTTGATTTTGATTGACTCAAAGAAAGTCAAAACCGGATCGGCCCAAACCGGTTTAAAAAAAATATTTCGGTTCAGTTTAAAACCGGTTCAGTTCGGTTTTAAATGGTTTCAACTTATATGTTTTAAAATTGATTTCAATCTAAGTATATAGTTGTCTATTATAGATACTAGTACTATGTTTAAAACAAAAAAAAAATTATAGATAACAAATTTTGGTACCATCTCATTTTGTGTCTACTATCAGTACATATGTTCAACCTTAAAAACGGTATAATCATTCATTGACTAATAAAATGTGGTATGCATGGTTTTCTAAGAAGCGACCCGTGTTTGCACACGGGTCTCACATCATATTTACATTTTACTCAACATTTTCTTATCCGTTTTTGTCGTTATAACTAAATTTACAACTTATATTATTAATATATATATTTAACCTAAATGTAGACTTTATTTTACAGTTTTTGGTTCCTTTCACATATTAAGGTTAATTGGATCAATTAGTAACACACTAATAAAATTTTAATGTCCTAACATGTATTGTCTTTAACATTGTTTTATAAAGATATGTAACTAAATACAAACAATTTCAATGATGTATTATAATCTATTTTTATGCTTATTAAACCTACCCGTGTGGTCACCCGTGTGGTCACACGGGTCCTACAAAAGTATATTTATTGCTTAACACATAATATCTTATGAGGTTTTCTAAACATTGATTAAAATGGTTTGTTTTTATGTGCAGATGGTCAATGATAGGCCCTCAGGATGAAATTCATTATGCGCCATTTGTGCTTCCTCAAAATGGTTTGCCGATAAGACTTTATCCCAAAAATTAGTTATAAGAAAGGCCGACGTACAATTTCTAAAGCTCAAAGGGTGTACAAGGTTAATTGGATCAAATATAAGGGCTTTTTTTATATTGTTCAATATCATATATCATTTGGTTATTTAAATTAGTTCATGTTTTAATTATTAGACAACATAAAATTAGGCCATGCTTTCATTTTAAACAACATATTATCAATTAGTTAGCTAATTTTCTATATCAAACATGAACTAATAATTTTTGCGTAACACAGTAATAAAATTTTATTATCCTAACACATATTGTCTTTAACATTGTTTTATAAAGATATGTAACTAAATACAAACAATTTCAATGATGTATTATAATCTATTTTTATGCTTATTAAACCTACTCATGTGGTCACCCGTGTGGTCACACGGGTCCTACACCTAGTATAGTATAAAGGAAAAAATTACAAGTTTTGTCCTTTATCTTAATACCATTTTACAGGCGGTGTCCTTTTCGATGAATTTTGACAAGTTTTGCCCTTTAAAGGAAATATTGTTGCACGTCTTGTCCTTTAGCCCTAACTCAGTTATATTTTTTTGTTAAATATGATCATGTGCAAGGCACATGAGGGCATTCTTGTAATTTCATATGAAAGGACTAAATATGTAAAATAAAAATGTTATCTCCTATCACTTAGAACACCCACCACCATCACCACCACCGCCATCTCCTACCACCATCACCACCACCGCCATCTCCCACCACCACCACCACCACATAAAAACAAAAAAATTTGGGGAAAAAACAAAACTTCTTGAGAGTGTTTTGAATTTTCCCCAAATAGAGATGGAGTATGGAGATGCAGAAACTTTTTTTTAGAATTAGGAAAGTTTAACAGTTTATGGCTGCATTTTTTTTTCTGAAATGTACAGTGGATTAAACCGGTTACTGGTGCTCCACTGTTTTGTTCTAAAGTATAGATAAATTTACAATTTTACAATTTCTTCAAAAAATTATGAACAAAAGAAAACAGAGTCCTGTAAATTTACAATTGCATAATTTGTTTTATGGATAGAAAACCAAATTCTGCTCCATATCACACTTGTAACAACTGTGCTTGTAATCACTATGAACAGTTCCGTTATCAATAAAACAATGTTATTTGATCACAATGTTTGTTTTGTTATGTTATACATTTTTCATGTTTTGACTTTTATGTAATTTCAAACTCTACATCACTTTCTGGAGAGTTATACGCAAACTAGTGCGTAAACGTACTCAGTTTAATGCGAGAAATACTCCAGAACATCAACATATACTCAACATACCTTAAATAACCTTTACATAACTTAGAAATAAGTTTTAAAGGCTTTGGTATGGCAAAAACAAGTTAATTAGCTTACAGGGACTAAAATATGACAAACTGCGAAAGTATGTCAATTAGAACTGTAACGAACATTCCGGAACATGACCATAAGTTAAACACACCTTAAATATCCTTTACATAGCTTAGAAATAGGCTTTGAGAGGTTCGGTGTGCTAAAATAAACTTTTGGGACATTCAGGGACTAAAAGTGTCAAAAAGTGCACAAGTTTGCATTTTCGCGCATAACTTACGTTCTGAATACATCTGGACATCAAAAAATTTATGTAAGCATGACTACATTATATTTTAGTGTTCGCCTTAAGAAAAATCCATTCGTTTCGTCATTTGGATCGTTTTTCGCGCTTATGCGCATTCCGTCGTAATTAAGCGAACATCGCGTTCGTACGACTAAACGAACCATCATCTGAGATATTTTTGAACATGTTTTGAGTTCCCTATACTTTAACTTCATTTTAGAGCCTTAAAATGAGGTTAACGGGGTTCAAACGCATCAAAAAAGGGCTTAAACACGTGCAGGGACCATTTCTGCCAAGTTTGAAACAATTCTGGAACTGGGAGGCAGTCGCGTAGCGCGAGCCCTAAGGCTCTACCCGTCGCGCTACGCGAGTGAGTGATCTGGACCAGATTCAATGTCTTTTTAGCAAGTTGCAGGTGATTGATTCGTGTCCACACATTCTAAACGGGTCTAGTCAGCGGATAAGAACAAGTTTCTAGCCACCACAACTTTGTGACAAGTGTACGGCTCGAATCGTGGCACGATATTCAAGAAACGATCCTAGCGGCTCTACTTTTTCTATAAATACCCACCCCCCTTTGGCTTAAAAACCCACAAATCTGATCATTTGGGCTCTAAGTTGGAACCTTCGTTTCATACCTGAGCTATTTTGATCTGGGTTAGCATTCGGGGACCCTTCGTAAGTATTCTTTCGTTCTTTTCCCTATTTTTTTACTGCTTTTCGAGTCAGAAAGTCAAACTTTGTTTGACTTTCAGCATTGACCAGTAATGGTCAATGCGAAGTTCGTTAGAACTTCGCAACGTGATTGTAATCACGATGGTCATAGTCCCTTGGGACTATGCCTACTGATTACCACGTTGTCTAGGGTCGTAGGGTAAGCGATCTAATAAATCGCTTATACCTCGAACCCGACCCAGTTTGGTCGATCATTAGGATCCGACCAAATACTTTAGGTGACCATAGTAGGTAGGGAATAACCTTTCGAGGTTATACCCTATGGTCACATCGTTTAAGTAGTTGTATGATAGGTAGTTTATATGCCTTAGGTAAATTACCAGAATACCCTTTTCATACATAATTGGTAATTTAGCATATGTAACCTAAACTTTTGTCACGTAACTGATTATGTAACATGTTTAGGCATATAATACTTGTCATAGGACTAGTTAGGCGGTCCGAACGCGTTTCACGCGCACGATGCGTTAAAGTAGCGTAAGCTACCTAAACGGATCATAATGGGTCAATAAGACTTAGGTTAAGTTACATTTAGCATGTAGGCTTTGTTAAACCATATCACGTGAGTTCCGACACTCATTTGGTTTACAAACCCTAATGCTACCCAGTCTTCCGAGATAGGTCCGGTTTATTAACATAGTTACCTATATTAGGTGCCGTTTGATTCCGAGATCTATAGCATTACTTGGTGGTTATCTTTTGACAACTGAGCAATCTCAAGTGAGTACATAGACCCCTCTTTTACTGTTTTCCAAACTGTTTTGGGGTGGAACACATGTGCCTACTTGTTACTTTCATGCTTTCCTGTTTTCACATCATATACCTGCTATGTTCGTTAGTACATTATAGTACATGATTTCATTACATTTCCTGCTAGGTGTGCCCATTGTGTGCATTACTTAGTACATTGTTTTACATGACATTTCCTGCTAGGTGTGCCCATTGTGTGCATCACTTAGTACATCGTTTTACATGACATTTCCTGCTAGGTGTGCCCATTGTGTGCATCACTTAGTACATCGTTTTACATGACATTTCACGCTATGTATGTTCATTTGATTACATACTTAGTGCATTGTTTTCACATGTTTACATTTTTGGTATGACATTTGGTTTGTTTACATGGGACAATACATTCATTAACATTAGCTACGCCGTTCGTTAGTAGGTAGTGGTACCATAGGAATTGACAACTCCCGTTCCGGACATCCCAGGGAAAGGGGACAGAAAGGAATGACCGAATTCGTTGACATTAAGACAGATAGACCTTTAATTTGTTTAAAGGGTTTATCACCACAGTCGCCAGGCTTGGATGTATGCATTTTCACAATACCGCATAAATGTTCATATTAAATAGTTGCATGCATCTACACAAAACATAGCTTTGATTTAAACCAAGTTTTACCTCAATACTTTGTTTTTGTGCATATGGTTTAGTTGAGACATTTCACTTGCCATACATGACATTTTGACATAGACATTTGACATGGATATTTTGACATAGACATTTGACATGGATATTTGACATAGACATTTGACATGGTTTACATCTTGACATAAACACTTTGACATATTATTCAATACATTTGACAATTTGGTTAAACATAGACTTCTTACATTGGTTGGTTTGGTTTGATTAAGTGATTAAGTTAACGATGCGTGTGTAATATGATACAAGCATGGTGGATACGCCGCTGGTACTTCCTATATATAAGTGTTTGTATGGTATTACATGGCGTAGCGTTATTTGAATCATTTCAGTTTGAGACATAGAACATTTTTATACAAATAATATACTTTTCACAAGACATTGATTTACAAACAACTTATCTTATACAAACACATTTTTACATGGTTATTTATTTAACTTGACATTACTTATACATATCATCTGACCTTATTGTTTTCAAATGATTTACAAGACAAAGCAAAGTACGGGGTTCATGATTAAACATTTTCTTAAACTCAAGTCATGAATCCTATTTTCACAAAACCTATGTATCTCACAGGCATTTTTATGCTGACGTACCTATTTTCACATGTGTTTTCAGGTGCTTTTCCATAGGATGTTGATCATGATACTAGGGCGGACCTGTGCCTTAGAGACTTTAAAAGAAGATAGACTATGTTTAATTATGTTCTGAACTCGTTAATTTCCTGTTTGAAACAATGTAACACCCTTGTTTAATAAATAAAATACACTTTGTGTGCCATGGTTATGAAACAATTAATTCTGTCGCAACACGCCCCGATGTTTCCGCCGCGGTTTGTTGTTTTACGCGGTCGGGGTGTGACAGAAGAGTTGGTATCAGAGCCAATGGTTATAGGGAATTAGGTTATTAGTAATGCTTTGACCTAGACTATAACTTTTCTAGGAACCTAACACAAGTTATCTTGTGTTTAGATCTTAAAACATGTACATCACCTATCCTTAGGTGATTAACAAAACAAGGAACCAAAATTTTTTTCCGAAACGATTTTTGAAAAACAATCATCTGTTTTTGAATAAATTTTTACAAGGTTTTGAACCCTCAATTGTAAGGTTTTGAACCCTTTTTCAAGTTTGGTTTTTTTTGGCCTTGTGCCTTCTAATTTTCAAAAATCCCGTCAAACGTTTTGGGTTTTAAATAATGTGAACATGTGCAAACTGAAAGGGTGAATGCCTGTATTCTGGGTTTTCGTCAAGAAGCCCCAAAATCAACTGATCCAACGCGAATCGTTAGTATTGTGAGAATGTGTAGTGTTGCAGGTGGAATAATAAAGGGGTGAAGAAGAAATGGGGGCAGAGAGAACAAAGATGAATATCTTGTTTGTTATACATACATATATATATATATAGGGAGGAGTTCATGCGAGAACCACCCTTATTGCGAGAACCAATGTGAACACAACCTAAAATAGCTAAAAAAAACCTAACCCCCACCCCCCCCCCCCAAAAAAAAACCTAACCCCCCAAGCTAAATGCTAAAAACTAAAACCCCCAAAAAAACCTAAAAAAAACCTAACCCCCCCCCCCCAAAAAAAAAAAACCTAAACCCCCCACCCCCACCCCCACCCCCCAAAAACCTAACCCCCCCCCACCCAAGCTAAAATGCTAAAAACTAAACCCCTAAAAAAATCTAAAAAAAAAAAAAATCTAATTTTTTTTTTAATATTTTTTATGCTCAAATAGCTACTTTTAGTGGCAAAAAAATTTTTTTTTTTTGGTTCGAAAAGTAGCGATTTTTATATAAAAATAAAAAAAAAATTGTGTGATTTTTAGCTATTTTTAGCCGTTTTTGGTTGTGTTCACATTGGTTCTCGCGGTTCTCGCATGATCTTCTCCCTATATATATATATAGGATCACGCTAAAATGAGAACCACCTCGAGTTGTAAGAACCGCGAGAACTTTTTGATCCGGGCCTTGGTGGACCAAATTTTTTTTTCAGAAACGTAGATGCATGTATAAAAACAACATTTGTAAAAAAAATTCAAAAAAAAAATGTCGTGGGTGTAGTTTTGAGCAACACAAGTTTGTGTTTACGGGACCCGTAAATTTTCCGACCAGATTTACGGGTCCCGTAAACACAAACTTGTGGTTCTCAAAACCACACACACGACATTTTTTTTTTGAATTTTTTTTACAAATGGTGTTTTTATACATGCATCTACGTCTATGAAAAAAATTTTTGGTCCACCGCGCCCCCCTACGGTGTAGTTCTCACGGTTCTTACAACTCGAGGTGGTTCTCATTTTAGCATTCCCCTATATATATATATATATATATATATATAGGATTAGGTTCAAGAGTGAACACTAGTGTAGCTTGCGAACTGAGTGAACTAATCCTGTCCATACACGTGTGTAGATCAATGGCTAGGATTTGATGTTGAAATACACTAGTGTATTTTACGATTTGATGATGATATCCTGGCCATACACGTGTGTAGATCAATGGCCAGGATTTGTTCACTCAGTTCGCAAATACACTAGTGTTCACTCTAGAACCCCACCCTATATATATATATATATATATATATATATATATATATATACTAGTCCTCTACCCGCACGATGCGGCGGGGTGGCAATTTACAATAGGATATTTGTTTACCGTTAGTTTATCAGTCGTCTCGTGATATATTGTATAGTACTTAAGTTAGTTTTCATATTCATGATATGTTTGTATGATTGGAATTACGAATGATCTTGTTGGGACTTTACCATCTGAATTCTGATGATTAATATTATAGGGATTAGGATCAAATACAAAGGCTCCTAATTGTAACACTATATAGCAATGTCATTATTGGGTATTGTTTTCTCTTTGGCCTCTAATAATAACATTCCCACTGTTTCAGTACGGTATGCAACTTTATACTATCCACTAAACAATGGTATTTGTAGTTATCTAACAACCTAACATGTATTATATAATCAATTTATTACTAAGACTATACCATCATATTAAAAAACTTAGATAACTATTGAAATACAATATATTAAAAAACTTAACCTAACCCTTAATATCTACACTAAAAAATCATATTCATCACACTTCTCAAACATAATCTCCCAACTCCCAACACCGGCGATATCATCATCATCTTCATCGACATTCAACAGCTCATCTTCATCATCTTCATCGAATCGAGCACTCATTCATCTTCATCGAACTGATCATCTTCTTCATCTTCATCAGGTTCATCTTCAAAACAGAGGTTTGGTTTTGTTTGATTCTATAGTTTCAGATCTCATGTGATCATTTGGCTGATTAGAGTACAGATGTAGGCTGTTTATTGAAACTATGATACTTGGTTGTTTGAGAACTGTTTAAAAAGAACTGATCGGATCAGTTTCGGATTGATGTGTTCCTCATTGATTTTTGGTTTGATTCGATGATTAGAATGTGTTATTTGGGTATTTTTGGTTTGATTCAATGATTTGAATGTGTTATTTGGGTATTTTTGGTTTGATTCGATGATTTGAATGTGTTATTTGGGTATTTTTGGTTTGATTCGATGATTTGAATGTGTTCCTCATTTTGATTTATGGTTTGATTCGATGAAAAAACAGAGGGTTTCATCATGTTATTTGGGTATTTGGGTATTTTGGGTTCTTTATGTTTGTTTTGCTTGTGAAAAAACAGAGGGTTCTTCATGTTTGTTTTGCTTTGAAAAAACAGAGTGTGTTTATTGGTCATTTGAATGTGTTTGATTCGATGATAATCAGTTAGTATTTGGGTATTTTGGGTACTTCATGTTTGTTTTGCTTGTGAAAAAACAGAGGGTTCTTCATGTTTGTTTTGCTTTGAAAAAACAGAGTGTGTTTATTGGTCATTTGAATGTGTTTGATTCGATGATAATCAGTTAGTATTTGGGTATTTTGGGTACTTCATGTTTGTTTTGCTTGTGAAAAAACAGAGGGTTCTTCATGTTTGTTTTGCTTTGAAAAAACAGAGTGTGTTTATTGGTCATTTGAATGTGTTTGATTCGATGATAATCAGTTAGTATTTGGGTATTTTGGGTTCTTCATGTTTGTTTTGCTTTGAAAAAACAGAGGGTTCTTCATGTTTGTTTTGCTTTGAAAAAATAGAGTGTGTTTATTGGTCATTTGAATGTGTTTGATTCAATGATAATCAGTTAGTATTTGGGTATTTTGGGTTCTTTATGTTTGTTTTGCTTGTGAAAAAACAGAGGGTTCTTCATGTTTGTTTTGCTTTGAAAAAACAGAGTGTGTTTATTGGTCATTTGAATGTGTTTGATTCGATGATAATCAGTTAGTATTTGGGTATTTTGGGTTCTTCATGTTTGTTTTGCTTTGAAAAAACAGAGTGTGTTTATTGGTCATTTGAATGTGTTTGATTCGATGATAATCAGTTATTTGGGTATTTTGGGTACTTCATGTTTGTTTTGCTTTGAAAAAACAGAGGGTTGATTTGTTTTGCTTTGTTCAGGTTTGTTTGTACAAAATGGCTGCGGATGTAAAGATACGCAAAACACCAACTACGAAGGCGAGAACACTTGACAACCTCCTAGAAGATGGTACGGTGCACACCAGGAAACTGGTTGATATGAATGAATATAACCCCAATGTAGCTCTTCGATTTTCCTTGAAATTCCAGAGCTCGCTAATTACATATCTACCACTGGGGTTATATTCATTCATATCTGCTACATTCCGAAGTGCACCCGCCAGCAAAGATCCACAATTGCTTGTCTCTGTATTGTATGTTACGGTCTTTTGTTATCGAGTCTGTAAGTTCTGTCAAGTCTACGAAGTTGGTATGACGTTTTGTCTCGGTATTATATGTATTAAAAGTTTACATTTAATATACGTTTTGTCTAAAGGCGACACCTGTCCGTTTTCCGTTTAGTTCTAGTAGAACCTTCATTACAGCCTGAAAGTTAATATATAACTAAACCACTTTGTATGAATTTTGAGTTGGTCTCAGGTCGGGTCAGTTTTCGTGTATGAATGCTACAAGTATAAGTGAAAGTAAGATTCTTTCCATTGCGCATCAAAGAATGAAATCAAACCACGCCAAAACTCTAAGAAGATGATTATTACACAATAAAAAAATAACTTTCTTTTTTTTCTTAATATAATCTGTGTTCATAAATACAACAAATTGAAATACACATATCAACATGGTCAAAGCTTCTGAAATCATACATAATGACTATCAAAACAAAACTGGTACACTTTAGCGATCGGAATGTTGTTGGCATTAAATTCTTTCTCGTTTCTACTCGTCCAAAGTCTCCATATCGTAGCGAAAGCCACAACTCCCACTTGACTTCTAAAGTACTCCAGCATTCACCTTGGACCCAACTTGACTTCTAAAGTACTCCAGCATTCACCTTGGACCCAACTTGACTTCAGTTCAGACATATTATGCATCATAACCTCACAGGCTTAGCTTATGCATCATAGCCTCAACACTTTCAATTCAGACATATTATGCATCATAACCTGCTCATTTGCTTATCAAAACATCTGGAAGACTCAGACATGTAATTGAGAGATGAACACAACTACAGGTAAAGCCATGGCTGCAATACACGGTTGCAGAGTGAGAACTATACAACTTGGATATTGCCCCGCCAAGATGCTACTCGGATCTTCTATTTACCCTCAAAATACAATCATCATCACAGTCTATTGTGTTATGTAACCTCGCTTTAAAGCATGATGTACAAGAGTAATTTGCCACTAAACTTAAACAACCTTTAAAGCATGATGTACAAGTGTTTCGTGTATGAATGCTACAGATTAAGAACCCTCTGTTTTTTCACAAGAAAAACAAACATGAAGTACTCAAAATACCTAAATACTAACTGATTATCATCGAATCAAACACATTCAAATGACCAATAAACACACTCTGTTTTTTGAAAGCAAAACAAACATGAAGAACCCTCCGGATATATACTTTCTTTCACTCAGACTAAATACTCTATTTGTTCTCTGTTTTGCTTTCATACTGAAACCCTAGCAACTCCAAATTGGTTCAATATATGTTGTGTAAGCAAAATATCACAATAAACATCAAACTATAGCTGATTGATTTCGATACACCACCTGCTCATTTGCTTATCAAAACATCTGGAAGACTCAGACATGTAATTGAGAGATGAACACAACTATGGGTAAAGCCATGGCTGCAACACAAGGTTGCAGAGTGAGAACTATGCAACCTGGATATTGCCCCGCCAAGATGCTACTCGGATCTTCTATGTACCTTTAAAGCATGATGTACAAGTGTTTTAAGCACAAGAAACACATATGTAACCTCACAGGCTCAGCTTATGCATCATAGCCTCAACACTTTCAGTTCAGACATATTAAGAACACAAGCTCAGCTTTTGCATCACAGCCTCAAACACTTTGAGTTCAGACAGATTAAGAACACAAGCTCAGCCTATGCATCATAGACTCAACAATTTGAGTTCAGACATATTAAGAACACAAGCTCAGCTTTTGCATCACATTATAACTCTTTTTAATAAACTTTTTGAATTTAAAGTAACAATTGATTTAAAGTAATGAATCAGGTTAAAACTCTAAACGGCTTTGCACTTGCATCAAATTATAACTATTTTTAATAAACTTTTTGAATTTAAAGTAAAAATTGATTTAGTAATTTTTTATGACAAAAAAATTGAACAGTAACCTGTCAGAAAGACTTTCGAAACCTTTTTCAGAAACCTAACTCCTGATTTTACAGTTGAACACTTGACAACCTTTCAGAATCCAAAATATTTTACCGCTATCCTTTTTGAATTTTTTACTGATGATGACTGTTCAAATACAGCTGTAAAAGCAAACACTATTCGGATTTGTCAGAAAGGAAGCATGCTTGGAAGTCTATAAATTCAACTACATTCATCACAATTCATCACAACTCTACAAGCACTCAACTTAGATACTAAAACCTTCAGTAACATAAGCATGTAAATCAGCTACAAACATACCAGATCTGTAACAAACATAATCAGTAACTATATCTATACTCTATACTACTTTAATAAGCATATAGGAAGGACAAAAATGGTCATTTGCCACTTTACAACCATTTGAAGCCCATTGTACAACCTTTTAAGCACAAAGGTGTTGAAAAATACTTCAACAACACGCGGACCAGCTCATATAAACTAACCGGATGCATTTGACCCGTTTTAATCAAATGGATCCAATATATACTTTCTTTCAAAACATCTGGAAGACTCAGACATGTAATTGAGAGATGAACACAACTACGGGTAAAGCCATGGCTGCAACACACGGTTGCAGAGTGAGAACTATGCAACCTGGATATTGCCCCGCCAAGATGCTACTCGGATCTTCTATGTACCCTCAAAATACAATCATCATCACAGTCTATTGTGTTATGTAACCTCGCTTTAAAGCATGATGTACAAGAGTAATTTGCCACTAAACTTAAACAACCTTTAAAGCATGATGTACAAGTGTTTTAAGCACAAGAAACACATATGTAACCTCACAGGCTCAGCTTATGCATGATAGACTCAACACTTTCAGTTCAGACATATTAAGAACACAAGCTCAGCTTAAGTTATACATCATAGACTCAACACTTTCAGTTCAGACAGATTAAGAACACAAGCTCAGCTTTTGCATCACAGCCTCAAACACTTTCAGTTCAGACAGATTAAGAACACAAGCTCAGCTTTTGCATCACAGCCTCAAACACTTTCAGTTCAGACAGAGGGTTCTTAATCTAACCCTTAATATCTACACTAAAAAATCATATTCATCACACTTCTCAACATAATCTCCCAACTCCCTGCTACTCGGATCATCTATGTACCCTCAAAATACAATCATCATCACAGTCTATTGTGTCATGTAACCTCGCTTTAAAGCATGATGTACAAGAGTAATTTGCCACTAAACCTAAACAACCTTTAAAGCATGATGTACAAGTGTTTTAAGCACAAGAAACACATATGTAACCTCACAGGCTCAGCTTATGCATCATAGCCTCAACGCTTTCAGTTCAGACATATTAATAACACAAGCTCAGCTTATGCATCACAGCCTCAAACACTTTTAGTTCAGACATATTAAGAACACAAGCTCAGCTTTTGCATCACTGCCTCAAACACTTTCAGTTCAGACAGATTAAGAACACAAGCTCAGCTTTTGCATCACAGCCTCAAACACTTTCAGTTCAGACAGATTAAGAACACAAAATCCGGAGTACACAACAAGAGTAAGTTGCCACTAAACTTAAACAACCTTTAAAGCATGATGTATAAGTGTTTTAAGCACAAGAAACAAATATGTAACCTCACAGGCTCAGCTTATGCATCATAGCCTCAACACTTTCAGTTTAGACATATTAAGAACACAAGCTCAGCTTATGCATCATAGACTCGACACTTTCAGTTCAGACAGATTAAGAACACAAGCTCAGCTTTTGCATCACAGCAACAAAGATAATCAGTAACATAAGCATGTAAATCAGCTACAAACATACCAGATCTGTAACAAACATAATCAGCTACAAACATACCAGATCCGGTCAAATCTGCAAAGTTATGGTTCTCATATTCCTTAGTCGCGTAACCGCAGATCTGTCAATATTCATCAAAAAAGGTCAAAAAATGACGGTAGATCTGAGAAAAATTTCAGCAGAAAAAATTACCTGGCTCGACGTGAATGAAATGAAATTAGGGTTTAGATTTAGTGAAAGAAAGTATATATTGGATCCATTTGATTAAAACGGGTCAAATGCATCCGGTTAGTTTATATGAGCTGGTCCACGTGTTGTTGAAGGATTTTTCAACACCTTTGTGCTTTAAAGGTTGTACAATGGGCTTCAAAAAAACCTAAACTAAAGAACACATACCACATACCACATCTGGTTATCCAGTAGTAAACAAACAAACATTTCGCAGAATAAAAAAGCTACAGCTCAAACAATACCTTGTTGAAATTGTGTACAGATCGACTCCAGATGATACTTGCAAGATAAACACAATAATCAACTTCCAATTAAAGATACAAACTTCTTTAAAGAAAAAAAAAACTAAACTATAGAACACATACCACATCTGGTTATTCCGGTGCACCCTAACACGAACAACTCAACGACAGATCTGAAATATTACACAGATCCGATTCAAATTCCAGATGATACTTGCAAGATAAACACAATAATCAACTTCAAATTAAAAAATACAAACTTCTTTAAAGAAAAAAAAACTAAACTACAGAACACATACCACATCTGGTTATTCCGGTGCACCCTAACACGAACAACTCAACGGCAGATCTGAAATATTACACATATCCGATTCAAATAACAAAAAAAAAAAAATGATACTGTAAAAAGAAAGATACCGAGCGGTCAAACCAGTCGATCTAGAGAGATTCATCGCTGAGGAAGCGTATATCTTGAAGCGACTAGTAAAGAAACCCTAGAAATGGTGGTGATGATAATGAGGAAGTCGATCTGGTGTCGGATGTAAAGAGATTCATCACAGAGAAACCCTAGATCTTGATCTTGGAGCGCCTGGTTTTGAAACCCTAGAACCGCGTCTGGTGAGAGAGAGAGAGAAGAAGAAGAAGAATGGGGGCGGATGCAAATGAAATGAATTTAGGGTTTGATTTAGTGAAAGAAAGTATATATTGGATCCATTTGATTAAAACGGGTCAAAGGGATCCGGTTAGAATCCATGAGCTGCTCCGCGTGTGTTGAAGGATTTTTCAACACCTTTGTGCTTAAAAGGTTGTACAATGGGCTTCAAATGGTTGTAAAGTGGCAAATGACCATTTCTGTCCTTCCTATATGCTTATTAAAGTAGTATATATATATATAGGATTAGGTTCAAACGTGAACATTTTCTCCAGCGTGAATTGCGTGAACTGATCTGGGCCCTTGATTTTTATAATCTTGCGATTTTAAGTCAATGGCATGATGGTAATTATTTGATTAATTGTTACTATTTAATTAAATCAATAAGGGTATATTTGTAATTTCCATTTTAAACTAATTCCATAAATCTCGTTCTCTCTCCTATTCAATCTTTCTTCATCATCAAACTTTCTCTCTCACCTCCATCAACCAGATCTGAGAAAATCAACATATTCCAACTTTCTTCAACCTCCAACTCTCTCTCACCTTCATCGGAATCGAAGAACTCGCTGGCATCAGAACAACCATCGTTTCTCCTCATCACAACTCTCAGATCTCGCTTTTTTTATCGCCGTCTCCATAAACACCATAGATCTGGACGGAACCCTAACTTCTCCTCCGCTGCCACCACCACCACCACCTCTCGTCGTCGCCCTTCCATCCTATCGACATCAAACAGAAGCACTGTTCAGGTTCGTCTTAAACCCTAGTGTATCGTATATCGTATCAGGTTTGATTCTATGAGCAATAAGTTTACTTAATTGTTTGTTTTTTGTTTCTGGTTTGTAGATCTTGAATGTCAATCAATTCTAGAAGAAATCAACCGAGCTGAAACCCCTAGGAGAAAATGTTGCATACATGAATTTATGTATCATTATATAATTCTCCGGCGATCTGATGACACGACCTAATATGTTGGGTTTAAAAAAAATATATACTTAGGATGATGACACGACCTAATAATATGTTGGGTTTAATTCCTTTGAAGAAATACGTTGGTCTTATTGGATAGGTGGGATGTATTCAAAACTTCATATGTTTATATTTATTGTTTACAGAAACTTGGCATGATATACTTTAAACCAATATTGAAAATCTATTAAAATCTATATATTCTTTGTCAAAATTGGATTCTCTTATTTTTGAAAATCTATTAAACCTTTATATTCTTTGTCAAATTTGGGTTTAATTATTTTTGAACATGTGACTTGCCAAAAATTTAAACCTTTATATGTTTTTTTTTCAATTTTTTGATGTTGCTCTGTTTTTTAATGCGATGTAAACATGTGTAATCTGATTTTACTCTGTTTAAATGCGATGTACACATGTGTATTCTGATTTTGCCCTCTTTTTATGCGATGTACACATGTGTATATCGTCTGTTTTTGTGATATCTCAGAATTTTTTTGTATTGAATGTTGATGTGCACCTGTGAATTACTGTACACATATGTACGATGCTGAGTACACATGTGTACTATTCTATTTATATCCAAGTACACATGTGTATACCGTTGAAATATGAAGGTTACGTGGTTCTTAAAAATCAAAATTTGAATTCTGTTGATTAAATCTGAAATAAAAATTAAAATTGAAATCTGGTAATTTGTTGTTTGTTTTGATAATTATCTTTTTAATAAATAAAACATAATGTGAATAATGAATTTAAATTAGGAAAGATGTAACTTAATTCAATTATTAAAATAATGATTTAAATCTAATTTTTTATATAATTACAATCCTACCCTTAACAACTAAAAAGGAAATCAAGGGTCCAGATCTGTTCACGCTGTTCACTCTTGGGAGGTTGTTCACGCTGGAACCCTACCCTACCCTATATATATATATATATATATATATATATATATATATATATATATATATATATATATATTGAAATAATTTTTAAAGAATAAATTACAAATTTTGTCCTTTAAATAAGTAAAAAGACAAAATTACCCATGCGTAATAAGATTTAACACTAAAATTTATCTGGGTTAGGCTCAAAGGACGTAACTTGCAACAAAATTCCCTATAAACGGTAAAATCTGTCAAAATTCATTAAAAATGACACCGCCTGAAAAGTGGTATATAGATAAAGGACAAAACTTGTAATTTTTCCTAGTATATATATAGCTGAGGGTTTAATTGAGAAGAAATTTTTTGTAAGAATAAAAAAGAAGAAATTTCAACCAATAAAAATGTTTCATTTTACTTCATTTAATTTTTGCATTTAATATTAATGTAAGGGTCTATTGGTAAACTTAGATAAATCATTCATTGGTAGTCTTCCTTTTTTAATAGCTAACTATATTAAATAAATTTATAACTTATTTAAAAAAAACAAGAAGAAAAACAGTTAATTTAAAGTGTAGAATAAATTACGAGTTGTGTGGGAATGAATTACGAGCTGTGTAGGATAAATTCTAATATGTGTAGGATAAATTTCAAAACGTGTAGAATAAATTTTTATGCGTGTAGGAAAAAAATTTAGTGTGGAGGATGATAGTTTTTATGACTAATTAATTAGTAAAAGATAATGATAAATGAAATGAGAGAAAAACTATTTAATGTTTTACAATTTTACCCTTTGTTCTTTTTCTTCTTAATTTAATTTTCTTCTCAAATGAACCTCCTCATATATATATATATATATATATAGGGTTAGGTTTATTTGAGAACCACCCTTATTGCGAGAACCGCGAGAACCAATGTGAACACAAAATAAAATCTAAAAAAAAAAAAAAAAAAAAAAAATCAAAAATCACATAATTTTTTTAATTTCTAAAAAAAAAATCGCTATATTTAGTTAGCAAAATTTTTTTTTTTCGAGTAACAGTTATCCATGCACATGTGCATATGTATCATTACTTCGACAAATTCCGTAATACGTTATCAGTAATAGAAAATTGCACTTTAATTTACAATACCATCCGTAATACACTATTTTTTACATTACCAATATTCAAAACGCACATTTGCATCATTATGTATAACCTTGATATAACGTATTTTGGTACAAAAAAGTTTGTGATTTTGAATGGAGAAGTAGACCCATATACATGTTTTCTGGTTAGTTATATCTAGTGGTTGATGGTTTGGTTATAGTTGTCAATTTATGATGTAATATGTTGATTGAATGGTATAAATGGTGTTGATATACATGTAATAAAGTGAAAATATTGGTAATGGTATTGTATTATGGATGGTAGGAGGTAATGGTATTGTATTATGGATGGTAGGAGGTAATGGTAGTGTATTATGGATGGTATGATAAATGAAAGAGAAAGTGTATTCAAAATAGTGTACCAAAACACCTTACTTCATGTTGATACATAAGATGCACATGTGCATTTCTAATATTGGTAATGTAAAAAGTAGTGTATTACATATGATAGAGTAAATGAAAGTGCAATTGTCTAATATTTGTAATGAACTACGGAATTTGTCAAAGAAATGACAAAAAATGCACATGTGCATGTTTGTGTATTATGGATGAAATTATAGATGAAAGAGAAAGTAGTGTACCAACACATGCATATGTGCATTTCTAATATTGTTAACGTAAAAAGTAGTGTATTACACGTGGTAGTGTAAATGAAAGTGCAATTGTCTAATATTTGTAATGAATTACGGAATTTGTCAAAGAAATGATACAAATGCACATGTGCATGGATAACTGTTACTCGAATTTTTTTTTTTGAATTTTCTTATTATAAACGAAATATAGCGATTTTTCAAAAAAAAATAGTAAAAAAAATAAAATTTTTGGGTGTTTTTTAGATATTTTTAGGTATTACTGTTTGTGTTCACACTGGTTCTCGCGGTTCTCGCAATAAAGGGTGGTTCCTAACGGATCCTTTATATATATATATATATATATATATATATACATATATATAGACTAAAGGTCAAATACAAATATCTCTGACGTACAAAACGTACGAACTTAAAGTTTTTCTGAAAAACGCATTGACATTTTCGTAATTATTTACTCGTAGAGTAATTATCAAAATTACCCTACAAATGGTCTTGTAGGGTAATTTTGATCTTGTATGGTAATTTTGTAAAATAGTTTTGCAGGGTAATTTTGATTTTGTAGGGTAATTTTGATCTTGGAAGGTAATTTTGATCTTGAGGGGTAATTTTGTAGAGTATGATAATTGCTTTACAAATGATCTTGTAGAGTAATTTTGAATTGTATGTTGTTTGATAACTTGTAAAGTAATATTAATAATTACCCTACAAGATCAAAATTACCCAACAAGATCATTTGTAGGGTAATTTTGATAATTATTTTACAAGTAAATAATTACGAAAATGCCACTGTGTTTTTTTTTTACTTTTTCATGTCTTTCGTACGTTTTGTACTATAAAGCTATTTGTACGTGAACTTAACTCTCTCTCTCTCTCTATATATATATATAAAATGGTGTCTACTTCTTTTTAACCAAATGAGACTCACTTACAAATTACAATATACTTTCATACAATCATATTAATATTAATATACATATTCTCAAATATTTGTAAGTTCCTTTTTTAAAGGATTTGTTTCATTTACTTTAGGTTAAATTAATTGTATATTTATGTTATTTTTTTTAATTATTATTTAGATTAACACGTAATTACTTAACTTTGATTTCGTGTGTATTCACCTTATATTAACCTGAACCATTTTTGACTAACCCATATTTTGTCCCCAACTAAAAAATTAGGGGTTCATTTTTTCTATTCTTACAGGATCCTCGATTCTTAGGAAAAAACCTGTCTTTTCTTTGACTGATACCAACATGGCAATAAATTTTAAATGGAGATACCGCAATTAGTAACTATTTTCTTTCGAAAAAAATGTGATTATGCAGTTTCAAAAATTTAAGTAGTTATTATCCCCACATTATAAACTTCATATACTTAGATAGTCTCTATTACATGAAATAAATTTCACGGACCTCTCTCCTCTATGTCAGAAAGCTAACAATCAGCCCTTCCTCTCCCCTCGTCTCTCATGTACATTCCTTGCTATTACCCGTTTGTGAAGATGGAATTTCATCCTTGTTCTCTCTTCCACGCTGGCCATTGATTTCTTATACGAGCATGCGATGAAGTTGGTCTTACAAACAAGAAAGAGGGAATTAAAAACGATTAGAATATTAAGTTACTACCGGATTAATAGATTTAAACGTCACTTACCTTTATTTATTGCTAAAGAGTAAAATGCTAAAATCGTCCATAAGGTTTGTGCTAATTTGCAAGTTACATTTATATGGACACATGACATAATGATTTTGTTGCCATTTCCATCCAAATAACAAACCCAAATAAAACGTATCGTTAACTCAGGGATGATTTTAGAAATTTACCCAATTATTTTAATTATTTTAATTTTTCCTTTAAATAAAAACAATAAAAATAATCATAATTATAATATATACCAGCATTTATTTTTTAATTTCTTTTTTATTAAAATAAAAAATGAAATTAATTATAATATATATATATATATATACACACACCCTCCCTCTTTTCTCTCATTTCTTCTCCACCACCACCACCACAACCACCTGTCACCACGTAGATGGTGAAGGTGACGTGCAGTGGCACATGTCGGAGCACGGCTGTGCCTCAATCGACGGCTAATCGACCCGAAATCGGTAGTGGGTGTTGGGATTCTGGAGTGGATCGAGGGGCGTGAGATTCTAGGGCTGTGTGTGTGGAGTGGATCGAGGATTTCACGTGCAAAATCGATCGGGTCTGTACCGGTGAGGTGCAGAGAGAGAGAGAGAGAGAGAGAGAGAGAGAGAGAGAGAGAGAGAGAGAGAGACGTGATAGATGGGTGGTATTGTACTCGTGAGTGCACAACAATAAAGAGAGATGAGATCTGTACTGGTAAGTGCAAAGATAGACGGGAGGTATTGATGTTTGGTATGACGAGTTGAGGAGGTGAGACGGGGTACGAGTGCAAAAATAGAAGAGGCGGTTGTTGTGGCAGGTGGTGCTGGTAGTGGTGGAGGTGGAGAAAAGAGAAGGAGAGAAAGAGAGAGAGTGTCTAAAAGAATTTTTTTTTGATAAAATTAACACAATAGACTAATTATTCACATTTGTTGTGGGTGTTTCCATTGGGTGATAGATATAATGTTTTTAAAGTCTTTTGAATTTCTTGTGCATATGTAATCAATTCAACACATACATTCAAGCTTTTCAGTGTGACAATGGACGTGCGTATAATAATTTGGCTATTTCATAATCTATTTCAAACTCATGGCACTGAATTTCGTTTTTTCTTTCCTTACACGTGTTAGCAAGAGGAGAAAGCTGAATACACAATCCACACTATTAATAATGTCATTCGCACATTGTTGCTTCAAGCCAGGGCCGGCTCAAGCTTTTTGGAAGCCCAAAGCGGATGGCAAAAATTGGGGCCCTTTTCATAAAAAAAAAAGATTAATATGTTTTTAATCCTAAATTGTGATGGTAAAGAAAACCCTGTAATATGCTGTATATGCCTTTATTTTTTTATAGTAGAAAACTACCTATAGTTGTTATAAACTATATGAGGGCCTAGCCTTTTTAGTAATTTTTTAAACTAAATGGGGTTTTCTCAAGTGTGCATGAAAACAGCGTATTAAAAAACAAACAAAACGATTTAAGTGGGATTTGATCCCGTGTCAACGGACTCGAAGACGGAAGCTTTACCACTAATCTACAGGAATGTTATGTTTTAAAATAGCGAGAATATGCTTAATATCTGGATTATAAAAAATTATATACTGATATTTTTAAACGGAGTCCCCAAAATTTTGGAGGCCCTAGGCCCAAGCCTAACTTGAACATAGTGTTGGGCCGGCCCTGCTTCAAGCGTCATTTTCATCTAAATTTTGGACACAAGCCACTTCACATACTTAATCTTCTGCCCACTATGATTCTTTCATTTCGAACCCCGTTCGAGATGCTGTATGGTTTCTTTCCTTCTTATGCGCACCTTCGTGTGTTTGAATGCCTATGTTATCCAATCCTCTCCTTCACTGCTCCAGATAAGCTTGCGTCTCGTTCTTCTACGCGTGTCTTCCTTAGACCATCATCCAATCATTGCCGGTGTTGGACTATGGATTTCCTTACTCAACGGATCATTATTTCTCACCATATCACCTTTGAAGAAACACATTTTCCACATAGCTTCCCTTGTTCTATAGAGTAATATATTAGGTTTGTCTCTTTTAGATACGCATTTCATTTTAGGGTTATTGGATTTTAATAATCTTAAGTTTCACTTGTTAGCCGATAATAATCCAAACTTTAAAAATTCTCACCAACGATCCCAACTTGTAATACGCATATTTTTAAAATCAAATAACCCTTCATCAACTTTTTAAGGAATAATGGATTTTAATAATCTAAATTATTAGTTATTGGCCAGCAATGGTCTCAACTTCAAAAATAATCAGTGGTGCTCCCACCTTTTCACGTATTGTAAACTAATGGACTTTTATGAAAGAACCTTAATTTCTTTTGTCCTATTATCCTTTTTTCGGTTTAGTAAATATCCACTGGTTTACAATATATAAAAAGGTGAGAACACCACTGTTTATTTTTTAAGTTGGAACTGTTGCTGGCCAACTGTTGGAATTATTAAAATCCATTATTTCACTTTTTAAAGCCTGACTGCTTTTCTCTGCAACACTCGCTTTTACCAACGACTTTTGGTAGTCACCGTTTCTTATTTAACGTAATTTTTCAATATGCAACTACCGTAGATTTATGACACTTGAGTTTTTTTTTTTTTTTTTTGGTATATAATCATTTTATTTTGGGGGGCATATTGGATGGAAGCGACGTTTCTTACCTACCTTTACTTTACAATATTTATTATCACATTATTTTGTGTCTAAATTCTAATCCGATGTGAATTTTTTTTTGAGTATTCTATCTTTACATCATCAAATTCAAATAAATACAGACGAAAGAGGGGAATAGGCTCAATAGACTATATTATAAGATAACTATTGGATTAGTTACATTATAAATGTTAATTGTATTTGTTATCAAAATAGGTTAGTATCGAATGTATTATAAGGGGGTGAAGAAATGTAATGTTATATATACAGAGTAATAAAAATCATGTATTTAAAAAATGGACGGGTTGAACAACCCGTATATTACACGTGTTGAATAAAATATAATGTAATCCATTAACATATACAGTCGTCAAGACAATGGCAGATTTAAAAGAAAAGTTAAGGGGTAACGCGGGCTAATTTTTTTTTTGGTTGTTTAGGAGTAGCGGATACATAAACGAAGAAGAAAAAAATTAGCACTAAAAATATACCTTGCAAGAAAGTTGAGAGGTATGTTGGACTACCCTACCCCTATGTTAGATCCGGCCCTGTGTCAAAATATTTATGAGTTTAAATTTTGCCATGATGGTTATAAATTCTGAAATTAACTTTTAAAACATTTTCTTTAAAATTTATAGTGTTTATTATGTGATGGTATAATTTCGAATAACATATATTTTAATGAGCATAATTATATATTTGGTGTATCAATTCATGTCCTTAGACGTGGTTAAGTTTTGATTTGTATATTATTTTCTAATGAATGAATATAAGATAATGATCTTGACATAAGAATTATCAGGTAAGATTTGAAATCTTGGGTCCACGTTTGACGAATATGTTTTTTTTTTTTATACACAACATGCGTTAAATTCCATTATTAAAGAAATAAATGTAAGAATCAAAATAACTAAATCCTTGTTCAAAACGTAACAAAATTTTGTACGCACTTATCAACAAGATTAAATAATTAACCGGAAGAAGTCAATAGAGATGTTCTCTGTCTTTTTGCAGTAAAAAAGCTTGACCCAATGAGCAACTCTATTTGATCCATTCTTTAAAACACGCCATAAAGTGGAGCCTGGAAGGAAGCAGGTTGGCTCGTTCCAAACTTTTGAATACGATGTGAAAACATTGAATACACCATCAAACCAATGCTTATATAAGTTCATCTCCATTTCAACACTTATTCATCACAGTATCTTTTAAATCCGAAGTTTTAATTTAAAAAACAAACCAGCAATGAAGTTTGGAAAAGAATTTGCATCACAGATGGTGCCTGAATGGCGAGAAGCATATATGAACTACAACTACCTCAAGACTCTCTTGAAACAGATCTTGATCTTCCACCGGAGACAGACCCGGTTGCCGGACAATCATGTAAACTCACGCCCAGCACCGCCGTCGAAGGCGACTTCTTTGAAGAGAAGGGTGTCCCTTTTTAGAGCTTTCAGCGGACTAACTAGTCGATATGGTAATAATAGTCCGAAAGAGGATAAAGAAGATGAAGTGATTCTAGTGAGTGCAATGCAGCAAGCAGATGAAGAACAAGGGGAAGATGTTCAGAGCTACCAGACTGTTTTTCTTCGGTCGTCAGAGGAAGGAGGAGATCTTGAGCTTGTGTTCTTTAGAGGACTTGATCATGAATTTAATAAAGTGATTCAGTTTTATAAAAGTAAAGTTGAGGAGGTGGTGAAGCAGGCTGATGAGCTGAGTCAACAGATGGATGCTCTCATTGCTCTTAGAATTAAAGTTACCAATCCCACTGCGGCTGCTGCGGTTGCTGCTGCTATGTCTCCCTTCATCAACAGAACAAACACAGGTAGTTAATTTAGTTAAAAACATGACAGCAACTTAAGCAAAAATATGTATACTAAGTTTGGATGAATTTTAGGTTCAATTCCATTGGAGGTGATTCATGAAGACCAACAACAAAAGAGAACAGAAGTTGCCAAGGGGTACCAGATGGCTTCTTTAGAAGTTTTAAATCACGTAAAAGTCAACGTAGCCCCTGAAACACCGATAACCACCATGAAAAATGTTTTCAAAAGTTTAAATCCAAACCTGCATTTCAACAAAAGTGAAGTTAAAGTTGCAGAAGAAAAGTTGAAGCAAGCCTTTATTGAGTTCCATGAGAAGCTTCGGTTTCTAAAGAACTACGCGTAAGAATTGATCAACCACTGTATATACTGACATAAACATTTGACTCCAAAATATAACTGAACTGTATCTTGCTTTTGATCAAACCAGGTTCCTGAATCAGTTGGCCTTCTCCAAGATAATGAAGAAGTATGATAAGGTTAGGGATGTTTGGTTTTTGTCATACGCGTGTACGTCCAGGTGTTCAACTGCTGACCTAAATCATTATTGCAGATAACATCAAGAAATGCGTCGGATGCTTACATGAAGATGGTTGAAGAATCATACTTGAGCCAATCTGATGAGGTATGTTACTATGATGTTTATGACATGTCTGTAACTTTAACCATTTACAGATTTTAGCTGATGTGCCATTTGAAAAACGGTTAAGTTACTGACATTTAACAAATAAAATTGCCTTCAGGTTTCTAAGCTCATAGAGAGAGTCGAAGCAGTATTTATAAAGCATTTTTGTAATGGGAATCGGCATCAAGGAATGGACACCTTAAGGCCCAAAGCTAAAAGAGATAAGCACCGGATAACATTTTTTGTCGGTAAGTAGCTACCGGCACCCTACATGATAAATGCAGGCCACAAGGACCTATTATTGGCTTGTATAGTACAAGTACAACTTTCACTAATGTATTTTTCGGTTTCAGGTTGCTTCTTTGGACTGTCATTAGCACTTACGGTGGCGATTATTGTAAGCGTACATGCTAGAGATCTTCTTAAGAGTCAAGGTCGAACTCAGTACATGAACACAATCTTTCCGTTGTACAGCATGTTTGGATTTCTGGTGTTACATATACTGATGTATGGTGGAAATGTATACTTTTGGGCACGCTATCGTGTCAATTACTCGTTCATATTTGGATTCAAGCAGCGTACAGAATTGGGCTTTAAAGAAGTTCTACTCCTCGGTTTTGGTCTATCAGTACTCACCCTTGCAGCTGTACTCTCAAACCTTCAAATGGAATTGGATCCACAAACTAAAAGTTACAAAACATTCACCGAATTACTCCCTCTGGCCTTAGTCATTGTAAGAAGTTCCTCTTTACCCTTGTATTATTATATATAAATATGGGATTATGGGGTAGTTGTTTCTGAGTTATGCACATGATAAAGAAATACTGTATATGGACCGCTAACATGCATCCTGTAGGTCCACAAATAGTTGGTTGGGTGGGTCAAGAAAAAGAAGTACTTTTTGGTGTAGAACAAAATGGGTGGGCTGTCCAGAAGTTCCTTATGAACAATTAGTGTGAGAAATGAGAATTAGCATTTAATGTTCTAGTTACTAATATGGGCACTACATATTGCATCATGTAGGATACATCACATACTACTACCATGTGTGTTAATTTAATTGCAAACTATTTTTGTAGGTTGTTATTTTGATAACCATTTGTCCATTTGACATCTTCTATCGTGCAAACCGCTTCTTCCTCTTAGTCTGTTTATGGCATTGCATTTGTGCTCCACTTTATGCGGTCACTCTCCCTGATTTCTTCTTGGCCGACCAGTTTACTAGTCAGGTAAGATTCAATACACTTCTAGAAAATAAGGAACACTCAGTTCAAGAAACTAAGGCTTGTTTAATTTGTCATCGCTTCAGGTCCAGTTATTGAGGAATCTGCAGTTTTATGTATGCTACTATGGATGGGGAGATTTCAAGCACAGGAATGCAGAAACCTGCAACAATAGCACAGTTTATGATGTTCTGTTTATAGTTATTGCAGTTATACCATATTGGATTCGACTCCTACAGGTATATTTCCTACAATATGGCCCCCTAAATATAGCATTTATAAGATTCATGTTTGTTAATTATTGTCTGTGTGTAGTGCATACGACGGTGGAACGATGGGCGCGACTCTACACAAGCTCTGAATGGACTCAAATATTTCTCAACCATTGTTGCTCTTGTTACAAGGACCATTTATAGTCAAAAAGGAGGAATAGCCTTTAAAGTCATATCTGCATCTACCTCAGGATTTGCAACAATTTTCAGTACCTATTGGGATTTAGTGATGGATTGGGGTCTGCTATCTAGGAATTCTGAGAATCCATGGTTGAGAGACAAGCTTATCTTGCCCAGCAGATCTATCTACTTCATAGCAATGGTATTACTAACGAGCAATCTTCTATTTCAAATAACAATGATGCAATTATCCTTTTAGATCTTAATTAGTTAATTTGCAGGTATTGAATGTGATACTGAGACTTGCCTGGATGCAAACTGTAATGGATTTCCATGAACTTCCTTTCCTCCATAGAAATGCTCTAACTGCAATATTTGCGAGTTTGGAGATCATTCGACGTGGCATATGGAATTTCTTCAGGTCTAGTTCAATTCCTAATTACGAATACATAAATTAAATGAATATCATGAAAACATAATCTAACCTTGTTGTTAATGAATTCAGGTTGGAGAATGAGCATTTGAACAATGTTGGAAAATTTAGAGCTGTGAAATCAGTGCCGTTACCTTTTAGCTACGAGGACGAATACAAGAATCTTTAATTCGTTTATTCATCTCTAATTTGTTTATTGATATGTAATGATAAAATCATAAAAATAGCTCAGTTGTAAAGAAATCTTCCATTTTCCCTCCCTTTCTATATTAAAAAAAATCTCGGGAACATGGTTTTTTATATTTTTATCTTTTTTCCCCTCTCCCTATTAAATGAGACTCGGGAACAGAGTGTTAATATAAAGCCCCGAAAGTTGTGTTGGAAACTCTTGAGGCTTTTAGAAGAATATTTTTTCGGGGCAGGGGCTTGGGTATGTTGGCAAAGTGTTATTGGGCCAACTGACAAAGGTGGGCTTGGGTTGGGAGCACTAAAGGGTATGAACGTTAGTCTCCTCCTAAAGTGGTGGTGGAAGTTTAAGAAGGAAGAGAATTGTTTATGACATTGAACTATGACGACCACACACCATAACATAAACTCTTGGTCATACGTTCCAATTAAGTCGGGTAATGTTGGAAAAGGGTTATTAGGCCAATTGACAAATGTGGGCTCGAGTTGGGTGCACTAAGGGATATGAACGTTAGTCTCCTCCTAAAGTGCGGGTGGGTTACTGGGTTTTTCACGGAATTAGTGGTGGACTCGGGTTCCTCTCGGAGTACTCCGTTTGTTCCAGCGGGTGCCCCGAGAGTGCTCGAGATTGGCACTGGTGGACAATGATAGGAGACCCAAAGAATCCTAGGTTTGATCCTTGAGCTAAACGGGTTTTACTTGTAATTTCACCGTTGTGCCTACAGGCGGGTGTGTTTCCGGGTTTTCTACAGAATTGGTGGTGGACTCGGGTTACTCTCAGAGTACTCTGTTTGGTCCAATGGGTGCCCCGAGAGTGCTCGGGGTTGATTCTGTTGCCCGTTAAAAAAAGTCCAATTAAATACATAGAATAAACGTTAAACGAATTGACTTTTTAACCAATGTGTTTATTACTACTAGTTTTCATGACGTCGCTTGTTGCGGCGATACGGAGAAAATGATAACGTAAAACAAACTTTATTTGAAAATAATGAAGCATGTTATTTATAAAGCCTAACCGTCAGAATACGTTTAATTTATCATCATACCGTTTTACTACACCAAACAAATACTCTAGTTTGAATACAACTTTATTTTTAACAAAACTCATACTGGAATGTCAAGGAAAAAAATTAAACACAACGACATACTTAAGTTTTTTTGAAACAAATACGTAGGTTATTAAAGAAATATCAAATTAATAAAGGAAATATGATATATAAAAAAGGGAAAAAGAATTAATTAAAGCAAATAATATACAAGAATGGAAATATGGTTTTAAAAACAGTAAAATAAAATAAGAGAATGTTAAATCTTAAAATAAATATAATAATAAACTATTACAATATTAAAAAGCTATTTATTATTATAAAAATAAAGTTAGTATTCATATTTGCTCGTCAACAATCTATATATATATATATATATATAAACTAAAGATCAAATACAAACACCTTTAATGTACAAAACGTACAAACTTAAAGTTTTTCTGAAAAAAATGAGGTGACATTTTCGTAATTATTTACTCGTAGAGTAATTATCAAAATTACCCTACAAATGATCTTGTATGGTAATTTTGTAAAACGGTTTTGTAAGGTAATTTTGATTTCGTAGGGTAATTTTGATCATGTAAGGTAATTTTGATCTTGTGTGTAATTTTGTAGAGTATGATAATTGCTCTACAAATGATCTTGTAAGGTAATTTTGAATTGTATGTTGTTTGATAAACTTGTAGAGTAATTTTGATACACTTCTAGAGTAATAATATTTGTAAGTTCCTTTTTGAAATGATTTGTTTCAATTACTTTATGTTAAATTTTTGAATTATATATTTATGTTGATTATTTTAATTATTATTTAGGTTAACACGTAATTACTTAACTTTGATTTCGTGTGTATTCGCCTTATATTGGCCTGAACCATTTTTGACCAACCCATATTTTGTCCCCAGCTAAAAAATGAGGGGTTCATTTTTTCTTTTCGTACAGGATCCTCGATTCTTAGGGACAACCATGTCGTCTTTTCTTTGACCAAGACCAGCATGGCAACAAATTTTAAATGAAGATACCGCAATTAGTAACTAGTTTCTTTCGAAAACAATGTGATTATGTAGATTAAAAAATTTAACTAGTTATTATCCCCACATTATAAACTTCATATACTCTATTACATGAAATAAATTTCAAGGACCTCTCTCCTCTATGCTGAAAAGCTAACAATCGGCCCTTCCTCTCCCCTCGCCTCAAATGTATATTCCTTGCTATTACCCGTTTGTGAAGATGGAATTTCATCCTTGATCTCTCTTCCACGTTGGCCATTGATTTCTTATACGAGCATGCGATGAAGTTGGTCTTACAAACAAGAAAGAGGGAATTAAAAACGATTAGAATATTAAGTTACTACCGGATTAATAGATTTAAACGTTACTGTAAGAACGTCACCTGAAATACGTCCCTTAGCTGGTTGATCCGTTGAAGAGTGCCCTCGAGTAGCCGAGATAAGGATTGGAAGAAGAAATTCTTCTTTTTTGACGCCGATGTTATTCCAGGGGAAATGCATTGGCGTGTGATGGCGGCCAAAGAGAAGGTGAAGGACGTTGTGCCGCCTAAGGCGGAATATCAAGAGAATGCCCTGTTTAAGGCGCTGATTGCCCGGCCCTCAGAGTGTTTGGTTGTTCCTAGGGTACGTGGCATTAGTTGGAATGACCCTATGTTGGCGTGACATTCAGATCTATCCTACTTTCAGGACCACCGATGGAGGTAAGTTATCAGATCCTTGATGTTTCTGGTATCCCCTTGGTTTGTTATAACGAGGATTTCTTGCAGCGTCCTTTGCTCTGGCGGACTTCCTATACTCGGAGAAGTATTCGTCTATCCTTGCTGCTGACCGTCCACTACAACTACATCCTAGGGAGGAGAATATCTTGCGGGCGCATGTTGGGAACTTTCTTATCTCTCCTTCCCATATGGAAGGTGTGCTTCAAGGGTTTCCCACCAGCGGGAGTGTGGAGGAGAGCGGGGCGGCCGTGACTGTCCCAAAGAAGATCATCCTGATCCGGAGAGGCGAAGGGGAAAGCAGTGCCATGGGTCAATCTTCAAGGGCTGCTGGCCCCGCTGCTTCTACCACTACCGCCGCTGATGTTACACCCCGATTTTTCGTTATTGCGGAAGCGTCGCGAGGTGTGGCCAGAGCGGTAATCGTTACATTCAATCAACCAAACAACATATTTAAACCATAATAAGATGTTCATCCATACATTTATTTAAAAACCATAATTGACAATCCAACAACTTGTTCGAATTAAAATAAACTACAACTTTAACAACATTGTTTAAAGTTTAACACAAGTTTACAAAACATGAAAGTTGAAAACAGGATGACATCTAAAAGCTGGAGTTCTTGACAACAACTCGGACATGTTTTTCCAAAGCCGTCCACTAATTACCTGTAATACATGTTAGTTTTGAAAACATCAAACAAAGTTGGTGAATTCATGTATTAAGTTTGTGTCAAATTATTCTTCAAAATATTTGATAGATTTAAATTGGCATAATGAAACTTGTAAGATCATTAATATTTTGTAAGGACACTAATCTGTATGCCGAATAGGAGGCAACCAAATCTTGACGATAAATTGTGTCTGAGACACTTGTTTTAGACACAAAAGCACTCTTAACGATTTGTTATTGTTTTGGTTAAGATTAAGATTGGGGATCGCCAAAACCCAATAGATATATCACTTTCGTTCCTCGGTACTTGTTTATACATTAATGGCCCCTTCGTTTAATCTTCATCCGCATGTGATCTAAATATTCTCATTTTTATAATTGTATCAATTGTAACATGTATACATCCCCGGAAGTTTAAAACTATAAACATTTAAAATAAAAGGGGAAAACATGAACTCACAGATTTGTGCTCCGTGCAAATCTCTATATGATATTCGGTTCTGTGTTCGAGTCTCGATCTACAAGCGTTCTAATTCCGTTAGAAACTTAGGTTTATGTTTGATTTTCGTGGAAGTCGTTCTTCTTGAATTCGTTATTAGACTTGTGTTCTTTCGTTTTCTTTGTTTGTATTTAATATATATTTACTTCATATATATTTTATATCTTTTAATATGAATGGGCCTAACCCATAATTTAATTATGAAAATTCATTTCATGTTTTATATGTATGGGCCTAGCCCAAATAAGTTATGTGAGAATGGACCTAGCCCAATTTAATTATGTAAGAATGGGCCTAACCCAAAATAGTTTTATAAAAGTGGGCCTAGCCTAATTTAGTTTATAAAAGTAGGCCTAGCTCAAATAGGTTATGTAAGGATGGGGCTAGCCCAAACTAATTTCTAAAAAGTGAATCTAGCCCATGTTAGTTCATAAAAAGTGGGTTTTAGCCCAAGTAAGTTTGTAACTTTGGGCCTAGCCCAAAATGATTTATAAAAGTGGGCTAGTCCATGTGACACTCTAGGTTTTCCCGAGCAAATATCTTGTATTAACATTATGTGTATATACATTATTAAATGTTAGTGCGTGTTATCTCGATGATTTTATGTGATCCTTGTGCTAAGTGTGATGAATGTGTGTATATTATATATATGTATGTGTGTTATATGAGTGGGCCGAGACCCCAAAGGACCCGACTCGAGACCACCCTCGGTCTCGAGTGAACAGTAAACACTCGGGCCGGTTGGGCCATGCAACCTAGAAGCCCACCCGGAAACCCCTAACCCACTCGAGATATATAACCGGCCAACCCTCACAACTTTTACCATTTTGCAACATCATTCTCACACTCTCTCATCTCACACACTCTCCCTCCCTCTCTCTCTAAAAACCCTAAAACCCTAAGGTTCTAACATCGCCCTCTCCTCCTCTCCTTCTCGGATCCAACCGGCAACAAGAGCACCCTTGGATTGGCTCGGAATCATCACTCGAAGGCTTCAATCCGTCACCTACTTGAACACCTTTGTGTCACTCTTGAACCGGTTAGTGCTTTATGTTCTAGGTGTCACGATACTTGGTTTGTAAAGGCTTTGTTTTGTGATGAGTACTTGATGAATGATATGCATGCCTAGTTTACATGTCTCTTTGTATGATTTGCATGATTTAGTTGGTTAGGAATGACTAAATGATATAGATAATTGTTTTGAACCAAAGATTGTATGTCAAAGGTTGTACACAAATCGGTTTAGGTAAATGATAATCATGAGTGTTAGCTATGTGTTGATTTGGATGATGGTATACAAGGACACTATATACCGAGTGCATAGATATGATGAGTAAACCGGTGATTATGTGCTAGATATAGGGCCGATGTTGATAGATAACCTTGTGTAAACATGCTGTTTCGGATTGTGTATGCTAGATTTAGGACTTGAAAGTTCATAATTATGATGAACATATGAAGAACAAGTTTGAAGGTGGTATGAATATTCAAATATGCTTGTTTTGATCTGATTTTGTTATGATTTAGACAATAAAACATGTTGGTGCAATGTTATTGGTTAGTACAAAATTACATGAAATCAAAATGCTATTGGCTAGTACGTAGGACAGGTTCTAGAAGGATTCAGGTGCACGTAACAGTGGTTGCGAGTCGGAACCCTTGGTTGCGACTCGAGACCAAAACGTGATTCTCCGAGATCTCCCGGTTGCGACTCGCAAGCAGCACACTCGAGACCAAAGCATGATGAACCGAAACCGAGGTTGCGAGTCGGAACCCTTGGTTGCGACTCGAAACCAAGACATGACAAGTCGAAAACCTCCGGTTGCGACTCGAAACTGTGTGTTCTCGAGTCGAAACCGCCCTTGTCTCGACTGGGCTGCCTAAGTGTTATTGGGCCAAAAGCTTGTTGGACTATCTGTTGACTGGACTGCATATGTATCTGTACTGTTTGTTTGTGAAATGATAGGGCAGGCTCAATAACCCAAGTGTTTGTATGAATGCATGCTATGTGTGTCTGTACGTGTTTGCTATACGTGTTTACTTGGACCCCAACTTGACCCATATTCGGTAACCATGCTAGGACGTGGTGACCAACGTGATCGACCGGGTAATTAATCTACCGAGCAACCCAAGGTGAGTTCACAACCTAAAGCATGTATTCCCGGTGGTTTGGGAAACGGAACTAAAAACAAGACTATCCCCTTATGAGGGATACAACTTACTTTTCTTCCCTTGTTATTGGGAACCTTTTAGTTAATTACTGTTTATACGGATTGCAACAAACGGCACTAAACGAAACTCTATCACTTAAAGTCCCTACTACATAATACCGATTAGTCGCCGGGGCCAGGCGAACGGGTTATTAGTTGATAGCGCTATTTAGGTCTTACCAACCTCACACCGTGCCAAGGTATGGGATCGGTCGTGAACTAATGTACTCAGGCATCCGTCAATGATGATAGAACATTGACATCGGGGCACTCTGCGGATACGCAACGGTCACCTAGTGTTCGGTATTGGAAAAACAGTTTAGTCGCTAACTTTTGGGGTAGCTCCCCATGGCATGTATAAACGGATAAATTAACTGGTGAAACAAGTTTTTGGTAATTAAAACTGGACAACTAGTGAACTCACTCAGCATTATTGTTGACCCCTTACTGCATGCTTTGCAGGCACCCAGTGACTCAGGAGCTTGCAGCTTGGGAAGTGTAGTGGTCGCCTAAACCCGCATGTTGGGTTCTAATTAATTTGAACTATGAACTTTGTTTAAACTATTTTATCTATGCTTCCGCTACTTACTTAACTGTTATTTGAACCTAAACATTTGAACTTTAAACTATGGTGTTTACTAACCATTATGGTTGGTGATCATCCTTACTATTATCCAATGCTCAGTATAATTGGTGGCTGGATCCTGGTCGGTCACGCCCTCAAGCGGACGGTACTCCGCAGGTGGAATTTGGGGGTGTGACAGATTGGTATCAGAGCCATTGGTTATAGTGAACTTGGTTTTAAAAAGGAGAGTCTTTTTGAGAAAAACCAGACTATAACCCGTGACTCGTGACGACACTACACTCCAAGGGCAAGACTCGGCATATTAGACCTCATAGCTCGGACTTATGTTTACTTGCTTGTTTATCTTATATTGACTGCTCTACTATACATATTAGTGTGCCTAATTAGATAGATACACATCTCTCTTCTAACTCATTCTCGCTACATTACGACATCACACTCATACCGTGTTTTCTGGCTATGAAGAAAATGAGTGGACGCGGAAGAGGAAGTGTTAACATGACTCAGGCTCAATTCGCTAACTTGCTCAACACGGTGGCTGCAGCTTTCGCAGCTCACCCTGGAGGTAAACTCGTTGCTATAGGATGTTTAGATCCTACCCCCACATCGTCTTTTCACCTCTAAAACCTATTCGCTCCATTTCTCACAATAGGTCAGCCTGCGCCTGCGCAGCCACATGTTTGTACTTTCAAAACCTTCATGGATGGCAAGCCTCTCCCTTTCAACGGCACTGAGGGTGCCATAGGCCTTCTGCATTGGATTGAAAAGGCCGAAGCTGTCTTTGCCGTTTGCGAGTGTCCCCCTGCTAACTGGGTTAAGTACGCAACTGGTACGCTTGAAGGAAACGCGCTTTCATGGTGGAAAGCACAGATTCAGATGCTTGGTCTGGAAACTGCTAATGCAACTGCATGGGAAGATTTTAAGGACATGATCAAGGAAGAGTACTGTCACAGGGATGACATCCACAAACTCGAGAACGAGTACTATGCGCTCAAGATGGTTGGATCAGAGATTGAGACCTACACTAAGCAGTCCAACGACTATGCTGCACTCTGCCCAAACATGTCCCGACCTATGTATCGAAGGATCGAATTGTACATCAAAGGCTTGGTCCCAGAAATCAGAAGTCATGTGACCTCAGCCAACCTCGATACCATACAGCCCGTGGTTCGCCTTGCTCACAAACTCACCAATCAGGCTGTGGAAGAGGGCAAGCTGCCCAAGAGGATCAGTGCTACTACAGGCACTTCTAGCGATAACAAACGAAAGTGGGATGGAAGTCAGGGAAAGGATGCTAACCCCACTCAGGCCCCAGTTCAACAAAGGAAGACTGAAAGCAACAAGGGCCCTCAACAACAGGGTGGCTATCGAGGAAACCACCCTAAGTGTAACAAATGTAACCAACATCATAGTGGGCCATGTGGAAAAGGTCAATGTCAGAGATGCAACAAGATGGGGCATGAAGCCAAAGACTGCCGAAGCCAGTTCCCCGCTAGGCAGAATCAGCAACAACCACAGCAACAGCAGCAACAAGGAAACAACCGTGGATGCTTTAAGTGTGGAGCAACGGGGCACATGCGAAAGGATTGCCCTGAACTGAATCAAAACAACAACAATCAGGGTGCTGGGAACAATAACAACAATGCTGGAAATGGTGCTAGAGGAAAAGCTTTTGTGATTGGAGCTGGGGAAGCAAGGAATGACCCCAACGTTGTAGCGGGTAAGTTCCTACTTAATGATCGTTATGTTTCCATGCTATTTGATTCCGGGGCAGATGCTAGTTATGTATCCCTACGTATTAGTAAGAAACTTAAGCTCACTCTTACGCCGCTGAGCTCTAAGCACACCGTTGAAATAGCTAATGGTAGAAACCTCGAGGCCTCACACATAATTCGTAACTGCAAATTAGAGTTGTCTGGTCAGACCTTCTGTATCGATCTTTTCCCCATCATTCTTGGAAGCTTCGACGTCATCATTGGTATGGATTGGTTATCCAAACATCGAGCTGAAATCCTCTGCCAAGAGAAAGCTATTCGTATTCCCCGTCCCCCTGGCAAACCTCTTATAGTTCAAGGCGACAAGAGCGGAGAAGTCACGGGCATCATTTCATTCTTGAAGGCCCAGAAGTGTCTACAAAAGGGGCACACCGCTATCTTAGCACTCGTTGCCGACACACAGAAAAATGGAGAACAGGATTGAAGATTTTCCAGTTGTACGCGACTATCCTGAGGTATTCCCGGAGGAACTACCTGGACTCCCTCCTCACCGTCAGGTCGAATTTCAAATCGAGCTAGCTCCCGGAGCAGCGCCTATAGCTCGTGCACCTTATCGATTAGCCCCCGCGGAGCTCAAGGAGCTTTCTACTCAACTACAAGAACTTTTGGACAAAGGTTTTATCCGTCCTAGTTCATCACCCTGGGGAGCCCCAGTGCTCTTCATTAAAAAGAAAGATGGCTCGTTCCGAATGTGCATTGACTACCGCGAACTTAACAAGGTTACCATCAAGAACCGTTATCCACTTCCCCGTATCGACGACCTGTTCGACCAGCTGCAAGGGTCGAGCTATTATTCCAAGATCGATCTGCGATCGGGTTATCACCAGCTGAGAGTCCGCGATGAGGACATCTCTAAGACTGCTTTCAGAACCCGCTATGGTCACTACGAATTCCTTGTTATGCCTTTCGGAATGACCAACGCACCTGCGATCTTCATGGATCTCATGAACCGAGTATGCAAACCCTACCTCGACAAGTTCGTAATTGTCTTTATCGACGACATCTTAATCTACTCGAAGAGCCGAGAGGAGCATGAACAACACCTGCGTCTCATCCTCGAACTCCTTCGCAATGAGCGACTGTACGCCAAATTCTCGAAATGTGATTTCTGGCTTAGAGAAGTCCATTTCCTTGGGCACATCGTCAATCAGGAAGGGATTCATGTTGACCCTGCTAAGATTGAATCCATTAAGAATTGGCCTGTACCCAAGACTCCGACCGAAGTTCGCCAATTCTTGGGATTGGCAGGATACTATCGAAGATTTATCAAGGGATTCTCTAAGATCGCTCAACCACTTACGACCCTCACTCAGAAGGGTGTTGCTTACAAGTGGAGCGATGCTCAGGAATCTGCCTTCCAGGAACTAAAGAAAAATCTTTGTAGTGCTCCTATTCTTTCCTTACCCGAAGGTACCGACGACTTCGTCGTTTACTGCGACGCTTCTATTCAAGGACTTGGCTGCGTATTGATGCAACGCGAGAAAGTTATCGCTTACGCCTCGCGAGAACTCAAGGTCCACGAACGGAACTATACGACGCATGACTTAGAATTTGGAGCTGTGGTCTTCGCGCTCAAGCTTTGGAGACACTACTTGTACGGCACCAAGTGCACGATATACACTGATCACAAGAGTCTCCAGCACATAATGGGACAAAAGGAGTTGAATATGCGGCAACGCCGATGGGTCGAACTCCTAAATGACTACGAGTGTGCAATCAAATATCACCCAGGCAAGGCTAATGTGGTAGCCGATGCCCTCAGCAGAAAGGAGACCAAACCCAAGCGTGTTCGTGCCTTACAGCTCACTATCCACTCGAACCTCCCGAACCAAATACGGAATGCTCAGGTTGAAGCATTGAAAGCTGAGAACATCAGGGCTGAGTCCCTACGAGGATCGAAACAACGATTGGAACAAAAAGAAGACGGTGCTTACTACGTGGCCGGACGCATATGGGTTCCGCTTTATGGGAATTTACGTGACCTGGTGATGGATGAAGCCCACAAGTCCCGTTACTCAGTACATCCGGGTTCAGATAAGATGTACCACGACTTGAGGGCTACCTATTGGTGGCCTGGCATGAAAGCCCACATAGCAGCCTATGTCAGGAAATGTTTGACTTGTGCAAGGGTCAAGGCTGAGTATCAGAAACCATCAGGCCTACTCCAACAGCCAGAGATTCCGCAATGGAAATGGGAGCAGATTTCCATGGATTTTGTTACTGGCCTGCCTAGGTCTCAGCGCGGAAATGACACCATTTGGGTAATAGTGGATCGCTTAACTAAGTCTGCACACTTCTTGGCCATTAAAGAAACAGACAAGTTCTCTACCCTAGCAGAGGTATACTTAAAAGAAGTGGTTTCGAAGCACGGAGTGCCTACCTCTATTATTTCGGATCGAGATGCGCGTTTTACTTCTGAATTGTGGCAAGCCATGCACAAATCTTTTGGCTCACGTTTAGACATGAGCACCGCTTATCACCCGCAAACGGATGGGCAGTCTGAACGCACCATCCAAACCCTCGAAGACATGCTTAGGGCATGTGTGATTGATTTTGGCAAGAATTGGGAGAAGCACCTACCGTTAGTGGAATTCTCCTACAACAACAGCTACCACACCAGCATTCAGGCGGCACCCTTTGAGGCATTGTACGGTCGTAAATGTCGATCACCTCTCTGCTGGGCGGAGGTTGGTGACAGTCAGATCACAGGCCCGGAACATGTAGTTGACACCACAGAAAAGATTGCCCAGATTAGGCAACGCATGGCGGCAGCTCGTGACCGTCAAAAGCACTACGCTGATAAGGATAGGAAACCGCTAGAGTTCCAGGTTGGTGAACGGGCTCTACTTAAGGTCTCACCCTGGAAGGGTGTGGTTCGTTTTGGAAAACGGGGCAAGCTTAATCCAAGATATGTCGGACCCTTTGAAGTAACCGAAAAGATCGGTACGGCCGCTTATAGATTGAATCTGCCTGAAGAACTGAGTGCTGTGCACAACGTCTTCCACGTGTCTAATCTGAATAAGTGTCTATCAGATGAAACACTCATCATTCCTTTCAAGGAACTCACTATTGACGAACGGCTACACTTTACTGAGGAACCGGTTGAGATCACGGATCGTGAGATCAAAACCCTCAAACGTAGCCAGATACCTCTCGTGCGAGTTCGTTGGAACTCACGCCGTGGCCCAGAATTTACCTGGGAGCGGGAAGACCAGATGAAGCGCAAATATCCCCAGTTGTTCCCTAATGAAACCCCCAGCACTGAAGCTACAACTGAATTTCGGGACGAAATTCCAAACTAACGGGGGGATGATGTGACACCCCGTTGAAACGTTCTCACTTACACTAGCTTGACAGTGACTGCCTTAACTTTCGGGACGAAAGTTCCTAAAACTTGGGGATAATGTGACACTCTAGGTTTTCCCGAGCAAATATCTTGTATTAACATTATGTGTATATACGTTATTAAATGTTAGTGCGTGTTATCTCGATGATTTTATGTGATCCTTGTGCTAAGTGTGATGAATGTGTGTATATTATATATATGTATGTGTGTTATATGAGTGGGCCGAGACCCCAAAGGACCCGACTCGAGACCACCCTCGGTCTCGAGTGAACAGTAAACACTCGGGCCGGTTGGGCCATGCAACCTAGAAGCCCACCCGGAAACCCCTAACCCACTCGAGATATATAACCGGCCAACCCTCACAACTTTTACCATTTTGCAACATCATTCTCACACTCTCTCATCTCACACACTCTCCCTCCCTCTCTCTCTAAAAACCCTAAAACCCTAAGGTTCTAACATCGCCCTCTCCTCCTCTCCTTCTCGGATCCAACCGGCAACAAGAGCACCCTTGGATTGGCTCGGAATCATCACTCGAAGGCTTCAATCCGTCACCTACTTGAACACCTTTGTGTCACTCTTGAACCGGTTAGTGCTTTATGTTCTAGGTGTCACGATACTTGGTTTGTAAAGGCTTTGTTTTGTGATGAGTACTTGATGAATGATATGCATGCCTAGTTTACATGTCTCTTTGTATGATTTGCATGATTTAGTTGGTTAGGAATGACTAAATGATATAGATAATTGTTTTGAACCAAAGATTGTATGTCAAAGGTTGTACACAAATCGGTTTAGGTAAATGATAATCATGAGTGTTAGCTATGTGTTGATTTGGATGATGGTATACAAGGACACTATATACCGAGTGCATAGATATGATGAGTAAACCGGTGATTATGTGCTAGATATAGGGCCGATGTTGATAGATAACCTTGTGTAAACATGCTGTTTCGGATTGTGTATGCTAGATTTAGGACTTGAAAGTTCATAATTATGATGAACATATGAAGAACAAGTTTGAAGGTGGTATGAATATTCAAATATGCTTGTTTTGATCTGATTTTGTTATGATTTAGACAATAAAACATGTTGGTGCAATGTTATTGGTTAGTACAAAATTACATGAAATCAAAATGCTATTGGCTAGTACGTAGGACAGGTTCTAGAAGGATTCAGGTGCACGTAACAGTGGTTGCGAGTCGGAACCCTTGGTTGCGACTCGAGACCAAAACGTGATTCTCCGAGATCTCCCGGTTGCGACTCGCAAGCAGCACACTCGAGACCAAAGCATGATGAACCGAAACCGAGGTTGCGAGTCGGAACCCTTGGTTGCGACTCGCAACCAAGACATGACAATTCGAAAACCTCCGGTTGCGACTCGAAACTGTGTGTTCTCGAGTCGAAACCGCCCTTGTCTCGACTGGGCTGCCTAAGTGTTATTGGGCCAAAAGCTTGTTGGACTATCTGTTGACTGGACTGCATATGTATCTGTACTGTTTGTTTGTGAAATGATAGGGCAGGCTCAATAACCCAAGTGTTTGTATGAATGCATGCTATGTGTGTCTGTACGTGTTTGCTATACGTGTTTACTTGGACCCCAACTTGACCCATATTCGGTAACCATGCTAGGACGTGGTGACCAACGTGATCGACCGGGTAATTAATCTACCGAGCAACCCAAGGTGAGTTCACAACCTAAAGCATGTATTCCCGGTGGTTTGGGAAACGGAACTAAAAACAACACTATCCCCTTATGAGGGATACAACTTACTTTTCTTCCCTTGTTATTGGGAACCTTTTAGTTAATTACTGTTTATACGGATTGCAACAAACGGCACTAAACGAAACTCTATCACTTAAAGTCCCTACTACATAATACCGATTAGTCGCCGGGGCCAGGCGAACGGGTTATTAGTTGATAGCGCTATTTAGGTCTTACCAACCTCACACCGTGCCAAGGTATGGGATCGGTCGTGAACTAATGTACTCAGGCATCCGTCAATGATGATAGAACATTGACATCGGGGCACTCTGCGGATACGCAACGGTCACCTAGTGTTCGGTATTGGAAAAACAGTTTAGTCGCTAACTTTTGGGGTAGCTCCCCATGGCATGTATAAACGGATAAATTAACTGGTGAAACAAGTTTTTGGTAATTAAAACTGGACAACTAGTGAACTCACTCAGCATTATTGTTGACCCCTTACTGCATGCTTTGCAGGCACCCAGTGACTCAGGAGCTTGCAGCTTGGGAAGTGTAGTGGTCGCCTAAACCCGCATGTTGGGTTCTAATTAATTTGAACTATGAACTTTGTTTAAACTATTTTATCTATGCTTCCGCTACTTACTTAACTGTTATTTGAACCTAAACATTTGAACTTTAAACTATGGTGTTTACTAACCATTATGGTTGGTGATCATCCTTACTATTATCCAATGCTCAGTATAATTGGTGGCTGGATCCTGGTCGGTCACGCCCTCAAGCGGACGGTACTCCGCAGGTGGAATTTGGGGGTGTGACAGTCCATATGATTTATTTAAATTAGTTAATCTTAATGGGCTTGATCCATGTTTTAAGAATACTTGTATTTTTATAAAAATCTAGTTTTTATAAAAATTGCTAAGTGATTTATGTAACTTATAGTTTCTAGTGCATATATATTTTTAGTAAACTTTGTGTGACAGTTAGAGTTTAGTTTGACCGTTTCGTTCGTGTCGTTTGTTTCATCCGCGTCGTCCGTTTCATCCGTGTCGTTTTTATCGTCCGTGTCATTTGTTTCGCCCGTGTCGTTTGTTTCGTCCGCGTCATTTGTTTTGTTCATTTTGTCCGAATTGTCCAATTGTCCGATTTGTTTGTTTATGTCCAAGTTTGGACATATGAGATTTTATACTTGTCAAGTTTTTCAAGTATTTATATATTTTTGTACGTTTTGTGTAAGTACGTGTTCTTTAGCATGTATTCCTACATTAACTAAATACATAATATTTACACACAAAATATACACACATTCTTGGAGACTTCTAAATATATATTTTATACTAATATATATATATATTCGTTTTTAGTTTAAGAAAACTCTAGAAATTTTAACTTAAACTTTTTATCCTAAAACTCGTATAATCATGATTAAAGTTTCTAATTAATTTGATTATAATTATTTTTAATCAAATTAATCTTTAGTTAAACATACTTTAATCATGGTTAAAATTTATAAATAAGTTTCCATAGTTCTCTTTAAACTATAGACTTTCTCATGTTTAGTAAAAATGTTTATAATCACTTTTCAATTCAAACAATCATTCAAATATCAAAGACTATTCTCTTAAATCATAAATTTTTAACAAGAATGTTATGAACTTGTAGTAATCTTAAGTTTTCCAAAAATGGAAACTTTATTATTACTTTTGAACAAAACATCTTAATTATGTATTTTATATAAAAGTCTATACTTTATATAATTTATAAAATCATTTTAAGTGTGAAGTCATATTCATAATCTTTCAAAACAAGATGATAACATGTTCATACCTTTTCAAAAATGGAAACTTTATTGCTACTTTTTCCACAAAATTCTTAGATCATGGATTTTATTTAAAATTTATACTCTACATATTGTATAAGACCATTTCAAGTGTGAAATGATGTTCATAACATTTTTGTTAATGAATCTTGCTATATCTAAACATGCATGTGTTTGGATAATATTTTTAAACATGAAGATGCAAGATTCATATTTACTATACTTAAACAACTTCAAGATCATAAAAAAATTATCAATAAAATCACATAATCAAAATAGTATTTTTAGTTTTATTAGTGTTTCTCAAGTGGGTTTTAAATAGCTTTCAAGATGATCTTGCACATATGTGTTTAAGCATAAATCACAAAAATGAAAGTACAAGATATGGAGCTTACTACTAGTTAAAGATGAACAAGATGAAGATGATGATAATGTGAAGAAAAGATGAGACTCCAAGAGCTTCAAGTCTTGGTAAAGTGCTTCAAGTGTGTCCCCAAGTCTTGCAAATGCTTTGAATCATCCATGAACCTCCACGATTATATGAATTTCTTGAGTTTGAAGCTTGAAAAAGATGAAGGTGGGAGTGTTTGGGTGAGCAGATTTTAGAGAGAGAGAGAGAGAGACGAGGGAGATGAAAGGTTTTGGTGATTTGTTGGAAATGTGAATGAGGTGGAGTGTTTAGGGACTTGTTTGATTACACTCTTATACCTCTCCATACACTAATCATCTTTACCAATCAACCAACACATCAAACTAAGATGAGTAACAGGGGACCCACCCCAAAACCATGAGCAAGAGGGGGGGGGGGGTAGTGGTTTTGTTTATTTTTTTTAATAAAATCTTGATATATTTTATAAACCTTATAGACTTTGGTAAATTTAAATGGTTAGTTTTTATAAAAAATAACTATCCAACACATTAAAGTTATGTTATAATATGTCCAACTAGCTCACTGGACTTATTATTTCGTTGTTCGGTTGATAGACTCGGTTCAGGTTTCGTACCGGGTCCAATACCGACATTTTAAATTAATTATGTAATTTGTTCACACAGATATTCTTATGATATTTTTATTGTCCAAATTTATTAACTAGTTTTTCTGGACTAGTAAACTTGTTATTTTGGACTTAGTTCCTGTACCGGCTCTGTTGTCGGGTAATTACCGAACTGGTTGTGTAGCCTTAAACAATAAGATTTATATATGGATTTTTGTGTTGTTTTTAATAACCTAAATATTATTTATAATAAATAATATTTATTTTCGGATTTTTGGACAATTGTTGTATTGTTCTGCAAAGTGTCGTACACTTCTGCAGAATCGCGGAGTTAATCTGCGGATCAGACAATTTAATGTTTATATAAAATTTTTAGAAGTATTAATCATAAGTTACTTCTAAATAATGTTTTCATGTAATATTTGAAGTGGACATATCTTCATGTCTCGTTTTTGCCATGTCGGGTTGTATCGCGACTAGTCCTGGCATGAATAGTGTGTTCGCATTTCTACTAGTTTATCTAGGAAATAGTTTATATTGTTTCGCAATACAACGAACTCGATATCTTTTCATGATATAATTTTGTACAATCCTAGACTTTTAAGACTTAATTAAATAAATCAAGTCAAATATGCGAAAATAAATAATGTAATAGTTGTTCAGGTTGTACGGAATTACCGGTATTTTGCCGAGTGTTACAGCTGAAGTGGTGGAGGTCCCCGTGGCTAATGTGGGTATAACTTCAGTGGTGGCGCCAGTGGGGCCACCTCTGAAGAAGGTGCATACATCCGTGTCGTTTCTGGCTAACTTTGAGGCAAAGAGGCGCGTGGTGTTAGCTGGTATTGGTAAGTACATTCGTCTTTTCTAGTGGCCTCCTTTCGTATTTTAGTTGAACTGTTTGTTAATCTGAAGGTTCCACGCCCGCGGTGTCATCTAGTGCCGTTATCCCTCTTCCCCTATTCCTTCTTTTGGGGATAAGATGGCGACTTTCGCTGTTAGTAACATTTTCCCTATTGGGACGGTTGAAGCTGCAGATATGCCCGTTGGGGTTAGTCTTGGGGTTCCGGTCACCACGGTGGAAATTGCTACCCCCTTTTATAGAGTTTACTACCATTACAACCTCGATAGCTCCGTCCGATGCTCCTTTGGAGACACTAAGGCTTCTGTCTGATCCGCCTTCGGCGTCAAGTTAGAAGAAGACTGTTGAGGCAACGGATCCTCCTACCAGCAACCTGCCTATCACCGTGCCATCCTCCTCTTTTGAATTTTCTAGTGATAAGGGAGTTAGTCATGATGAAGCAGCGGGGTCAAGTGGCGGCGCTCATAACGAAACCCATCATATCGAAGGATTGTATTTGCCTACCATCGTCTGGGACCCGTGTATGCCTGACAAGCCCTATAAACCCCATTGGAAGATTGTCGAGTCTACCAATCTTATATAACCTCAGGTGGTCGGTCATTGGGTGGATCATGCCTTCCCCCCAGCGGAGGTATCTTATGTTGAGGCTCATGATTTTGGCCAGTTGTTGGATTCGACTTTGACTGACGCTGTGTCCGGGGTTAAAAGGATTGTTGAGATTAAGCGCCGCTGGGGTCAAGATGACTGTGAGCTTCATCAGACCCGCCATGTTGTACAACAAATGATGGATGAGCTCCAGCGGCGAGAAAGCTTGTTAGATGCTGCCAAGGATAGGGAGTCCCGTCTTCTTGCAGGGAAACAAAAAGCTGAGGAGGATCTTAGAAGGGTGACTTCGAATCTTGCTGAGTAACGTGTGATATGGGCCCGAGACTGTCAAGAGAAATAGAGGGTAATATCCCATGCATTAAAAACCCATAAGAAGTTGGAGAGGAAAGCCGTGATGGAGGCGGAAAAGGTTCGTGCCCAATCCTCTCAAGTTGCCCGGTTATGTGTTGACCATGAGTTTGTGTCGCAGGTGAAGGAACACCATCATGCTTTGATGGTGGAAATGGAGGATACTCAGGAAAAGTTTGACTAAGCCACCCAGATGTGTGATGAGTTGACAGTTCAGCGGTCTCGTTTGCAGCGAGACAAAGATGCTTAGAAGTCTCGTCTTGCTGAGAGTGAGAGCGTTGCGAACCACGCGTTAGCTGAAGCAAGTGAGCTGGCAACCCAACTCGCGACACTTAAAGGAGAGAAAACCTGGTGGATCGGTCATGGCGTGATATCCTGTTTTGAGTTCCTTAGGCGGTCACCCCACTTCAGTGGTTTATTAGATGATATGGCAACCGCGACGTATTATATTGGGCGATATGATGGTATGCATGCCGCCTACCTGGACTGTGACCGTCCCGACTTAATAACTGAAGGGTTCCGAGCCGCGACTGCTTCTGCTTCAAACCGTATGGCGGAAACACTGTCTGCCGTAGCGAATGATCCGCTTCCTGAGCTTCAACAGATTCAAGAGGTAGCGGGGAATCCAGACCCAGAGGTAATACGCCAATTGCTCGACTCTTCCACTTCTAATGTTGATGCCAGTTGAAAACTTTGTTAACACGTGTTGTGTTAGGGACACTTATGAACAGTTGTGTATGGAAACATTTATTTTCTTTTTGTTTAATGATGTAATCATCTATGTTTTGTTGATAATTTGTCATGATTGCCTCTGACTCCTCCCCCTGACATGGGGGTGATGTGACCGTCGCCTGTTAATGTAATTAATTGCCCCTTTTCGTCATATAAATATGATCGTTAGGAAACACCTGTTGACCGTTTTTAACTTCATGAAGAATTCTCACCATCGCCGTCGTGTATCGAAGGTGCTGGAAGCTTGTGAGGCCGCCGAGGCCTTACTCGATCTTTGTCGATTACTGGAGAGTGTGGATATTTCTTCCTCTAGCCAAGTTCCAATAAGTAAGCCCAGGTCTAGTCGTGATGGACTGATTCCTGTTATGCCCGGGTTGTATCCTCCGGTTCCTAAAGGTCCTCGAGGGAAGCGTCGTTCCGTAACAAGGCCTATGACCGGTGATTTCGAGACTCGTCGATTTAGTGTGTGTTATGTTTGTCACCAGATGGGTTTCTCTATAGTGACCAGGGCATCGTTAAACGAAGATGCCGATATGGAACGTCCTGTTACCCTAGAAGACGGTCTGGCTGTATTTCCCGACCTTGTTGTTTTGGACACCGGCATCTATCGTACCCCTGCAGAGGTAATGAAGATGTTGTCAGGTGTTGATTAGCAAATCTTTGATCAAGTTTTCTTTTTTTGTTCCCCGTTATGTGGGAATATGTATAAGTACTTGGTTCATTTTTTGTAGACCATGACGAGAGCCTTGGAGCTCCATGTCAGTCTGTTATTAGATAGTTAATGTAACAACCCGCACCTTCGTGCTTGTTACTCTCGTTACACTCGTTACGCCTAACACCAGAGATTCAGATCATAATGTAACTATATCGCTTACAACGCTATTTCACATTATATCGCATACTTTCAACACACTATATCGCACATCACAACGCTAACGATGACATCGCGTGAGTATTTAAGCTACTCCCCTCGCTCGTCGTGGTGCGACGCAAAAGCTAACGCAGACTCAAACGCAATTACTTATGCTATGACCTATTATGTATAATAAAAATAGATAAAAATAACTATTTGAGTATTAAACTTGTCTAAACGCGCACTCGCTGGCATGCGCAACTCAATCTATCGCACTAAAACACGACGCTACTTATCTCGCTATAACGCTTAAAGAATCCACAATGCCTAACGCAACGCGTAACACGCGAAACGAAAGTTGGAAAACCAACTCGCACAAGCCGCCCGATCGAATGACCATTCGATCGAATGGACATCCGTCCGGATGACCATCTGATCGGATGGCCATCCGATCGACTGGCCATCCGACCCACACACTTGCACCACCTTAACTCTCTCTCGCATTATAAATACTCGCCTGTCACATCACAGTTCACTGATGTGACAGCTCTATCTGACCCAGACGCTTCCAGTTCATTCTCAGGCACTTTTCACCCGATTCAAGACTATTCCGTATGTATTTATCTCCAAATCTTGTACAATCTTCATCACTAAACACTTCTACATCATTTTCTCCATCAACATCACTGCTTTTCCTCTTAAAATCGTCTGATTTGGACATCTTGAAGTGGTTCTCTCTCGGTTTCTTATGCAAACTGTAGTGTGACGTCACCTCACCAAGAATAGTTCAGATCTAAAGGATTTCCAAATGCTTTAACACAAATACCAATAAGATTAAAATAGCCAAAAGATGTTTTCTAACTTTTCTTCAACTTTCATACAAAAACCGACTTGAAAACAGATTTCCACCGGGGAGATGACCGGCTAACGGCTCAGACATGAAACTCCGTCGAGGAATGGGGTGATTCCCATCCGATTGAGTTAGCTAAACCTTGGTGTGTTTCCATTGTTTGACACGTCGTCACGCCGTCTCCGTTAAAACTCGAAAACTTTTGCTTAGAAATTTTACAAAGTTTACAAAACAACAGATTACCCAATCGAATGATCATCCGGTCATCTGATCGAATGACCATTTGACCAGGTGATTTGTCTTTTATACTATTCCAGGTTCAAAACAACTTAGCTAAATTTCAAACTACTAAACTCTCGATTGAATAGTCATCTGATTGAATGGCCATCCGTCCGGATGACCATCCGACCAAATGACTTGTTTAAATACTACAATGAAAACTTCAAAAGTTTCAAAATGAATTACAAACACCCACATCTCATTCGAATGGCCATCCGTTCGAATGGTCATCCGCTCGGATGACGATCCGATCGAATGGATGTTCATCCGTTCACCACTTAACTCTCCGACACTCTGTTACACGCTGTTCAACAACTTATGCTACTGTTCACAGTCTAACTCCAACGCGCTCCCAATCTATCCAATCAAATTGTGTTTACCTGTTAAACACCTACTGTGAGTATACTTGACCCCCTTTTTAAACGCTTTGAACACACTTTGGGGTGTAACATACGTTCCTATAAAAAACACCCATATCAAAATGCAGTCTATACTCTAAACTACTATCACATGCGAATTACTAACGTACATATTTACACGTGATGCTTGATACATATGTGCTAGGACTCTTACTCGTGACTTCCCACCTTAGCTAGTATGGTACTATAGTTGGACTCACACCTGACGGGGTCTAGTTAAGGAAATCACGCCCTTTTAGGGATCTCTATCGCAATTATTGAGTGAATTAGCTGGTAGTATTGTCTTGTAGTGTGTATGTTGTCTATCTTGTTTATGTATGTGGAAATTCGCAGCGCTTTTATCTTCTTTATACTATTTCAAACCTGTATACTCGCCAATACTTTTGTATTGACGTTATTTTAACGTATGTTGCAGGTTAATCGCAGGCTATCTTGAAATCAAGCTAGGAAGTCTAGAAACTCACAATAAATCTAGGTTGTCGGATTTGTAGTGTTTGAGAGAACATGAAATCTGTATAATTGTTTGCTGATATATTGTTTATTAGTATGGGATAATGAACGCATTAAATATTGTCACTAAATAGTTGTTATGGATTCTCTTGAGCAATCTGATTCGCCTAGTGCCACGCCCCGATGATTCCGCCATTGGTTGGGGTGTGACAGTTAATGTGCCTATTACCAAGGCACCCATCTGTTAGCGCTGTAAAAAAATGGTCTAAGTTGTTTGTTTTGATGGTGGTATGCTGTATACTCCTTATGACTTAAAATATATTAAGTAGTAGGTATGTTAAGTATTGTGCATGGGTGTTTTCATGGGAACTTTAATCGAAGGATCGAAGTCCTATTTCAACTAAATAGGAACATCTTTACAAAGGTTGACCAAAAGGAAGATGAAACAATGTCCTATTATAAAAACAAGAAAAATAGAAAATATCTGTTTCTATGCTCGGTGTGTATCACATATAGCATTTCTTGAGTTGAGCTATGTTCCAGGATCGGGGGATGGGTGTGCCATCTAGGTGTTCCAATGCATATGCCCCTTTTCCTAACACTTCCTTGATTAGGTATGGTCCTTCCTAGGTAGGGCCCATTTTTCTGGTACTCTCTGTCCTGCTGGCCTCGTTGTCTCTTAGAACATAATCGCCTACTCGGAAAGTGAAAACGGATGCCCTTTTGTTGTAGTAGCTAGCCACTGCCTCCTTGTATGTTGCTTTGCTGATAGCTGCTGCTTCGCGTCATTCTTCCAAGAGGTCAAGGTTTCCCCTGAGGCGCTAGTCGTTGCCATCCTGTGTTGTTAGGCGCCTTACAGACGGTAATCCGACCTCCGCCGGGATCATTGCTTCTGTGCCATATGTTAGGCAAAAGGGTGTCTCTTTATTGCCTAACTTCGGCGATGTACGATGAGCCCACATAACTGTTGGTAGCTCATCTACCCAGCATCCGCCTTCCTTGTTCAGGCAGTTTTTGATTCCATCCAGCAGATTCCTGTTAGCCCTTTCCACCTGTCCATTGCCTTGGGGGTGGGCCACCAAGATGAAGATTTGTTGTATTTCCAGGTCATTACACCATTCTTGGACGGTCTTGTCCGCGAACCGAGTCCCGTTTTCACTGACCAAATATAACGGCAAACCGAACTGAGTCCCCTTGTCCGCGAACTATGTGTTCCCAAAGGAACTTTTTCACGTTATCCGCCCCGATTTTTGCCAAGGGCTTGGCCCCGATCCACTTTGTAAAATACTCGATCACGATGATGAGGAATTTGACCCTGCCTTGCGCTGGGGGGAAAGGGCCCACGATGTCAACGACCCATTTTTGGAAAAGGCCACGCCACTGTTTTCATGCATACCTGGCCAATAGTACCCGACATTTGTTATTTTTGCTACCACCGAACGGGGTCCGGCGTGAATGCCGCATATCCCTTCATGTATTTCTTTGATCAGGTATTCCGCCTCTAGTGGAGAAACACAGCGCATGAGCGGACCAAGTTATGATTTTCGGTATAACGTTCCGCCCTGCATCTCATACTGCAGAGCTGTCGCAACCCCCGATCCCAGGTTCCCAGGGAAACGGGCGGCCGCGAGCCAGTTTTGGTGGTATCGGGTATTGTCTAATTTGGCAGCGGAATTTTTCATCAGGACCGTAGTTAGGAAATGTTTATCTGAGTAAAATACCACATTTTCATAGAATTAAACAAATGGGTTAAAACCCAAGTTCATAGTACACACGTTTTTATAGGAATAAATCCTATTTATTTAATAAAAACATCTATTTTATTTTTAGGTAACTTTATTGCCACTTTTCCAAGCCTTCAGTGCTGTCCAGCTGGCTTCTATTTGGCTTTCACATTTTGTTACCTGAAACGCGTTTTAAAAACATTTGTCAGTGGGAAATACTGGTGAGTGAATCCCATTTTAATCAAGTTTAAATAAAAAGTTACAGTGTACAGTATTGAGGGCGATCCCGCAATTCTATTTGTTTCCAAGACATTACAATTAACATCCATGGTACTGTCGAACCCGACTTGTGGACATGTTACTCCTTGACCAGATGGTAACAAATTTTGTTTACAAAACCCCAACATAATCATCATAATTGTATTCTTACAAATACTCAATAACTGTTATTCGCATGGAAAAGTATTTAAGGTTTTGTAAAACAGTTAACAAAAAGGTTTACAAAAAGGGGATCAACTCACATTGATGTCTTAGATTTTCCATAAGGGTTTCCCGGTGATAATCTATAATTTACATAAATGTACACACGTTAGTATTAATAACCCATTTTAACATTAGCAATACCCTCCCCGAGACGACATTCCAATGACTACGTCGGGCAGAACCATGACAGCCATTACGGAACCCTAGATCAATCGAGCAGCGTATCTAATACGTATCCAGGGGTTATAATACTTGCAACGGAGCAGAACTTTGCTAATTAGGGGGTATAATGCCCGAGTATAATAAGCCTACTATCAGAAATTGTGATTGAGAAATGATCATGAGCGAATTCCAAATGAAACCCGATGGCCTGCTTATATAGTTGTTGAACATGACTCTCACGCGGCCCGCGTAAGAGTAGCCTAAGGGCTACGCGGCACGCGTCAAACCCCGGTCAAAGCGTAGCTTGTCCGGATCACCAACTAGACTTGACACGATGATGAAACGTGTCATCACCGGGCTGCGCCACATTTTGGGACTCACGCGGCCCGCATAAGGTTGAGGTGGGGTTCACGCGGCCCGCCTCAACTTAAAGAAATCTGCGAAATCAGGTTCTAACCTTCATACCGCCCGCGTGAGTGTTGGGGTGGGTCTACGCGGCCCACCTCAACTTATATATTCTTGTTTTATTTTATTTTATTTTAAATACTATATTGTATTTCGGGCTCGGTTTTCACATACAGGTACATTTTAGGACATATTGGGATATTTTAAAATATATTAGGGTGTCGGAAAAATAATCAAAGGTGTCGATTTAACTGAGGATTGTTATATCCTCCCCACATTGTTTTAGAGCTCGTCCTCGAGATCTACTGGAATAAGTGTGGATATTTCCTTTGCATTTCAGATTCAAGTTCCCATGTGTACTCAGGTACTCTTTTGGAGTCCCACTTCACTTTGACCAGAACTAATCTCTTATGCTTGAGGTTCTTGACTTTCCTATCTTCAATCTGTAGAGGCCTCTCTACGAACTTGAGTTGTTGATTTCCCTCTATATCTTTAAGAGGTACTATTAGCGATTCATCAGCTAAACACTTCTTGAGATTAGATACATGAAACACATCATGTATTCCTGCCATTTCCTCTGGCAGTTGTAGCTGATAGGCTACATGTCCTATTATTCTAATAATCTCAAAAGGTCCAATATACCTGGGACTTAGCTTCCCTCTTTTGATAAATCTTACCACTCCTTTCCAAGGAGAGAGTTTTAACAAGACTTTATCTCCTACTTGAAATTCTAATGGTTTGCGTCGGTTATCAGCATAGCTCTTCTGTCGATCACGTGCTGCTTTCAGTCGTTCCTTGACTTGAATGATCTTGTCGGTTGTCTCCTGCACTATCTCAGGTCCAGATAGTTGCTTTTCCCCACTTTCTGCCCAACAGACTGGGGTTCGGCACTTTCGTCCATAAAGTGCTTCGAATGGTGCAGCATTGATACTTGTGTGATAACTATTATTATAAGAAAATTCTATTAAAGGTAAGTGATCATCCCAATTACCTCCGAAATCAATTACACAAGCTCTAAGCATGTCTTCCATTGTCTGAATTGTTCTTTCGCTTTGTCCGTCCGTTTGAGGATGATAAGCTGTTAGATTTAACTTGGTTCCCATGGCATTTTGGAAACTTGACAAAAAATGAGAGGTAAATCGGCTATCCCTATCAGAAACAATTAATAAAGGAATTCCATGTAATGAAACAATTTCATTTACATATAATTTAGCTAGTTGTTCCATACTGAAGGTTTCCTTCATTGGTAGGAAATGAGCTGACTTAGTTAGTCTATCCACAATCACCCAGATTGTATCATTTCCCTTCCTTGTTTTGGGTAGTTTGGTAACAGAATCCATTGTTATCAATTCCCATTTCCAAACTGGCATTTCTAATTGCTATAACAAACCTGAGGGTTTCTGGTGTTCAGCTTTAACTTGTGAACAAGTTAAACATTTAGAAACATAGGCTGCTATGTCCTTTTTCATTCCAATCCACCAGAAATTCTTCCTTAAATCATGGTACATTTTATCACTTCCTGGGTGCATCATATTCTTAGACTTATGGGCTTCTTCTAATATACTATGACGTAGATTTCCTAATTTAGGTATCCACATTCTCTTTTTATGGAATCTCCAAATTCCATATGTTCCTTGTTCTAATTCTTTAATCATACCCTTTAGTTTTTTAGTATCATCCTTGATTACTGATTTCTGTGTTTCTCTTATCTGATTATTTAAATCTACTTGTAGATTTAATTTAAGAGAACGTACCCTTTTTAGCTTTTCATGATACTATTGGCTTAAAGCATCTGCCACTACATTTGCTTTTCCTTCATGATACTGGATATCACAATCATAGTCATTAAGCATCTTCATCCAACGTCTTTGTCTCATATTCAATTCCTTTTGCCTGAAAACATACCTTAAACTCTTATGATCAGTGAATATGGTAAACTTACTACCATAAAGGTAATGTCTCCAAATCTTAAGGGCAAAAATTATAGCTCCTAACTCTAGATCATGGGTTGAATAATTTTCTTCATGATTCTTAAGTTGTCTAGATGTGTAAGTTATAACCTTTTGACGTTGCATTAATACACATCCATAACCTAATTTAGAAGCGTCACAATAGACTACAAAATCTTCAGTTCCTTCTGGTAACGCTAATATGGGTGTATTAGTTAATCTTTGCTTAAGAATTCTAAAAGCTTCTTCTTGTTTTGGTCCCCATTCAAACTTAATGGATTTACAGGTTAACTTAGTTAAAGGAATGGCTATTCTAGAGAAATCTCGAATAAATCTTCTATAATAACCGGCCAATCCTAAGAAACTTCTAACCTCGGTTGGTGACTCAGGGGTTTTCCATTTAGTAATCACCTCGATTTTTGTTGGATCTACATGAATTCCTTCATGATTCACTAAATGTCCAAGAAACTGTACCTGCTCTACCCAAAACTCGCACTTTGAAAATTTAGCATAAAGCTTTTCCTTTCTTAATAAACTGAAAAGTGCGTGCAAATGCTTTGAATGATCCTCTTTACTCTTAGAGTAAATTAGAATATCATCTATGAAGACGATTATGAATTTATCCAAATATGGCTTACATATTCAGTTCATCATGTCCATAAATGCGGCTGGGGCATTGGTTAAACCAAATGGCATGACAGTAAATTCATAATGACCATACCTTGTTCTAAAAGCGGTTTTAGGAATGTCCTCTTCCTGTACCTTTAATTGATGATATCCTGACCTTAAATCGATTTTGGAGAAAAATCGAGCTCCTTGCAGTTGATTGAACAGATCATCAATTCTCGGTAATGGGTACCGATTCTTAATCGTGACTTTGTTCAATTCATAGTAATCAATGCACATACGCATTGATCCGTCCTTCTTTTTAACGAATAAAATCGGCGCTCCCCATGGCGACGAACTTGGCTGTATGAATCCTTTTTCCAATAATTCATCTAATTGTTTCTTCAATTCCTGCATTTCTGTGGGTGCCAAACGGTAAGGTGCTTTGGCAATTGGTGCGGTTCCAAGTAACAGGTGAATTCTGAATTCAACTTCTCTGTCTGGTGGTAGTCCTGGTAATTCTTCTGGAAAGACATCTGAAAACTGAGACACTACTGGAATGTATTTTAGTTCTTTTCCCTTAGTGTTAGTGATTATGGAAATCAAATACACTATAGAACCTTTTCTTATATAACTTGCAGTTTTCATCACTGAGATGAATTTTGTGGATCTAAATGGTTTATCTCCTTTAATTGTGATCATTTTACCTTTTGGTGAATTTACTTGGATTGACTTTTGATCACATAAAATACTGGCTTTATTGGCTATTAACCAATCCATTCATAATACAACATCAAATCCCGTCAGATTCATAGGATAAAGGTTTGCCTTAAACTTTTGGTTTAAAATTTCTATTCTTGCTCCCTGCAAGATTTCAGAAATCCTAACTGTTTCTCCATTAGTTGTCTCTACTAGATATTCTTGTGGTAGTTTAGTTAATGACTGGTTTAGCAGTTTGCAAAACGAAGTATTAATAAAACTTTGGTTTGCACCAGAGTCAAATAATACTTTAGCAATTACATCATTAACTAAAAACGTACCAGCTATCACGTCTGGAATCATCTTGGCTTCATCTGCGGTCAGAACGAATGCTCTGTTAGTGCATGCATCTATCAACTTCGTCATGTATCGAGTCTTGTACTGTAATAGTTAGACCAGGGCTCGAAAAACGAGATAGTGGTTTTTTAGAGGTGATTCCACTCGAAATGACACCTTGTCATTTCGTGGGGAATCACATAAGTTTCTAATTCCACTCGAAATGTAAAATGCTGATTCCACTCGAAAGTTAAATTCTAATTCCGCTCCAAATGACACCATGTCATTTCGTGGGGAATCAGAAGCCTATAAATAGGTCACTATGAGCGAAATTAGAGATAGAGTTCTTGATTTCCATACCGAGGTGCTGCCGGTGTGACGTTTTCATGTAAACTGTTAAAGATCAATAGAAAAGATGTTTAAAAGTGAATTGCTTGCTGTTTCTACATCAGTTTCTTGTTTTCCGCACCTGAAACTGATTAAAACTCCTCTGAAAGACTCGTTCGGGTCAGAATACGATCCTACAAGTGGTATCAGAGCCAAGCACGAGGAGTTCTGTCGAATTCAGCTGGATATCAGTGTTTTTCTGTCTTCTACACCATTCTTTCATCATTTCAGAAATTTTTAACGGTCAAAATCGGTTCAAATTTTCACAAATTGTATAAAAGTGACTATTAACAAATCCTTGAAAGTTTCATTGCTAAAATCGACTTAAAAATGGACCAAAATGGACTCCGAGTTGATTCCGCTGGTAATGATCATTCCTGTTTTCGCTCTTGAAAGTCTGATTCCGCTCCTAAACTTGCTGTTGATTTCGCTCTTGGCTGCTAAATTTGTGATTCCGCTCCTGAACTTGATGTTGATTTCGCTCCTGGTTGCCAAATTTTTGATTCCGCTCCTAATTGTTTCTGATTCCGCTCCTGTAAACATTTGATTCCGCTCATAGTTTCAAAGTCTGATTTCACAAGATGACAAGTTTAATCAGACCCATGTGCTTTCATTTAAAGCAAAGTTGATTTTGCATGAGAATATTGTCAGGTGTCAGCTCAAAAAGATTTGTGAGTTTTAGTAATTGCATGTGCCGCCCACATTTAAAAAAAAGGTCCAATAGTTGTGTAACTAGGTCAGCCCATTAAAGCATTTAAGTGGATTTACGATCAGATCCTACAAGTGAGTTTTGTCGGTTTGCATTTAAAAGTTTATCAGCCCACATGAGTATCATCTGAAGCCCAATCATTGTTGTCGGACAAGTGCATTGAATATTGAGAAATATTAAACAAGGTTGTTAGTATTTGGGAAAAATAATCACATGTTTTTGTGCCAGTTGGTTTAGTTCAAGAAAGTGCTTGTGATCATAAGAGTTGTCGGCTTAGTGGGTTTATAGTCAGCTCATATTTTCGGTTCACTAAAGTCAAGTTGGTGATATCTTTTTGAGTGATTGTTCAGCCCAATCATTACTAAAGTTCAATATATCTTCGGCCCAAGGTTTAAATCAGTCCACACCATATTCAATTTACATCATTATTCAGCCCAAGCCCAAGTTTCAACATTATAAAGTCCTCGGCCCAATCATCTTTGTTAGTTGTCAGCCCAGTTGAAAGTGTTCTATATCAAGTTTAATCGGCTCAATTGAATTCATATCTTTTTGGCAAAGTTCATTCATTCAGCGATCTCACGTCATCAACAGTGAAACGAGTCCACAAATCTTCGACACGAGTCTTAGATTGTTTTCATCAAAACAATTTTACATATTCAATCTGTTTAAACTGATCGTTTGTTTGTTTCATTCAGGTGATTCATGAGGTGAACCAGTTCGTTTGAAAGCTAGTTTGAGAAATTATTAGATATCGAATCATGAGTGAAGATTTTTACAACGCTTTTGCTACAACCCCGACTAGTCCATCCGAAATTACTAAGAACATGAACATGGAGAATGAAACCGGAACAATGCAAAAACCCCCGAAACTTATGGGAATTGAAGAATATCACGGATGGAAGAAACGGTTTGAGAATTGGGTTCAGGCGAACCATTTAAAAGCTTGGGAAAGCATCGAAACTGAATATGAGAGGCCAAAGAATTCAGCGGGAGTCGGTAAAATCATTTCAGAATTCACGGAGCAAGAAAGAGAGAGTTACAAAGGAGAAAAGATGATGATCAATTTGTTACAACAAGCTGTTAAAGAAGATATATTTGTGTTGCTTCAACATGATGAAAACGCTTATTCTATTTGGGAAGCTCTTAGAAAGAAATTTGAGGGAAGTACTGAAATGCTACAAAGTAAAACAGCTTTGTTGAAAAAGGAATTTGAACTATTTACGTGCATGCCTGGTGAAACAACAAAGAGTTTTATTGAAAGATACTGTCATCTTGTACGCACTATGTCACAGTTGAAGATTACAAAAACTCCAGCAGAATGGGTTGAAAAGCTTGCTGATGCGTTACCGCAACAGGAATGGGGTACATATCTGATGATATTGAAAAATTCTGGACAGTTTAGAAGGTTATCGATTGCACAGTTTATAGAGAAGTTGGAGGCACAGGATCTGGAGCAGCAGAAAATTGCTAGAATGAACAGTTCTACTCATCAACAAGATATTAAATTGTACTATAAAGGAAATGTTCAAACTGCTGAAGCAAGTCCAAAGATACAAACTGCATTTAGTGCTGGAAATCAATCTACACCAAGCAGTCAAGGATCAGTCAACACTAGTGGGTTCTCAACGGTGAATCCTCCAAGTGTTCAAAGTGCATCTGCTGGAAATGGGCATTTAATTCAGTGTAATGTAGATCTACATCTTCACAATGGTCAAAATTATTCTGAAGAAGTTGTAAAGCATCATATGGGATTATTGGTCACTGCATTAGAGTCTTATGAAGGGTTGATTGCCGGAAGAATTGGTAATCCGATGCTCACAATGGAAGATTATGACCAAATCGATGCAGAGGAGCTGGAACTGATGGATATTAAATGGGCCTTAGCTAGTGTTTTGAGGAGAGCAGAAAAATTTAGATTGGTTACAGGAAGAAATGATTTCTTGGATGCAAACCTTTCTAATCTAGGATTTGATAAATCTAAAGTTGTCTGTTTTCGTTGCAGGGAGAAAGGCCACTTTAAAAGAGAGTGCAAGAATCAGGAGCCGAGAGGAGCAAAAGAGTCGTCTGGGAAAGATGATTATTATAGGAAATCCATTTATCAGCAAATCACTCATCAACCACATCAACAAAAAGAAGTTCAAACGGCACATGGAAGAATGATCGAGGATGCAAACAAGAAGGCTTACCATGGCATTATTGATCAAGATGATGAGATAATGGCTGATGGTTTTAGCTGGGACAAGTACATTCCAGCTGATCCTAATGTTAAAGCTTTTATTGCACATATTGTTCAAAAGCCAGAGTTGATGAAAGAATGGATGGATGTGTTATCTGATGATGAAGAAAAAGATGAAGAATCTGTTTTCTCTGAAAACAGTTCAACAGATAACAGTGATGATGAAGAGCTTGAACAGATAAATGTTGGAAAAACTCATCTATCTTCTGACAGTTTTGAATTTTATTTTGCAGATAAATTGAAGAAACTCAAAGAGAGGAAAGCTGCAAAAGAATTGAAAGAAGTCAAAGTGATTGAGAAGATAGTTGAAGTGGAAAAAATAATTGAAGTCGAGAAGATCGTTGAAATCACAAAACCCTGTCTTACTTGTTTAGAGTCATGTAAACAATGTATAGAAAAAGATGAGAGGTTTAGTGAGTTAGAAAAGTTGAAAGAAAATTTGTTGTTTGATGTAAAAAATTTGAAACAGTCATATGATGTATTGAACAGAACTGTGAATAGTCTGGAAAAGACTAACTCTGAAAGAGAGAAAGCTTTGAAGATGTTGAATGCTACCATGATGACAAAGCAAAAGAGATCAACTTGTACATAGAAGAATGTGCAAAGAGGAAGAAAGAGTTGGATAGTGAAGCAACTGAGAATGAAAGAATCAGAAGATTGCTGCAAAGTTACAAAGGTTGTGACTACATAATTGATAGAATTTATCCAACAGTTGAAGGATTTGAAGCGCTTAAAGGTGAAGAAACAAAGCCAAAGAAGAAAAAGGATACTGGTAAGAAACAGGGTGTCTGTTATAATAAGTGTCCACCTCCGATTTGGGAAGGGTATTCGCCTAGAAAACCGAATGAGGAACAAGTCCAAAAGGCAGTCAATCTAAAGTTAGAGTCTGAGTTAACCGATATATTACCAGAAAACATTGACGTCACGTTCACAGCGTCCGACACAGATCATGAGTCCGAATTAATTAAAAGAATGGTCGATCAGGTGTTGGATAAGGATGAGGAGTCAGAGTCGAAATCCGAGTCCGAAAGTTCGTGTCAGTCAGTCAGGAGTTCGAGTTCGTCCGAAAAGAGTTCAAAGTCGTCGGGAAAATGGGTTTACAATAAAGAGTTTTTGTTGTCAAAATCTAATTTGAATGATGAAACATTTGAAGTTGTGTATACTTTGAATGATTCTGACAAATTATATTTTGATAAAGAGTTTCCAATAAGAGGTGTTAAACCAGAAATGATCAAAAAGGTTTTCAAACTAACAGAAATTAATATTTCTGAAATAAAAGATGAAAATCTTACAAGAAAACCAAGACCTTACACCTCAAGAGTACAACAACGTTTGAACAAGAAAAAGGGTTACAATTCTGGTTCTGGTTTTCAAAAGAAACCAAACCACAATCGTAGCTACAAAAAGAAAGGAATTGGTTTTATTCCACCTGAAAACTATAAAAATGAAAAATATGTACGAGATTTTAAATCAAAAATGACATATGTTGCAGGAACTAGTCATGAAGAAGAAGCAAAGAGCTCATTCTGGAAACAATCAAATCAAGATTTTCTTGCTGAAAAGGAAAAGAATGGAGCTTATCAGAAGAAAGAAACCAGAACCTGTTTTAGATGCAATGAAGTCGGTCACATTGCATGGAACTGTCCTAAAGCGACTAATACAAAACAGGGAGTTTCTGGAAAACTGAAAGAAGTTATTGTTGATAAAACCGAACCACCAACTGAAAAATTTAAAGTTTTCAAAAATTCAACATTTGAAGTTGGCGAGTGTTCGAAGAGATTTTACAGGCGAAGTGTTAAACTTGACAACCAAAAATGGGTTGTTAAGAAATCTGATGTAAAATCTGGCGATGAATCTAATTCCACAAAATCAGAGGAGCTACAGTTTGATGAGAGTGATGAAAACTCAGTTCCTTCAATGGATGATGAGAACTTTCCACCATTGAGGACTGAAAATTTTAAAAGGAAAACTGGAAAGTCTGAAATTTCAAATCAGGGTTATTCTGAAATGGATAACTTTGATATTGAAAAAGCGTTTAATGGGAAAGTTAAGAAGATTTTCGGAAAAATGGTTGATGGAAAGGTGAAAGGGGTAAAAGACTTTTACGCTACAAAGAAAGCAACTTACACATCAACTGCTTCTGAATTGAAAACACCCAAGGCTGGTCAGGCTTGGGTAGATATTTTCTTTCATTGAAAAACCTGACTTGCCGGAGATCCCAAGTTTGTAATCGTGGATCAGGAATCGGCATCATTCTTGTTAAGATAGACTTTGTGATTGAATTTTAAATAGTTAAATTTTTACAGGTTAAGTGTGACTTGCCGGAGCTTCCAGGTTGGTAAGTGTGAAGCAGGAATCGGCATCTTGATTGGTAAAATGGTTTGTGTAGATGATTTATTCCTACATGTGATTAAATGTTTTGGATATACTTACAAGTGGTAAGAGGTTGATTCTGACAAAGTGATTAATCAAGGTCATTAGTTTGAACTTGATGTAATCTTCATACAAGTGATTGAATGGACAGTATGATGAACCAAACCCTTAACTTTACAAGTGGTAAAACCAACAAAACTTATTTTCCGGAAAAATCATTCTGATTAAAACAAACTTAAGTGTTTTGAAATCATAATGAGAAAATAGTTTTGTGTAAGGGGGAGTTCTGATTGTTTATGCCTAGTGGATGGAGAATTGATGCAATTTGATATCGGTTGTCATGTTTATTGTACAGTTTGTTTTCAAATTTCCTAAAATGTGTTTGCATTTTAGGGGGAGTAGAAATTTTTGAAAATACAAAAACATTTGAAAATTTGAAAAAGACAAAAACATGATAAAATTCAAAAATGAGTTTCGTTGAGAAAAGAGGAAATAATAGTACATCAGTGGGCTATCACAACATGCTAAAGAATTGGAAATGTTAAAATGTGATAAACAATCTCACTGCGGATATGCCAGTAGGTTTTTGCACATTTAGTAGATTGTGACGAGATATAAACATAAAATTCAAACTTGCTTATTCTGTGGGTAACATCTTGGATATATAGGTAACCCCTGAAATCTTGTTTGAAAGGTCCCTTATTCTGAGATACTAGGTCTTTATGCTCAGTGATATCTGGGGTATTATCCCGGGACTTCTGCTGAATGGAAGTTCTGACCTAGTCCTCGGATAATACTTTCCGCAAATGCTTGAAACATAGCATCGCCCTCAGCAAATTGATGAAACAATAAAATTGATAGTCATTGCTGTTGTAATGCAAAAGATCCTCTAAAGGGGACATACCCAAAAGAGTCATGATCTCTCTGCTGAACGGTAGTTCTGACCTGAGCTCTCATGATTCTTCATAAGTTATTAACCCCTTACAGATATCATCTGTGGTATACTCACCTGTAAGACTGAATATTGGGATCTGGATACGGGAGTATATTCAAGTAGTGGGACACACGGATAAGTTCAAGTCTTTAAAACATTAACATCATATCTCGGATCAATTGAACTTTGTGTGAAAATTTAAGTGGATAGATATACTGACAATCTAAATGAAATGATGCTTAACGGTGTTGGTGACTTGTCTCATAAACTGATATGATCCTCTTACACGAACTCACAAAAATATTATTTGTAAATATTTTGTTACTGCTTTACATGTTTCTTTATATCTCAAAATCCAAAAAGATTTTCAGTGTGTTTTAGCATAATTTTTGAAAAATCCAAAAAGATTTTTGACAACTGATGTTGGAGAGCTGATTTTCAAAATTCCAAGTGCTAGACATGATGAACAAATGGTTTGGGAGAATGTGTTTTGAAAAGATAAATGATTAAGTTTTGCAAATGGTTCATCAGAATTTATCATTGATAAATCATTCTGATTTAATTTGAGAGAGAATCTGGGTTTATAAATTTGTTAAATGTTAAATTTGTGAAATTTATTTCTGGGTTAAGAATGTGCAGGTGTAGCCAGGTTTTAATTTTGAACCTGAAGATAGAGTGCCAGGTTCCGATACCTGAGGATTCTGATTGGAGATAGCCAGAAAATGATCTTGAGACATGAAGAGTTAGGCTGATTGATATGAAGAAGCTGTGAGATAGAAAGTCAGACAACGATCCTAAAGTTGATGATGCTGATGAACTGAAGGAATGCCAGCATATCGCAAGGGGGAGTCTGAAGACCTGCGAGAAAAGATTAAGAGTGAAGCCCAGAGACTGATCAAGACTGAAGATGCGAAGACTCGACACGTGAGACTCGTCAACATCTGAGGGGGAGTCTATTAGTGCATGCATCTGTCAACTTCGTCTTGTATCGAGTCTTGTACTGTAATAGTTAGATCAGGGCTCGAAAAACGAGATAGTGGTTTTTTAGAGGTGATTCCACTCGAAATGACACCTTGTCATTTCGTGGGGAATCACATAAGTTTCTAATTCCACTCGAAATGTAAAATGCTGATTCCACTCGAAAGTTAAATTCTAATTCCGCTCCAAATGACACCATGTCATTTCGTGGGGAATCAGAAGCCTATAAATAGGTCACTATGAGCGAAATTAGAGATAGAGTTCTTGATTTCCATACCGAGGTGCTGCCGGTGTGACGTTTGCATGTAAACTGTTAAAGATCAATACAAAAGGTGTTTAAAAGTGAATTGCTTGCTGTTTCTACATCAGTTTCTTGTTTTCCGCACCTGAAACTGATTAAAACTCCTCTGAAAGACTCGTTCGGGTCAGAATACGATCCTACATGCTCTAGCATTTTTAGGGTTTCTGTTGTTCACAGCTGGAGCCAATTTCAGACAGTTCGGCTTAATATGACCTTTTTCTCCACAATTGTAGCAGAGTCCATTACTGGATTTTCTCCTGCAATCTTCTTCCTTGTGTCCTGGCATCTTGCCGAAATTGCAAAGAGTAGAGCATTTTCCCGAATGCTTTTTCTTGCAGACCTTGCAGAAAGGTGCATAGGTAGAACCCATATTCCTACGGTTGTAATTCCCAGAACGGAATTCTTGAGTAAGCCTTTGGGTTAGGTTTCTCCTCTGTTCTTCTTCTCTAGTACGAATTAATTCATCAGTCAAGGTATTTGCTAGTTCTACAGCTTCTTCTATAGTTTGAGGTCTAGCTGCCTTGACTACATGTCTAATCTCTCCGATTAATCCCCAGATGTAACGGGAGATTAATACCATAGTTTGAGGTCTAGCTGCCTTGACTACATGTCTAATCTCTCCGATTAATCCCCATATGTAACTGGAGATTAATACCGATTCAGGTGATGCAAGGGTTGGTACTATTCTAGCATATTCAAAGAATGTAGTAGTATAACCCTTACTATCTACCCCGGTCATTCTAAGGTTCAGAAACTTATTAGCTATATGTTCCTTTTCATTGGGAGGGCATAATTTCCTTTCTACCATATTCTTAAATTCCTCCCATCCCATGTTGTATACCCTATCACTTCCTCTTGACTGGAGGATAGTGTTCCACCATTCTAAGGCTGAGTTCTTAAACAGATTAGAAGCAAACATTACTTTGTCTTCTTCAGCACACTTGCTTATTTTTAAAGCAACCTCAGTTTGCTCTATCCAGCGTAGAGCTGCAATGGGTCCTTCATTGCCCGAGAATTCTATTAGTTTGCAGGACCAGAATTCCTTATAAGAATAACCATAAGGCATGGTTCTTCTTCTTTTGGGAATGGGCTCTTGAAGTACGGGTCCATTGTTTACGCTGTTTTCTAGTTCAACTGGTCGCTTACTGCTATGTTTACTTTTATTATTTGCTTCTTGAACAGTTTGAATAATAAATGGCATTGCATCTATGATTCCTTGTGCCACTATGTGTTGAACGGCACTGTTATCCATTTGGTTTCCATTGTTATTGATGCTCGGATTCTCATTAACCACGTTAATGTTACTCTGGTTATCGTTATTCAGATTTCCTTGATTTCCTTCATCGGCCATCTGAATTTTAAACATTTACCCCATATTAATATCACAAAAGAATATCTAATATAGTCGATCACATGACACGCATTTTTGCCAAAAGCGTCGATCATTCAGACTTTACTCTATTCATATACTATTATGCATCTATTACATACCAGTACTGAAATAAAAATTACAATACCAACTGAAATAGAATTATAGTAATAAGCATCCGTACACACATATTTTATTTTATTTGATTTTTATTTTATTATTATTATATTATTATTACTATTACCGTTTCACCATCATATTCACGGATATGGATTCATCCAAAAATCCATATTGCGCTCATCGTATTTCCATACAAGACCCTCTCCTACCTGTCTCATTCTCTCACTGCTTTCTAAAATTTCCTCACCAAATGTCCTAAGTTCTTGCAAGTTTTCTGCACTCATTGAGGGTGCAAGTTCTAGGACTGGGTTCGGAATCTGGGGTGCGGGTTCCTGGTATGGGGGTGAAAGTTCCTGAAATCGGTAAGGATCTTCTAAGATCTCCCTAATGTAGTCATCATGGTAATAGGGATCTAAAGGGTCCATACCTGTGTAGGCTCCTATGTTCTGCATAGGTGTGTCTTCATGGATCGGGTAACGTTGCGCAAAATCCCTAACGTCATCCCACCAGGGATAGTAATTTGGGTCTAGGGGTTTTGGTGCTGGTACCCTAGGGATTTCTTCTGGATTAAAGTCATGCATCTCCACTTGTTTTTCAGGTTTTTCTATCTCCATGGATTGGTCAGGGATTGGCAATTGTGGTTGGGGTGCTATTATTTGCTCCAGATTTGGGTCAGCTGCAGTAGTGGCTAAGATATGGATGTTGGCTATACCCCTATTTATCATATCCTGGGCATAGGCATCTGTCTCTCTCTTGGCTGCTGCTAGTGCTCTCTGGTCTTGTAACTTTTTCATACGCTTCCTATGCTCGTGTGCCCCTCGACTGAACCATCCCGTCTTTTTCTGAGGAAATGGCTCCTCTGACTGAGCCTTAAACACAAAGATTCCATCTTCAGTATCAGCAGAGTACCCTGAGAGGGCAGGCTGAGAAGAGGAGGTGCCTTCGCTTCTAGGCGAACCAGACAATTGACAGTACGCGTCAGATGGTCCTTAGTCGCTCATACTGTAAACTAACAGATAGTCAAATAACACATAACAATAAATACAGTTGTGCACGTATTTCCGTAATTTATTTTCTAACACTTTTCATTTTGATGTCAGCAGAACACCTCTGTGGCTGAATCAGTGGCTTAGCTCTGATACCACCTCCTGTCGCAACCCCCGATCCCAGGTTCTCCGGGAAACGGGCGGCCACGAGCCAGTTTCGGTGTTATCGGGTATTGTCTAATTTGGCAGCGGAATTTTTCATCAGGACCGTAGTTAGGAAATGTTTATCAGAGTAAAATATCACATTTTCATAGCATTAAAGAAATGGGTTAAAACCCAAGTTCATATTACCCACGTTTTTATAGGAATAAATCCTATTTATTTAATAAAAACATCTATTTTATTTTTAGGTAACTTTATTGCCACTTTTCCAAGCCTTCAGTGCTGTCCAGCTGGCTTCTATTTGGCCTTCACATTTTGTTACCTGAAACGAGTTTTAAAAACATTTGTCAGTGGGAAATACTGGTGAGTGAATCCCAGTTTAATCAAGTTTAAATAAAAAGTCACAGTGTACAGTATTGTGGGCGATCCCGCAATTATATTTGTTTCCAAGACATTACAATTAACATCCATGGTACTGTCGAACCCGACTTGTGGACATGTTACTCCTTGACCAGGTGGTAACAAATTTTGTATACAAAACCCCAACATACTCATCATAATTGTATTCTTACAAATACTCAATAACTGTTATTCGCATGGAAAAGTATTTAAGGTTTTGTTAAACATTTAACAAAAAGGTTTACAAAAAGGGGATCAACTCACATTGCTGTCTTAGATTTTCCGTAAGGGTTTCCCGGTGATAATCTATAATTTACATAAATGTACACGCGTTAGTATTAATCAGTGTTGTAAAAGTCGCTAGGTGGTCCCTAGTAGGCCGACTGGGGAGTTGGGAGTAATCGGAGTACTCGGAGAGTACTCGGGGAGTACGCGGACATGGTAAATATAAAGAAAATTAATTGTTATATATTATTTATGTGTTAAAATAAGCATAATTCATGTCAACTGAGCATAATTTAAAATGAAACACGTTTAAAGTTCAAATATTCTGAATACAAGTCCGACTAGTCTGAGTACAAGGCCGAGTAGTCCGAGTACAAGGCCGAGTAGGCCGATTTTGACCGAGTTTGACCGATTAAAAGTCAACAAACCACGTTGACCGCCTAGACCGACTAGGCCGACTACGTCCGACTAGGCGCCGACTAGGCCGACTAGGCACCGAGTACTCCCGAGTAATCCCGAGGCCGACTAATTGAGACCGCCTAGGAGGAAGTCGCCTCGGAGGGGGTCCGAGGACCGAGTACTCGCCGAGTAATCCGAATTTTACAACACTGGTATTAATAACCCATTTTAACATTAGCAATACCCTCCCCGAGACGGCATTCCAATGACTACGTCGGGCAGAACCACGACAGCCATTACGGAACCCTAGATCAATCGGCCAGCGTATCTAATACGTATCCAGGGGTTATAATACTTACAACGGAGCAGAACTTCGCTAATTAGGGGGTATAATGCCCGAGTATAATAAGCCTACTATCAGAAATTGTGATTGAGAAATGATCGTGAGCGAATTCCAAATGAAACCCGATGGCCTGCTTATATAGTTGCTGAACTTGACTCTCACGTGGCCCGCGTAAGAATAGCCTTAGGGCTACGCGGCACGCGTCAAACTCCGGTCAAAGCGTAGCTTGTCCGGATCACCAACTAGACTTGACACGATGATGACACGTGTCATCACCGGGTTGCGCCACATTTTGGGACTCACGCGGCCCGCGTAAGGTTGAGGTGGGGTTCACGCGGCCCGCCTCAACTTAAAGAAATCATCGAAATCAGGTTCTAACCTTCATACCACCCGCGTGAGTGTTGGGGTGGGTCTACGCGGCCCGCCTCAACTTATATTTTCTTGTTTTTTTATTTTATTTTAAATACTATATTGTATTTCGGGCTCGTTTTTCACATACGGGTACATTTTAGGACATATTGGGATATTTTAAAATATATTAGGGTGTCGTAAAAATAATCGAAGGTGTCGGTTTAACTGAGGATTGTTATAAGAGCTTTGGCTTATATCTTTCTCGATACACCGTTTGAGGCTGGCAGTTCCCCTTTCCTCAAGTACTTTACGAGGGGCGTCATCCAACACTTTTCTTCACTGCTTTTAGCCGATACCTCCCCTTCCCCTATTGAAGGGAAGTATAGCGTTTCTATTCTCACTTCATGTTCCATTCCAGATGTTGCAAGTTTACTGAGCGCGTCAGCGATTTTATTCTTTTCTCCGTGAATATGTGTCATGGTCACGTTGTTGAACAAGGCGATTAAATTTTTATCTTTGGCTAGGTACTTAACCATCGTTTCATCTCGTGCCTCATAAGTTTCATTGATCTGGTTGTTGACCAATAATGAATCTACATACGTGTCCACCCAGGTAGCTCCCATGGCGTGCGCCATGCGCAATCCTGTTAACAACGCTTCATATTTGGACTCATTGTTGGAGCATTCGAATTCAAACTTCAGCGCATACATTAACTTGACGCTCTCTGGACTTACAAACATTAAACTTGCTCCGGCCTCCTTACTGCTGGAGGAGCCATCCGTATATAATTTTCATGTATCATTAGCAGTGCTTATTTCCGGCTTTTCGCAGCTCGCCTCTGGGATTTGTTCTCCGTCTGGGATTTCGGCGATGAAATCCGCCACTACCTGCCCTTTTACAGCTGTTCTTTTGCGGTATTCAATGTCTAGTGCTCCCAGCTCAATTGCCCATTTTGCGAGCCGCCCTGAAATCTCTGGTTTGTTTAATACTTGCTGTAATGAGTAATTTGTCAGTAGTTGGATTTTGTGCCCCTGGAAGTATCTCCGGAGTCGCCGAGAAGCGTGGACCAGGGCTAATACCAACTTTTCCAGCATGGGAAACCTGGTATCTGGGTCCGTTAAAACTCTGCTGACGTAGTAAATCGGCGCTTGTACTCCGTGTTGGAACCTGAAGGTTTATTCATGTAGGTTAGTATAGTTTAAGGGTTGATTATGTACTTGTTTTGGGTCGATTTTGTAAGGGTTGGGCTAGTAGAGTTTGGTGTCGCAATGGGCCTAGTGTGTAGCCCAGTTGTTTTGTATTTAAACCAACATCAACCTCTTGGTTGTTGTTGTTCGTTGTTTTGGAGATTGCGACTCAAGGGAACCGAGTTTGGTGTGAAGTCTTGTATCAGCCTTTGCTTTGTCATTGAATGCAAGATTTCGGTTTGTGATTCACATATTATTTTATATTGATTATTATTGTTTGTTCTTGAATCGACTTGTGATTGTTTTCCGCACCTTCACAAGTTAAAGATTGATATCATTGAAAGATCCTAACGGGTTTTACAATTGGTATCAGAGCCATTGAAGTCTTTCAAGGCTCGGTTTTGATATCATTCAGATTCAAGAACCTGTTTTGCTACTGATCCAGTTTTGTTGCTTGTTTTTGCAGTGAAAATTATAGCAATACTCATTCTGTTCTTGATCGAATCTTTAAAAAAAAATTGCTGATTTTGGTTTGTTAATTTCAGAAAAGGTGTTTGCTGAATTTTCGAAAAGTTGGAGGTCAACAGATTCAAAGATTACGATATCTTTGAATTTTTGAAAGTGCTGAAAATTAGGGATTGCGAGTCAACAGATCTTATCTCTTATCTGTTTTGCAGGTTTCGACTCGCAACCTTCATCAGTCTTGGCTCATCCTGTTTGGTTTCGACTCGCAACCTTCATCAGTCTCGGCTCATCCTGTTTGGTTTCGACTCGCAACCTTCATCAGTCTCGGCTCATCCTGTTTGGTTTCGACTCGCAACCTTCATCAGTCTCGGCTCATCCTGTTTGGTTTCGACTCGCAACCTTCATCAGTTTCGGCTCATCTTGTTTGGTTTCGACTCGCAACCATCATCAGTTTCGGCTCATCCTGCTTTGGTTTCGACTCGCAATCAATTACGGTTTCGAGTTGTTTGATTTCTGGTTTCGACTCGCAACGACACTGATCACGGACTTTTGACCTGTTGACTATTTAGACTTTAAATTTAATTAATTAATTAACTGATTAATTAAACATGTCGACAAATAACACTGACCTGGCTGCCCTTAACAAACAACAAGAACTGGACTCAAAGGTTGGAACCACTACACGCATTCCTAGGTTAACCGATGCAAATGATTTTCCAGAATGGAAATGGCGTTTTGAACAGCATGTGAAGGTCAAGGACTCAAAGATATGGAGAAGCATCTTAAGAGGTCCAAGGGAGATTATGACTGACAGTCCTACCGAACCCGGACTAAAAGTAAAGAAAGCAAAGAGTGAATATACTGAAGAAGATTTAAGTATAATTGAGGAAGATGATAGAGCACTGTCCTATTTAACCATGGGATTGGGCCCTGATATTGCTATTGGCTTTCGCACTTGCAAATCTGCTAAGGAACTTTGGGAATCGTTGATTGACGTTTACGAAGGGAATGAAGACATGAAAGAAAGTCGAAGGAACTTGCTCAGACAGAACTTCAATAACTTCAATCACATCTATGGGGAGACTGTAGATAATCAGATTCAGAGGTTCGTCAAGTTAGTCACACAAATGCAGATGGAAGAGATTCCTACTTCAAATGCATCAACAAATAGGCAACTTTTAAATGCATTACCTAAAAGCTGGGATCATCATGTGGCTATGATCAAGAAAACAAAAGATCTTGCTAGATGCAGTTTATCTGAAATGATTTCTCATATCAAAGCATGTGAATTGGATGATAAGCAAAGAGAGACCAATCATAAAAACAGTATGTTAGCTGCAGGATTCACTATTGCACCATCTTCGTCAAACAACAATGCAGCCCTCTTGTCTCAAGGAGGTTTTCAAATGTTTAGCAATGCTGCATCTGTTAAAGCGGCTCCTAGTCCAGCAAACATCTACTACTCTGGGTCTTCTGCTCAAGTTGCTCAAGTTGCTCCATCTTTTCCTAATGCTGCTCCCGCTTCTGCTGTGAATACTTCTTCCGCAGCTGCCGCCTCCACTGCGAACAATGAGATGATAGCTTTCTTTACTAAACAGTCAAAGGAGAATTTGGATATCACAGCCTCTGTTATCAATTGTTTGAACGCTTTCGTTGCAGGAAAAATTGATCCTCCAAAATGGTGTAGCGAAGACCTATATCCGATTCATCCTGATGATGTTGAAGAAATGGACATCACCTGGCAGATGGCGATGGTTGCTTTCAGGGCGCACAAGTTTATTAAAAGAACAGGTAAAAATCGATGGGGAACTGCTTGGAATGGTGCTGCTAAAGTGCCTTTTAACTTGCGCTGTTATAACTGTCATGAGGAAGGACACTATGCTCGAAATTGCACCAAACCACTGATAAATAGAGAACAAACTCCTGCACAGCCCGCAACACCTAATCGAGAAAGAGCTCTTGTGACCACTGCTAGTTTAACAGATGCTGCTGCTTCTGGAAGTCCTCAGCCACAAGGATTAGCTCAAGCCCTGGTGGTTCAGCCCAACATCAACTTTGATTGGAATTCAGAGATTGAGCGTCTGAACATTTCTGCTCCAGAAAATCAAGCTGCTTCAAATAATAATATTGCTTTTATGACCTCAAATGATCAAGTAACTGCACAAGAGGAGGAGACTGCAGCTGAGAATTTTGCTTTCATGACCCAGATTCTCTCAGCTCCTGTTAAAGGTCTAACCAAAGAAGAGGTACTTTCTGCTTTCTGTACTCCTGAATGTAGAGAAAGAGTTGAAGTTTATAGAATGCACAACACTGAGCTAATTCAAGATTACAATGATATAAAAAATAAAAACTTTACTTTATCGAAAAACGAAAAAATTTTCAAAGAAAAGATCGAAGCTCAGCGAAAAGACATCATCAAACTCAAGGATGATGTAAGTGTAAAATCATCTCAACTCTTATACGTTCAGGAAAAACTGTGCATAGTGACTAAGGAACTGGAAGATATCAGAGACAAATATCAAATTAATGAGCTTAATATTAAAAAAATTGATTCTTCCAGCAAACTAGTTAAAAACCTGTGCGATCAACAGCTTGCGTACAAAGAAAAGAAAGGGCGCGGTTTGGGTTATAATCAGACTCCTCCTCCATATAATAATAATTACACTTATCTGCCAATGACTGAGGAGGAGATGATGAATGAGAGTAACATGACTTTTGGTTCTAAAACCAACAAGTCGTCTTCTCATGACAGACAAGTTGAGAAACAGAAGTCTACTCCATTAAATTTTGTTTCAAAAGGCTCGATTGATCCTAACGTTTCATCTTCATGTGCAGATGTTATTTCTGAAGTAAAGTGTGGAGATGTTCATGGGAGTGAACCAGTCGTTATTTCAAATATTTCTGAACCTTATTTTGAACCTTATTCTGAACCAACTGAATCTGACATGGCTTTTAGTCGTTCTTTATTTGCGTCGTTTTCTGCTTATGTTTCGTCTTGTGAGCCTGTTGTTTTGGGCAAAACTGATGATGTTTGTGTTGACAATTTGAACAATAAGTGTGGTGATGATTGTTTTTCAGTAAATGTGTGTGATTCTAATGCTTCTAACGTCTCAGTTAATGAAAATGTTACAGGTGAGGTCCCTCAGGATGCATTCAGTGAAACCACTGAAACGACTTCTCAAGAAAATCAAGAGTATCCTGATTCTTCTTCTGAACCTGTCTCAGTGGGTGTCCCTAATGTTGAATCTAGTGGGACCCCATTGGAAACTGTAGTAGAAATTAAACCTGAATCGTCTTCACATGATAAATGCGTTGAGGAAATGCATATTGATGAGACTTCTACATGTTCAGATAATGAACCTGAATTAGTTTCACATGACAAATGCATTGATAAAACGCATATTGATGAAACTTCTCCTTGTTCAAATATTGAACCAAAATTAAGTAACAAAGAAAAGGATATTGATTTAAGTGAGAAGTCATTAGAAGAAAAACCTTCAAAATGCTCAGAACAACCATAAGCACAACATATTCAGAAAATCAAGACGTCAAATCATTCAAAATCAAGCAAATCGTGCAAAAGCTTTCAAAATACACACAAATTGAAGCGTCAAACATGTTTTAACTGTGGCATCGCTGGTCACATTGCCAGAAATTGTGGTCAACTCCCAAGGGCATCGTACAAGAAAAAGGCAGTGCAAGATCAGAAGGTCATGTTTAACCGATATCGTTGTTCAGAGTCAATGACGACTGAAAAGACCAAGACAATGAAAAACAACTATCGCAAGACTAAACCTTCTGATCAGGATTGGAATGCAGCCAAACGCAAAAATCAAAAACAACAAAATGATTTTCGAAGATCTCAACATAATGCTTTTGGTAACTACAATTCTAACTGGTCAAACAAGCATTGGAAACCTAAAGCTAAGGCCAAGCAATCCAATCCATCTCATACATGTCATCGAAACTCTGTCTTTCAAAATACTTCAAAGTTTTTAAATAAAGAAAACTTAGTGTGGCAGAGAGTGACTTATATTGATGCACAAGGAAAACCCAGATCCACTATGGGCTGGGTTCCTAAATCTAACTAATCCCGCTAATCGTGCAGGAACAGCTGTGGAGGACTACCGTGCGCCTCTGGTACATGGATAGTGGCTGTTCCAGGCACATGACAGGAGACTTATCCCAACTGGAAAATGTCAAAGAATTTAATGGTGGATATGTCTCATTTGCGGGAGGAGATTCAGGCAGAATCACGTTAAAAGTAACTGTACGAAATGGCGTGTTAAGCTTCGAAAATGTTAATTATGTTCCAGAACTGAAACACAATCTGTTGAGCATTTCTCAGATTTGTGATCGAGGGAATTCAGTTCACTTTACAAAGAAAGGATGTCATGTTCTTAAACCTGGAATTGTCATTTCAGAAGACTGGTTCTTAATGTCAGCAGAGAGACGAGGAAACGCTTATGTGATTGATATGAACAAGAAACCGTGTGAAGAAATTACTTGCCTATTTTCGAAGATTTCAGAACATGATGGTCTACTGTGGCATCGTCGCCTTGGGCATGTGAACATGAAGAATTTGAATCGACTGGCAAAAGGTCAATTAGTACGTGATCTTCCGATAAAAGATTTCATGTTGGTTGAAAGGTGTGTTGCTTGTGCAAAAGGAAAAGCTCATCGAAAACCTCATAAGACTAAACCAGCACCCTCGACGAAGGCCGTGCTTGAACTACTTCACATGGATCTTTTTGGTCCAGTGAATGTGTTGAGTATTGGCAAGAAAGCTTATTGTCTTGTAATTGTCGATGATTATTCTCGCTACACCTGGGTGTATTTTCTCAGTCACAAGAATGAAACTGCAGTCTTGGTGAAACAATTTATCACTCTGGCTGAAAATCAAGCGAGTGCTAAGGTGAAGGTTATTCGATCTGATAATGGGACAGAATTCAAGAACGTTACTTTGGACACATTCTGCACTGATAAGGGAATTGATCGTCAGTATAGTGCACCACGGACTCCTCAACAGAATGGAGTAGCTGAAAGAAGAAATCGTACTCTTATCGAGGCTGCACGAACTATGCTGGCTGACTCGAAGCTTCCTAGTTTCTTTTGGGCCGAAGCTGTTAGCACAGCTTGTTACGTCCAGAATCATGCTTTAGTAAACAAACGACATATGAAAACTCCATATGAGATTCTGGAAGGACGTAAACCTTCGGTTTCACACTTTCGCATCTTTGGTTGTCCATGTGTGTTACTACTTATGGACTCTAATGGAAAGTTTGAGGTCAAAGGGGACGAATGTTACTTTGTTGGATATGCTAAAGGGTCAGCCTATAGAGTATACAACAAGGTAACTAAAAAGGTCGTCGAGTCGTGCAACATTGAATGGCTCGAGGAAAATGCTACGGACGCTAGAGTTGGACCAGATTGGTTATATGATTATGCTGAATTGTTTAAGTCATTTAACATTTTGTCAAGTGATTTTTCAGATGCAGGTGTGTCTATTCCAAAACAACCTCTGTCTTTTGAGGATACTGAAGATGAAGAACAGACAGAAGGAAGCGTGAGACATCATACCATTGATCCGCCAGGAATGGTGTTTACATAGCATACTACGAGTCAACAAACGTCCCATCAATCCCCTGAAGGTGCTTCAAATAGTGGTTCTGCATTTAATGGTTCCGGATCTGCTCTATTTCCTGAACAAATTCCTGAAGATTGCATTATTACCACTCCATTCGTTCATAACACTGCAGCATCTAATGAGGGGGAGTCTAGCAACACCACCGCTGAAGACGAGACCGTACCTGACCTGGCAATACCCACAAGTGTTCAACGGAATCATCCTATAGAGAATGTGATTGGTCCTGTAAATGCAGGAGTTATAACCAGGAGCCAATCAGGAACCATCAATACTTGTTTATATTCTTGCTACATTTCTCAAATCGAACCTAAAACTGTTGATATAGCTTTGCAGGAACCAGGCTGGGTAGATGCTATGCATGAAGAACTAAACCAGTTTGAGAAGCTTGGAGTATGGAAACTTGTCAAGTTGCCACAGGGAAAGCGCAAACTTGGAACTAGATTGGTTTTTCGAAACAAGCAAGATTCTGCAGGGGTTATTGTTCGAAATAAAGCAAGGCTGGTGGTTCAGGGATTTCGACAAATAGAAGGCTTGGATTATGATGAAGTATATGCTCCGGTTGCCCGACTTGAAGCCATCCGGATTTTCTTAGCTTACGCGTCATATATGGGGTTCACTGTGTATCAGATGGACGTCAAGACAGCGTTTCTCTATGGGGATGTGAAGGAAGAAATTTTTGTTGAACAGCCACCAGGTTTCGTGCATCCAGATCATCCAGAATATGCCTACAAGCTAGATAAGGCATTGTATGGATTACACCAAGCGCCACGTGCTTGGTATGCCACACTAACTGAACATCTTCTGGCTCATGGGTATACACGTGGCACGATAGACCAGACTCTGTTTATCAAGAAGGTGGGCAAGGATCAGATCTTAGTTCAAATCTATGTTGATGATATTATTTTCGGATCTACAAGTGAGGAACTTTGCAAGGAGTTTGAGAGAGTTATGAAAAAGAAATTTGAAATGAGTGCTCTTGGAGAAATGACACTGTTTTTGGGTTTACAAGTCAAGCAGAATTCTCAAGGGATTCTTATCCATCAAGGGAAGTATGTGGATGATGTGCTAGCAAAATTTAAGTTTTCGGACGCAAAGCCTGCTGAAACACCAATGGCAGAGAGACCGCTATTGACTGAAGATGAAGAAGGATCTTCTGTGGATCAACGTTAGTATAGGTCTATGATCGGATCATTGATGTATCTGACAGCTAGTCGTCCGGATATTATGTTTGCTGTCTGCAACTGTGCAAGATATCAGGCTAATCCTAAAACTTCTCATCTTACTGCTGTTAAACGAATCTTTCGGTACCTTAAAGGCCGACCTAGGTTTGGTCTGTGGTATCCGAGGGATTCCAATTTTGACTTGTTTGCTTTTTCTGATAGCAATTTTGGAGGTACTGATAGTGACAGGAAATCTACATCAGCTGGATGTCAGTTTCTGGGTGACAGGCTCATTTCTTGGCAATGCAAGAAACAACAAACGGTGGCGATTTCTACAGCTGAAGCTGAGTATGTTGCCGCTTCTGCATCTTGCTCTCAAGTGGTGTGGATGCAACATCAATTGCAGGACTACGGTTTGACTTATCTCAACACTACTATTTACTGCGATAATGATGCTGCAATACAAATTGTTAGAAATCCTGTTTTTCACTCCAAAACCAAGCACATAGACATCAAAGTTCATTTTATTCGAGATTGCTTTGACAGAGGTCTTATTACACTTGAGCAAATCGACACAGATGCAAATGCTGCCGATTTGTTCACCAAACCTGTCAGCAGCTCAAAATTCAAAGTGCTTGTGGATTTTCTGAAAATGATCCGCTTTACTGACTGAGCATGTTTTTGTTTTTCGTAGGTAAATTTGTTCATAAAGTTTTCTATTCTTAGGTAGTTTTTATTTATGCTCAAATTTAGGGGGAGAAATTTTGAAAAATACAAAAACATTAAAAAATAGAAAAATACAAAAAGAGGTGTGGCATGACTGGGAAATGAAATGAATTTTCACATCATGGTTAAGGGCTGACTCATGTAAAACCAGTATCGAAATAGTTTGACTCTAGTACTGATATGCTGGTAGGCTCTATTCTTATGACTAGAAACATTGACTGTTTTGTTGAGAACTAAATTAGTACATGACCTCAGAAAAGAAAATCACTTGGAATTAGCTCATTTCTATTTGAATGTCTGTATGTTGTCCTGATACACACAATTTTGGTCTGACTCTGAAATCTTCTCTGAAAAAGTCGTGTACCTCCTCTGCTGCATCCAGATACATGCTGACCTGGAGGTGCTAGGCAACGACAGCTTCTGCTGCATCCAGATACATGCTGACCTAGCTGTACGTTGTCGCTCTGTAGATCAATTATACACCTGAAAGAGGCCCTCAAGTGCCCAAAAGAAACCCATGAAACCAATATCAAATTGAGAAAAACTCATTTGATCTGTATATTATACCATCTCTGCTTAAGATCTATTCTGTTCTCTTCTCAATCTATTCCCAGTTAAGATTTCAGAGATCTGGATTGGACTTGTGAAATATGTGGTAGGGAAGCTACTTACATGATAGTGTGTGCTGTCTGCAATTCAGAGATTTGATTAGTATTTGTTTGGGTGTTCATTGTTAAGAAATTAAAACATGATAAAATTTGTTACAGGCAGTTATATGGAAAAGTTCTAGGAAGATGAGTTTAGGTGGACAAATATACTGGCAATCGTCTAGATCTTTCGGTAGTAGATCAGTGTTGATAAGTGAAGTCAAGCCCGAAACCTTGTGATTTGATCCCTGAGTATCTATGCAAATTTCCTAATTTATTTTTGTAAATAATATTTTATTATTTAATTTTTGTTTTTAGGTTTTTGTTTTGCAAATATTGCTCAGAAGGTTTAGCGGGTATTTTTAAGTTAAATCTGAAATTAAAATTTTTATTAAAGGGTTTATGTTGAGATATAAATGGTGAATCTGTTAAGCCCAATCTTAAGTTTCAAGCCCAATCCGTTAAGTTTTGACCCAAAAGTCAAGGGCCCATGATCAAATTTGAGGTATAAATGGCTGGTTTCGAGTCGAGACCTAATTTATCACTCGAAACCAAGCCTCATTCTCTCTCAAAAGCTACGGTGATCTTTGAAGATTCCGACTTGTCTCCGGTTACGACTCGCAATCTGCGGTTTCGACTTGTTGATAATCAAGGTATTATGATATTATTATTCAAGTTTTTGCAGAAAATTATGAATATTTGAAGAAGCTCCGATGAAGATTTGAAGATTCCGGCTCACAATCAAGAAGCTCCGATGAAGATTTGAAGATTCCGACTCGCAATCAAGAACACTAAGATGAAGATCATATGATTGTGTGGTTGCGACTCAGACAACACAAGGACTCGAGACCAGTGGTTGCGAGTCGCAATCTCAAGATTGCGACTCATGGTTTCGACTCAGAGTCTATTGGTTGCGACTCATGGTTGCGACTCAATGACAAGTGGTTTCGACTCGAGACCTTTCGGTTTCGACTCATGATCTCGAGTCAACAGTAACAGTGTTATTTATTAATTGTTTTATCTGAACACTGTTATGACAAAGGTTGGAAATTTTAATTAACTTGTGTTTTGTGCAGAAAATGGACTTGAAGTTTATATCTTCTCACAATCAAGTAGGTTATTTGGCACCTCCACCAGAGAAATACAAGCAGCTGTACATGTCACTGATGAAAGGTCTAAATAACTGCCGGATTGTTCATGCTCTTGGTGAGAATCCGGTTGTTTATGAAAAGCTTATTCAAGATTTTTGGAAGAGTGCTAAAGTCGAAGTCGTTGAAGGAAAGGGAGCTATAGTTGCTGAGATTCAAGAGACGAAAGTTATAGTGACTGAGCAGATGATTAGAGAAGCATTAAGATTTAATGATCAGGAAACAGATCCTATAGAACTTCCAGCTAGAACAGTGGAAGCAATTCTACCTCGTTTGAGCTACGAAGGGAAGTTTCCACCCCTGACAAAGAAGTTTGTTCATCCGTATTGGCGTCTATTGCTGCACATGTTTCTTTTGTGCATGACAGAAAATAGAGGGGGAACTGATCAGTTGAATACCACTCAGTCTGCTGCTTTAATATGTGTAATTACCAATGAGCCGTTCAACTATTCAAGATATATCTTGGAAGCGATGAAGAGAAATGCAATCGGACTTCGAAAGGATAAGTTTCTTATGTACCCGAGGTTTTTGCAGATGATTCTGAATGATCATTATCCAGGATTGAAGAGATCTGCTGATACGTTAGAATTAAAGCCTATGGGTCCATCATGTTTTGGTGCACTTACTACAAAGAAAGGTACTGAAAAGAAGTTTGAAGGTTTGATTCCATTGGAGAAGTTTGGTCAGTTTGCAGAGACGGAAGATGTTAGTGCAAATCCAGTACTAGTACGACCCGTTCCAGTGCATAGTGTGCCTGCAAGTGCTATTGTTGCTGAAGAACATGATATTCCTAGGAGAGTTGAAGGTGAGCCTGAGACGGAGTGTATAACAATTAACTCTGACGATGAAGGTGTCGAGATTATGTGTGATTCTGATGATGATAAAGAACTTCCTCCTGAAGTTGATGCCGTTGTTTCTACTGTTGAACCAGTGATTACTGCTGAAAGTTTGGCGATGCTGTTAAAGTCAGTAACTGACAAGATGGGAAATCCTCCTTCCAATCTGTCAGTATCAACTGAAGAGCCTGATGAAAGCCCAATGGATTCTGATTCCTTGCCATTAAAAAGGAAAAGGAGGGATCCTAGACCTGGAATGTTTGTTGAACAAGGAAAAGATCAATCCGTGAATGTTGCTGATGATGACGAAGGTTTATATGACTTCGATTTTGAAAGAAATGTTAGTGATACCACCACCACTGCTGAGAATATCTTTGAGTTTGATGTTGATACTCAAAGAGATGAGATGGATACGGCAAATGTTGAAGTTCAAAGGGATGATATAGATGTTACTACTGCTGAAGTTCTAGCTACAACTGTTGATACTGTGCCAATTGGTATTTCTGATGTTGAAGTTCACAATGATGCTGGTCCTTCTGGAATTGTTCATGATGAACCTAGCAGTTCTAGTGGTAAAAGACCTGAAGAACCACTAAGAATGTCGTTTGATGATGATTCTAGTGATGAAGATGAGTTTATCAGCATGAGAGATATGAAGAAACGAATGGTTGTGCTTGAACAAGATTCAATTCATAAAGATGCGAAGATTATCCAACTTGAAGATACTATTGTGAAGAAAGATCAACAGATTGAGCAACTTCAAGGAGATGTTAGCTTGTTGTTCAATATGGTTTATGATTTACGAGGGAAGTTGGAGAAGAAATTTGGACAAGAATTCTCTGATCCAACTGATGTTGAAAACCGAAGAAAAGCCTTTGCTAAAGATGATGCTGAAAGAAGTGCTGCAATGGAACAATATTTCAAGAGAGTTACAAATCCAGTGGCAGACAAAGAGAAGGCAGAAAGGATTAAAAAGAAAAGAGAGTTAGTGATTTTGAAGAACAAGAATTTGAATCCAGATGATGAGGATGCTCATGCAACTCATCATTTAATGGATGTTGGTGAAACTCTCTATGATAAAGTTGGTAATCGTTCTGGTGTAGTTAGCTGGGGATATGATCATGATCGTAAGAGATGGTGGATAAAGAGAAAAATCGGTCCTGTTGAGTGGTATAAGCATCCAGGCCAGTTTCAGTCTTTCACTAAGGTGGATTTGACAAATTTGTCTAATGCACCTTATGTGGATGATAAGCCTGGAGGTGCTGGATATATATTTTTCGAGAGATTGAAGAGGGAGGTACTTAAGGGTTTTCCTTCAATGCGTACGGCAGAGTCTATTGTTAAACCAGCTAAAGGAATTAGAGATCCTTACACAAACAAACGTATGAAGATTGTGCATTGGCCAGCTACTGATAAAGAAAAGACGATTCCTTTAGTGAGAAAGATCCCAAAAGGTGCGCTGAAGACATTACACTTTTGGGCATATGATGAACGTCTTGGGCAGGCGGTGATTGTTTGTGATGGAGAGACGAGTTATTGTTTGGTCGATCAGATTGACTTGCTAAATCTTGCTGCTGAAGATCTGGAAGTCTTGGCGTGTAATCAGATCAGAGCTACAGAGAAATATGAAGAAATAGCTAAGGCTTGGACTGCTGCTGTAGCGTCTGTTCTGCATATTCATAAGAAGGGATTTGGTGGTTATAAGGATAGTGCAAGTGGTGGTGATCAAGGCAATTGAAGTCAGAAGAACCTCATGCATAAACCTAGGGGGAGATTGTTGGAACCTGAAGGTTTATTCATGTAGGTTAGTATAGTTTAAGGGTTGATTATGTACTTGTTTAGTTTTCATGTTTTGGGTCGATTTTGTAAGGGTTGGGCTAGTAGAGTTTGGTGTCGCAATAGGCCTAGTGTGTAGCCCAGTTGTTTTGTATTTAAACCAACATCAACCTCTTGGTTGTTGTTGTTCGTTGTTTTGGAGATTGCGACTCAAGGGAACCGAGTTTGGTGTGAAGTCTTGTATCAGTCTTTGCTTTGTCATTGAATGCAAGATTTCGGTTTGTGATTCACATATTATTTTATATTGATTATTATTGTTTGTTCTTGAATCGACTTGTGATTGTTTTCCGCACCTTCACAAGTTAAAGATTGATATCATTGAAAGATCCTAACGGGTTTTACACTCCGTCGTGCTCTACCATTAATACGGCGCTGGCTACATGGTAGGCGGCTGTCAAGTACATCTTCAGTGTCTCATTTGGGTTTGGAGCTGTTAATGTTGGCAGGTGTGCCAGAAAACGTTTCATCTCCTGCAACGCCTCTTCTGCCTCTGCCGTCCATCGGAATTTTTTTTATTCAAACAGTGTTTCAATGTTTTTATGAAGGGCAGCGATATTTCAGCATGTTTGGCTAAGAACCTGTTTATAGCTACCAGCCTACCATTCAAGGTCTGGGCTTGTTTCAAGGTACCTGGCAAAGGCATATTGGTAATGGCCTTGACTTTCTCAGGGTTTGCCTTGAAACCATCGCGTGTGACGATGACTCCAAGGAACTTGAATTCTTCAACCCTAAAGGAGCACTTCTTTGGGTTTAACTTGATGTTATATTCTCTTAGCGTTCGGAAGGTTTCTTTGATGTCTTGCAACATTATTTTCTCTTCCATGCTTTTAATCACAAGATCATCGATGTATACCTCCAGATTACTCCCAATTTGATTTGCAAACGCCTTATCCATCAACCTTTGGTAAGTCACCCTTGCGTTTCGCAAACCGGAGGGCATTTTTATGTAGCAGAATATTCCGATATCGCTGAAAAAAGATGTCTTTTCTTCGTCTTCCTTCGCCATCTGAATTTGGTGGTATCCTTTATTGGCATCGAGGACACACTTGAAGCGGTAGGGGACCAATGAGTCGACCTTAAATCGATTTCAGGCAATGGATGTGCGCCCTTGGGACATGCCTTGTTCAAGTCTTTATAGTCGATGCATATCCTCCATGTGTCATCTGTTTTCTTGACCATGACCGAGTTAGCTACCCAGGTGTGATAATTTGTTTCCCTAAGGATTCCTGCCTCCGTCAACTTCAGTACTTCTTTTATAATTACTTCTTTCATGTCAGGGGCCATGCTAGGCCTTCGTTGAGCTATTGGTTTGATTACGGGCAAGGTGGACAACCGGTGTTCGGCTCTATCACGTGGTATGCCGGTCATGTCCCCATGCTCGAAGGCGAAAACATCCATGTTGTTGCAAAGTAGCATCATGAGGTTCTCCTTTGTTTTCGGAGAAAGGGTGTCACCAATGGTGAACATTTGATCTGGGTGCTCGGTACTTAAAACCCATCTTTTAGTCCCTATCACTCCTATCGGTCCTTGTCCATACCTCTTCGCATTCATTACTTCACCAATATGGTCGCGACACACTGTTGCCACCCCTTGGGGGTCGGAAACTTCATGAACCCTCGTGCCATTGAAACAACTACATCGAGTTTACCCAGCGTGTAACGTCCGATGATGACGTTATAATGTGATTCTACCCTAATTACTAGGAAGTGTATCACTAACATTCTTTCGCATTGCGCCTCCCCAAACGTGACCGGGAACGTGATTTGTCCTATTGGGTCCACCTTTTCACCCGTGAAACATCTAATAGGGGTGTGAATAGGTTTGAGGAGTGCCCGATCCTTTCTCTGCATTCGATTGTTACTGTGCTCGTAAATTATGTCTTCTGAGCTTCGCGTATCTACCAAGATTCTTCGCATATGATAATCACCTACCATCATAGTGATTATGAGTGGATCTGTGTTGATGCGAGTATCCCGCTGTCTAGGACCAGCACAGATGTCGACCGACATCCATGGTTCAAGGATTTCGAATCCTCTCTTTGTTCCCCTTACGTCCTCGACATAGACCATGTTCATCTCGTGTTGTTTCTTGCTCGTCTTTCCATCTTCATCTTTTACTACTGATTAGACGTAATATTCGATTTGCTTCTTCAATTGATAACAGTCATTAGTGTCATGCCCCCGCCCCTTATGGTTCTCACAATACTTGGAAGAGTCTTTCCCAGCTGAGTCCTTTAACGGCTTAGGCTGGTTGAACTTCAGGTTTTCGGATGCAAGGATCTCCGAGGGCGTTTTGCTCAATGCAGGAAAGTCAGATTTTGTTCTGCTGGAAGAATATTCAATCTTTGATGCCGTGCTCTGAGGCCTGTTATATCTACCCTGGAATTCAATATGAATCCCCATAGAGAACGTTCCGCTCTGACTTTTGATCTTGCCTCCACGGCGGTCAGACTCTTCCGCCGCATGGTACGATTCCTTTTTCTTGTTTGCAGCGTGACTGGCTATAATTGATTTCTCTTGGCGCACATGGACCTTAGCGATCTTCATGATCTCCTCTATGGTGTTTGGAACACCATTTCTGTTATGCAACTTTCTGAGGAGTTCATCATCATTCACGCCTTCTAGGAAAGCGCCGCACGCCAAATCTTGGGTTAGGCCAGGAATGGCGATGCTTTCCTTGTTGAATCTTGTCAAAAAGTTTTCCACCGTTTCATTATCTCGTCGGCATATATGTAGAACTTTGGTTCTGTCTTTGGTATGCTTTCGCTGTTGACTAAACTATTGCGAGAACTTTATCACCAACTCTACGAAGCTATCGATTCCTCCGACCGGGAGGCTGTCCTACCATACGCGTGCTAACCCCACCAGGGTTTGTACGAACATCTTGCACCACAAGGGCATTGGCCATAAGGAGAATTCCCCCGTGCTTCTAAACAGATTAATGTGATCGTCGGGATCACTGGTTCCGTCGTATTTTCCCACAGTGGGTGGCATCTTCGGTTTTTCTTTGAATAGGGGCCTCTGCTATACGTCTCGAAAACTTGGATCTAAACGTTACTTCCGCCGGTTAATAGGGCTAGGTCAGTTCGTCTTCGCCTTCTGGGACAACTGATATTACTGTAGGTTGTCACACCCCAACCGATGGCGGAATCATCGGGGCGCGACACTAGGCGAATCAGATTACTCAAGAGAATCCATAACAACTATAAAGCGACAATATTTATTACATTCGTTAACCCCTTCCTAACAAACAGTACAATCACATAAGTTTTCACAGATTTCATGTCCTCTCAAACAATTAAAATCCGACAACCTAGATTTTAGATGAGTTTCTAGACTTCCTAGCTTGATTTGATGTAAACTGCGACTAACCTGCAACATACGTTAAAACAACGTCAATACAAAAGTATTGGCGAGTATACAAGTTTTGATAGCAAAACATAGTAGATAAAAAGTGTTGCAAATTACCACATACATAAACAAGATACATCAACATACATGCATACAAGACAGATACTACCAGCTAAATCTCCCGAGGGTTCGAGTATACTCACCGTCGGTGTTCAGCAAGTAAACACAACTTGGTTGGATTGAAGGGAGCGCGTCTGAGATTAGCCTGATTACAGATTGATAGCGTAAGCGTTGAATAGTGCGTTAAACGGTGGCGGTGAACCAAGTGTCGGATGGTCATCTGATCGGATGGCCATTCGATTGGATTGACATCTTGTTTGGTAAGGATGTGTATGATGGCTTTGAAGTTTTCGTTGTAGCATTTTGAAAACAGAGAAGTATCTCTACCTTTCAGGTAGATCGATCAAACGATCGTTCGATCGGATAGCAATCCGATTGGCGAGACATTTCTAGTGAGAGCAAGTTCACAGCAGGATGGTCACTCGATCGGATGGCAATCCGTTAGAACTAATGATCTTTGAAAATTATGAAAATGATTAAGTGTCGAAGCTCCAAATGTCAATTGATCAGATGATCATTCGATCGGATAGCAATCCGATCGAACGGCAATCCGTTCGACATTCAGATCCTTGAATAGTTTGAAAATGTTTAGTGTTGGAACCAAGTACAATCCGATCAGATAGCAGTTCGATCGGATGGCTATCCGATCGGACGACAATTCGTCCCAATGAACCAGATCGTCTTGAACTTGATTATTTTGAAAGTTTACGGTTTGATCAAGACAGTATGACAACGTATTAAACAATGGAACTCCACCAAGGCTAAGTCACCAGATCGGATGGGAATCACCCCGTCAGATAAGTTAACTGTCCTTGACGGTTGTTCGTGTTCAACCCGTTAACCGGTCATCTAGTCAATAGTAATCAGTTCTCAAACCGACACTTCACTAGAGAATGAGTAGAAGGCCTGAACGAGCTCTGATTCCATCGGTTTTTGAGTAAAAAGTTAAGAAAACTTGAAGGAAGCTTGAAATACTTAGATTTAGCTTAGATCTAGGTGAGATTAGTGCTTACCCACCGTGGAATCCATTAGATCTGAACTGTTCTTGATGAGATGAGGTCACACTTCCTTGTTCCTAAGAACTCCATGATGACATCACCTTAGAGCGACCCAAATCAGAGGATTTTACGGTGAAAAAGGAATATTTGATGTTGGAAAAGATGAAGGAGTGCGTGTAGATCATAGAAGTACAAGATTTGAGGTAGAAACTTACAAGAATCGCGAAAAATCGAGAGAAAATAGCCCCAAAGCGTGTTGGTCGAGTGAGACCTGTCACATCACTGTTCAAGTGATGTGACAAGGGCTATTTATAGGTGAAGAGGAGAGGAGGTGATGGAGTGTAGTGGATCGGATGGTAATCCGATTGGATGGTAATCCGATCGGATGGCTCTCCGATCGGTTGGCCATTCAATCGGACAGTCACTCGATCGGTGGTCTCCGACGAATTGCGTTTTGATGTTTTGTTTTGTTAGTTAAGCGTTGCGATAGTTTGGTTACACATTCTCATACCCACATTCATATATTTATTATAATTAGTCACAAAGGGTCGTATAAATATCCACATTTCAAAGTTTGAGTTGCGATAATCAAGTTGCGTGTTTCGAATATGTGTTGCGTTGCGACACATCACGACTATCGAGGAGGGTAGAATAGGTCCTCACTCAACGTCATCGTGAGGGTTAGTATGTGCGATATGATGTGTTATAGCGATAAAGTATGCGTAATATGCGAAAATACTGCGAAATAGCGATGTATGCGATATAGCTATATTATGATCCGAATCTCTGGTGCTAGGCATAACGAGTATAACGAGTAGTAACAATGCACGAATGTGCGGGTTGTTGCAGTCTCCCCTGCTTTAGGAAATTTCATCCCGACAATAATCCACAGGAAGAGTTGCGAGAATCGATGCTAGTGGGAGTAGCGATTAAAAGCGTCAAAATAAGCGAGCGGTCGACTGGAATTTGACGAGCGAGGGCGTTGCGAAGATTTGGTGATGACGACGAGTAAGACGATTCGTATAACAAAAGATGGCAACACACGAAAAGCGATCCAAAAGTTTTTTGAATTCTCGAAAAGTTGATAAATTCGAAGAGGTTTGGAGAAAACTTGTTTATAAAAAAATATTCCCACATGGCGGCGTTAAAATTGTTTCTGATGTTCACACCAGCGCTATGAGGGGAGTTTTATTAGGTTACTAAAGGATTTTAGGGTGACTAAAGCTTGTTTTACGAGATTTTCTCGTCACACGGCATTAACTTGAGTCGATTGTCACACCAACGTTACAAGATAATCTCGTTTTGTACAAAGATTTTGATCAAATCTTTAGAAAAAGTCTTGTAAGAAAAGCTTTGTTTACATAAAGGTTTTTAATAATATCAAAATTTTAAATTTAAAGTGGGCCCCGCATGGCACTTTCCTATGAAAGTTTGACAATATGGCTAAAGCACTTATATATAGGAAGTACCAGCGGTGTATCCACCATGTTTTAGCCATATGGCTTCCGTCCCGTGAGGCGGTGTCATGTGTGTCGACATTGTAATGATAGATTTCGATTTCCTTGGTCCAAGCGAAAGATGGTTGGACCCAGTGTAAGAGGAGGATTGAGCAACTGAGCGATGAAGTAGTTTTCGAACTCAGTTTAGTGACACGAGCGAGTGCGATAAACGATAAGCGATACGCGAAAATCTGAAAACACAACACATAATGAGCGATGACGGCAGCGACAAGCGAAAAGCGATAGGCGATAAGCGACAAGCGATAGCGACAACCGTCGAGCGGTAAGCGACGGTTGATGTGTTTGCAAGCGATGGAAACATGCAATTTGATTAGATTAACAACACCACAAACTTTAACTAACATTAAGCCCCACATGGCCCTTTTCCATGAAAGTCTGCTAATATGGCTAAAACACTTATATATAGGAAGTATCAGCGGCGTGTTGATGTGTGCAAAATGCAACATATAAATTACATCAATTGTGGCATAAAACTAACCCTTTTTTAGTACTAATGTTGGAAAAAGTGTGCTTTTGTCTTCCTTTTGTATTTTCAGTATTAAATGAGCTCAAATTAACAAAAGAAGCAAAAAGACATCAAAATCTAACATAAATACAAGAAAAGGAACAAGACGTGACATGCCCGACCCCATGATAGCATCTTCCCAAGCAAAACAAGAAGACAGAAGACTGAACACGCCCCGTGCTCGGCCAGCACGGGGGCGTGCCCAAGTGTCAGCAGAAAATACAAAGTGGTAGAAGCTTCTATTGCCCACCACGGGGCCGTGCCCAGCGGACACGGGGTCGTGGTCAACTATAAGATTCGCACAATCCAGGCAAATCTTTATAGTACAAAGATTCTTCTGCACACGGGGTCGTGCTCAGCGGACACGGGGGCGTGGTCAACTAATAAGACAGGCTGCATTAAATGAAGAAATAGAAGGATGTGGACACGGGGCCATGCCCACTGAACACGGGGCCGTGCCCGAGCTTCTGTTCAGCCTATAAATAGGAGTGCTTGGCTCAAGCTCAAACCATCCCTTGGCACACCACCTCTCTCACACTTCACCCACCACCCACCACCACCATAACACCATCATCCACCACCATCATCCATTGTCCGTCATAGAGTGTGTGAGTCGTCTCGGGATCCAAGATTGATCGTAAGAGTTCTTGACAATCAAGGCCATGTTTGCCTAAGTCTCTTACATCACTTGGTGAAGACAAAGTGTTTAGTGTAATACTTTTTATTTCTAATCTTTTCGCACTTTTTACTTGGTTTTGTATTAATGACTTTAATAACTAGTTTCTTATGTTGAAGGTGATCTTTCCTTATCGTTTGTCTGTGGTGTCTTGACATTATTTTACTGTCTATATAAAATAAAATATTTTCACCATTCATATCTCCACGGTCTATATGGAGGTATGTTGGCTACCTGGTCGGGGGTTAAGGGAACGGTTTGGTAAAGGTCTTGCCATTGTTCAGCGTTTAGAGGTCCTGCAATGGACCTGGGTCAAATTTAGTAGGACCTCCTTCAATACTTAACGGTATTGGATGGCGGGGGTCCAAACTCTTTGATCCCCTCATAAGTTAACTACTATTAATACTATAACCCGGCTATTTAGGACTGTATCCCTGCTGACTCAGACTACTTAGTCGATGGTAACGTCACCTCCAAAAGAGGGGCCTACCATAATTTGCATTAATAACTTAATTAATTATCTTTCAATAATCCACCCTTTTAGGATTGTATCCTTGCTGACTCAAACTACTAGGGTGAGGGTAACGTCACCTTCAAAAGAGGGGCCTACTACAATAACTAAGATAATCTCTTAAATAAGTGCAAAAGTGCGGAAATAATCAAAGGTTACACTAGATACGAGTCGGAACCAAGTGATTCATCTTGTCTATCTGTTTTTTCTTTTATTTTTATTTTCAGCATTTTAGTTAGTTATTATTTTTCTTAGCTTAAAACATTTTCTAAACTTTTTGATTTGATTAGACGTTGAGGATAAACCGGTACTAAAAGCTCTTGTGTCCTTGGACGACCTCGGTATCTTACCAACACTATACTACGCTCACGATGGGTGCACTTGCCCATATGTGTGTCTAGTGTTAGTAAATATCATGTTTTATAAATTTAAAACTTGACTAAAAAAGTGTTAAAGGGGCTTAAAATATACACCTAATATATATAACACTTCACGCACATCAAGTTTTTGGCGCCGTTGCCGGGGACACAAGGATTTTAAGAAAGTTAGGAATCAACCGCCTAATCGTTTTTTCTTACTTTTCATTTTTTTAGGATTTTTGTTAGTTTTTCTGTTTCTGCAGAGCTCAGCACGGGCCGTGCCTGGTCGGACACGGGCCATGCCCAGCACTATCACTGGCAGTTTTTATTTTCTAAGTTACAGAGGGCTGAGCACGGGGCCGTGTCGGTGCAACACGGGGCCGTGTCCAACTCCCAGTAACAGGGATCCGGGGAACAATTACTGTAAACTTGACCACGGGCCGTGATTGCTGGGCACGGGGTCGTGGTGAACCTTCTGACCAACATTCTTTTCTGTTTTTATCGCAGGACTTGGAACCTTGGTGCCATATTTGAACTTCCTACGTAGTGCATGAGCTCCAGTTCTAGTAGAGACATAAAAGAACCTCTAAAAGAACCCGAACGCTTTCTCTGAAAAAGACTTAAAGCTAAAAATCAAGAGAGTTTCGGGGGACCCACTTCCAATGGCGGACAAACGTACCCTCATGGATTACCTACGGCCCACCGTAGGTAATCTCGGCGCCGCTATTAATGCACCGAATTTCGAAGCCAATAACTTCGAACTTCGGCCACATTTGATACAAATGCTTCAAAACTCCGCAACCTTCCATGGGCTTGTGGACGAGGATCCCCATCTACATATTACTAATTTCTTGGAAATATGTGATACCTTTCGGATCAATGGAGCATCAAACGACGCCATCCGCCTTCGAATGTTTCCATTCTCACTAAAAGACCGAGCTAAGTCTTGGCTTAACACCCTCCCAGTTGGCTCGGTAAACACCTGGGATGAACTAGCCCAAAAGTTTCTATATAAGTATTTCCCTCCTGCTAAAACGGCTAAATTAATGACTGAAATTAATACATATTCACAAGAGGATGGGGAATCCTTATATGAAACTTGGGAAAGGTTCTAGGAGCTACTAAGAAAGTGTCCTCATCACGGTCTTGCGGTATGGCAACAAGTATCCACTTTCTACAATGGGTTGTTGCCACACACAAGACAAACACTTGATTCTAGCTCCGGGGGACTTTTAGGTAATCGTCGCCCAAATGAAATATATAATCAAATTGAGGAAATTGCTCAAACCAATTTTCAATGGCACACTCCCCGAGGAAATAAATCTATTGCCCCGGGCGCCCATAAGGTTGATGAAAGCACCTCTTTACAAGCCCAAATCGAGGCCCTCTCTTCAAAATAAAAAAGCTAGAAATGACAAAAACGGCCTTGGTTATGGCTTGTGAAGGGTGTGGTGGGCCACATGAAAATTGGAGTTGTATGAAAGAATTAGATGAACAAACAGAAACGGTAAACTACATTGATAACAGACCTAGGCCGTCGGGTCCTCCAACGGGTACCTACAACCAAGGATGGCGTAACCACCCAAATCTTGGTTGGAGAGATCCCGGCAATAGTAGTAACCAACAAAACCAACGAACTAACTTTCAACAACCACAAAAATTCTCTCAACAACAAGGTGGAAAAGAAAGGCTTGAAGATACTGTATTTCGCGTCATCTCCGACACCGAAAAGAAAAACTCGGATCGATTTCAACAATTGGAATCGAATTTTAGAAATCAACAAGCTAGCATTCAAAACATTGAAAAACAATTAAATCAACTAGCTCAAAATTTCTCCGAGAGACCACAAGGCGCGTTACCAAGTAATACCGAAACCAACCCAAAGGCGCAAGTACACCTCATCACATTGAGAAACCGAACCGTGGGTCCCGAGGATGCCCCGTTACCACCGGTTGAAGGAAGTCAACTCAGCCAAAGCACGACTTCACCCACACCTCAACTAGAAAAGGCTTCTCCACCAAATCAAGAGCCCACCAAGACTCTTCCAATTTCGTACCCCGGTAGGTTAAATCGTCAAAAGACCGATGAGCAATTCGCAAAGTTCGAAAATTTACTAAAACAATTGCATGTTAATATTCCTTTTATTGAGGTCCTAACCCAAATTCCTAGATATGCAAAATTCATGAGGGATTTCCTCACTCACAAAAGGAAAATTAAATCATTGCAATTAGTTAACTTAGGCGAAGAATGCTCCGCCTTAGTACTCAACAAACTTCCATAAAAGAAAATTGATCCCGGAAGCTTCACAATTCCTTGCTCGATTGGGGAATCCCCGTTCGTAATGCATTAGCTGATCTTGGGGCTAGCATCAACCTCATGCCCACATCAATGTTCAAACGACTCAGTCGAGGAACAACAAGCCCTACTAAGATGAGCATACAACTCGCCGACAGATCCGTCAAATTTCCACAAGGTGTCGCTGAAAATCTATTGGTCAAAGTTGACAACTTCGTTTTCCCAACCGACTTTGTCATCCTAGACATGGAAGAAGACACCGATGTCCCTCTCATCCTCGGGAGGCCATTTCTAGCCACCACCCAAGCAGTGGTGGATATGAATGACGGAACGTTAACATTGAAGTTTGGGGACAAGGAAGTGAAGTTTGAATGTGGAAAAAGAGTAGAGGACGAAGACCCAGTCAACTACATGAAGGTCATAGACTCAAGCTTGGATGACGCTCTCCGACGGTGTAACATGGGATGCACTACATCCCACTTGGGTAACATATGACCAGGCTTTGGGTCTAGCCAAGGACCCTTATAAACGTGGCGCACCACGGAGGCATTCCGCGGAACTATCCTTAGTTTAGTTTAGATTAATTTTTATGTTTTCTAGTTAGTTTTAATTTTCAGGAATAAAACACACTTGAGATGACAAAGGATACAATGGAAACTTGAACTAGCATCCCATGCAGGAAAACAGAGCCGTCCGAAAAAATTCTTCGTTTACAGTAAGCTCGGCACGGGCCGTGTCCGCCCAACACGGCCCCGTGCTGCACAGTCTGCAGAAAAGACCCAGTTCAGGTAACTGGACACGGGTCGTGTTCACCCAATACGCCCCCGTGTCCAGGCTTCTGTTTCTCTTGATTTAATTTTGTTACTGGCACTTGAACACGGGGCCGTGTTCAGCGCCCAGTAACACAATTTTTTTTTCTTTTTACACCTTTTACACATTCAATCAACCTAAAAACTTATTTTTGGGACACATTGAGGACAATGTGTAATTTAAGTATGGGGGGATGCTAAAACCTTGAATCTTGCAAGTCCTAAATACAAGCCTTACACAAAACTCTATTGGAACCGCTAATCACCCCAAAAAATTTTCAATTTTTTTACTTGTCTAGGTTTAACTTGGGAATTTCAAAAGTCTAAAAAGGTTATATTTTTACGAATTTACAACCGATAGCGTCGTGATAAAAAGAACCAACATAAGAAAATTATGAAAAGGCATGACAAGCTTAGTTAAAATTTGATTATATATACTTGATCACATAAAAAACCCATTCCCACAAAAGTGAGTTTTGAGCCTTTATTGAGCATACAATTACATATCATTAGACTAAATGCTCATTTTTCGTTTCTTGTGTGAATAGCCGCTTGGTTCTTACGACTCTAGAACTTGCCATGACGATACATTCCCAGTCCTTACCAACTTAAACCCGAGTAAGTAAATGACGGAGGCATTAGGACTAACCCTTTTTATTTCTACACCATTATTTTTCTTTTTTTTTTACCACCTACCCAAAATCCCCCTAGTTAGCCCCTTTGAGCCTAAACCTTTTCATTTCATAACCCAAACAAACACCCTTTTACCCACCAAAACCTTTTTCATTTTTAACCCTTTGTTTTAGTAACTAGCTCGGTTTCTCATATGGCTTTGAAAAAAAAAAATAGTTGATTATGAAGCAAAAGCAAATAAACAAACAAGTTTATCAAAAATGACTTTGTTTGAAAAATAGCTTCATAAAAATAAAAGTAGAAAAATAGAAAGTCTTACGAAAACCGACGCTTGTTACGCTTTTCGCCCTTTTTCTACTAACCACTAACCCAACCACCTACCTTTAACCCAAGCCTAACCCTTCACCCAAAAAGTCCTCTTGATATTTACAAAGGTATATAAGTTAAAAAGGATGAGGATTGATTGCTTGGCAAGCCTATGGTAAGAGTAAGTTCCATGCCGCTCTCGAGTGATCCACAAAAATACATCTTCGGCCGAGTGTTGAGTGATCCCCGTGAGGTATGTGAATTTGTATATAAATAGAATTTTAAAGAGGCATGTTATGCCCTAATAAGTAATTTATCTTATGAAAAGTTTTAAATAAATCATGACGAATAAGACTGTAAATAAATAAAAATAAAACTTAATAAAGAATCTTGGAAATCCCGACACTCTATGTTTTAGCCATAAAACTTAATAAAACGTTCCCATGAAAGTTTGACAATATGGCTAAAGCACTTATATATAGGAAGTACCAGCGGCGTATCCACATGTTTTAGCCATATGGCTTCCGTCCCGTGAGGCGGTGTCATGTGTGTCGACATTGTAATGATAGATTTCGATTTCCTTGGTCCAAGCGAAAGATGGTTGGACCCAGTGTAAGAGGAGGATTGAGAAACTGAGCGATGAAGTCGTTTTCGAACTCAGTTTAGTGACACGAGCGAGTGCGATAAACGATAAGCGGTACGCGAAAATCTGATAGCACAACACATAATGAGCGATGACGGCGGCGACAAGCGAAAAGCGATAGGCGATAGGCGATAAGTGACAAGCGATAGCGACAACCACCAAGCGGTAAGCGACGGTCGATGTGTTTGCAAGCGATGGAAACATGCAATTTGATTAGATTAACAACACCACAAAATTTAACTAACATTAAGCCCCACATGGCCCTTTTCCATGAAAGTCTGCTGATATGGCTAAAATACTTATATATAGGAAGTATCAGCGGCGTGTTGATGTGTGCAAAATGCAACATATAAATTACATCAATTGTGGCATAAAACTAACCCTTTTTTAGTACTAATGTTGGAAAAAAGTGTGCTTTTGTCTTCCTTTTGTATTTTCAGGATTAAATGAGCTCAAATTAACAAAAGAAGCAAAAAGACATCAAAATCTAACATAAATACAAGAAAAGGAACAAGACGTGACATGCCCGACCCCACGATAGCATCTTCCCAAGCAAAACAAGAAGACAGAAGACTGAACACGCCCCGTGCTCAGCCAGCATGGGGGCGTGCCCAAGTGTCAGCAGAAAAGACAAAGTGGTAGAAGCTTCTATTGCCCACCACGGGGCCGTGCTCAGCGGACACGGGGTCGTGGTCAACTATAAGATTCGCACAATCCAGGCAAATCTTCATAGTACAAAGATTCTTCTGCACAATCCAGGCAAATCTTAATAAGACAAGCTGCATTAAATGAAGAAAGAGAAGGATGTGGACACGGGGCCGTGCCCACTGAACACGGGGCCGTGCCCGAGCTTCTGTTCAGCCTTATAAATAGGAGTGCTTGGCTCAAGCTCAAACCATCCCTTGGCACACCACCTCTCTCACACTTCACCCACCACCCACCACCACCATAACACCATCATCCACCACCATCATCCATTGTCCGTCATAGAGTGTGTGAGTCGTCTCGGGATCCAAGATTGATCGTAAGAGTTCTTGACAATCAAGGCCATGTTTGCCTAAGTCTCTTACATCACTTGGTGAAGACAAAGTGTTTAGTGTAATACTTTTTATTTCTAATCTTTTCGCACTTTTTACTTGGTTTTGTATTAATGACTTTAATAACTAGTTTCTTATGTTGAAGGTGATCTTTCCTTATCGTTTGTCTGTGGTGTCTTGACATTATTTTACTGTCTATATAAAATAAAATATTTTCACCATTCATATCTCCACGGTCTATATGGAGGTATGTTGGCTACCTGGTCGGGGGTTAAGGGAACGGTTTGGTAAAGGTCTTGCCATTGTTCAGCGTTTAGAGGTCCTGCAATGGACCTGGGTCAAATTTAGTAGGACCTCCTTCAATACTTAACGGTATTGGATGGCGGGGGTCCAAACTCTTGGATCCCCTCATAAGTTAACTACTATTAATACTATAACCCGGCTATTTAGGACTGTATCCCTGCTGACTCCTCCAAAAGAGGGGCCAACCATAATTTGCATTAATAACTTAATTAATTATCTTTCAATAATCCACCCTTTTAGGATTGTATCCTTGCTGACTCAAACTACTGGGGTGAGGGTAACGTCACCTTCAAAAGAGGGGCCTACTACAATAACTAAGATAATCTCTTAAATAAGTGCAAAAGTGCGGAAATAATCAAAGGTTACACTAGATACGAGTCGGAACCAAGTGATTCATCTTGTCTATCTGTTTTTTCTTTTATTTTTATTTTCAGCATTTTAGTTAGTTATTATTTTTCTTAGCTTAAAACATTTTTCTAAACTTTTTGATTTGATTAGACGTTGAGGATAAACCGGTACTAAAAGCTCTTGTGTCCTTGGACGACCTCGGTATCTTACCAACACTATACTACGCTCACGATGGGTGCACTTGCCCATATGTGTGTCTAGTGTTAGTAAATATCGTGTTTTATAAATTTAAAACTTGACTAAAAAAGTGTTAAAGGGGCTTAAAATATACACATGATATATATAACACTTCACGCACATCACGTGTCCACCATGTTTTAACCCTATCAGTTTCGTCTCGTGAAGCGAGGTCATGTGCGCCAACATATCACAGATAACATAGATAACGGTAAGCGATAGCAATAGCGATAAACGTTAAGCGATACATGAGGAGCGACAGAGCAATGCACACGATAAACGATAGCGCGATACACATAATAAGCGATTGAGCAAACACACAATAAGCGATTGAGATTGCGAGGTAGATTCCAGCGATAATGTGATTGTGAGCGTGTTGACTTACGAAAAGTCTAACGATTACACGCTTCGAGTTGCGATTGAGATTGTTACGCCTTGCGATGTAGTTTAGTGTGTCGAAAATAGATTTAATAGTATACTTGGTCTAATAACGTTCAACTTGTATGGCACTTTCTTCACACGACATGGGTTGGCATGGCGAAGCACTTATATATAGGAAGTACCAGCGGCGTATCCACCATGCTTCCACCACACGCCTCTGTCTCGTGAATAGGTGTCACACTATGTCGACATGGTCAAGGCGCTTTTATATAGGAAGTACCAGCGGCGTATCCACCAAGCTTAACCATGCTTTTAACGTTATGGCATCATTGAAACTTATTACGATCTCCGTGCACTGACCATAGTAATCACGTGTGCACCCGCGATTAATTTGATCCTTGCACGTTTATTGTATTTTATCTCAAGAACGCATAGAAGGGGTAAAATGCATTTATATAGTACATAGTGCTAGTATTTAATCAGTGCGCGAGTGCGAGGGAGAGCGGGAGATAACTAGAGTCCACTTTGCGTCGAGAAATAGAAAAAGTTCAACATATAAAGAAATTATCGGTGAAAATCGTATCATTACAACGACTTTGGAAGCATACTAATGTTGTTGTGGAGGACTTCTGCGGAGACTACGATTGTTGCTGAAATTCCTCAAGTCTGCGGCCCCGTGCGGCAGTGCTGGGTAAGATGACCATACCAGTTTCAATTTGCACAAAAGCGACAGTTAGCTTCTGGCGGGTGATGATACGTACACATGAGACACAGGGGATGAGTTTCGTTGTAGTTGCGATGAAGGGAGAAAGCGAGGGCGATTAATTAGACATTAGCTTTGTTGCGAACATTCGGTTTTCGTTTTAGATTGCGATGGCTGTGCGAGTTGTGCGTTTGCAAAAGCAGAGAGCGAAAATTGATAAATCGAGAAATCGATAAAACATAAAGTTTTAAATTGTAAACACATAAGCGTAAATAAGTTCCATAAAGCGCAAAATCGGCGAGTCGTAAGTTAGAAAAATAGATAGAGTGCCTCGGGTGTTTAGGCGTCGACTGCCCAAGGTAACCCAACCATACCCAACAAGTTCGTGCACGTGCGTTGCCCTAGAAGACTATGCTTCCACTGGTATGCAGCTCATGGCATTCGTCCTCCTAGTCATCGCGTGGCTCGAGTCATCGTTATGGTCGAGTCCTTGGTGAGAGCTTTTGAAAACCATTTTTATGGAGAGTGGAACGGTTTATTAAGATACGGGTTTCACCCCTGACTTAATAACTTCGCTCCTAGCTGTGGCTGTGCTCTTCGAATAAATTCAGGAGTTCCACTAGATTTTGAAATGGAGACTTTCGTTGAGATATGGATGTCACTCCTAGCTCGACGAAAAGTTCTAGTGTTAGAAAAATGCACTGAGTGAGCGATCTTATCGAGAGTTCCTGGTTTTCACGCCTGATCTCGACTGGACCACTTGGTTGTGTTACGTGAGTATTTTCGAAAACGCGTGTATTGTGTTGGCCTTAGGAAAGGCTAAGTGATATTCCAGCCTTAGGAAAGGCTCTTCGTGTGAAGTTGTAGTATGTGGTGTTCACGCGAAGTTGTAGTTTTTAGAGGATTCAGGCGAGAGTATCAAGTAGCCCCGTATAAATCCTACTGGGTTCGTACGAGTCGGCCTGTTGGTACTTAGACTATAGACTAGGTCCTTTCTAAGACAACAAACCCGGACTAGGTCGTGTCTTTCCTAATTCCCTATAGTTATGGCTCTGATACCAATCTGTCACACCCCAACCGATGGCGGAATCATCGGGGTGCGAAACTAGGCGAATCAGATTGCTCAAGAGAATCCATAACAACTATAAAGCGATAGTATTTATTACATTCTTATCCCGTACTAACAAACAGTACAATCACATAAGTTATCACAGATTTCTTGTCCTCTCGAACAATTCAAATCTGACAACCTAGATTTTAGATGAGTTTCTAGACTTCCTAGCTTGATTTGATGTAAACTGCGACTAACCTGCAACATACGTTAAAACAACGTCAATACAAAAGTATTAGCGAGTATACAAGTTTTGATAGCGAAACATAGTAGATAAAAAGTGCTGCGAATTACCACATACATAAACGAGATACCTCAACATACATGCATACAAGACAGATACTACCAGCTAAATCTCTCGAGTTGCGATTGCGATTGCTATTCATCCAAACTAGACTCCGCCGGGTTCTATAGTACTATACTAGTTAAGGCGGGACCTCGCGAGTAAAAGGCCTAACACATATGTAACTAGCATCACGTGTAAATATGCACATCAGTTATTCGCAAGTGATAAACAATTTGATTGAATAATTCGTTTTGATAAACTTAATTTGATAGGAACGTATGTTACACCCAAAAATGCGATAAAAAAAGGGTTCGAGTATACTCACCGTCGGTGTTCAGCAAGTAAACACAACTTGGTTGGATTGAAGGGAGCGCGTCTGAGATTAGCCTGATTACAGATTGATAGCGTAAGCGTTGAATAGTGCGTTAAACGGTGGCGGTGAACCAAGTGTCGGATGGTAATCTGATCGGATGGCCACTCGATCGGATGTCAATCCGTTCGGATGGTCATCCAATTGGATGGCCATTCGATTAGATTGACATCTTGTTTAGTAAGGATGTGTTTGTGTATGATGGCTTTGAAGTTTTCGTTGTAGCATTTTGAAAATAGAGAAGTATCTCTACCTTTCAGGTAGATCGATCGAATGATCGGATAGCAATCCGATTAGCGAGACATTTCTAATGAGAGCAAGTTCACAGCAGGATGGTCACTCGATCAGATGGCAATCCGATCGGATGGCAATCCGTTAGAACTTATGATCTTTGAATATTATGAAAATGATTAAGTGTTGAAGTTCCAAATGTCAATTGATCGGATGGTCATTCGATCGGATAGCAATCCGATCGGACGACAATCCGTTCGACATTCAGATCCTTGAATAGTTTGAAAATGTTTAGTGTTGGAACCAAGTGCAATCTGATCGGATAGTCGTTCGATCGGATGGAAATCCAATCGGATGGCAATCCGATCGGACGGCAATCCGTCCCAATGAACCAGATCGTCTTGAACTTGATTATTTAGAAAGTTTATGGTTTGATCGAGACGGTATGACAACGTATTAAACAATGGAACTCCACCAAGGCTAAGTCACCAGATCGGATGAGAATCACCCCGTCCGATAAGTTAACTGTCCTTGACAGTTGTTCGTGTTCAACCCGTTAACCGGTCATCTCGTCGATAGAAATCAGTTCTCAAACCGATACTTCACTAGAGAATGAGTAGAAGACCTGAACGAGCTCTGATTCCATCGGTTTTTGAGTAAAAAGTTAAGAAAACTTAAAGGAAGCTTGAAATACTTAGATTCAGCTTAGATCTAGGTGAGATTAGTGCTTACCCGTCGTGGAATCCATTAGATCTGAACTGTTCTTGATGAGATGAGGTCACACTTCCTTGTTCCTAAGAACTCCATGATGACATCACCTTAGAACACCCCAAATCAGAGGATTTTACGGTGAAAAAGGGAGATTTGATGTTGGAAAAGATGAAGGAATGCGTGTAGATCATAGAAGTACAAGATTTGAGGTAGAAACTTACAAGAATCGCGGGAAATCGAGAGAAAATAGCCCCAAAGTTTGCTGGTCAAGTGAGAGCTGTCACATCACTGTTCAAGTGATGTGACAAGGGCTATTTATAGGTGAAGAGGAGAGGAGGTGATGGAGTGCAGTGGATCAGATGGTAATCCGAGCGGTTGGCCATTCGATCGAACAGTCACTCGATCGGTGGTCTCCGACGAATTGCGTTTCGATGTTTTGTTTTGTTCGTTAAGCGTTGCGATAGTTTGGTTACACATTTTCATACCCACATTCATATATTTATTATAATTAGTCACAAAGGGTCGTATAAATATCCACATTTCAAAGTTTGCGTTGCGATAATCGAGTTTCGCATTTCGAATATGCGTTGCGTTGCGACACATCACGGCTATCGAGGAGGGTAGAATAGGTCCTCACTCAACGTCATCGTGAGTGTTAGTATGTGCGATATAATGTGTTATAGCGATAAAGTATGCGTAATATGCTAAAATACTGCGAAATAGCGACGTATGCGATATAGTTACATTATGATCCGAATCTCTGGTGCTAGGCGTAACGAGTATAACGAGTAGTAACAACGCACGAATATGCGGGTTGTTACATAGGTGTACCTTGAGAATTTAGAGGGGTCACCGTTTGAATTGGTACTGATAGTCCCGTTTGACAAGAATTCAGCTGCTGCCCCATATTAACCGCGCTCCTACCAGGTGCAGGCGTAGTATTTTTTCCAGGCATGGCGTATTGGCTGTGGCGCCTGTGCCAAAACATGTGTTACGGGTATTGAAATCCCCACTGAGTCATCGAGTTTCCTTCATGTGTAGCTCCATACATTTGTGGAGGCGCGTACCCGTATGGTGTCATGTAGTAGTAAGGTAGGATATAAGCCTAAATCCCAGGAGTGATTGGAGTGTTCAAAACAGCACTGGGCATTATCACCGGCTGGTGGGGTGGTGTGGACATCGCCGCTGTAAGGGCAGCTGAATATAACGGGGGAAACTGAAAATTGTCTCCCGGTGAGAGATATTGTGTCGCCGTTCCATCCGAGGTCGTGTAAACTGGTTGGACCGGTCTGTAGTAGTAATTTCTTGATCCTGAGACCGGCTTAAACGCAAGAGAACTAGAGCTTAGAGGCGCCCCCTGTGTTGAGGCGGTTGAGATAGCTGTTGCTACCGCTGATGTAGCGGGAGACAGCGTAATCCCCGGTCCTGAGGGAGGGGACCTCGTTCTTGAAGACGTGGCGCCCACCTGCCCCCGTTCATATCCTAGAGGCAATTTGGCATCAAACTCGAGTGCCAAAGACCTAGTAACCGCTAGATTCGGGACTGTTGTCGTTACACTCGTCGTCGTTGTGCCTCTTCCTTCAGGGACAAAAGTTAATACGGTGCTAGAAATTGCAACACTTACGTTCAGAGCACTCATCGTGGTAACAGTCTCTTTAGTATTTGCAGGTCCCACGGATAGCGCCAATGTAAGAACGTCACCTGAAATACGTCCCTTAGCTGGTTGATCCGATGAAGAGTGATCCGATCTCCGGTCTGCAAAACAGAACTCCGTTAGGACTCGTTACAGGAATGGGGTTATTCATGTAACCACCCTCCAGCGTGAGAATAAGTATCCGTTCGTGAGAGTAAAAAGAACGTAATGGGAGAACAATGTGTCTTACCTTCATGAAGATCCCTCTATTTATACTTATGGGTGATTTTATGGTTTCCACGTAATGTGGGAAGTCAGTTAGGTGACTCCTATTTTATCGGAGGTTATTTGGTATGCGGATTTGCATGGAGATATCTTCTGTATTTACAACTTGTTTAATGGTTAATATTTGACCCGGAATGACCGGGCCAGGTCATTCCTCTACAATTACTTACCTTTATTTATTACTAAAGAGTAAAATGCTAAAATCGTCCATGAGGTTTGTGCTAATTTGCTAGTTACATTTTTTATGGACACGTGACGTAATGATTTTGTTGCCATTTCCATCCAAATCACAAACTCAAATAAAATGTATCGTTAACTCAGGGATGATTTTAGAAATTTACCCGATTATTTTTTTTCCTTTAAATAAAAACAATAAAAATAATCATAATATATATATATATATATACACACACACTCCCTCTTTTCTCTCATCTCTTCTCCACCTCCACCACCACCACCACAATCACCTGCCACCACGACGATGGTGAAGGTGACATGCAGTGGCACATGTCGAAGCATAGTTGTGCCTCAATCGACGGCTAATCGACCTGAAATCGTTGGTGGGTGTTGGGATTCTGGAGTGGATCGAGGGGCGTGAGATTCTAGGGCTGTGTGTATGGAGTGGATCGAGGATTTCGCGTGCAAAATCGATTGGGTCTGTACCGGTGAGGTGCAGAGAGAGAGAGAAAGAGAGACTTGATAGATGGGTGGTACTGTACCCGTGAGTGCACAACAATAAAGATATATAAGATCTGTACCAGTAAGTGCAAAGAGAGACATAAGGTATTGATGTTTCGTATGATGAGTTGAGGAAGTCAGATAGGGTATGAGTGCAAAAATAGAAGAGGCGGTTGTTGTGACAGGTGGTGCTAGTGGTGGTGGAGGTGGAGAAAAGAGAAGGAGAGAGAGAGAGAGTCTAAAAGAAAAAATGGATACAATTAACCTAGTCGCTAATTATTCACATTTTTTGTGGGTGTTTCCATTGTGTGATAAATATAATGTTTTTAAAGTCTTTTGAATTTTTTGTGCATATGTAATCAATTCAAAACATACATTCAAGCTTTTCAATGCGACAATGGACGTGCTATAATAATTCGGCTTTTTCATAATGTATTTTCGACTCATGGCACTGAATTTCATTTTTTTTCTTTTCTTACACGTGTTAGCAAGAGGGGAAAGTTGAATACACAATCCATACTATTTATAATGTCATTCGCACATTGTTACTTCAAGCATCATTTTCGTCTAAATTTTGGACACAAGCCACATATGGCAGTTCACATACTTAATCTTCTGCCCACCATCACTCTTTCATTTCGAACCCCATTCGAGATGTTGTACGGTTTCTTTCCTTCTTATGCGCACCTTCGTGTGTTTGAATGCCTATGTTATCAAATCCTCTCCTTCACTGCTCCAGATAAGCTTGTGTCTCGTTCTTCTACGTGTGTCTTCCTTAGACCATCATCCAATCATTGCCGGTGTTGGAGTATGGATTTCCTTACTCAACGGATCATTATTTCTCACCATATCACCTTTGAAGAAATATATTTTCCACACAGCTTCCCTTGTTCTATAGAGTAATATATTAAGTTTGTCTCTTTTAGATACACATTTCATTTTTGGGTTATTGGATTTTAATAATCTTAAGTTTCACCTGTTAGCCGATAATAATCCAACCTTTAAAAATTTCTCTCCAACAATTCCAACTTATAAAAATTTGGCCCCCATTGATCATTTTATAACATATAAGAATTTGACATTCTCAATAGATTTATGTGCACCTGCAAACTCCTTAATTGAATTAAGTGCACGTATAGTTTGAATAGGATAAATGGGGTCAAATTCTTACAAGTTAGGATTGTTGGAAGGAATTTTTAGAGTTAGGATTATCGGCCAACAGATGGAACTTAGAATTATTAAAATCAAATAACCCTTCATCAACTTTTTAAGGAATAATGGATTTTAATAATCTAAATTATTAGTTATTGGCCAGCAATGGTCTCAACTTCAAAAATAATCAGTGGTGCTCCCACCTTTTTTTACGTATTGTAAACTAATGGACTTTTATGAAAGAACCTTAATTTCTTTTGTCCTATTATCCTTTTTCGGTTTAGTAAAGGGCCACTGTTTTACAATATATAAAAAGGTGGGAACACCATTGTTTATTTTTTAAGTTGGAACTGTTACTGGCCAATGACTAGCCGTTTGGAATTTTTAAAGCCTGGCTGCTTTTCTCTGCAACACTCGCTTTTACTAACGACTTTTGGTAGTCACCGTTTCTTATTTAATGTAATTTTTCAATATGCAACTACCGTAGATTTATGACACTTGAGTTTTTTTTTGGTATATAATCATTTTATTTTGGGGGGGCATTTTTTTTTGGTATATAATCAATTTTTTTTGGATGGAAGCGACGTTTCTTACCTACCTTTACTTTACAATATTTATTATCACATTATTTTGTGTCTAAATTCTAATCCGATGTGAAATTTTTTTTGAGTATTCTATCTTTACATCATCAAATTCAAATAAATACATACGAAAGAGGGGAATAGGCTCAATAGACTATATTATAAGATAACTATTGGATTCGTTACATTATAAATGTTAATTGTATTTGTTTATTTATTTGTTATCAAAATAGGTTAGTATCGAATGTATTATATGGGGGTGAAGAAATGTAATGTTATATATACCTAGTAATAAAAATCATGTATTTAAAAAACGGACGGGTTGAACTACCTGTATATTACACGTGTTGAATAAAATATAATGTAATCCATTAACATATACAGTCGTCAAGACAATGGCAGATTTAAAGAAAAGTTAAGGGGTAACGCAGGCTAATTTTTTTTTTGTTTGTTTAGGAGTAGCGGATACATAAAACGAAGAAGAAAAAAATTAGCACTAAAAATATACTTTGCAAGAAAGTTGAGAGGACCCTGCCCCTATGTTAGATCCGGCCATGTGTCAAAATATTTATGAGTTTAAATTTTGCCATGATGGTTATAAATTAAATATTATAAAGAAAAATAATAAATAGTTAAGAAACTTTCTCGTCAACTGACTCGGCGGGGAATTCGTTCTCTTACTCATTGCCAACCAGTTATTCCCCTGCCTTGGCATAAACAGGCTAAAGGGTTGTTTGTTTAGCTCTTAATGGGCTTTTAATGGTTCAGACCTATTACCTCTTACTGGTTCGTAACTTAATGGTTCAGACTGTTTGTTTCGTGAACAGATGTCTGAATGGTTAAGCATTATACATAGTCTGAGTGGTTAAGACCACTAATTTGAATTGGTCTGATATTTGCCTCTGAACGGTTAAACATTATACTGACTCTTAATGGTTCAGACCTCTTACTGATTTAGCACTTAACCATTCAGAATTGCCAAACAACCCCTAACTTTCCTTAAGACTGCTTCCGGAACATCTCTATCCTTCAATGGATACTGTCGACATTACTTGTTATGAGGCAAAGATTGCCACCAGATGACTTTACTTGAGACATAACTTCTTCCGATAACTAAACTTCAAGTCTTAGTTACCCGAAATAAAATACAATAAAATAAAATAGAATAAGACATAATTTTTTTTTTAGTTACTCTCAACATTTCTTATTTTAGAATAGTTACCTTAATTTTCGGCCTCCAAATATATATGTTAAACTAACCAATATTTTTTTGTTAGATTAGGTATCCTAAACCTTCATACAAAATCAACTTTTACCGTAAACATTTTAATTTATAAGTTATAATGATATTTTTTATTTAAACCTTACTAAAGATAGATTTTACGAAAGTGTTATTAGATTTATAATGATGATTATATCTTTAAATTACTTTACAATTTAAACATGATTATCTGTTGTTTAAAAAAAACGTAAATAAACAAATTTTTATTACTGATTTCGTCCGTACAATACACAAGATTATAGCCTATTATTTGAGAAAATGGGAAAAAAAAAACTAAGAACCTAATTATGTTTTTTTTTTTTTTTTGAATGGCGATCGTTACTACAACAGACGATAGAGGGCCGCACCTACCAGTCGACATGATAGGCCTTGTCACCCCACTCGTACCAGCATGGTGTCTTTAACCGTGCCCACAAACTGATACAAGTGTGGCTAAGCATTCCACGAGAAAGTTTCCAGCCTCCACAAGAGCCGAGACTCTCTGGAGTAACTGTATGTAAAACTCGTGTTGGGCTCGGATCGAACCGGTGACCTTTCAGTCGGACCAGAACTATCTTCATTGCCTCTGACCAGTGGGCTATACCCAAAGATCTAAGAACCTAATTATGTATACAATTTATTCAATTAAACTAACAAACAATAAATAAAAATCTAAAATTAATTATGTCATGTGTCTTATGAAATCTTTTAATATTAATTAAATTTAATATTTTATATTAAAAAAAAGAAACGTTAGAGATTTTGTTGAAAAAAAGTATATAGGCGATTTTAATATATTGAATTGAATATTTTATACTCAATGTGAAGGATAAGATTTACGATTTGAAGTTAAGTTTATGCCAATAATTTAGGGTTGATAAGATTTATATTAATTTAATTGGTATTTAATAATTTAAATTAAATAATAATTATTTACAATTAAGGATGGTCTAGAATAATGACAAGTGTCCCAAAGTTAGTTTATTTTATTATAGAGTATAAATATAGATATCTTTAGACGTGGTTAAGTTTTGATTTTGTATATGATTTAACGCAAAATCGCAAATAAATGTTAAGACTTATGTAAAATATTTTCTAATGAATATAAGATAATGATCTCGACATAAGAATTAACAGGTAAGATTTGAAATCTTGGGTCCACGTTTGACGAATATATATGTTTATTATACAGAACATGCGTTAAATTCCATTATTAAAGAAATAAATGTAACAATCAAAATAACTAAATCCTTGTTCAAAACGTAACAAAATTTTGTATTAAAGAAATAAATGTAACAATCAAAATAACTAAATCCTTGTTCAAAACGTAACAAAATTTTGTACGTACTTATCAACAAGATTAAATAATTAACCGGAAGAAGTCAATAGAGATGTTCTCTGTCTTTTTGTAGTAAAAAAGCTTGACCCAATGAGCAACTCTATTTGATCCATTCTTTAAAACACGCCATAAAGTGGAGCCTGGAAGCAGGTTGGCTCGTTCCAAACTTTTGTATACGATGTTAAAACATTGAATACACCATCAAACCAATGCTTATATAAGTTCATCTCCATTTCAACACTTATTCATCACAGTATCTTTTAAATCCGAAGTTTTAATTTAAAAAAAACAAACCAGCAATGAAGTTTGGAAAAGAATTTGCATCACAGATGGTGCCTGAATGGCGAGAAGCATATATGAACTACAACTACCTCAAGACTCTCTTGAAACAGATCTTGATTTTCCACCGGAGACAGACCCGGTTGCCGGACAATCATGTAAACTCACGCCCAGCACCGCCGTCCAAGGCGACTTCTTTGAAGAGAAGGGTTTCCCTTTTTAGAGCTTTCAGCGGACTAACTAGTCGGTATGGTAATAATAGTCCGAAAGAGGATAAAGAAGATGAAGTGATTCTAGTGAGTGCAATGCAGCAAGCAGATGAAGAACAAGGGGAAGATGTTCAGAGCTACCAGACTGTTTTTCTTCGGTCGTCAGAGGAAGGAGGAGATCTTGAGCTTGTGTTCTTTAGAGGACTTGATCATGCATTTAATAAAGTGATTCAGTTTTATAAAAGTAAAGTTGAGGAGGTGGTGAAGCAGGCTGATGAGCTGAGTCAACAGATGGATGCTCTCATTGCTCTTAGAATTAAAGTTACCAATCCCACTGCGGCTGCTGCGGTTGCTGCAGCTATGTCTCCCTTCATCAACAGAACAAACACAGGTAGTTAATTTAGTTAAAAACATGACAGCAACTTAAGCAAAAATATGTATACTAAGTTTGGATGAATTTTAGGTTCAATTCCATTGGAGGTGATTCATGAAGACCAACAACAAAAGAGAATAGAAGTTGCCAAGGGGTACCAGATGGCTTCTTTAGAAGTTTTAAATCACGTAAAAGTCAACGTCGCCCCTGAAACACCGATAACCACCATGAAAAATGTTTTCAAAAGTTTAAATCCAAACCTGCATTTCAACAAAAGTGAAGTTAAAGTTGCAGAAGAAAAGTTGAAGCAAGCCTTTATTGAGTTCCATGAGAAGCTTCGGTTTCTAAAGAACTACGCGTAAGAATTGATCAACCACTTTATATACTGACATAAACATTTGACTCCAAAATATAACTGAACTGTATCTTGCTTTTGATCAAACCAGGTTCCTGAATCAGTTGGCCTTCTCCAAGATAATGAAGAAGTATGATAAGGTTAGGGATGTTTGGTTTTTGTCATACGCGTGTACGTCCAGGTGTTCAACTGCTGACCTAAATCATTATTGCAGATAACATCAAGAAATGCGTCGGATGCTTACATGAAGATGGTTGAAGAATCATACTTGAGCCAATCTGATGAGGTATGTTACTATGATGTTTATGACATGTCTGTAACTTTAACCATTTACAGATTTTAGCTGATGTGCCATTTGAAAAACGGTCAAGTTACTGACATTTAACAAATAAAATTGCCTTCAGGTTTCTAAGCTCATAGAGAGAGTCGAAGCAGTATTTATAAAGCATTTTTGTAATGGGAATCGGCATCAAGGAATGGACACCTTAAGGCCCAAAGCTAAAAGAGATAAGCACCGGATAACATTTTTTGTCGGTAAGTAGCTACCGGCACCCTACATGATAAATGCAGGCCACAAGGACCTATTATTGGCTTGTATAGTACAAGTACAACTTTCACTAATGTATTTTTCGGTTTCAGGTTGCTTCTTTGGACTGTCATTAGCACTTACGGTGGCGATTATTGTAAGCGTACATGCTAGAGATCTTCTTAAGAGTCAAGGTCGAACTCAGTACATGAACACAATCTTTCCGTTGTACAGCATGTTTGGATTTCTGGTGTTACATATACTGATGTATGGTGGAAATGTATACTTTTGGGCACGCTATCGTGTCAATTACTCGTTCATATTTGGATTCAAGCAGCGTACAGAATTGGGCTTTAAAGAAGTTCTACTCCTCGGTTTTGGTCTATCAGTACTCACTCTTGCAGCTGTACTCTCAAACCTTCAAATGGAATTGGATCCACAAACTAAAAGTTACAAAACATTCACCGAATTACTCCCTCTGGCCTTAGTCATTGTAAGAAGTTCCTCTTTACCCTTGTATTATTATATATAAATATGGGATTATGGGGTAGTTGTTTCTGAGTTATGCACATGATAAAGAAATACTGTATATGGACCGCTAACATGCATCCTGTAGGTCCACAAATATTTGGTTGGGTGGGTCAAGAAAAAGAAGTACTTTTTGGTGTAGAACAAAATGGGTGGGCTGTCCAGAAGTTCCTTATGAACAATTAGTGTGAGAAATGAGAATTAGTATTTAATGTTCTAGTTCCAAATATGGGTACTACATATTGCATCATGTAGGATACATCACATACTACTACCATGTGTGTTAATTTAATTGCAAACTATGTTTTGTAGGTTGTTATTTTGATAACCATTTGTCCATTTGACATCTTCTATCGTGCAAACCGCTTCTTCCTCTTAGTCTGTTTATGGCATTGCATTTGTGCTCCACTTTATGCGGTCACTCTCCCTGATTTCTTCTTGGCCGACCAGTTTACTAGTCAGGTAAGATTCAATACACATCTAGAAAACAAGGAACACTCAGTTCAAGAAACTAAGGCTTGTTTAATTTGTCATCGCTTCAGGTCCAGTTATTGAGGAATCTGCAGTTTTATGTATGCTACTATGGATGGGGAGATTTCAAGCACAGGAATGCAGAAACCTGCAACAATAGCACAGTTTATGATGTTCTTTTTATAGTTATTGCAGTTATACCATATTGGATTCGACTCCTACAGGTATATTTCCTACAATATAACCCCCTAAATATAACATTTATAAGATTCATGTTTGTTAATTATTATCTGTGTGAATGTGTAGTGCATACGACGGTGGAACGATGGGCGCGACTCTACACAAGCTCTGAATGGACTCAAATATTTCTCAACCATTGTTGCTCTTGTTACAAGGACCATTTATAGTCAAAAAGGAGGAATAGCCTTTAAAGTCATATCTGCATCTACCTCAGGATTTGCAACAATTTTCAGTACCTATTGGGATTTAGTGATGGATTGGGGTCTGCTATCTAGGAATTCTGAGAATCCATGGTTGAGAGACAAGCTTATCTTGCCCAGCAGATCTATCTACTTCATAGCAATGGTATTACTAACGAGCAATCTTCTATTTCAAATAACAATGATGCAATTATCCTTTTAGATCTTAATTAGTTAATTTGCAGGTATTGAATGTGATACTGAGACTTGCCTGGATGCAAACTGTAATGGATTTCCATGAACTTCCTTTCCTCCATAAAAATGCTCTAACTGCAATATTTGCGAGTTTGGAGATCATTCGACGTGGCATATGGAATTTCTTCAGGTCTAGTTCAATTCCTAATTATGAATACATAAATTAAATGAATATCATGAAAACATAATCTAACCTTGTTGTGAATGAATTCAGGTTGGAGAATGAGCATTTGAACAATGTTGGAAAATTTAGAGCTGTGAAATCAGTGCCATTACCTTTTAGCTACGAGGACGAATACAAGAATCTTTAATTCGTTTATTCATCTCTAATTTGTTTATTGATATGTAATGATAAAATCATAAAAATAGCTCAGTTGTAAAGAATCACCAGTTTTGTGTCTATACAGTTTCCGTATCACTCTGTGCATAAATGAAAATTCCACTTGTACTTTCATCTCATCCATTGATGCATATTGTTGCTCCTGTGAAGCTCAAAATTCGTTCGCTAATGGTGTTGAGAGTAATACTACAATCACAACGGAAAATCATTAATTATATCCAAATCTCCATAAGTGAGGAGTAAAAATCCGTATATATGAAATTGAAGGATAAATGATCAGTTGTTGCTGTGCTTCTATTGACACTTCAATTACCAATGAATGCAACGTACTGAATCATCGCATTTTGTTTTAGTGTATATATATTGACCCCAATACTACTTGATTAATCAAACGACCAAGACTAGGACTATTAAGTCGATGATCACGAACACGAAAGCACATATTATTGGAGCTAGAACAGATGCGTCAATACGTTTTACAAATTGATGAGTTTTATGAATTCCTTGTCATTATGGGGATGGCAGGGTTAGCGGGTAGTACGTGATGTTGTTATAGGTTGATGTTTATTGCATGACATGTCTTATATAGGACCTTTATTTTTTAAGAGTCCTAGGGTCGTTTTGTGCATGGAGGGTAAAAGGTTAGAAACATAGATGCGACGGGTCATTACAGTAGAGTAGTCAAATACAAGGTGGGTATTGAGGGTTATACATTAATCGTGTCGTATGTGTATATAAATATTTGTGTCCTTAATTAGAGGTAAAGGGCAGGGCTAAAGACGATTATAAGAGGTGCGTGGTTAATCCATGATAATGTGACAGGAATGAGGTCCTAGACATTGTGTGTGTGCTTTTGTGTGATGTAGCGTCCTTGAGATGCTTGATACGAGTCATTAGAATTATTAGACATGGGAGTTGTCGATGTAAGTGATTGTCGTTCTAGTAGTCATTACCTTTCGTTGGCGGTAAGTTATTAGAGGTCACATGTGACACTTCGGGTTTTCCCGCATGTTTATGTTATGATTGTAACTATGTGGAGTTAATAAACGAAGTCTTATTTGATAATTAACTGAATTATTTTGTGCTAGTTATGTGAAAATGTGTACACTACAAATATATATAATTATTATAATTTATAAATACATATGTACATAATGTCGGTTTAAAGTATGAGTCGAAACCTTGATTGCGACTCGAAACATCCTGGTTTCGACTGATGATTTCCTTGGGCCCGGACACCCCTTTTGACTCAGGTAGGGCCGCCGCATAGTGTGATAAACCTGGCCAACGAGCCCACTCGAAACCCTAGGGGTTGCGGCTCCTTATGAAGGGTATAAAACCCTCTTATCAGCTGACAAAGGGAATGTTTTTGACAACAATCATTCACACACTAATCCCCAAAACATTCTCTTATCCACTCTCTCTCTCCTCTCACCCATACTCTCTCTAGAAAACCCTAAAACATCTCCACTCTTCTCGAAAAAACCGGCGGTATCTAGCTGGAAGGTGAAGACTTTATAGCTCGATCCATCATCCATCCTCGCACACTCTTGCACCACATAACCTCCGGTTAGTATGCTTTGATTGTTTGCTATGTTTTGGTTGCTTGATGATAATATGCATTATAGATGTTTGCTTGATATGTATAAAGGATGTTTGCTTTAGTGTCAAATGAATAAAAATAAGAACTTGTTCTCGATTGATGATTATAGGATGTTGGCTCTCTAAAAGTTCATTATGAACATGGTGATTCTTGTAAAACGATTGTGACCTATTTCGAGTGATTTTGTGTGCTGATGATATGCTAGTAAGATTGTGTTTAAATGATGCGATGAATGTGCTTTAATAAAGATGTTGAAAACCCTAATGATGAACAGTTTGAAGGTTATGGAAAATTTGAAATTTGCTGTTGTTGATCTGATTTCTGTGTGTACGGATGATGGAAACATGTTAAGGAAATCTCATTGGCTCGTACACAGTTAGATAAGATTCTAGAAGGTTCCGACAAGTGGTTACGAGTCGAGACCTCCTGGTTGCGACTCGAGACCACTTCGCTACAACTCGAAACCAAACACCATAAATAAGGAACTCGAGACCAACCAGATTGCGAGTCGAGACCTCCCTGGTTCCGACTCAGAGACTGACTCGAAACCTCAAGGTTTCGACTAAGAAATGCATAACTCGAGACCTCAAAGATTACGACTCAAAACCTATGATTGCGACACGAAACCTCTATTTTCGAGTCGAGACCTCATGGTTTCGACTGGACTGATTTATTTACTTATTGGACTGTTAATTATTGGACCACACAGTTATGGGCTGATTGGGCTACATGTTACCGTTGTTGTTAACTGTTCATGTGTTAGGCTAGGCCAAAATACTTTATATGCTGGTTTGACATGCGTGTTATGTGTTAGATACGTGTAAGACATACGTGAATTATTTGTACCCAAAACCTGACCTATACTGGTAAGTGGTAACTATGATAGGACGTGGTTGACCAGCGAACCAAACCAAGTAAACTGTATGTCGAGCAAACCGAGGTGAGTTCACAACTTTTACTAAAAGCATGCATTCCCGATGGTTGGGAAACAGAACAAACAACGCTATCTCCTTCTGTGGGATACAAACACTTTTCTCCCCTTGTGTGGGACGCCCAGTTAATTACTATTTATATTAGATGCAACAAGTGTACTAAACGAAACTCTATCACGGAAGTCCCCAATTACTATACCGATTAGTCGCTAGGGCCTGGCGAACGAGTTATTAGTTGATAGCGCTATTTAGGTCTCACCAGCCTCACACCGTGCCTGGATAGGATCAGTCGTGAACTAATAGACTCTGGCAAACCGTTAATGATGAGAAACATTGAAAAACATGGCACACTAGGGAAACGTACGGTCGCAAGTATTCGGTATTACGCAGTTTAGTAGCTTACATATGGGTAGCTCCCCATGGCATGATATAAATGAGTAACTTAACTACTTAAATAAGTTTTTGGAATTAAATCTGGACAAACCCATGAACTCGCTAACTTTATGTTGACACCCTACTGCATGCTTTGCAGGTACACAGTGACTTAGGAGCTTGCGGCTTGGGGGTGTGTAGTGGACGTCTTAACCCGTGTGTTGGGTCCTTTAATAACCATGAACTATGAACTTATGTTTAAACATTTTTACCTAAGCTTCCGCTACTTACTTAAACTGTTGCTTTAAACTTAAGAACTTTTGGACTTAAACTTTTGTGGTCACTAGTCGTATTAGTTCGGTGAACTATATTACTATTACTTTAATTGTTCAATATGATTGGTGGTTTGATCCTGGTCAGTCATACGCCTCGCGGTAGTACTCCACATGTGGAATTTGAGGGTGTGACATCACATGCACGTGGCAAATGGAGATGGGGTCATTGATGTAAGTAGTTATTGATGATGTCCTAGTAGTCGTTTACCTTTAGGGCAGCGATGAGTTTTTTGCATGTCTTTGTTATGACCCAATTGAGTGTTAGGGTTCCCACCTTATGTGATTTATGTGCATTAAATGAATGTGGTGGGTAAAGTGTAGGCAAGATGTGTTTGCTAACAATTCGAGTTTCTTGTGTTGTATTGTACTTGGGTATGTCTTGCATGGTAGTGTGTCAGTTCTAGATGAGTAGTCGTTTGCAATGACAAAAGAGTTAAGTAGAGGGAACAAGGGGGTCATGGGTAAGAAGTCATTGAGTCTTGGTAATGGATTAGTTTGATTGTGGTCTTCCACTTAGGGGGGTAGCAATCCAAGATAGGGGTGTGGTTAATAGGGCTATTGCAAATTTTTAGAAGCAAAATATAAAACCCGATTATAGTGTTCTACATTAAACTAACACTAACGCATTTTTATTTTAATTAATACTCAATAACGTGTACATAAAATGCAAGGTCATGTTACGACATTGGTGGGTGATTATCCAAATGATCATACTTGTATATTATCACACACACACACACACACACACATATATATATATATATATATATATATATATATATATATATATATATATATATATATATATATATATATATATATATATATATATAGGGTAGGGTTCTAGAGTGAACACTAGGTTGAGAGTGAACTGTGTGAACCAATCTGAGCCATTAATTGTTTAGATATTGGAAATTTTAATAATGACAGTTTTGTAATTATTTTTGTGTGGAAAATAAATGAAAAGGGTATAAAGGTAAAATGTCAACTACTTCTCTCTCCAACTAAATACTTAATTACATTCTCTCTTATTTTTTCTCTCACCAATTAACTAATTTTTTAATTCTAAAAAATATAAACATTATAAAATATTGTTCCATCTAGAACATGATTAAAAATACTATAGAAGTGAATGTACATATATGTATTATACGCATTCACAATTTAAAAAAGTATGTCAATATATGTACATTAACAAATATTGTTCCATTTGATCATCTTCATTAAGTGTACATGTCTGATTTGTAATGTGCACGTATGTACATTCATAATATACTTCTAAAGATAAGTTAATGATATGGTTGTTTAACATGGTACATATATGTATAGCAAGTATCTGAGATGATTGTTCGGCATTGTACATATGTGTACATAACAGTTTCAACACGTATATACATATATGTACATTAACAAATTATATTCTTAACATATATGTACAAATAATACACAAGTGTATAAGTCTTTTATAGACTGATCTGTATATACATATCTTATAAAACATAATTTAGTTAGGTTTAATATTTAATTTTAAAAAGAACATAACAGTTTATTTAAAAAAAAACATCAGCCCTTCAATCTCTTATGATTAAAATAATGAATAAATAATTAAAAATGAGAGAGAGGGAAAGAGAGTTAAGAGGAGAAATTTAAAGGATTTTAATTAAAAATACTTGGCTTATGTCAATCTTACCCTTTTAATCTAAAAAATATCAAGGGCCAAGATTAGTTCACTCAGTTCACTCTCAAGAAGTTGTTCACAAATGAACCTAATCCTATACACACATACACCCCCCGCCCCCTATTTGAGTAATGCCTGCTTTGCCCCTAGTATAAAACCCGTGTCGGCGCACGATTGATCCGATTAAATAATATATATGTTTATGTAAAATATGTTATATTTATCTTGTGAAGCATCACTCCACAAAACAGGTAAGCCTATCACGACCAAAAATATACTTATCTTTTAACTTCGTAAATATATTTTCCATGTTCAATAAATTGCAGAAAATAATACGTTTAATATTATTTATGTTTATTTATCGAAAAACCCATTCGTTATCACGAACGTTTTGCTTATCATTTGTGTATACATATACGTATATATACTGTAGGATCGTGAAATGACCTAACGAGTCGATCAGAAGAGTGCTCAGACAGAATCAGAGACGGAATTCATTGATTCTGTCTTTGTTTAGCTTGTATTCACTATTAATTGTCTTGTTTATTGATCTTGAAACGATTTACAGCAAGTAGACACTTCGACAGCACCTCGGCGTCGGAATCAAGAATGTTACAAATGAACTAGCACTCAAGGTATATATAGTGGTTGCTATTTCGTTTGAAGGTGACCAATGTCAGTTCAAACGAAATTACACATGGTGATTTCGTTTGAACTTGCACATTACACTTTCAAACGAAATTACCTCCAATCCACATAAATCCTTCTCTATTTCTCGTATAACGCGCCCTGATTTCACAATTCTAATGTAAGACTCGATACAAGACGAAGTCGACAGACGGATGCACTAACAGACTCCCCTTCGGATGTTGACGAGTCTGAAGTATCGAGTCTTCAACGTCTTCGGGCTTCCAAAACTTCTCTTCTAATCCAAGACTCAAAGGAAGATGAAGTCGACAGACAACTGCACCAACAGACTCCCCCTTGAATGTTGACGGAATCTTCAGTGAGAGTCTTCATTATGACGACTCTTCAATCTTGATCGGTCTCCTTTCTTTCTTATCATGTACCAGTATCTTCTCTTTGGCTCTAACCTCATCAGACTCCCCCTTTCATCATGATGGGATCGCTGTTTGGAATTAGCTATCACCTTGAGATCAAACACTGGCTTTAGTTCTGTTCAGCTCATCTCCTGCACACATTTTCTCATCAAAACATAAGTTTTCACTTAAATCAATAAGAAAAACTTACTAGTAATAGTTACATCAAGTTCAAATTAATGACCCTGATTAACTAATCTCAACTACTTTCTTAAATCAAAATTTTCATTTAAGCACTCACTCCCAACCCTGTTCATCATGTTCAGCACTTGAAACTTTGAATATCAGCTCTCCAACACCAGTTGTCGAATTTTTTTTTGTATTTTTCAAAATTTATGCTAAAACACACTAAAAATCTTTTTGGATTTTTGATAACAAAGGAATGCAGTAAAGCAATATTTACAAAAAATATTTTTGTGAGTTTGCACAAGAGGATCATATCAGTTTATGTGACCAATCACTAGCACCGTTAAGTTTTAAACATTTTCAGTTCTAAACGATTCACATTGATTGACGATATTGTTGTCCACTTAAACTCAATCTAAAAACTTTGGAAATGCTTACCGATACGTTAAGGTATATTAATTTTGCACTAAATTCTTATGGACCCCACGATCTCAGCATATCCCCTCATCATGCAATACACTGACTCAAGTAATGCCTTTAAACTTTTATCAACTGTGATTTGTGCGAAAATAAAGCAGAATGTTTAAACATTAACAATCAGGTCTATACTTCCGTATACGCAGAGAAAGTCCAATGTTTAAACAAAATAAGAAAAATAAAACAAGTTGAAGGTGTTTAGGCTTTAACCACTAGGTCGATACTTCCGTATACGCAGAGGTGATCCAAAGCTTAAACGAAACACCAAGAAAAATAAAGCAGAACGTTTAGGCAATAACATCCAGGTCGATACTCACGTATACGCAGAGGATGTCCAATGCTTAAACAAAATAAAGAAATAAAACAAGTTTAAATCTTTGCAAAATAAAATGCACAATCACAGCGACTTTTTAGCAAAGTTGTGAAAGTTCACAAACTTAACCAGTTTTATGTCTTTCGACAATCAGCGATTACTGAGTAGGCACACAATCAAGAAGGACAAAACTAAGTACTATGCTTTTGACCATGTTTCCCACTAGAACTAGGCTTTTTCATTTAAGTTTGTATCGTTATCGCAAATCTACTAGTCTAGCTGAGCCTATCGTCACATCCTTAGTAAGATCGTTTATCACATTTTATCTCTCCATTTCTTTAGCATGCTGTGATAGTCTCACTGATCTACTATCATTTCCTCTTTTTACAACAAAACTCATTTTTGCATTTTTCAATGTTTTTGACATTTTCAAATTTTTTTAAAATTTTTACTCCCCCTAAAATCAAAATATGTCTCAATTTTGATTTTCTGGGAAAATTTGAAAACAGCTGTACAAGAAATGTGACAACATGATGAGAATCACTTCAATTCTCCATTCACTTGGCTTAAACAATCAGAACTCCCCCTGACAACAAAACATTTTCCCATAGTGATTTCAAAACACTTCAGTTTGTTTTAATCAAAATGGTTTATCCGGAAAATTTGTTTTGTGAGTCATTTCTTCAAACATGGGGTTTATTCTTCACCTTGTTTTCTTTAACCACTTGTAAAAACTAACATTTTTAAGATCAATCCACAAACATCACTTGTAGAAAATCAAGTACAACTTAATGTCCCTGATTTACCACTTTTAAATCGAAATCACTTTCGTGAATTTCTCAAGAAATGTGTCGATACCTGCTCCACACTTACCAACCTGGAAGCTCCGGCAAGTCAGGTTTTTCATTTAAACAGTTTCACCCAAGCCTAACGGTCCTTGGGTGATTTTGAATTCTTGTTCAACAATGGTGGAAAATTTACATCATCCATTGTTAGACTAGAATTCTCAACTTTTACCTCAACACATGGCTCTTCTGGCTTTACCACACCAGATTCATTGCCTGAACTTGGCTTGTCTGACTTTGATGGGTCAGATTCATTGCCAACAACTGGCTCCTTTGTTTCCGGAGAAACAAATTCATCACCAGAAAGTGAATTCTCCACTTTTTTTACTCTCTCATCTGTCCTCAGATTTTTATCTGATGAATTCGTTTTTCTTGATTTGTTATTCTTTGGCGAGCAAGACGATTTATCAGAACTTTTATCTGTTTTACCAGTTGCATCCGAGGACAAAATCCTTTCGAGATACTCTCTCGCTTTCTTCCTCTTCTTCCTCCGTCTGTCTTTTTGCCCCTGCGAAAGCTTTTCTTTCGGTTCTAGAACTTTCTGTTCTTTGGGCTTTGCTTCGACTTTGACTGGTTTCTTCTTTTTCATTTTCTGAGATTCAGCCCTCGATCTTCCCATAGATCTCATTGGGCAATCTCTGGCAATGTGACCTTTGATTTGGCAATTATAGCATCTTCTTGTCTCAAAACACTGACTTTGGCAGTTAACAGCAATGTGTCCTCTAAAACCACAGTTATAACACATTCTGTTATCGTACCATTCACCACTTTCATACCAAACATTCAGATCATAGCATTGTCTGGCTTTGTGGTAATCACCACTCCTCTTGAAAGCTGGATTTGGCTTTTGAGGACTGTGGTCAAACCTGCACCACTTATTACCAACAGTTTTTGAGTTTTGATTTTCTAATTTTTGTTATTTTTAATCACGATTGGATGATTGAACTGATGAGCTTTTATTTTCTTTTTGAAGATTTTTCGGTTTTTTATCCTTTTGATTTTGTTCCACATTCTTCTTTACAGGTTTTTACGTTGAGCATTCACCTTTTTTAGTAGAATGTAGAACAGTTTCTTGAAACATTTCATTTAATTTCCAAAACTATTTTTCTTTTTTCAACTTCATCATCAGTTTTCTCATCACAATCTTCAACTTTGACTTTGTCAAAGTTTGTGACATTGTCACTTATTGGAACATAATTGATCGGTTTTGGACAAGGATGATTCAGAAATTCTGACGAGATCACAAAACCTTTCAATTTCTCTTCAAGCTCATCAATTTTATTCCGAGCAATTTCAGCTTCTTTTTCAAGCCGAATAATTGTCTGAAGATGAGAATTTATTACCTTTTGTTTTTCAATATTATTTTTACTAAAAACAGATCTCCCATCTTCAAGAATCTTTATTTGACTTTGAAATTTTTTTTCAGTTTTTACTTTTTCATTTTCAAAAAAATTTATTTTCTTTTCAAAATCTTTTTCATTTTCTTTCAAATTGTTGTTTTCTAATGTCAAACTATCCAAATCACTCAACAGTTTGACATTTTCAGATTTCAACTTCTCAAAATTTTCTTGCAAAACAAGAATCTGTTTATCATCAGATTGCTTTTCATCCTTCAAGTTTTTGATCTCCAATGTCAAACTCTCCAAATCCTTCAAGAGTTTGATATTGTCAGCTTCAAATTGAACACATTTAGAGCACACAGATTCAGAATTTGAAGATCCAAGATTTTCTGATTCTTCATTCTTTGAAATTTCCTTTTTCTCTATCTTGTATGTTCCTGCACAAAAAAATTTAACGAAATCAAGAGGATTCGCATTCTCATCAAGATAACAACCCTTCTTGTTATCATATGTCAAAACATTTTTTTCACTAAGACATACATCAATTCTTTTGTTCATTTCATCAATCACATCCAAACTCATTTTATCAAACTTTCCTCTTATTTTATTCATCAATTCTTTCTTTTTCTCATAAATTTCAGACACATGAGTTTTAAGTTTGCTTATGAATCTTTGTAGATGTAATTTTGAAAAACTTGAATCCTGTTTTATACTTTTCAGTATATTGCCATTCAACAGGTAATGCATCAGCAAATTTTGCTATCTTTTCAGCATCTGTCAAATGTATCTCATGTCCTTTTAAACGCTCAAGTAAAACTGTGTATCGGTTTACCAGATCATCCAATGTTTCATTTTTCAAACACACAAAATATTTAAACCTTTTAACCCAACCATCTTTTTTTACATTTCTATAACTATAATCTATATACCCTCTATACCAATCATTTAACCTTTCAAGATTATTATTTTCCATCTCATCAAACATTTTCAAACAATGAACTTGACATTCAAACAATGCTCACATGCAAACAATGACTTGGGCCAATAACTACTTGTGTTCAAATAATGTGATTGGGCCGAACACTTTGAAGGATCTTGAACCAAGCAAATAAATGATCAGACAAACTTATCTCTAATTGGACCTAACAACAACAACTAATGACAAACACTTTTGAATGTCTGATTGGGTCGTTCAATTAAAGGCCTGATATATTCTCGTAATCACGTTAGTGGACAACAAAAATGTATGGGCCGACAACTACTTTCACAATTCAATTAAACAACTTCGTTCAATGTGATATTATTGGACCGCCCAAATATGATTCACGTGAACTTTGAAACGGAATCTCACTCAAACAGAATACCCTAATCTCGTTTGAACAAAACACAATCTCAAATGAAATCACACTTTCAACCTAACACCTGATTTTGTTTGAGGAAACACAAGTTCAAACTGAATAATGTCCTTGAAACGATATCACTTGATCTCGTTTGAACCTCTTCAAACGATATTACGCTTTCAAACGAAAACACCAATTTCAAACGAGATCACCTGATTTTTTCAAACTAAATCGCGATTTTCAAACGGAATTAACCTCTTATCTCGTTTGAAGGGCTGCTGACATCATCTTTTGCGATCTGATTTCAAACGAAATTACGTATTTGATCAAGTTTTAGTTCGATTTAAAATCCAAAACTCTCAAGGATTGATTAAAACACTGTTATGCACACATTGTGAGAATTTTAGCCAATTTTAACCGTGAAAACTTGATTAATTTTGAAAAGAAGGTGTAGAAATCAGAATTTTTCAGCGAAAACGAGCTAAACGGTAAGAACTCTTCCTCCTGAGCTCTGATACCACATGTAGGATCCTGAAACGACCTAATGAGTCGATCAGAAGAGTGCTCAGATAGAATCAGAGGCGGAATTCATTGATTCTGTCTTTGTTTAACTTGTATTCACTATTAATTGTCTTGTTTATTGAGCTTGAAACGATTTACAGCAAGTAGACACTTCGACAGCACCTCGGCGTCGGAATCAAGAATGTTACAAACGAACTAGCACTCTAAGAATATATAGTGGTTGCTATTTCGTTTGAAGGTGACCAATGTCAGTTCAAACGAAATTACACATGGTGATTTCATTTGAACTTGCACATTACACTTTCAAACGAAATTACTTCCAATCCACATAAATCCTTCTCTATTTCTTGTATAACGCGCCCTGATTTCACAATTCTAATGTAAGACTCGATACAAGACGAAGTCGACAGACGGATGCACTAACAGACTCCCCCTCGGATGTTGACGAGTCTGAAGTATCGAGTCTTCAACATCTTCAATCTTTATCAGTCTTCGGGCTTCCAAAACTTATCTTCTAATCCAAGACTCGAACGAAGATGAAGTCGACAGACAACTACACCAACATATACACACATTTTCAATCAATGAGCATGTATCATGTTATATACATACATACATACTATACATGCATACATACATATATACATACATACATTCATACATACATACACACATACATTCATAAATACATACATTCATAAATACATACATACATACATACATACATACACACACATACACACACACATACATATACACATACATTCATACATACATACATACATACATACATACATACATACATACATACATACATACATACATACATACATACATACATACACATACACATACACATACATACACACAGACACACATAGGGGGGTATTGCACGGTCCTCCCAACCGCTGGAGTGATCTCACTCCACAAGCTAGCTTAGCCCAATAGCTGCCTGGCGGTTACTACCCAACCGGAAGCGAAAGCCTGGAGGGTGTGCCTGCCAGGATTCGAACCTGGGTCCTCTGGGAAGAGGTGGGTGAGGCTGGCCACTGGGACACCCCAAGTGGTTACACACACACACATACATACATACATGTAATTATATATAATTACATTTATATATATCTTAACACTCCACACTTAGCCAAATAATCGATTTTCTGAAAATATATTTTTACGACAGGTTGAAAATATATACATTTTTACAACGACTCGGAAATATATAGCTTTTTATAACAACTCGAAAATATACATATTTTTACAACAACTCAGATATATATATATATATATATATATATATATATATATATACTAGGTTATAACCCATGGTACCCATGGGTCGCTCTATTTTAAAGATATTAATATTTTATTAATCTTATTAAAGCGGTTTTTTTATAAAATTTGTGAGGATATATATTCAATAATTCAATGTTAATCGTATATTCGTATATAAATATATATATATATATATATATATATATATGCAAACAATGCGATTTATCAATGGTAACAATTACCATATAATTTTCAACATATTACCAGATAATTTTCTACGTATGTAGAATGATTCAGACCAAGATGAAAGGATGATAGAACGTCTCGCCATTCTCTGTATACACATTTGAAGCGGTGAATTGATATAGCATTTAGCTTGGTTAAAATCTCATAGAATAGCATTTTAAAAGGAATATAAACCATTGTACGAAAGAATGAAACATATAATGTATTATTGAGTATAGTATATATATTAATAACCTAATTTATATAAGTAAAATGAAAATGAACTTGAAACATAAGTTCAATTTAGCCCATTTCCATCTATTGAAATGTTGATTACTATTTAATAGAATCAACTAATCCATTTAAGTATTTGTTCAAAGTTATTGCAAATATTCCACTTTTTTAAAATGTTATCACCCGGGTGGTAACCCGGATAGGAAAATTTTATATTAAACATACTCACAATTGTATAATTAAAATAAACTTAAATAACGTGGCGTATTAGATAAGTTAATGACAAAGTGCATACTTTGTTTTCGAGCATTCTATAAGCATAGAAGTGTCTCGGACTCGTGCCGTGATAATTTTTAAAAATTATAATCGAGTCCCCCTATACAAAAATAACCAACCAAATTATAAGTGTTCAAATATATAAAATAAACGTTGGTCTAGATACTATTCTACTATTATGTTACTTTATATTTTGGTAATCTCATACCCATACCTGACTCAATACACCGTCTATTATACAGGTTAATGTTATCATTGTCTTGTCATACACAGTTATAGTAAAATACATTATACGTATAGATTATGACTCACATACTAATTAATATGAGTAATCAGTATTTAATTATATGAGTGATTACTTAATTATATGAGTGATGATCATATAAACAGAATTAGGTAATAATAAGTGAAATATGGAACTACTTTGGCATTAACTGAGCATTTTCTTTGTGTTTCTATCTCAAGTTTTATCCCTCGCAATAATAACTTTGAAACATCACATCCAATTATCCAAATAGCAGGTCCCTGAAGCAAGTCTCAGGATAAAACAAAAAGACATAAGTCATAAGTTAATACAGTACATCACCTAAAAATGTTAAAAACATATTTTGACATAATAAGCGAATGATTAATTCATACCTTATAAATAAAAAAATATATATTAATTATTCAAATAAATATTTACAATTGTACATATTATCAAAACGTGTTGTATATCATCATTGGTCAACTCCAAAAATGGTCTGAAACCTTTCTAGTCTCGACATCAGTTATCTGTAAATAAAACAATATAATTAGTAATACATCAATATGGTAATGTAGATTCAACTTTTAATACTTGTGAAGCATTAGATCAGAAAGCGCCAGCAAATGAAGATCAATTTTAGGGTTTCCACAAAGAATGAATCAATCGACTAAAAAACATAAACAAATAGAATGTATAGTTTAACAAAACATCAAGCAATTGACAAAAATATCTTACCAATCAATTGTGTTCGAATGATGTAGACAGAAACGTGGATCTACAAGAAACACTTGTCTTATAAGAATGTAAATCAAACCAAGAAAAATTATGACATTTAAAGTAAGAATACAAATCAATCAAATACAGGAGACTAAAAACACACCATATAGATAATAAAGGAATTTGCCTACAATCGTTTGAATGAATGATTGAATGTCTGAAAAAGATAAACAACACAGATGAGAGATAGAAAGTATGGAGCGTATTGGTGGAGATAAACAACGGAGAGATGTAGTGAAATGGAAAGTTAGGTAAAAACGTAAAAGACATTTACGTTAGCGGTGCGTGATCCATTATAGTGATCATAAGAGGATTTCTAAATGAAGCTACCAAAAAGCAACTGACCAGCAAGCATCCGGTGTAAATAAGTGAAGCTGTGTTTTACCTTTTTTCCCTTTGCGCTCCTAAAACCACCGTAAATGTAGCGCGGACCACCAATATTGGCAATTTTAGCATGTATAAACCAGAACAAACTTCTTCACACGAATGTCCATCAAATAATTATAAAGCATATAGTTAAATATGTTAGATGAGAACAGTTGAACATGATTACAAACATATAAAAGCATCAATGTAATGATTTCGCTTAATTTCTGGTAGAACTGGCTAATTATTTTAGTGGTTTGTTTATCAAAATTTATTCATAATAATATTTGCTTACTGCCTTTCGGATAAACAATATGTGAACCAAATTTGCCGTAAATCCTATATAATACTTAGTTCAAGCAATTGAGTTCTCATGGGATGAGCAAATAATATTGGGTTAAGAACCGGTACCGGTACCGAATATACCGAATCGACTTGATTTCCGATACAGATTTGGTACCAGCATTTAGCATTTTCGGTACCAGTTTTTACCTTCAAATACCGGTCTGTACCGGTACCAAATCATACCGTACCAGGTATTTTCGGTACCGGTACCAATTTTTGGGATGTTCGGTACCGGTTGGTACCTAGCTCATCCCTAATTGTCACCAACATCCCAAAAAACTAAATTTCTCACTCAGATCATCAGTGCGATTTAAATTTATAAACATAACAGAGCAATAGTAAGAAAGATGAATTGTACAAATGGTGAAGCTTTTGTAAGGAGTCCAATTCTTGTGGTATACGTCCAATGAGTCGATATTGGTGCATATAAAGATACTGTAGCTCTGGAAGATTAGCAAGCTCCGGGGTATTTCCCCGTTAAAGCTATTAAATCTCAAGTAGTTGTAGCCATACAAATTTTGTAAACCGATGTAAATCTCCCTGTCGCTGCCATTTGGTAGTATCGCACAATCATGGCACATTTCATATACAAAGTCATCAAAACTGCAAAAATCATTCATACTTAGCAGTGTTATAACACATTTTAAAAATTTGTATTAAATATGTAAATATGGTCATTCAAAAGGCAAGAAAGTTGAATGGCTTACAGAAGTTGATCTTCGTGTATGACCGAAAACGGGACCAATAACTTCGATATCTTACCTTGGGAGGGAAACATGCTTTCATTCTAGAGGCACAACAAACCCGTTTTAGCAAAATAATATTAAGATTTAAGCCCAACCAACCCCTCCACAAATACAGGTCTCTTAACAAAGCTTTTATATGTTTTCACAAGTGAATAAAAGATTGAAAGGGAATAGGCCCATATGGAGATTTTTATGCAACTGAAGAAATATGACCTACAACAACAAAGTATTTTGAAATTTTCAACAAATTACTTGTTTTGATTATGTGATTTAACTATTTAAGATTAAGCTCAATATGTAACCGATGAGTTGTTCACTTTTATGCTCTTTAACAAAACCACAATATAGCACCAAGTAAGCTAACAGATGACCAAAAAAGCGATACTTCATGTCTTATGACTATTGTTTATAAGCATATATAAGATGGACATACATATGCCGATCTTAATTCAATTCAAATATCATTTATTTTTAAAGGATAATGGTACACACTTTTTGGTCTCAATAAAGGAACCGTAGTAACAGTTGCTAATAACCAGAAACTTACCCAATAAAGGAAAGATTAGGTTGATTTAACTTCTTCAACCTTTATTATCGCCGACGACCAGGGTCTGTGCCTCCGTCTCTCGTCGTTCTTCCTCCGACAATTGCCCCTGGATCTTCCAGAAACAATATGTGAACCAAATACAAAAATCAACAAAAAAACAAATCAATGAAAAGCATAAGAGCTTCATTATAACTGGATGGTGCGGTGCGCGTGTTTGCGCATGGCCTTTTTTTATAGTTTTTGATGCACCAGCAATATCTCCACAATTGCAAATATAGATTTGTAACAGATGTTGATAGTGGTTTAGGGCCTAGGCAACTTTGAAGAGTTTGTCCGGTCCATCTATAAAAAAAATTAAAGAAAGAAGTAACACCCAATACCAAGAAATGAATGTGTAAACTATATCCAATATCCAACAACAATTCTATCTATATGTGGATTACTATTTACCAAGCTCAAAGATGGTTTATCGTATGCAACTTGAGCGTAAATTAAAAGGTAGAGAACTTTCATTTTGATCGTTTGCATCGATTCGTCTATGGCTATCCGCATGAGCTAACCACCACCACCGCCGGACGTAATAAAGCCCAAAGCCTCGCTCATTCCTCTGTAATTCTACGGTTTAAGATCTGCGAAGAACCACCTCAGGCCTTTCTCCTCTAACCACCGTTGTACTTGCATGTATATTACGCTAAACATTTTATTTTTATACATATTGGTAGGCTACAATATATCAACAACTGTGAGTAATTAGTTAGGTATTTCTTTTTATTGTTTTTTTCCTATTAGAAAATCAAAAAGTATACTTTCATAAAGTAGTGTCACAGATATCTCAAGAAGCAAAACAAAACATGTTTCAAAAGTTTATATCAAGTTTCTTGGAAATTATTTATTATGAGTTATGTATCGACTTAAAACTTGTGAATTAAAATTTAGTACCAGATAACCACAATAGTATGTCACTGTTATTCAAAATAACTAGTTAAATTTCCGCCCGCGCGTTGCGGCGGGGACCCAATAACTGCAAAACGCGTGTCAGTAACGACAAGCAAATACCAAATATCAAAACATAAATAAAAATGTCGTGAAAAGGATAGTCATTCCGTCCTAAAAAAATGATTTTAAATAACCTAATATATAATAATAGGACCCACACGTCCTACACGTTGGAAATTCGGTTGTTTTCAGTTCAGTTATTACAGTGCTAACACGTTAAAATATGAATGAGCTCGGTACCGTAACGGCACCGAAAGTACCAATCCGGAAAATCATCGAAATTAGGTACCGGCACCGAAAATGCTTGGTACAATACGGTATGGTATTTGAAGGTAAAAATCAATAAATATAGGTATGGTTCTAGACCGGTGTCGAACCGAAAATAACGAGTCTGAAAACGCCAAAAGGTGGGTACCAAATTGGTACCGAAAATGATTTGGTATAGTAAATTTTGTACCGATATGATACCGGTTTGATTACAGGATTTGATACGATTTGCTCATCAATAATCTAAATATCTAATTTAATTTTACATGCTACAATTCATTCATTACGTAAAAAGACAAAAAATAAAGCAAAATAAGTTGTTGTGTATATAAAGCCTAATTCAAACGAAATATAGTTTACTTATTGTGTGTATGAAAAGTAATCTAAACTGTGCAATTACTTGCATTGCTACGTTGCTACAGGATTTGATGAGCTCGGTACCAACCGGTACCGAAAATACCGTTACCGAAATCCCCAAAAGTGGGTACCGGTACCGAATATACCTGGTACGGTACGGCTTGATACGGTCAGTACTGGTACGACACCGGTATTTGAGGGTAAAACCCGATGAATACCGGTGCCGAACGGATACCGAAAATACACTCAGTTTGATAAATTTGATACCGGTACCGGTACCCGATAATATTCATTCATTTCTATTTTGATTAGTGTTCCTTCAATTCTCTTTTTAATATTTATATCTTACTGTTCATTCACTTTAGAATTTAATATATAGGTACTAGTGTCACACCCCAACCGATGGCGGATACATCGGGGCGTGGCACTAAGCGAAACAAATTGTCCAGAAATTTCCATAACAACTATAATTACCAATTATTTAAAGCATCATGTCCCATACCATGACATAAAAAGTAATACAATTATTACAGATAAAATCCAGTCAAATTGTTCTGTTCAGACAACTCAGATTTCTAATACAGACAATTCGTTTATTTGTTTCTAGACCTTTCCTAGCCTCGATTTCACAGCAAGCCAAGCATATAAACATCTTAAGCACCTGCCACATAAGTTAAAGTAAAAGTCAATGCACATAGTGTAAATGTGAGCATACAAGTTTAATAGATATAGTAGAGTTCGAAATCGATTATGCATAAACAGCACGTACACAGTGTAAAATGAAGCACGTTAGTTATCGACATAAACCTATCGGTACCAATAACTGTGGGTTGACTGCCCAAGGCAGTTCGCAATACACACTCACCACTGTGAGCCATGTAACAAATTATCCTTAACAACCCCTGAGTGAACAGGTGCTGAGTCCAAACTAGAGTACTATCGTTGCTAAGGCAGGTATACAGCATTCCATGTGTAAACATAACAAACAAGTATTCATTAAGTCACGTATAACATGTGGTAACGGTTAGCGTTAAAGTATTGCGTAGTGTGTTCGATTGTGGTTTGGAATTAGTAACGTATGTAACACCCAAAAGTGCGTAAAGCGAAAAAGGATCGAGTATACTCACAGCGATGATGGATTGTAGGGAGCGCTTAGTGCGAGATTAGCCTGATCAGAACGATAGCTTAAAAGATAAGCGGCGCGTAAAACGGTGTAAGTTTCGATGGATTGGAGAGCAATCCGATCGGGTGGCCGGTCGATCGGATAATAATCCGTTCGGGTGGTCGTCCAATCGGGTGGCCACTCGATTGGATTGTCACCTCGTTTGGGATGGATCTGTTTGTGTATGATGGCTTGTCTTTTGAAGTTTTCATTGTAGCATTTTGAAAACAGAGAAGTATCTCTACCTTTCAGGTCGATCGATCGAACGGCTGTTCGATCGAACGGAAATCAGGTTGGCGAGGCTTCTCAAGTTGAGAACAAGTTCACAGCAGGACGGTGACTCGATCGGGTTGCAATCCGATCGGGTGGCAATCCGTATGCATTGAACATGTTGAAAATTGTTTAAGTGTTGAAGTCAAAACATCACATAGTCGGGTGGTAGTCCGATCGGGTGACAACTCGATCGGACGGCAATCCGTTCAATGTTCAAACCTCAAATGTTGAAAATAAATGTTAAGTGTGGGACCCAAGGTGCAATCCGATCGGGTGGCTGTCCGGTCGGGTGGCAATCCGATCGGGTGGCTGTCCGATCGGGTGGCAATCCGATCGGACGGTAATCCAATCGGACGGCAATCCGTCCCAGACGACCTGATCGTCTTCTTCACTTGGTTGGTTGATAGTTTGTAGTTTTCTCGAGAGGATTTGATAACGTGCTATACAACAGAAACCCCATCAGGACTTAGTGACCCGATCGGACAGGCATCACCCTAGTCCGACCAGTTAACTGTTCGAGACGGTGTTTCATGTTTAACCCAAAATCAGTAATCTCGTGGATAGAATCCAGATCTTGAACCAACACAACACTAAGAAAGAGTAGAAGGTCAGAACGAGCTCCGAATCTATCGGTTTTGAGTGCATTGAGTGTAAAAGAGTTGAAAGAAAGTTAGAAACCATCTTTCAATCCTTTTTCACTATGAACATATTCAGATCTATGCAAGATCTTTGTTTGTTTATGTGGAAATCGGTTAGATCTAGGTTGTTCTTAGTGGATTGAAGCCAAAACATGAAGTTCTCAAGAACACCACGATGACATCAACCTAGAACACCTCAAATCTAGTGATTTCACGGTTAAAAGTTAAGATTCAAAAGATAGAAAGTTGTAGGAGTGCGTGTAGATCAAGAAAGTACAAGATTTAGGTAGGAAAACTTACAAGAATCGCGAGAAATCTGAAGAAAAGCGGGCTGGAGCGAGTGAGGGAGAGAGAGAGCTGTCAACATCAAGTGAGGTTGACATATGGGGGTATTTATAGGGTTTCCATAAATGGAGAGGGGAATAAGTGCCTGGTTGATCGAGTGGCAGCCCGATCGGGTGGCAGCTCGGTCGGCTGACCACTCGATTCGAGTGCACGGCGCGGTGAGTTTTGCAGTTTCGATTCGCGTGTCGAGCGTTGCGATGCGATAGAGTTTCCTATTCGAATTACTTTTAATCCCAACTACTATATCTAACATACAATCATCCTAAATTACTTGCGTTTAGCGTTTGCGATTCGATTGCGATTGAGTTTCGATTAATCATCACACATGAACATAAATAAACACGCACAAGTAACAAATAAAAGGCACACACACATAAGAACCATAACCAGGATGCGTAATTCAAGTTGCGAGCGCGATTGCGATAAGCGATAAGACATGCGATAAACATCGATTAAACCTCGATTAGTAATAGATACTCCACATAGTACAACTAACGTAAAAACATAAAAAGACTATCTACAAGTCAAAGAAGTCAAAACAGGAATTGAGCAAGGAGTGATGGATCACAATTAGCAATCTTGTCTCTCTTTGACTTCAATCTTGACTTTGACTTTCTAAACACCGGGTGTTACAACTGGTACGACACCGGTATTTGAGGGTAAAACCTGATGAATACCGGTGCCGAACGGATACCGAAAATACACTCAGTTTGATAAATTTGATACCGGTACCCGATGGTATTCATTCATTTCTATTTTGATTAGTGTTCATTCAATTCTCATTCACTTTAGAATTTAATATATAGGAGAATATATATTAGTTGCATCCCATGATCCTGATATCCGATAGTCAACCTCATTCCATATCCGATTTGTAACAGCAGTTGTAAACTCAAAAGCAACATGAACATAATCATCAAAGTAACAACAATTGTTTAGAAAACATCACACAATTCTAAGCATACAATTGCTATTATAACTATACAAAACCACAAATCTTGAAAGCTAACATTACTAAAAGCAACCAAGTTTACATATTAAAACTGGACCCCAAATTTCTACCTAGTGCATTTAAAACAGTGCTTTACAATTATCTTTAATTAATCTAACATCGTCCATAACTATCAGCAAAAGCATACAACACTAAAAATGAGTATTTTCTTTCAATTTAACATGATTACATACCATATGTAAAGATTGTACAACCTGAAGTAGAAACTCTTCTTTAAAAAAACATGAGTCTACGGTTTATCTCCTAGCGCAACAAAACTACCCAAATTTAAATATAGGTAAAATTTGACCTTTTAGTCTCAAGCGATTTAGCCTAATTTTAGGGTTTAAGAGGGAAAACGGTTACCGAATACTCGTCGCGACTACATTGTTGAGAAGTAACAGACAACCACCATCACTGTTGCATCATTGGCATCGCCAGAGTACCACCGCTGTCACCACATTCGCTGATATTCATGATTCATGATTCACACAAAACACAAAATTTATATTTTTTTTAATAAATTCATTCATATTCATGATTCACACAAAACACAAAATTGGCTTCTTCCTTGCATCATTCTCTCCCATCGCTTCCATTAGGAAACATATTGCAGGGTCAAGGGAGTGAGATATAGATAGAGATATATCTATACACGTCACAAATAAAAGTATAAAAATAATAATTTTTAACCTCTAACGTATCCTCTTTCCCTTTCTCCACCATAAATTTTTAATTCGGTTTCTTAAACTTTTTCTTGTTGTAAACTTCACATCACTATTATACAATTTCTAATACACCAGTTCAGTACTTGCTATTGAATTCAATGAAGTAAGTAGTTTCAAGCCTCCATAACACATAGCCTTAGAACTAATATATTCCCAATCTTCTCAAAATGAGAAAAAAAGGAAACTATAGTGGAGTAAGAGACAATTTCTAAAAGATAAGAAAATACGTTATAATGGTCAAGTATTTCAATAATATTATAGCTTAAGCAAAATTATAACTTTAGGTAATTATATTCATGTCATCAATAATTTGCATGGTCCATTTTGGCGGAGCAACACTTTAACTTCATTAAACCATCATCAGAATCTCCCTGGCAAACCGGGCGGGTCAGGTGACGGAACCCTAGAACTACTACCCAGCAAACACAAAAAAATAAAAATAAAAATTGATTCTGTTTTTTAACGGAATTGAGTAAATGTCTTGTTAAGCATCAAGCAATTCAGTTCGTTTGTTCCCAAAAGTGCCAGAATCTTTACATAATAGTCTATTTTCATGTGTTGTACATTGAGATATTTTTTACCTCAGTAAAGTATTATATTGTAGTAAAAGGGAAAAAATATTGTAAAATTACTAAATTAACATATTTAAGTTTTACTTTTAATACCAAGAGACATCATTTGCTATATTTTCAAGTTGAACCAAAACATCAAGTAATTTCAACTTGGACCAAAAATGACTCACAATAGGACCATTAAGGTGTCTTTCAGGCCTTAAAACTTGTTGCATATCTGCTGCGAATCTTGAATAATTTCGCTTGAATACATGAAGATAAGCACCTTTGAACAAAGCAATGGTCCAAACAAAATCATTTTCGGTTTAGTATTAAAACTATGTAGGTTATTTAGCTAAATTCTACTCATTTGATCCATTTAAAATAAAACACAAGAAATGTAGAAAGAGTCCCAAGGCGATGTATTGGTATCAAAGGAATTCACAAAACTTACAGATAGCCGATAACTTCAGTAACTTATAAACCGGCATAAATACATTCATTTAGATTAAACTAACTCCAATGGGAGACTTTCCATACCAACCTGAAATTTTGATACAAACCTACTCTTCAGATTACAAAAATAAATAAATAATATAAAATATAAGAGCGAATGGAGAACACCTACATGCCCCAAATACTCGTTTTGACCCGTTTCCCAACAGGTTAACCATGAAAGTTAACGAAGGAATTGCATTAGAAAAAAAAAGTAATCATCAGTCGAAATCAATAACTCACCAAAGAGTTTCTTGCAAATGCATTTGCTGACTTTTGTTTTATTGGCACCAAATATGACACCGCCAAGTTGAGTTTTTGATAAACCTCTAGTACTTAATGAACCATGATAGGTACCCATATTCAATCCATGCATTTATAAATAATAAAATAAAAAATCTTATAAGCAAAATAGAAGTTTGGTTAAGATATTTTAGCAAACAGATGATATGATTACATAACCAACAAAAAAACCTTCATTTTCAACATTAATATATCAAAGACACATAAAGTAAGCCCAGAGCATTCATGAAAGACATTTTTAAGTCAAACACAACAACATTAATCAATCAAATATATTAGCATTGTTCACTCAAAGATCAAATTGTTATTACAAATTTCACATTAACATGTTTTCCCATTTTGAACAAAAATATTTTCAACCAGAAATCTAATACAAAAGAAAATACTCATCAGTAAGATCAAAAATTTTGTCTAATGTACACATAGTCAATGGTATTGGGGCTTCGATACCATACCTACGAAATGGGAGGAACACTGTCAGGTTCTAGTTCACCAGTGATCCAAAAGATAAAATGTCAAGTGAAAATTGATGTTTATAATATAAAAGATAAAATATACTTCTAAGTATAATTTAGAAATTTTGGCCAACCGAACTCAACTTATTCTGACTCGTTACCTGTATCCCTTGGCTCCTATGAAGCTTCGCCCTTGCACTTTCCATTACGACCATGACTTCATTAACCTGAACTAAAGAAGGGCAAAATTGTCATTTATTTGGCACTGTTTCACTTAAAATTGAGAAACAATTATTAAATAGCATACCAAGTTCTTAATCAATTATCACATACAAATTAATGAAATGTTTAAAATTGTAGGATCGTGTTGCGACCCGAACGAGTCGTTCAGAAGAGATTTTATCAGTTTCAGAGGCGGAAACTAAGAAACCGAGGTCAATTCAGAAATTATACAAACCTCATTTAAAAATTCTCTGAAAAATTTGTAAATTTGTAAATTTGAAAATTTTATCAGAAGAGATTTTATCAGTTTCAGAGGCGGAAAATCTCTGAAAAATTACAAATGATTTAGCTTGAATGGTATATATAGTGGAGGAGATTTAGCTTGAAATGACATGCCACTTTCAAGGTAAATCTTGATTTGAAAGAGCCGTCTGGAATTAGCTATCACCTTGAGATTAATCCCTGGCTTTATCTCTGTTTAAGCTCATTTCCTGCATAAAATTCTCTCAAACACATAAGTTTTTACTTAAATCGATAAGAAAAACTTACTAGTAATAGTTACATCAAGTTCAAATTAATGACCTTGATTAACTAATCAAACCTTTCTTTTACAAAACAAATTTTTCAATTCAAACGCACACTCCCAAACCTGTTCATCCTGTTCAGCACTCGGAATTTTGAATATTAGCTCTTCAACATCAGTTGTCGAAAATCTTTTTGGATTTTTCAAAAAATGAAACATAAATGCAATAACAGAAATTAACTGCAGAAATAAAATATGTACAAACATATTTTTGTGAGTTTGTGTAAGAGAATCATATCAGTTTATGTGACCAATCACTAGCACCGTTAAGCTTTTAATCGTTTTAAGTTCTAAACGATTCACGTAGATTGACGATATTGTTGTCCACATAAACTCAATCTAAAAATATTCGAAATGCTTATCGATACGTTAAGGTATATTAAGATAGCACTAAAATTCTTATGGACCCCACGATCTCAGCATATCCCCTCATCATGCAATACACTAACTCAAGTAATGCCTTTAAACTTTTATCAACTGTGATTTGTGCGAAAATAAAGCAGAATGTTTAAACATTAACAATCAGGTCGATACTTCCGTATACGCAGAGAAAGTCCAATGTTTAAACAAAATAAGAAAATAAAAATAAGTTGAAGTTGTTTAGGCTTTAACCATCAGGTCGATACTCCCGTATACGCAGAGGTGATCCAAAGCTTAAACGAAACACCAAAGAAAATAAAGTAGAACGTTTAGGAAACAACATCCAGGTCGATACTCACGTATACGCAGAGGATGTCCGATGCTTAAACAAAATAAAGAAATAAAACAAGTTTAAATCTTTGCAAAATAAAATGCACAATCACAGCGACTTTTCAGCAAAGTTGTAAAAGTTCACAAACTTAACCAGTTTTATGTCTTTCGACAATCAGCGATTACTGAGTAGGTACACTGTCAAGAAGGACAAATCTAAGTACTATGCTTTCGACCATGTTTCCCACTAGAACTAGGCTTTTTCATTTAGGTTTGTATCATTCTCGCAAATCTACTAGTCTAGCTGAGCCTATCGTCACATCTTTAGTGAGACCGTTTATCATATTTGACATTTACATTTCTTTAGCATGCTGTGATAGTCCACTGATTTTCTATCATTTCCTCTTATTTCAGCAAAACTCATTTTTTTTAAATTTATCATGTTTTTGGCTTTTTCAAATTTTCAAATGTTTTTGGATTTTCTAAAAATTTACTCCCCCTAAAATGCAAACACATTTTAGGAAATTTGAAAACAAACTGTACAAGTAACATGACAACTGATAGCGAATCACTTCAATTCGCCATCCTCTTGGCATAAACAATCAGAACTCCCCCTCACAACAAACTATTTTCCCATTGTGATCTCAAAACACTTAAGTTTGTTTAATCAAAATGGTTTTTCCGGAAAATAAGTTTTGTTGATTTTACCACTTGTAAAATTGGGGATCAAATCATCACATTGTTTTACCAATCATATGTAGGAAATCAGATACAACTTAATGTCCCTGATTTACCACTTGTAAGATCAATCCAATTCAACTTCTGAACCACTTGTAAAAATCACAACCATACAACTTAAACCTGCTTTTCAACCAATTTACCATCTTTTGGTTGAATTCTCAAGGTGCCGATTCCTACTCCTCGCTTACAAACCTGGGAGTTCCGGCAAGTCCTGCAAAATTTCTCAAAAACACATTATACAAACATGATAAAGAATGATGCCGATTCATGATCCACGATTACCAACTTGGGATCTCCGGCAAGTCAGGTTTTTCATTTGAACAGATTCACCCAAGCCTGACGGTCCTTGGGTGATTTTGAATTCTTGTTCAACAATGGTGGAAAATTTGCATCATCCATTGTTAAACCTGAATTCTCCATTTTTACCTCAACCAAAGGCTCCTCTGGCTTGGACGAACCAGAATCATTGCCTGCACATGGCTTGTCTGACTTTGACCTGTCAGATTCATCGCCTGATGGTGGCTTGTCTGACTTTGACACATCAGATTCATCGCCGACCATTTTCTTCTTTTCTTATCTTCTTTCGTCCTCATATTTGTATGTGATGAATTCGTCTTTCTTGACTTTGCAATCAAGGAAGTCGATTCATCAGAACTCTTATTTTTACCAGATGAACCCGAGGACAAGATCTTCTCGAGATACTCTCTCGCCTTCTTTCTCTTCTTCCTCAGTCTGTCTTTCTGCCCCTGAGAAAGTTTCACTTTCGTTTCTTGAACTTTAGGTTCTTGAACCTTCTGTTCTTTGGGCTTGACATTGATTGATTTCTTTGCCATCTTCTGAGAATTAACCCTCAATCTTTCATTTGATCTCCTTGGGCAATCTCTGGCAATATGACCAATGATGTTGCAGTTAAAACATCTTCTTGACTCAAACCTCCAACTTTGGCAGTTAACAGCAATGTGTCCTTGATAACCACATCTGTAACACACTCTGTTATCGTACCAATCACCATTTTCACACCAGATGCTCAGATCATAGCATTGTTTGGATTGGTGATATTCCTTCCTCATGTTTGCTGGATTTGGCTTTTGAACACTGTGGTCCGACCTGCACCACTTATTGCCAACAATTTTAGAGTTTTCATTTTTCGATTTTTGTAATTTTTCATTGCGATTGGATGATCGATCTGATGAGCTTTTATTATCTTTTTGAACATTTTTCAAAATTTTATCTTTTTGTTTTTGTTCCACTTTCTTCTTCAAAGGTTTTTGCTTAGAGCATTCTTCCTTTTCAGTTGATTGTGGAACAGTTTCTTGAAACTTTTCTTTTAATTTCAAAAACAATTTTTGTTTTTCGAATTTTTTATTTTCATCATCAGATTTCTCATCACAATCTTCAACTTTGACTTTGTCAAAGTTTGTGACATTGTCACTTATTGGAACAGAATTTAAAGGTTTTGGGCAAGGAATAGTTGAAGTATTCACAAAAACCTTCAACTTTTCTTCCCATTCATTGATTTTCTTTTGAGCACATTCTGCCTCTTTCTCAAGTCGAATAATCTTTTCAAGATGAGAATTGATTTCAATTTGTTTTTCAAGATTGTTTTTACCAAACATATCTCTCTCATCTTCTAAAATTTTTATTTGACTTTGAAAAACTTTTTCAATCTTCGATTTTTCATTTTCAAAATCTTTTTCTTTCAAAATTTTGTTTTCTAATGTCAAACTGTCCAAAACACTCAACAGTTTGACATTTTCAGATTTCGACTTCTCAAAATTTTCCTGCAAAACAAGAATCTGTTTATCATCAAATTGCTTCTCATCTTTCAACTTCTTGATTTCCAATGTCAATCTTTCCACATCCTTCAATAGTTTGCCATTGTCAGCCTCAAGTTTATCACATTTCGAGCAACCTGAGTCAGAACTTGAGGATTCAATCTTCACAGATTCTTCATTCTTTTGAACTTGCTCTGTCTCCATCTTGTATGTTCCTGCACAAAAGATTTTAACGAAGTCAAGAGGATTCATATTCTCATCAATATAACAACCCCTCTTCATATCGTATTTCATAACATCTTTTGCACTAAGACACACACAGATTCTTTTGTTCAGTTCTACAACCACATCCAAATTTAATTTTTTCAAATTATTTTCTATCCTATTCAACAACCCTCTCTTTTTCTCTTCATTATCATTCATATGTGTTGTAAGTTTACTGATGAATTTACTTAAAGATAATTTTGAAAAACTAGAATTCTTTCTTAGATTTTCCAAAAAATCATCCAATTCAGCTGGTAATCCATTAGCAAACTTTGATATTATTTCAGCGCTTCTGATATCATTATCTTGTTTTCTTTCAAATGATCAATCAAACAATCAAATCGCTTCTCCAGATCATCTAATTTTTCATCTTTCTTACACAGAAAACAATCGAACCGGTTAATCCAAACATTCTTGGACAAATTCTGATAAGAACTACTGAAATATCCTCGATACCAGTCATTTATCCTTTTAAGATCATTGTTTTCTTGTTCATCAAAGATCATTGCCATTTTTCTAACCATCCCGACAAAATTTCCAATTCAAAACAAAATCAATTTTGATGTCAAAATCCACTAACTCAACACCTTTGAATGCCAATAAATCTGATTGGACCGTAAAAGAGTATTCACATGCAGTCGATTGTATCTTGTTATGTAAGACTAATATCACATGCAAACACAAATGATTCTCATCATTTCTTGCAAACTGACACAACACATGCAACAATGATATTATCACATAAAATCTGAATATAGGCTGGACACTTATTTAATTCTAATTAGGCCTTTAGATCCACTATGCCGACAAACTATTTAATGATTCACATATTACGATTTATTTTTCACATGTACAACAAATACAAAATGATTTTTTAATGAATTCTATAGCACCGATAATGAGTGACACCTGAAACGTTCACATGCAACTGTTTCAAATGATAGATTGGCTGATGATAATCACGTGGTAGACACTATTGACTTTCAAGCGAAATTATCACTATGTTTCAAGCTAAATCTCAAACTTTCAAGCGAAATCTGCAAATTGTGAACTTTCAAGCGAAATTATCAACTAATCTCAAGCGAAATCATGATCAAAATGTCAACACTCAAGCTAAATCAACCCATAAACTCAAGCGAAATCGTAATGACATCATCATTTCGATCTGATTTTGGTCCGATTGAACAAGTAAATGATCGAATTAAGTTCTGAAACTTTCAAGGGTTTGTTAAAACATGTTTTCGTACAATATGTGAGAATTTGAGCCGATTTTAACCGTAAAAATTTGTTCGATTTTGAAAGAAGGTGTAGAAAATCAGAAAAAGTGACAAAAACGAGCTGTTTTGGCGAAATCTCTTCCTCCTGAGCTCTGATACCACTTGTAGGATCGGTTTGCTACCCGAACGAGTCGTTCAGAAGAGATTTTATCAGTTTCAGAGGCGGAAACTAAGAAACGATTGCGAAACAGCTTGCGTATCACTTTAACACTGATTATATTGATATACTATCGTTTACAATCAGTCCTCACACCGGCAGCACCTCGGTATGGAATTTCAGAAAACCTTACAAATGATTTAGCTTGAAGGCTATTTATAGATGCGTTGATTTAGCTTGAAATGACACATGCCACTTTCAAGGGAAATCAACATGTTGATTTAGCTTGAAACTGTCAAGTGATACTTTCAAGGGAAATCACCACGTTCAAGCTAAATTACCTTAAACACATTCTAAAACCTCTTATACTCTCGTATAACAAGATCTAATCTAAAAATTCTAATCTGAGACTCGACATAAGACGAAGACGACAGATGAATGCACCAACAAAAATCCCAATCTAACATAAAAAAATAAAAACCAAAAGATCCAATATCTCACAATACATAAAAACAACATAAAAAATGAGATTATTATTAATATTAAGAATTACCTAAGAAGATGAAGATCTTCAAGTGTTCTTGGAAATCCTACAACGTAAGATAAACTCTGAGGAGACCTACAACCAAACATAACACACCACACGCACCCGCTACTTTCCAGACATGATTGCCACTACATAACCATCGCTCAACATTAGGGTTCGCAAATACAAACATAGAACTTAAATGTTGAATCATAAAAAAAAATCGTATAATAAAAGTTTAGGACTACAATACAGTAAAAAAATCAGGTGTATTAAGGCAAAAAAAAAGGCTTACATGGTCTCTTGATAGATATAAGCGGACTTCGGTGAGGCAGAATGCAAGACCCATAATAGGCCAAAAACTACTGCCGCGGTGGGACATAGCCGCCGATCCAGCGAGATTATTCATCTATTCGTCATCGATTCAATGGAAGGATAATCGGTTATTAGAAGGCAGGAGACAATCGATTGAACTCAATGACAGGGTGAATTAAAGATAATCAGTAATTTTTGTTATAAATTTCTTTTTTATTCTGGTTTTATGGTAATTTTTGTCTTAATTGTTTTTTTCATTGTGTTATTTTGTTATAAATTTATTATGTTCGGATTTGACGTTGGGTTCTAACTTGTTTTCTTTTTTAAATCATAATTTATAATTTCATAATTAACTGTGGCCTAAGTTTTTTTTTTTTTTTGGGGGTAACACTTTTATATGGCAAAAATTGGAAATGTAAAGCTAACTTGTAGCTGCAACTACTGCTATAACTACGACTCTAGCTTCTACCACGTCGAGCTGGAGATGGAGTTCTTGAGTAGCTTCGTCCACGCCTACTTTGAACACTTGATAAAATAAGTTTTTTTTTTAATTTGTATTGGTAAAATTAGACTTTTCAAATGAACAAAAGATATGCTAATAAACTTACACTTTCTTGGGGTTGTTTTGACAATCCTTTTCCATATAAACTCGCTCACCACAACCACAACCACAACCACAACCACAACCACAACCACAACCACAACCACAACCACAACCACAACCACAACGATAACATTTATTTTTCTAGTCGCCAGCTTTGAAATCTCGAGCGCAATGGGCATCAAGTCCACAACTGAAGTTTATATTTTTAAGTAGACACATGTTAAATAGTTGCTTCAAATAGTCAGATTATGGTTGATTATTAGAGTAATAATAAGTATATAACTCATTAATGAAAAGTTCAAAAAATGGGCAGGCCTCGTATTTTGACCGGTATTTAGTATGTTTCGACCTGAGCCCATTTTGAACAGTTAAATAATGATCATACTGTCAACTATATATGAAACCAAAATATAGCATAAAAGATCATTAATAAGAACCTCTTTCCGCTTGCTGAAGAAGTTCTTGAAGCTTCCTCTTTGTGGCTTCAAGCTTGTCTTGATCGGTTTCTCCACCAGAGGAAATTGGTTTCTGTATACATCACGATCTCGTTCAGTCTTAGATCTAATTTGATATTCTTAATTTAATAGAATTATACGCTGTCTCAATTTAACCATTAAGTTGATATGCAATCTGTACACATCAAGTTAGAGCATTCACATTCGATATCGTATATTGAGGCTTATCTTTAAAATTAAAACAATAAAATAAAAGAATTGCACAATCAATTTAGATAAGTTTAACTCGTGAGAACCATAGTATCGTATTATACAAAGCTTACTTGAGGGTCCCATGAAGATGTCCAAAACGACTTTAGGCCTTTGTACTTCATCAGGTCTGAAACAAAACATCCAATAGAATGAAAAGAAAAGTTGTGGTTCCGCTAATATGTTACATGTCAACCCATTTGACCTGTTTTTCCTTTTAGTTGATTTTTTTATTTGACATGTTGAGATAAAACACAACCCGGATCAAGTCATTCATAAGTTAACTAAGAGATATTGCAACCTCTAGTTCTATGATGTTTACATGTTGTAAGACTTACCACATTGCCAAAATGACGGTCCATAGTTTCAACTAAGAGATGTATATATTCTAGTATTGTAACCTCGTTCTTCGAAGAATAAAAAACACACTTTTTAGGAAGATAAGAAACTGAATATGAACACTTTTATATGGCAAAAAATGGATAGAACCATTTGTTTCACCTAAGCTAATATCCATATTTATTAAAAACAAAAAATTAACCATGTCAAATGAGTTATATACGTAACTTAGTTTTATAAAAAATGGGTCAAAGCCAAGACGACAAATAGAACCATTCAGCGTAAAAATAAAAACAACATTAAATCAACCACAAATTATATTATACTATAATAATATAATATAATATAAAAATCAAATGAAGTAATAGGTGCATACCTTCAACAACCCTTCAACAATATACTTTATGAGAAGTTAATAGATAATTTATCCCCCAAATTAGTGTTTGCACCATAAGTTATATTAATATATGAGAATATAAAAGATAATTTCTGCAATAAAATGCCAGATCCACAGTCCAAATAAAAATCAACAGGTGATAAAAATAAGGGTTATTGGATTTTAATAATCCTAAGTTTCACTAGTTGGCCGATAATAATCCCAACTTTAAAAATTCCCTCCAATAATCCCAACTTGTAAAAGTTTGGCCGCCATTGATCCTTTTCTAACATAGGTGCACTTAAATCAATTCAGGAGTCTCTAGGTGTAATTGAATCTATTGAGGAGACCAAATTCTTATATGTTTGAAAAGGATCAATGGCTGACAAACTTTTACAAGTTGGGATTATTAAAGGAAATTTTTAAAGTTGGGATTATTATCGGTCAACTGGTGAAACTTAGGATTATTAAAATCCAATAACCCTAAAAATAAAGTCAATTAAGGGATAATAATTTTGAACCTGGATTGATGATCATGATGTTGAAGCTCGTATGTGTGCTAATTTATCCCCCAAATTAGTAAATGGCAATGAGATGATGGGATTTTTAGTCACTTTTGGTGCCCTAATTCATTATCCATCATTAATACAAATCGCAAATAGAGAACAAATTAACTAAATGACTCACAATTAACAACATAATTTTTATCAGATTACAAATGGTTTGGTGTCGTATAAACTCATGGATCTATTTTGAAATAAACTAATAAAAACAAAGAATCAAACATTCAGAAGCGTACACCAACTTTGATCTTTTTCTCTACTTGCGAGGAATTGAAAAACCCGATCCGTCAAAAACTTATCAGATGAAGATCGATCGGCTGGAACGGGGGCCTCTCCGTTAGGGTTTCAAATAGGAAAGAAGATGAAAACTTGAAGAATGAAAAGGAAATTAAACATGAATAAAACTTATAAACGGGTGCGCACCTTGCGATCGATTCGAAAAACTTTGAGAATGATGAAAGAAAATGAGGAAAAATATGGAAGGTTATCAATCGATATTAGGGCTAATCTGTGCTAAATTGTTAGCAATTTAGGGGTTTTATTTGAGGATAAAGAGATGATTAGGAGACAAAAGAATATGGTGTATTAACCTTTGAAACTCGTAACAAATGGATCTGCAGGAATTGTGTGGGAGGGAGGCTGCTAGGGTTTAGAATGAATGGGTGAAGGGAGAACGGGAAAGAACCCTTTATATTGTATCCATATTAGCGGGTCGGGTTACCAAAATGGGTATTCTAGAAAACAAAAAAGGTGGACGGGATTTTGGAGCCAAAAAGCAAAACTTAGAGGCCTAATTTTTTGACACATCAGCAAACTTTAACACATTTATTATATATATATATATATATATATATGTGTGTGTGTGTGTGTGTATATGTGTGTGTGTGTGTTTCTCACCCGAAATACATCCATGTGAAAATACATAAAATTTTCCGTAAACAACAGCCATTTTATTGAAAACCCGACTTTTACCGAAATAATGTATTTTATACTAAAAAGCACTCATATGTTTTTAAAACCCGTTTTCTACACAAACCCTTGTCCCCATTATATTTCACCAAATCTTTGCTTTAACCACTAAAGTTGTTACTGAAAACGCTTGATGATCTTAACGTGATCACCAAGTCATGCTTCCCAAACTTAGCTTATATTATGTTATGTTGAAATACCATTTGAAAACCATTTTCACCATCTTTATCATGTTAATATACATATATATATATATATATATATAGAGGAAGGTTAACGTACATTACGGCTTAACGTACATCACGTACGACAGGTAATTACGCACGTTCATTTTAAAATCACGCATGTTATAACTCAAAAATCCAAAACGACGCATGTTGAAACACAATAATCACGCTTATTGAAAACATTAATCACGCATGTTATAGAACAAATCACGCACGTTGTTGTACGTGAAGTACTGAAGTACGTTAAGCCGTAATGTACGATATACTTTTTCTATATATATATAAAGGGGAAGGTTCATTTGAGAAGAAATTTAATGTGAGAAGAAAAAAGAAAAAGGGCATATTAGTAAAATACTATTTCATTTATAACTCATATCATTAATTTTTCTCTCTTTAATTAATTAGTCAACTAATCATTAATTATCCTACATATAATATACAAAACCTACACATATCAAAATTTTCCTACATATACCCTACACATAATAGAATTTTATCCTACACAGTCGAAATTTATCCTACACACCTCGAAATATATCCTACACAACTCGTAATTTATCCTACAGAACTAGTAATTTTTTCTACACTTTAAATTAAGTTGTTTTTTTAGTTTGGAAAAAGTATATATTTTGAAAAGGAGTTACAATTTTCATTTAGTTAGTTATTAAAGGGGAAGAATACAAATTAATGATTTATGTAAGTTTTACCAATATACCCTTATATTAAAATTAAATGCAAATATTAAATGAAGTAAAATGAAGCATTCTTATTGGTTGAAAGTTCTTATTTTTTCTTCCTACAAAAAAATTCTTCTCATTTGAACCCTCCACTATATATAAATTCTCACAAGTATATATATAGCACATAAACATATATAGATCTATTTTAACACCTTATAAACCTTAATCTTTCCAAGCTTTACCATTAAAACTTATTAACATTAGATTTTACATTTTAACCCTAAACATCATCATCAACATCATCTACCATCATCAACACCTACAACAAGTTTCATAATCATACATAATCTTATAAAATTTCCATTTTTATCAAGAATGACCTCATGAATATTTTATCCTCATACAAAGACCCTCAAGTTTCATAACAAACATTTAATCATGTATAATCTCACAAAGTCAACTATTATCACATATACAACCATGTTTCTTTTCAAGATCATCACTAAACCACCAACATGCTCTAAAAATATACTTTGTTTTTATTTAAACTCATCATGTATCTTAACAAACTCATTAGTGATCTCTTGCATCTTTATACATAATCTATACTATCTATAATAAGAGATTATGAGCTGATGTAAATCTGCCTATGTGTCAACTTCTAAGGTATGCCACATGTCAATGATGATGTCATAATTCCCATTTATTAGAAGACTTTAAAATTCAAAAATGGCCCACATTCACCTTTTCAAACCACTGCCATCAAACCACTGACCCTCCAAACCTCCAAAAACAACTGCCCATTCAAACCACTGCCTATTAAAAAATTTGGCTCCACTTTCAAAATTTAAACATGGCTCCAGATTCAAAAACACCTCTATGCTTCCATTAATTTCCAATCAATTATTCTCTTTCTTTATATTCATTCGCCACTTTCTCTCTCTAAAAACACCTCTATGCTTCCATTAATTTCTAGTGAGATTGTAAAGTGAGATTTGAACCTTCAACTGTAATCAACGATCTCGCCGACCACCGCTGCTCAAAGCGAATCTCTACCAGGAACGAGTGTTGATTTGATGTTGATTTGAATTCGATTTAGAGATTCTGATGAAATCAATACCTCACCCACACTCAAAGCCCGTCCTTACTCCATAAACACTCCGACGACTGAAACACCCGACTGAAGAATCGAGCAAGAGAGAAAGGTTGAGAGAGAGATTGATGTGCAAGGAAGCATGAACGGAGGTATCTATTGGTATTATATATCTACAGGTATTATATATCTATTTGTGTGAACTATCCTTTTGAGAGTAATGTGAGAATGATATTGTTATTAACAACCACTAAAAAGGAATATATTCAAATTTTAATTTAGGTTGACTAGTCTTTACTGTTAGAATATGTATTTTTGTAAAGGAGTGTATTACTCCTAATTTTATGCATTCCATCGTGTATATATGGGTGAATATTTTGAATGGCAAAACACATCTTTTGACTTTCTCATGGTATCAGCCAGAAAAAGACAACAACCCTAATTTCCTCTCTCTTTTTTTTCCCTGTTTCGCCTATCCTCTCTCATTGCCCCCATCTTTTTTTCTACTTTCACACTTCATCATCTATGGCAGGCTCCTCTAACCCAGACCAAACAACTACTCCTCTTCACACCCTACTCCATCTAATCACAATCAAACTTTCATCCACCAACTATCTCCTCTGGAAGAACCAAGTTCACCCAGTTCTTGCCTACCTTAACCTACTGAATCATATCGATGGTACCTCTTCCGCCCCGCCTGAATCCGTCACAAAGGATGGAAAAACTGAACCAAACCCTGAATTTCGGACCTGGAAAGAGGCGGACCAACGTGTCCTCCTGTTGCTGCACTCTACTCTAACCGAAGAGGCAATGGCCGAGGCTATCGGCCACACCTCAGCTCATCAGGTTTGGTGTGCTCTTGAACACGCGTACAGCCATCATTCAATGGAAAGGATGCACACTCTTCGTGACTCCCTTCGACAACTACAGAAAGGAAATTCCCCTGTTTCGGATTATGGCCGAAAGTTCAAGTCGTTGTGTGACCAGTTGGCCGCCATTGGCCACTCCGTTTCTGATGAAGACAAGCGGCATTGGTTTTTATGTGGATTAGGCTCCTCTTTTGAAACCTTCTCCACTGCCCAAAGAATGGTTCATCCGGCACCGCCTTTTCGTGACATTCTCGACCAAGCTACGAATCATGAAATTTTTCTTCAAACAATTAACACCCAAAATACTCCTCAGGCAGCTTTTTCAGCCCACACCAACCGCCCCTCGAATCGAACCCAAACTCACTCGACTCGTGATTCATCTTGTGGCAGATATCGTGGTTCTTCCTCGAACCGTGGTCGTTTCCAACCAAATAGGAGACCACTCCACTGCCAGCTATGTCGAAAGGATGGGCATTATGCAAATGCTTGCCCAAATCTTGTCACCTATGCTCAACGGGCTGCCCCACTTGATGCTCATTTAGCCCAAGCGTTTAATGCCCAATGCAATGTTAACCCAGATTGGACAGCCGATTCCGGTGCTACAACCCACATGATTCGTTCCACAGATGGTCTTGATGCAACACACAATGACACGGGTAATACCTTTGTAACCTTTGGTAATGGTGAATCACTACCGGTCACCAAAATCGGTAACTCTAAACTTAACAATATACCATTACAAAATGTTCTTGTGGTACCAAACATCACACGCAATCTACTTTCCATTAGTAGATTAACAAACGATTCCCCTGTTGATGTGTTATTTTCTAATCATTTCTTTCATATTCAGGACCGAAAAACGACGGCGGTCCTTGCTAGAGGTACATGTGAAAATGGTTTTTATGTCCTCTCACAAAGTCACAAGTCTCTCATTGCTGCCCTTGCTGCTCCTCATCTTCGTGCTTCGTTTGATACATGGCATAACCGTTTAGGTCATGTCTCGTTTGATGTCATTTCAATTTTAAATAAACTTGGACAAGTGTTTGTTACGTCCTTATTACCCAAACCGGGCTTATGTTCATCGTGTTAACTTTCTAAGGCAAAACGATTACCTTTTGTTGAAAATCATAAACGGTCATCACACGTGTTAGATCTAATTCATTGTGATCTTTGGGGTCCCTCCCCAATACCCTCTACGGATGGGTACGTATATTATGTTGTATTCATCGATGACTTCTCTCGTTTCACATGGCTTTACCCACTAAAATTCAAATCGGATTTTTACAACATACTAGTGACCTTTCTAAACTTTGTTCATAATCAATTCACATGCAAAGTAAAAATTTTCCAAAGTGATGGTGGTACCGAGTTCACAAATAATCGGGTACAAAATCTTTTCCAACAACATGGCATTTTTCATAGGCTTTCATGCCCACATGCACCTCAACAAAATGGACGGGCCGAACGCAAACACCGTCACATTACCGAAACCGGTTTAGCCATGATGTTTAACGCCCATGTCCCGACTCATTTTTGGCTTGACGCGTTCACTTCCGCCACCTACATCATAAACCGTCTACCCACGCCCATCTTAGACAACAAATCCCCATTTGAACTATTATTTCATCATCCACCATCGTACTCAAATTTTCGTGTATTCGGGTGTCGTGTATTTCCATATTTACGAGATTACACCAAGCACAAACTCCTTCCTAGGAGTGCACCATGCATTTTTATCGGGTATAGTCCAAAGTATAAAGGATACCGTTGTCTAGACCCAACCACATCCCGTGTCTACATGACACGTCATGCAAAATTTGATGAAGACAATTTTCCGTTTTTGGGAATTGTAACAAACATTGATGAATCAAAACTTCTTATGTCAAATTTTGAGGAATCTATACCATCTCCGGACACCTCACCTGTAACACACCACAAAAAACCCGTTGCCAAATCCATTACATGTGACTCCCCCACATTATGCACCATTTGTCCACCTCACCATACAAGCCCAACCCAACCAGCCCAAAGTCATCTTAACCCCATCGATCCATTAGCAAATTCCAACCCAATACCTACCAATAACCCATCAACCTCCACTACCACTCCTGCCGAATCCCCTACACCCACCATTTCCACAACCTCACCTATACTGACCCCAAACACCACTCCAGTCAGTCCCACCACCACCCTCAATCCTATCCCACCAGTTGCTCCCACCACTACCATCGACCCTATCCATACACAACCTCACCCTCAACCTACGGCCTCCACTCATCCCATGCATACTCGCTCAAAATCGGGGATCTTTAAACCAAAGCATTTTGCTAACTTAAGTGATTTCTCAACAGGTCATCTTCATCATGCCTTGTTTACCTCTCATATCCCAAAAGGCATCAAAACAGCTTTAAAAAATTCACTTTGGGTATTGGCTATGAAAGATGAACTCACGGCTCTTCAAAACAACGACACATGGGATCTTGTTTCACGACCAACTCATTCAAATGTCGTGGGTTCGAAGTGGGTCTATCGCATTAAATATAAAGCCGATGGCTCGCTTGACCGTTACAAAGCACGTTTAGTGGCTCAAGGTTTTACACAAGTTCCCGGGCTTGACTTCTCACATACGTTTAGCCCTGTCGTCAAAGCATCAACAATTCGAGTAGTTCTCTGTCTTGCCACTATCTATAATTGGCAACTTCGTCAACTCGATGTCAACAATGCGTTTCTAAACGGACATCTGAATGAAACCGTGTATATGGAACAACCACCAGGTTTCGTGAACTCAAAATTCCCAAACCATGTGTGTCGCCTAAAGCGTGCTCTTTATGGCCTCAAACAAGCTCCACGAGCTTGGTTCCAACGGTTAAGTGCCTTTCTCACTACACTTGGTTTTCGATGTAGTCGAGCTGATCCGTCTCTCTTTATCTACAAAACCGACAAGGCGTTAATTTATTTACTGGTTTATGTAGATGACATTATTATCACAGGAAACAATCAACAGGTTATCAAAACCTTTACTGAGAGCCTACACAAATAATTCAAAATCAAAGACTTAGGCAAGTTAAGCTATTTTCTTGGACTGGAAGTCATCTCAAATTCATCCGGACTCTTTCTAAGTCAAGCAAAATATACCTATGATATCCTTTCACGAGCAGGTCTTCTTGATGCAAAACCAGTTGGAACACCTCTGACCACATCGGATACTTTTATCTCTTCGGGCACACCGTTCCATGACCCAACATTATATCGCTCCTTGGTAGGTGCTCTACAATACCTTACCATAACACGACCCGATCTATCTTATGCGGTAAATCAAGCTAGCCAATTTCTTCAAAACCCAACAACCGCTCACTTTCAACTTGTTAAACGAATCCTACGGTATGTTAAAGGTACATTATCATATGGTTTAACATTTGATCGACCCATTAAAACCTCACTAGTTGGTTACTCCGATGCGGATTGGGCACGTTGTATCGAAACTCGTCGATCAACTTATGGGTATTCAATTTATTTAGGAGGCAACCTTGTCTCTTGGAGCGCAAAGAAGCAACCAACCGTTGCGCGCTCAAGCTGCGAGTCTGAATATCGGGCCATGGCGAACACCGCATCTGAAATTATTTGGTTAACCCACCTCTTACGAGAATTACATGCTCTCCCACCCGATCGCCCAACCCTCTTGTGTGACAATAAAAGTGCCCTTTTCCTAAGTCAAAACCCAGTATCTCATAAACGAGCCAAGCACATTGATATTGATTACCATTTCATTCGGGAATTGGTCTCCACCGGTCGTCTACATACCAAATTTGTGCCTACCACGCTCCAGGTAGCGGACATATTCACCAAAAGTCTTCCGAGACCTCTTTTTGAACGCTTTCGTTCCAAGCTTCGTGTAGGGCCCATACCCGTCAGCTTAAAGGGGGGTAACAACCACTAAAAAGGAATATATTCAAATTTTAATTTAGGTTGACTAGTCTTTACTGTTAGAATATGTATTTTTGTAAAGGAGTGTATTACTCCTAATTTTATGCATTCCATCGTGTATATATGGGTGAATATTGTGAATGACAAAACACATCTTTTGACTTTCTCAGTTATGCACTCCAGGTGTTTGCTTAAATGCCCCACTTTGCTTAAATGATACAGAGTTCATCTCAGACTCCGAGATCTGTTGAGAAGTCAGCAAGAGATATTCCACATGTAGAAGGAGATATGAGTGGTAAACATGATAAGAAAAAGGGGTAAATGTTGATTTCATCTTGATGCTGGTATGTTGATTAAATTCCCCATTTTTTCTTGATTTTTTCTAATTGAATTTGAGATCTTTTTTAGTTGAGGGATTTCATAAATACATAATGCTCAGGTAAACTATGGTTACTGAAAACCTAGATGTTGTTCTAAATTCTTTAAAGGTAATCAATTTAACTAATAGCGTATTTAATTAGTTCAAAAACTCTAGAGATAACTGTAGATTAGAAGATATAACAAGCAAATGAGAAGATAATGAACATTTAGATTTAAATTTTAAGGTTATTGGATGCTCCAGCATCAGAATCACCAATACTTTTGACAAGTAGTGTAGCTATAGAAAGCAGATCATAAAGTAATAAGTAGAATAATAACCAAAAACACATGATACCGGACAGGCAGACACTAATAACTGATCTTGATTGTTACCATTGTCCATATACTTACATGATACTTAACTAACGAGAAACAGTAGTTAAAAGTTACATATATCCTCTTTCACTAATCATAATTAGTGATTAGATAATGATATATTTTTTGATGCTATTTAGGTTGGAAGAAGCCGTCTTATTTGTGTACTTGGGGTGCCAAATCACATGACATACGCTGATTTCTGCCAGTTTTGTGGCTCCTTTATTCATCATGTATTGGAGATGCATGTTGTCAGGTTTGGTGTCTATAACTATTAGTAATAATTAGTACTTAAATAGTGATTTTTTAATGAGATGAATTTGTTAATCTTTTATGTCTTGGGATTTAGGAATGATGGAATGGAGAACCGGTATAGTATTTTGGTAACGTTTGATGACCAAAACTCAACGGATGCATTTCATAAGCATTTTAATGGAAGGCGCTTCTCATCTCTTGAGGTTTCTCTTTTTCAGTAACCATAGTTTACCCGAGCATTATGTGTTTATATGGTTTATTTTCAAGTTTCAACATAACTTAAAGCCTAATTCGAAATTGTTTCCTGTTGCAGAGAACTGCTTCTTCCAATAGCCTAGCATCTTCAACTAGGAATCCAACCGAACTTAAAACAGAAACGTCATTAACTGATTATGGTATGTTGATTAAATACCCCAATTTTTCTTGATTTTTTTTTTTGTAATTAAATTTGAGATCTTTTTCAGTTGAGGGATTGTGATTCTGGAATCTCGATCATACTCATGTGAAAATGAGTGGAGGAAATGAAGAAATGAAAAAGGTTTGAATTATGGATATTTTTTATTAATTTAATTCATATTTTATTCAATAATTTTCTCTAATTATGTTATTCCTCTGCTTTTGCTTTTGATGATGATGGTATGAAACAGTTATTGTCACCTTTGATTTAAATTTGTTTGGAGACACTTGGAGTTGCAAGTCTGGAATCTATTCTTATAATATGGAAGTTTTCTTTTTTCTAATGCATTTACAGAATTTGTAACATGTTTAACTATGAATACAATTGTAATACTTGCTAACATGTTTGTGATTATTCATTTGTCCTTTTTTTTTCAAGTTTCAACATAATTTATAGTTCCGAGGACTTGAAACACATTAAAAAGATAGCTGAGAGAGAAGATACATTTGACTTGCTGTCTAGATCACTGACACCTTCAATCTATGGGCATTAGTGGATTAAGAAAACGGTTATTTTACTTATGCTTGGTGGAACAGATGTTAATTAAAAAAAACGGTCTCCACTTAAGAGGGTATGGTGCCTTTTTTTTGTTTTCAATTTACTTATTCATTCATTTGTATTTTATGCAAATAGTCAACTTCCGAGAACTGTTGATGTCATCGCAGAAGATGATCTGGTTGACTCGTGCAAACCTGTAGACCGTGTCGCAATTGTTGGAGTTTACAAAGCTATTCATGGGAAAAGTCAAGGCAGTGTCAATGGAGTATTCGGGTTAACTTAAATACCTACAGTTTATATTTTCTTTCACTTATACCATGGCAATCTGGGTATTTTAACGAAATATATGATGATATGCAGGACTGTGGTTATAGACCTACAGTTTATATTTTCTTTCACTTATACCACAAATTTAACCTTTGACGTCAAATCCAGTTGAGCAGAACGGCGTTGTTCGGACCGGAAAGGTATTTAGTTATAACGCTATCTGTTTGATTTTAATAAGAAAATCTGTTTGATTTTAGTTATAACACTATCATCGGTCATCGCGACCAAAAAAATCACTTAGTAAAGTGAAAACCAAATTTGATGCTTTAACCGGAAAGGTACTTAGCTTCTATTGATTCAACAATGTAGAGTAACTGGTGCTTACAGATACAATTATTTCATGCCGCTGGCAATAAGCATCTGGGGATAAAGCAGGAGTTTCTTTCTGTCCAAATTCAATTCATGGCACGGGAGTCAAAGCAAGAGTTTCTTTCTGTCCAAAGTCAATTGTCTCTATAGGGGTATCATCAGCAAAGTGTAAGTTTTGTTGCATAGAAGTTTCATCAAAGTTTGTTGGGTCAGGCAATGCAGCAGCAAATGAGGTTCGTGTATCCGGTGGGAAAATAGCTTTGTTTCGGTTTATAGCAAAGACAACCCGAATCTGCAGAATGAACAGACGAAAGAGCGTACAACAATTGCGTTCTTAAGGGTAGATGATGAATATATGAAAGTGTTCGAAAATTGTGTGACGCAAATTCCTATGAGTTCAGGTTCTACAGCGTTCACAAAAATTGTTAACAAGTGGAACACCGCTCTAATAGGTGCCAACTTTGTACCTTTTTTTTTGATAAATTTCAATTATCTTCTCTTTGTAAGCAAGGAATATAACTATAAGTTTGTTGATCTGCAGGCCTAATGACGTATTTTCGTGTAGCAATTGTGCACACGCAAGAGCTTTAGTTCTGTTGGTCAAATGTGAAAACAAAATCCAAACCCGTATCAAAATTAGGTTGAATTCAAAAATGCCTAGCAGGTATGTTATCAATGAGTCACATATTGAATTCAGTTACTATGAGGTATTACGATCTTTTTAAACTAAACGTATCAGTCCGTATGCATTTTGAACTAAATGCACTGTTAGGTTTAGGTCTGTTGTAATGATTGTAATGTTTCTGTCTATGGTAAGATTTAAATTTGCATTAGTAATGTTAACTCTACGTTTGCACGATTGATTTCGGTTTGTGAATGCAATGTTTGAAACAATTGTTGGGTTAAAACAAATGTTTAAAACCACTGTTTGGTTAAAACAGATGTTTGAAACCACTGTTGGGTTAAAACAGTGTTTTATGTGGAAAATAGTGGGTTTTTTTTTGCAAGCAGTGGTTTGACTTTGGTCAAACAGACTTTGGTCAAACAGTGGTTTGACTTTGGTCAAACAGTGGTTTTGACTTTGGTCAAGCAGACTTATGTCAAACAGTGGTTTGACTTTGGTCAAACAGTGGTTTGCTTTTTTTGCGACCATTAATCACCATCACTTCCAGGTTATTATCTTTCGAAGAAGTCTCTAAATTTACTATATGAGTATTTGCAAATCTTGTAACACAAATGCTTACTTTTTTGATGTCGTCTTCTGGCTTATTACTTGGCCGTGACATTTCGTATTTAAGAAAGTTGCCATAAAAAAGATTACTGATTTTAAGGGAGGTTTCAAAGTTTATGAACTTCTCAACTATCGTTCGAGGTCTTGTATTCTAGGGCGGAAATTATTTGAAAGATATGCCTTGAAGATCAAAACATATCTTACAATGTGCTCATTTCAGAATCTGGGAAACGCATCTCTATCATTCCACAGGTACAAACAACCATAATTAGTAGCATATCACTATTTAATTTGGAGTAATGTAATGTTGACATAATAACATGTATAAGTACAATCTTATGCAGAGAAACTGGCTTTAGGTGAAGTGAGTGCCGAGTGGGAAATAAGGTGTTGAAAATCCGTGGACTCATGGTGTTGAAAAGGTTGGAGGATTATGAAGTCGCATCTAACAAAGTTTATAGAACGATTCGATTTAAAGCTCCGCAACGCATGCAAGGTTAAATTCTAGAGACTTTGATGGATCCAAATTACATTCAAGATAATCACAACAAAGTTGTAAAGAGTCAACAGTTTTGTAAAGGACTGCCAGCTTTATATTATTTATGCAGTTTAGTATAATATGTTTAAATTTCAAACTCAGTACGGAGATTGATGTTGTGTAATTAATTTAAAAAAATGAGCAGGTTCTTAAAAAGGAATTCCCAAAAGGAATTGATGTCGTTTATGAAGGTTTACAAATTTTTGTTTACAAATTTTTTTACAATATATTTAACTCAAGATTTCGTTGTAAAGGATCCAATTTTTTTTACAATATATTTTTTTACAATATATTGATGTTGTAAAGGATCCAATTTTTTTTAATCCGAATTAAACCGAAAACAGTTGGTTTACAATATATTTAACTCAAGATTTCGTTTTCGGTTGGTTCTCACTTGCTCAAAACCGAATTAGATAGTAACTGAATTAAATAGACTTACAATTTGGTATGTGCTGCAGATAACGAGCTGCAGTTAACGAACAACAGAAGGTAACGAGCAGCAGATAACGAGCAGCAGTTAACAACAGTTAACGAGCAACAGTTAACGAACAGCAGCAGATAACGAGCAGCGGTTAACGAGCAGCAGTTAACCAATAGTGGACAATATGTACGACCTTCGGTTAACGAGCAGCAGTTAACAAGCAGCTAACAGCAGTTAACGAGCAGCTAACATCAGTTAACGATCAGTTAACAGCACTTAACAGCAACAGTGGTTTCAAACCACTGCTTTAACAACAGTGTTTTGACTCAACAGTGTTTTCAAACACTGTTTTTAACCCAACAGTTGCTTGAAACACTGTTTTAACCCAACAGTGGCTTGAAACACTGTTTTAACCCAACAGTGGCTTAAAACACTGTTTTAACCAAACAGTGGTTTCAACCCAAAAGTGGTTTCAAACCAAGAAAAGATCTTGATGAATTTATGAACAAGGTAGCCTAGGTCTTAGACTTTCAGTGTTCTAAGTTTTAGTTTTCATACACTTTTAGAGAAAGTACTATGATTTATATATCTTATGTGACAAATATTCAGGTTAGGCGTTGTGCAAGTGTTTCCATTTATGAAATTCTGGGATCTACCAAGTTGTTCAATGACCAGGTCACCTTCGATAACATCAGTAGGTTGGTTGTGGTTCCTCAAAACCGTAGTTAGCGGTTCTACCCAGACTTTTTTTTAATCAAAACTGACTTATTTAAATGACTTATTTAATATCATCTTTACTTTTTATTAATAATATTGTAGAAATTTCAATAATGATGAGTAGTGGTCGTTAAAACCGATCGAACCGTCTAAGTTGAAGCAAGTCGGTCGGTTCAACTAGTGAATCAGCTGTTTAGATAGATAATAAAATGGTAATAATTAACTAATTAATAGTAACGTGTGTTTTAGTACAATATAGGCTAAGTAACATGTGTTCCAAGTTATTGTAAGTTGTAATTAGACTACGAAACCTTTGAACATATCTCAGGTATTCAGTTTTAGTACAAGAAGATTAATAAGTAAGATAGTTGTTGACGGCGAGGTTCCTGCCCTCGATTATGACCATACGGGCCACTTTATTTTCTGCGGAAATATTGTTTATGTTGAGACTCAAAGGTTAGTGTACTTAATGGTTAGTTGACATGGAAAGCAATTACTTAACAGTTGAGAGCAAAAGAGCTACGTTATAGTTAGTTGACATGGAAAGCAATTACTTAACGGTTGAGAGCAAAAGAGCTACGTTACAGTTAGTTGACATGGAAAGCAATTACTTAACGGTTGATTTCTTCTGGAAGCTTCCACAAGACGTTGAGAAAGGCGGGAATCCAACGCACTCAATTTTTTATACATACAATGAGGCTTATCTTCGTCGTGTTAGTATGTATTATTAGCACGAGTTATAACATTTTGGTGAATGTTAAAGAAAAACTAAATTTTTTAATTAATACAGGAGCAATTGTATTGTCATATGTCCACATGGTGGTTGCAACTTTAAGACACTCGATTCCTAAATCCGTTGTGTATATAGTGTTTTGAATTTATTTTATTTGCAGGGAGGACAGTTGGGTAAATTGTTGGATGAAGATCCAGTGATAACACAAAGGCGTCAAAACATAGGAAAGCGGCTAGAACTATATCGAGCTGCACAATCTGAGATAGATATGGTTGTCTGGACCAAGTAGATTAAATCGCAGCGTACATATCATTTTTGGATCATTTTTTGTTTAAGAAACATGGATTAGGCTATAGGCTATAACTGTGTGAATTTGAAGTGACTATGCACTTTATTATTCTATTGTTGTGTAAATTTGATAATTGACTTTTCTATTATTCAATAATAATTGTAAAAAAGAGTCTGCCACAATCGCTTTTTAGGGTGGGTTGTATTTGAGACATCATTTTTTTACACATCGGCAACTCTTATAAAAAACGAACTACTAAACTTATATAAAGATAGTAATGCTATAAATAAAATAACTAATGTTGTTATTTTACGGCTAAATTCTTGATATCTACATCTCCACAATGATTAAAATCCTTGGTTCACCATTTGTACTCATTCATCACTGTCTTTAACATTACTTTATAAAGCTATAGAACTAAACACCAAAATTTAAATGATATATTATAATCTGTTTTTTAGTATTTGATTTCGATCATTACTAAACCTACCCGTGTGGCTACACGGGTCCTACACCTAGTATAACTTAAAACACAAGATCAAGAAGGCTACTACTAGCCTAGGCTAGCGTAGATAAGTCTGGGATGAAAAGAGAAGAAAATACTCCAACACTTGTATGAATAAGCTTTCTTGTTGTTCTATCCTCCTTGTATCACCTTTGAATACACTTGGGACTCTTGTATTTACTTGGAAGTTGCTTGAAAATGAAAGGGTTATGGTGGTGGTAGTGTGGCCATAGGTTATGAGAGGGAAAGAAAGGAGAGTGTTGTTTTCTAAGTGTGGTAAAAGAAGTGAAATGTGCCTAAGACTTGTGGTTTTCTTATCCTTTACCCATACACACTTCTCTTAAAGTCAAGACAACCTTACCTCTAAGATAAACACTTTGAGTAAGTATGGTGTGATGTGGGCCCCCCTTAGGGCCGTAGGTAATGGGGGAATGGGGTGGGATTGGGTTCTGATCTTTGTTTGGAAAATTGGATCTTCTAATGATGAGGTTTTTAGATATTTAAGTCATTAGGGTTAATTAGAGTACTTAAGACCTTGATCATGCATTAGTACAATAGTTACTATTAACTAGTTCTCTAGACATTATTTAGATGGTGATTTGATGAGAAACGACCTGCGTTCATTTTATTATTCTGCTAACTAACAAGGGTTTACGAATTAAAAACCGTGATATATAGTTTAGACATCCTTATGTCATGTTGTATCCCCTAATTGCACCCAATACCAATCAAAATTACATATTGATCATAATCTAGTATTTGCTTGGTGAAAACTATAAGTTTCGACGTTAAAAATGGACTAAAACGATACTTGTGAGAATTACCGGAAAATTACAATACTTATTCAAAATTAGTTTTTATCCGTTGTTTATAGCGACCACATAATAATACCATCGGTTAAATGTTCCAGGCATATTGGAACAACCTGATAACCACCAAACGCTCGTTAAAAATAGTTTTATCATAACGCGACGAGGCGATACCGTTTATACTAAATGCAGATATCCATGCTTTTCCTGGACATTGCTAGACTTTGTGGACTCAATTAACACGTAACTAAGTCTAAATGCACGTAATTAGATGAATAAAACGTGATTAGGTTATACGGATGAAGCTGTAAATTTTCCAATTGTCACAAAAGAGACACAAGCAAACACCAGGTGAATCACCCAATATTACAGATTCAAGCAACAATCATCAACGACACGCCAATCACCAACACAATACAACCGCAACCATAATCGGAGCCCTAGTTAACACGTGCACCCTAAACCACACAACCACAACAGATCTTAAAACATAGACCATAAAAATTACAAGGAAATAGACCGAATCACACCTTCGATCTTAATGCCGGAAAAGGAGTCCATAGAGAAAGAGAAATAGAGGTTGAAGAAGGGTTTGTAGGAACTAGGTTCACTCTTTATTAAGATATATTACAAAATAAATAATAACGATACTCTCGTTATTTGTGGGAAATTCGACAAGTTCAATACCGATTACAAAAACTAAATAAACGAATATAAAATACAACTAAATTGTACCAATCTTGATTCAAAGCTAATATTTTTGAAAACTTCAACCGCACCTTCCAGATCGAAACTCCGCTGCAAGACAAGCAAAATTATTGACGGTTTTGGTTGAAGATCGTGTTTGACACGTGGCCCTTAAAACAGATTCCGCGCCTCCTCTCAGACGGTTCTGTCTCCCAGGGTACAACAACCGAAACAATGTATGTGTACTGTCGGAGATGGCTCTCACGCCCGAAATTACACTGGGTATAATGGTGTTTAGAAACAATGATGAAAAGGATGAAGTTGTGAATAATTTAGAGAATGCTCTTCTTTAAAGTTTCATAAAATGTAGAGATTGTTCTTGAGTATATCATTATTCTTTTCTCCAAATGAATAAACCATATTCATTTTCTAATGAGATACATCAAGACTCATTCAACCGTCTTAATTTTGACATAAACATGATCATTAATTTTGTAATTAACAAGATAATTAATCTTGTAATGAAAAGGGTTTAAACTCTAAGTTAATGGATATTAAGTGGCAATAAAAAGAAAACTGTCATTCAACTTATGGCACTAGTGGAAACCATCTAACATTAACTCTCTATTAAGTAGTCTGGTTTGACCGGTCGAGCGCGCCTTAGTTGAACCTGCACTATGCTTCCGCAGAGACACACCTTCTTGCGTCACGCGCTAATTGGAAGTCGTTGCGCATACCAGGACGCTAGCTGGTAATGCGTCTTCTAGGCCCACGTGTCATCTGCATTTCGGTCTTAGCCGCACGCCTTAGGAGCTTGAGCCATGCCATAGGCAGACCAGCCACCCGCCATGTATCTGACCAGGCGCTCATGGACAAAAATACAAAGGTAGTGTGCAAAGTTTAAAGTGCACCACATTGGGCCCCTAGCCCACGCCCCGCGCGCGTTTGTGCGGGTGCAGTGCACCCTTTGGGTCCCCGCTAATTGGAAGTCGCTGCGCATACCAGGACGCTAGCTGGTCATGCGCCTTCTAGGCCCACGCGCCTTTTGCATTTCCGTCTTAGTCGGATAGCCGCGCGCCAAAGGAGCTTGCGCCATGCTACATGACATCCGCCTAAGCCACCCAAGGGTGCGCCATAGGCAGACCAGCCACCCGCCATGTATCTAACCACGCGGTCATGGACAAAAATACAAAGGCAGTGTGCAAAGTGCACCACATTGGGCCCCTAGCCCACGCCCCGACCGTGTTTGTGTGGGTGCAGTGCACCCTCTGGGTCCCCACTAGTGTTTGCCTTTAAGGAAACAGTTTACAAGGAGTGCTCCTTCTTATATAACACTTTAAGTTTTGTCATCCCACCTATGTGGGACAAGGTGACAAATCTCAATCCATTTTTCTTATCTTTGTTTGTTCCATACATACAAATTCAAGCTTCGATGTCTCATTTATCTTAGCTCTATTTGGACATAGTTTGAACACAAACCCATATATAATTATTTATACAACACATATATAAATATTATTGATGTCCAAAATATTTAGTGAAAAACCCATTTTCACTAAAATTTCCAACAGGTTCTCAATCTAAAAGTCTTTTAAAAGCAGTGGCATCTCTGAGAATTCATTTACCCTGTTCGAGGTCAAAAAAAAAATGTGCCCTTATATCTTAACGATAAACATGGACAAAATCATATTATTCGATAAACAATGTGTAACATCCGCCGAAAACGGATCTCCGATACCCATCCGTTTTGAAAACCGGATCCTAAACGAACTTTTTTTATTTATATTAGATGTCGCGTATTTAGAAATTACTATAACTAGTTTTTTCGGGTTTAAAATATTAATTTTATGAAAGAAACTTGTTAGTCTCGTTAATAATTACAAAAGAAATAACTAACCTATTTATGAATTTTAGATTAAACTAATTTCCTAATTGAAGAGACTGATTTGGTAATTCTTTAGAACTTTTAAGTGTAGGGACCAGTTGTGCAATTATTGAAAACTGTTAAATGAAACTCAATAAAAAAGAGGTGAACCAAGGGACTCAAACCCGGGTCACACCGGGCCCAAAGAACTAACCAAAACACGCTAGCCACTGCACCAAATATCATTTTATGTATATTGTTTTATTCGATTTCTATATAATAACATATATATATATATATATATATATATATATATATATAGTGGAGGGTTCAAATGAGAAGAGTTTTTTTGAAAGAAGAAAAAAGAAGAAGTTTCAACCAATAAGAATGCTTCATTTTACTTCATTTAATATTTGTATTTAATTTTAATATAAGGGTATATTGGTAAACTTACATAAATCATTAATGTGTATCCTTCCCCTTTAATAACTAGCTAAATTAAATTTGTAACTCCTTTTCAAAATATATATTTTTTTTCAAATTAAAAAAACAACTTAATTTAAAGTGTAGAATAAATTACTAGTTGTGTAGGATAAATCACGAGTTGTGTAGGATATATTTCGAGGTGTGTAGGATAAATTTCGATTGTGTAGGATAAAATTATGTAATGTGTAGGGTATATGTAGGACAATTTTGATATGTGTAGGTTTTGTAGATAATATTTAGGATAATTAATGATTAGTTGACTAATTAATTAAAGAGAGAAAAATTAATGATATGAGGTATAAATGAAATAACATTTTACTAATATGCCCTTTCTTCTTTTTCTTCTCACATTAAATTTCTTCTCAAATGAACCTTCCCCTATATAAATATATATATATAGGGAGCCGCTAAAATGAGAACCACCCCCCAGTTGTAAGAACCGCGAGAACCACCTTCCACCAATAAGATTATGCCAACCAAAAGGTTATTTTGGTTTTTTACCCCAAATGTCAAATCCCACTTATCTCTCTTTATTTAAAGTTCTTTCTCTCTCCTCATTCATTTGTCAGCTTTCATCTTCTCCACTCTTCATTTCTCTCTCATTTCTCTCTCTCTTGAAACCATTCGAAAGATTCTGCATAAGGAAATCCCAAATCAAAACTCAAACTCATTTCTCTCAAACTCATTCATCACCATCATCCCCCATTTCTCTATCTCTCTCAAACTCATTCATCACCATCATCCCTCATCTTGACCACCATCTCTCTCAAACTCATTCATCACCATCCCTCAGATTGTTGTTTTCGGCATAGACCAGAGACACCCACACCTCCTTTCTTCTCCGTTCCGTCGGCAACCACCAGCAGCAGCCACCCCCTCACCTCCCCTCTTCATATGTACGGCGCCGGTTAACCCTGAGAACGGTGTGTCGACGACGGTGGTGGCGGCGGTTGATGTGTCGACGGCGGTGGTGGCGGTGTGTCGACGGCGGTGGTGGCGGCGAATGATGGGGTGAAGGGGGTGGTGGCAGTTGATGTGACACCGAGTTTGAATCTTGGGTTTAAATCTTGTGGTTTTGACGTTCTTGATTGGTTGGTAGTAAGTGTTTTTGTTGGGTTTGAATCTGTTTGAATATATTGTTGGGTTTGAATCTGGGTTTTTGTTGGGTTTGAATCTGGGGCTTTTTTTGATGAACTTTGATTTTTGATATGGGGGTTTGATGAACTTTGTGGTGATTTTGCTTTTTCTATTGATTTTTTTACAAAAGAGATCTCTAGTGATTTGTGGGTTTGATAAACTTTGATTTGAAGATTGATTTTTGATGAACTTTGATTCGATTGGGGCGGCGATGATGCAAAAAAAAAAAAAAAAAAAAAAAACGTAGATTTTGATGACGATGGCGCGGCAAGGACGGCGGAGGGTAGGTTTGTTAAACCTGCAACCCCACTTTTGCAGCCTTTTGATTATCGGATAATCTGAGCCAAACCCCGTTTTTTTTTCGAGATATACTTTTGTTATGATGTTGTTGGTTTTTTATTTTTCCCCCTAGTCGAGGATGATAACAATATATCTGAGACGCTTCACCGAGTTTGCGATTTTATGGGTGCGTTCGTTTTTGCGTAAAAAAAGTTTTTTGTAAAAAAAAAATTAAACCGTAAACCTTTTTGAAGTAAAACGTAAAAAGTTTTAGGTAAAACGTAATTTTTTTTACTACAACTTAAAAAACGTTAACGTAAAAAAACCTGAATTTAAAAATGTTAACGTAAAACACGTTAACGTAAAAACCGGCGCGTAAAAACGTAAAAAACGTTAACGTAAAAAACCGGCGTGTAAAACGTAAAAAAACGTTAACGTAAAAAACTGGTGCGTAAAACGTAAAAAAACCGGCGCGTAAAACTTAAATAACATTAACTTAAAAAATGCGCGTTGAAAAAACGACGCGTGAAACGTAAATAACGTTAACGTAAGAAAGGCCCGTTGAAAAAACGGCGCGTAAAACGTAAATAACGTTAACGTAAAAAAGGCGCGTTGAAAAAACGGCGCGTCAAAAAAACGAGGCGTGAACGTTAACGTAAATAACGGAAAACGAGATGTGAACGTTAACGTAAATAACGGAAAACGAGGCGTGAACGTTAACGTAAATAACTTTAACGTAAATAACGGAAAACGTAAAACGTAATGTTATTTTTAACAAAAAATCTGATTTTAAAAATATTGTTTAACCAAAAATTCTGTTTTTTAATAAAAAGTAATTAATGAATACGACAAAAAGACAATTAAATATAATATATATAAAAAGACAAAAAAAATAATTTTACTTAAATACCCTTTTGAATTAAAATATTAAAGACATAATAAGACAAAAAATACTTAATATTATTTTTAAATACTTTTAATCTCATCCATCCATCATCTTGATCTAATGGCTAGAAAGTGGTTCGCGCGGTTCTTACAACTGTAGGTGGTTCTCATTTTAGCGGTCCCCTATATATATATATATATATATATATATAGGGAGGGGCTCATGCGAGAACTTTATTTATTGCGAGAACCGTGAGAACCAATGTGAACACAACCTAAAATAGCTAAAAAAAAACCTAAAAAAACTAACCCCCCCCCCCCCCCCAAGCTAAATGCTAAAAACTTAAACCCCCAAAAAACCTAAAAAAAGAACCTAACCCCCCCCCCCCCCCCAAAGCTAAAATGCTAAAAACTAAACCCCCAAAAAACCTAAAAAAATCTAAAAAAAATCTAATTTTTTTTTTATATTTTTTATGATCAAATCGCTACTTTTAGTGGGCAAAAAATTTTTTTTTTAATTTTTTTTTGGCTTCGAAAAGTAGCGATTTTTATATAAAAATTATTAAAAAAAAATTGTGTTATTTTTAGCTATTTTTAGGCATTTTTGGTTGTGTTCACATTGGTTATCGCGGTTCTCGCAATAAGAGGTGGTTCTCGCATGATCTTCTCCCTATATATATATATATATATATATATATATATATATATATATATATATATATAGTGTGAGGTTCATTGGGGAACACTAAAAAAATGGGGAACCGGGGAACACTCTTAAAAATTTAACTTAACATGTTAAAAATTAAATTTTTAAACATCTTTTTCGGCGCTTTTCCTTATGTATACTTGTAGAAGCATTTTTAATAAAAAAAATCAAAAACTAAAAATATTAAAAAAAAAACAATTAAAAAAAGGCTAAAAATTGTTTTTTTTTAGAAAAATTGTTTTTTTACTCGACTAGTTTCTCCTCCTTTTTATAAAAAAAAGCGCTGAAAATTAAAAAAAAAATTATTTTTAACATGTTAAGTTAATTCTATAAGATATAACTGTTTTTAAACATTTTTTTATATTGTTAGTTTTTGATTTTTTTTATCAAAAATGTTTCTACTTGTATTTATAAGAAAAAGCGCCGAAAAAAATTTAAAAAAATATATTTTTTAACATGTTAAGTATAATTTTTAAAAGTGTTCCCCCGTTCCCCACTTTTTTAGTGTTCACCAATGAACCCTCCCCTATATATATATATCAGTTTTAAAAAACACGTGCCCCTCAAAATCACGGGCCCTGTGTGGAAGTACTCCCTGCACACCCTCATAGCCGCCCCTATTTAAAAGGATTTCAAAACAAAACTTGTATACGACACACATGTGTCAACGAAGTGGGTTAAACCATTTTAAGAAAACCAGAAAACAATCCCACAGTTTAAAGGCTATTATATAAGAAACAGTGAATCTGTAAAAAATGTAAACAAAATATAAATAATTAAATAATAAAAAAGGCTATTATAGAAGAAATAGTGAATCTGTAAAGGGATTTGAGTTTGGTAGTTGTATGTTACTTGATTTAAAAGCAACTACAACACTTTTTTCGGTGTATGGGATAGTCACCACATTTGAATGTCCTTTCTTTGAACCCAACAACCTAACTTTAAATTAAAGTACATAAGGTGGAGGGGTGGTCACTAGTGATACATTTCTATCACTACCAAGTACCAATCAACTCATGCCATGTCATCACCCAATATTCTATCACTAGTGATAGAAATATAGTGGGGTGGTATCACTAGTGATGGAATTCTATCACTCCCAAATTTTTTTAATTTTCATTTTAAAATTAGAAATTAAACACTAAACTAAATTTCACTAATTTTTTTATTTTAAATTAATGACCGAGCCACACTAAAATTATAAATTTCAATTAATTTATGAACGAACCCAAAAGCCCAAATTGATGAACAACCCAAAAGCCCAATTGAGGGTTCGTCTAAGCAATTAAAGGTTCGTCAAATTGAGGGTTCGTCGCAATTAAAGGATCGTCAAATTGAGGGTTCGTCACAGAAAAGAAGGGTTCGTCAAGAAATAAGGTTCGTCGATCTGGGTTTTTCAAACTTTTCAACACGTTATAGTTTCAATGCGTTTTGTTTATCACGCGTTATAGGAGGGGCGACGGCGGTGTTCGTGGTGGGATCACGCGTTATGGGGAGTCCATAACGGACCACCCTGCCTGCTCTAATAGACATTTATATCGTTGTGTAGTGAAATATAAAAAAAGGTTTGTTTGAACGGCTTAAACGAATCTAATGACTAGATTAGTGTTCATCTCCATTTGAACACTTATTTAGCTTTAAATATACCAATTTACATCCCTAAATTAAATATAGAATTTTTTAACACCCTTAAACCCACTTATAATAGGGTCGTGTCTCTGGTTACCCTATTTATTAAACAGGTCGTGTTTGAGCAAGTTGTTTAATAAACAGATCGTTTTAGTCGTGTTAGTAGACCCTAAAACTTTTTTTTAATAATTAAGAATCAACTTTATTTTTGTAAATTTTTGTTCATATGTAACGAAATTTTGTATTTATTAGAGAGATTTGTAAAATACTAAGGCTATGCGATATGGGAGAGGGTCATCCTTGGAGGATGACCCTCCACGTCAGCGCCACGTAGATCGGGTGTGAGGATGAGGCAAAGAGGATGGAGTTAAGGAAATGGGGATGAGCCTAGAATATATATGTATATGTTGTATGTATATGTGTGTGTGAGAAGGGAATGCACCAACTTTTGTTCTCTTCTCCCCGTCTCAAACGTCGCACACTCGACAAATTGGACGACGACGGGCCGGGCGGGATGGTGTGCTGGGCTGCGCCTGGCCATGACGAGGCTGGGACGAGCCCCACACCGAAGAGCCTAAGTGGCTGTTTGTTTACATCTTAATGAGACTCTTCATGGTTTAGGCTGTTTGTTTTGCGAGCAATGTCTGAATGGTTCAGACGTTTGCCTCTGAATGATTAAGCATTATACTAAGTCTGAATGGTTAAGACCTCTAATTTGAATTGGTCAGACATTTGACTCTAAATTTAAGCATTATACTGAGTTTTAATGATTTATCAATTAACAATTCAGAACTTTGCAAACAGCCCCTAATACTTAGGGTGAGCGGGGCACCCTCGGTGACCCCGTGCGGGGACCAAATTTTGCCGAGCGGGGCGGTGCCGCCATCCAGGCGGGGAGCCATTTCGGGGAGCCAAATCGGGGAGGGGGCACCAAAGAAGGAAGGAGAGATAATGTGGGCCACCCTTTTTTTCAACCAATGAAAACTTTTTTTTTTTTTTGAATAAAAAAACAATTCCCCTAAGAGAGGAGTGCCGCAATCAAATTGGGGTACGATGAGAGTTTAAGAGGGGAGTTGACGTGGCATAACCTGATTGGGTATTCGTAAGAGAGGGGACTCCCCTCTAGAGGGGAGTGCCCTATATTCAATAGAGATGTTCTGTCTTTTTGCAGTAATAAAATAATAATACTTATTCAACAGAGATGTTCTGTCTTTTTGCAGTGAAAAAACTTGACCCCACGAGCAACTCTATTTGATTCATTCTTTAAAACACGCCATACTTTTGAACACGATGTGAAAACATTGGAGAAACCAAGGTCCAAGGCCTATAAATGTTCATCTCTATTTGAACACATAATCATCAATGTACGTATATTTTTAAGGTTTTATTTTAGCAATGAAGTTTGGAAAGGAGTTTGCTTCACACATGGTGCCTGAATGGCGAGAAGCATATATGAATTACAACTACCTCAAGACTCTCTTGAAACAGATCTTGATCTTCCACCGGAGACAGACCCGGTTGCCGGAGAATCATGTGAACTCACGGCCAGTACCTCCATCGAAGGCGACTTCTTTGAAGAGAAGGGTGTCCCTTTTTAGAGCTTTCAGTGGACTAACTAGTCGGTATGGTAATAATAGTCCCAGAAAGGATAAGGAAGATGAAGTGATTCTAGTGAGTGCAATGCAGGAAGCAGATGAAGAACAAGGGGATGATGTTCAGAGTTACCAGACCGTTTTTCTTCGGCCGTCCGAGGAAGGAGGAGATCTTGAGCTTGTGTTCTTTAAAGGACTTGATCATGAATTTAATAAAGTTATTCAGTTTTATAAAAGTAAAGTTGAGGAGGTGGTGAAGCAGGCTGATGAGCTGAGTCAACAGATGGATGCTCTCATTGCTCTTAGAATTAAAGTTACCAATCCCACTGCAGCCGCTGCGGTTGCTGCTGCTATGTCTCCCTTCATCAACAGAACAAACACAGGTAGTTAATATAGTTAAAAACATGACAGCAGTATAAACAAAAATATGTAAATTAAGTTTGGATGAATTTTAGGTTCAATTCCATTGGAGGTGATTCATGAAGACCAACAACCAAAGAGAACAGAAGTTGCCAAGGGGTACCAGATGGCTTCTTTAGAAGTTTTAAATCACGTAAAAGTCAACGTCGCCCCTGAAACACCGATAACCACCATGAAAAATGTTTTCAAAAGTTTAAATCCAAACCTGCATTTCAACAAAAGCGAAGTTAAAGCTGCAGAAGAAAAGTTGAAGCAGGCCTTGATTGAGTTCCATGAGAAGCTTCGGTTGCTAAAGAACTACGCGTAAGAATTGATCTACCACTTTATGTACTGGACATACACATTTGACTCCAAAATATAACTGAATTGTATCTTGCTTTTGATCAAACCAGGTTCCTGAATCAGTTGGCCTTCTCCAAGATAATGAAGAAGTATGATAAGGTTAGGGATGTTTGGTTTTTGTCATACGTTTGTACGTCCATGTGTTCAATTGCTGACCTAGATCGTTATTTCAGATCACATCTAGAAATGCATCGGATGCTTACATGAAGATGGTTGAAGAATCATACTTGAGCCAATCTGATGAGGTATGTTACTGTGATGTTCATGACATGTCTGTAACTTTAACCATTTTACAGATTTTAGCTGATGTGCCATTTGAAAAACGGTTAAGTTACTGACATTTAACAAATAAAATTGCCTTCAGGTTTCTAAGCTCATAGAGAGAGTCGAAGCAGTATTTATAAAGCATTTTTGTAATGGTAATCGGCGTCAAGGAATGGACACCTTAAGGCCCAAAGCTAAAAGAGATAAGCACCGGATAACATTTTTTGTCGGTAAGTTAGCTACAGGCACCCTGCATGATAATTGCAGGCCAAGGACCTATTATCGTCTCGTATAGTATAAGTACAATTTTCACTAATTTATTTTCGGTTTCAGGCTGCTTCTTTTGATTGTCATTAGCACTTATGGTGGCGATTATTGTAAGCGTACATGCTAGAGATCTTCTTAAGAGTCAAGGTCGAACTAGATCAGTACATGAACACAATCTTTCCGTTGTACAGCATGTTTGGATTTCTGGTGTTACATATACTGATGTATGGTGGAAATGTATACTTCTGGGCACGCTATCGTGTCAATTATTCATTTATATTTGGATTTAAGCCGAGCACAGAATTGGGCTTTAAAGAAGTTCTACTCCTCGGTTTTGGTCTATCAGTACTCACTCTTGCAGCTGGACTCTCAAACCTTCAAATGGAATTGGATCCACAAACTAAAAGTTACAAAACATTCACCGAATTACTCCCTCTGGCCTTAGTCATTGTAAGAAATTCCTCTTTACCCTTGTATTATTATATATATAAATATGGGATTATGGAGTAGTTGTTTTTGAGGTATGCACATGATGAATAAATATTGTATATGGACCACACACATGCACCCTATAGGTCTAGATAAAGTTAGTTAAATGGGTGGGCTGTCCAGAAGCTAGTTCCTTATGAACAATTAGTGTGAGAAATGATAATTAGTATTTAATGTGCTAGTTTTATTGAATGAAATGATTAATGAAGTTTTATGCATTAAAAGTACACTTTGTGTGAATGTCGACTCGTCTGACTTGTTGGAGATAAAATATAATTTCCATCTCTAGTTTCAGATATGACCACTACATACTGCATCATGTAGGATACATCACATACCACTAGCTTATAAATTTATATGCATGTGTGTTAATTTAATTGTAAACTATGTTTTGTAGGTTGTTATTTTGATTACCATTTGTCCATTTGACATCTTCTATCGTGCAAACCGCTTCTTCCTCTTAGTCTGTTTATGGCATTGCATTTGTGCTCCCCTTTATGAGGTCACTCTCCCTGATTTCTTCTTGGCTGACCAGTTTACTAGTCAGGTAAGATTCAATACACAACTAGAAAATAAGGAACACTCAGTTCAAGAAACTAAGACTTGTTTAATTTGTCATCGCTTCAGGTCCAGTTATTGAGGAATCTGCAGTTTTATGTATGCTACTATGGATGGGGAGATTTCAAGCACAGGAATGCAGAAACCTGCAACAATAGCACAGTTTATGATGTTCTTTTTTATAGTTATTGCAGTTGTACCATATTGGATTCGACTCCTACAGGTATATTTCCTACAATATGGCCCCCCTAAATATAGCATTTATAAGATTCATGTTTGTTAGTTATTGTCTGTGTGAATGTGTAGTGCATACGACGGTTGCATCTACCTCAGGATTTGCAACAATTTTCAGTACCTATTGGGATTTAGTGATGGATTGGGGTCTGCTATCTAGGAATTCTGAGAATCCATGGTTGAGAGACAAGCTTATCTTGCCCAGCAGATCTATCTACTTCATAGCAATGGTATTACTAACGAGCAATCTTCTATTTCAAATAACAATGATGCAATTATCCTTTTAGCTCTTAATTAGTTAATTTGCAGGTATTGAATGTGATACTGAGACTTGCCTGGATGCAAACTGTAATGGATTTCCATGAACTTCCTTTCCTCCATAAAAATGCTCTAACTGCAATATTTGCGAGTTTGGAGATCATTCGACGTGGCATATGGAATTTCTTCAGGTCTAGTTCAATTCCTAATTATGAATATCATGAAAACATAATCTAACCTTGTTGTGAATGAATTCAGGTTGGAGAATGAGCATTTGAACAATGTTGGAAAATTTAGAGCTGTGAAATCAGTGCCGCTACCTTTTAGCTACGAGGACGGATACAAGAATCTATAATTCGTTTATTCATCTATAGTAATAATAGTGAAGTTGTAAAGATCATCAATTTTGTATGTATAACGTTTCCTTATCATTTTGTTCATACTTGAATTTCCAACTTGTACTTAGAAATTACTTTGTAGGTAATGTCCTCCATTGGACATTGATGCATATTGTTTCCCCTGTGAGTAGAAATCCTTTCACCAATGGTGTTGAAACTAATTCAGTCTCCATGGGAGGGGAGTAAGTGTTAAACAAACACAGCTATTTTTGATCGATTAAAGCCAAACACCCAGACGAACTGTTGCTCAAACTTAAGCGACTTTTGTTATTAAAACAGAAAACAACAAAACAAATTAACCTACAAAACTATAGCCACCCATACAATCTGACTCGTATTCGAATTTATACTAACATGGTAAAGTTGAACATTAACTTAACCTTAAAGTTATTTGAACCATATCAAATAAACTAATTAATTTAATTGTTATCTTGATCTCCTTCAAGACACCCCATGAGACCAAACCAATCCATCCTAAGTGTTGTTTACATTTCAATACTCCATTTTAACACTTGCTTCCACCATGCCAATCTCTCCACAAAACTTAATTAACTTTACTCCTGACAACAACTTTGTCAACATTTTTGCCACTTGATCATCGATTGCAACATACTTTAAATTGATGTCTTTTTCTGTAAATACCTTCGCACAAATAAAATGGTAATGGACTCCTATCTGCTTTTGTTCTTGCACGGAACACCAGATTCTCAACAAGTGCTATTGAGGAATTACTATCACACTTTATCATTATACTGGAGCTCAATTCAAGATTGAGATCATCAATTGTACGAGCCAAGTGCACTCCTGAGCTGCCATAGTTGCAGCACGGCAGCACGATAGTAGATTGGATCTAAATATATAACTGTAGTAGGAAACATCACTTAGAACTAATACAACGTGTATTTGATTGCTTGTGTGATGTCCCGATACACACTTGTTTGTTGTAGGGTCTGAAAATCGAATTTGATATATTCCGGTATCTTCTTTGTTTAGTGAAAGTAAAGACCTAAGATGCTTAACACATCATCTATTGTTCTATGAAAGTGGAGACCAAGATCAATCAAAACATCTAAAGAGATCATATAAGTCCAACAAGATGTTAATGTGCACAACAAAAGAGACCCTTTAGTGTCCAAAACCCTTAAACTTTAATCATATGGGAAATCATTTGATATGTATATTATACCAATCTCTATATATCATCTATTGTGTTCTTTTCTCAACCAATAGTCCTAGACAAGATTTCAGACTCTAGGGTAGATACTATGAAAATATGTGGTTGGGAATCTACACGATTGATAGAATGTACTGAATATGTTCTATAGGATCCGTGTGAGACCACTTAAGATCATAACTAATGCATAAAACATGATAAGAAATCACAGACGACTATATAACAAAGATTTGAAACAAGAGTTTAACTGGACAAACATATTGGCAATCACATAGACCAGTTTGAATAAATTTGTGCCGAAAAATGTTCTTCCGTCTATCCTATGATTTGATACCATTGTACATGTAATTGTATATTATAGTAGTTATATTTATATTTGTTTTTTAAATGTAAACTTCATTAGAAACCACCAACCCACAAAACGAGGCGGTCACATAACAACAAGGACTACATAATTACAAAATCACACCACTCAGTCCAAGAAACGGACCTAACTTTAAATCTACTACTAATCCAAAGGAATCCTACTGTCCCAACCCCCGACCCCACCCTAGGAGCGGGAGCCGTGAACCAGTCAGATGGTATCAGTGTTTATTAATTACGCAATGAAAAATTTTCATCAGTACCGTAGTTAGGAAATAATTTCAGAGTTTCAAAACACCAAATTTTTATAATAATTAAATGGGATAAAACCAGATTTTATTCACAATACATTTATAGAGATAAATCTTAATTATTAAAAACATGATCTCATTTTTATTTAGGTAACTTTTATAGTCACTTATTTAAGCTTTCGGTGCTCCATAGTTGACTTCTAATAGCTTTCACATCAAGTTACCTGAAACACGTTTTAAAAAGATTTTATCAGCAAGAAATACTGGCGAGTACATTCCAGTTTATAAAAACATTAGTTGTTATAACATTACAACATTGAGAACATTGAGAGAGATTACAATGTTTATATCTACCAATATACTCATTCAGTACTTGCCACTCGACCGGATCTGTGGCTATGGTCATATCACACATTGGCTAACCCATTGTCCAATTGTGAAGGTTATCAAGTAATGTATACAAAACCCCATAATACCGGCAGCAATTGTAGAATACAAAGACTCAATCACTGTTAACTATAATTGAAAATATTTGAGGTTTTGTAAAACAGTTTGGTAGAAAAAGAGAATGACTCACATTGTTGACTTAGGTATTTCTATAGCTTCCTGTTGGTGTTCTTGATTATTATCTATTAAAATAAACAATGCACACGTCATAGTAAGATAACCCAAATCACATTAGCCATCAAATACGAGACAGAACTCCAACGAACTTAGTCAGGCAGATCCTTGACATGCGTTACGGAGCTCTAGATCAATCGGGTAGGGTAACGAATTAGTAATCGGGGGTTAAAATATTTACAACGGGGCAGAGCTTCGTGTTTTAGGGGTATTATATCCGATAATTTTTGCCTATAATAGAGGCTTTGAGGGAGAAAAAATTGAACGAGAATGAAAGGCAGGGGTTCGACCCCTTTTATAGCTGAGACAGAGGTCTCTCGCGCCTCGCGAGAGCCTAGTCTACTTTTTTCGCGACCCGCGAGGGGCACCCTAGCTACGGCTAGGGTTGCCTTCTCACAACGTAGACCTGCCACATGTGTGACACGTGGCGTCACAGGTGACCGGCAAGTAAAGGGGCCTCGCACCCCGCGAGCCACACTCCAGGCTTGGGCGCGGCCCGCGAGCGACCCACAGATTTTGTTTTATTTGATTTTTAATAATATTAAGGTTATACGGGTTCGCTTTTCGTGTACGGGGTGTATTAGGAGCGTTTTTCGAGGGTTGCTATACCTACCACTTTGATTTCACTGATAATTTCCTCCCCCTTCACTTGTTTGTTTGAGAACTTCGCTCCATTCCTTGGGCGCCAAATACTCCAACAAATTATCATCACAATCCTATGGAAAATCTCTTTGGCCAACCCTTTCAATCCGACATGATTGTAAAGCTCCGATAAGTCCCCTGAAAGAAAAAGCAACGAAAGGGGCCACCTTGCACCAAATCGAAATATGCTGCCAAACTGTGCCAACCACAATACAAGAAGGGAACAAATGAATATTGGTCTCATCGCTCGGCCCGCAGAGCGGGTACGAGACGTCGTTGATCTCTATGTTCTTATCTCTAAGCGTTGTCCCTGTTGGAATCTTCCCCATCTCGGCTCTCCAAGCGATCACATTGCATTTTGTATGGATCCACTTGCACCACTTCATCACGTAATTTCCACTATGGTCCGACCCTTTGTTTAGAAACCTTCTCACTGCCCCAACCTAGTAATCACCCACTTTCTCTCCTATCCACGTCCACTTATCACTACGGTCTTGGAATCTGACCGCGTCCAAATTCCTAATGATCCAATTCAATTCCGAGATTTCTAAAAAACTAACTGGTCGGTTTTTCCAGTTCCTTTCAAGCACATTAGAGTCACCATTGACCTCGAAAAATCTACTCTCCACACTACGTTTTTTCTCAGCCTCTAATTTAAAAATAGAGTAAATTACTATTTTGGCCCCTGTGGTTTAACCAGTTTAACCCTATCAGTCCAAAAAGAAATCTTTTAACATATCAGATCCTAGTTTGGCCCCTAATACTAACCATGTTACTTTTTTCTAGTTAAGCCTAAGGGTATTATGGTCCTTTTACAGCTTAGGGGTTGTTTATGTAAGTTATAAAGTTCTTTTAATATTTTTATTTGTGTAATTACTTAATTTTTTTACTTCTTTATTTCACGATTATTATATAACAAAATATATTTTAAATATACAAATAAATACATATTTCTTTAACAATTTGTTTTTTTATAAATGTCGTTTTTTAGAAAAAATGTTTTTAACCTTTTTAAAACCATTTATCGTTTTTAAAATCGTTCCTTTTAAACTGTTTGTTTTTAAAATCTTTCCTTTTTCAGTCCCCATTTTTTTATAAATTGAACAGTTCATTTTTCTACCGTTCTTTTTAAAACCATATGTTTTTAAAACTTTTTTTAAACAATTCATTTTCTAAAGTAGTTCCACCGTTTTTTAAAGCATTTCTTTTAGAACTGTTTTTGTAAATCGTTACTTTTATATTTAAAGTGTTATTTTAATCGTTTATCCTTTTTAAAATCCTATATTTTTAGATAGTTTGTTTGTTTGAAATTCGTTTATTTTTTAAACCTTTTGTTTACTAAAATCATCCACTTTTAAAACCTTATATTTTTTAAAAACTTTCATTTTTTAAAGTCGTTCATTTTTAAAACCGTTTATTTTTAAAGCGTTCCTTTTAGAATTGTTCTTGTAAAACGTTCCTTTTATTTTTAAGCGTTATTCGAATCGATTATCTTTTTTAAAATCTTCCATTTTCTGGACCTTTTGTTTGTTCCAAATTCGTTCATTTTTCAACCTTTTTAAAACCTTATATTTTTAACATATTTTTAGTACCTTTTACTTTATTTTTATAAATGCCGTTTTTTAGATCTTAGAAAAAACCGTTCGTTTGCTTAAAATTGTTCATTTTTAAATTCCTTTGATTTAAAAATTGCTCAGTTTTTAAGTTTATTTTTGCTATCGGCAATAAATAAATTACAGAATACAAAGTTTAAAAGACGATTGTTAAAAAAAGAAAGGTAAAAAATGAACAATTTTAAACAAATGAACAATTTTAAACAAATGAACGTTTTTTCGAAGATTAAAAAAAACAACATTTATAAAAAAACAAATGGTATGAAAAATTATGATAAAATATAAGGTTTTGAAAAGCGAATGATTTTAATAAACAAAAGGATTAAAAAATGAACAAATTTCGAACAAACAAACAGTAAAAAAATGGAGGATTTTAAAAAGGATAAACGATTCAAATAGAAACGTTTTAAAACTTAAAAATGAACGACTTTAAAAAGAAACGTTTTAAAACTTAAAAATGAACGACTTTAAAAAGTGAATTGTTTAAAAAAAGTTTAAAAAACATATGGTTTTAAAAAGAATGGTAAAAAATGAACTGTTCAATTTATAAAAAATGAGTTCTTAAAAAAGAATGATTTTAAAAACAAACAATTTATGAAGGAACGATTTTAAAAATGATAAACGGTTTTAAAAAAGTTAAAAACATTTTTTTAAAAAGTTAAAAACATTTTTTTTAAATGTAATTTATAAAAAAAACAAACTGTTAAAGAAATATGTTTTTATTTGTATATTTAAAACGTATTTTGTTAAATAATAATCATGAAATATAGAAATAAAAAATTAGCTAATTACACAAATAAAAATATTAAACAACCCCAAAGCTTTAAAATGACCATAATACCTTTAGGCTAAACTAGAAAAAAGTAACATCGTTAGTGTTAGGGGCCAAAACCGTTATAATATGCAATCTTAAGGTCTGATTGTTAAAAGATTCCTTTTGGACTAAAAGGGTTAAACTGGTTTAACCACATGGTCAAAAATAGTAATCTATATTAGGGTAAATATCTTTTAGAGGTACATTAAACAACCATGGATCCAACCAAAAAGAAGTATGTCTATCATTTCCAACCACACTCCTAAAGCAGCTTAGCGGGGTATTTTCTGTCATAGTTCTAGAAAAAGTTTTCACAATATTGTTTCACACCACGTTCAAACTTCCCTTCATCAGAAGAAAATCCCAATTGGTTCTACTTGTGTGTAGCGCTTCTACTACCTTCTTCCACAAATTATTCCTTTCCGTTTTAAAGCGTCATCCCGATTTAGAACGAAGCACATTTATTTTTTGTTTTGTTTTTATTTATATAAAAAATTAAGTAAAAAACAATATAAAATTCCAAAACGCAAAAATAGTGTTATGTTTTCCATAAAAACAAAAAGAATTAATTAAATTAAAAATAAAAACAATTTTTGAAGAATTGACTGATCACTAAAGAAACTCTTGGAAGTATTAGGTGTTTCTGTGGTACTTTCCTATGATGCACATAAATGTTTGCTAACAACATTATGAGAATTTGCAGAATTTAATTTAAATCAAGAAATAGAGGTAGATGAAGAACGAATTGCGGTTAGTTGCTAACAAGCATGAAGCACCATAACGACAAAGTGTACATGAGTCATAAGAAGTTGAATCATCATTTGACAATGAAAGTACGTATGAAGAAGTACATGTGAACCTGCTTAAACGAGAAAGATTGAAAAAGAAAAAAACTGCTGACTATGATCCAGATGCAGATCTAACTCCAAGAGAAGGCGAAGAGACCAAGTACTGAGAGTTCAAAAGAAAAAGATTCTCAGCGACACCAACACCATAGCAATAGCCACAAACTTTGATGAAGAAGTTCCTGCATTCACATTATAAAGACAATTTGATAGCATCAGTATAGAGAGAGATTGTTAGGCCTAAAAATTTGAGACTGACTTATAAAATATAACTAATGAGCTATGGGTTACAAATTGGAATTAATTGGGTTAATTAGTGATAGGATTTGGGCCATAAAAGACTATTTGGGCCTTGTCTATGCCATGTAGGCTAGGCAGGTCCATGGGGGGGGGGGGGTCCATATATGGGAATGAGCTATCTAGAGTATTTAAAGGGTTTTTTTTTTATCTCATTGAGGTTAGCCATTTTAAGAGAACCTATAGAGAGAGAGAGAGAGAGTGTGTGTGTGTGTGTGTGTGTTAGGCAGAGAAAAACAACTTGTGTTAGACGATTTTCATTGATTATCTAATAGAATCGTATGCAAGTTAAAGAGATTTCTCCATGTTCTTGATCATATAATTGTTTGATTCCGCCAAACAATTGTATTTGCTTGATATCTTGATTATTTAGGACTTAGAAGCATGGTGCAGTTTGTATTTTCAAAAGAGAATTGGTGGATGTTTCATTGTTGTAGGTGATGTGCGGCAATGGCGTCCGGAGTGCGGGTCTGAGAAAGCGGACGACGAGGCGGATCTCTCACGTTCAATATATACATTTATTTTTTTAATAGGTGTTTGTGGACGTTTATTGTTGTGGGAAAAGTGTTTTTTCAAGAAAGTTTGAAATCTGATTTGAAAGCTAAGGTAGAAATTTGGTGATACCACATTCATATTTTGATAGTCAATTCTTAATCTACTAACTAACCCAAAAACATTATCAAAAAAACAAACAAAATCTACCTCTCTTAAGGCTTATAGCAAAACCATATTAATAGGCAACAGGCATAATAGGCGGAAAAATCAAAGACACTTAATATTCATTTTTTATAATTGGTCAATTGTTATTATACTCTCCTTTATAAAGGAGTCAATCACTCCCAAACTTGTGCAATGTCTGTGTTTATATTTTAAGTTTGTATAATGAAAAACTTCAAGTCTTCACAGCCTTTCATGGTATCAGCCTAGATCCTAACCCTAGCCCCTCTTCCTTTTTTCTTTTCTATCAAACTCCATGGTTGGTTCTTCATCTTCTTTAGATCAAACAACCACTCCTCCACTGCATACTCTGTTTCAACTCATCACCTTAAAACTTTCTTCTACCAATTATCTATTCTGGGAAAACCAAGTCTACCCTCTCCTCTCGTATCTCAATCTCCTTAACCATGTTGATGGTACCGCCACTGCTCCGCCAGCCACCGTCACCACCGATGGTAAAGAAAATCCCAACCCAACATTCGTGACATGGCAAGAGGTAGACCAAAGGGTCCTCCTGCTCTTGCAATCCTCGTTCACAAAGGAGGCTGTGGCTGAAACAATTGGTCACAAAACAACTCGTCAGGTCTAGCAAGCTCTCGAAACAGCCTATAGTTACAACTCTCTTGAACGAATGCATACACTTTGTGACTCCCTTCGCCAACTACAGAAGGGTACCGCCACAGTTTCCGAGTTTGGGCAAAAATTCCGATCGATGTGTGACCAACTCGCTGCTATCGGCCATCCGGTAACTGATGATGATAAACGCCATTGGTTTCTCTATGGACTCGGCCCTTCCTTTGAAATTTTCTCTACTGCTCAATGAACTGTAAATCCGCCACCATCTTTTCGTGACCTGATTGCCCACGCAGAAAACCACGAAATCTTCCTTCAAACTCTTAATGGTAATCAGCCTTCCCAGGCAGCCTTCTCGGCTCACTCTCACAAACCCAACACCAACACTAAACCACAACGCGACTCCGCTAACCATGGTCAGTTCACATCCAACCGTGGTTCTTCATCTAACCGTGGCCGCTTCACACACTCTAAGCGTCTGCCTCACTGTCAACTATGTAGAAAAGATGGGCATTATGCAAGTTCTTGCCCAAACTTAGCATCCTATGCCCAACGGGCCGCTCCTCTCGATGCACACCTCGCACAAGCTTTCCAAGCTCAGTGCAATATCGCCCAAACTACACCAGATTGGACTGCCGATTCTGGAGCCACCACCCATATGCTTCACACTCCGGAAGGTCTTGACGAATCCTTTGCCGACTCGGGTAATACATTTGTCACTTTTGGAAACGGTCAATCCTTACCCGTTACTCGAATCGGAAAAACTAAAATTAATAATGATTTACCGTTAAAAAATGTACTCGATGTCCCTAACATCACAAAAAATATGCTCTCCATAAGTAGATTAACCAATGACTCACCCGTTGATGTTTTGTTCTCTAATACTTTTTTTCACATTCAGGATCGAAAAACCGGAACGGTACTCGCTAGAGGCACGTATGAAAATGGATTCTATGTTCTTGCTCAAGGCCACAAGTCTCTTGTCGCGGCTCTTACCGCTTCTCACCTTCATGCTTTGTTTAATAAATGGCATAGTCGATTAGGACATGTCTCATTTGATATTGTTTCATTGTTGAATAAACTTCGGGATGTTTTTGTTACATCTTTATTACCTAAGCCTGGGGTGTGTTCATCATTTCAATTATCTAAAGCGCATCGTTTACCTTTTGTTGAAAATTCTAAATGATCACAACATGTTTTGGACTTAATACATTGTGATCTTTAGGGGCCGCACCCATATTATCTACCGACGGTTATTTATATTATGTTGCATTTGTAGATGACCATTCACGATTTACTTGGTTTTATCCTCTAAAAGCCAAGTCTGAATTTTGCAACATACTTATCACATTCTTAAATTTTGTTCAAAATCAATTTTCATGCACCGTCAAAGTTTTTCAAAGTGACGGTGGAACAGAATTTACCAACAATCGAGTTCAACAACTCTTTCATCAACGGGGTATCCAACATCGGCTATCATATTGCCCAAACACACCCCTACAAAATGGGCGTGTTAAAAGGAAACATCGTCACATAACCGAAACTGGGTTAGCCATGATGTTTAACGCACATGCAGCCGCAAATTTTTGGATTGACGCATTCACCTCGGCTACATATATTATAAACCGTCTTCCAACACCTCTTCTCGACAATAAATCTCCATTCGAAATTTTGTTTCATCAACCTCCATCGTATTCAAACTTCAAAGTTTCTAGTTGTCGTGTATTCCCTTATCTTCGTGACTACGCCAAACACAAACTCTCGCCAAGAAGTGCCACGTGTATATTTATTGGTTATAGTCCGAAACATAAGGGTTATCGATGTTTAGATCCTAGTATCTTACGAGTTTACATAACGCGACATGCAAAATTTGACGAAGACACGTTCCCGTTTACCGGTAATAATTCCACAGTTGATGAAACTCAACTCACATTCTCAAATTTCGAGTATCACCTCCCATCAGTCGAGCCTTCTCATTCTGTTCAAAACACAAACCAACCAACAAGCCCACCTCCTTCATCCAGCCCAATAAATTTAACTCCACCTTGTTCTATTTTCACAACCATACCCAACCCATCTACTCCTTTTCATGCGTTCATTCCACAAAACCAATCCACCTCCAATATACCTACTGACCAACAACCATCATCCACCTCTAATTTATCTACAAACCAACAAACCTACCCCACCACTACCCCAGATGTCCCTACAACACCCACCTCACCCTCATCGCCAAATATAACACCCTCATTACCTCACCCACCCCCACCCATGCAATCTGCACCTTATTTACACCCTATGACAACAAGATCAAAAGCGGGAATTTTCAAACCTCGACACTTTGCGGACATCACTGATTTTTCATCTATTCATCATGCACTCTTCACCACACATGTTCCTAAAGGAATAAAAACGGCCCTTAAAAATCCAAAGTGGGTCACCGCAATGGATGAAAAACTAACGGCCCTTCGAAAAAACGATACATGGGATCTTGTGGAATGACCGAGTCAATCTAATGTAGTGGGTTCCAAATGGATATACCGAATTGAATATAAAGCTGATGGTACCATTGACCGATACAAGGAGCGCTTAGTTGCTCAAGGGTTCACGCAAATTCCCGATCTTGATTTCTCCCACACTTTTAGTCCGGTTGTCAAAGCCTCTACCATTCGGGTCGTCCTTAGTCTTGCTACTATCTACAAGTGGCCGCTTCGTCAACTAGACGTCAATAACGCATTCTTAAACGATCACCTTACCAAAACCGTCTATATGGAGCAACCACCTGGATTTGTAAACCAAACATTTCCAAATCATGTTTGCAAACTTAAATGGGCTCTATATGGTCTCAAGCAAGCACCACGTGCTTGGTTTCAAAGGCTAAGTGCCTTCCTTGTCACGCTCGGTTTTACATGCAGTCGAGCCGACCCGTCTCTCTTTTTCTTCAAAACCGATAAGTTTCTTGTCTATTTACTCGTTTATGTAGACGACATTATTATTACCGGAAATAATTCCAACGTGACCAACAACTTTACGACTCGTCTACACAACGAGTTCAAAATCAAAGATCTTGGCTCATTGAGTTATTTCCTTGGTCTTGAGGTCCGTAACACTTCTTCCGGTTTATTCCTAAGTCAAGCAAAGTACGCTTATGACATTCTCTCACGAGCAGGCCTCCTCGATTCAAAACCGGTTGCCACCCCTCTTGTAACATCTGTGCTTGTAATCATTGTGAACAGTTCAATTATCAATAAAACAATGTTATTTGATCCCAATGTTTGTTTGGTTGTGTTTTACATTTTTCATGTTTTGACTTTTGCTCAATTTCAAACTCTATATCGCTTTCTGGAGAGTTATACGCAAACTGGAGCGTAAACGTAACCAGTTTAATGCGAAAAATACTCCGGAACATCAACATATACTTAACATACCTTAAATAACCTTTACATAACTTAGAAATAAGTTTTAAAGGCTTTGGTATGGCAAAAACAAGTTAATTCGGCTACAGGGACTAAATTTGACAAACTGCGAAAGTATGCCAATTTGAACTGTAACAGACATTCCGGAACATGAATGTAAGTTAAACATACCATAAATATCCTTTACATAGCTTAGAAATAGGCTTTGAGGGGTTCGGTGTGCTAAAATAAACTTTTGGGTCATTCAGGGACTAAAAGTGTCAAAAAGTGCACAAGTTTGCACTTTTGCGCATAACTCACGTTCTGAATACATCCGGACATCAAAAAATTTATGTAAGCACTAAAATATTTTATTTTAGTGTTTGGCATAAGAAAAATCCATTCGTTGCGTCTTTTGGATCGTTTTTCGCGCTTATGCGCATTCCGTCGTAATTAAGCGAACATCGCGTTCGTACAACCAAACGAACCAACGTCCAACATATTTTTGAGCATGTTTCATGTCCACAATGTTTAGACATCATGTTAGGGCCTTAAAGTTGGCTTAACGGGCCTTAAACATGTCGAAAATGGCTTAAACACATAACAGGGACTGAAACTGTCATTTCAGCAAACTTTCTCCTGAACAGAGGACCCAGGCGGCCCGCGTAAAACCAGGTCTATCCTTTACGCGGCCCGCGTCAGCCTCTCAGACCAGATTTGATGTTTAAACAGGCTGTTAACAGCTGCATTACCCACAAAACCCACTTGCACATGGTAATTCTGATACTAGGGGCTGGTTTTGGATGTGCACATGGTATTACAATACCATGGGTGCAAGTGTATGGCCAAGATCAAAGCACGTTTCCCGATAAACGATCCTAACGGTGCTAGTAAAACTATAAATACCCCCCATGCCATTGCAAAAACCCACAAGAATCCTGATTTGAGAAGCTCTAAGTTGAAACCTTTGTTTCATACCTGAGCTACTTGAATCACGATTAGCATTCGTGGACCCTTCGTAAGTATTCCTTCGTTCTTTTATTGTTTTTCGAGTCCGAAAGTCAAACTTTGTTTGACTTTCTGCGTTGACCAGTTTATGGTCAATGCGAAGTTTGTTTGAACTTCGCAACGTGATTGTAATCACGATGGTTATAGTCCATTGGGACTATGCCTACTGATTACCACATTGTCTAGGGTCGTAAGGGTAAGCGATCTGATAAATCGCTTATACCTTCGAACCCGACCCATTTGGTCGATCATTAGGATCCGATCAAATACATTAGGTGACCATAGTAGGTAGGGAATAACCTTCCGAGGTTATACCTTATGGTCACGACGTTTAAGTAGTTGTATGATAGGTGGTTTATATGCCTTAGGTAAATTACCAAAATACCCCTTTGATGCCAAAATTCATTATAAACATATGTGACATAACTTTTGACATCTAAACTGATTTGGCGACAATATTAGGCATGTTAAGGCATATTCTACTTGTCATAGGACTAGTTAGGCGGTCCGAACGCGTTTCACGCGAACGACGCGTTAAAGTAGCATAAGCTACCTAAACGGGTCGTAATGGGTCGTAAGCACTTATGTTAGGTTTCATTTAGTATGTAGGCTTTGTTAAACCATATTACACGAGTCTCCATACTCGTTTGGTTTACGAACCCTCATTCTATCTGATCCTCCGATTTAGGTCCGGTTTATTAACATAGTTACCTATATTAGGTGTCGTTTGATTCCGAGATCTCTAGCATTGCTTGGTGGTTATCTTAGGACTTCTGAGCAATCTCAAGTGAGAACATAGACCCCTCTTTTACTGTTTTCCAAACATTTTGGGGTGAAACACATGTGCCTACTTATTACTTTCATGCTTTCCTGTTTTCACATCATATACTTGCTATGTTCATTAGTACAATTATAGTACATGATTTCATTGTGTTCATGCTATGTATGTCCATTGTGTGCATACTTAGTACATTGTTTTACATTACATTTCATGCTATGTATGTCCATTGTGTGCATACTTAGTACATTGTTTTACATTACATTTCATGCTATGTATGTCCATTGTGTGCATATTTAGTACATTGTTTTACATTACATTTCATGCTATGTATGTCCATTGTGTGCATACTTAGTACATTGTTTTACATTACATTTCATGCTATGTATGTCCATTGTGTGCATACTTAGTACATTGTTTAACATTACATTTCATGCTATGTATGTCCATTGTGTGCATACTTAGTACAGTTGTTTTCATCACATGCTTACATTTTGTTATGACATTTGGGTTGTTTACAATGGAACAATACATTCATTAACATTAGCTACGTCGTTCGTTAGTAGGTAGTGGTACCATAGGAATTGACAACTCCCGTTCCTGAAATCCTGGGTTTGTTTGGATTGGAAGGAATGACCGAATTCGATACACATAACTTAGATAAACCTTTAATTTGTTTAAGGGTTTATCGCCACAGTCTCAAGGCTTGGATGTATGCATTTTTACAATACCGCATAAATGTTTGTATCAGTATAGCATGCATTTGTTCCACAAAACATAACTTTGATTTAAACCATGTTTTACTTCAATACCTTGTTTTTGTGCATTTTACATATGGTTTAGTTGATATATTTCACTTACCATACATGATATTCTTGGGTACACATTACATGATCTACATTAAATATAAACATTTTGACATTGATATACACATTTAGTGGTTTACATTGAACATAGACATTTCGATATGGATTACACATTAACACATGACAATTCATTTATACATAAACAATTTACATTGGTGATTGGTTTGATTAAGTGATTTGAGTAACGAGGCGTGTGTAATATGATACAAGCATGGTAGATACGCCGCTGGTACTTCCTATATATAAGTGTTTGTATTACATTACATGTCGTAGTGTTACTTAAATCATTTCAATATTTGACATATTACGTTTTACATAAACAACTTATTTTCACAAGACATTGATTTACAAAACAACTTATCTTATACAAACTCATTTTTCTTGGTTATTCATTTAACCTTACATTATTCTCTTATTTATATATATCATTGCTTTTTGAATTATTTACAAAACAAAACAACTTACAAGGTTCATGACTGACTTTTGTTAAACAACTTTTTCTAAACTCATAAGTCATGAATCCTCTTTTCACAAATCCTATGTATCTCACAGACATTTTTATGCTGACGTACCTATTTTCACCTGTGTTTTCAGGAGCTTTTGCATAGGATGATGATCGTGACACTAGGGCGGACCTGTGCCTTAGAGACTAAAAATGAAGATAGACTAGTTTAATTATGTTATAAACTCTTTGATTCCTGTTTAAAATGATGTAACTCTTATGTTGAGAAATAAAATACAACTTTGTATGCCATGGTTATGAAACAATTAATTCTGTTACAACACTCCCCGACGTTTCCGCCACGTTTTGTATGTTCTACGTGGTCGGGGTGTGACACCTCTCAACACAACCGATACATTCATTTCCATCGGCACAGCCTTTCACGACCCTACCCTCTATCGTTCCTTAGTCGGTCCACTCCAATACCTTACAAACACCTGCCCCGATCTCTCGTACGCCGTGAACCAAGCAAGCCAATACCTTCAAACTCCTACTACTACACACTTTCAGCTTGTAAAAAGGATTCTAAGATATGTCAAAGGCACCTTATCCTTTGGTCTCACGTTCAACAAACCCTCTAAAACCGCCTTAGTGGGTTACTCGGATGCCGATTGGGCTCGATGTATAGAAACTAGACGTTCAACATACGGCTACTCAATTTATTTGGGTGGAAATTTGGTCTCATGGAGTGCCAAGAAGCAACCAACTGTAGCACGATCAAGCTGTGAATCTGAGTATAGAGCAATGGCCAACACGGCGGCTGAAATTATTTGGCTCACTCACCTTCTACGCGAGTTACACGCTCTCCCACCGGATCGTCCTACACTTCTATGCGACAACAAGAGTGCTATATTCTTAAGTCAAAACCCGGTCTCCCATAGACGAGCCAAACATATTGACATAGACTACCATTTTGTTCGTGAATTGGTTGCAGCCGGACGTCTCCATACAAAATTTGTTCCCACCACGCTTCAGGTTGCCGACATCTTCACCAAGAGTCTTTCACGACCACTCTTTGAACGCTTCCGTACGATGCTACGCGTTGGTCCGCCACCGTTTCGCTTGACGGGGGGTAATAGGCAACAGGCATAATAGGCGGCAAAATCAAAGATACTCAATATTCATTTTTTATAATTGGTCAATTGTTATTATACTTTCGTTTATCGAGGAGTCAATCACTCCCAAACTTGTGCAATGTCTTTGTATATATTTTAAGTTTGTATAATGAAAAACTTCAAGTCTTCACAGCCTTTCACATATTTTATATTTATATCTTTTAGACAAAATATGAAGGTAATTTTCTATTTATTCTAAGGAGACAACTATACATTTTTTTTTTATCTTGCTAATATGTTAAAAGATGATTTTTATATCTCCTTAGGTTTGTCAATTTTTTATTATATATATTAGTTATTTTATAATCTCCTTTGGTTTATCAAAAACTTTTGATATATTAGTTATTCTACTTTAAGCAACAATTATCATTATGTATAAATCTAACGGTCTAAAAAGAAAACCTGAAATTTATTTTATAAGTAATTATCATTTTTATGTGGCACTGTCTAAAAATATACAATAACTCTAACGTCGGACTCTAACGTAACTTATAAATTAAATGATACGTATGTGATGATCCGAAAAGGCTACATCATCCCTGTCGATGGGGTGTATGCGAATACAAAGCAAGTATGTGATGAAAGCGACATCACCACATGAGGAGGAATCTTTTTCTTTCTATTTTTATAAAATAATAATAAAAAAACATTTCATACTAACACGGAAACTACTCAACTAGTCACACGTGCTTTGGATTTGTTTGACTTTCTAAAAGTATTTAAGTGTATACTATTTAACATTTTATGTGTTGAAATGTGGTAGACAGTCATGGAATAGTTCTCAATTTACTATTTGGTCAACCTATATGAAAACTTCAGACTTTGTTAATATTCAAAGGGAAAATTAAGAAAATGTTTGTTGATCAAACTTGTTTTCAAATTTGTCATGTTCCTGCGTCCTTGGAGCGTCGCATCATGCGCGGGATGCGTCCTTCAAGCACGAGATGCGTCCTTAGAGTGAAACCCAATAAAAAATGGACACGTGGCCACGGAATGCGTCCTTCAAGCACGGGATGCGTTCTTCAAGTTTCTGAAGCGTCCGGCGAGGTTTCCGGCGAGTTGTAGATTTCCGACGAGTTTTCCGGAGAGTTATTTCATTGCAACCAGATGGATGTTACGTTTTGGGATTGTCGTACTGGAGATACTCTCTGTCAAATGTTTATGAATTAGTAGTAGTAACCTTGTGCTTGGAGGAGGCGGTGTTAGCATCTTTTGATTTGGTCTCGGGGAAAATTTCAACATCACAAGCCACGCCACCCAAAGTCTCGCATGCTTCTGCCGGGAAAAAACTAAAACAATAATTTTATTAATGTTTACTTGAACAAGAAGACTTGAGCAAAGGTATTGATGAACAAGGCAAGTAGATAGAAGCCTGCATTTTCTGTTTGATTGTTGATGGGTTTTTTAAACATCCAATTACAGTTCCAGGAAGGAGACAATGGAGGCTGGTTGCAATGAAATAACTTGCCGGACAACTCGTCGGAAACCTGCAACTCGCCGGAAACCTCGCCGGACGCTTCAGAAACTTGAAGGACGCATCCCGTGCTTGAAGGACTCATCCCATGCTTGAAGGACGCATCCCGTGGCCACGTGTCCATTTTTTATTGGGTTTTGCTCTAAGGACGGATCCCGTGCTTGAAGGACGCATCCCGCGCATAATGTGCTGCTCCAAGGACGCATAAGCGTGACAAATTTGAAAATATGTTTGGTCAACCGACATTTTCGTAATTTTCCCTCCCATATTCAAATCGGTTTACATACATCTTAATAAGAGTTGAATTATATTTAAGTGTATACTATTTGACAATTTATGTGTTGAAACCTGGTAGACGGTTATGGAATAGTCTCAATTTACTATAAGATTTGAAACCTGTAATATTTGTTTTTGTTTTTCTAAAGCAAAGTTATTTTACTATAAGACGGTTATGCAACTTTTTGACCACTCAGGGGCGAAGATTTGTTTTTAGCAGATTAGGGTTTTCTATTCGGAAGGTGATGGCGGCGCAGTTTGTTGCCCGTCTACCTGCTATCCTTATCTAATTTGTCCTATTCATTGAAATGAAACAAATTATTTTATGTAAAAAAAATTACAAATTACAAATTGTTGCACCCTAACGGTGTCATTGGAGGATATAACCAACTAATTATACTGGACCATGTACTGGGTTATAAAGAGCGACATACTCAAGTAATATTGATATCGTAGTTAAGTGATTTCGTAGAATTTTATTAGTATAGTTATCTACAATTCAATACTTGTTTTTCACGTTCAATATACGAAGAGTGGTCCATACCTCTAATAAAAGAAACTTGAGCATGCATGTCATTGATTATAAGTTTGGTCCCTTAATCAAATTAGCGTTCGTAAAGCATTCAGGGAAGTGGAAGATTATCGGACATGGGCTATTGTCAAACTTTTAATACGTTGTTGGTTACTAGAAGTTAAATTTATAATGCATGAACAAACCCAAACAAGGTATTGACCAAGACCAAGTATTAAAGAGATGTAGCCTAGGATCAAGGTGTTCCTCCTTGTAAGGTTAGGGGTTTAAGTCTTATGTTGGACAAATATTTAGATTTACATGTAGGATTAGAAAAGTGTGAGTTAGGCGTTTGACAAAAGTCAGAAACGATCAAGTCATATTATCTTATAAGGCTAGCCAAATCATTTTTTTATAACTTAAACAAATTAAAATATTACTGCATTTATCTTTTTATTCTAAGGAGACAGCTTACCTATAAATTATAATAAATCAAAACCATCTTAGGTCATATGGCCTTTCCTTAAGCATCTAATTGCCAGATGGGAATGTATTGTGAGGCAGTGGCCATATTAAAAACAGTAAAGAAAACAAGGGTGTTCAAGACTTTTTCCCCCTTGATATTCAATCCCGTATCATCTATTCTCTCAATCTTTCAATCTTTTTTCTTTTAAACCTTAAGTCCAATTACATGTTCAACTTTTGCATGCTTAAATCCATATATTCTTTTAATCAAATTTGAGTTTCTTAAATTACTAATTCGTTTCCTTTCAATATTTTTTTTTTCTTTTAAACCTTAAATATGTCGTTAGTTATGTATAAAAAAAATAATAAATCATAAATAAACTATTTCGAGTCTTGACTTCTTAAGATAGGGTAGATCTTTCATAATATCATACCGAAGCCGGAAATGTATGTCTTTATCACGCAGCTCCGTAAGGATGTTTTCGTAAAAAATTAACTTGACGGACATATCTCTGTGGACATGTGATATTGCATGGCCCATGGCCGTCGTCATTTAAGATCATGGAATGTAATTCCAATTATAAAAAAAAAGTATTTTCTTTATACAACCCGTATAACACACGGGAACTTAAACTAGTATGTTATAAATTTATTAAAAGGTGGTTTTATTTCTCGTTTGAGCTACCCAAAAAAATCTATATTAGTTGTTTATTTATAGTAACTAACAATTATAATTATATATAAATCTTAGAGTATACTGTATAAATTTATATTTTTTCACTATAAAAAAATAATTTCTGAAACTATTTATAGTGATAAATGTTATGTCAAAGAACTTCCGTTAATTCAATCTTAATTATCATTTAGTGGGACAAAAAGTAGGAAATTGTTTCCTTTGAACAATTTAGAAAGGTTAGATTTATATATATATATATATATATAGAGAGAGAGAGATAGAGAGAGAGAGAGAAAACCCTAGAAAACCCAACCTCCCGACATTTTTTTTTAAAATAACACATGTAATATACATGTTTTTAAGAGTTTTGTGGAAAAAAAAAACAAACAAAACAAAAAAGTGCCGAAGGAATATTTAAAAAAAAATAAACAAGTTTCAGCATTTTTTGTCTAACACATGTTAGTCACCAAAGTTGCTGAAATTTGTTTATTTATTTTTTAAATAATCCTTCGGCGCTTTTTTGTTTTTTTTGGCCCAAAACTCTTAAAAACATGTACATTACATGTGTTATTTTTTTCAAAAAAAAAAAAAATGTCGGGAGGTTGGGTTTTCTAGGGTTTTCTCAAAATGAAGGGTTTTCTCCCTAGCTTTATCCTATATATATAGATCCATAGATAGATAGATGTTAGATTTGTATATGTGATTACATCTTATCCAGAAAAACTAAAAAGTTTCTGGTGATCATAATCATCTATTACCTCAATCAAAAGATAATAAATATTCACTTGGGAATAGTCAATGATGTTGATAAGTTAGATAAAGTTTAAGATAGTAGAAGCTAGGAGTTTCAATTCCTATTATATGTAAGTTTAGTCGTTAAAGAAAAGATAATAAATTGTTGAGATGAAGAGTGTAAAAATAACTTTTGTTATAAATAGTTAACCAAAAAGATAAAAATTTATATTTCAAAATCCTAATATTATTGATTTTTAAAGTCTCTCAATAAGATATTGACACATATGATGGACTACCTGATATATCAAGTTTAAGATATTTATTGAATTCTTTCTAAGGGAAAATTATCAAAATAGTTATTGACAACGTCCATTTATCAAAATAAAACATTGTTCGCGTCTACAGCAAACGCGTCACTCAAAACGAGGAAACTTTTGCGTCTTCCATAGACTCATCACTCCTATTCAATAAACTGTTGGCACGTGGAGGCTACTAGACGCAAGCTTAAATGTTGAAGGCTACTAGACGCAAACTTAAATGTTTAAGGCTACTAGACGCAAATTGTTGCCCGTAGACACAAACTGTTAGAGGCTACTAGACGCAAACTTAAATCTAGATCCACGTGTCAACACTTTATTTGCTAGGACTCATACGTCTATGGTCGATGTAAAAGTTCCCTCGTTTCTGTGACGCGTCTACCATAAACGCGGACAATATTTATTTTCTTCAATGGGTATGATCAATGTTTATTTTGATAATTTCCAAATTATTTTTTTTATGAATGCGACATTAAATGAAAACCAATAACAAGAAGAATCCAATATAGTACACCCCCCCATCCACATGGTGGGCTATCTGCAGAAAGCTGTTTTTTTGTTTGTTTTTATATTGGTCAAGGCAGGCTGCAGTCAATTTCATGATTGGAGGCTGTTATTTGTGTATATGGAGGAGCAAGTATAGTCTCACTTTTATGGATTCTTGTTTAAGTTTTAGAACCGTAATTCGTAAGTCAGACGGTTTCTAGTTTTACTATAAAACTACAATTGTAATTATACACTATAATTGTTTTATACATTACGGGGATTAGATATTTACCACTTAGAGAAGTAAAGCCTTATCCAATATCTTACCACCTTAGAACCAGTAAACCAAATTCCCTTTGTTAGTTAGCACTCATAATTGTTTTATACATTACGAGGATTAGACACTTTTGAACACAACGTATGGCATTATTCTTTCTAGATTCTTTATAAACAACACATTACTTTTTTGTAAGGACTAGATGGGAGCCTCACCGTGATGCGTCGTTGGGGCTTTAAAATGTGTCGACAAGCATTTTTACGAATGAAATTAGATTACAAAAAGTCACCAAAAATATGTTTACTATTGTTGATTGTTTACATTAATAGGGGGAGGTTCATTTGAGAAGAAATTTAATGTGAGAAGAAAAAAAAGAAATGACATATTAGTAAAATACTATTTCATTTATAACTCATATCATTAATTTTTCTCTCTTTAATTAATTAGTTAACTAATCTTTAATTATCCTACATATAATCTACAAAACCTACACATATCAAAATTTTCCTACATATACCCTACACATTATAGAATTTTATTCTACACCGTCGAAATTTATCCTACACACCTCGAAATATATCCTACACAACTCGTAATTTATCCTACACAACTAGTTATTGAAAATGATCCAAACTAACTCCCACGTGAAAGTTGCCAAAGTCAAGCTATCCATTTGTTATCTCCTATTTTCAGTTATTTGATTTTTGAATAAGTGTCTGTTAGGTTGTTCTATTTTCATGGGATAGAGTCTTTGTTTGTTTTCAGTATTTAAGATTGTATTCGGTGATTGTTGATTATCACTTTCAATTTTCACATTCAATAAAGCTTGAGAGAACTTTGGCACATTTACTGTTGCATTAATCTATTGTTCTGATCCATCAGTGGTATCAGAGCAAGGTTGGTTGTAATTGTTCCTTGTTCTTATTCTATTCTTCCAATGGCTGATCAAACAAGTACCCTACCCACTGCACCGACTCCAATCCCTGTATTCAAAGGAGAAGGCTATGATCATTGGAGTATACGAATGAAAACTATCCTCAAGTCAAGAGACTTGTGGGATCTTGTGGAAACTGGAGTGAATCAAGCAGAAACAGATGCTGGCAAACTCAAGAATCAAAAGAAAAGAGATGCTCATGCTATGGCCCTTATTCAACAGGCCGTACATGATCATCTCTTCTCTCGTATTGCTGCTGCTGAGTCTGTAAAAGAAAGCTAGGAGATCCTCAAAATGGAGTACCAGGGAGATACACAGGTTAAAGCTATCAAGCTTCAAGGTCTTCGTAGGGAATTTGAGAATCTTATAATGAAAGAAAATGAGCCTGTGGGAGAATACTTCTCACGGGTCATGGCTATAGTTAGCCAGAAAAGATCTTATGGTGAAACCATCACAGATCAAACTATTGTTGAAAAAATTCTTAGGAGCTTGTCTCCTAAATTTGACTTCATTGTTCCCTCAATTGAAGTCTCATTTGATCTGTCAAAATTGACCCCTGTGAAGTTGATGGGGTCACTTCAGTCCCAAGAAGAGAGATTGAACAGTAGACTGGCTGAAAAATCTGGAAAAATAGAAGAACATGCCCTCCAAGTGATGCAAGACACAAACAGACCATCCTACACTTCTGGGTCAAGAGGAAAAGGAAGATACAATTCCAGAGGAAGAGGTAGAGGTCGTAGCTTTGACAGAAGTAAAGTTCCACAATGCACAGTTTGTAAGAAATTTGGACATCTTACTAAAGATTGTTGGTACAATGAGGAGTCACATGTGAACTTGACCTGTGAATCAACAGAAAAAGATGATATGAGTGAAGAACCTCATCTGTTCATGGCTATGATTACTCAAGTAAGTGAGTCCAACAATTTATGGTTTATAGATTCTGGCTGTTCCAATCATATGACAGGATCAAGGAGTAGTTTTGTCACGTTAAATGAAAATTTCAAACTTGAGGTTCAACTTGGAAATAAGAAAACTTTAAAAGTTGAAGGCAAAGGAACTGTCAAGATCTCTACAGGATCAGGTCAATACAAACTGTTGGAAGATGTGTATTATTCCCCTACACTTGAGTACAATCTACTCAGTGTTGGGCAGCTAATGAAGAAAGGGTACACACTTATCTTTGGAGATGGAAAGTGCACAATCAATTATAGTGGAACAACTCTCATGCAGATTGGAGTATCGACCAATAACCTGTTTCTCTTGGATGCTGCAAGATCTCAAGAGTCGAGTACTACAACAAGCAATATCTCAACTGCCAAGCTGTGGCATAAAAGATTTGCACATCTAAACTTCAACAGCTTGAAGGCTCTTCATGACAAACAGATGGCTGTAGGCATTCCAAAGATCAAGGGTTCAGAAGTGTGTGAAGGTTGCATACTTGGAAAACAAACCAGGCAATCATTTACTTCTCATTCATGGAGGGCAAGTAAGAAACTTGAACTCATTCATATTGATCTATGCGGTCCAATGCAAGTCCCAAGCCTCGGTAAAAGTATGTATTATTTTCTGCTTGTTGATGACTATACGAGAATGTCTTGGGTTTATTTCCTTACAAATAAATCTGATGCATTCTCTAAGTTCAAAATATTCAAGGCTGCAGTTGAAAAACAATCTGAACAAGTCATTAAAGTCCTAAGATCTGACAGAGGTGGTGAATTCTGCTCAACAGAATTTAATACCTTTCTTGATGAAGCAGGAATTAGGAGAGAATTGTCACCTCCTCATACACCACAGCACAATGGTGTGGTGGAGAGGAAAAACAGAACTATTATGGGTATGGTCAGGAGTATGCTGAAAGACAAATCTCTTCCTAATTTCCTATGGGCAGAAGGAGTTTCCACTGCTGTGTACATTCTCAACAGATCTCCAACATCAGCACTTGATGAGAAGACTCCTTATGAGCTATGGTATAACCAAAAGCCTGATGTCTCTCTTTTGAGGACGTTTGGATGCATTGGTTATGGTCATACATATGCTCAAGGAAGGAGGAAGTTGGACGACAGGGCAAACAAGAGTGTCTTTATTGGCTATTCATTGCAGGGAACAGGTTATAGGTTATATAATCCTGAATCAAAGAAGTTTGTGACAAGACCAAGAGAAGAAGTGACAATTCTAGAGCATGAACAATGGACTTGGGCTGCAACTTACAGATCCACGTCTGTTCACTATGAAAGACTCAATACTGACCCATTTCCAAGTGAAGAAGAACAAAGTGAAGAAGTTGCTTCTCAAGACACTCAGACTACTGCAAATGAAGAACCACAAACTCCATTGAGCAACATGCAGCCCAGTACAGCAGAACAAGGATCCAGCTCAAGTGACTCATCTGGACCCAGCAGGATCAGAACAATTGATGATCTATATGCAACAACGCAGGTTGTGGACACTCCTCACTGTGATTTCATGAATTTACAATTTGCATTAAGTGTGGCAGATCCTACTGTGTTCAATGAAGCAGTGAAGAAGGCAGAATGGTTACAAGCTATGAAGGAAGAGATAAACTCAATTGAAAAGAACCAGACATGGGAGCTTATGTCACTTCCAAAAGGAAAGAATGTAGTTGGACTAAAATGGTTGTTCAAGACAAAATTTGGTCCAGATGGGAAAATCTTGAAGCACAAGGCCAGGTTGGTGGCTAAAGGGTATTCACAGAAGAAAGGTATAGATTTCGAAGAAACTTTTGCACCAGTTGCAAGATTTGAGACAATAAGACTTGTGTTAGCAGTTGCAGCTCATTTCGGTTGGCTTGTGCATCAATTAGATGTCAAGTCAGCCTTCTTGAATGGTGATCTGCAGGAGGATATATATGTGGAACAGCCAGAAGGGTTTGAAGTTAAAGGCAAGGAAGATCAAGTTTACAAGTTACGGAAGGCCCTCTATGGATTGAAGCAGGCTCCAAGGGCCTGGTATACAAAGATAGACAGCTACTTCCAAGAGCATGGATTCAAGAAAAGCCTCAATGAGCCCACATTATATGTGAAGAAGACTGGTAAAGATAATATCGTCTATGTGTGTCTCTATGTGGATGATATAATCTGTACTAGCTCATGTGATCATCTGATTAAAGAATTTAAAGAGGGTATGAAGCAAGTGTTTGAAATGACAGACATGGGTTTGTTACAATACTTCCTAGGTCTTGAAGTAAAGCAAACAAGTGCTGGAATCTTTGTATGTCAGGAAAGATATGCACTGAACTTGTTAAATAAGTTTGGTATGAAGAATTGTAAGACTGAAAGTATCCCTATGAGTCCACAAGAAAAGCCTGTGATGAATGATGGTGAACTGAAGGTAAATGAAACTGAGTACAGAAGTCTAGTTGGGGCTCTAATCTACTTAACTCACACAAGACCAGACTTGTCCTATTCAGTTGGAGTATTATCAAGGTTTATGCAAAGTCCTTCTAAACTACATTTAGGAGCAGCCAGAAAAGTGTTGAGGTACATTGCCGGAACAAGTCACTTTGGGCTATGGTTTAAAAAAGGTGCTGAGATCAAGTTAATTGGCTACACTGACAGTGATTGGGCTGGAAGCACAGATGATAGAAAGAGTATTTCTGCCAATGTGTTCATGTTGGCAGGTGGTGCTGTATCCTGGTCATCCAAGAAGCAGTCTACAGTGGCATTATCTAGTACGGAGGCTGAATATATTTCAGCCTCTGGTGCTACATGTCAAGCCATTTGGCTAAGAAGATTGATGGAAGATTTGGAGGTTACTCAAACAAGAGCTATGAAGTTAATTTGTGATAGCAAGTCAGCTATAGATCTGTCAAAGAATCCAGTTTTGAACAACAAGACAAGGCACATTGAGTTAAAATATCATTTTATTAGAGATGTGGTTTCTCAAGATAAGATCAAGTTGGAATATTGCAGCACAGATGATCAGTATGCAGATCTTCTTACAAAAGCTCTTGCAAAAGAAAAATTCGTGTATTTCAGACATCAGATTGGAGTCAAGGAGTTTGAATCAAGAGGGGGTATTGAAAATGATCCAAACTAACTCCCACGTGAAAGTTGCCAAAGTCAAGCTATCCATTTGTTATCTCCTATTTTCAGTTATTTGATTTTTGAATAAGTGTCTGTTAGGTTGTTCTATTTTCATGGGATAGAGTCTTTGTTTGTTTTCAGTATTTAAGATTGTATTCGGTGATTGTTGATTATCACTTTCAATTTTCACATTCAATAAAGCTTGAGAGAACTTTGGCACATTTACTGTTGCATTAATCTATTGTTCTGATCCATCACTAGTAATTTATTCTACACTTTAAATAAAGTTGTTTTTTTTTTTAATTTGGAAAAAATATATATTTTGAAAAGGAGTTACAAATTTAATTTAGTTAGTTATTAAATGGGAAGAATACAAATTAATTATTTATGTAAGTTTACCAATATACCCTTATATTAAAATTAAATGCAAATATTAAATGAAATAAAATGGAGCATTCTTATTGGTTGAAACTTCTTCTTTTTTCTTCTTACAAAAAAATTCTTCTCATTTGAACCCTCCACTACATTAATATCCCAAAATTTACAATCAACTACTTAACCTACAAACAACATCCAATTTATTTATTTTTTCATTGACATCATTTGGCCTAGCATTTATAAGCGCGTCTAGTTGAACTTGTAGTGCGGACCGTGTTTGGCGGATGTTGCTAACTCTTTCGGTTAGCTCATTAAGTTTGTCATTAATTTTACGATTGGACTCTATAACCTCTTCAAAAAGCTGGGTAAGCCTTTGCAACAAATCCAAGTCACCGTTCGAAGTCAACATGCTAACGAAAATGAACTAACATATCAATTAAATTGCACTATAACAGAGTTGTAACAATTTGATAAATAAGTTTATTATCATTGGTAGGTGCTTACAAATAGGCTCGAAGACGTAACTGAAACCGATTAGTATCATGGTGGCCGAGAAGACCAAGAAAACACATATGAGAAGTAAAACAAAAATATATTAACTAAAAAAATGGAATCTATTTGAAGTAAACAAAAAATTTAAAAACAAAATAAACTTGTTTTCTTTGGGTCAAGAGTATGGTTTTAATGTTCGAGTTTCCGCTATGTATGTCTAATGTTCAAAGTTTAAGAACTATACGTAACTGATGTGTAAATACAACTGTGAGGTTTTCTGGATCCGGGGGCTTACAACGAACATGTATGGAAGATGATACCTAACCCGGTTACTCGAAACATACATAATCGTTTACCCGAACCATACATGGAAACATTTTCCTTTTATTTTTATGTCTCCTTGGATAACAAGTTACGATTAATCTTTAGTTTATATATTTCTAATTTCCTTTGATTAATCATATAGTAATTAAAATAGTAAGAAATGCATTTCAAAATCCCAACGGATAATTTTCAACAAACAAATGTGTATACCCGAAAGCAGTCGGCTTTCAGACATGGTTTTACAATCGGTATAGACTGTGATGTGTATAATCCCGTCTCAGTGCCATCCCTATATTTTTTGTAGTAATTAAAGATTCCTCGAAAACCTAATTGAATCTTTTAGTTTTACTAGTTGCAACGACAAATCATCATAACTCACTTGTCCCGACCTGAACCGAAAATCTTGACCTTTATGAGATAGGTGGCCCCAATGGGCAATATGGTCTTTCTTTTATAGCGTGGTTATATATATCTTTCGTTTTCATAACCCAGCACATAGTGGGCATGAAGCCGGAAGCTGGTTAGTTTCTTCCACATTTGAAATGTATGTAAAACTAGACCATTATAAATCATCTAACGGAGATATATTGTTTATTCCTATATCCACGTTTAATCTTCTCTACAAAATATCGAACCGACAATGAAATTTGAAAAAGAATTTGCTTCACAGACGGTGCCAGAATGGCGAGAAGCATATATGAATTACAAATATCTCAAGACTCTCTTAGAACAAATCTTGGTTTTCCGGCAGCAGCAGCCACCGGAGAACCAAGCGAACCGGCCAAAGCCATCCCGGTCTTTAAAGAGGAAGGTGTCCCTACTCAGAGCTTTCAGTGGGCTAACTAACAATAGCTTCATAAAACACAAAGAAGATGAAGTGATTGTAGTAAATGCAATGCAGCAAGTGGATGAAGAACAACAAGGTGGCGAGTGTCCGTATTACCAGACTGTTTTCCTCCGGTCATCCGAGGATGGGGGAGATTTAGACCTTGTGTTTTTTAAAAGACTTGATGATGAATTTAATAAAGTGGTACGTTTTTATAAAACCAAAGTGGAGGAAGTGGTGCGGGAGGCTGGGGAGTTGAATAATCAAATGGATGCTCTCATTGCTCTTAGAATCAAAGTAAACAATCCATCAATGGAGGTGACTGAAGAACATCAAAATCATCCAAAGAGATTGGAAGATGCAGATGAACACAAGTTGGCGTCTTTAGAAGTTTTAGATCGCGTAAAGATCAACGCGACCAGTGAAACACCACGATCCACCGTTAGAAATGTTTTCAATAGTTTGAATGTGGATTTGAACTACAGCAGAAATGAGCTCAAAAATGCCCAAGGAAAGTTGAAGCAGGCTTTTCTTGAGTTCCATGAAAAGCTTCGGTTTCTGAAGAACTACGCGTAAGCATCGATCAACCACTTATATTTATATATTTACATAAACATTTGGCTAAAAAAATATAACTAAGTGTATCTTGCTTAATTTGAAACCAGTTTCCTGAATCAAATGGCCTTCTCCAAGATCATGAAGAAGTATGATAAGGTTAGTTTGGGATGTTACTTTTTTTTGTCACATGTGTGATGTGTCTCATGGTGTTCCACTAGTTTAAAAAATAATAGTTTTAGCAACTGTTGATATATTCACTGACGAATTAGCGACGTGTTATATTTTCACTTAGATATGTAGCTAGCGTTTAATAAAAGGGTTAATTCTAATAGGAGTTAAATTGGGTTCAAGATAATCCAAAAGGTTAAAAATAAAGTGTGGAATTTATTTTTATTTAGTTATTAGGTCTAGATAAGTATTAGTATTATATTTAAAGGAACATATTTATCTAGTATGGTTTAATAATTATTTAATTGATGTATGAGTCAAAGGATGTTTGGGTTTAGTTTTGTATAAATATCAATGGTTAAGATTATTGTAATTCGTATGCTTTGGTTTAATAATAAAAAGAGTCAAACAGGTTGTTCAATCCCATGTTAGGTGTGTTTAATCAAAAACTTGATTTTACAACATTAAAATGACCTAGATTGTGCTTACAGATCACATCAAGAAATGCGTCGGATGTTTACTTGCAGATGGTTGAAGAATCTTACTTGAGCCAATCTGAGGAGGTATAATATATGAGTTTTCTATTGTGTGATATAAAATGTTAATAAAGTATTTATTTAAACATATTTGTTTTTATTTTTAAGTGTAAATTTATATTAGACACTTTTAATTTTTTTTTGTTAATCTTGTTATAATTGGGAAACAAATTATTTTAAGAATAACAATTAATTTTAATAGAGGGAAAAATTGGCATAAGTAAAAAACTAAAAGATAACTTTAATTTTAAATTTTTTTCAACACACACCCATTTGACACAATAAAAAAAGATATTACATATGTAGTGTTTATCTTTATACATGAAATGTTGAAAGCAAAAGGGGCAGAAGTCAGACTGAATAATAAAGTGAAACAAAAAGATAGTTTAGTGACTGATAAATGCATGGGATAATTCAGTATTGTAAAAATCGATACTAAGAGGAGATCAGTCGGTGATTAATCGCTGGTCGACCAGTGACTGGGTAATTTTTCGTTAATCATTTCATTAATCGCTAGTCGGTCCTAGTCGGGACTAATCGGGCCTAGTCGGCCAGTCAAAAATCGGCGATTACGACCAGATTCCGGCAAAAAACATGTATATTCCGGACAAAACCTCTGAATTTCGGCTAGTTTCCAACCAAACCATGTGAATTCCAACAATTAATCTAGTATACTAAAAAAAATGAGTTGAGTAAGAGTTAAAACCTAGCTACTTAAAATATATATCTATAAAAATATGTATATGTATACATAAAACTGAAAATTACATATAAAAAACCCGATCCGATTAATCCCGATTAATCTCAAGTAATCCCGAGTAGTCGTTAGTCCTCACCTCACAGGCCGACTAGCGACTAGCAAGTTCTCCGACCTTGAATAATATTATATAATACTAACTCTGTTTTAGTATTGTTTCTAAAAAAAAGTTATTTGACAAAAGTTGGGGCTGTTATGAAAGCGTCAGCGGTCAAAAACGGTGGCTATGTCTTAGCCGCACAAAAGGCGAAAATTATTTGGTGAAAATTGATTAACTAGAATAGTGAAAGTCTATTTTGTAAAAGGCAGAAATTCAATGACTATCTTATAAACAAAAGTTTGGTTGACTTGACTAATTTGTTCATTTTTCCCTAGACATACTTGTTTTAGCGCATGGCAAAATGCGGGAAACGAATATTGGTTACCAAGTAAATTTGTGCAACAAGCAACTTACGTGCCAAACTCACAAAAGAGAAAAAAACTTAATCAAAAGACATTTAGCAATGCTAACTAAACCCCATGAAGATTCTGGTTGATTACTACTCACCCGGTTCAAGATCACTTTCAAATTAATTCCCTAGGCTTATCAGATGTTATGACTTGTGCTTGACTATATTCAAACATTTACTTCAGGTTGCAAAGCTCATAGAGAGAGTCGAAGCAGTATTCATAAAGCACTTCTGTAAAGGCGATCGTCAACAAGCAATGAACACCTTAAGACTGAAATCTAAAAGAGAGAAGCATCGAGTTACATTCTTTGTTGGTAAGTTATGTGTGTCATGCAAGATAATCATTATAGACTTGTAAAGTACAAATAATCAATGTATTTTCTTGTGCAGGGGTCTTCTTTGGATGCTCATTAGCACTTGTAGTCGCGATCATTATAAGTATACATGCTAGAGATCTTCTCCAGGGTGAAGGACACACTAAGTACATGAACACCATCTTCCCACTATACAGCTTATTTGGATTTATCGTGTTGCATATGATGATGTATGCTGGAAATATATACTTTTGGGTGCGCTATCGTGTCAATTACGTGTTTATATTTGGATTTAAGCAAGGAACAGGAATGGGTTTCAAACAAATTCTGCTCCTCACTTTTGGTCTGTCAGTTCTCATTCTTGCAGCTGTACTCTCAAATCTTGAAATGGAATTGGATCCAGAAACTGAAAGTTACAAAGCATGGACTGAATTACTCCCTTTGGGCTTGGTCATTGTAAGAAATCCATATTTTGGCTCATTATACATTCATGTATTATGTATATATCTGTTTTTCAAATTGACTGTAGACTGTATGTTGCAGGTTGTGGTTTTGATGACAATCTGTCCATTTAATATCTTGTATCGAACAAACCGTTTCTTCTTCTTGGTGTGTTTATGGCACTGCATTTGTGCTCCTCTTTACATGGTCACACTTTCTGATTTCTTTTTGGCTGATCAGTTTACCAGCCAGGTAAGATTAAAAAGCAGTTGTGAAATAATGATTAAACTGATAATACTTTTGATCAAGAAAATAAATGTCATCGATTACTTTTAATGATTCCAGGTTCAGTTATTGAGGAATATACAGTTCTATGTATGTTACTATGGGTGGGGAGATTTTAAGAAGAGAGATGCAACGACTTGCAACGAAAGTAACATTTTTGAAATTATTTCTATAGTTATCGCTGTTGTCCCATATTGGATTCGAGTTCTACAGGTATGTAGTCTCGTGCATTTTAAAGTTGTAGTGTACGAGTACGATCCATGGATGATATTTTTTTTTTAATTTTAATACAATAATACTTGTTGAATTTGACTATGTATAGTGTATAAGACGCTTTTGTGAAGGATCTGATTCTACACAAGCTATGAATGGACTCAAGTATCTATCCACCATTGCTGCTGTTGTTTCAAGGACAATTTATATTCAAAGAAGAGGAACAAGCTTGAAGATCCTAGCTGCATCCACCTCAGGAGTCGCAACAATTTTCAATACCTACTGGGATATAGTGATGGATTGGGGTCTACTATGTAGGAATTCTGAGAATCCATGGTTGAGAGACAAGCTCATTTTGCCCAACAGATCTGTCTACTTCATAGCAATGGTAATTAATGATTTTGTCACACCTTTGGGCCATAAGTCCTCAATTATTAACAACGCATTCTGGGCGCATTGGTTGTGGATGGAAAAACTTCCCAATTAGTCAAACATGCTTGAGGGGAAATCATCCATAATTGGTGAAACTTAGGGAAGTTTCCACTCGGGCAACTAAAAATATATCTATAAGCTACTTGTGCGCAAAGCGGACAATGTTGGCTGGCATGGGATGTTAGATGTTACATACCATTAAAAATAATAACTGCGATTATCATTTTGGATCTTGATTAACGTTAGGTGATTCGCAGGTATTGAATGTGATCCTGAGACTTGCGTGGATGCAAACTGTATTGGATTTCCATGAAGCCCCTTTCCTACATAGGAATGCCCTGATTGCAATTGTAGCGATTTTGGAGATTATCCGACGTGGCATATGGAATTTCTTCAGGTTGGAGAATGAGCATTTGAATAATGTTGGGAAATTTCGAGTTGTCAAGTCGGTGCCTTTACCTTTTAGTTACGAGGACAACGAAGACAAGGATCTATAAATCATTAATTCGTTTGCAAGTTTTGTATTTCTATTAAAAAATACAAAAAAAATCAAATAATATATTTTTATGTACATAGCATTTAACATGTAAAAAAGTTTATGTGAAAAAATATGTGATTCTATTGTATTTCAAATGAATGATTTCAAGAGTATACAAGAAGAACCGAACCAATGGTTAAAAAACAAAGACAATCGGATGTAATCGAGGATTTGGAGATACAAAATCCTAAGCAAAAAACTAGGTTTGATAGAACAATTGACGATGGCTTGCATTGAACATCAGATACCGATTTATAAATCAAACTCTAAGACCTAGTTTCTCCCTTTTCTTGAACCAGAGATGGATATGACACCATACGCCAGCTAGATCTTTTTAATAAGGGTGGACCGGGCATCCTTGAGTAACCCTGTCGGGGTATGTGTACCCGTACTGCTACACCGCCGCCATCATTGCTGGTATCAATTCCAGGTTCCATCCACGGGCATGAGTCACCTATGAATGAAGTTTATTTTTACCTTTCTAATGGCTATAATGCCGTTGCTATTTTATAAAAATTATTTTCTTTTTTAGTTTTACCTATTATATATACCACACTATTTTACCATTTTACTTCACCAAAATTAAAACATTTATACCAATATTCTACACACACAAACAATATTTCTTATAGATTCAAAAATAAATAATCAAAGGTTGGTCCAAGCAAAAAGACTTTAAATCTCGAGTAATCGATTCTAGTTCGAGAAGAGGTGGATAAGCTCAAGAGGAGGTCGTTCAAGCTCGAGTCATCAAGGGTATAAATTGCAACCAATTTTTACACAACAACCACAAGTGTTACCATACCAACCATATGTCTAATGCCAAGACCTCCTACTCTAGTTGCACCTGGTTGAAAGGATATCCCTTTAGAAGATCAACAATCATTTAACCTATTTGCATTGAAGATGAACAATCATTTAACCAACTTATCGGTCCCCAAATGACAATGAGTAGCGACCGCTCCTGGTTTATGACGATCACGATGATGAAAGATGTTGTGCTTGAAACTCAAGATTCATATCAATATAAATATCAAGATTATGATTTTGATAAAAATCTTGAAGAAATGCAAGTTGAAGAAGAGGCAGATGAAGATGACCAAGTTGAGGCAAATGAAGGAAGATTCCATGGCCAACGGACTATCAACCATGGAAAAACGAGCAAGGAGTAGCTTTGTGCAAAAGCATGGGTTCCTATTTCCGAAAACAAGAAAAATGGGAGTCATCAAAAAGGGTTAGTTTTTGGAAGCCAGTGCTTAAACATTGCAGTGATCTTACTGGTGGAAGCAATCGAATGGTCTTCAACTAAATTCAAAATGGAAGCCGTTGAATGAAAATATGAAATTGTTCAACAGATATTATACTCAATCGGTACAATTTCTATTTATTTTACTCAAGTTCCTTACCTTTTAGTTTATTTACCCTCAAATAAAGGGGATTTTTCTACATCAAGAGAAGGTGGTTTAAAGACAATATTTTTTTATTAGTTTATTGTAATATTTATATTTATTTTTAGTTTATAATTGCATTAATTTATATTTTTTTTATAACTCTATAGGATCATTTACGAGCTAGTGGATGCGACAATTTTAATGTGATGAAAAAGACGTTAAGTGATTATCAAAAAAACATCTAGGTGTTTTTAATCAAGTTGATTCATGGGAGATTGTAAAAAAAAGCATGATAAATGGGGCAAGGTCCCGTTGATGGGTGAAGTATCTGAGAGTCATTCGAAAAGAGAAGAGAGTCATCAGATTTCGGCAACTTCCGCTAATGTGTCACGCTCGTTTCATCGAAAGGTCAAAACATGATATACTTAGACATTCATACCGTAACACTAGTCTTTAACCAAAATTGCCCATGGTTAATACAATTGAACACAAAACATAGGATTTGTAAGGGACATTAACCTAGTTAAAACATGCCAAAATACAAGTTTTGGTTTACACAAGAAAAACATAAGTATTTAAAACATGTACAACCCAAAAGTAATTGTTTTGACCCATTAACATTAAACTTGAACCGGAAGCGTACAGTGGGCGATGAGGTGTGTTCGTTCCAAGCGCATGATTATCATGATTGCAATTTCCCTATCAAACACAACACAAAGCATTTATAAGTATAACTCACTGAACATAAAACTTTCATTTAACCTTTATCCACTTGTTTGACCCGTTTCATGGTCTTGGTTTTGCACCATGTTTCTTACTTACATTCTATGCTTTTAATAATCTCACAAACTACGAAATCTTATTATTCCTTCTTTTATCGACAAGTCCACGATTCATTTGACCCGTTCATACGGGTCCATACTTTAACCATTTCATTCCACTTGACATGTTTACAACGAGTCATTTGTAATCAAGTTTATTCCATACTAACAAATTATTTCTTCATTGTCATCGTATCATCTTACCATACTTCAAATAATACCAACAAACTAGTAGTATCAATATGAAACTAATTTAATGAATTAGATTAGGACGAAGCGAAGTTCATATGAACTTACCTTTACTTGGCGATGCTTGAGAACCGGATTGGCTCGTACTTTCTTCCTTCACTCCTATAAGTTACACATTCAATATTCTTTTAATCTCACACTTTTATCTCAGATTTACATTAACTTAGTGAGTTACTAACTCATCATTTCACTAATCTAATTCATTTTTCATCATATGCATATGAAATCTTCAACATCACATAATAGACAATACTCAAGCATTTCATCAAACACATGGTGTGCATAGAATTAATAAAGCATAATGTACAAGTATGCTATGCACATCCTCACTAGTTCATGTCAAGATCAACAAATTCAACAAATCTCATACAACATTTATTCCAAATCAATTTCATCTAACAATTACTCACTATAAGCAACTTCATACTTAACCATTACACTAATTTGCACATAGTTCATCATTATACTTCACAATACTCCTAAATCAAGTGGGTTCTTACTTTAAATCATCAATTCAACCGATTTTAAGCATAATTCATGTTCTATAGTGTAATCCTAACTCACAATTACACAATTCCTAAAAGCTATTAAGACTAACAAAAGCATTAGATACATCCACCTTTAAAAGCTTGATCTCTAGGATTGGCATGCTTAACATGGATTAACAAGCAAAACTTGATTTTCCATGAATAAAAAGCATTAAAATGTTTTCAGAAAATAAAAAATCCATCCTTAAAAATAGTTAAAATGAAAACATCTGATTGTTGAATATTCACCCACTGCTGAAAGACAACCTCTGTTTCTTCATTTCCTTGATTGACCACTGTTGCTTAAACATCAGTATTTCAACCACTGATGTCTATCCACTGATAGCAGAAAATTAGCCACTGATATCATTATTCACTGTTCTCAACCACTGATATTGCTCATCAGTGGTTGTTAGACAACTGTCTTCCACTTTCCCATCAGAGGTTGCCACGTGGGCAGATGTTAACCATCCGATCTTTGAAACCGCTGCCACATCAGCATTCACCTTTTTCCTTTAATAAAACCCTGATAAAACCCCCAAACAGAGTTTTCACTGCCGTGTCGAATTCAAAAATTCTTCAAAAGCGGTTACCATCTTCCATTCATCTCTTTCTCCTTCATTCACGATTTCTCACTTCAATCATGGCTCTCATCATCAAACATCCACACAATTATCTCTGTACCTTTGAAAAGACGGACACAAATACAGATTTTCATTCCATCACTGATACCCTATCATCTTCAAAGTACAAAACTTTGCTCACTTGTAATGCTCCCATTTATCAAGATACCCTACGAGATTTCTCGGCTAATGCTAAACTTGAAATTCAAGATAAAAAGCCATGGGCAATTTCATCAAAAGTAGGAGGTATATTTATCCCTATAACACCAGAAACCATCTCATAGGTTTTTCAAATGAACGATTTAGCAGGTAAAACTTCTTTACCTAAGGATGAGTATCAAATTGATTTAATCGAAAGAGGGTATACAGGACAGTTAACAAAAGCTACCATGCAAAAAGGAGAATTTTCACCTCCCATGAAATTCCTGTTTCATACCCTGCTCACCTGTGTTTCAAATAAAACAACTGCTTTTAATGAAATTCCTTTTAAAATCCAATACTTGGGGTATGCTATTATGTCTAAAACTGATTTCAAATACTCCCAAACATTGTTCACCGATTTGGTTAATAATTTGAAAAATGTTAAAGAAAAGAAGCCACAGGCTTTCTTGTTGTTCCCTAGGTTCCTAAGCTATTATTTAAACCAAAAAAAATCCAAAAGAAAATGCAAAAGTTTTGGAACAAGGAACATCTTTTCAAATAAACAGTTTATCATTAGAAACCTTTACTCGCCTTATGGCTAGAGAGTCAAAAGTTTCCAAAACACAAATAGGGGAGTCTGAGCAAATTTTGGATGAGTCCAATCTGCTCCTCAGGCTTCAGCTGTTGAGCCCATTATTCATGGTGAACACAGCAGCACAACCACTGATGTGCAGCCCCCACCAAAATCCACCAAAAAGACCAAAAAGAAATCCACCAAGCCCACCAAACCCACCAAAAAGGGCATTCTGGAAGATGAGATCCCACAAGTTGACCCAGTGACAACAGAAAAGTCAACTGAAACCACTGTTGCTACTTCCTCACAACAGTTGGAAAGATCTCCACCTAAAGCCTCAACTCCTCATGTGTCCTCACAAAAGGAACATGTTATATGCACAGGGACACCTCAATATGAAGTATAACCCTCACTTGAGAGTGAGCTTACAAGTCCTTCTCCCGGGGCAAATTCTCTTTCAACACCACTCCCCTAATCTCAAATTCCACCATCCATCATACCTCTGTTTGATGCTATTGAAATTCAGACACAAAGCAGCCCCTCTCACCAACACATCCATGAGAGTACAACTTCTACAATGGCTAAGTCTGAACCAATTCAATTACCTATCCCACAGATAGCTGAGGAGGCTACACCACTTGAATTTCATGAAATTCTTGTTGGTAGTTCAAGTGGAGCAGCTACTACAGATGTTGGATCTACTGATCTACATCTGGACAGTAGTTTCATAAGTAAGACTCCCTTGAAGGCAACCGCTGCTGATGCTACCAAGGTATCCACTGGTGTGTTCAAGCTAACCACTGGTGAGATTTCTAAGGTAACCACTGCAGAGGGAAGTCCCCAGTGCCAAGAAAAAGGGGCATCTGTTCATCAAAATTTGGAGACTCCTCCTGTTTCAACAGTAGATACAACCACCATTGGTGGGAAATCAGATAATCCCATTAAGTTGGGTGATGGTTTAAAATATCAAGATTTGACGGAGAGGATTTCTACAATTGAAAACACTGTTCTAACAATGAATCAATCAATCAAGTTTTTGGTAGAAGCTTCCAAAAGTCAACCAACACATCAGCAATTATCTCAAGAGCTCTGGAATTCAGTTCAACCAATTCTTGCTGCCCAAAGAGAACTTGCTACAACTCAACATAACACACAGATGGAACTCATCAGGGTTATGGTTGAAGCTAGATATAAAGACACTTAGGCTGACATCAAGGGAATCAAAGAAGCCCTTACAAAGGTGATTGGCACTACCCTGCACCTATCTTTGAGAAAGATGATGATCAAGATGATGCCAAAAAGGGGGAAAACCTGACATGAAGAATTTTGGCAAGCCTACTCCAAGACAAAAGGCAAAACAAACGCCAGCTGATGAAACCCTGCAACATCTACTGAAACAGCTGTTAAAGAAAAGAAAAAGGGAGTTGATGAAACCCTGAACATTCAAGCAGCTGATGATATTACAAGAAAGAAGACTATCCAAAATCAGAATGAAACAAATGAGAGAATGAAACCATTGGAAGTAAAATATCCGCTGGAACTGTATGCAGTTCAAAGTGAAATGTTACGATTTTATGAAGAGGATGATCCATCCAAGAGAACCTTTTCATGTCTTCATGGCTTTAGAACTCCAAGACACATGGATGAATATATGAAATTTAAAGCCAAGCAAGTAAAATATGTTGCTAAAGAAGAGAGTAAAGGGAAAGGTGACACCAACTTATCAAGTCGAATGCAGCATGGGTTAAGTAAATTAAGGAAACTGGAAGACTTTGCAAGAGATTTGAGTAAGAAGATGTCTAATTTGCCACCCAATGCTGACCTTCAAAAGGAGCTAAGGAAAGATCTCAAAGAACTTATCATGAGAGACAAACCATACCCAGCCAAAGAGCATCAGTTTAAAGATTGGCCTCTCACAGCTCTCAAAGAAGAAGCAAATGCAGACCTTTCCTTAGGAAGACTGCTCAAAATTGGAATAAGTTCAAGAAATCCAATGCAGACCTTTCCTTAGAATACAAGTGGAAGAGAGCTGAGTTGGTAGCTGCAAAGTATGGGAATGCAAGGTCCATTGTAAGATGGTCCAGGCAGTATGTTGATCAGATATATGATAAGTTGGAAAAACTAAGAGAGACAGATCCTACAGCTCCAAAGAAGCCAGTGTACAAAGATAAAACCACTGATAAACCACAGGAGCAGACCCTCTCTCTTACAAAGTTGTTCACATCCTTTGATGTATCTATCCAGGTCTTAAACCAAAGAAAAAGACACTAGCAGATGGATGAGGAAGATGAGAAGAGAAAAGCTGACATCATGAAATTGGCTATCAAAAATCAATTGTTATATGGGTTAGATGATGCTTCATTAAAGCTTCAAGCTCAAGTTACTGAAACTGTCAAAAGGCTAACAAGCAGACCTCCATCCCCAAACTCATCACAAATAAAACTTCTCCCAAGAAACCCAATGGACTCAAAAATACTAAAGTGGAAGTTTGATAAAAAGACCCACGTATTGACTTTGCTCAAGTCCATTGGTACATATCAAGGGAGGATGCACTAGGTCTGGTTGCAGCTGACCTCCAAGATCTTTTGGAACTTCAACTTCATAGGGATGAAGATGATGAAGATGCCCTCAACTTTGAGCTACAATTCAAAGGACAAGTTAGGGAAAAGCTGATGAGAGAATAAAGATCAAGAATAAAGAAGTGTTTTGGCATCATTTGTTCTAAGGGGAGATTGTTGGCCCATGTGATCATACCTTGGAGAACAGATGATACTGAAAGCCAAAACTGGTTCTCAACAGTTGATCCACAATAAGCAGCGCATGTTCTAAATTCCCTCCAATGGCAGTGTTTCTATCAGCTGATCATCCTAAAGTCTGATCTTCTCAACAACTATTCCTCTAGGTGACGTCACCATTAGATGCTTAGTGGTTTCGTTTGTACTATAAATAGAACAGTACCTGTATTGTTCTATCAACTCTTTTGCACCAATCATCTTGTACGAACAAACTAGTGAGCTCAGGTGAGGGGGAGTTTTGTAATTCATACAATCTTTTGACTAATGAAATCGTGTATGATGAAAACTATTCTTCTTTGATTGTGTTATAAAGTTTACCTTTTTCCACTATAATTATCCTCTGATCTACTTTCTTTCATTATTTACTTTGTTAAACAACACAATCAAACAAACTCAGATCCTAACATATCATTATGTTCTATCTTGCACCTATGCTCGTAGTGCGTGACGACGTGTTTTTATTTTCATTCATGTCTAATCTCTTCAAAATATTTTATATATATATGAATATCATAGCACCAGAATGAAGTAACACTTTTCAAGCCCAAACGGAACCCTTACCTACAATACGAGCTTAGCTCGTTGTCTTACCGAACCAGCGAGTCGCAGAAACGTTCGTATAACACGAAGCAAACCACACTGCAAACAATGGCGGAACTGGAGGAACCATATTGAGAATTGCTTAGGTTATAACTCTTGCCTTAAGTCTTATCGAGGATGTAGTAAGGATTGGAAAACTGAATAAAGGTGCGGTGAAAAAGGAAACGCATGTGGAGTCTTCTTCGGGTAACAATAAGAGAAAGTATTTGTGTTTCAAGAAAGGTTCTATATCAAACAACAAACATAAGAAAACCCCCACGACTAAGAAAAACCAAGGCATTCGTTGCCACAACTGAAATGAGTGGTAAGAAATATAATGGAAATGCACCTAAGTGTAACAAGTGTGGATATCACCACTATGGTGGATGCCAAACCACCAAGTGTGATAAATGCGGGAAGATAGGTCACCGCATGGAAAATGGTTGGGGTAATAACAAAGGGAATAAAAACAAAGGCAAGAAAGATGGAGGCAATGGTAATAGAAACGGACGAGGAAAGAACCAAGGTAGTTATAACTGTGGTGAAATGGAACACTTTAGGAAGGACAGTCCCAAGGAGAACAAAGGCCACGGACGAGCCTTTGTAATTGGAGCTCAAGAGGCACGACAAGATCCTAATGTGATCTCGGGTACGTTCTCTATCAACGATCATTTTGCATATATTTTATTTGATACTGGCGCAGACTATAGTTTTATATCTTTAGAGTTTAAGATGTACTTAGACTAAATTCAAATAAATTAGACGTTCCTTTCGCTATCGAACTAGCGAATGGAAAATAATCGAGTCTGGTGAGATTATTAGAGGATGCTCTTTAGAGCTTGGCAAACGAAAGTTCAAAATCGACCTAATACCTGTTTTGGTCAAAAATTACCGAAGCAATATAGTGATAAAATTAGTTTAGTGAGGTAGTGTGCTAGCAGTGTTTGTATAAAATATGCTGATTGGTTTTTTGCAAAAACAGTTTTCAGGATATAGCTCGGAATACCAAGCTATATCAACAATCAAACAATGAGCAAAAATCTAAAGGTTGACACGAGATGTACGAGGAAACCCCGTGATCGATCTAGATCTCCATCATAATACCTAGGGAGCTGACAATCGTCGGCTGCCTTGTTCTTTTTATTGCTTGAATATTCAGGATACAGTGCAGGATAATGTACGGATCAGCTAAGTGTTACAATGAATTTTATGTGTAAGTGTTGGTGAATGCGATTGCGAATGATGGTAGTTGCCAAGAGAGTGAAAAATTAAGCGGAGTTGTGTGTGTTTCTATCGATCAGTACATTCCTATTTATAGTAAAAAGAAATAACAACTTATCCTATAATCTTGGGGAGCTACGAATATTCCCTCTTGACTGTTATGGTCCTTTTCTTCAGGCTTCCAACGTCTTTCTTCTAACTGGCATGACCGAGTCTTCAGGAAGACCAAGCTTTATGAACGTTGGTACCTTGCATCCAAAGCAAATCCTTAGCAACTATCAGGATACTACATTAGGATGTTACCAATATCCTGGTCCGGTATCCTGACTGTAAACAACTATTAAATATTCAAGATATAATTCGAGATATAATCCAGGATATGGGCTCAGAATTTCACTCATAACAATTATCCCCAAAAATGTTACCGTTGAGGATCCTGCATCCTAACGGTTACATTTTTCACGCGTTCCAAGGTAATTAAGTGATATGACTTTTGACGTGACAACTTGTAACCGCCCAGGCTAAAAATACTCATCACCCCCTATATCTTCTCATCCTCATCATCATTTATTCTTCACTGAGAAATTAAAAGGTAAAAAACTTCTCTCTTTCTTTATCCCTTTTCTCCCTCTTATTCTCAAATTCCGGCGAAGAAATGGCAAGATAGACGAGATCAAGCTCCGGTGACTCAGCTCCTTCCTTCCACATAATCTTCTCCAATATCCGGGGAAGGAATGGTGCACTTTCGATAGTGCTGATCTTTCAGCCCTGCAATTCTCCAGCATCTTCCCAGAGGGGACGGTGTTCCGACCTTATGATCGGGAAATCCGATCAGAAATGGCATCCAACGAATGGCTTTGCTTTAATGCCTTTCCTTTCACTTTGGGTCTTCGATTCCCCTTTCCTGATTTCATAACCGAATTCTTTCGTATCACCAGCCAGACTATGCCGATGCTTTGGCGAGTGTTGCTCGTTCTTGATCGGATCAAGAATGCCCACATTCCCGAGCTCTCCGTTCATGATCTTCCACTAGCATACCAGCTAAGATCCCACGGGTCTAGCAGATTTCTATTCTACTCCACTTCCAACGATCCCCTGATACTTCGAGCCACCAGGAACGAAGAGGAATGGAAATCCAAATTCTTCTTCGTAAAAAGAAGTTCGATCCCTGGTGGAGCGGATTATCCGGTGAAGTGGTTGAGAAAGGGTAGGATTTATAGTTTTAGGATGATCCTCTGTTATATCCTATCCTGTATCCTGAACTGATCTTTTTTTTATGCAACTGACTTCAGGAAACTAGCACCTCCTCTTGCTGACTCAGAAAAAAGGATTCAAGCCATCAGACTTCTTCCCGAGATTGAAAGAAGCTTTAGTCCGAACCAGCATCCTCAAGCCAACACTCCAGTTCAAACATGTCTGGTAAGGATCCTGTTTAATATTCTACACGCATTTCGTTATTTAATATACAACAAGGTTTTTAGATTACTCCCTGTTATGCGGACGCTAGCAAAGTTCCAATCCTCCTGGGCCTTGACGAACTCGACAGCTATCCTACACCTATCCAAGTCAAGAAGGAGACTCCTGTCGCTACCAGCTCCAAACCAGCCGTAGCTCCAAAGCCTAACCCAAGAACTCGTGCTTCCACGTCTAAGAAAAGAAAGGGCTCAGAGACCACTGCTCCAGCTTCTGAAGGGTTCTCCTACGAGGAGCTCAGTTTCACCGAGTCCTTGGAGCCTATGACCTCCTTCCTAAACAAGGTAATATCCTGGTTCTATATCCTATGTACACATACTGACTGAGTATCCCGGTTAGTAAACACAAATCCGTACCTGTATTTTGCTTTGTAGGGTCTCCAACATCTGCTACACCTCTACACTGAGGCCTGTGAGTCAGTAAAGCTTCAGGAGGTTAGGATCAAGCAACTTGAGAACACCGTGGCTGACCAGGGCACCATTGCTGATACCAAGACCCGACATTATGAAGACAAGTTGAAGAAGGTCACTCAGGATGCGGAAGTGAAGCTAGCTGCTGCCCAGCTTGACCATGATCAGGCTATGGTCGCCTTCTGAGAGGGGGTCAAAAACTCTGCTGTCGTCTCCCTTCTGCAAGCCTGGATCAAGATGGCTTATGAGGCTAGGGAAACTGGGTTGGAGTGCCCAGCCTGGCCGGTTAACTCCTGGGTGGCAAAGCTCAAGGATCTTGGAGGCAATGTTGTGCCATATCCTGTCAAAGCTGGAGCTAGGGAGACTTCAAAGGCAGCAGAGGTGGCAGTCGAGGCTGGAGAAAAGAAGGATGTTGGTGGCGATGTTGGTCAGGATGCTGCACAGGATGCTGGTGCTGACGAGGCGAAGAAGGATGGTGATGATGCCGCTGTGTGAGGGCATCTAAGTGGGCAATGATGGATATTATTGCTTAGGCCGGAGCCCACTTTTTTAAATTTGAATTGTCTGTAACTCCAAAACAATTTACGTTTACTGCATTTACTTTTCTTCCACTTAGATACAATATGATGGCCAAAGGTGGAGGGATCCTGAGTTTCAGGATGAAGCCATTGGTCATCAACTTTAATATGCTTTTGAACAATCAACAGTTGAAGGTGGGGGGATCCTGTGTTTTCAGGACGAAGCCTTCAGCTGTTTATGTAAATATGCTTTTGAACAAGTTGTACTTTTGGTGGATGGGTCTCGTTTTGAGATAAAGCCAAGAGTACAACCTTTTGGTCCGTTAATAATAACTAACTTTTTAGTCTTATCTTTGCTGTTGTGTTTTTACTTGGTAAAATATGTTCTGAATATCTTGATCAAATATCATGGTCAGGATACTAGTATCATGCTTAACATCTTTGTTACGCTTTCTTTAAAAATTGTTAGATAAAAACCCAATTAAATACGAGTAGGCAAAAGCTTAACTTATTCAGATAAGGCTTTAGAACTTAGGAAAATAAAAATCCATACCAAAAACCCCTTAGGCAATAATTTCCAACTCCAACCTTTGAATTCCTTGCAATGTCCCTAGTACGAATGTCCCCTGCCTGTGCAGGATATTGCATCAATGTACGTCATACTTCAGTATCCCTTCAGCTTAAACTTTGTAATATTTTATTCATAAAAGAATGTGTGCGAACACAATCACAGTTTGTTTAGAATTCATCCAAAGACTTTAGTTTTACTGGGGATAAACCCTTAATACCCTAGGGATAAACCCTTAGTATCCTAGGGATAAACCCTTAGTATCCTGAGGATAAACCCTTAGTATCCTGGGGATAAACCCTTAGTTTTCATGCACTACAGGCGGGAGTGTACAAACTCCAAGACTTAGAAAGTTGAAAACCTTTAAACCTTAGAGAGTATGAAAATACCCTTTCGTGAGAGAGGGTGATCAATCCTCATGTACTTTAAGGATCCAAGATATAGCCAATAATAACTAAATTGTCAGCCACTGTTACATGAACTGGTACCGCTATCTTGAACTATTCCTGAATAACTTGCACTCCAGGTGGGGTGTTTAAACCCAATTCAAGAGAAAAGTGAATACCTTTAAACCTTTGAAGGGATAGGGATCCCTTAAACGTGAGAGAGGGGGCCAATCCTCTAATCTTTCGGTTCATCTTGAGTGTATAAAAACACCCTTAAACTAAGGTGGGTGTTAGCTTGGCTAACACCCCTCCGATGCTTAAGTCAGTATTGGATTCAAAAGAATAAATAAATTCAAACATATTTAAAAAAGATAGAATTCATACCATCCTGAGTTAGAAATTAAATTCTAAACTCACTTGAAATAGAGCTTAAAGTGTATAGCATTCCAGGATCTCGGTAACATATCCCCTTCCATATTCTTGAGTCGGTATGCTCCTTTCCCAGATTCCGATTCAACTTCATAAGGTCCTTCCCATTTTGGGGCAAGCTTCCCATCAGCAGGATTAGTAGTATTCTGAAAAGCCTTCCTTAACACCCAATCTCCAACTTGAAACCTTCTAGTCCTTAGATTCTTGTTATATGCTCTGGATATCCTCTGTTGATATACTGCCATCCTTAGCTTTGCTGCATCTCTTGTCTCATCAACAGTATCCAACTCTTGACACAAGGCTTTAGGATTTGACTCAGGATCCCTGAGGCTTGATCTGGCTGTAGGTATCACCATTTTCGTTGGGATCACGGCTTCTGCCCCAAATACTAAAGAAAACGGGGTCTGAACAGTTGCACTCTACACTGTTGTCCTATCAGCCCATAGGACAAACGGTAGTTCTTCTGCCCATCTTCCTTTTTAGCACCTTCGAGAATAATGATCTGCCCCTAGTACGGTTGCCACAGTCTCCTTCATGTATATCCTAAAGTACCTCCTTGGTCTCAGGATCCTCCAAGCATCTTAGGTATGGACCTGCAAGAGACTTCTTATACAAAACATTGTTTATAATAGTAAAACAAGATACCTTCATTCTGAAAGCCTTAGGATTCTCATCCTTTGGGATGTCTCCTTCTATGAGGTACCTTATAATTGGAGCTCTCCAGGATTCAGGATTCTTTTCAGGATATTCATCATCGGGATCCTGGATACTTGCTACCTCCTTATCCTGAGACTTGAAGTGTTCCATCGCGGGATACAGGATATGTAGTATTGGTATTTGAGTTCCTTCTAGTATCCTGACTGTTGATCCCAGATTTGCCAAAGCATCTGCCTCGTCATTATCTTCTCTTGGTACCTGTTCAAGTGTAAAAACCTCGAAATATCCTGCTAATTTTTTGACAATTTCAAGATATTCGATTAACCTTTCACCTTTGACTGCATAGGATCCATTGAAATGGTTAGTGATTAACAAGGAATCAACATATATTTGCAAACTTTCAATATTCATACTCGTGGCCAATTCTAATCCTGCTATCAGAGCTTCATACTCTGCTTCATTATTAGTAGCAGGAAATTCACACCTAATAGCCTGGGGTAATATGCCCCCCTGTGGCGATTTTAGTAGTATACCTAATCCTACACCTCTTACATTCGATGCACCATCAGTATATAATGTCCAGGATCCTGAAGTTTCTCCTAGCTGTTGTACTTCTTGGTCTACTTCATTTTGAATGTCACTACTGAAATCAGCCACAAAGTCTGCTAAAGACTTTATAGCATTTCTAGGTTCATACACTAAGTCATAGGCACTTAACTTTACGGACCATTTAGCCATCCTACCCGACATCTCAGGTCTCCTAAGCACATTTTTATAGGATAATTTTTAACATGAATCCTATGTGTCCCAAAATAATGTCTAAGCTTAGTTGATGTCATAACTATAGCTAATATCAATTTTCCTAAGTGTGAGTATCTAGTTTCAGCATCTAACAAACTTTTACTGACATAATAGATAGGATACTACTGACCTTCATGATCCTTTACCAGAACGGCACTTACTGCACTTCCTGATACTGCAAGATACAAGGATAAGGGTTCACCATCCTCGGGCTTCATCAGTAGAGGTGCACTTGAAAGATATTGTTTCAATTCTTGTAGGGCTGCTTCATGTTTTTCTCCCCACTCGAATTTCTTATTCTTCTTCAGGATATAGTAGAATTCCTTGCATTTATCTGAAGATCTTGATATGAACCTGTTTAATGCCGCTACTCGTCCTGTTAACCTTTGGACATCTTTCATGTTGGATGGTGATTTGATATCCAGGATAGCTCTGATCTGTTCTGGGCTTGCTTCTATTCCCCTCTTAGTCACCATGTATCCTAAAAATTTTCCTGCCCCACTCCGAAATAGCATTTGGCAGGATTCAACTTCATATTGTATTGGTCCAGGATATCAAATGCACCTTCAATATCCTGGAGATGATCCTCAGCCTTCTTGGATTTTACCACCATATCATCAATATACACTTCCATGGTGTCCCCCAGTTTGTCTTTAAACATCATATTCACCAATCTCTGGTATGTTGTACCTGCATTTTTCAAACCAAAAGGCATGGCAGTATAACAATAAATACCTGTTGGTGTCATGAAAGTAGTATCCTCCTGATCAGATGGCTCCATTTGAATATGCTGGAATCCTGAGGATGCATCCATAAAGGTCAGCATTTCATGACCGACGGTTGCATCCTCCATTGAATCTATATGAGGCAAAGGAAATGGATCTTTAGTGTTGGTGCATACGCCTGTCGACTTCGTCTTGTATCGAGTCTTGTAATAAAATAGTTAGATCGAGTCATGTAGTTCAGGAAAATAGAGTTTTAGAGATCATTTCCCACGAAATGTCTATTCCCCACGAAATAGACATGGCATTTTCAAGGGGAATTAGAAACATGGCACTTTCAAGGGGAATTAGAAACATGGCACTTTCAAGGGGAATTAGAAACTCTATAAATAGGGAGTTTAGTCATTTCATTTGTAACTTCTCCCATTCCAGCAGCGAAGCTCTGCTGAAGTGTCTACAGGTCTGTAAATGTGTCATATCAATAAACAAGACGGTTAAACTACTTTCTAGTGCAAATCAAGCTGAACCGACACCGAAAGGTCTGATTCCGCCTCTCGTTTTGGTCTAGAACTCTTTTGAAAGACTCGTTTTGGTCGTTACTCGATCCTACAAGTGGTATCAGAGCTCAGAAGGAAGAGTTCTTACCGATTCAGCTTGATTTCATCCAAAAATCTCACTTCTACTCATTCTTTCACGTTTTCAACTGATTTTTGCAAAATTGAATGGGTTTTTACGGTCCAAAATTGTTGATTTTTGGATATGTTGTGCGAAAACACCTGATCTATAACCCTACAAAGTTTCAGATCCTAATTCAAAGCCGTTTGGGAGAAATCTGAATTTTTGGTCCGATATCGAGTGACATCAGGTTGATTCCGTTTGAAACAACCTAATTTCGCTTGAAAACACCTGATTTCGCTTGAAAAACACCTGTTTTCGCTTGAAACACCTTATTTCGCTTGAAAACACCATATTCCGTTTGAAATCACATCTGATTTCGTTTGAAAGGATAATTCCGTTTGAACATTCCGCGTGAAATTGTTATTTCATTTGAAAGTGTTTGTCACCCACATCGACTGAATACAAAGTATCGGCCCAATCAGACATTCAAAAGAATTAATGTCCATGTGAACCTGTTGTAATTAATATCTCGGTCCAATCAACATTTAAAGAAAAACAATCAATTGGTGGCTCATAAATGCAGATTACATGTGTTGTTGATTAATGTTGTCAACACAGTTTTATGTGAAACATCATTCAGGTCACATGTATTGAATCGGTCCAATCATATTTGAGCTGTGAAATAGTTGTCGGCCACGAGAATTGAATAGGCAGCCCATGTGAATCATTGTTAATTGCTTGTGTTTCTCGGTCCAATCAGAGTAAATTGTATCAACGGCCCAATATATTTAAGTCTCCATTTAGGGTTGTCGTACATTGTGTTCAAATATCAATACAGTGCATGTGAACAGATTGTATGTGAGAATAGTTTGGAATTAATTCGGTTTGCACGGTTTGAAGTATTGAGCAGGGTTATTTCCGTTTGAAGCTTGTTCAAGAACTGACATCACGTGAATTTCAGTGGTTTACAAAGTCTCTTGGCCCAATATTGACAAAAGTAGCTCGGTCCAATAGGGTCACTTAGAATTAATTGTTGTCGGCCAGCTTTAATTGAACAAAAGGTGAATACGTCAGCCCATGTGATCCATATATAACGGCCCAATCAGTTTTTCTTGAAACACTTGAGTTATCGACTTGGTGGGTTTTTTGGTCCAATCAATTTTTGTGACATCATTTAGAGAGTTGTCGGACATTTTGTTCAAATCAGGTCACACGTTTTGGTTTCAGTTTGCAAAGTCATTTGAAAGGGTCAAGATAGTTTGAAAGTAATTCAGGTTGTGTGAGTTAAATCAGGTCTGTTTAAAATTCACCCAGGACATTTGAGATTGTATCAGGATGTACCAGTTCCAGTTCGCTTGAGTATTTCAGTTCGTTTGAAAACAATCTAGTTCGTTTGAAAAATCTGTTTTGAGAATTATCGATACCGAAAACAAGGAAAACGAATTCTATAACGCTGTCAGTAAAAAATCATTATTAAAGAAAGAATTTGAGTTTTTTACAAGTATGCCAGGTGAATCTACAAAGACTCTTATTGAGAGATATTGTCATCTTGTACGTACCATGTTTCAGTTGAAAATTACTAAAACTCCAGCAGAATGGGTTGAAAAGTTAGCTGATGCTTTATCTCAGAAAGAATGGGGTACATATCTCATGATTTTAAAGAATACATGAGAGTTTAGTAGATTGTTAATTGCTCAATTCATTGAAAAACTTGAAGAACAAATTGATAACAGTTATGATGATGAGAAAAGTCAAGATGAAGAGTCTGTTTCTTTAGAAGAAAGTTCAGAAAAGACACCACTCTTTGATCAATCATCAACTGATAGCAGTGATGATGATGAAGAAATTAATCAAATAAATATTGGTAAAACTTATCTATCTCCTGAAAGTTTCAAATTTTATTTTGCAGATAAACTGGAGAAACTAAAGGAGAAACGAGCAGCAAGAGAAAGGAAAGAAGTAAACTGTGAAAATGTTGTTCAAGAAGAAAAGAATGAACAGAGTAAAGAAATTAAAGTTGCTGAGAAGGTGGTTGAGATCGAGAAAATTGTCGAAGTCACAAAACCATGTCTAAAATGTTTGGAACCGTGCAAACATTGTGAAGAAAAAGATGAAAAGTTTAGTGAGCTTGAGAAGTTGAAAGAGAAGTTGCTGTTTGATATCAAGAATGTAAAAGAATCATACGATGTGTTAAACAAAACTGTAAATAGTTTGCAGAAGACAAACTCTGAAAGAGAAGATGCTTTGACAATGATGAATGCAACAATGATGTCTAAGCAGAAAGAGATCAATTACTACATTGAAGAGTGTGCTAAGTTGAAACAGGAGTTGGAAATTGAAAAAGTTGAATATGAAAGAATCAGACGATTACTGAAAAGTTATTCAAGTTCTGATTACTTAATTGACAGAATTTATCCAACTGTTGCAGGTTTTGAAGTGTTTGAAGACAAGAAGCCGAAGAAAAAGGATACTGGTAAGAAACAGAGTGTCGGTTATAATAAGTGTCCGCCTCCAATTTGGGAAGGATATACGTCTAGAAAACCGAATGAGGAATAAGTAAAAAAGGCAGTCAATATAAAGTTGGAGTCCGAGATAACCGATGTATTACCAGACAATATTGACATCACATTCACAGCGTCCGACACAGATCATGAGTCTGAGTTAACAAAAAAGATGGTCGATCAGGTGTTGGATAAGGATGAGGAGTCAGAGTCACAGTCTGAGTCTGGAAGTTCGAGTTCGTCTGTCAAGAGTTCAAAGTCGTCGGGAAAACGGGTGTATAGTAAAGAATTTTTGTTGTCAAAATCTAATTTGGATGACGAAACATTTGAAGTTGCATATACTTTGAATGATTCTGACAAATTATATTTTGATAAAGAATTTCCAATAAGAGATGTGAAAACTGAAATGATAAATAAGGTTTTCAAATTAACAGAAATTAATATTTCTGAAATAAAAGATGTAAATCTTTCTGGAAAATCTAAGCCTTACACCTCAAGAATGAAACAAAATATAAACAATAAAATGGGTTACAATTATGGTTTAGATTTTCGAAAGAAACCAAACCATAATGGTAATTTCAAAAAGAAAGGTTTAGGTTTTATTCCACCAGAAAATTATAAAAATGAGAAAATTTCTAAAAATACAAAATTTTATCAGGTATGTCTGCTGAGGATGAAAAGAAGAGCTCATTCTGGAGATAGTCAAATCAAGAGTTTCTTGTTGAAAAGAAGAAAACTGAAGCTCATCAGAGAAAAGAGACAAGAACCTGTTAAAGGTGTCATGAAGTTGGTCACATAGCTTGGAACTGTCCTAAAGCAACCAACACAAAACAGGGAGTCTCAGGAAAACTTAAAGAATGTTGTTGATAAAACCGAACCACCAACTGAAAAATTTAAAGTGTTTAAAAACTCTACATATGAAGTTGGTGAATGTTCGAAAAAATTTTACAAGAAAAGGGGAAATCTTGACAACCAAGCTTGGATTGTTAAGAAATCAGATGTAAAATCTGGCGATGAATCTGATTCCACAAAATCAGAGGAGCCACATGTTGTTAAAAATGCTGAAAATTCAGTACCTCCAATGGATGATGTTCATTTTCCACCATTGAGAACTGAAAATTTTAAATCAAAAGTTGGGAAAGTTGAGATCTCAAATCAATTTTATTCTGAAAAGAATGAATTTGATGTTGAGAAAGCGTTTAATGGAAATGTTAAAAAGATTTTTGGGAAAATGGTCGAGGGAAAGGCCAAAGGGGTAAAGGAATTTTACGAATCAAAGAAGGCAACTTACAGTCCAACCCCTAGTGAAGTTGAGAAAGTCACACCCAAGGAAGGTCAGGCTTGGGTGTGCATTCTATTTGTTTGAAAAACCTGACTTGTCGGAGCTCCCAGGTTGGTAATTGGGGAGCAGGAATCGGCATCTTTCTTGAGAAATTCACGAAAGTGATTTCGTCTTACAAGTGGTAAATCAGGGACATTAAGTTGTACTTGATTTTCTACAAATGATTGAGAAAAAAAATATGATGAACCCTTAATCTACAAGTGGTAACCCCAACAAAACTTATTTTCCAGAAAAATCATTTTGGTTAAAACAAACTTAAGTGTTTTGAAATCGTAATGAGAAAATAGTTTGTTGAAAGGGGGAGTTCTGATTGTTTATGCCAAGTGGATGGCGAATTGAAGCGATTCGATATCAGTTGTCACGTTTCTTGTACAGTTTGTTTTCAAATTTCCTTAAATGATTTTGAATTTTAGGGGGAGTAAGAATTTTTCAGAAAATCCAAAAACATTTGAAAATTTGTCAAAGGCAAAAACATGATAAAATACAAAAATGAGTTTGCTGTGAAAAAGATAAAATGATAGTACATCAGTAGACAGTTACAGTATGCTAAAGAAATGTAATGATTAAATAGCATTAAACGGTCTCACTGATGATATGCCGATAGGTTTTTACACATTTAGTAAGCCTTTTCGGGATATAAACTTAAATTTAAACTTGCTTATTTCGTGGGGAACACTACTTGGATATATAGGTAACCCCTGAAATTTCGTTTGAAAGATCCCTCTTTCTGAGATACTAGGTCTTTATGCTCAGTGATATCTGGGGTATTATCCCGGGACTTCTGATTTTGTGAAAGCAATGGCCTAGTCCCCGGAGAATACTTTATGCTTGCTTGAAATATAGCGCCACCCTCAGTAAAAATGATGAGACAATAAAATTGATAATCATTGCTGTTGTAAAAAAGATCCTCTAAAGGGGACCCACCAAAAGTGGAGCCGTCATCTCTCTGCTGAACGGAAGTTCTGACCACGGTTTCGCAATTTAACCCCTTACAGATATCATCTGTGATATACTCACCTGTAAGACGGAATATTGGGATCTGGATACGGGAGTATATTCAACAGGTGGGACACATGAATGAGTTTCAGTTCTTAATACTCCTAATTCATATCCTGAATCAGTTGAAATTTGTGTGAGAATTTAAATAGATCAGTATATCGGCAATCTAAGTGAATTGTTTAATTCTTAATGTGTAAGTAAGCTCAACGGTACTTGTGACTTGTCAAAAACTGATATGATCCTCTTACACAAACTCACAAAAATATTGTCTGTATATATTTCTTTACTGCATTTCATTTCATTCAAAAAATACAAAAAGATTTTCAGTGTGTTTTAGCATAAATTTTGAAAAATCCAAAAAGATTTTCAACAACTGATGTTGAAGAGCTGATTTTCAAAATTCCAAACGCTAAACATGATGAGCATGTGGTGAGGGGGAGCTTGTGTTTAAATGAGAAAAGGTTTTGAATATTTAATTACAAGTGGTTCATCAATTATTAACATTGTTATATCATTCTGGATAAATTTGAGGGGGAGTCTGGTTATATAAATTTGTCAAACGTTAAATTTGTGAAATTTATTGTGAGGTAGAGGATGTGCAGGATAGCCTGTATTCTGAAGTCTGAGTATAGAGCTAGGACACAATCCTGATCCTGTGAAAGTCAGATTGCAATCAACATCCAAGGGTAAATGAGATTGTTCGAGGGGAGTATGTTGATGCTGAAGAGGAGGAGAAAGAGATAAAGTTTGAGGATGCCTACATTGTCAAATTCTTCAGAGAGCGATCAGACTGATAAAGACTGAAGACGTTGAGGACTCGACACTTAAGACTCGTCAACATCCGAGGGGGAGTCTGTTGGTGCATACGTCTGTCGACTTCGTCTTGTATCGAGTCTTGTAATAAAATAGTTAGATCGAGTCATGTAGTTCAGGAAAATAGAGTTTTAGAGATCATTTCCCACGAAATGTCTATTCCCCACGAAATAGACATGGCATTTTCAAGGGGAATTAGAAACATGGCACTTTCAAGGGGAATTAGAAACATGGCACTTTCAAGGGGAATTAGAAACTCTATAAATAGGGAGTTTAGTCATTTCATTTGTAACTTCTCCCATTCCAGCAGCGAAGCTCTGCTGAAGTGTCTACAGGTCTGTAAACATGTCATATCAATAAACAAGACGGTTAAACTACTTTCTAGTGCAAATCAAGCTGAACCGACACCGAAACGTCTGATTCCGCCTCTCGTTTTGGTCTAGAACTCTTCTGAAAGACTCGTTTTCATCGTTACTCGATCCTACATTAAGGACATTCTTTGATCAGGTCTGTGTAATTTATACAAACTCTCCATTTCTCATTCTTCTTTTGAACCACAACCACGTTTGCTAGCCACATGGGGAATTTGACTTCCCTAATCATCTTGGACTTCAATAATCTTTCAACCTCTTCTTGTATGATTGTGTTTCTTTCAGGAGCAAACTTCCTTCTCTTTTGCTGAACGGGCTTGAAAGACCTGTCAATCCCAAGCTTATGAGTTATAAAATCTTTAGAAATACCTGTCATATCCTCATGTTTCCATGCAAACATGGACATCCTGCATTTTAGAAAATTAGTTAGCTGGTTCTCAATATCCTGAGGGATAGTAGCTCCTACGAGCACCGAGATATCTGTATTATCCTGATCCAGGATAATTTTCTTAACATCTTGCTCAGAGGCTTCAATGATATCCAGGGCTCGTATCTTTAATTGCTATCCTGCTTTGGACTTTGTTGAAGCCTTCATTGAGGAGGAATAACATTCTTTTGCCTCCTGTTGACCGCTTTCCACTTTAACTACCCCCCAAGGGGTAGGGATCTTGATTCATTGATGGTACGTTGATGGGACAGCCTTCATATCGTGGATCCATGGCCTGCCCAATATAATATTGTAACAGGATAACGAATCCATAACACATAATCTTTGCATTCAATTTACTCCTTCAACATATACTGGAAGCTTTATTTCTCCCACAGTATTCTTCGCCTCTCCACTGAACCCTACAAGTACAGTGGATTTTGAAGTGATATCCGTCTAGGGGATGTTCATTCTCTTCAAGGTTTCTAGCTGGATAATGTTAACAGAGCTGCCGTTATCCACCAGTATCCTGCGCACAAAATGATTAGCAATATATAACGTGATTACCAAACCATTGTGATGAGGATCCTGAATGGTATCCCGGTCATCACTATCAAATGTTATCACTTTGTCGGTTGTAAGTGTTGTCATCCTGGTCGGCTTGTCTCCCCGTTCTGCCTTAGCCACCTTGGCATGTCTTTTTACTGCAGAGTAAGAGGTTCCACATATGTCGGATCCTCCTGAAATAAAGTTAATTATCTTGACGTCTGGAGGAGGTGATGCTGCTCATTCAGGATCCTTCTCAGTATCCTGACCCTTATTCTTCTTTCTACCCAGAAGATCTTTCCAATATCCCTTGCTTAACAGGTAGCTTATTTCCTTCCTCAGGCTATGCAATCTTCCATCACATGTCCAAAATCCTCATGGAAGGCACACAACTTGGATTTATCTTTCCAATCGGCCTTTTGCTGGTTCTTTCTTGGCCACCTCACTTTATCTCCCAAACCCTACATAGCATACATTAGTTCGGGTATGTTAATAGAAAAACAATATTCTGACAATTCAGGATACTCTTCAGTATCCTTATCCTCAACAGCATTCACTTTCTTGCTGTCATTCCTGCCATACGGCTTAGAGCAGTATGGCTTATATGAGGATCCTGACTTCCTAATGGTTGACTCGTAGGTTGAGGATGAAATCATCCTCTCTTGCATTTTCTTGTCGTCTTCAAGCCCGATATATCTCAAAGCCATGTTTCGAGCTTCATCCTGGTTCCTGCAAGGACTCATCACAAGATCCTGATAAAATTGAGAATCCTTTTGCAATCCCATCTTGAACGCCTGTACAACTGTGGCAACATCAAGGTGTGGAATATCCAAAGATTCTCTGCTGAACTTGTTTACATAATCCCTCAGGGATTCTTAAGGACCCTGTGTTATCCTGTAGAGATCACTGGTTAATTTCTCAAAACTTCTACTGCAAGAAAATTGGCTATTAAATAAGTTAATCAAATGAGCAAATGATGTAACTGAATGAGGTGGAACGTTTAAGAGCCATTTCAACGCTAATCCTGTTAGGGTAGGACCGAAACCCTTGCTAAAGGCATGCTTCCTTGAGATCTGGAGGAATAGGGTTAATCTCCATCATCTCCCTGTACTAAGAAATATGCTCTTCAGGATCCGTGGTCCCGTCATAAAGCTTCATATTGGGAGTTTGAAATCTTTTTGGAATTTCAGCATCACATATAGGATATGCAAACCGGGATATCCTGTGGCTATCCTGGGATACTTCCGGGATAGGCTGAACAACCCCATGTACACTGGATATCATATCGTTTAGCTTCTGAAGCTCCATAGAGAGTGTCGACGTCACACCTGTATCCTGCAAAGATCCAAAACTATTAGTAGCAGGAGTATTAATATTATTAGACACGTTACCAGTTTGTGGATTCTGGCCATATCCTGGAGCATATCCTGAGCCCCTCACAGTTGATATCCTGGCTGTTGAGGGTATCTCAGGAGCATGACTCTGGGAATGGCTTGGTACAACATTACCCGATTATCCTCAGTATATACTTCCGAACTGAAGTTCAGCGCTCTTGGCTGCAAGGGAGTGACAGTATCCTCAACAGGCCTATTAGAGTTAGACTTTAGGAGTTGTATTTCTCTTATTAACATCTGATTAGTCTCCTGCTGTTGCTTCATCTGATCCTGTATGCTACCAAACAAAGTTAGAATTTCATCATTAGAAGCCATAATAGGAGTTCTCCCTGAGGCAACAGATCTGTGGATATTTTGAGTAGGAACAGTATCTCGGGATGTGTGAGTCTCAACCCTCCTAGGAGGAGCTTGAGCCTGCGAAGGAGCTTGCATCCGTGGAGGTGGTGGAAGCACAGAACCAGTTGTGGCAGAGGTTATAGCAGACGTGGTGGAAGAGCTCATGTTTGAATTTGAGGCCATTGAAGATAGTTGTGCAAAAAGTTTCGAAAAGAGAAAACCAAGTAAAGATTTTAGCAAGGTTTTTAATAATAATAGAACCACTTGCCCCACGGTGGGTGCCAAATTGTTTTGGTTAAAAATTACTGAAGCAATTTAGTAATCAAATTAGTATAGTGAGGTAGTGTGCTAGCAGTGTTTGTATAAAATATGCTGATTTGGTTGTTTGCAAAAACAGTTTTCAAGATATAGCTCAGAATACCAAGCTATCTCAACAATAAAACAATGAGCAAAAATGTAAAGGTTGATACAAGATGTACGAGGAAAGCCCTTGATCGATCAAGATCTCCGGCATAAAACCTTGGGAGCTGATAATCGCCAGCTCCCTTGTTCTTTTTATTGCTTGAATATTCAGGATACAGTGCAGGATAATGTATGGATCAGCTAAGTGTTACAATGAATTTTGAGTGTAAGTGTTGGTGAATGCGATTGCGAATGATTGTAGTTGCCAAGAGAGTGAAAAAGTAAGCGGAGTTGTGTGTGTTTCTATCAATCCGTGCATTCCTATTTATAGTAAACAGAAATAACAACCTATCCTATAATCTTGGGGAACTACGAATATTCCCTCTTGACCGTTATGGTCCTTTTCTTCAGGCTTCCAACGTCTTTCTTCTAACTGCCATGACCGAGTCTTCAGGAAGACCAAGCTTTATGAACGTTGGTACCTTGCATCCAAAGCAAATCGTTAGCAACTATCAGGATACTATGTGACAACCTGAGATTTCAAGGTCTTTCCTCTACGCATCACTTGTTTCGCAATGATGTTTTTACAATTTGTTTTATGTGATGTCATGTGTAGTTTATTTGAATGATTAAAGTATTCTGATGCTTGGTTGATTAAATGTGTAACGTTTAATGCTTAATGGGTAATGGAATCCTAAGACGACGAAGAATGACTCTTCACCACAACTCTTCGTCACAACCTTGCTCGACGAAGAATGAGTCTTCGTCACCATCCAACTCGACGAAGAATGAACTTCGTCATCCACACTCTTGACGAAGTATAGACCTTCGTCAAGAGGGTTGTTCGTCAAGGGGGAGTTCGGCCCAATTGAAACCCAGTTGTGGCCCGGCCCTATTCACGTCATATAAACATGCGTACATACGTAAACCTAAGGATTTTCATCAAACCCTAACTATTTCTCTTCTCCCTCCCGAACCTACGGCAGCCCTTTTTGAAGCTCTTCCTCTCGTTCGTCCTAGCATACCATCGTGTACATGCAATTGTTCGGTTAGTATGTTTACCCTTGATACGATGCGTGATTCCTGGTTCCTTTGGTTATGATTTACTTATTGATTCATGATTTTGCGTACAAACTGAATTGGTCATGGACATGTATATGTATGTGTACTGCTATGAATAATGATTGAGTGATATGACGATTATCATGCTAAAGTGTCCAGTTTGATTAAGTTTGAAAACATGGTTTATTGTTGTAAATGATTAGAGTAATTGATTTGGTTAATTGATGCGATTGAACACGGTTATTATCAGTTATGTCACGAGATGATTAGGGATTGTATGAACATGAATGATAATTGATTGAATTAGATGGTTTGATCCGTTTTGGTAATATAGAAACTGTTTACTAAAATTAAGGATGTTATGAAACTGTTGAGGTGTAAGCGACGAAGGACCCCACCCAACGAAGAATGTCATTCGACGAAGGATCTGGTTCTTCATCGAGTGATTCTTGACGAATTCTAGGACCCTTCGTCACACTTCCTCCCGACGAAGATTAAGTCTTCGCCATGAAGGTTCGTCGACATGAGGGTCTGTCGCCATGACGGATCTTCGCCGTGAAGGCATCCCACGAAGATTGATTCTTCGTAAGGATGCTGCAAAAGAGCTAATGGGCAGTACAGTATGGTGAAACTGTGTATGTTGTATATGATAATGGATATTTGTGTTTATGAATACAATCTGATACATGATAACAATGTTGGATAAGAATGAGAAACCTGATTTGACTTGTGTGAGTAGAACACTCATCTGTTGTGTGTTGTTATGTAACATTCACATGGGTTGTGGACTTGTATGAGGACTGAGTACTTGCTACATGTTATACAGTGATCTTTTGATGAATGTAATCTGTGTGAAATATGTGACTTGGTTGATTATGAAACTGATAGAATTGTTAACCACAGTAGGGTTGGTTGATTAACTGGAACGTGTAACTTAATATACCGAGCAAATCTAAGGTGAGTTCACTTCTCTTTTTCCAAGCATGCGTCCCGGGGAGGGACATCTGGTAAATATTCCGGGGAGGAATGTCGGGTAAATGGGTTTAACTGGAATGTTAAACTTGGGATGTTGGTTAATACACTCATATCTATCATTTAAGTCCCAATATATACCGAAATAGTTGCCGGGGAGGCAACGGGGTTATTAGTTGATAGCGCTATTAGGTTTGGCACCCTCACACCGTACCGGGGAGGATGGGCGTGAACTAATTACCTTAACCACTCGACCAATGTTTGATAGAGCATTGGGGAAGGGGAAATAATCTGGAGCCATGTTGCGGTAATCGAGTTATTAACAACATTGTATTTCTGAAATGCTTTAAACGTACAACTGGTAACTAAACGCGTTAACAAACTTTGAACTCACCAGCGTTGTCTGATACACTTGTCTGCATGCTTGCAGGTCGTTAGATTCATGATTATGGAACTTGCTATCTGGGAGTGCTGGAGTGGTCATGGGTCGAGTCTCTTGGATACATGTTCATTGGTTTCGTACTTTTGTTTTGAAACATTTGAATAACGGTTTACATTATGCTTTCGCTAAACATATTTGTTTTAAGTTGTGATTTGAAATTAGTTTATGAAATAAATGGAAACTTTTATTTAATATCTTGTTATAGTTCAATGTGATTGGTGGCTGGATCCTGGTACGTCACACGTCCCTCGGTGTTTCCGCATGTGGTATTTTGGGGGTGTGACATACTACATCAGGATGTTACCAATATCCTGGTCTGGTATCCTGACCGTAAACAACTATTAAATATTCAAGATATAATTCGAGATACAATCCAAGATATGGGCTCGGAATTTCACCCATAACAATACCCGTTCAATTAGGTAGTTTTGATATTGAAATTGGAATGAATTGGCTATCCAACAACCAAGCCGAAGTCGTGTGTTGTGACAAAATCATTCAAATTTCCTTTCCTAATAATGAAACACTTCTTGTTCACGGTGAGAAAAATGAAATGCCTTTACGAATTATTTCTTGTATGAAAGCCAAAAGGTGTTTGTGGAAAGGATGCTTGGCATTCTTAGCACACGTCGTTGACAAGAAATCCAAGGAGCCGAAGCTTGAGGAGATCCCTATTGTAAGGGAATTCCCTGAAGTCTTTCCAGAAGACTTGCCGGGAATATCACCACAAGCACAAGTCGAATTCCACATAGACCTGATTCCGGGAGCTACACCCGTAGCAAAAATCTCCTAACTGATTAGCTCCTTCGGGAATGCAAGAACTGTCCACACAACTTCAAGAGTTGTTAGAAAAAGGTTTCATTAGACCAAGCTTCTCACCTTGGGGAAACTCCAGTTCTATTTGTAAAGAAGAAGGTGGGAAGGTTCAGAATGTGTATAGACTATCGGGAACTAAACAAACTCACTATCAAGAATCGGTATCCATTACCAAGGATCGATGACCTGTTCGACAAGCTACAAGGATCAAGCTTTTATTCGAAGATCGATTTAAGGTCAAGATACCATCAACTTAGAGTCCAGGATGTAAGTATCCCAAAAACGGAATTCCGAGCTTGTTACGGTCATTATAAGTTCCTTATTATGCCGTTTGGCTTAACAAATGCATCGGCGGTGTTCATGGACTTTATGAACCATGTGTGCAAGCCGTACCTCGATAAATTCGTGATAGTATTCATCGATGACATACTAATATATTCACGACACAAGAAGGATCATGAACATCACCTTCGAACCATTCTTGAGCTGTTAAAGAAGGAGAAATTGTATGCAAAGTTCTCCAAATGCGAATTATGGCTTTCGCCAAGTCTAATTTCTCAGACATGTAGTCAACGAAGAAGGCATACATGTCGACCATAAAAAATAGAAGCCATCAAGAATTGGAACGCATCAAAGGACCCCACCGAAGTATGCCAATTTCTAGGATTGGCAGGTTACTATTGGAGATTCATTGAGAACTTTTCAAAGTGCTAAACCATTAACCCCCCTCACTCAGAAAGATAAGAAGTTCGATTGGGGAGAAAAGAAATAGACAACTTTTTAAATGATTAAGGATAAGCTTTGTGATGCACCGATTTTATCAGTTCCGAACGACAATGACAATTTTATAGACTATTGTGATGCATCACATCAAGGTTTAGGATATATTTTGATGCAACGAGAGAAGGTTATTGCATACGCATTCCGCCAGTTGAAAGTTCATAAGAAATTATACCACACATGACCTAGAGTTAGGTGCACTAGTATTCGCGTTAAAAATCTGGCATCATTATCTGTATGGCACCAAGTGCACAATCTTTACTGATCAAAAAAGTCTTCAACATATATTTTACCAGACAAAGTTAAATATGCGCCAAAGGCGTTGGCTTGAGTTATTGAATGACTATGATTGTGAAATCAAATACCATCCGGGCAAGGCGAACGTTGTCGCGGATGCTTTGAGTTGAAAGAACGATTTTAATCTCTTCGTGTACGTTCATTAGGACTCACTATTCACAATAACCTCACTTCTCAAATTCTTGACGCACAACAAGAAACGTTAAAGGAAGGAAACTTTAAAGCAAAAATGCTTAGTGTCACACTCCAACCGATGGCGGAAACATCGGGATGAGACGAAGTGTGTATAGATTGCAAGAGACTTCATAACACTATGTGACAATATTTAATTAAATTCGAATTTCATTGCAAGTGCTGAATTGTCATACAATAATCAAAACGAAATACAACATTATTTTAACAAATAACATAACATTAAAAGATAAACGATTTATAGGTGTGTATCTAGTCCACCCTATTCTTGTTTCATCTTTCATCATACTTCAACAATTTAACCTGCAACATGTATTAAAATAGAGTTTCAATGCAAAAGCAAGAGCGAGTATACAAGTTTGTTTACATAGCATAATAGAATAAAAACTCAAATCCAACATGATTCATAATATGTGATTACTAGTATGCAATTTTGGCGTACAATATGATTAAACCCTAGAATACAATGCATAAAATAGCCTAATCCCAAAAGTTTAGCGGGGTGGTAATGTTTAACTTAACAATACCCAAAAGTATAACGGGCAGGGCGTTAATCCTATAGCGCTATAATTGTTAAGGTGGGCGAGCAAAGTTAATGAGCATATAACGTTCCAAATCATTCACATAGCATACGAGAATAACAAGTAAGTCACATTAGTTTCATGCTTGATCAAGCATTGAGTATGTTTAGTTTAAAAGTTGATTGCATAATTATACATGTTGCATCCCAAAATGTAAAGGGGAAAAAAAGGGATCGGGTATACTCACGGTGGTTGCAAGCTTTCCTACTTGAACTCCCGCGAGTGAGTTGGTGGATGGATTAGTTTGGAGCACCTAGTCCTTCTACAAGAGGAAACATAGGTGTGTGAGTTTGGCGTTTAACGGAAGATTATGGATTCGGATTTAACATAGCATAAAGTACAATATAAAAATAATCGTCTTTAACTTATACTCTTATATGACACTATGTAACCACTAGGGTTATATTGTATTTCATGGGTAGTACACCCATTAGAATCATATCAAGGTTCTAAGTCTTATATGATATTCTACTACTTTAACATATAAACACAAGTTCAACATTAAAGGTTCGAATGAGTATATATATATATATATCTATGTTACATATTATTTAGTCCAATAATTCATGTAGGAGGTAGAAGATTAGGATCTTCATTTAGGCACCTCGAGTTATCATGGATGTCATATATGGGGTAGGAAGAGCAAGCTTCCATTTAGGAACCCCTTGAATGTTCACCACTTCACTTGATGTAAAAACAACCAAGGAGGGTCACGAACTAGGATTTGTACAATAATGTAAACGACCTAACTAAAGAGAAATCATCAAATCATGTGAGGATTGTACGTTTCGACAACCCAAGTTGTTCCATAATCACTCTACATCAAGACCTAAGCTTGAACATGACTTGTGGGCGAAATACCCTAAATAAAACAGAAAGTATTTGAGGTTTATCCTCTGATTTTACATGTCTCAATCATGTTATTATACCTAAATAACCATAGGAAAGGTTGTAGGCATTGTAACATAAGTTTGAGATGTGTTAGACACAAGTTTGATAAGTTTAAGCAAGCTTTTGAATAACTTAATACAAAACAGAAAGTTTTGGTCCATTTTAGGGCAATTCCAGGTCTGATTTCTCCATGGAGAAACCAAGGAATCAAACCCAAGGTTATAACAAAGCAATAGAAGAAAGAATCAAGTGATTTGGAGTGAAAACAAGCAAGTTACACTCACTTTTGTTAAGATGTATGAATCTGTCCAAGAACTCTGATTTGCAACAGATTGAGAGTGGATTTGTGAAGTGTAATGAGTTGTGAAAGTGTAAAATGGGTTGGAGAGGGTGTGTATTTATAATGGAAGAGATTAGAGGTGATTCGAGGTGTTTAGATGTGGATTAAAGGTGATTGGGTGAGGTTGGAACTTAGGATTTCGTGCATAATAGCTGAAGAAACACAAGTCTGTCGAAACAGGGGCCTGGTGTGACGCGAGGGGGCTTGGCCTCACGCGGCGCCTCATGTTTGACAACTTTGATTTTTGTTACACTTTAGTCCCTGTAGTTTATGTTTGAGTCCTTTAGGTGCAAGTTTGAGAGTTTAGGGACTGGTTTTGATATAAAAGCATAGTATAAGGCATAATCAAGCATGGCGATCATAGTCAAAGTATATTTGGGCGTATAAGTGTCATAATCAAGTATCGTTTTCGTTCAAAACACGTTTCATGCATAAGTTTAGTTTAATTACAAGTTTAGCACATAGTTTCCGAGAATAATGATTAATCATCAATTGATTTATAAAATCGAACATACGAGCATATATAGAGTGTGTATAACATATTTGTAACAAAATACGAGTTTCATTAATGATCCAAGTCTCGGTTTTACAATGATTACAAAGAAAGGACGATTACCAGAATACAAGGTTTCCAAAAATAGAAATACGAACAAAACTTTCTATAAATGGAAAGTACAAAAGAGTCGGGCGTTACAGTCTCCCCTCCTTTAGGAAATTTCGTCCCGAAATTTAGGTAGACTTAGCGAAAAGATGAGGGTACTTGGTTGATCGAGAAAACATGGATGTTGAGTGCGAGGAAACAATAAAGGAAAATAAAGTCAATGGTGATGGACTTGCCATCAGAAATTTTGACTGGAAATGACATAGATTCAAGTTTAACAAATACAAAGCCTTACGCGAGTATAGAGGTAATAAGGTTGTTAACGAAAAAGCGTACCCTCAACGTCTTCATTGTCGTCTTGGGCTTGTTGTCGTTCTTGATTCCATAGAGGACACTGTGGGCGAAGATGAGTAGTGTCTCCACAGTTGTAGCTAGCGATTACCTTGTTGACTGACTCTGTGTGTTGAAACTTTCGTTTCCTGTCTTCGCCACCAGTTGCTTGGGCTTCATGGTCAGTGGTAATCTGATTGGCTATCTTGGTGGAGGTTGCAACCTGTTTGTCGCGAATGTGATTGTTGTTTAGGGAAGCAGCGAGGCGGTAAACAGCTTCAATATTATCGAGTTTGGCTGCCTCGATGGTATCACGCATAGCAGGGGGTAATCCATTGATGTACTTCCTTATCTTACGGTCGGTGGTTATAACGAGGTGGGGAACAATGAAACTAAGTTGCTTGAAACGGGTAGTGTAGGCTAGGTTCTCATCACCCACTTGCTTTAGAGCCCAAAATTCTTCTTCTAACCTTTGTTGCTCATGCGGAGGGCAAAACTCGTCCATCATTAGGGCCTTAACTTCTTCCCAAGTCAACGCATAGGCCAGTTTGTTCGAGCGGATGTTCCTTTCGTTCGTCCACCATTCGAGAGCGTGGGCTTGGAATACCCCAGTTGCACTACGCGTTCTGAGCTCATCGGGGCAATCGCTGTTGATGAACGTGACCTCCATGCCATCAAACCACTCGAGCATGGCGGTCACCCCATCATTGCCGGTGAATGGCTTGGGATTGCACGATGAAAAGTGCTTGAAGTTGAACGAAGCGGGCTTGTGTACTTCGACCTTAGAGTCGACAGAAGAGTGAGGAGTTTCAGAAGCTCGAATCTCGGAAATGACCTTTGGAACGACGTGCGCAAATTGATCGGCCGTGAAAGCCATCATCTTCTTCGTGGCACGGGACTTTGACTTCTTAGACGAGTTGGAGTGACGAGAAGACATCTAAGATTCAAAAGAACAAATAGGTGAGACTTGATCAGAATGTTTGTTTAAGAAACTTTGCTTGCATAAATTGATTCACATAGCATAGAGTGTCACATAGCACAAAGGGTTCAAATTAATTCACATAGCGTAAAGAGTTTAAACGTCACACATAGCATAGTCATGAGTTCCACATAGCATAACATGAATAAATGAAAGCATTGTAAATTTAGTTTGTTCATGAGGGATTATTATTGTTTGTGATTGCGATAACGTGAGAAACGTTTAAAACGAAATTTGAAATGAACGAACGTTCAAGTGTAAAATCACATATAAATGGAGGTACATAAAAGAGAGGCTCAATAAAACATAGGATTGTTTCGGGTAGAGAAACGTCGACTATTCCAAAGTGGGTCGAAAGTTATTTCGAATTAGAGAAAATGTGCTTTGGCCTATAGGTAAGATACTCTCGTCGAGAAGCGATTAACGGTATCTTACCCTTCCGGTTACTACACGTCTCTAATTGATTGAAACAATCGGGGCTTTGGCGAGATTGAAAATCGAGGAATGGGACTTAATCGACGAGATGCGGGTTTCACCCCTAACTTGACGATTTCGTACCCTAAATTTGGTTGGTACTCGTCGGGTCAAAATAAAATTTCGACACTATGACAAGGGTCCACTAGAGTTGAAATGGAAATTACCATTAAGTTGTGGATTTCACTCCTAGCTTAATGGTGGAATTTCGTGCAAAAATAGTTTAAGGTAGAATGAGAGTCGTTTACCAAATTGTGCGTTTCACGCCTATTTGGGCAAAGTTGTCTCGTTTGTGTTACAAGAGTATACAAATAAACAAAAGTGTATTCATGTTAACCTTAGGAAAGGCATATAAATTTAATCAACAAGAAGTATAGCTAGGAAGCATGTATGGTAGAGTACAAAAGTTTTAAACAACACATAAGAGGCAAAATTCCTAAAACTATAGATTAGGGCAAAAGCATGGCAATTTTCCTAATTCCCTATTGTTATGGCTCAGATACCAATCTATCACACCCCAACCGATGGCGGAAACATCGGGATGAGACGAAGTGTGTATAGATTGCAAGAGACTTCATAACACTATGTGACAATATTTAATTAAATTCGAATTTCATTGCAAGTGCTATATTGTCATACAATAATCAAAACGAAATACAACATTGTTTTAACAAATAACATAACATTAAAAGATAAACGATTTATAGGTGTGTATCTAGTCCACCCTATTCTTGTTTCATCTTTCATCATACTTCAACAATTTAACCTACAACATGTATTAAAATAGAGTTTCAATGCAAAAGCAAGAGCGAGTACACAAGTTTGTTTACATAGCATCATAGAATAAAAACTCAAATCCAACATGATTCATAATATGTGATTACTAGTATGCAATTTTGGCGTACAATATGATCAAACCCTAGAATACAACGCATAAAATAGCCTAATCCCAAAAGTTTAGCGGGGTGGTAATGTTTAACTTAACAATACCCAAAAGTATAACGGGCGGGGCGTTAATCCTATAGCGCTATAATTGTTAAGGTGGGCGAGCAAAGTTAATGAGCATATAACGTTCCAAATCGTTCACATAGCATACGAGAATAACAAGTAAGTCACATTAGTTTCATGCTTGATCAAGGATTGAGTATGTTTAGTTTAAAAGTTGATTGCATAATTATACATGTTGCATCCCAAAGTGTAAAGGGAAAAAAAAGGGATCGAGTATACTCACGGTGGTTGCAAGCTTTCCTACTTGAACTCCCGCGAGTGAGTTGGTGGATGGATTAGTTTGGAGCACCTAGTCCTTCTACACGAGGAAACATAGGTGTGTGAGTTTGGCGTTTAACGGAAGCTTATGGATTCGCATTTAACATAGCATAAAGTACAATATAAAAATAATCGTCTTTAACTTATACTCTTATATGACACTATGTAACCACTAGGGTTATATTGTATTTCATGGGTAGTACACCCATTAGAATCATATCAAGGTTCTAAGTCTTAGATGATATTCTACTACTTTAACATATAAACACAAGTTCAACATTAAAGGTTCGAATGAGTATATATATATATATATATATCTAGGTTACATATTATTTAGTCCAATAATTCATGTAGGAGGTAGAAGATTAGGATCTTCATTTAGGCACCTCGAGTTATCATGGATGTCATGTATGGGGTAGGAAGAGCAAGCTTCCATTTAGGAACCCCTTGAATGTTCACCACTTCACTTGATGTAAAAACAACCAAGGAGGGTCACGAACTAGGATTTGTACAATAATGTAAACGACCTAACTAAAGAGAAATCATCAAATCATGTGAGGATTGTATGTTTGGACAAACCAAGTTGTTCCATAATCACTCTACATCAAGACCTAAGCTTGAACATGACTTGTGGGCGAAATACCCTAAATAAAACAGAAAGTATTTGAGGTTTATCCTCTGATTTTACATGTCTCAATCATGTTATTATACCTAAATAACCATAGGAAAGGTTGTAGGCATTGTTACATAAGTTTGAGATGTGTTAGACACAAGTTTGATAAGTTTAAGCAAGCTTTTGAATAACTTAAAACAAAACAGGAAGTTTTGGTCCTTTTTAGGGCAATTCTAGGTCTGATTTCTCCATGGAGAAACCAAGGAATCAAACCCAAGGATATAACAAAGCAATAGAAGAAAGAATCAAGTGATTTGGAGTGGAAACAAGCAAGTTACACTCACTTTTGTTAAGATGTATGAATCTGTCCAAGAACTCTGATTTGCAACAGATTGAGAGTGGATTTGTGAAGTGTAATGAGTTATGAAAGTGTAAAATGGGTTGGAGAGGGTGTGTATTTATAATGGAAGAGATTAGAGGTGATTGGAGGTGTTTAGAGGGGGATTAAAGGTGATTGGGTGAGGTTGGAACTTAGGATTTCGTGCATAACAGCTGAAGAAACAAAAGTCTGTCGAAACAGGGGCCTGGCGTAACGCGAGGGGGCTTGGCGTCACGCGGCGCCTCATGTTTGACAACTTTGATTTTTGTTACCCTTTAGTCCCTGTAGTTTATGTTTGAGTCCTTTAGGTGCAAGTTTGAGAGTTTAGGGACTTGTTTTGATATAAAAGCCTAGTATAAGGCATAATCAAGCATGGCGATCATAGTCAAAGTATATTTGGGCGTATAAGTGTCATAATCAAGTATCGTTTTCGTTCAAAACACGTTTCATGCATAAGTTTAGTTTAATTACAAGTTTAGCACATAGTTTCCGAGAATAATGATTAATCATCAATTGATTTATAAAATCGAACATACGAGCATATATAGAGTGTGTACAACATATTTGTAACAAAATACGAGTTTCATTAATGATCCAAGTCTCGGTTTTACAATGATTACAAAGAAAGGACGATTACCAGAATACAAGGTTTCCAAAAATAGAAATACGAACAAAACTTTCTATAAATGGAAAGTACAAAAGAGCCGGGCGTTACACTTAGAGGCATAGAGACACATCTAGGACTGAAAGAGAACGGAGCTTTGTACTTTGCAAACAGAATTTGGGTTCCTCATTTTAGCAATTTACGAAACCTAATCCTAGATGAAGCCCATAAGTTCAAAATACTCGATACATCCCGAAGCGGATAAAATGTATCGAGAAATCAAAGAATTCTATTGGTAGCCTAATATCAAATGAGAGATTGCAACTTATGTTGGAAAAGTGTCTAACATGTGTAAAAATTAAGGCCGGATACTAGAAACGTTCAGGATTGTTACAACAACCTCACATTCCCACTTGGAAATGGGAACAAATTTCCATGGATTACATAACTAAATTACCCAGGGCTTCTCGCGGTCATGACATGATTTGGGTAATCGTCGACCGATTAACCAAGTCAGCCCACTTCTTATCGATATGCAAGAAAGACAAGATTGAGAAATTAGCTTAACTTTATCTAAAGAAAATCATGGAGCAAGGCATGGAGTGCCTATTTCAATAATCTCCGACTGAAATGGTTAATTCGTATCAAGAATTTGGCACTCATTCCAAAGGCTTTTGGATCTCGTTTAGATCTTAGTACGGCCTTTCATCCTCAGACCGATGGCCAAAGTGAACGCACGATTCAAACCCTAAAAGATATGCTTCGAGCTTGTATGATGGATTTAGACGAAAATTGGGACACTCACTTGCCTTTATGAGTTCTCATACAACAACTGTCATCACACGAGTATTAAAGCTGCTCCATTTGTAGCGTTATACAGGTGTAAATGTCGATCTCCGCTATGCTGGGCGGAAATAGGAGACAAACAGTTAATAGAACCCAAGTTAGTCCAAGAGCCTACCGATAAGATATTTAAGATTCGAGACCGTATAAAGGCGGCTCGAGACAGATAGAAAAGCTACGCGGATGAACGCCGCAAACCATTATCCTTCGAGGTTGGAGACAGAGTGTTGTTAAAAGTCTCGCCTTGGAAAGGCATAGCTAGATTCGGGAAGCAAGGAAAGCTTAGCCCGAGATACATAGGACCGTACGAAATCTTGGAGAAGATTGGAACCGTCGCATACAAGTTGAAGTTGCCAGAAACACTTAGTAGCGTCCACGACAATTTCCATGTGTCAAATCTTAAAAAGTGTCTTTCAGACGAAACACTAATTATTCCCCTAGACGAAATTCGAATAGATGACAAACTCCATTTCGTCGAAGAACCTGTTGAGGTTTTGGATTCGAAGGTTCAGAAAACAAGGAGGAGTCGTATTAAACTAGTAAAAGTCCGATAGAACCCGAAGCGCGAACTCGAGTTCATGTGGGAACGAGAAGACGAAATCAAAAGAAAGTACCTTCACTTGTTTAAGAAAGTCCCAACAAAGAGTAACGCAACTTAATCTTTAGGATGAAATTTTCTTTAACAGGGGGAGAATGTGACACACGGCAAAATCCCGGTAATTCCGTATAACTCGAACAACTAATACATTATTTGTTTTCGCATATTGACATCATTTTAATTTAAATTAAGTCTTACAATTCTAGGAATTATAAAAATCATAGCTTATTATGATAACAAAGTCTGTTACGATTAGAAACTATATCCTAGACTCGCGGCAAAAACGCGAACAAACAATACCTGTCAGTACTAGTCGCGGTACAGTCTGACACGACAAAAACGAGACATAAAGATATGTCTACACAAACATTCTATAAAAACTTCGTCTAAAAATAACATGTGCCTTATATTATTTAGAAAATTGCATTGAAAAACCAAATTATCCAAGTCCGTAATCCTGTACAACATTACACAGAACGAAACAGTAACCGTACGAAAACCCAAAAATAAATATTATTTATCATAAATAATATAACGGGTATTAAAAAAGACACAAAATCCGCACTTAAATCTTATTGTGTTAAGCTGCACAACTAGTTCAGTAAACTGCCTGACAACAAAGCCGGTACATGAACTATGTCAGAAATAATAAAATTTTTAGTCCAGAAAGTTGGATTAATAATTTGGCTGATAAAACTTGTGCAAAAACAATTTTTGACATGGATTTATATAAGTAAAACACAATGTCAGTATTTAACCCGGTACAAGACTTGAACCAAATTTTTCAATCGATCAACGAACTAATAATTTTAGTAGGTTAGTTTTACCTAGTGTCACATTACTTTAAAATGTGTAACCTTGAAACTTTATGGGAATTTTTATAAGAAATATCAAAGTTCATGAAAGTTTGTATATATATATATATATATATATATATATATATACGAGAAGGATCCGTTAGGAACCACCCTTTATTGCGAGAACCGCGAGAACTAGTGTGAACACAAACAGTAATACTTAAAAAAATCTAAAAAACACCCAAATTTTATTTTTTTACTATTTTTTTTTTAAATCGCTATATTTCGTTTATAATAAAAAAAAATTCAAAAAAAAAAATTTCGAGTCACATTTATCCATGCACATGTGCTTTTTTTAGATTTTATTTTGTGTTCACATTGGTTCTCGCGGTTCTTGCAATAAGGGTGGTTCTCGCATGAACCTTACCCTCTATATATATGAAAATATGAAGATGGTGATGATCCAAGAACTCCAAAACTTGCTAAAATGTTTCAAATGTATTTTCAAGCTTCACCAAGGTCTTGAATCATCCATGCAAGCTTGAATTTATTATGTTTAAATTTTGAAAAGATGAAGATGATGGGAGTTTGGGTTAGCCGATTTTTAGAGAGAGAAAAAGAGGTGAAAGAGTTGAGTTTTGGTGTTGTAAGTTATGAAGGTGAAATTATATATATATTACAAGTTTTAAAAAATAACAAAACACACCTCCCCCGTGTTCATGGTTGGAGTGTGGGACACCCACCCACTCACTTAGCTTTGATGTCTTGGAAACTTCAAGTGATGATTAGTGGTTCGTGATGTCTAACTTTTTATACAATTCAATTTTGGATCACTTTGAAATCCAAGACTACATACAATTCTCATTTCACCTTCTTAACTTACAACACCAAAACTCAACTCTTTCACCTCTTTTTCTCTCTCTAAAAATCAGCTAACCCAAACTCCCATCATCTTTTCAAAATTTAAACATAATAATTTCAAGCTTGCATGGATGATTCAAGACCTTGGTGAAGCTTGAAAATACATTTGAAACATTTTAGCAAGTCTTTGAGTTCTTGGATCATCACCATCTTCATATTTTCATCTTTTCATCATTTTTTCTACTTGTGCATCCCTAGCCAAGTGCTAGCAGTAAGCTTCAAATCTTGTACTTACATTTTTGTGATTTATGTTTCAACACAAATGTACAAGTATTCATCTTGAAGATTATTTAAAGAACACAAGAATCACTAACAAAAACTAAAAAAACAAATATGATCATATGTTATTTTTGATGATTCTTGATAATCTTAAAGTTGTGTTTATGTAGAAAACTTGATCTTGTATCTTCATGTTTAAAAGTATGATCTAAACACATACATGTTTAGATATAGGGGTGTGCAAAAAACTGAATTAACCAAACCATAACCGAATTAACCGATAAAACCGAACCAAATCAAAAACCGGTGGGTCGGTTAATGTTTTTTTTTAAACCGAATGTAGCGGGTCAGTTATGGTTATCAATGTTTCCATACCCACCATAACCGAACCAAACCGAACCGACATGTAATAAATCTTTGTAGGATTTAGGACTTTTCACTAGTTTTTTTTTTTAATATTTGATGTTTTTTATTAAAGATTTTTAGTATTTACGGGTTATTTTATATCATTTTGTGGTTTTGGTTGAATGTTTATTTGAATTTATAAAATATATCATATCACTTTATTTGAATATTCAGTGTTAATATTATAGATTATATGTATTTATATCACATCACTTTATTTAAATATTCAATGTTAATATTATAGATTATATGTATTTTTAATACTATGTAATATACTAACATATACGCAATAACAATTTTTTCATGTTAAAAAATTAACATATTTTAAGATAGGCTAAATACACGGTTAACCACCCACAACCGACCCGCCATAACCATCAAAACCTATTAACCATAATCGTCATAACCGATCAGTTATGGTTATGGTTATCCATTAACCGACATAGCGGTTATGGTTATGGTTTTAGGCTAAAACCGACCAAAACTGACCCATGCACACCCTTATTTAGATCTAGCAAGATTCACCAACAAAATGTTATGAACATAAATTTTTGAATTTAAAATGGTCACATGCATCATACAAAATATGGATTATTATTTAAAACTCATAAACTAGAAATTTTGTTGAAATTGGTAATTAAAGTTTCCATTTTTGGAAAGATCATGAATATGAACTTGTTCTTGGAATTGTTATGAACACATATTTCTACTTAAAATGACTTCATGAATCACTTAAAATATGAGTTTGCATATAAAATAATAATCTACAAATTCTTGGTAAAAATCATAAATAAATTTTCCTTTTTAGGAAAGTTTAAAGCTACAACAAGTTTATGACACTTTTGTTGGCAAAATAAGATGATTCTTAATACTTGATGATGTTTTGAGTTAAAGATGTTTTAAAAACAAGTTTGTTTAAACCTTGGAAAAGTCCATAGTTTAATTGGAACTATGGCAAAAATTTTATAAAATCCGTTACGATCAAAAAGGTGTTAAACGAAGGATTTTGGTGATTAGAAAACAACTTGGGATCTTTAAACTTGATTAAATGAATTTTCATACAAGAAGTTATAAGTTCACATTTTATAAAGATTTCCTAATGGAAAGTATATATTTTAGATAAAAATATATATACTTATAAAGATTCATCAAGTATCATAATTATATATTTTGTGTGTATATTATGTATTTAGTTCATGTAGGAATAAATACAAAAATATAAACTTACACAAAGTACAAAAATATATATATTAACCCTTGAAAAACGAAAACTATAAAAATAGAATGTCCATCCTTGGACATAAACAAACAATCGGCCAATTCGGACACTTTTTGACAAATCGGGCAAAATGAAATATATGGCACAGACGAAATATACAACATAAATGAGACGGATGATACAAATGAATCGGGCGACGCAAATGAACCAAAACGACAAGAATGAAACAATCCAAAACAAACAAACAAACAAACCGACACTCACTTTATTTTTAATAGTAACTTATACAAAATATTTATTAGTTTTATTAAACTAAATTGTTATAAGTTATTATTTTTACTAGTAAGTAATAAAATATGGATCAACCCAAATTTAATAACCATATGGGCTAATCCATCTTTTAAAACTAAAAATTGGGCTAACTTATCTTTTAGTTAAATTGGTCTAGGCCCACTCTTACAAACTCATTGGGTTTGATCCACTTTAAACAAATTGGGCTAGTCCACACTAGCTAAATGAAATGGGCTAGATCCACACATACAAAGTCAATTGGGCTAGGCCCATATGTACTAAACATTTGAATTGGACTTTCAAAATCTAACTCATGGGCTAGGCATATATATATATATATATATAGGGGAAGGTTCATTTGAGAAGAAATTTAATGTGAGAACAAAAAGAAGAAATGGCATATTGGTAAACTACTATTTCATTTATAACTCATATCATTAATTTTTCTCTCTTTAATTAATTAGTCAACTAATCATTAATTATCCTACATATAATCTATAAAACCTACACATATCAAAATTTTCCTACATATACCCTACACATTATAGAATTTTATCCTACACAGTCGAAATTTATCCTACACACCTCGAAATATATCCTTCACAACTCGTAATTTATCCTACACAACTAGTAATTTATTCTACACTTTAAATTAAGTTGATTTTTAATTTGGAAAAAGTATATATTTTGAAAAGGAGTTACAAATTTAATTTAGATAGTTATTAAAGGGGAAGAATACAAATTATTGATTTTTGTAACTTTACCAATATACCCTTATATTAAAATTAAATGCAAATATTAAATGAAGTAAAATAAATGATTCTTATTGTTTGTAACTTCTTCTTTTTTCTTCTTAAAAAAAAATCTTCTCATTTGAACCCTCCACTATATATATATATATATATATATATATATATATACGTAAACAAATAAAGCAAATGAATACAAGTATAATAACGAAATCAAGATGAGATACTTGTACGATGAACGAACATAAACCTAAGTGTCTAATGAGATTAGGACACTTGTAGGCCGAGAAACAAACGAAGAATCTAAAATCGAAACAAGATTTTCTTGGTACGCAAATTAGTGAGTTCATGTTTTCCCCTTTTATTTTAAAATGTTTATAATTTGAAACTTTCGGGGATGTATACATGTTACAATTGGTATGACGATAAAAATGAGAATATTTAGATCACATGCGGATGAGGATTAAACGAAGGGGCCAATAATGAATAAACAAGTACCAAGGAAGAAAAGTGATAGATCTATTGGGTTTTGGCGAGCCCCACTCTTATCGGCATAACAGAGTTCGTTAAGAGTGCTTTTGTGTCTAAAACTAGTGTCACTGACACACACAATAAATCGTCAAGGTTTGGTTGCCTCCTATTCGGCATATAGATTAGTGTCATTACAAAACACTAATGATCTTACAAGTTTCATTTATACCAATTTCAAATTCTATCAAATATTTTGAAGAATTATTTGACACAAATTAATACATGAATTCACCAACCTTTGTTGACGTTTTCATAACTAACATGTATTACAGGAAATTAGTGGATGGCCTAGGGAAAGTGTGTCTGTGGGAATGTCAAGTCAAGTTGTGGAATGTTACCTTGTGTTTAGTCTTTATGTTTGAAACAATGTATTTGGAAACTTGGGTTTTGATACAATGATGTCAAGTACGGTACTTTTTCGAACAAACGAATGGTTGTAAATTTGCTTTAAACAAAAATATGGATGAACCACTTGTTATGTTTTACATGCATTTATGATTATCACTCTGGCCACACCTCGCGACGCTTTCACAGAAACGAAAAATTGGGGTGTGACAGGAATGCCTCCTCGGATTTGGCTTTAAAAACAAAGGTATCTTCAAAATCTGGTACATATCCTGAGGCTAACTCGGATGGTCCTTCATCCATAGGAGAGTGGGATAGGTGACGATAAGTGTCGGATGTATTCAGGTCACTCATACTATAAACTCAAAAATCGTTAAAATACATAAAATTATAATATACATATTTACACAGAATAACACATAAGTTATGGATATTTCCTAACATAATGGTTTAAAATTTAGGTACTTAAAAGAACACCTAAATGGCTTAAACTAGTGGCTCTGATATCACCTTCTGTCGCAACTCCCGACCCCACCCTGGGAGCGGGGGCCCCGAACACGAGTCGATTGTATCGGTGTTTATTAATTTTACATTGGAAAAGAGACATCAGGATCGTTGTTAGGAAATAAATTAAGAGTTTGCAAAATGCCAAAATTTTATATTAAACAAATGGGATAAAACCAATATTTTATTTATAATATCTTTATCGGGATAAACCTTAACTTGCTGAAAACATAATCTTCTTTTATTTAGGTAACTTATAGCCACTTTATTTAAGCCTTCAATGCTCCATAGCTGGCTTCTAATGACTTCCCATCAAGTTACCTGAAATGCGTTTTAAAAATACTGGAGAGTACATTCCCAAAAAAAAATAAGCTTTTATAAATTTACAGTATTAAGAGCGATTACAATGTTTATATCTACCCAATTACTCATTCAGTATTTGTCACGTTGGCAGTTACAATGACCGTGGTCATATTACTATTGGCTAACTCTTTGTCCAATAGTAACGCTTGATTAGTAGTGTATACAAAACCCCACATATCGGCAGTAATTGTAGAATAGAAAGACTTAATCACTGTAATTATAATTGATAACATGTTAAAAAAAACATCTTTAAATAACTCACAAACGGTGAGAAAAGAGAATGTCTCACATTGTAAACTTAGGTTTTTCTACAGGCTTTCCGGTGATATTTTCTGCTAAAATTCTTGAGTTCCTATTAAAAGCATACAATGCACGCGCGTTAGTATAATAACCCAAATTCAACTTATCAATACGTTACGAGACAGAATCCTAACTTAGTTTACAGAGCATAACCCTAAACAGGCAGCGCTTTGGCATCAGTTTCTTGGTTCCAGATCAATAGGACAGGGTATTGACTTAGTGATTGGGGGTTAAAATAGTTACAACGAGGCAGAGCTTCATGATTTAGGGGGTAATATTACTGTTATTTTTGTTCAGAAGTATAGAAAGAAAAGAAAGTGTGTAAGCGGGTTGAGACTGTGTAGGGACTGCTCAATTTATAGTTGTTTTTGATGTCTCTCGCACCCTGCGACCGTATAGGGCCTCGCGGCCCGCGAGGGTCACCTAGCCACGGCTGGGTTTGACCAGTCACCATCTAGGCTCGACAAGTGTTACGACACGTGGCACAAGGGGTGCCTGGCAAGAAATACTACGTCGCGCCCCGCGATCGACCCTCATCAAACCTGTCGCGGCCCGCGACAGGTGTATTATTTTTTATTTTTCATTTTTAATTAAAATTAACGTTGCACGGGTCCGCTTCTACAATTATGGAGCGTTTTTAGGGTGTTTCGAGGGTTGTTATACATAGTGTGGAGAGTTTGATTCAAGTCGGATTTGAGGTGTTTTGAGGTCAGGTTAAGGCTTTCATGATAAGGTACATGTTTTACATAAAAAGTTTCATGTTTTTATGTTTAATACATGCAATGATGCCATTGATCGATTATAACTCACTTTCAATGATAAAGTTAGGATCGCCAATTCCCACCGAATAGTATGTTATTGGAAAAATGCATGTAAGGACCTGCGAAATAGTTGTACCAGCGAAAAGTATATTTTGAGTAGCTAAATGTATTGATGGGAGAATTGATAGGGATATTTGATTCAATGAATGGTTCGTCAACTAAATTCAAAATGGTAGCGTTTGAATCAAAATATCAATTTGTTCAACGGATATTTGATTCAAGCGGTACAATTTCTATTTATTTTATTTTAAGTTCCTTACTTTTAGTTTATTACAATAATTTTTTTTATTCGTTTATTATAATATCTATATTTATTTTAAGTTTATAATTGTATTAATTTATATTTTTTTAACTTTATAGGATCGTCTACGAGGTAGCGGATGCGACAATTTTAATGTGATGAAAAATATGTTTAGTCATTACCAAAAAAACATCCGGATGGTTTTAATCACGTTGATTCATGGGAGATTGTAAGAAAGCATTATAAATGGGGCAAGGTCCCGTTGATCGGCGAAGTGTCCAAGAGTCATTTCGACAAGAGAAAAAAAGTCATCTGATTTCGGAAACTACCACTCATGTAAACCAAACAATGCTTTCACTATTCATAGGCCAGATCTCAACGAATACGTAGCACCTACAAGACCAAATGAAAAAAGGAGCCCCGCCAAGTCGTCAAGCAAAGATAGTTCGGCTGAGAAAGTTGGTGCGTACGCACATCAATGAAAGAAGAGACCATGAAGAAGTTTGTGATAATAATAAAAAAAATAAACAAGGAAAAAAAGCTATAACGTTGTTGGAGGATCAAAGGGCAACTATGAGGGAATAGCGGTATGACCGGGTTTTGAAGACGTTTATGAAATCGTGCAGATGTTGGAAGTAGTTCTAGCCCGAAAATGTGAAATAACGGAAAAATATAATTGTCCTTGTGATTTTCAGATTTCTTTTTTTTTTAACTTCTCCTACTTGTTTTTTGATATATCTTTTCGTATTTTGAAAAAAAAGTTTAAATAATGTAATGTTTTAATTTTAATGAAAGGTTACTTTTCTTTGTGTTTCTAAATGTATAATTTATTTTTAACTAAAAAAGGAGTGGCGCAAGTAATCATAGTAGTTGAGAGTAAAAATGAGGTGATCGTGCAAGATTTGAGAGTCCAGGATCCGTTGGGTTTAGACAGAAGTTTGGATGAGATAGAACTCATTCGGTAGAATATTATTACTAAGAATGGAGTAAAAGCAGAATATTCGAAAGCTTCATATTCATACCGAAAGAGTTTACATCATTTACAAGCCGGAGAAAATTTCTCTAGCATTTCCCCTCTGGACACCAAAACTTCTCTCAACTCTCACTCACAAGTATTTGTTATAGGCGTGACCCTCCGTGCGAGTGAGCTTGGAGCGAATGGGCTAGTGTCCCTTCGTGCAAAGGGTTCCTTCGTACGAAGGGAACTTTTCATTACAAAACTGTTTTTCTAACTCTCATCTATACAATATTCAACACACGCTCTATCTAGCTTATTTGCATAGTGACGGACACATAAAATATGCACTAACAATTTCCCCCTTGTACGTCACTGTCAAAGCTTGATCTTTGAAAACTGAGAGTCGTGTTTGAATATTTTGCAATTTCACTCAGGCATCATGATACCTTCAATTGAGTCCCACTTGATTGATGATTTGGGCTTGCATTATCTTCGTTATTCACAAGTTACCCCTGAAATGAATCTTCAGGTCTTTGTTTGCATGGTTCCCGACCTCCTCTAAATTGTTGTACTGCAATCTTCACAGATAATCACCAACTTGAAACTGATTGATATAGCATCTTTGTTTCAATGTTAACCACGTCCGTGTTCGGTTTTTGATTTACCACTTCAGTTCCATCTCTTAATCTTCAAAAACCTAACCCGCAATTGATAGAAACTTTGAATCACTACACCGGTAAACTTCAAGTCTATGAAAACCCACGAAAATCTGAAATCACGTTTCCCATAATCACCTTTACACACACTCCTGAATGATTGATTAGTGTAAATGGTAATCTCCAAAATCAGCAAATCTTCATCGGATAACAAATCATCTGGTAACACATACAGATCACAGAAACATTCTTTCACGATCAGATTCACAATCTTCCTCTTTAGTCACTAAAATAGATGTATAGTCTTCGTTGTTAGTTCCGACAGCATCTTAATCAACAAACATCATCATTCCCCGACGGTTAGTCCGAAAAACAATTCCTCTGCTCGAAGATTAACCATTCTGACACTTTATACTATCACGGAGCTTGATATCTTTTAAGTATCCACAATCCTATTGCATCTACTGGCGCTAATCCTGTTAACCGGCTTGACGAAGACCCGAGACTCAAACCCTAAAACATCAATCTGACCCTGATCTGAAGAATCTGAACTTCCTATGATCACAAACAAATCGTTATTCACAAATTACCCCTGAAATGAATCTTCAGGTCTTTGTTTGCATGGTTCACGACCTCCTCTAAATTGTTGTACTGTAATCTTCACAAATAATCACCAACTTGAAACTGATTGATACAGCATCTCTGTTTCAATGTTAACCACGTCCGTGTTCGTTTTTTTATTTACCACTTCAGTTCCATCTCTTAATCTTCAAAAACCTAACCCGCAATTGATAGAAACTTTGAATCACTACACCGGTAAACTTCAAGTCTATGAAAACCCACGAAAATCTGAAATCCCGTTTTCCATAATCACCTTTACACACACTCCTGAATGATTGATCAGTGTAAATGGTAATCTCCAAAATAAGCAAATCTTCATCGGATAACAAATCATCTGGTAACACATTCAGATCACAGAAACATTCTTTCACGATCAGATTCACAATCTTCCTCTTCAGTCACGAAAATAGATGTATAGTCTTCGTTGTTAGTTCCGACAACATCTTAATCAACAAACATCATCATTCCCCGACGGTTAGTCCGAAAAACAATTCCTCTGCTCGAAGATTAACCATTCTGACACTTTATACTATCACAAAGCTGTGATATCTTTTAAGTATCCACAATCCTAATGCATCTACTGACGCTAATCCTGTTAACCGGCTTGACGAAGACCCGGGACTCAAACCCTAAAACATCAATCTGACCCTGATCTGAAGAATCTGAACTTCCTATGATCACAAATAAATAAATCCACATCCTATGCATCCCCGGACAATATGAAGTCGGAACCACCCGAATATTGTTGCATGTCACAAATTTCAAAAATGTCAGAATTTCAATATATTCTAGGAAATTTTTATTCCCCCTCATTTTTGCAAATTCTGACTCCTCTAGTCTTTATCACTACATATTCCCCTCAAATTTGGCAAATTCAATCCTCTCTGTTCTCTGAAAAACTCAACTATGCCGAAAATCCGCCATTTTGGCCAACAAAAGTCAATTTTTCATCAATGTGGATTTTCGATTTGGCCCATTAATAGTCAGATAACCCAGATGATAAACATTCTGCATAGCTATCATGACTATCCCTTTATTTTCGCCAATCTGTGATTGCATCATCAAATCTATTCTTTGAAGCTCCAGACTGTGTCCCCGAACAACCCGTATTTGTCGGTAAAATCTCGAAAAAAAATTCAATCACCAAATTTTTTCTAAACACTCGTCTCGTCACTTCAATCAAAAAATGTCTTTTTTTAGGCATTTGACTCGTTCGTGCGAATGAGATGATTTTTAGAATGAGTAAACATGATCCCTTCGTGCGACTGGACTAATCCTCTTCGTGCGAACGGAAAAGTCTCCTCGTGCGAATAGGGTCCTCTTCGCGCAAAGGGGTTCTTTTATCGAACGCTGCTGATCACATTTTTCGATCCAAAATCTTTATTCTACGAATTTCATGATGATACTTCAGATATATGAACGACAATCAATTCCAAAGGTAATGATGTCTTCAGTTTCAAATTCCATCCGTGAATTGACTTTCAATTTGTTGTTTTACGTCTAAAACCTCCTAAAAATCCATAATTCATGAGCATATAGGTGATTCAATCAACTATTAGATCGATTGAATCGGTACCGTAGCTCTGATACTAATTGAGACTCCAAGATTCGGCGGGTTTAGACGGAAGTTTGGACGGGATAGAACTCATTCGGTAGAATATTATTACTAAGAATGGAGTAGAAGCAGAATATTCGATAGTTTCATCCATACCGAATGAGTTTACATAATTTACAAGCTGGAGAATAAGCTTCTCTCAGCTCTCACTCACAACAACTATTTATAGGCGTGACCCTCCATGCGAGTGAGCTTGGAGCGAATGGGCTTCTCCCATTCGTGCAAATAGACTAGTGTCCCTTCGTACGAAGGGTTCCTTCGTACGAAGGGAACTTTTCATTACAAAACCATTTTTCTAACTCTCATCTATACAATATTCAACACATGCTCTATCTAGCCTATTCACACAGTGACGGACACACAAAATATGCACTAACAAGATTGGCGATATCTAGTTGATTTATGGGACATATTGAGTCATCAAGCAAAGGTAGTTTGGCTGACAAACTTGGTGCGTACACATCAATGAAATAAGAGACCATGAGGGAGTTGGTGGAAATATAAAAGAAACAAGGAGAAGAAGCTGTAGCGTTGTTGGAGGATCGGTATGACCGGGACTTAAAAACGTTAATGAAATCGCACAAAACTTTGATCGTCTGATGTTAGAAGTGGTTCTAGCCCGAAAATGTGAAATAGCTCAAAAATATAATTGGCCTTGTGATTTTTAGATATCTATTTTTTACACTTTTCGTACTTGTTTTATTATTCAACCTTTTATATTTTGAATTATGTAATGTTTTAATTTAATGAAAATTTAATTTTATTTGTGTTTTTAAATGCATAATTTTTTTTTAGTTAAAAAAAAGAAAAATGGTTTAGGGTACTTGAAAGGAGTGATGCAAGTGATTATAGTATCTCTGGATAGCTGAGGGTAAAAATGAGGTGAAAGTGCTGGATTAGTAGAATCCTAAAAGGAGGTGATGATGATTGGCGTTGGGTTGAGGAGAGTTCTTTAAACAATCACTTAGAAGGAAGATCTTTACTTACACATCATCGCCTAATCCGACTAATAATCTTGTGTGGTTTTAATTGGGTTTCCTTGAAGGTTGTATGTTTTATGTGGAGGATACTTCTGTTGGCCTTAATTGTGTGATCAAAGTTTGATAGAAGTGCAAGGGTTGATTATGCATTAGTTTAAAGTTATTTAGATGGCGGTTACAAGGCGGTTATAAAGTTCGGGGACTAGTTGTGTCAAGTCAGAAGATTGTAACCACCACTCAAGGAATCGATGTGTCTCTTGGAGACACACCTCTAGATCGACGGCCACAAGGAAGACAAGAAGGGACGTGACTTTTGGATCAATAGACGCAACTCTTCAGAATCATTCTCAACCACATGTTTTAGAGACGTGACTATTCGTGAAAGGACACGACTCTACACTCGCACCCATTGAAGTCTATAAATAGTTTAGGATTTTCATTTGTTATGGTAATCTGGAATATTGTATCTTGCATCTTGTAACAATCAGGTTCTATTATTAATTGCATATTAGGGTTAATCCCTCTCTTCTTGTTCTTTGTTCGATTGTTATTTGGTTCTTGATTGATGGGTTGAATTCATGGTCTCCTGGGATCTATAACTTCTAGATAGAATTCCTCTTTTATCCAATCCTGAGATTACACGGATCAAAATTGATTCAAATTGTCGTTGTTTCTACCATGGAGAGGGAGAGACAAGGGGGCATGTGTTTATTATGTTTGTATGCAAGGGAAATTTGGAAGCAGAATCATGGTGGAGCTTTAGAGACTTCTTGCAAGCAATAACTTAATTCAATTGGTGTTCGTTTTTTATAGCATGCCAAGTGTTTAAGGCGAGGAGGGAGCAGAAGCATGCACATCCGACCATAGTCACAGGACATCCATGTTTTTTCTGTTGGTTCAGGTCCCTCAAATAAATCACTCAAAATATACACACAATTTACGTAAGTATTTATATGAAATGTAACTCACTGTGTTGACAACTTTCAAATGAGAAAATGGGGTTATGTATATCAATAAAGCACCTGGCTATATATAGCCTTACAAACATGCGAATAAAAAACAGAATAAACTAATATTCTCTCCTAAAAATCAGTAACTCTAATGACCCAATCTTCTACTCAAACAAAATGCAACGTATACTTGCTAGAGATTCGGTCAAACTATTAACAAGTTAAAACACTAAATCAACGTGTATAATATGGAATCTTCTGCAGCAAGTTGAAGCCAAATCTGACCCGTTTCCGTAAACACTTAACCATTTTAACCGTGACCCGATAACGCACCGACCCGTGACCCGTAAACAAACCCGAATAATCCAACATTTTCAACCGTATATAGACATGTATGTATGTTTTTTTTTTTTGAGTGACATCAATGTTTTTTTTTGGACAATTACTCCATTAGTTATAAAAAAACATATATACAACCCAATTAAATACCCAAATACCACAAACATTGAAAGAATATTTACGTGGCCAGTGCTTCAGGGTTTTCATTCTACGCATGATGCGCATCTGTCAAGATTTCTAATCAATGCACAAAACATCACGGCTAGGGACAAATTCTGATTGGTGTCAATTCAGAGATGGCTAATCAAAGAGGTTAACTATATACTTTTAGAGTTTTCTTGTTTATTGAAAAAGAATTGTTGCTTATTTCATTGTTTGATTATCAATTACTTATTTGTGATTTGTAATAAAAGAGATCGTTAGTCTAGAAATTAGGATAATAGGATTATTTGTCACTTTTTGTTGGTTTGTTGAGACTTGAATTTTAGGTGAGAATGTTATTGAAAGGTTTTTATAAAGAGAACCACCATCAGACGTCGAATCTTCATCTTCAAGTAGTTAAACGTTGAAAATACATTTGAATGATTTTCCATGGGATCATTCCGAAAGGATACCAATGTCATCTTATCACCCCTATCAAAAAGATGAAGTTAGACAAGCCTCTTTACTTATAGGTTCATGTCAACTGATAGAGCAAGATTTTCCATAAACAAATATGTGGGGTTAACTAAGAAGTTTTAATCCAGATTGTTTTGCTCACCAACTTTAGTTTTTTTGTTGTGGCGCTTGCAACCAAACATCTTGAAATTTGTAAGTTTTTTTATAAGAAATATCAGATTTAACAAATGTTGAAGCAACTAGAAAATGAATAGATTTTATTAGAGAAAGTCAAAGAGAGAGATTGGGATTGAATTCGAAAGATGAATCGAACGTGGAAAGAATAAGAACTTTCACTTGCAAAAGCCATAGATATACATTAGAGTTCTCATGAAAAAAACACTTATTCGTTTGCTTGCTTTATATCCTAGTGTTATTGATGTGATCGAATATATAGAAACTTCAGGATTCAATGATGCTTACAAAACTCAAGCAAATGGACTATAAATATACATGATTTTTTTTAGAATATATATTATTACATTTTGATGAAACATATTGTGCAGCTCTTCAAAGAAAGGATCAAGATATATTAAATGTAGTTCGGATGGTTAAATCAACCAAAGAAGAATTACAAAGGTATAGACTTGAAGGTTTTGACTCACTTTTGAAAGATGTCACATCCTTTTGTGACAATTGAAATCGTTAGTGTAACAACACTAAAAAAAACACATTATAAGAAACCCTAGTTGAGACCCAAAACGTGTACGACGCGAACCAAAACGAAAAATCAAGATTTAGGGTTTGGGGGGGGGGGTACCCCAAAACCCTCCGCGACACGCGAAAGGTACTAAAATGTGTCAATACCAGATGTCGTCGACACCACAGGGCTAGAAACAAAACAAGGCCTGCCTAGGAAAAATAGACCTCCCAGGAGATACGCGGAAGGATCCCTGGATCCTGTCGCGACACGCGGGAGAGTCCAATTTTGAGTATAAATAGTCTGGCCTGGGACTTGAATTCCTGAACCATTTCGATCGAATTTCGAAATCTCCTTCTCTCTGAATCTCAGTTTCTTTCTTGTAATACACCCATAGTTCACGAAGCTCTGCCTCGTTGAAAGTATTATAACCCCCGGTTACGTATTAGTACTATACCCGACTGATCTAGGGCTTCGTAACGCATGTCAAGGCTCTGCCTGACTCAGTCGTTGGAGTTCTGTCTCGGGGGTATGGCTAATGTAAATTGGGTTATCTTACTAACACACATGCATTGTTTGAATTTAATAGATTATAACCAGGAAGTCACCAGAAAGCAGTAGTATTACCTAAAATAGCAAACTGAGTACATTTGCTTTTTATGAGTCCAAGTGTTTTATCAAAACCTCAATTATTTTAAATTACATTTAACAATGATTAAGTATTTGTAATTCTACAATTACTGTCAGTATGTTGGGGTTTTGTATACATTACTTGTTACTACACTATGAGTAGTAGCATGACCACAAGTCAGGATTGACAGTACCGTGGGTGGTAATTGGGTAGATGTAAACAAATGTAATTGTGGATGCGCTCAATAATATAAAGTGAATAAAACTATTTTGATTAAACTGGGATACACTCGCCAGTATTTCTTGCTGATAAATCTTTTTAAAACGCGTTTCAGGTAACAAAATGTGAGAGCCAAATAGAAGCCAGCTGGAGAGCACTAGAGGCTTGGAAAAGTGGCTATAAAAGTTACCTAAATAAGAAAGAAGTTTTATTTCAATAAATAAGGTTTATCCCTATAAACATATTATAAATAGAAACTTAGGTTTTTCCCATGTATTTATTATTTATAAAAGTGTGGTATTTTACTCTGATAAACTATTTCCTAACTACGGTCCTGGTGAAATTTTCTGCTACCAAATTAATAAACACCGATACCACTATTCTGGATCTCGCGACACCGCTCTCGGAAAAAGGGCTCGGGGTTGCATCAAAGAGTAGTATCAGAGCTACAACCACTAATTTCAGCCACAGAAGTGTTCTGCTGACACCAAAATTTTATCATTTATGTTAGGAAATAATCTACGTGATTATGTGTATATATGTATATTATTGTTTTGTGTTATTTGAAAATCTGTTAGTTTACAGTATGAGTGAGCAAGGTACGTCTGACGCCTACCGTCATCTAGATAGTTCTCCCAAAAGTGAAGGAACCTCATCACAGCCTACTCCTTCGGGGTATTCTGCTGATACAGAAGAGGGGATTTTCATATTTAAGGCGCAATCCGAGGAACCATTCCCTTCGAAAAAGAGTGGATGGTTCAGTCGGGGAGCAGACGAGAGGAGAAAGCGAATAAGAAAGTTGCAGCAACAAAGAGCTTTAGCAGCAGCCAATAGGGAAGTCAATGCCCAGACACAGACTTAGTCAATAGACGTTAGGCAAACTTTCATATACTAGGCCACCACTGCAGCAGATCCAAACCTTGACCAAATTATGGCACCACAACCATTGCCTCTGTTTCCAACCCAACCAATGGAAATAGAACCTAACCCAAGAAATGAATTTCCCATACCAGCCTTTGACCCTGACAAGATACCGAGAGTCCCAGCACCCAATCCTCTAGCATATGATCCATGGAATGATGACCATAGGGATTATAGGGAACTTTATCCATAGGAAGAACCAATACCAAATCCCATAGCACAATACACCAACCTTAATCCTTTATATCCATATTGGAACGCCAACCAGTATGTTCAGGAAATCTTAAACAATCTGTACCCATATGGAGAACCGTCACCTTTATACCCTGACCCAGTACCCGCACCACGACCACCCATGAGTGAAGAGAATGTGCCGGAACTCCGCACTTATGGTGAGGAATTGATAGAAGGAGGAGAGAGGATGAGAGAGATAGGAGAGAAGCTCGTGTGAAAATACGACGAGCGGGAAATGCAGTTCAGATAAACAAAACCTAATAATAATAATAATAATAATAATAATAATAATAATAATAATAATAATAATAATAATAATATATAAATATATATATGCGTGTAGTTTGAAAAAAAATCAAATCAACTAAAATAGGTAACCTAATATCTGTGGATGCATAACTAGTAGTGTGTTTATATTTCAGTTTTAGATTATAACAAATATATATATATATATATATATATATATATATATATGAAAAAGACTAAATGTCGCAATGCTCGACGATTTTGATCAATTTGTTTGTCTGATTGTTTGCGTTAAATCTTATTCTTTAATATTAATGCCTGATAATTGTTTGTAAATCCAGATGGACAACGAAGAAAATTAGGAAAACTAGAATAATGATAATAATGGAAACCAAATAGATAACAGTGTCATTCAACACATAGTCGCACAAGGAATCATAGATGATATGCCATATATTATTAAGTCTGTTAAAGATGCAGAAAATAATAAAAGTGGAAGTAAATGACCACCTAGTGAACTAAGTCACAGCGTGAATAATGGACCATTACTCCAATTACCAATTCCAAAAATAAGGAGAACCATGTCATATGGTTGTTCTTACAAAGAATTTTGGTCTTGCAAACCAATAGAATTCTTTGGCAATGAAGGAGCCATTGCAGCTTTACGTTGGATAAAAAAGACAGAAGCAGTTTTAAAAATAAGCAAATGTGCAAAGGAAGATAAGATTATGTTTGCTTCTAATCTTTTTAAGAATGCAGCCATAGAATGGTAGAATACTATTCTCCAGTCTAGGGGAAGTGACAGAGTTTATAATATGGAATGGACTGACCTTAAGAACATGGTTGAAAGAAAATTATGTCCTCCCAATGAAAAGCAACAAATTGCTAATAAGTTCTTAAACCTTAGAATGACTGAAGTAGACTGCAAGGGTTACACATTCTTCGAATATTCTAGAATTGTGCCAACCCTAGCCTCACCAGAACCAGTATTAATCTCCCGTTACATCTGGGGATTAATTAGTGAAATCAGATACGTAGTCAAGGCAGCTAGACCACAAACCATAGAAGAAGCCGTAGAACTAGCCAATACCTTGACTGATGAATTAGTACGTACGCAAGAAGAAAACAAGAGAAAGAACCTAGCTCAAAAACTTACCCAGGAATTTCACTACGGTAATTCCAACCGTGGGAAAAGTACAGGTTCTACTCCCGCTCCTTATTGTAAGTACTGCAAGAAGAAGCATTCAGGAAGATGCTCCATATACTGCGACTTCTGCAAAAGGTCTGGACACAAGGAAGAAGACTGTAGGAAGAAACCTAGTAATGGGATATGCTTCAATTGTGGAGAAAAAGGACACATCAAACCAAATTGTCCGAAACTAGCTCTAACAACAATCAACAAGACCACCAAAAATGCCAAAGCATTTGTTCTGACTGCTGAAGAAGCCAAGATGATTCCGGATGTGATTGCCGGTACGTTTTTAGTTAATGATATTTTTGCTAAAGTATTATTTGACTCTGGTGCAAACCAAAGTTTTATTAATACTTCGTTCTGCAAAATTCTCAATCAACCATTAACTAAACTTCAACAAGAATGTCTGGTAGAAACGGCAAATGGAGAATCCATTAAGATCACTGAAATCTTGTAAGGAGCAAGAATAGAAATTTTAAACCATAAATTTATTGCTAACCTTTACCCAATGAATCTGGCTGGATTTGATATCGTATTAGGAATGGATTGGTTAGTAGCCAACCATGCCAGTATTCTATGTAATCAAAAGTCAATACAAGTAAATTCACCAAAGGGTGAAAAGATCACAATACAAGGAAATAAGCCAACCAGGTCCACAAAATTCATATCTGTGATGAAAACAGCAAGCTATGCAAGGAAAGGTTCATTAGTGTATATGATTTCCATAATCATTAACACTAAAGGAAAAGAATTGAAAGATATTCTCATAGTATCTAAATTCTCAGATGTTTTTCCAGAAGAGTTACCTGGATTACCGCCAGATAGAGAGGTTGAATTCAGAATTCACCTAATACAAGGGACAACACCGATTGCTAGGCACCCTACCGTTTAGCCCCAGTGGAGATGCAAGAACTGAAGAAACAGTTGGACGAACTGCTGGAGAAAGGTTTCATACAGCCTAGTTCATCACCATGGGTAGCACCAATCTTGTTTGTCAAGAAGAAGGACAGATCAATGCGTATGTGCATTGATTACCGAGAATTGAACAAGGTTACGATTAAAAATCCGTACCCACTACCGAGAATCGATGATCTGTTCGATCAACTGCAAGGAGCTCGATTCTTTTCTAAGATCGATTTACGCTCAGGATATCATCAACTGATAGTACAGGAAGAGGACATTCCTAAAACTGCTTTCAGAACAAGGTATGGTCATTATGAATTTACAGTCATGTCATTTGGTTTAACCAATGCCCCAACCGCATTTATGGACAAGATGAACAGAATATGTAAACCATATCTGGATAAATTCATAATTGTGTTTATAGATGATATTCTTATTTACTCTAAGAGTAAAGAGGAACATGCAGCGCATCTGGATACACTTCTGACATTGTTGAGAAAGGAGAAGCTTTATGCTAAATACTCAAAATGTGAATTTTGGTTACAAGAGGTACAATTTCTTAGACATCTAGTTAATCAGGAAGGAATTCATGTGGATCCCACAAAGATCGAGGCGATTACTAAATGGAAAGTCCCTGAATCACCAATGGAGGTGAGAAGTTTTCTTGGACTAACAGGATATTATAGATGGTTTATCTGAGATTTTTCTAGAATAGCCATTCCATTAACTAAACTAACTTGTATATCAGTTAAGTTTGAATGGGGACCAAAATAGGAAGAAGCTTTTAGAATTCTTAAGCAAAGATTAACCAACGCACCCATAGTCGCGTTACCAAGACTTTATAGTCTATTGTGACGCTTCTAAGTTAGGTTATGGATGTGTGTTGATGCAGCGTCAAAAGGTTATAGCATATGCCTCTAGACAACTTAAGAATCATGAAGAGAATTATACGACCCATGATCTAGAGTTAGCAGCTATAATTTTTGCCCTTAAAATTTGGAGACAATATCTTTATTGTAGTAAGTTAACCTTTTTCACCAATCGTAAGAGTCTAAGATATGTTTTTGGGCAAAAGGAGTTAAATATGAGACAGAGACGCTGGATGAAGATTCTTAGTGATTATGATTGTAATATCCAGTATCATGAAGGAAAAGCTAATGTATTAGCTGATGCTTTAAGTCGAAAGTATCATGAAAAGCCAAGACGAGTACGTTCTCTTAAATTAAATCTGTAGATAGATTTAAATGAGCAAATTAGAGAACTACAGGAAACAGTAATCAAGGACGATATTGAAAAATTAAAATGAATGATTAAGGAATTAGAACAAGGAACATATGGAATTTGGAGATTCCATAAGAAAAGAATCTGGATACCCAAACAAGGAAACCTACGCCACCGAATTTTAGAAGAAGCCCATAAGTCTAAGTATACGATACATCCAGGTAATGATAAAATGCATCAGGACTTAAGAAAGAATTTCTGGTGGAGAGGAATGAAAAAGGATATAGCAGTCTATGTTGCTAAGTGTCTAACCTGTTCACAGGTTAAAGCTGAACATCAGAAACCCACAGGTTTACTGCAGCAACTTGAAATGCCTATATGGAAATGGGAATTGATAACAATGGATTTTGTTACTAAATTACCAAGATACGAAAAGGTAATGATACAATCTGGGTGTTTGTAGATAGATTAATCAAATCTGCTCATTTCTTACCTATGAAGGAAACTTTTAGTATGGAACAATTAGCCAAATTATATGTAAATGAAATAGTTTCATTACATGGAATTCCTTTATCTACTGTTTCTGATAGAGATAGCCGTTTTACTTCTCATTTCTGGACTAGTTTCCAAAAAGCAATGGGAACCAAGTTAAATCTAAGCACTGCTTATCATCCTCAAATGGACGGACAAAGCGAAAGGACAATTCAGACAATGAAGGATATGCTTAGAGCTTGTGTGATTAATTTCGGAGGAAATTAGGATGATCATTTACCCTTAATAGAATTTTCCTACAATAATAGCTATCATGCCAGTATCAACGCAGCACCATTTGAAGCACTTTATGGACGAAAGTGTCGAACTCCCGTCTGTTGGGTAGAAATTGGAGAAAAGAAACTGTCTACACCATAAATAGTACAAGAAACAATGAACAAGATTATTCAAGTTAAAGAGAGACTGAAAGCAGCACGAGATCGTCAGAAGAGTTATGCTGATAACAGACGAAAACCGTTGGAATTTCAAGTCGGAGATAAGGTATTATTAAAAGTTTCTCCTGGGAAAGGAGTGGTCAGATTCATAAAAAGTGGAAAGCTAAGCCCCAGGTATGTTGGACCTTTTGAGATTATTAAAAGAATAGGACCAGTAGCTTACCAGCTACAACTGCCAGAGGAAATGGCAGGAATACATGATGTATTTCATGTGTGTAATCTCAAGAAATGTATAGCAGATGAATCGTTAATGGTACCTGTTATGGGTGAAATTCTGAGCCCATATTATGGATTATATCTCGAATTATATCTTGAATATTTAATAGTTTTTTTACGGTCAGGATACCGGACCAGGATATTGGTAACATCCTGATGTAGTGTCCTAATAGTTGCTAACGATTTGCTTTGGATGCAAGGTACCAACATTCATAAAGCTTGGTGTTCCTGAAGACTCGGTCATGGCAATTAGAAGAAAGACATTGGAGGCCTGAAGAAAAGGACCATAACAGTCAAGATGGGAATATTCGTAGTTCCCCAATATTATAGGATAGGTTGTTATTTTTGTTTACTAGAAATAGGAATGTACGGATCGATAGAAACACACACAACTCCGCTTACTTTTTCATTCTCTTGGCAGCTACAATCATTGGCAATCGCATTCACCAACACTTACACTCAAAATTCATTGTAACACTTAGCTGTTCCGTACATTATCCTGCACTGTATCCTGAATATTCAAGCAATAAAAAGAACAAGGCAGCCGACAATTGTCAGCTCCCGAGGTTTTATGCCGGAGATCTAGATCGATCAAGGGCTTTCCTCATACATCTCGTGTCAACCTTTACATTTTTGCTCATTGTTTGATTGTTGATATAGCTTGGTATTATGAGCTATATCCTGAAAACTTTTTTTGCAAACAACCAAATTAGCATATTTTATACAAACACTGCTAGCACACTACCTCACTGAACTAGTTTGATCACTAAATTGCTTCGGTAATTTTTGACCAAAACAATTTGGCGCCCACCGTGGGGCAAGTGGTGCTATTCTTATTAAAAACCTTGCTAAAATCTTTACTTGGTTTTCTTTTTTTGAAACTTTTTGCACAACTATTTTCAATAGCCTCAAAATCAAACATGAGCTCTTCCATCGCGTCTGCTACAACCTCTGCAACAACTGGTTTGGTGCTTCCACCACCTCTATAGATGCTAGCTCCTTCGCAGGCTCAAGGTCCTCCAAGGAGGGTTGAGACTCACACATCTCGAGATACTGTTCCTGCTCAAAATATCCACAGATCTGCTGCCTTAGGGAGAACTCTTATTATGGCTTCTAATGATGAAATTCAAACTTTGTTTGGTAGCATACAGGATCAGATGAAGCAACAGCAGGAGACTAATCAAATGTTAATAAGAGAAATACAACTCCTGAAGTCTAACTCTAATAGGCCAGCGGAGGATACTGTCACTCCCTTGCAGCACAGAGCGCTGAACTTCAGTTCGGCAGTATATACTAAGAATAATCAGGGCAATGTTGTACCAAGCCATTCCTAGAGTCATGCTCCTGAGATACCCTCAACAGCCAGGATATCAACTGTTAGGGGCTCAAGATATGCTCTAGGATGTGGCCAACATCCACAAACTGGTAACGTGTCTAATAATATTAATACTCCTGCTACTAATAGTTTTGGATCTTTGCAGGATACAGGTGTGACTATGGCACTCTCTAGGGAGCTTCAGAAGCTAAAGGATATGATATCCAGTGTACCTAGGGTTGTTCAGCCTATCCCGGAAGTATCCCAGGATAGCCACAGGATAACCCGGTTTGCATATCCTATATGTGATGCTGAAATTCCAAAAAGATTTCAAACTCCCAATATGAAGCTTTATGACGGGACCATGGATCCTGAAGAGCATATTGCTCAGTATAGGGAGAGGATAGAGATTAACCCTATTCCTCCAGATCTCAAGGAAGCATGCCTTTGTAAGGGTTTCAGCTCTACCCTAACAGGATCAGCCTTGAAATGGCTCTTAAACGTTCCACCTCATTCAATTACATCATTTGCTTATTTGGTTAACTCGTTTAATAGCCATTTTTCTTGCAGAAGAAGTTTCGAGAAATTAACCAGTGATCTCTACAGGATAACACAGGGTCCTCAAGATCCCTGAGGGATTATGTAAACAAGTTCAGCAGGGAATCCTTGTATATTCCACACCTTGATATTGCCACAGCTATACAGGCGTTCAAGATGGGATTGCAAAAGGATTCTCAATTTTATCAGGATCTTGTGATGAATCCTTGCAGGAACATGGATAAAGCTCGAAACAGGGCTTTAAGATATATCAGGCTTGAAGAAGACAAGAAAATGCAAGAGAGGATGAATTCATCCTCAACCTACGAGTCAACCAACAGGAAGTCAGAATCCTCATATAAGCCATACCGCTCTAAGCCGTATGGCAGGAATGACAGTAAGAAAGTGAATGCTGTTGAGGATGAGAATACTGAAGAGTATCCTGAATTGTCATAATATTGTTTTTCTGTTAACATATGATGTGTGTTGAGTGCGATATGTTTTTATTAATATTTTAAGCCCATTTTACACATTAGTAAAGTTTTATATTTATAAAACACGATATTCTACTAACACTAAACACACACATGGGCAAGTGCACCCATCGTGAGTGTAGTATAGCGTTGGTAAGATACCGAGGTCGTCCAAGGATACAAGTGATTTTAATACCGGTTTATCCTCAACGTCTAATCAGTTTGAGAAAAGGTTTTAAACATGAAAAATAAAAACTAAAAATGCTGAATATTAAAAATAAAAATAATACAGATAGACAAGATGAATCACTTGGATCAAACTAGCCTTTAATGTATTCTTTGATAATTTTCGCACTTTTGTAATTTTTAAGAGATTATCTTGGTTATAGTAGTAGGCCCCTATTTTGAAGGTGACGTTACCCTCAACCCAGTGGTTTGAGTCAGCAAGGATACAATCCCAAAGGGTCGGAATATTGAAAGATAATTAATTAAGTTATTAATGCGAAAAGTAGTAGGCCCCTCTTTTGAAGGCGACGTTACCCTCGGCTAAGTGGTTTGAGTTAACAGGGATACAATCCCAAATAGCCGGTTTAATGTATTAATAGTAGTTTACATATGAGGGGATCAAGCCATTCGCACCCCCGCCATCCAATACCAGTGGGTATTGAAGGAGGTCCTAGTAAGCTTGACCCAGGTCCTTGCAGGATCTATACACTGAACAAGGCAAGAACCTTACTAAACCATTCCCTTAACCCCCGACCAGGTAGCCAACTCTCTATATAGACCGTAGATATATGAATGGTGAAAATCTTTTACTTTATATAGACAGTAAAGTAATGCCAAGACACCACAGACAAATGATAAAGAAGTTTCACCTTCAACATAAGAAACTAGTTATTAAAGTCATTAATACAAAAACAAATAAAAGTGTGAAAAGATTAAAAATCAAAAGTAATACATTAAATGCTTGTCTTTACCAAGTGATGTAAGAGACTTAGCCAAACATGGCCTTTGATTGACAAGAACTCTTACGATCAATCTTGGATCCCGAGACTACTACACACACTCTAAGGTGGATGATGGACGATGGTGGTGGATGTGGGTATTATAGTGGTAGTGGAGTGGTGGCAAAGTGGGAGAGAGGTGGTTTGCCAAGGGATGCCTTTGAAGTGAGCCAAGCACCCCTATTTATAGCCTGAATAGAAGCCCGGCCATTGCCCCGTGTCCGTTGGGCACGGCCCCGTGGCCAACCATTTTCTCTTCCTTCATTAATTGCAATTATCTGTATTAGGCTCCACACGGCGCCATGTTCGCTGGGCACGGCCCCGTGTGCAGAAACGTATCTGTACTACCAAGATTTGCTAGATTCTGCGAATATTAGCATTAACCACACCCCGTGCTCAGTGGGCATGCCCCCGTGGTGGGTGATGGAAGCTTCTACAGCTTTGTCCTTTCTGCAAACACCTGACCACGCCTCCGTGCTCAGTGGGCATGGGCCGTGGTCAGCCTTCTGTCTCATGTTTTTGCTTGTGGAGATGCTGTCGAGGGGTCGGGCATGCCACGTTTATTCCTTTTCTTTGTATTTATTTTAGTTTCTGTTGCATATTTTTCCTTTTTGTTCATTTAAGCTCATTTGGTCCTGAAAATACAAAAGGAAGACAAAATCACACTTTTTCCAACATTAGTACTAAAAAAGGGTTAGTTTTATGACTCATTTGATGTAATTTATATGTTGCATTTTACACACATCAACATACCCGAACTAATGTATGCTATGCAAGGTTGGGAGATAAAGCGAGGTGGCCAACAAAGAACCAGCAAAAGGCCGATTGGAAAGAAAAATCCAAGTGGTGTGCCTTTCATGAGGATTTTGGACATGTGACGGAAGATTGCATAGCCCTGAGGAAGGAAATAAGCTACCTGTTAACCAAGGGATATTTGAAAGATCTTCTGGGCAGAAAGAAGAATAAGGGTCAGGATACTGAGAAGGATCCTGAACGAGCAACATCACCTCCTACAGACGCCAAGATAATTAACTTTATTTCAGGAGGATCCGACATATGTGGAACCTTTTACTCTACAGCAAAAAGACATGCCAAGGAGGCTAAGGCAGAACGGGGAGATAAGCCGACCAGGATAACAACGCTTACAACTGACAAAGTGATAACATTTGATAGTGATGACCGGGATACCATTCGGGATCCTTATCACGATGGTTTGGTAATCACGTTATATATTGCTAATCATTTTGTGTGCAGAATACTGGTGGACAATGGCAGCTCCGTCAACATTATCCAGCTGGAAACCTTGAAGAGAATAAATGTCCCCCAAATGGAAATCACTTCAAAATCCACTATACTTGTAGGGTTCAGTGGAGAGGCGAAGAATATTGTGGAATAAATAAAGCTGCCAGTACATGTTGAAGGAGTAAATTCAATGCAACGATTTTGTGTTATGGATTCGTTATCCTGTTACAATATTATATTGGGCAGGCAATGGATCTACAATATGAAGGCTGTCCCATCAACCTACCATCAGTGTATCAAGATCCCCACCCCTTGGGGGATAGTTAAAGTGGAAAACGATCAACAGGAGGCAAAAGAATGTTATTCCTCCTCAATGAAGGCTTCAGCAAAGTCGAAAGCAGGATAGCAATTAAAGATACGAGCCCAGGATATCATGGAAGCTTCTAAGCAAGATGTTAAGAAAATTATCCTGGATCAGGATAATCCAGATATCTCAGTGCTCGTAGGAGCTAATATCCCTCAAGATATTGAGAACCAGCTAACTAATTTTCTAAAACGCAGGATGTCCACGTTTGCATGGAAGCATGAGGATATGACAAGTATTTCTAAAGATATTATAACTCATCAGCTTGGGATTGACAGGTCTTTCAAGCCCGTTCAGCAAAAGAGAATGAAGTTTGCTCCTGAAAGAAACACAATCATACAGGAAGAGGTTGAAAGATTATTGAAGTCCAAGATGATTAGGGAAGTCAAATTCCCCAAGTGGCTAGCAAACGTGGTTGTGGTTCAAAAGACAAATGGGAAATGGAAAGTTTGTGTAGATTACACAGACCTGAACAAAGCATGTCCTAAAGATCCATTTCCTTTGCCTCATATAGATTCAATGGTGGATGCAACCGCCGGTCATGAAATGCTAACCTTTATGGATGCATCCTCAGGATTCTAGCAGATCCAAATGGAGCCATCAGATCAGGAGGATATTTCTTTCATGACACCAACAAGTATTTATTGTTATACTGCCATGCCTTTCGGTTTGAAAAATGCAAGTGCAACGTACCAGATATTGGTGAATATGATGTTTAAAGACAAACTGGGGGACACCATGGAAGTGTATATTGATGATATGGTGGTAAAATCCAAAAAGGCTGAGGATCATCTCCAGGACATTGAAGGTGCATTTGATATCCTGGACCAAGACAATATGAAGCTGAATCCTGCCAAATGCCATTTCGAAGTGGGGGCAGGAAAATTTTTAGGATATATGGTGACTAAGAGGGGAATAGAAGCAAGCCCAGAATAGATCAAAGCTATCTTGGATATCAAATCACCATCCAACATGAAAGATGTCCAAAGGTTAACAGGACAAGTAGCGGCATTAAACAAGTTCATATCAAGATCTTCAAAGAAATGCAAGGAATTCTACGATATCCTTAAGAAGAATAAGAAATTCGAGTGGGGAGAAAAAACATGAAGCAGCCCTACAAGAATTCAAACAATATCTTTCAAGTGCACCTACTGATGAAGCCCGAGGATGGTGAACCCTTATCCTTGTATCTTGCAGTATCAGGAAGTGCAGTAAGTGTCGTTCTGGTAAAGGATCATGATGGTCAGCAGTATCCTATCTATTATGTCAGTAAAAGTCTGTTAGATGTTGAAACTAGATACTCACACTTAGAAAAATTGATATTGGCTCTAGTTATGACATCAACTAAGCTTATACATTATTTTGAGACGCATAGGAGTCATGTTAAAACTAGTTATCCTGTCAAAAATATGCATAGGAGACTTGAGATGTCGAGTAGGATGGCTAAATGGTCCGTAAAGTTAAGTGCCTATGACTTAGTGTATGAACCTAGAAATGCTATAAAGTCTCAGGCTTTAGTAGACTTTGTGGCTGATTTCAGTAGTGACATTCAAAATGAAGTAGACCTAGAAGTACAACAACTAGGAGAAACTTCAGGATCCTGGACATTATATACTGATGGTGCATCGAATGTAAGAGGTGTAGGATTAGGTATACTACTAAAATCGCCACAGAGGGACATATTATTCCAGGCTATTAGGTGTGCATTTCCTGCTACTAATAACGAAGCTGGGTATAAAGCTCTGATAGCAGGATTAGAATTGGCCAGGAGTATGAATATTAAAAGTTTGCAAATATATGTTGATTCCTTGTTAATTACTAACCATTTCAATGGATCTTATGCAGTCAAAGGTGAAAGGTTAATCGAATATCTTGAAATTGTCAAAAATTAGCAGGATATTTCGAGGTTTTTACACTTGAACAGGTACCAAGAGAAGATAACGCCGAGGCGGATGCTTTGGCAAATCTGGGATCAACAGTTAGGATACCGGAAGGAACTCAAATACTAATACTACATATCCAGTATCCTGCGATGGAACACTTCAAGTCTCAGGATAAGGAGGTAGCAAGTATCCAGGATCCCAATGATGAATATCCTGAAAAGAATCCTGAATCCTGGACGGCTCCAATTATAAAGTACCTCATAGAAGGAGAAATACTAAAGGATGAGAATCCTAAGGCTTTCAGAATAAAGGTATCTCGTTTTACTATTATAAACAATGTTTTGTATAAGAAGTCTCTTGCAGGTCCATACCTAAGATGCTTGGAGGATCCTGAGACCAAGGAGGTACTTCAGGATATACATGAAGCAGACTGTGGCAACCATACTAGGGGCAGATCATTGTTCTCGAAGGTGCTAAGAACGGGATACTATTGGCCGACTATGAGAAAGGATGCTACAGAATATGCTCGAAGATGTGATGCGTGTCAGAGGCACAACAATATACTGCATCAGCCTGCTGAGCCATTATACCCTATTGCATCCCCTTGTCCATTCGTGAAATGGGGTATGGATATAGTGGGGAAACTCCTAAAAGCTCTAGGAGGAAAAGTTTTTATGCTGACAATGACAGATTATTTCTCCAAGTGGGTTGAAGCTGAGGCCTTTGTTCAAGTCAGGGATCAAGAAGTGGTTTCCTTCATAAAGAGGAATATCCTGACCAGATTTGGGGTACCAGCTAAGAGAATTTGTGAAAATGCCTCTCAGTTCATCAATAAGAGAACTACTGATTTTTGCAAAAGTTGGGGAATCAAGATGATCACATCAACTCCAGTACATCCTCAAGCAAATGGACAGATAGAATCCTCAAACAAGATAATTGTCAACAATTTGAAGAAAAGACTAGGTGCTAAAAAAGGAAGATGGGCAGAAGAACTACCATTTGTCCTATGGGCTAATAGGACAACGGTGAAGAGTGCAACTGGTCAGACCTCGTTTTATTTAGTATTTGGGGCAGAAGCCGTGATCCCAACGGAAATGGTGATACCTACAGCCAGATCAAGCTTCAGGGATCCTGAGTCAAATCCTGAAGCCTTGTGTCAAGAGTTGGATACTGTTGATGAGACAAGAGATGTAGCAAAGCTAAGGATGGCAGCATATCAACAGAGGATATCCAGAGCATATAACAAGAATATAAGGACTAGAAGGTTTCAAGTTGGAGATAGGTGTTAAGGAAGGCTTTTCAGAATACTACTAATCCTGTTGATGGGAAGCTTGCCCCAAAATGGGAAGGACCTTATGAAGTTGAATCAGAATCTGGGAAAGGAGCATACCGACTCTAGAATATGGAAGGGGATATGTTACCGAGATCCTGGAATGCTATACACCTTAAGCTCTATTTCAAGTGAGTTTAGAATTTAATTTATAACTCAGGATGGTATGAATTCTTTCTCTTTTAAATATGTTTGAATTTATTTATTCTTTTGAACCCAATACTGACTTAAGCATCGAAGGGGTGTTAGCCAAGCTAACACCCACCATAGTTTAAGGGTGTTTTGTAGGATATGCTTTAGGATTTAACTCCAGGATATACACTCAAGATGAACCGAAAGATTAGAGGATTGGCCCCCTCTCTCACGTTTAAGGGATCCCTATCCCTTCAAAGGTTTAAAGGTGTTCACCATTCTCTCGAATTGGGTTTAAACACCCTGCCTGGAGTGCAAGTTATCCAGGAATAGTTCAAGATAGCGGGACCAATTCATGTAACAGTGGCTGATAATTTCGTTATTATTGGCTATATCCTGGATCCTTAAGGTACATGAGGATTGATCACCCTCTCTCATGAAAGGGTATTTTCATACTCTCTAAGGTTTAAAGGTTTTCACCTTTCTAAGTCTTGGAGTTTGTACACTCCCGCCTGTAGCGCATGAAAACAAAGGGTTTATCTCCAGGATACTAAGGGTTTATCCCTAGGGTATTAAAGGTTTATCCCCTGTAAACTAAAGTCTTTGGATGAATTCTAAACAAACTGTGATTATGTTCATACACATTCTTTTATGAATAAAATATTACAAAGTTTAAGCTGAAGGGATACTAAAGTATGACGTACATTGATGCAATATCCTCCACAGACTGGGGACATCCGTGCTGGGGACATTGCAAGGCATTCAAAGGTTGGAGTTGGAAATTATTGCCTAAGTGTTTCTGGTATGCATTTTTAGTTTCCTAAGTTCTAAAGCCTTATCTGAATCAATTAAGCTTTTGCCTACTCGTATTAAATTGGGTTTTTATCTAACAATTTTTTGAAGAAAGCGTAACAAAGATGTTAAGCATGATACTAGTATCCTGACCAGGATATTTGATCAGGATATTCAGAACATATTTTACCAAGTAAAAACACAATAGCAAAGATAAGACTAAAAAGTTAGTTATTATTAATGGACCAAAAGGTTGTACTCTTGGCTTCATCTCAAAACGAGACCCATCCACCAAAAGTACAACTTATTCAAAAGCATCTTTACATAAACAATTGAAGGCTTCATCCTCAAAAAACAGGATCCCTCCACCTTCAACTGTTGGTTGTTCAAAAGCATATTAAAGTTGATGACCAAGGGCTTCGTCCTAAAACTCAGGATCCCTCCACCTTTGGCCATCATATTGTATCTAAGTGCAGGAAAAGTAAATGCAGAAAGGTAAATTGTTTTGGAGTTACAGACTATTCAAATTTAAAAAAGTGGGCTCCGGCCTAAGAAATAATATCCATCATTGCCCACTTAGATGCCCTCACACAGTGGCATCATCACCATCCTTCTTCGCCTCTTCAGCACCAGCATCCTGTGCAGCATCCTGACCACCATCGCCACCAGCATCCTTCTTTTCACCAGCCTCCACTGCCACCTCTGCTGCCTTTGAAGTCTCCCCAGCTCCAGCTTTTACAGGATATGGCACAACATTGCCTCCAAGATCCTTGAGCTTTGCCACCCAAGAGTTAACCGGCCAGGATGGGCACTCCAACCCAGTTTCCCTGGCCTCATAAGCCATCTTGATCCGGGCTTGCAGAAGGGAGACAACTGCAGAGTTTTTGACCCCCTCTCGGAAGGCGAGCATAGCCTGATCAATGTCAAGCTGGGTAGCAGCTAGCTTCACTTCAGCATCCTGAGTGACCTTCTTCAACTTGTCTTCATAATGCCGGGTCTTGGCTTCAGCAATGGTGCTCAGGTCAGCCACGGTGGTCTCAAGTTGCTTGATCTTGACCTCCTGACGCTTCACTGTGTCTCACAGGCCTTAGTGTAGAAGTGTAACAGATGCTGGAGACAATACAAAGCAAAATACAGGTACGGATTAGTGTTTACTAACCCAGATACTCAGTCAGTATTTGTACACAGGATATAGAACCAGGATATTACCTTGTTGAGGAAGGAGGTCATAGGCTCCAAGGACTCGGTGAAACTGAGCTCCTCGTAGGAGAACCCTTCAGAAGCTGGAGCAGTGGTCTTTGATCCCTTTCTTTTCTTAGACGTGGAAGCACGAGTTCTTGGGTTAGGCTTTGGAGCTATAGCTGGTTTGGAGCTGGTTGCGCAGGAGTCTCCTTCTTGAGTTGGATAGGAGTAGGATAGCTGTCGAGTTCATCAAGGTCCATGAGGATTCGAACTTTGCTAGCGTCTGCATAACAGGGAGTAATCTAAAAACCTTGTTGTATATTAAATAACGAAATGTGTGCAGAATGTTAAACAAGATCCTTACCAGACATGTTTGAACTGGAGTGTCGGCTTGAGGATGCTGGGTACGGAATAAAGTTTCTTTCAATCTCGGGAAGAAGTCTGATGGCTTGAATCCTTTTTTCTAAGTCAGCAAGAGGAGGTGCTAGTTTCCTGAAGTCAGCTACATAAAACAAAAGAAAGACCAGTTCAGGATACAGGATAGGATATAACAGAGGATCATCCTAAAACCCTAAATCCTACCCTTTCTCAACCACTTCACCGGATAATCCGCACCACCATGGATCGAACTTCTTTTTACGAAGAAGAATTTGGATTTCCATTCCTTTTTGTTCCTGGTGGCTCGGAGTATCAGGGGATCGTTGGAAGTGGAGTAGAACAGAAATCTGCTAGACCCGTGGGATCATAACAGGTATGCTAGTGGAAGATCATGAACGGAGAGCTCGGGAATGTGGGCATTCTTGATCCGATCAAGAACGAGCAACACTCGCCAGAGCATCGACATAGTCTGGCTAAAACTGAGATTGGTGATACGAAAGAATTCGGTTATGAAATCAGGAAAGGGAAATCCAATACCCAAAGTGAAAGGAAAGGCATTAAAGCAAAGCCATTCGTTGGATGCCATGTCTGATCGGATTTCCTAATCATAAGGTCGGAACACCGTCCCCTCCGGGAAGTTGCCGGAGGATTGCAGGGCTGAAAGATGAGCACTATCGAAAGTGCACCATTCCTTCTCTGGATATTGGAGAAGATCCTGTGGAAGGAAGGTAGGAGCTGAGTCACCGGAGCTTGATCTCGTCTGTCTTGCCATTTCTTTGCCGGAATTTGAGAATTAGAGGGAGAAAAGGGATAAAGAAAGAGAGAAGTTTTTTACCTTTTAATTTCTCGGTGAAGAATAAATTATGATGAGGATGAGAATATATAGGGGGTGATGAGTATTATTAGCCTGGGCGGTAACAAGTTGTCACGTCAAAAGTCATATCACTTAATTACCTTGGAACACGTGAAAAATGTAACCGTTAGGACGCAGGATCCTCAACGGTAACATTTTTTGGGACAATTATTATGTGTGAAATTCCGAGCCCATATCCTGGATTATATCTCGAATTATATCTTGAATCTTTAATAGTTGTTTACGGCCAGGATACCAGACCAGGATATTGGTAACATCCTGATGTAGTATCCTGATAGTTGCTAACGATTTGCTTTGGATGCAAGGTACCAATGTTCATAAAGCTTGTCTTCCTGAAGACTTGGTCATGGCAGTTAGAAGCAAGACGTTGGAAGCCTGAAGAAAAGGACCATAACGGTCAAGAGGGAATATTCGTAGTTCCCCAAGATTATAGGATAAGTTGTTATTTCTGTTTACTATAAATAGGAATGTACGGATCGATAGAAACACACACAACTCCACTTACTTTTTCACTCTCTTGGCAGCTACAATCATTCGCAATCGCATTCACCAACACTTACACTCAAAATTCATTGTAACACTTAGCTGATCCGTACATTATCCTGCACTGTATCCTAAATATTCAAGTAATAAAAAGTACAAGGCAGCCGACGATTGTCAGCTCCCGAGGTTTTATGACAGAGATCTAGATCGATCAAGGGTTTTCCTCGTACATCTCGTGTCAACCTTTACATTTTTGCTCATTGTTTGATTGTTGATATAGCTTGGTATTCTGAGCTATATCCTGAAAACTGCTTTTGCAAACAACCAAATCAGCATATTTTATACAAACACTACTAGCACACTACCTCACTAAACTAATTTGATCACTAAATTGCTTCGGTAATTTTTGACCAAAACAGTACCTCTTAAGGACATAGATGTAGATGAGAAACTTAAGTTTGTAGAAAAACCACTGCAGATTGAAGACAGAAAGATCAAGAACCTCAAACACAAGAGATTAGTTCTAGTTAAAGTAAAATGGGATTCCAAGAGAGGACCAGAATACACTTGGGAGCTCGAGTTAGAAATGCAAAAGAAGTATCCACACCAATTCCAGTGAATCTCGAGGATGAGATTTAAAATAAGGTGGGGAGGATGTAACAACACTTAAAAAACACATTATAAGAAACCCTAGTTGAGACCCAAAACGTGTACGACGTGAACCAAAACGAAAAATCGGGATTTGGGGTTTGGGGGGTCATGGGGGGTACCCCTAAATCTTCCGCGACACGCAAAAGGTACTAAAACGTGTCAAAACCAGACGTCGTCGACACCATAGGGCTAGAAACACAACAAGGCAGGCCTAGGAAAAATAGACCTCCCAGGCGATACGCGGAAGGATCCTTGGATCCTGTCACGACACGCGGGAGAGTCCAATTTTGGGTATAAATAGCCTGGCCTGGGACTTGAATTCCTACACCATTTCGATCGAATTTCGAAATCTCCTTCTCTCTGAATCTCCGTTTCTTTCTAGTAATACACCCCTAATTCGCAAAGCTATGCCTCGTTGTAAGTATTATAACCCCCGGTTACGTATTAGTACTATACCCGATTGATCTAGGGCTCCGTAACGCATGTCAAGGCTCTGCCTGACTCAGTCGTTGGAGTGCTGTCTCGGGGGTATGGCTAATGTAAATTGGGTTATCTTACTAACACGCATGCATTGTTTGAACTTAATATATTATAACCAGGAAGTCACCAAAAAGCAGTAGTATTACCTAAAATAGCAAAGTGAGTACATCTGCTTTTTATGAGTCCAAGTGTTTTATCAAAACCTCAGTTATTTTAAATTACATTTAACAGTGATTGAGTATTTATAATTCTACAATTATTGTCGGTATGTTGGGCTTTTGTATACATTACTTGTTACTACACTGTGAGTAGTAGCACGACCACAAGTCAGGATTGACAGTACCGTGAGTGGTAATTGGGTAGATGTAAACAAATGTAATTGCGGATGCCCTCAATACTGTAAAGTGAATAAAACTATTTTGATTAAACTGGGATGCACTCCCAGTATTTCTTGCTGATAAAACTTTTTAAAACATGTTTCAGGTAACAAAATGTGAGAGCCAAATAGAAGCCAGCTGGAGAGCACTGAAGGCTTGGAAAAGTGGCTATAAAAGTTACCTAAATAAGAAAGAAGTTTTATTTCAATAATTAGGGTTTATCCCTATAAACATATTATAAAGGGAAACTTGGGTTTTTCCCATGTATTTATTATTTATAAAAGTGTGGTATTTTACTCTGATAAACTATTTCCTAACTACCGTCCTGATGAAATTTTCCGCTGCCAAATTAATAAACACCGATACCACTAATCTGGATCTCGTGACACCGCTCCCGGAACAAGGGGTCGGGGTTGCGACAGTTAGCATGCAAGACGTGTATATTGACTCGATACATCGGAGAAACAAGACTAACATCACCAATCGTCATCACTATGAGATTAAAAATTTCAAAACGACTCTCACTATGTAAATTCAAGAGCTTGGAAACAATTTTAATGAGGTTACCATTTAGTTCCTTACATGTATCGGTTCTTTGAGCCCGTAACGTAATTTTAGTACTTTTAATAGAACAAACTTGCTAAAGTGTGTTGATATGTATGAAAAAAGACAAACTTAAGTATGAACTCGGCCAATAGACTGTTAATGTGAAAGAAGATGCGTGGTTTGTCATCTTGAACAGGGTAAGTGATCTTGTTAAAAGGACGTTGGAAACAAGAAAACACAATAATTATCTGTTGGTATGTCGTTTACTAAAGTTTTCACTTGTTTTACCCGCTGCAACAAATAGTGTGGAAAGAAGTTTTATTAATGAATCATATGATTAAACACGGAATTATGTAATAGGATGGTGATGGATACATCAATGATTCTTGCATTTGTTACGTTGACAAAGAGTTCTTCCAACCAATGTTTTAAAAACCGGTTCAAACCAGCCGATAGTATCGGTTGAATCATCCGGTTGAACCGGTTAAACCACCCGGCACACACTCGATTAAACCATTTCTGAGCCCAATCTGGTACGGTATAAAAATTGGATTTTAAAACATTGCTTCCATTAAGTTTTCATTGAAGATGTAATGCAACATTTTCAAAAATTGAAAACTCGTAGGGAACAACTATAATTATTTTTTTAATTCGTAAAGACCATCGATTATATTATGAATTTATATATTTCTAATGACGATGTTTTTTTATTATTGTATCATATTTTTATTATGTGATGAATCTTACTCGACCCAAACCATTGAACCGACCCGGAATTTTTTTGTGTTTGGTTCTATGAAAATAGAACATCTAAATATAATGTCACTATTAGAAAAATTCTTGAATTCGCCACCAAAAGAGAACGAAAGCTATGGTTTAAAGATTATTTACACCACATTTTGGTTCTTATGAAAGGCCATAATTGCTTGGCGTATAAAAAGACTGCATTTTTGCCTCCAAATTTATGGAAGATACCAAAGCCCACATGGGCATAAATCCAAGCATCGTCATTTATGCAGGTCAAAAAGGTGTTATTCTCCTACTGATTGGTTGGTTTTGTTTCTGTTTTTGTTTGTGTATTCATCCAACTTCTTGTTTCTTTTGTTTCTTAGCCTATTCATAGTGGTCTTGTGGTCTCGTGTTTGGGTAGACCACGAGCCATTACGAGCAAAAGACTGTTAGGATCGGACACTCTCACACTAACTCGGACCACACACATACTCTGCTCTCACACACTCTGCCACTTTCAGGAACACAAGGATTTACGTGGTTCGGTCTAAACTGACCTACGTCTACAGTGGTAACTAGGAGTTTATATTTCTGGAGAGGTACAAGGTTTACAATACATATGAATCTCTTATATAGAGATTGAAGAAAGAGAAAGAAGCCCAAAATAAGATCCGTGAATAATGGGTTACAAGCATTATTGGTTCACCCATGCCCCCTTATCCTCTTATCCTGTTTTCTGACCTCAACTTGGTTAAGTGGCTTCATACTCAACAATCTCACACTTGAAGGCACGGGATAATCTTCACCTGTGCTTCAACTGTTCATCTGCATTTCTGTAAAAACCTTTTGATCTTAGCTTCTTCCTAGTTACCCGGCCTTCTCTTCAATTATCCTGAAGGCCCGTTGAAGCTTCCGTTAGCACCAACACATCAGTCATGTCTAAGTCTGCCACTGACCCATTCTCTGTTCCTATCGGCTCCCACTGACATGAACTGCCCGATCCTGGAACAACCTGAGAACAAACACTCTCCGAATAAAGCAGATTATCAACTGGAGAGACTTTGACAGCTGGAATACTGGTTCTCTTAACCCACTGTCGTCTGATCACTCTGACTGAAGCACGTCCCGTGCTCCCACTGCCATGAATGCCCCTAACTGGTTTTACTGAACCTTTTCCAGCACGTTCATCCTGAATCTGACTTGTGGCTCTAGGTTTGGCATCTGCAAAGCAAACCTTCTTCTGCCCACGAGATTCTGTGAACCGGATCTTGGTCTTCTTCTGAACTGGGACGGTTACTCCCTCAGAAGGTAAACTGACCATATACAGTGAACCCCGTTTCTTTCCTCGAGCTACGACTAGATTTCCCTTTAGAACCTTCCACTGCCCGTTCTTGAACTTAACCTCGTGCCCCTGTTCATCCAACTGCCCAACAGAAATCAGCTGTTTCTTTAGACTTGGAATTACCCGGACATCTTTCAAAGTCCATGAACCGGCTGGAGTCTTCAGATCTAAGTCACCCATGCTCGTCACATCAAGAACCTCATCGTTCTCCAGTCTTACCTAACCAAAATCACCTTCTTTCAGATTTCGCAGTGCTTCACTGCTGTGGGTAGCTTGAAATGAAGCACCCGAATCCATAACCTAGGAATCCACACTGCTCTCCACACTACAGATCAAAACATCACCATCTGAGTGGGCTACTGCAGCGTTAACTTCTTTCTTCTCATTTGGACATTGATTCCTAAAATGTCCTACCTCTTTGTAGTTCCAACAGGTTACATCACCTCAAGCCCTAGACTGACTCCTATTTCTGTTCCTGCTCCGACTATCTCTGTTATTCTTCCTTCCTCTGCCAACATTCAGTAATTCACTCGATGATCCACTCAAACTTTTCCTTCTGACGTCCTCGCTCAGAATAAGATCTCGAATCCCTTCAAAAGTAAATCCGCTGGTACCTGATGAACTGGAAATCGATGTAACAGTTCCGGACCAACTGTCTGGCAAAGAAGATAACAGTAGCAAGGCTTGAACTTCATCTTCGAATTTGATGTCCACTGACGTAAGTCTGGCCAAAATCAAATTCAACTTGTTGATTTGCTCTGTGACTGAACTGCCTTCCCTCATTCTTGTATTCACCAACTCTCGAATCAGAAAGACTTTATTAGCTGCCGAAGGCTTCTCGTACATGTTAGATAGGGCTAACATCATGCCACTTGTTGTGGTTTCCTTCATGATGTTGAATGCCACAGTCTTTGATAACGCCAATGTAACAACTGCCCTGGCTTTCCTTTCTTTTGATTCCCAATCTGCTGGTTCCACCCTTTCTGGTCTAACTCCTGTTAACACAATATCAAGATCTTTTTGAACCAATAATGCCTCAATATGCATCTTCCACCAGCTAAAATCTGTACCGTTAAACTTGTCGATTTGCACCTTCCCGTCTTCTGCCATGATAACTCAAACACGACTAAACGAAACTGAAATCGAAAAATAAACCGAAAATCAAACTGAAACAACCGAAACAAGCACTGGTCTACGGTTCTGTTTCTTCAATCTTCAACGAAACGATACTCTGAAAATTTGCTGGTTTAACCGGACAAAAAAACTGATCTTGAAATTTTAAACCTTCTGCCTAGTGCCCAAAAAAAAAACTTAGTTCTTTGACAAATAAAAGTTTGGCTACTACTGCCAAAGGATTAAATAAAAAGAACTAAACCCAATTTTTGTTTAAAGTTGATGGGCCTTTTGATAAAATTGAGAAGCTCAATTTTCCACCAGAAAATAAAAGCACGTATGTTTCTTTTCTTCTTCCCCAATTCCACCAGAACAAAAAAAAAAGGGTCTGCTCTCTCTTTTCTTCTTCTTCTTCTTCCTGCGATGAACAGGAGACTGGGTTCAATCGGAACCCTAGTTCGATCTCACTGGTTCAGCTTCTTCTTCTCTCATGTTCGTGTGTCAAACAAGAGCCAAACTAGGTTCAATCGGAACCCTAGACAGCGGCGGCGGCTGGCAGCGGAAGATGACCGGCGGTTTTGCCGGCGGTTCTGATGGCGGTGGAGGCGTTTCTGATGGTGGTGGAGGCGATTCTGATGACGGTGGAGGCTATTCTGATGGTGGTAGCCGCGATTCTGACGGAATCCGGCGGTGTGGGCGGCAGCGGCTTCGAACAGAAAATGGCTGACGTGAACAATCCGGTAGAAACTGATGCAAATCGGAACCCTAGTTCAGATTTCTGCACCTTCAGGTATCTTCTTCTTCTACATCTTCGTTTCTGTTCGGTTTCTGTTCATTCTGATCGGTTTCTGTTCGGTTCAACAACACGAGCCTGAGCTCTGATACCAGTAGTTAGGATCGGACACTCTCACACTAACTCGGACCATACACACACTCTGCTCTCACACACTCTGCCAGTTTCAGGAACACAAGGATTTACGTGGTTCGGTCTAAACTGACCTACGTCCACGGTGGTAACTAGGAGTTTATATTTCTGGAGAGGTACAATGTTTACAATACATATGAATCTCTTATATAGAGATTGAAGAAAGAGAAAGAAGCCCAAAACAAGATCCGTGAATAATGGGTTACAAGCATTATTGGTTCACTCATGCCCCCTTATCCTGTTTTCTTACCTCAACTTGGTCAAGTGGCTTCATACTCAACAAAAGACCACCCCTCTCATTGCGTTAATGGATTTGTTCTGGTCACGAGTGTTTGAGAGAGAGAGATTGGTTGGTTATGATGAGAGAGAGAGTGAATGTGTACGAAAAATAGGTATTGGTTGACATAGTAATTAGTGAAGGGGGTAACCACATCACCATACTGCCTAGTGAAATAGTCTTGATGACGTGGACAACGTGTAGTGAAAAATGACATTTCACTTGGCTTACCACTACTCATGATCTTAATAAAATCTTCATTTTCTGAAAGAAATAAAGAAAGAAAGAAAGAAAAGACATTATAGTTATAGATAAGTTGTAAATGTGTTATAGGGATTGAACGTAATTTTGTTAAATAAAATGGAGTATGTAACCATCGAGCATTCTGTTTGAGTGGTAGCCTCATAACTTTTCAAATGGGAGATCATGGATTGGAGTCTCGTCTGGGACAAGTTTTGTCCCGGGTTGAGCGAGGGGGTTTTCCCGGTTGTGGGTTTCCTTCTAGGAGGGTGGGTCGGGTCACCCTATTCTATTCTTCGAGCCGAAGGGTAATTTCGGATGTGGAGACCTTTATTGTTAAAAAATGGAGTAAATAATGTTGATTAAACATTTCAGCGGATTCGATGTGAAAACCTTTACGCTATGTTCTCGAGTTTCATTAAATGAGAGAAAAGAAAAGATTTGGAAGGAAATAATTTTTAGTTTTGTTCCAGAGTTTCATTAAAGGGGAGAAAAGAAGAGAAAATGAGAGATTTTTTGTCTAAAATTAATCTTTCCAATTTGGAAAGAACCGGAGAGAAAAGAAAAGAAAATGAAAGAATCATTTATTTTCTCTCTTTAACTTAACTCGGGAACACAGTGTTAGAATCCTTTAGCCGGCCATCTTAAGAGAAAATCAAAACTGCTCGGGTCCACCCTCCAACTAATTAATTGTTAATATTTATTTATTTATTAATTTAAAATTTATAACTAATACATTTTAGATTTTATCGAGTTAAAAAATTCAGAAAAGAAGACCATCGTCCCCACAAATCCACGAATACTACTTTCAAAAAGATATATAATCACAATCTTTAAATACACGACTGAAAAGATACCGCGTTCCAAGATTCCTCTTGACGTGTGAGCGCAAAGCCACAAACGTGTAACACCTTTAGGTTATTTCTTTTTAGAACGACAATACGATGACCAACGAGGTGACAGTGCATTAGCAAAAATAAAGCTTTTACTATCTAGATTTGAGAAAGAGGTTTTTGTTTTAAGTCTCACAAAGACATGTATTAAAAGAAAAGTAAGAGATCATACATGTACAAGAGGAATTCCTCGTATAAAATATGTAGAAGACAATATGCAATTGGCAATTGTCCTTTTCAACTTAAGGAAGGATATTATAGTCATTCTCTCTCGAACTGACTTCACCTCCGATTTTCAAACGGTTATAACTTTTTCATACGATAATATATTTTTTTAAATTTCACCGTATTAACGAGCATTTCATTATCTTTAATTTGAGCAGACTATTTCTATAGTTTTCTTTATTTTCATAAAATTATTTTTCATGCTATAAAATTGCGTGATTTGTGTAACGTTACGTGATTATGCTCCAATACGTAATTACATACCATATGTGTAAGCAGTAACAAATGCTCAATGTGACCCTACACCTATAATCACATACCATATGTAACAAGTGTAATGTCATGTTATTATATTTCAGTACGTCATTATGTTATTATAGTATTTTATTGTATAATGTTTTTTTTACTCAAGTTATGCTAATTACGTGATAATAAATTCAATATAATAAGAACTTAATTATTTTAATGTTATTACGTGATTAGATCTGTAATATAAGTCGTTACATAGTGTTACATTAAGCTTTACTTACTGCTTTTGCACACTGGTACATAATTCTAGATTTATGTATACATTGAGTATCTGGTACGTGATTTATGTATTTATTAATAAGTTGGTACATGATTAAAGATGTAGTGTTACATTGAGAATTTGCACTGCTTGCACATATGATACGTGATTTAGGTATTCATAATTACGTACGAGAACATGATCACATAACGTTACATAATCACGTAACTTTATAATCTGCAAAATAATTTTTTTTAAATTAAGAAAACTATAGCAATAACCTACTCAAATTAAAGACACTCAACTGTTTATTAATACGGTGTAATGTTTTAAAAAAATATAATTGTATGAAAAAGTTATAGGCATTTGAAAATTATGGGGAAGTAGATTTATGAGTTACAAATATTACGTTTTCCTATTTTACTTTTTTCCCCACTTGTTTCTCTTGTTTTGTTTATGTGAATTCTAAATTTAGTGACCATAAATCAAACCATTGATCTTTGAAATCAAGGGTAAAACCTCTCTCCAACACTTCGTACATTTTCAATCTCTTGTACAATAACCTTCCTCTTAAAAGATATTTATAGTTAAAAGAAAGATTCAAGGTGGGAGGGATAGAAATCTACTAATCTAATGAGTTTTAATCTTTTTTTATATTTCTAATTCTTTGGGTGACAAAATTAGAATAGTAAAAATGTACTCAGAAAGTTTAACGGATAAGTTTTAATAAAATCACGGCCTTACGGGTACCTGATACCCGACGGGTATTTAAGTAATCTGGCATCTGACGAACATGAGACATGCATGAGCAATGTTTTACAGCTATTGGCCTAAAATTAATAATATAAACATGGCCCGATGTCATCCCTACTCTTGGCGAAGATGGCAAAAATGAGAGATAAAAAAACCCTCTCTTACTGACATCCTTGCCTTAATAAACGCCGGAAATCATGTGAAGGTAAAACTTAAAAGATAACATAATCTAAATAAATCACGTCTGCACAATTTTATATCCGTCTCATACGCGACTTCATATTCGTGCCAGTTATTGCTTGTTAGTTTGTTTTTTATCTTTCATACCTAAAATGTAAAACTCACCAGATTTAGGCTACTTAACAACAAACCTTCAACCGAGCTTAGACTGTAGGGTGTGGGGCTCGTCCCCTGCCCGTCAAGGTCCGTCTTGGACCAGCATAACCACCCCCTTGGGCCCGACGTCGTCGCATCGTACTCCCAATGCTGCCTACGACGGGGCTAACACACACACACTCACACACATATACATACATACATATGTATATATAAAGAGACTCATCCCCACATCCTAGGTTCATCCCTCTAGACTTATCTCCCGCATCTGCTAATGTAAATGCCTACTTAACGGATCATTCTTAAAGGACTACCCTCCTCCACACCTAGTATACATCACGTCTAGGAAAATATGCTATTTCTATCAAAATCATGCATAAATTAATTGATGTCACATGTGAATATGTGACATGACGGGTCCTACAAACTCAATTGGCAGTGGTGAAAAGATAAGGATAACACGGGCATACGTGCTTTGAATTTTTGTGACATGCAAGTTCAACAATTAAAATAGTATTTAAGTGTATACTATTTGACTATTTTTATGTGTTGACGACCTAGAAGACAGTTATATGAATATTCTTCTATTATTTGGTCAACCAATATGAAAATTTCAGGTCAATAATTTGTTAGCATATAAATTTGTTTATTATATATAAGATCTAGATAATATTAGTTATCTTATTACTATTATTTATAAACATAAGCATCCAATGTACTCAATAAGTTAGGATGAAGAGCATAGAAGACTAATGATTTTTGTTTCTAATGTATGATATCTAAAGATTGATGTCGATCAAATTGGCATTCTTAACTCGTATCCTCAAACCGTATTCATCGAAGAAGTTAGTCAGCCATAAGGTATTGTCAAACTTCTGACATGGCATGAGGTGCCAAAAACTAAAATTCTTGATCTAATAACATTTAAATAAAAACAAGTGAATCATACCATCTTTTATGGCTAGCATCGACCATATTTTATATCGGCTAGCATCGGCCATATTTTATATGTTTTACAAAATATCAAGATAATTTTATTTTAGATGAGACAATAAATAATTTTTAGCTTATTCGTTTATTAATTGTTGATTTTTATCTCCTTTGTTACCAAATACTTTTTATATTAGTTTTTTTTTTCTTAGCGGACTTTTTATATTAGTTGGTTTATAAAGCAACAATTATACTATACTATTATGTATATATATATATATATAGTAAATAATTTTTCGGACTTTCTAACCAACATGCTTTATTTTCAAATCACGTTTGTTTTAAATTATCATTTAATCGGTTTCGCCGCAACACGCGACGTAAAAAAACTAGTATATATAAGAAAGGAAGTTTCAATAGTGTGCGTCCATCAACTCTATTAAAGTTCATTGGGTGCTTTTGCTAACTTGCACAGACTGCTTTTTCTAAATCGATTTTTCCTATTACCTTATGCGCTTTACTCAAGCTATTTTTTTTCTTTTTTAACCAATTTACATTCTATCCATGAACTTTTCTAATGCTTATTTTTTATTGTTGCTTTGAAGTGAACTTGTTTCGTTTTAATCTTCGTTTCGACATTATTTTTTTACAAAGTAAATACTAATGTATAAGTGGTTGAAACCGAGCCTTACATAGTTTCCACCGCATCTACTAAGTTTTCACCATACTAACGGAGTTCCTGCACACATTTTCGACTCATGGGTGGGTCTAACGGTGGTTCTGGCACTGGTTCTTCGGGAGTATATAGTGCCGAATACGACCTATTGTCGTCTAACCATGGATCATATTCGGAAGAGATTGGGGTTGGGATTCTAGGAAATTCATTAGGATTGAATGCAGGTATCGGAAACTGGTTTTCCTGGTTGGGTTCTAGCATTTGTTGGTCTGGGAATAAAGGTAACAGTGGTGGTTCGGCTATTTGGTTTAGGTTAGAGTCTACTGTTGTAGTGGCTAGCATATGGAAATCTGCCAACTGTCTATCTAGTTCCTCTTCCCACGGTGGTCTATTGACTGCTTCCTGAGTTTGGGCATTTACTTCCCTATTGGCTTTTACTATCGCTATTTGTTGTTGTAATTTCTCCATGCCCTTTCTTCTCTCATGTGCTCCTCTATTAAACCATCATCTCTTTTTAGAAGTAAAAGGTTCCTCAGACTGTGCCTTAAAAATAATTATTTCACCCTCAGTATCAGCTGAGTATCCTGAGGGATTTGGCTGAGATGAGGTTCCTTCTTCTTTTGGTGAACTAGCTAAGTGACGATAATCATCAGATATACCTTGCTCACTCATATTGTAAACTAACAAATAGTCAAATAACACAAAACACATAATTACATAAATTATTTCCTATCACAGAATTTAAGTGTCAGCAGAACACTTCATTGGCTTAAACCAGTGGTTGTAGCTCTGATACCACCTTCTGTCGCAGCCCCCGACCCCTGCCCGGGAGCGAGTGCCGCGAGCCAGTCAGATGGTATCAGTGTTTATTAATTTGCAGCGGAAAACTTTCATCAGTACAGAACTCCAACGACTGAGTCAGGCAGGAGCCTTGACATGCGTTACGGAGCCCTAGATCAATCATCTCGGGTAACAAGCAGGGTTATAATACTTACAACGAGGTAGAGCTTTGCTTTATAGGGGTATTATATCCCGAGAGTTTAGACTATTAGAGATTGAGAGAGAATTTCAGATTTTGAACGTTGAACAAATGAGCTCTGAGCCCCTATTTATAGGCCTGCCAGACAGCGAGTTGCGGCCCGCGAAGCCTTTCTCTAACACTCTCGCGGCCTGCGAGAGCACACGTGTTGATTATAGCATGGTCGAGTCAAGGTATAGGTCTGTCGAGTCACTGGACACGTGGCGCAATGCCTTGTCCGACAAACCAAGGTCTTCGCGCCCCGCGACAGACTCCGGTGCGTGGATCGCGGCCCGCGAGTGAAGCTATTTTTGTTTTTTCTTGCTTTTTATAAATATTAAGGTATTTTGGGTCCGTTTTTTTGTATACGAGGTATATAAGGAACGTTTTGGGGTCACATTAAGGGTTCTAGGAGGGTTGTTATAACTACCCGTTCGTTGGACCACATCTTTTGATAGTCCTGGTGTGTTGGAATAATTTGTTAATAAGAAAATCATTCACTACCACATGTGTTGGGGGACAAGATACCCTCAAGACATAGTTTTACAAAAAGAGGTAAAGGGGACTTAGCTATAAGTCATTTTACAAAAGTGGCTCTTAGGCCGTTTTTCCAGTTTTTTTTTTCTTGAGAGAGTTACTTCTTACGCAAAGTATTTCCGAAGCTGCATGAGGTTACAGGTCCTTGGGATTTCCTTGCCTTGGAGTGTCTCCAGTTTGAAGGTTCCTTTGCCATTGGCCCATGTGACCCTATATGGTCCTTCCCATTTAGGCCCCAGCTTCCCAGTGTTTTCTTGTAAACTGGCCTCATTAGCTCTTAGGACTAGGTCCCCGGGCACCAAGTTGAGCTTCTTCATACTGGCGTTGTAATACCCTTCTAACTGTACTTTGTACTTGGCTTCCTTCACCGCCGCAATCTCCCTTCTTTCTTCGAGGAGGTTAAGGTTCATCTGGAGGTCCTGTTCGTTCTCGGCTTCCCTCAGGCTCATCCTTGCCGTAGGTGACCCTATTTCGACATGGATTATGGCCTCCGTCCCATAGGTCAGTCTAAAAGGGGTTTCCCCGTTGCAGACTTTAGGAGTTATTCTGTAGGCCCAAAGGACGAACGACAACTCCTCCAACCAACCCTTCTATTTTCGTCCTAGTCTTCCCTTCATCCCTCGAATCACACTTTGGTTTGCTCTCTCAACCAGTCCGTTGATTTGGGCATGAGTGACCGAGGTGAAGACTTGTCGAATATGCATATATTAACAACAGGGTTTGAAGGGTTTCCCCGCAAACTGAACTCCATTGTCACTCACCAATTCCAGCGGCATCCCAAATCGGCATATAATGTTGTCCAGGACAAACCTCTTCATCTGCTCCCCTGTGATTTTCGCCAATGGTTTTTCTTTGACCCATTTTGTAAAATAGTCGATGGCTACTACTACGAACTTAACCCCGCCCGGGCCTTACGAGAATGGTCCAATGATGTCTATGGCCCATTTTTGGAACGCCCAAGAGGTTGAGATTGGGACCTTGGGGTGTTTGTGATGACGAGTCATGGGGGCATGAACCTGACAATTATCACACTTTCTGATCTCCTTCGGGGCTATTTCGTACATTCTATGCAAGTAAAACCCTGCATTCGTTGCCTTGGCCACAACTGTCTTCCTCCCCGAGTGCATGCCGCAGATCCCTTCGTGTATTTCTTGTATCACATACTTCGCTTCCTCTTCATCCACACATTTCAGGGAGGGACCTAAGTATGACCTCCGGTAGAGCTCTCCATCTATGAGTTCATACTACAAAGCTTTCACTCTCACCTTCCGGGCTGGCCACTCACCTTCTGGGAGGGTCCCGTCTTTCAGGAAGTTCATGATGGTTGTCATCCAGGATTCCCTGGTTCTGTCAACCGTCGCCACTTCCTCGGTTTTGATGGAGGGGGAGGTCAGGACTTCCACTTTTACCTCCCTGGCCAAGTGGTCGAAGGCCACCGAAGCTAGCTTGCTGAGGACATCCGACTTTCTTTGCTTCCCCCGAGAGATGTACTCGAGCTTGAAAGTGTCGAAGGTCTTGGCTAACTCCTTCACCCTGTCCACATATTGAGCTATGGAGTTATCTTTCATATCATACTCCCCACTGTATTGCCTCACCACCAGTTGGGAGTCAGTGTTAGCCTCAACATGCCTTGCCTTCATTTTCCTTGCCAGTCTCAATCCTGCTAGAAGTGCCTCATACTCCGCCATATTGTTGGTATTTTCAAAGTCCAGCCTAATTGGATAAGTTAACTCAATTCCCTCAGGGCTTATCAAGGTGATTCCCGCTTCGTTCCCTTCTTCACTTGAGGCCCCGTCTGTAAATAGTTTCCATATCGCTCTCTCTTCCTTCTTTTTTTCCTCCTCTGTCACAACCCCCGATCCCTAATTCCCGGGAACGGGCAGCCGTGAGCCAGTTTCGGTGGTATCGGTGTTTATTAATTTGGCAGCGGAATTTTCATCAGGACCGTAGTTAGGAAATATTTTATCAGAGTAAACCACCATATTTTATAAATACAAATACATGGGAAAAACCCAAGTTTACAGTATACACAATTTCATAGGAATAAATCCTATTTTATTTAATAAAAACATCTATTTTATTTTAGGTAACTTTATTGCCACTTTTCCAAGCCTTCAGTGCTCTCCAGCTGGCTTTTGTTGGCTTCACACTAAGTTACCTGAAACACGTGTTTAAAACATTTTATCAGCAGGAAATACTGGTGAGTGAATCCCAGTTTAATCAAGTTTAAATAAAAAGTCACAGTGAACAGTATTGAGAACGATCACATTGTTTATGTCTACACAATTACTCCATTAGTATTGTCAACCCTGACTTGTGGGTCATATTACCCATTGGCTAACTCATTGTCCAATGGTAACGTATTGTCATCCTCGACTTACTACTCACAGTGTAGTATATTTTGTATACAAAACCCCAACATACCGGCAGTAATTGAAGAACTACAAAGACTCAATCACTGCTTAATTTCATGGTAAAACTTTTAAGGTTTGGTAAAACATTACCAAAAAGATTAACAAAAAGAGGATAAACTCACAAAAAGGTTTACACAAAAGAAGGATTACTCACATTGCTATCTTAGACTTCGCGTAAGGGTTTCCTGGGAATAATCTATAATTTACACAAATGTATATAGGTTAGTATCATAACCCTTTGAAAATATTAATGATACCCTCCCCGAGACGGTATTCCAATAACTACGTCGGGCAGAACCACGACAGTTATTACGGAACCCTAAATCAATCGGGCAGCGTATCTATTACGAAACTGGGGTTATAATACTTGCAACGGAGCAGAACCTCGCTAATAAGGGGATATAATACCCGCGTATTATAAGCCTACTACAGAAATTGTGATTGGGAATGAAAGGAATGAGCGAATTCAACTGAGACCCGAGGCCATCTATTTATAGTTGCTGATTCTAGGTTTGTCGCGGCCCGCGTAACATACGGGCAGGGCTTACGCGGCCCGCGTTGACTCCAGGTCAACGTAAAGCTTATCCTGGTCACTGTGTAGCCTTGCCACGATGATGACACGTGTCATCACCGGGCTGCGCCACCATTTGAGACACTCACGACCCATGTAGACTAATGGGGGTCTCACGCGGCCCGCCTGAACTAAAGAAAATAAAAGGAATCTGTCTCTAGACTTGACACCGCCCGCGTAAGGGTTGGGGTGGGTCTATGCGGCCCGCCTCAACTTAATATTTCTTGTTTTTAATTTATTTTAAATGCTATATTGTATCTCGGGTTCGGTTTTCACATACGGGGTGTATAAAAAAACATATAGGGTATTTCTAAATATATCAGGGGTGTCAGAAATATTTTGGAGGGTTGATATATCTTGATAAAATTCCTGGATTATTTAATAGAATATATAGTGCACTCACACTTAAATATAGTAACCCAATTCTACTTTATCCCTACGTCATGAGACAGAACCCCAATGAATTTAGGCAAAGCCTTGACATACATTACGGGGCCCTACGTCACTTGGACAGGGTATCACTGATCAGGGGCTACAATACTTAAAACGAGACCGAGTTTTGGAGTATAATACTTAAGAAAATAAAATGGAACTATAGATTTAGAAAGAGATCGAAAGGGATAAACAGAACCTATTGAAAGTTAGTTTCCATATATATAGTAAAACTTTGAATCTTATTCATCACGTTTCTATTAATTGCAGCTCTTTATCACTTGTCACGTACTATACAGATGTCCATTTGATGTGAAGTTCTAAGTTTTAGTGATAGTAATATTATATGTATTAAAAATCTACCTACACCTTTTTGAGTTAAATGTAAGTTTTGATTAATAAAACGTAACCTATACTTGTTTAAATGTAAATTTTGATTTTTATTATATTATATTTAATTTAACTGCTTTATTTATTTGGCGCGTATAACTTCTAATATATAACGTGTTATAAAATAATGAATATACCATTAGAACGATAATATTTTTATCTACATTTTGAACCAAGTTTCATTAAAAACGGAGTAGGGTTAATTTTAACTTATTCTCATTATTATAGTTATTAAACGGTTCCTATGTTTACCAAAATACTTTATATTTTTATCGGTCAACTTACCCATGATGCATTCTTTTAATAAATATTTATATATTTTATGAATAAAAATTTTGGGAATGTTACATCCTCCTCCAGCTTCTTCCATTTGAGGAGTTCTTTTAATTCTTCCTCAGGCACTTCTGCAAAGAAGTCCGCCAACACTTGACCCTTCATTGCAGTCCTTGCCTTATATCTCAAGGTATGCTCTCCGAGCTCTATAGCCCACTTGGCCAATCGACCAGTAAGTTCCGACCTCCTTGGCACCTCCTGGAGGGGTTGGTCTATCAATAACACAATTTTGTGAGTTTGGAAGTACCTTCTGAGTCTCCGGGAAGCAAAGATCAATGCCAGGGTTAGCTTTTCCGGCGGCATGTATCGCTCCTCCGGACCCTTGAAGGTCCTACCACTACAAAAAAATGTCATCTAGTGACACACAAAAAGTGACACAGATCAACAAAAAAGTGCCACTATAAACAACTATAGGAATGAGCGGCACCCAAAAAAGTGCCACTAGAAGTGTTGACGCTAAAGCCTTTTAGTGGCACTTTTTCAATCTGCCGCACAAAGTCTTTAGGCTTTTAATGGCAGTTTTTTACTGCCACTACAAACTTTTGGGCTTTTAGTGGCACATATTTTTTGCCACAAAAATCACACCAAATTAAATACTATTGACATTTATCATATAAATTTTTATTGATTGCACTTATTATTTATTTACATTAAATAATAAAAATAAATTTGTAAAAGTGTGTAATAAGCAAATACGGCATACTCAAAGTGCCATTAAATTCTAAATTAGTGGCACAAAAGCTAAATGTCATTAAAAGTGTGTGCCACTATATGACTTTTTTTTTTGTAGCGTACTGATGAAGTATACAAGGATTTGTTTTTCCTCACTTTCAACCAACATGACTGCACTTATCGTGGTTCTTGATGCGGACAGATATAGGAACAGGTCTTCCTCTGGCACTGGGGTGGCCAAGGTAGGGAGTTTGCATATGTGTTCCTTCATCTCTTGAAAATCGGCTTCGGCTTCTGAGGTCCATTTAAATCTGTTTGTTTGGAGACAATCCTTAAGGATCTTGATGAATGGAAAGGTTTTATCCGCCACTTTGGACGGGAAACGATTGAGTGCTATCAATCTTCCATTCAGCTGTTGAATGTCCTTCAGGGAACTGGGGGATCGCATCTTGGCCACCACTTGAGTTTTCTCAGGATTTGCCTTGATCCCTCCCTTGGTAACCACTACTCCTAAGAACTTTCCTTCTTCTACCCCAAAGTAGCACTTTCCAGGGTTCAACTTCATGTTAACTTCTTGCATGGTCTGGATCGTTTCTGCTATATCCTCCAGCATGGCTACTTCCGTGAGGCTTTTTATGACGATATCATCCACGTACACCTCCAGATTCCTTTCCCGTTGCTCTCTAAACAAGGTGTTCGTGAACCTTTGATATGTAGCCCCCGCATTTTTCAACCCGAAGGGCATTTTAGTATAGCAGAAGGAGCCTTCATCCGTCACAAAAGCAGTCTTTTCCTCATCTTGCAACGACATTTGGATCTGGTGGTAACCTTTGCATGCGTCTAGGAAACACTTCAGAGGGTACTGAGCTAAGGAATCGACCTGGACATCTATCTCCGGGAGTGGGCAACAATCCTTGGGGCATGCCTTGTTTAAATCTTTATAATCTATACACATTCTCCATCCCCCATCCTTCTTACTGACCATCACTGGATTTTCAATCTAGGAGGGGTACCTGACTTCCCTGACTATCCTGGCTCTAAGGAGTTTTCTTGTCTCTTCACAAGCGGCCCTTCTTTTGCTCAGCCCCATACTTCGTTTCGTTTGCTTAACAGGTCATACGCAGTTGTGGGAGTTGAGCATGTGCTCTGTCAAGCTTCTGGGGATCCCGGTCATATCCCCGTGTTGGAAGGAAAAAACGTCTATGTTGAGGAGCAGTAGTTCCTTGAGTGCACTTTTGCACTTGTCACTGAGGTGTCTCCCTACTTTTACCGTTTGCTCCGGAAATCTGTCACTAAGTTCCCATTCCTCTATTCCTCCCTCTTGGGAGTTCCTCCCAACTTCACCTTCTGAGACTGATGACACAACCTCATATGAGACTTTACCTAAGCTAGCCTTCGAGGAGTCTGGAACACCAAGACTCCGTGGGGGTTAAAGCTTGGGCTTGTAAATCCCCAATCCCTGGTCTGCCCAAGATGGTGTTGTATTTGGAGGGAGCTCGGACCACCGTAAAGGTGAGCTCTATGGTCCGAACCCGGTCCCCCATCTCAACTGTAAAAGGGAGCCTGATTTTCCCTAGGGGATGAGAGATGCTATTGTTGAAGCCTACCAAGAGAATTGAATCCCCTTCTAACCGGTCTCTCAGGTCCCTATCAAACCTTAGGAAGTAATGTTCGTAAATCACTTATACCCCGCTCCACCCATCCATGTGTATCCGGGCCACCCTGTGGCCGGCTATTATTGCTGAGATGTTAAGGGGGAGCCTTTGTAACTCATGGTCTTCCAATTATGGCATTAGTTTGGGGGCCCTCATGCAGTTTGAGTGGCCCAGTACCCTGGCTTTGACACTTCTGGTGGGGTCGTACTCGTCCCTCCTTCTAACCATATCCACATATGCTCTTTCAGATTCTCCCCCTGGCATCCCTTCCCTTTCTCTCCCCCCCCCCCTCCTTGATTTCCTTGACTAAAAGGGCCAGCTTCCCCATCTTCACTGTCGCTTCTATTTCCATTTTCAAGTACATGCAATCATCTGTCTTTTGTTTGATTGGGGGGGGGGTAGGAAAAGAGCTCTTGACTCTTTCTGCGGCCAGTATCTCGCTGGGGGTCTTGGTTGGGTGAAACTGTCGGAATAGGGGGCTGGTCCTCTACCTTGGGGTTTGTATGGAGAGTACATTGGTCTTGTTCTGTCATGTTGTATCTTATCAAACGTAGGTTTCCGAGGATTGAAGTTACCTTTTTTCCTGAGGCTTGGGTGTTAGGTTGTCCCTCCAGGGCGGAGCATCCAGTTCCTTGGCTCTGCTGACAGTGTGACTTTCCCTCTGACAAAAGCCCTGACCCTCTCCATGAGATTGTCAAAGGTCTCCGGGAACTCTTCCCCCAGTCTCTCACATACCTGAACATGTTTCAACCCGTTGATGAAGCTGCTAATCTTCATCACTTCAGGGACATCCTTGATGTTCATGCTTTCCCTAACGAATCTTTCCATGTATTGGTCTACTCGCTCGTTGTCTCTTTGTAGAATATACATGATCTCGTTGGGGTTCTTAATTACCTTTCTCTGCTGACTGAAGTTCCTGAGGAACTTCTTGCTTAGTTCTTCATAACAGTCTATGCTTCCGGCCGGGAGGCTGTCAAACCAGAGCCTGGCTCCTTTAGTCAATGTTTGAACAAACATGTGACACCAAGTGGGCATCGACCATCATCCCACCTGCCCGGCACCCCTGAATGCATGCAGATGGTCCTCCGGGTCCTTGGTTTCGTTGTACATGTCTATGTTCAACGGAGGTTTAAGCTTTGGGGGAATGGGTGCTTCGACTATTCTCTTGGTGAACTTCGAAACCTCAGCCAAGTATTTGGGTAATTAGGGTTTGTTCAGTCCACTATCATCCTGGCCCTCTTTATCCTTTCCTTTATGTTCCCTTCCTTTCATCAACCCCTCGCGCTCTTTCGGTGTCATTTTCCTTAGGGAAGTCATGAAGGCATCCAAGGGATTAGGATCGTTACCTTTTCCACGTGAGCTAGTATCTTCTTTGTTTGATGGTGTGTTGAAAGAGAGCCTGGTTTTTAAACTTTCTAACTTCTCTCGTCTTTCCAGATCTTCCAGTTGCTTCTTAAGTTCATCCCTGTGCATGGGTACAAAGTTCGATGTGATAGTGTCTTGTTTCTCCGAAGACTCAACCTTGTTGCCAGTCTCCTCCTCGTGGGTGATATCCTCAACCGTCACCACGTCATTAGTGCTCTGCACCGTTTTCACTGTTAGAGAGTTTGGAGGTGGTGGTGTAGCCATGTTGCCTCAGATGGGTGGTAATCCTTTACAGCGTTTCAGGTTCTTTGCAGGATTACTAGACGGACTATGTCCCACGGATGGCGCCAATATCGCGTCCTCAAGTCCCGGTTCACGGTCAATGGATCTCGTCAATATTGTAAAGGTGATGCTCCGTCGTCTTACAAAAGAAGAAACCGTTAGCCTCGTCACAGAGGTCCTGGGGGGCATCTGTGACCAAGCTCTGGCGTGAGAATAAGTAAACTTGCCGGAGAGGTGAGAAGTTTATTCCGACGAGTGCAATCGCCGGAATATTATCCTTGGTGTGAATTCAGGATAATGTGGGTGTTAAATGAGGTCTGAGGTAGTCGGAATAAATGAAGTGTTTGAGTATTTAATGAGAATGGCCTGTGAAGTGCATACCTTTTCCGAGTATCCTTACCTTCCTTATATAATGGGAGTCACTTATCTTTCTTGGATAGCTTACAGGAATCATCCAACGGCTTTTTGGGAGCTTTGGGGAACTCAGACACGTGTCTGAGCCCCAACCGGTTGATTACCGACTTCATTAATGAGGCCAGCTGCCTTGTACTCTTGTTCCGGCGATCACCTTTTCTCTCTCTCCGTCAAGCATTTATTGTGAGGAGAGCATTGGATCCCTTCTCTTTTCCCGCCTTCTATGTTAATTCTCTTTTAAGGGAAAAGGCTCGAATTGGGCTCCCTAGCCAGCCCAAATGATGGAAGCCCAAGAAGGGCTCACTGGACTGCCAATGGGCCCCGTCGTCACAAACCTCCTCCTTTTAACGTTAAATCCTTATAAGTATCAAGAGTACTTTCAAGGGTAAGTGGTGGTTTTTGGGTTTGGTAAGTTTTATTCGGAAAATGGGTAAGAACGTAAAGTATCGGTTTTTCTATTGATTTTTGGCTTAGCAAAAAATACTTTGGCATATTTTCAAATTTTTCTGATTTGTTTTTTTGTTGCCAACGTTGAAACTGAGCCGTAATCGTAATTTCATAACCGATAAGTTTACAAAAATGAAAGATGAAGAATGAAAAGGGTAGTTTTTTGTGGGTTTGAAATGAAAAAGGTTTTAAGGTTCAAAGGGTTTAACTAAGGGAATGTTTTTGGATAAAGCAAAGAAAATAAAGGTTTTGTTTAAAAAATGGGTTTGTACTAATGCCTCTATCATTTACTTACTTGGATTTTTGTCGGTAAGGACGTGGAACGTATCGGGTTGTCAAGTTCTGGATTAGTGAGAACCAAACGGGTTGTTCACACAATAAACGAATATTGAGAAATAAGTAAAGATGTATATTTTATGCTCGGTAATGGCTCAAATCTCACTTTTGTGGGAAAAGGGGACATAGTGTAAAAATGTATATATAATCATATTTTACAAAGATGTATCATGCCCGTTTTCGTAATTTTTCTAAATTGGTTCTTTTTATCACGACGCTACCAGTTCTAAATTTGTAAAAACATAATTTTTAGAACTTGTATACCCAACTAAACTTAAGTTAAGTAAAAAAATGAATAGAAATTTTTTTTGAAAAAAGTTTGGGGTGTTTAGCGGTTCCAAGGCGAGTTTTGTGTAAGGCTTGATTTAGGACAAACGATTCAAGGTTTTTATTATCCTCCCCCCACACTTAAATTACACATTGTCCCCAATGTGTCACAAAAAGGATTTATTTTGGAAAAATATTCAAAAAGTATGAAAATAACAAAAATTTTTGGTTACTAGCACTTGCAGCACAGCTCTGTGCTATGGGGACACGACCCCGTGTCCAAAGTGCCAATAACAAATGAAAACAGAATACTTACAGTGGGGTGGCCATGGGGGCGTGATGGGTGAGCACGACCCGTGCCACCTTCTGGACAGGAAATGTTTGACAACTGTAAGACAGGCATGAGGGCGTGCTGAGTGAGCACGACCCCGTGCTGCAACTACTATTTTGTAGAAAATGAGTCGGGATGCTTCTGTTTTACGTGCATGGGTTCCATTTCATCATCCACTTTCCTCTTTTGAGTGTGTCTTACTCCTACAAAGCTAAATACTCAAAAGAAAACGTTAAACTAGATATTAAACTAAATTTAAACTAAGATTAAACTACTAAACTAATGGATAGTCCGTAGAATGCCTCCATGGTGCGCTACATTTATAAGGGTCCTTGGCTAGACCCAAAGTCGGTCAAATGTTACCCGCGCGGGATGACTCACATCCCGAGTTGTAGCGTTGCAGTGCATCATTTAAGCTTGAGTCAATTGCATTGAGGTATTTGACCAACTTCAAACTTGATCTCTTTTTCACCAACCCTCAATGTTAGTTGTCCTTCGCTCATATCTACCACAACTCGTGCGGTGTCAAGGAAAGGTCATCCTAGTATGAGCGGAATTTCGGTGTCTTCTTCCATGTCTAGAATAACAAAGTCGGTGGGAAAAACAAATTCTCCTACCTTTATCAATAAGTTTTCCATGACACCTTGAGGGTATTTTACCGATCGGTCCACAAGTTGGATGCTCATTTTCGTAGGATGTAGTTTTCCCAATCCTAGTATGTTGAACATAGAGGTCAGCATTAAATTATTGCTAGCCCCCAAGTCAGCTAGTGCATTGCTTATTGGCGATCCACCAATAGAGCAAGGAATGGTGAAGGTTCTGGGATCAATCTTCTTTTGGGGGAGCTTGTTGAGGAGTGCCGCCGAGCATTCTTCACTAAGGGTGACTTGTTGGATGGTTTCAATCTTTCTTTTGTGAGTGAGGAAGTCTCTCATAAACTTAGAATACTTTGACATTTGAGTAAGGACCTCTACAAAAGGAAGATTGATGTGTAGTTGTTTAAGCAAGCTCACGAACTTAGTAAATTGTTCGTCGGTCTTTTGCCGAAGTAAACGACCAGGGTAAGGGACCGGAGGTGGTTTGGTTGTGTCGGTGTCGGTGTTTTGGGGTTGAGTGTTTTCCTAGTTATAGTTGGTGGGCGTTTTAGCTTGGATTAGGTCGGTTTGTTGTGTGGTTGGCTCACTCTCGGGGTCCTAACTTCCGGATTCTTAGATTAATTACATTTACTTGGGCTTTTGGGTTTGTTTTGGTGTTACTTGGTAAGGCTCCTTGTGGTCTTTCGGCGAAATGTTGGGCTAGTTGACTAAATTGTTTTTCTAGATTTTGAATACTAGCCCGTTGGTTTCTTATTTCCGTTTCTGTTTGCGAGAACCTTTCCAAGTATCTTTTATCGGATTCGGAGAAGAGGCGAGTGATGTTATCCTCAAGCCTTTCTCTTCCTCCTTGTTGTGATTGAAAACTTAGTTGCCCATTTTGTGGTTGTTGTTGAAAGTCAGATCGTTGATTTTGATTTTGTTGGTTGTTACCCCCCGATTCCCTCCAACCAAAGTTGGGATGATTACGCCACTCGGGAGTGAAAGTATTTGGACTCCTGGTGGTCGTGGCTGGTTATTTAGGTAATTTACCACTTCCGTTTGATTTTCTAGATCTTTCATACAACTCCAGTTTTCATGCGGGCCGCCACATCCTTCGTAAGCCATAACTGAAGCCGTTTGTTCAATTCAAGTTTCTTTATTTTATTGGTTAAGGCTTCTATTTGGGCTTGCAAAGAAGTGGATTCACCCACTTTGTGGGCACCCGAGGCTATAGACTTTGAGCAATTTTATACAATTACTTAGTAAACTACTATATTTAGACTCATGTGCACCACAGTCACTTTAAAACAAGTACATATTGTACAATACTATTTAAAATGGTTCTTCAACTTGCCAAAGGAACACAAAGTACAGCACAAATGAAATCAAGCATATATTTTACAACCATACAAAAGCTAAATGTATTGTCTAAAACTATAACCCATGCAAAAAACAAAACAGATCACATGCAAGGAAATGTAGATATGAAATAACGCATTACTATACAGATTAAAACTAACCTTCAGGGCTTCTAAAAGGAGGAACACCATGTCCAACAACACCCATGCAAAAAAACTACTCTTATTACAGGATTTATAAGCGCACATTGTGGCATCTTCAAAATCATGTGCCATGAACCTATACATAAGATACAAACCTCATCTATGTCTCCCAATGGAATAATCACCAGCTATTGAAATTATGGCACAAAAAATGGGAATGAATGAATGTCTGATGAATAATTTTGGACCGCGTAGCTTGGGAACACTAAATTCAGATTGACTTTATCATAAAGAATATTGAATTTTGATTATAAATGAGACACCTTATCCTAGTACTCTTTGAATGCAGAACTGAGATAACTAATTCTACAGATTTAACAACAATATTTTGCTATTTGAAGTATTTCTAAATAGTTTGGTGTTTATCGATTTTTATATTTAAGTTTTGAATTTGGGGAAAAATTGGGAGAAAGGGATGAAAGATTAAGGAAGAAGCCATGACTCTTGATCTGCCATCTTAAAACTTCAGGTTGCAACTCCAGAAAACTATTATCAGTTTAATAGTGTGTACGGACCTTCAAAAATGTCCCAAAACGACTCGTAAGTAGAAACCCGGACCCCTGAAACCCTAATCCGTATAAAAAATCAAGAAAATCATATTTTATACCCTCTCGCGGGCCGCATAAAGAACAAGAGGGCGCTTACGCGGGCCGCGTCAACCCTAAGTTTGACCGGATAAGCATCCAGATCCATGTGGCATCCATCTGGCACCCCTACGCGTGACCCAGCAAACCTACACGTAGACTAGGTGGCCACGCGGGCCGCGTAAGGTTGAGCCAAAGGCTCACGCGGGCCGCGAGAAACCCATATTTCAGCTATAAATAGTTTGGATCAGGAGCAGTTCACTGGTGTTGACAAAAACTATCAAAAACGAAATTCTACTGCTATAATTCGAAATTCACTTTCAAAATAGCGAGGTGCTGCTACGATACAGGGTATTAACTCGATCGCTGCTACGATTTAATGTCCGATCGATTGAAACTATCCGACGAATGTTTAAGTGCTGCTCAAATTAGGGTTATACTTTGTCATTCGTCGTAAATTCGATGGATGTTTAAGTATTGCACTTTGTCATTCGTTGTGAGGGTTTTATCTCATGAGTTATCGGAAATGTTGTATTAGTTACTAACCTAGTTCGTGTGCATTGTTAATTAAATTAGGGTACAAGGCTAATCAGTAGGCTAAACTCTGCCCGTATAAATCTGCAATGTGAGTCATTCTCTTTTATCAAAAGTATTTTACAATACTCCATTTATTTTCAAAAGTTATAATTACAGGGATTAAGTCATGGTTATCTTGAATCACTGGCTAGTGGGGTATTGTGCACATTACTAATTTCTCACAGTTAGGCTAATAAATCCTAACTGTGGTAATCGTCACTACTTGGGGAAAGACCCAATAGTGGTATGACCATCGTCACCAGGTGACACGGCGCCAGATAAAAATAAGATAAAAGCCATTGTAATCGCTCTTATGCTGTAATTTATAACTATGCGTCGTTTTATCAAAATGAATGATTCACCAGTATTTCCCCGCTGATAAAATATTTTTAAAACATGTTTCAGGCAACCTGCTGTAAATCAAGGAAAAACATGCTACGGAGCACTAACAAGCTTGAAGAGTAGGGCTGGCAATTTTGACACGAACACGATAACACGACACGAAACTACACGAAGTTATCATGTTTCGTGTTTGACCTTAACAGGTTTCGTGTCTAAAACAGGTCGACACGATAAGACCTTAACATGTTTCGTGTCTAAACAGGTTAAAACTCGTTAACATGTTAAGATCCGTTAAGTACATGTTAATAAATTAAAATTAAAAAATATTATATGTGGGTGTGAACATGGGGTCATCAGTCGTGAGACCTGGGATGAATTATAAATAAACACACGCGGTTCTTTTTCACAATCCAAACCCTAATTTTTAAATCACTCTCACAAACACCACCATTCCCAATTCGGTTCACAGCTTCCCCAATTCGGTCGTAGTCGTGTCTTAATCGTGTTCGTGTCTTAACAGGTTGTGTCCATGTCTTAAACAGATCGTGTTCGTGTCTTAACATGTCGTATTCATGTCTTAAACAGGTCATGTTCGTGTCTTAACAGGTTGTATTCGTGTCTTAAACAGGTCATATGATACGTTGGTAATTTTATCATGTCTTAACAGGTCATTTCGTGTAACCTGTTTATTAACAGGTTCGTGTTCGTGTTTCGAAAATCTGACATGATAAGATTTTGTGTCGTGTTCGTGTTTACGTGTTTCGGGTTCGTGTCTTATCGTGTTCGTGTCATAACAGATTGGGTTGACCCGTTATACCAGCCCTATTGAAGAGGTGGCTCAGTTAAAATAAATAAACATGTTTTATAAATCAGGGAATTTCCTAGTTAAATTCCTCTATTGTAAATTACGGGGTTTATCCCAAATTATGAAATAAAATAATCGGGCATTTTCAAATTTTAAAAAGATCCTGTTAAATCTTCCGCTGTCGCATCAATTAATAAATACCACGGGTTCCTGTCCCGCGGCTCCTGACCGGGTCAAACCGGGGCTGGGGCCGTGACAGGAAAAGGTGGTATCAGAGCCACTGATTTAAGCCTATTAAGTATTTAAAGAAATACTTAATCTTACTGATTTCCATATTATGATTATGTGTTTTATTAACTGACTACTTGTTAGTTATAGTATGGGTAAACAAAGACTTTCGGACATCTATCGTCAATTAGATAGTATATCAAAAGATAAGGGATCCTCATCCCAATCAAATTCCTCAAGATACTCAGCAGAAACTGAGGAAGGAATATTTGTCCGTAAGACACAGTTTGAGAAACCACTTACCCCTAATAAAAGAAGTTGGATTATTAGAAAAAGTCAAGAGAAAATTAAGAAGTCTCAACCAAAAGGAGAGATGATTAATGAGGAATCCCAGGAAATAGGCAATAATCCACCATGGGAAGATAAATTAGATGAACAATGGGCAAATCTCTATATGTTAGCCACTATTACAGTAAATGCTAACTTATAGTTAAATCACCAAACCAGTATAGCACCTATGTTAAATACCAGCTAGAAACTTTAATATAATAAATAACCATTAGTCTATTTTAAATTTTAGTTGTACTAAAAATAAATGTCTTGTTTTAATAAAATGGTTTATTAGATATTCATAATTAATATTAAATTTTCTATTTTCCATTTTGTGATTCTGTGAAAATTTAATTTACAAAATTTTAACTTAAAATTTTGTGTGTTTCTTCATAAATGCTAAACAACATGAATGAATTATCTGAAGCTCTTGAGAATCTCAATATCTATCCTGTAAAAATAGAAGTTTCCAAAGACTTTACTGGTTACTTAGCCGATGTTGAGGAACCTATGGAATTTCAAGCTCCACTTCCGGAGAAATCAAAGCCTAAGAAAAGAAGAAGATTTGTCGGATGGAGGCGTGTGCGCAGAAGAAAACCAGCAACTAGAAAAGTTCCCAAGATAGAAAATCCCATTGATCAAGGAAAAGGGATTGAGATAGGGGAAAGTTCTAAACAAGCCGAGGAATTGCCACTGCAGGAAGAATTGGATCATATACTGGCAAGCTGTGATATCCTTAGGCCTATCAATAACAACCTCTTTCCATATCCTCCTGAAACCCAACTTCCAATAAACTTGGAACCGGCTATTCCAGACCCTTTAATCCACACCCAACCTCTAGGAGAAATGGACGAATGGTGGACTAACGACTGGCAGTTTCAAAACCTCCTCAATAACCCTTATACCTTTTTTCCCTCAGTAAGACCCAGAACCTGTACCAAACCCACCAATGAGCAATGAAAACCTAGCTGAACTCCGCCTTTTTGGCGAGGAACTAGTGAATGCAGGGAATATGATTCGGGAGGTAGGAGAACAGATCTCCTAGAAGTACGACGAAATGGAACGTCGCTTCTGAGGTGCCAGCAGATGCGGGTGGAATAAGGGATTAGCTGTGGTTTTATAATAATAATAATAATAATAATAATAATAATAATAATAATAATAATATAACTTTGTAAAAAATATAACTAAAAATAAAACTTTTGTAAAATAACCAGTTTGTACGGATGCCTAATATATATGTAATATCGAACGTCGAAAGGTCGACAATTTTGACTATACTTGTTAACGTGATTATGTGCAATTATTTTGTTTTGTTTGGTTATTAATTATTTTATACTAATTACGTATATAAATTAATTACCAGATGGCACATGCTGGTAAAGAACCCGATAATGAAGTTAATCAATCTGAGCATAACAATCAAGATCAATTTCTGAATAGGCAAGATATCGAGAATATTGTTGCTCAAGGAATAGCCAATGTTATTCCAGCAATACTTGCTGCTGCCCAGAATCCAGTTGAACCTCAACAAATTATTCCTAGCAAACGCACACACGGCGACAATTTCAGTAATAGTGTAAACGGAGGCGGCAGCAACAATAACAATAATAATTACGATAATACACTGCAAGCCCCAATCCTCAAAAGAATGAAAGCTGCAACGCCTGGTTGCACTTACAAAGAATTTCTTGCCTGTAAACCAGCTGAATTTGCAGGCAATGAAGGGGCAACTGCAACACTGCGTTTTTTGGAGAAAACCGAAGCAGTAATTATGATAAGTAAATGTGTCGAGGAAGACAAAGTCATGTATGCGTCGCATCTTTTTAAAGAAGGAGCGCTAGAATGGTGGAATACGGTACTTCAAGCCAAAGGAAGAAATATGGCATATGCCATGAGTTGGGAAGAATTTAAGCAACTAGTGGAAAGAAAACTGTATCCCGAGTATGAAAAGGAACAAATGGCAAATAAATTTTTGAACCACCGGATGGTGGATGTATACTGTCGAGGGTATACTTCGACATTCTTTCTAATATGCGAGAGTGGTACCAACCCTGGCTTCGCCAGAACCGGTAATTATTTCCCGTTATATTTGGGGATTGATTGGAGGAATTCAAGATATCGTCAAAGCTGCGAGACCCCGCACTATGGACGATGCTGTGGAATTAGCTAATACCCTAACTGACGGGCTGATACGTACAAGAGATGAAAATCGGAAGAAGGAAGTAGCCCAAAAGATTACCCAAGGTTTCCGTGTGGGTAACCGTAATAATTTTAAGAGGAAGGTAACTGGGCAATCTTCCACTGTTCCATTCTGCAATGCCTGTAAAAGAAAGCATTTTGGAAAATGCAAGGGGTATTGCAATTTCTGCAAACTTCTGGGGCACCAAGAAGAAGATTGCAAGAAGAAGAAAGCAACAATCTGCTACAATTGTGGAGAACTGGACATTTTAGGCCAGACTACCCAAAACTAGTTAAACCAGCTGATAACAAAGCTAAACCTGCAGAAGGAACTACCAAAAAGAACGTAAGAGCCTTCTAGTTGACTACTCAGGAAGCAGAGTTAATCCCTGACGTGATAGCTGGTACGTTCCTAGTTCACGACGTTTATGTAAAAGTATTATTTGATCTGGTGCAAACCAAAGTTTTATAAATACTTCATTCTGCCAAACTCTTAACCTACCTTTAACCAACCTTAGGCAGATTTTTACAGTCGAAACGGCAGATGGTAATTCTGTTCACATAGATAAAGTTTTGCGAGAAGAAAAGATAGAACTCTTAGGCCATAAATTCTCTGCAAACTTGTTACCTATGAAGTTAGCCGAATTCGATGTAGTATTAGGAATGGATTGGTTAGTAGCCAACCATGCTCGAATTCTCTGTGATAAGAATTCCATAGAGATTCATACACCCACAGGAGAATTAGTAGTGATTACAGGAGATAAGCCACGAAAGCCACTGAAATTCATTTCAGTAATGAAGTTGGCCAGTTATTCAAGAAAACAAGAAATGGTGTATATGATTTCAGTAATCATTAACACGAAAGGTAAAGAACTTAAATAAATTCCAGTAGTCTCAGAATACCCAGATGTATTCCCAGAAGAACTACCTGGATTACCACCTGATAGGGAAGTAGAATTTAGGATTCATCTAATTCCTGGAACTACACCGATCGCTAAGGCACCTTATCGGTTAGCACCCACTGAAATGCTAGAATTGAAAAAGCAGTTAGATGAATTACTAAGCAAAGGATTCATACAACCTAGTTCATCCCCGTGGGGAGCTCCAGTGTTGTTTGTAAAGAAGAAGGATGGTTCAATGCGAATGTGTATCGATTATAGGGAATTGAATAAGATTACAGTTAAGAATCGATACCCATTACCTAGAATTGATGATCTTTTTTATCAATTGCAAGGACCTAGATATTTTTCTAAGATAGATTTACGCTCTGGATATCATCAATTGAAGGTACAAGAAGAGGACTTACCTAAAACTGCTTTCAGAACTAGGTATGGTCATTCCGAGTTTACAGTCATGCCCTTCGGACTAACAAATGCACCTGCAGCATTCATGGACATGATGAATAGAATCTGTAAACCGTACTTGGATAAATTTGTAATTGTCTTCATCGACAATATATTTATTTATTCAAAAAGCCAGGATGAACACTGTCAGCACTTGCATGCGCTCTTAACTTTGTTAACAAAAGAGAAACTTTACGCCAAATCCTCGAAGTGTGAATTTTGGCTACAAGAAGTGCAATTTTTAGGACACATGGTGAATCACGAAGGCATTCACGTAGATCCCTCTGAGATAGAAGCAATTACCAAATGGAAGGTCCCACAGTCAGCTATGGAAGTTAGAAGTTTTCTAGGATTAGCTGGTTACTATAGACGATTTATTAAGGATTTTTCCAAAATAGTTGTACCATTAACTAAACTAACCTGTAAAGCAGTTAAGTTTGAATTGGGACCTAGGCAAGAAGAAGCTTTTAAGATTTTAAAGCAAAAGTTAACAAACGCCCCAATTTTAGCCTTACCAGAAGAAACAGAAGATTTTGAAGTTTACTGCGATGCTTCTAAACTAGGGTTAGGATGTGTGCTAATGCAACGCAAGAAGGTAATTGCGTATGCCTCAAGACAATTGAAAAAGCACGAGGAAAACTATATGACTCATGATTTAGAGTTAGGGGCCATAATTTTTGCCCTTATGATTTGGAGACATTATCTGTATGGAAGTAAGTTTACTGTCTATACAGATCATAAAAGCTTAAGATACATATTTGGGCAAAAAGAATTAAACATGAGGCAAAGAAGGTGGATGGAGATTTTAAGTGATTACGACTGTAATATTCAATATCACGAAGGAAAGGCAAACGTAGTTGCAGATGCCTTAAGTCATAAGTATCATGAGAAACAACGACGAGTTCGTGCTCTTAGATTAAATCTACAGTTAGATTTAATGGAACAATTAAAGAACATTCAGGAAACAGTAATCAAGGATGATGCTGAAGTAATGAAAGGATGAATAAAAGAATTAATGCAAGAAAATGATGGAATTTGGAGATTCCATAAGAAAAGGATTTGGGTACCTAAGCTGGGAGAATTAAGAAATAAGATTTTAGATGAAGCCCATAAATCTAGGTATACCATGTATCCAGGTAACAATAAAATGTATCAAGATTTATGGAATAATTTCTGGTGGATAGGAATGAAAAAGGACATAGCTAGATATGTTTCTAAATGTCTTACTTGTTCACAAGTTAAGGCAGAACACCAAAAACCCTCAGGTCTACTACAACAATTAGAAATGCCTGTATGGAAATGGGAACTTATAACAATGGACTTTGTTACTAAGTTACCCAAAACCAGAAAAGGTAATGATGCGATTTGGGTAATTGTGGATCGATTAACCAAATCAGCTCATTTTCTACCTATGAAAGAAACCTTTAGCATGGAAAGATTAGCCAAATTGTATGTAGATGAGGTAGTATCCTTACATGGAGTCCCACTCTCCATTGTGTCGGATAGAGATAGTCGTTTCACTTCCCATTTCTGGACAAGTTTCCAGGAAGCAATGGGAACCCTACTAAATCTAAGCACTGCATATCATCCGCAAACAGACGGACAAAGTGAAAGGACGATCCAAACCCTGGAAGACATGCTCCGAGCATGTGTAATAGATTTTGGTGGAAATTGGGATGACCACCTACCCTTAATCGAATTCTCCTATAACAATAGTTATTATTCAAGTATCGAAGCTGCTCCGTTTGAAGCACTGTACGGACGTAAGTATAGAACTCCCGTTTGTTGGGCAGAAATAGGAGAAAGTCAATTATCAGGTCCTGAAATAGTGCAAGAAACTACCGACAAAGTTACTCAAATCAAAGAAAGACTGAAGACGGCTCGAGATCGCCAGAAAAGTTATGCGGACAATAGACGAAAGCCGTTGGAATTCCAAGTGGGAGACAAGGTACTCTTGAAAGTTTCTCCTTGGAAAGGAGTAGTTCGGTTTGGTAAGAAAGGAAAGTTGAGCCCAAGATATGTAGGACCATTCCCAGTAATCCAACGTATAGGACCATTTACCTATCGCTTACAGTAACCAGAAGAGTTGGCTAGAGTACATGATGTATTTCATGTATCCAACCTCAAGAAATGTTTATCTGATGAATCTCTGGTAGTACCTCTTCAAGACATAGAGGTAAATGAAAAGCTAAGGTTTGTTGAGAAGCCACTGCAAATAGAAGACAAAAAGATCAAGTTTCTCAAACACAAAAGATTGGTACTAGTCAAAGTCAAATGGGATTCCAAAAGAGGACCTGAATACACTTGGGAGTTGGAATCGGAGATAAAGCGAAAATATCCTCACTTATTTCAGTAAATCTCGAGGACGAGATTTTAAATAAGGTGGGGAGGATGTAAGGACCTTCAAAAATGTCCCAAAACGACTCGTAAGTAGAAACCCGGACCCCTGAAACCCTAACCCGTATAAAAAATCAAGAAAATCATATTTTATACCCTCTCGCGGGCCGCATAAAGAACAAGAGGGCCCTTACGCGGGCCGCGTCAACCCTAAGTTTGACCGGATAAGCATCCAGATACACGTGGCATCCATCTGGCACCCCTACGCGTGACCCAGCAAACGTACACGTAGACTAGGTGGCCACGCGGGCCGCGTAAGGTTGAGCCTAAGGCTCACGCGGGCCGCGAGAAACCCATATTTCAGCTATAAATAGTTTGGATCAGGAGCAGTTCACTGGTGTCGACAAAAACTATCAAAAACGAAATTCTACTGCTATAATTCGAAATTCACTTTCAAAATAGCGAGGTGCTGCTACGATACAGGGTATTAACTTGATCGCTGCTACGATTTAATGTCCGATCGATTGAAACTATCCGACGAATGTTTAAGTGCTGCTCAAATTGGGGTTATACTTTGTCATTCGTCATAAATTCGATGGATGTTTAAGTATTGCACTTTGTCATTCGTTGTGAGGGTTTTATCTCATGAGTTATCGGAAATGTTGTATTAGTTACTAACCTAGTTCGTGTGCATTGTTAATTAAATTAGGGTACAAGGCTAATCAGTAGGCTAAACTCTGCCCGTATAAATCTGCAATGTGAGTCATTCTCTTTTATCAAAAGTATTTTACAATACTCCATTTATTTTCAAAAGTTATAATTACAGGGATTAAGTCATGGTTATCTTGAATCACTGGCTATTGGGGTATTGTGCACATTACTAATTTCTCACAGTTAGGCTAATAAATCCTAACTGTGATAATCGTCACTACTTGGGGAAAGACCCAATAGTGGTATGACCATCGTCACCAGGTGACACGGCACCAGATAAAAATAAGATAAAAGCCATTGTAATCGCTCTTATGCTGTAATTTATAACTATGCGTCGTTTTATCAAAATGAATGATTCACCAGTATTTCCCCGCTGATAAAATATTTTTAAAACATGTTTCAGGCAACCTACTGTAAATCAAGGAAAAACATGCTACGGAGCACAAACAAGCTTGAAGAGTAGGGCTGGCAATTCTAACACGAACACGATAACACGACACGAAACTACACGAAGTTATCATGTTTCGTGTTTGACCTTAACAGGTTTCGTGTCTAAAACAGGTCGACATGATAAGACCTTAACATGTTTCGTGTCTAAACAGGTTAAAACTCGTTAACATGTTAAGACCCGTTAAGTACATGTTAATAAATTAAAATTAAAAAATATTATATGTGGGTGTGAACATGGGGTCATCAGTCGTGAGACCTGGGATGAATTATAAATAAACACACGCGGTTCTTTTTCACAATCCAAACCCTAATTTTTAAATCACTCTCACAAACACCACCATTCCCAATTCGGTTCACAGCTTCCCCAATTCGGTCGTAGTCGTGTCTTAATCGTGTTCGTGTCTTAACAGGTTGTGTCCATGTCTTAAACAGATCATGTTCGTGTCTTAACATGGCGTATTCGTGTCTTAATCAGGTCATGTTCGTGTCTTAACAGGTTGTATTCGTGTCTTAAACAGGTCATATGATACGTTGGTAATTTTATCGTGTCTTAACAGGTCGTTTCGTGTAACCTGTTTATTAACAGGTTCGTGTTTGTGTTTTGAAAATCTGACACGATAAGATTTCGTGTCGTGTTTACGTGTTTCGGGTTCGTGTCTTATCGTGTTCGTGTCTTAACAGATCGGGTTGACCCGTTATACCAGCCCTATTGAAGAGGTGGCTTAGTTAAAATAAATAAACATGTTTTATAAATCAGGGAATTTCCTAGTTAAATTCCTCTATTGTAAATTACGGGGTTTATCCCGAATTATGAAATAAAATAATCGGGCATTTTCAAATTTTAAAAAGATCCTGTTAAATCTTCCGCTGTCGCATCAATTAATAAATACCATGGGTTCCTGTCCCGCGGCTCCTGACCGGGTCAAACCGAGGCTGGGGCCGTGACAGGAAAAGGTGGTATCAGAGCCACTGATTTAAGCCTATTAAGTATTTAAAGAAATACTTAATCTTACTGATTTCCATATTATTATTATGTGTTTTATTAACTGACTACTTGTTAGTTATAGTATGGGTAAACAAATACTTTCGGACATCTATCGTTAATTAGATAGTATATCAAAAGATAAGGGATCCTCATCCCAATCAAATTCCTCAAGATACTCACCAAAAACTGAGGAAGGAATATTTGTCCGTAAGGCACAGTTTGAGAAACCACTTACCCCTAATAAAAGAAGTTGGATTATTATAAAAAGTCAAGAGAAAATTAAGAAGTCTCAACCAAAAGGAGAGATGATTAATGAGGAATCCCAGGAAATAGGCAATAATCCACCATGGGAAGATAAATTAGATGAACAATGGGCAAATCTCTATATGTTAGCCACTATTACAGTAAATGCTAACTTATAGTAAAATCAGCAAACCAGTATAGCACCTATGTTAAATACCAGCTAGAAACTTTAATATAATAAATAACCATTAGTCTATTTTAAATTTTAGTTGTACTAATAATAAATGTCTTGTTTTAATAAAATGGTTTATTAGATATTCATAATTAATATTAAATTTTTTGTTTTCCATTTTGTGATTCTGTGAAAATTTAATTTACAAAATTTTAACTTAAAATTTTGTGTGTTTCTTCATAAATGCTAAACAGCATGAATGAATTATCTGAAGCTCTTGAGAATCTCAATCTCTATCCTGTAAAAATAGAAGTTTCCAGAGACTTTACTGGTTACTTGGCCGATGTTGAGGAACCTATGGAATTTCAAGCTCCACCTCCGAAGAAATCAAAGCCTAAGAAAAGAAGAAGATTTGTCGGATGGAGGCGTGTGCGCAGAAGAAAACCAGCAACTAGAAAAGTTCCCAAGATAGAAAATCCCATTGATAAAGGAAAAGGGATTGAGATAGGGGAAAGTTCTAAACAAGCCGAGGAATTGGCACTGTAGGAAGAATTGGAACATATACTGGCAAGCTGTGATATCCTTAGGCCTATCAATAACAACCTCTTTCCACATCCTGCTGAAACCCAACTTCGAACAAACTTGGAACTGGCTATTCCAGATGTCACACCCCGACCACGTAGAACATACAAAACGTGGCGGAAACATCGGGGAGTGTTGTAACAGAATTAATGTTTCACAACCATGGATATTAAAGTTTCGTTTTATTGATTAAAAGTGTTACAATGTCTTAACAAACAAGGAATTTCAACATAATTAACTAGTCTTGCATCTTTTATTGTCACTAAAGCCCAAGTCTGCCTATGTGTATCTTGGTCATCTTATGCAACAGCTCCTGAAAAACACATGTGAAAATAGGTACGTCAGCATAAAAATGCCTGTGAGATACATAGGTTTTGTGAAAATAAGATTCATGACTTATGTTTGAGAAAATGTTTAGTCATGAACCTTGTTATTTGCTTTGTCTTTAAATCATTTGAAAAACGATAAGATCAGATGATAAGTATAAATAAATGTAAGGTTAAATGGATAACCAAGTAAAATGTGTTTGTATAAGATAAGTTGTTTATAAATCAATGTCTTGTGAAAAGTATGTTATTTGTATGAAATGTTCTATGTCTCAAACTGAAATGATTCAAATAACGTGACGACATGTAATACCATACAAACACTTATATATAGGAAGTACCAGCGGCGTATCCACCATGCTTGTATCATATTACACACGCATCGTTACTTAATCACTTAATCAAACCAAACCAAACAATGTAAAATGTTCATGTCAAGATGTAAATCATGTCAAAATGTCTATGTCAAATATCCAAGTCAAATGTCTATGTCAAATATCCATGTCAAATGTCTATGTTTAAACCAATAGTCAAAAGTCCTTGTATAAACCATGTCAAATGTTGATAGTCCAAAAGTAGTCAAGTAATGTATAACCAAAATGATATGTATGGTAAGTAAAATTTAGACTACTTAAACCATAAGTAAAAATGAACAAAACAAAGTATTGAAGTAAAACTTGGTTTAAATCAAAGTTATGTTTTGTAGAATAATGCTTGCTTTACTGATACAAACACTTATGCAGTATGTTAAACGCAAACATTCAAGCCTTGAGACAGTCGGATAACCCTTTCAGTCAAGGTTATCAAAAGAATTGTATTCGGATTCAGTCATTCCTTACATCCAAACAAACCCGGGATGTCAGGAATGGGATTTGTCAAGTCCTATGGTACCACTACCTACTACCGAGCGGCGTAGCAAATGTTAATGAATGTTATATAGACCCGTTAAACAAACCAAATGTCATACCAAAATGTAAGCATGAGATGAAGATAATGTACCTAGTATGCTAGAGTAAACATACAAGGTAGAGTTGTAAAACAATGTGTCCATCTGTTACTGGAACATATGCAACAGAGATGCAATGTAAAATGATGTACTAAGTATGCTAAGTTAACATACAAAGCAGAAAAGTCATGTAAATCAATGTGCTTAGCATGTTATCAGTCAACATACATAGCAGAAAAGTCATGTAAATCAATGTGCTTAGCATGTTATCAGTCAACATACATAGCAGAAAAGTCATGTAAATCAATGTGCTTAGCATGTTATCAGTCAACATGCATAGCAGAAAAGTCATGTAAATCAATGTGCTTAGCATGTTATCAGTCAACATACATAGCAGAAAAGTAATGAAATCATGTACTATAATGTACTAACAAACATAGCAGTATATGATGTTAAAACAGGAAAGCATGAAAGTAACAAGTAGGCACATGTGTTCCACCCCAAAACAGTTTGGAAAACAGTAAAAGAGGGGTCTATGTACTCACTTGAGATTGCTCAGTTGTCTAAAGATAACCACCAAACAGTGCTAGAGATCTCGGAATCAAACGGCACCTAATATAGGTAACTATGTTAAATAACCGGACCTAAATCGGAAGACTGGGTAGCATTAGGGTTTGTAAACCAAACGAGTGTGGAGACTCGTGTGATATGGTTTAACAAAGCCTACATACTAAATGAAACTTAACCTAACTGCTTACGACCCATTACGACCCGTTTAGGTAGCTTATGCTACTTTAACGCGTCGTTCGCGTGAAACGCGTTCGGACCGCCTAACTAGTCCTATGACAAGTGTTATATGCCTAAACATGTTACATAATCAGTTATGTGACAAAAGTTTAGGTTACATTTGCTTAATTACCAATTATACATGAAAAGGGTATTCTGGTAATTTACCTAAGGCATATAAACTACCTATCATACAACTATTTAAACGATGTGACCATAGGGTATAACCTCGGAAGGTTATTCCCTACCTACTATGGTCACCTAATGTATTTGGTCGGATCCTAATGATCGACCAAACTGGGTCGGGTTCGAAGGTATAGGCGATTTATTAGATCGCCTACCCTACGACCCTAGACAACGTGGTAATCAGTGGGCATAGTCCCAATGGATTATAACCAACGTGATTACACTCACGTTGCGAAGTTCAAACGAACTTCGCATTGACCATTACTGGTCAACGCTGAAAGTCAAACAAAGTTTGACTTTCTGACTCGAAAAGCAATAAAATAAGGAAAAGAACGAAAGAATACTTACGAAGGGTCCCCGAATGCTAATCCCGATCCAAGAACTCAGGTATGAAACAATGGTTTCAACTTAGAGCTCTCAAATCAGAATTCTTGTGCAAAATGAGGTTGTGTGGGTTGGGTATTTATAGGAATACCCGAACCGTTAGGATCGTTTGTCGAATATTGTGCCTTAATCATATCCGTACAAGTGTCGGAACCTTATGGAAGCTTAAAATGGTTCTTATCATCATGACTAGGCAATTGGGAACATGTGGTGGAGGATCAAACAGCTGCAGCCTGCTGTTTAAAAACTCTGAATCTGGTCAGCAGACCCCTAGCGCACCGCTACGCTAAAAGTGTAGCTCACCGCTAGGCTTAAGTTTGGCAGATTTACACTTTTGGTCCCTGTCATGTATTCAGCCCATTTTCGACACGTTTAAGGCCCGTTAACCCCATTTCAAAGCTCTAAAATGAAGTTAAAGTATAGGGAACTTAAAATGTGCTCAAAAATATCTCGGATGTCGGTTCGTTTAGCCGTACGAACGCGATGTTCGCTTAATTACGACGGAATGCGCACAAGCGCGAAAAACGATCCAAATGACGCGACGAATGGATTTTTCTTATGCCGAACACTAAAATAAAATATTTTAGTGCTTACATAAATTTTTGGATGTCCGGATGTATTCAGAACGTAAGTTACGCGTAAAAATGCAAACTTGTGCACTTTTTGACGCTTTTAGTCCCTGAATGCCACAAAAGTTTATTTTAGCATACCGAACACCTCAAAGCCTATTTCTAAGCTATGTAAAGGATATTTATGGTATGTTTAACTTATGGTCATGTTTCGGAAGGTCTGTTACAGTTCAAATTGGCATACTTTCGCAGTTTGTCAACTTTAGTCCCTGTAAGCGATTAAACTTTGATTTCACCACACCAAACCTTCCAAAACTTATATCTAAGTTATGTAAAGGTTATTTAAGGTATGTTAAGCCTATTTCACTATTCCGGAGTGTTTGTTGGATTAAACTGGTTATATTTACGCATCAGTGCGCGTATAGCCTTCCAGAAAGCGATTTAAAGCTTGAAATTGAACAAGAGTTGATATGTGTAAACTATACACATATTTTTACAAATCCCAAGTATGAAATATAATATTTCATTGGTTTGGTATTTGTTTGATGGCCGTGAAGGCACAGGTGTTACAGTCTCCCCTACTTTAGGAAATTTCGTCCCGAAATTTATTTAGAGGAAACTTGTAAGAGTTTAAAACATGAAGTTGAAAAGATCGAACAATATTGGCTAGATTTCTGAACTTCTAGTAACTTTAATAATCATCATGATTGCAACGTAAGAGGGATACCTATATATACAAGTATATAAAGCGTCATTGGTGCGTCCACCGTACCTCCATTACATCGTCCTCATTTTGTTATTGTTGTCGCTATCGGTTCCTTCACATAATAAATCTTACTGGATTTCTGTGCACTAAATTTCATAATTATGTGCGCATCCATAATTAGAGAATTCCTTGCACAGTTCACACAGTCTATTTTATAATGTGTAGGGTAAAACCAAATGAACAATCCTGTGATGAGCGTGACTTAGACCGCCATAGAGTCCTTTAGACTAAATCAATAAATGATTTAAATAGACTATCAAGGAGTCTGTTCAGCTACATCACTAGATGTCATTTTTTTAACCAAATTGTGAATCAATCTTTTTTACTAGACCACTAAAGGGTCTCTTATGAATCTTGGAGTGGTACTATATAATCCAAGGGTCTTAACTATTACATAGAAGCCCATTTAAGGATTAAAGGTAGTACCTTTTGAATATCCTGCTACGAATCCCTCATATGAAGATATGAAAGATCCTGCAAGGATTTGGATAAAGAATATCCAGAGTAGTAAAAACACCAAAAATGCATAAAAGAAAACATAAGATGAGTAAACACATAGTCACATAACCACAAAATTGTTTGTTAATTTGTCTTGTAAATTGCGTACATGCATTTAAAGCACACTAGGAATCCATTCCGTGGATTTCATTTGGTACTTTAAACGTTATCAAGAATCCAACTATAAAGATAGAAAGATTCAAAACGAAAATTCGACTTCGATTATTTGGAACCGAAGTGTTCGAATTAATGGACGAATGGTGGACTAACGACTGGCAGTTTCAAAACCTCCTCAATAACCCTTATACCTTTTTCCCTCAGTTCGACCCAGAACCTGTACCAAACCCACCAATAAGCAATGAAAACCTAGCTGAACTCCGCCTTTTCGGCGAGAAACTAGTGAATGCAGGGAATAGGATTCGGGAGGTAGGAGAACAGATCTCCTGGAAGTACGACGAAAGGGAACGTCGCTTCTGAGGTGCCAGCAGATGCGGGTGGAATAAGGGAGTAGCTGTGGTTTTATAATAATAATAATAATAATAATAATAATAATAATAATAATAATAATAATAATAATATAACTTTGTAAAAAACATAGCTAAAAATAAAACTTTTGTAAAATAACCAGTTTGTACGGATGCCTAATATATATGTAATATCGAACGTCGAAAGGTCGACAATTTTGACTATACTTGTTAACGTGATTATGTGCAATTATTTTGTTATGTTTGGTTATTAATTATTTTATACTAATTACTTATATAAATTAATTACCAGATGGCACATGCTGGTAATGAACCCGATAATGAAGTTAATCAATCTGAGTATAAAAATGAAGATCAATTTCTGAATAGGCAAGATATCGAGAATATCGTTGCTCAAGGAATAGCCAATGCTATTCCAGCAATATTTGCTGCTGCCCAGAATCCAGTTGAACCTCAACAAATTCTTCCTAGCAAACGAACGCATGGCGACAATTTCAGTAATAGTGTAAACGTAGGCGGCAACAACAATAACAATAATAATAACGATAATACACTGCAAGCCCCAATCCTCAAAAGAATGAAAGCTGCAACGCCTGGTTGCACTTACAAAGAATTTCTTGCATGTAAACCAGCTGAATTTACAGGCAATGAAGGGGCGACTGCAGCACTGCGTTGGTTGGAGAAAACCGAAGCAGTAATTATGATAAGTAAATGTGTCGAGGAAGACAAAGTCATGTATGCGTCGTATCTTTTTAAAGAATGAGCGCTAGAATGGTGGAATACAGTACTTCAAGCCAAAGGAAGAAATATGGCCTATGCCATGAGTTGGTAAGAATTTAAGTAGCTAGTGGAAAGAAAATTTTGTCCCGAGTATGAAAAGGAACAAATGGAAAATGAATTTTTGAACCACCGGATGGTGGATGTAGACTGTCGAGGGTATACTTCGACATTCTTCAAATATGCGAGAGTGGTACCAACCCTGGCTTCGCCAGAACCGGTACTTATTTGTCGCTGTATTTTGGGATTGATTGGAGAAATTCAAGATATCGTCAAAGCTGCGAGACCCCGCACTATGGACGATGCTGTGGAATTAGCTAATACCCTAACTGACGGGCTGATCGTACAAGAGAAGAAAATCAGAAGAAGGAAGTAGCCCAAAAGATTACCCAAGGTTTTCGTGTGGGTAATCGTAATAATTTCAAGAGGAAGGGAACTGGGCAATCTTCCACTGTTCCATTCTGCAATGCCTGTAAAAGAAAGCATTTTGGAAAATGCAAGGGGTATTGCAATTTCTGCAAAATTCCAGGGCACCAAGAAGAAGATTGCAGGAAGAAGAAAGCAACAATCTGCTACAATTGTGGAGAAACTGGACATTTTAGGCCAGACTTCCCAAAACTAGTTAAACCAGCTGATAACAAAGCTAAACCTGCAGAAGGAACTACCAAAAAGAATGTAAGAGCCTTCCAGTTGACTGCTCAGGAAGAAGAGTTAATCCCTGACGTGATAGCTGGTACGTTCCTAGTTCACGACGTTTATGCAAAAGTATTATTTGACTCTGGTGCAAACCAAAGTTTTATAAATACTTCATTCTGCCAAACTCTTAAGCTACCTTTAACCAACCTTAGGCAGATTTTTACAGTCGAAACGGCAGATGGTAATTCTGTTCACATAGATAAAGTTTTGCGAGAAGAAAAGATAGAACTCTTAGGCCATAAATTCTCTGCAAACTTGTTACCTATTGTTGGTGCATTACGTCTGTCGACTTCGTCTTGTATCGAGTCTTGTACTAGAATTGTTAGATCAGGGCATGAAGTTCGAGAAATAGGGTTTAGTGGTAATTCCGCTTGAAGGAGGTAATTCCGCTTGAAAGTGTGTTGATGTAATTCCGTGCGGAATTAGATTCCGCTTGGAATCTAATTTCGTTTGAGTGTTTTTCAAGCGGAATTAGAAGTCTATAAATACCCTCCCAAGCGAAATCATTTGTAACTTTGAGATTTCCGGTACCAAACTGCTGCCGACGCGTCAATTGATCTGTATTGCTGTTAAATCAATAAAACAAGACGTTTAAGAGTGAAACAAGTTGTTTTACAAGTCTGTTTCTTTGTTTCCGCCTCTGAAACAGACAAGAATTCTTCTGATTGACTCGTTTGGGTCACGGATCGATCCTACAAGTGGTATCAGAGCTCAGGAAGAAGAGTTCTTACCAAAACAGCCATAATTTCTGACTTCTACACCTTCTTTTACAAAATTCACAAAATTTTACGGTCAAAATGGTCTGAATTTCACACATTATAAGCGAAACAGTGTTTTAACGAATCCTTGAAAATATTGGACCTTAATTCAGCTTAAAACTGGTAAAAACTGTAATTCCGTTTGAAAACCCGATCGAAAAAGATGACGTATGCACCTGATTCCGCTTGAACTTGTTATTCCGTTTGAAAAGTTCACCTTATTCCGCTTGAAATTACCTAATTCCGTTTCAGTGTGTAATTCCGTTTGAGAAAGTTCAAACGAAATTAGTAATTTCGTTTGAGAGTGGTATTCCGCTTGAACTAATTTCGTTTGAGATTGTTTTCCAAGTGATTTCGTTTCAACTGTGATTCCGTTTGAAAAGGAATTCCATTTGAGAGTTGATTCCGTTTGATAGTTGATTCCGTTTGACATTTGATTCCGTTTGAGGAGTAATTTCGCTTGGACTGATATTTCGTTTGAACGTGTAATTTTGTGAAACAATTTTTCTGAAAAATGGAAGAGGAATTCTACAATGCGTTTGCGACACCGATTGCTCCTGTTACTGCTGCCGAAACATTGTACAGTGAGAATGAAATTGGAACTCATCAAAAACCGCCAAAACTGATGTACATTGAAGATTTTCAAGGATGGAAAAATCGATTCGAGAACTGGGTGCAAGCTTACAAATTTGACGCATGGTGTTCATTGGAGAAAGATTACGAAAAACCGAAAAATGAACGTGGGCTTGAAAAGGGTTTCAGTGACTTTACAGAAATTGATAAATTGAAGTATACAAGTAAAAAAATGATGATTAGTATTCTTCAACAAGCGATTAAAGAAGACATCTTTGTTTTGCTCCAACATGAGGGTACTGCTAGGTCTATTTGGACGGCATTGATTCAAAAGTTCAAAGGAAGCGCAAATATGATAAAAAACAAAAAGGCGTTATTGAAGAAATCATTTGATATGTTTGCAGCTTTCGATCATGAAACAACAAAGATGACCATTGATAGATATTGTCACCTGGTATTGGAAATGGGAAGATTGGACATTAAGAAAGATGATGATGATGAATGGGTTGATAAACTTGCTAATGCATTACCACAGCAAACATGGGGAACTTATCTGTTGATTGTGAAACACATGAGAAAATCGGAAAATATGAATCTGGCACAGTTTATTCAAAAGATTGAAGAACACGAGTTGGATATTCAGAAAATGGCAATCATGAAGAATCCAAATGCTCAACAAGATGTCAGTTTATATTACAGAGGGAACAAGTTTAAGGCTACCCCCAGCCCTAGCCCAAAGATCCAAACTGGTTTTAGTGCTGACAATTCGTCTGGAACAAAGGGTAGTAATGTGACACAGAGTGGTGGATCTTCGTCTTCGTATTCAAGCTTTGATCCAAATCATACAACATCAAGTCCTCAAAGACAGAACTCAACAAATCTGCAGTGCAACATCACTTTGAACATTCAAAATGGTCAAAATTTGTCTCCAGAAATAGCCAAGCAACACATGGCATCACTCGTTGCTATGTTGGAATCTTATGAAAGTTTGATTGCTGGCAAGATTGGAAATCCGATGCTTACAAAAGAAGATTATGACCAAATTGATGCAGAGGAACTTGAGTTGATGGATGTGAAGTGGTGTTTCGCCAGTGCTGTTCGAAGAGCAGAAAAATTCACACAAGTTACTGGAAGAAATGACCTTCATGAATTGTCTACTTCACCGTTGGGTTTTGACAAATCTAAGGTTACATGTTTTCCTTACAAAGGAAAGGGACATTTTAAACGAGAATGCAAAAACAAAGAAGCAATAGGAAGACAAGATGGAAAGAATGATTATTATCAAAAGTCAATTTTTCATCAGATTGTTCAACAACCACAAATTGATCAACAACCACAAACTGCACATGCACGTGCCATTAAAGTAAAAGAGAAAAGAGCTTTGTTTGGTATAATTGATCAAGATGATGAATTTGTTGCAGAGGGATTTAGCTGGGATAAATATATTCCACCAGGTTCAGGTCTTGTTGCTAGAATTCTGGGTGAAGATGAGGCTAGTCAGAAAAGAATCCCGATTTTTCCAGATCTAGGAAGTGATATTGATACCGATGATGAGGAAGAATATCTTAACAAAGCTAGAAAAGGCATAGATCCTGACAGTTTTAATTTGTTTTTTGCAGATAAAGTTGAGTTGCTGAATCAAAAGAAGATTGCCAGATTGAGGAGAGAGCTGGAAGCAGCAAGAATCCTTGCTGATGAAAAAGCAAAGACGTAAGCTGGAGAAGCAAATGTTGATCAAGTAACTGAGAAAGTAGTAGAAAAAATCGTTGAAGTGGAGAAAGTGGTGGAGAAAATAGTTGAAGTTGAAAAAATAGTCGAAGTTGAGAAACTTGTCGAAGTTGAGAAAATCGTCGAGGTAGAAAAAATTGTTGAAGTTGAAAAACTCGTTGAAGTTGAAAAGAATATTGAGATTGAAAAGATAGTTGAAGTTATTAAACCTTGTCAGAAATGTGTGGAGTCTTGCACACATTGTGAGGAGAAAGACAAGAAGATTAGTGAGTTGGAAGAGCTGAAAGAAAATTTGTTGTCTGATTTGATGTATGTGAAAGAGTCATATGATGTTTTGAATAGAACCGTTGATGGTTTGAAAAAGACAAACTCAGAAATTGATGCTGCTATGTCAAAAATGAGCTCAACATTAATGATGAAGTAGAAGGTCATCAGTGAGTATATTGAAGACTGTGCTACGCTAAAGCAGGATTTAGAGCTTGAAAAGATTAAGAGTGAAAGGATTAAATGTTTGTTGTTGAGTTATACAACATGTGATTATTTGATTGATCGTGTTTATCCTACTGTTGCAGGTCTTGAAGCATTCAAGGAGGAAAAGACTGAAGATACTGATACTGGTAAGAAACAAAGTGTCAAGTATAACAGATGTCCGCCCCCGATCCATGAAAGTTATTCTCCCAGAAAGCCAAATGAGGAACGTGTAAATAAGGCTCTCAACATCAAGTTAAAGTCTGAAATCATTGATGAATTACCAGACAATATTGATGTCACATTCACAGCGTCTGACACTGATCATGACTCTGAGTTGTTAAAGAAAGTGGTCGATCATGTGTTGGATATGGATGAAGAGTCAAAACCGGAGTCTAAGTCTGAAAGTTCGAGTTCGTCAGAAAAGAGTCCGAGTTCACCGGTTAAACGGGTTTATAATAAAGAATTCCTGTTATCAAAATCTAATTTGAATGACGGATCGATCAAAGTAGCTTATACTTTGAATGATTCAGACAAATTATATTCTGATGAGGAATTTCCAATAAGAAGTGTCAAATCTGAAATGATCAAACAGGTTTTCAAATTAACAGAAATTAATGTTTCTGAAATAAAAGATTTAAATCTTCATGAAAAACCTAAAAAGTACACTTCAAGAGTTCAACGGAGATTGAACAAGAAAAAGGGTTACAGTTCTGGTTCAGGTTATCGAAAGAAACCAAACCATAACAGTAATTTCAAAAAACAAGGTTTAGGGTTTAATTCTTCGGAAAATTATAAAAATGAGAAAAATTATAAACCAAAAACAAAATTTGTTGCAGGAGGAAGTTCTGAAGATGAGCAGAAGAAACCATTCTGGAAAAAGTCAAATCAAGAGTTTCTTGCTGAAATAAGGAAGAATGTGAAGAAGTTTGCTCCAAGAGTTGACAGAAGAACCTGTTTCAAATGTCAAAAAGTTGGACATATTGCTTGGAATTGCCATGAGTCCAGTGATTCAAAACAGGGAATTTCTTCTAACTCTGAAGTGAAAAAGAAATGTGTTGATAAACCGTACAATCAACTGAGAAATCTAAAGTGTTTGAAAATTCAACTTTCGAAACTGGTGAAAGTTCAAAACGTTTTTACAAAAGAAAAGTTGATTTAAACAAACAAAGATGGATTGTAAAATCTGAGAGTAGTTCTGACAATGAATCTGATTCCATAAAATCAGAGCAGTCATTTGTTGAGAAGAAGATTGAGAATTCCGTTCCAGAGGTGAACGATGAAAATTTTCCAAAACTATCAAATTAAAATTTGAAGTTGAAAGTGGGTAAAACTGAAATTTCAGGTCAATTCTTTGCTGGTAAGAAAGAATTTGATGCTAAAAAAGTGTTTAATGGAAAAGTTAAACATATTTTTAGGAAGATGGTTGATGGAAAAGTGAAGGGTGCAAAAGAATTTTACAAATCAAAATGTTGGTGGGATAGATGTGTACCAGAATCTCCCAAGGCTGGTCAGGCTTGGGGAAAGTACTTCCTAATTAAAATCCGGACTTGCCGGAGCTTCCAGGTTGGTAAGCGTGGAGCAGGAATCGGCATCATTCTTGAAATGTTTGGTTGGTAAATCTACAGGTGATATCTTTATATTGTTATATTTTGATTTACAAGTGGTTTGGGTTGATAAGTGAACCTACAAGAGGTTGAAGAAGGTTTTCACTTTCAAATGGTAAAGCAAGGACATTAAATTGTACTTGTTTTTCCTACAAATGATTGAGAAACAATGTGATGAACCCCTAACCTACAAGTGGTGTATAAAATCAATAAAACTTATTTTCTGGAAAAACCATTTGATTAAAACAAACTTAAGTGTTTTGAAATCACAATGGGAAAATAGTTTGTTGAAATGGGGAGTTCTGATTATTTATGCCAAGTGGATGGCAATTTGAAGTAATTTGATATCAGTTGTCACTTTATTTGTACAGTTTGTTTTCAAATTTCCTTTAAATGCTTTTGAATTTTAGGGGGAGTAAGAATTTCTGAAAATCCAAAAATATTTGAAAATTTGAAAAAGTAAAAAACATGATAAAATGAAAAACGAGTTTTGTTGTAAAAAAGAGGAAATGATAGTACATCAGTGGACTATCACAGCATGCTAAAGAAATGGAAAGTCAAAAGTGATAAACGGTCTCACTGATGATGCGCCAACAGGTTTTTGCACATTTAGTAGATTGTGACGAGATATAAACCTAAATTCAAACTTGCTTATATCGTGGGTAACATCTCTCGGATATATGGGTAACCCCCGAAATCTTGTTTGAAGGACCCCTCTTTCTGAGATGCTAGGTCTTTATGTTTAGTGATATCTGGGGTATTATCCTGGGACTTCTGATTTTGCGGAAGCAATGGCCTAGTCCCCGGAGAATACTTTACCCTTGCTTGAAATAAAGTCAGCCCTCAGCATAAAAACTGATGAAACATTGAAAAATGATATTCATGTGTTGTTGTAAAAAAGATCCTCTAAAGGGGACCCACCAAAAGTCGAAGCCGTCATCTCTCTGCAGAACGGAAGTTCTGACCTGAGCTCTCACGGCCCTCGCATTTAACCCCTTACAGATATCATCTAGGTATACTCACCTGTAAGACTGAATATTGGGATCTGGATACGGAAGTATATTCTGAGGTGGCACACGCAAATAAGTTTAAGTCTCTAAAACATTAATCTCGTATATCGAAACAGTTAAACTTTGTGTGAGAATTTAAGTGGATCGGTATACTGACAATCTAAGTGAATCGTTTAGAACTAAAAATGTTTAAAGCTTAACGGTGTTGGTGATTTGTCTCAAATACTGATATGATCCTCTTACACAAACTAAAAAAATAGTGTGTGTGTATATTTCTTTACTGCATTTCATTTCTGTTATATAAAAATCCAAAAAGATTTTCGGAGTGTTTTAGCATAAATTTTGAAAAACTAAAAAAGATTTTAGCCAACTGATGTTGAAAAGCTAATTTTCAAAATTCCAAGTGCTGAACATGACGAACAAGTTTGGGAATGTGTTAAAAGAAAATGATATTCATACAAGTGATCATCAGTAATTAAAATTGTTATATCTTTAATTGATGTTTTGAACTGAAGTTATCAAGGGTTTAGCAGAGTTTAAATTTGTCAAATTTTAAATTTGTGAAACTTATGTTTTAGGTATAGAATTTGCAGGTTATGGCTATGCGAGAGCCAGGTTGCGATTCTTGAACCTGTAAACATGTGAGCAGAGTAAATGCCAGACTACGATCCCAGTACAACTTGAGGGGGAGTCTGTTAGAGAAGAGAAGCTATGAGGAATAGAGCCAGAAATTTGATCCTTGAAATTCAAGAAAAGGTTGAGGATGCTTACACTGTCAGATACTTTGAAGAGAAGCCCGAAGACTGATAAAGACTGAAGACGTTGAAGACTCGACACTGAAGACTCGTCAACATCCGAGGGGGAGTCTGTTGGTGCATTACGTCTGTCGACTTCGTCTTGTATCGAGTCTTGTACTAGAATTGTTAGATCATGGCACGAAGTTCGAGAAATAGGGTTTAGTGGTAATTCCGCTTGAAGGAGGTAATTCCGCTTGAAAGTGTGTTGATGTAATTCCGTGCGGAATTAGATTCCGCTTGGAATCTAATTTCGTTTGAGCGTGTTTCAAGCGGAATTAGAAGTCTATAAATACCCTCCCAAGCGAAATCATTTGTAACTTTGAGATTTCCGGTACCGAACTGCTACCGACGCGTCAATTGATCTGTATTGCTGTTAAATCAATAAAACAAGACGTTTAAGAGTGAAACAAGCTGTTTTACAAGTCTGTTTCTTTGTTTCCGCCTCTGAAACAGACAAGAATCCTTCTGATTGACTCGTTTGGGTCACGGATCGATCATACACCTATGAAGTTAGCCGAATTCGATGTAGTATTAGGAATGGATTGGTTAGTAGCCAACCATGCTCGAATTCTCTGTGATAAGAATTCCATAGAGATTCATACACCCACAGGAGAATTAGTAGTGATTACAGGAGATAAGCCACGAAAGCCACTGAAATTCATTTCAGTAATGAAGTTGGCCAGTTATTCAAGAAAACAAGAAATGGTGTATATGATTTCAGTAATCATTAACACGAAAGGTAAAGAACTTAAAGAAATTCCAGTAGTCTCAGAATACCCAGATGTATTCCCATAAGAACTAGCTGGATTACCACCTGATAGGGAAGTAGAATTTAGGATTCATCTAATTCCTGGAACTACACTCATCGCTAAGGCACCTTATCGGTTAGCACCCACTGAAATGCTAGAATTGAAAAGCAGTTAGATGAATTACTAAGCAAAGGATTCATACAACCTAGTTCATCCCCGTGGGGAGCTCCAGTGTTGTTTGTAAAGAAGAAGGATGGTTCAATGCGAATGTGTATCGATTATAGGGAATTGAATAAGGTTACAATTAAGAATCGATACCCATTACCTCTAATTGATGATCTTTTTGATCAATTGCAAGGAGCTAGATATTTTTCTAAGATAGATTTACGCTCTGGATATCATCAATTGAAGGTACAAGAAGAGGACATACCTAAAACTGCTTTCAGAACTAGGTATGGTCATTACGAGTTTACAATCATGCCCTTCAGACTAACGAATGCACCTGCAACATTCGTGGACATGATGAATAGAATCTGTAAAACTTACTTGGATAAATTTGTAATTGTCTTCATCGACGATATACTTATTTATTCAAAAAGCCAGGATGAACACTGTCAGCACTTGCATGCGCTCTTAACTTTGTTAAGAAAAGAGAAACTTTACGCCAAATTCTCGAAGTGTGAATTTTGACTACAAGAAGTGCAATTTTTAGGACACATGGTGAATCACGAAGGCATTCACGTAGATCCCTCTAAGATAGAAACAATTACCAAATGGAAGGTCCCACGGTCAGCTATGTAAGTTAGAAGTTTTCTAGGATTAGCTGGTTACTATAGACGATTTATTAAAGATTTTTCCAAAATAGTTGTACCATTAACTAAGCTAACCTGTAAAGCAGTTAAGTTTGAATTGGGACCTGGGCAAGAAGAAGCTTTTAAGACTTTAAAGCAAAAGTTAACAAACGCTCCAATTTTAGCCTTACCAGAAGGAACAGAAGATTTTGAAGTTTACTACGATGCTTCTAAACTAGGGTTAGGATGTGTGCTAATGCAACGCAAGAAGGTAATTGCGTATGCCTCAAGACAATTGAAAAAGCACTAGGAAAACTATACGACTCATGATTTAGAGTTAGGGGCCATAATTTTTGCCCTTAAGATTTGGAGACATTATCTGTACGGAAGTAAGTTTACTGTCTATACAGATCATAAAAGCTTAAGATACATATTTGGGCAAAAAGAATTAAACATGAGGCAAAGAAGGTGGATGGAGATTTTAAGTGATTACGACTGTAATATTCAATATCATGAAGGAAAGGCAAACGTAGTTGCAGATGCCTTAAGTCGTAAGTATCATGAGAAACAACGACGAGTTCGTGCTCTTAGATTAATCTATAGTTAGATTTAATGGAACAATTAAAGAACATTCAGGAAACAGTAATCAAGGATGATGCTGAAGGAATGAAAGGACGAATAAAAGAATTAAAGCAAGGAAATGATGGAATTTGGAGATTCCATAAGAAAAGGATTTGGGTACCTAAGCTGGGAGAATTAAGAAATAAGATTTTAGAGGAAGCCCATAAATCTTGGTATACCATGCATCCAGGTAACAATAAAATGCATCAAGATTTAAGGAATAATTTCTGGTGGATAGGAATGAAAAAGGACATAGCCAGATATGTTTCTAAATGTCTTACCTGTTCACAAGTTAAGGCAGAACACCAAAAACCCTCAGGTCTACTACAACAATTAGAAATGCCTGTATGGAAATGGGAACTTATAACAATGGACTTTGTTACTAAGTTACCCAAAACCAGAAAAGGTAATGATGCGGTTTGGGTAATTGTGGACCGATTAACCAAATCATCTCATTTTCTACCTATGAAAGAAACCTTTAGCTGTCACACCCTGGCTTTGCGGAAGCGTGGTTAATTTTGGTGTGACTTCTTAATACCATAGCTTAATCATAACAAGCTATATGAATTAAAAACCATGCAAGTCATCCATTAAGTTTTGAAAACAAAATACAGTACCATTGTTTTAACCAACAACCATAACCTTGTTCAACAACATTACAAACTAAAACATAACATAAACGTGGTTTAAGGACTGTGTCTTGTCCAGGAAAGAGACACATCCCCTAAACCCTGATGACTCCATGACAAGTGCAGCGGAAAACGTTCCATACCGTGCCAGATCCGTTTAATTTCCTGAAATACATGTGAGTTGAAAAATCAACAATAATGTTGAGCGAGTTCATGTGCAAGTGAGTAAGTAAAACACTTGTAAGTATAAAAGTTTCCTGGTATGTAGCAGTGTAAGAGGACTTGTGATCACCAATGGTTTGCAAGGCCATTAGCATGTTGTGAAATGCAAGTAGGAAAGACACACCCTAGCCGATTTTGCGTTGGGTACCAAGTCACTCCGGGTCCGTTCTGTTAGTCCTCCGAGAGGCCTGTTCTGTTGGGCCGGGAGCTGGGCTCGCTACACCCAGATAGATCTACCGCCTGAGTCCCTCGGTGTTCTAACTACCCATTCACACGATCTAAACCTCCTTACGTTATTCATACCGAGTATAATAGTACTTGTAAACAAAGTAACATGTATTTCACCCCCGCAGTTAAGAAAACTGAAAACAGTTAGAGAAAAGGGGGACATGAACTCACAGTGAATGCGCGTCTCTACCAAGTGTCTCCAATACAGTAAGCTGTGCAACGACCTACAAGTGCTAATCCTATTAGACGGACGGCCGTGCTTTAGCTTTATAGTTTATGTCTTTGGGAAATAGTTAGACAACTATTTCGTGTTTATGTTCCGTATACACTTGGTAGTTATACTTCTTCCCAAGGATGGGGGATACAATACAGGTGCGTAAGTTACGTTTTATCAATCTTGTGGTAATGTAATTACCGGTGTAACTTATATGTTTGTGGAAGCGTTCGAACAGTTTTTGGAATCATTAACGCTTGTAAATATTATTTTTACTCTAAAATAATATTTATGTATTTTCACAAAATAATCATAAACAGTGTTGTGACAAATATACTTATCACGTTAGTCTTTGTGAAAATCCCACCTCCGAATATTTAGTAAAATATAGTGCTGGCGAAATTTATGTTTCGAAAGTATGTTCAAAAATAGTTCTAACATTTGTTGTGTAAAAAGTCTAAGTGTTAGGTTTTTAGAAAATTTCGCCAGAGTTTCCTCTGTAACTGGAGGTGGCCACGCTTTCAAGCGTATCATTTTCTTTTAACAATTCAATACAACAACCTCTTTATTCAATCAAACAATTTCCGACACATCAAACTAGTCGACAAGTATGTAAATTTGCATAATCGTATGAACTTGTAGTTTTTCCGCATCTATAATGTAAATCACCTTTATATATGTAGATCTTTATATAAAGTAGCTTTAATCTTGTAAAAACCTCGTGTTTAGAGAAATCCGTCTTTACAACTTCTAGTCACTTTTCCCAAAAATAGATAATTGTCGGATCTTTTCATTTCACAAGTGTTTACACACTTGTGGTTTATAAAATCATATTTATTAGTGTAAGATCCATCTTTAGAAAAACATGATTTCTTTAAAGTGTGGTTTTTCAAAAATACCACTTGCAGATACGTAGATCCGCTAGTTTTAAACACCATTGTACCGGTTAAATCACTTTTACACAAGTAAAATATTTCTACACAAGTTCATGTATCTTGTGTGGTAGAGTTTCACCTTTAACCCTTGTATTTAGTCAAAAACGAGCTTATGTGAAGATACATGATCTTACAAAGTCGGGTTAAACGATGTCCCGAGCTACCACATCATAGATCGGGTCTCAATAATCACATATTTCAAGTCCTACGACTTTTACACAAGACATGTGTTATTAACCACCATTTTAGTAATTTTTACTAGACTTTTGATCATCAACTATCATTTTAACGAGATTCAACCGACAATATTCCTTTTACCCACTTTAGATGAGTGTAAAAACAAGTTTTAAATGATATACCTCTAGCTCAAGGCTAGGGAAGATCTTTGGCGAAAATGAGGTGGATAAAAGCTAACGGTAGAGGTTCTTCGTGTTCCGAGTGCACCAAAGCTCCTAATATGCGATCCTTGAAGTGTGTATGTTGTTGGAATGTGAAGAAACAAGGTCGAAAATATGGTGGTGGTGTGAGTGGGGTTTGGCCGAGATCCACAAAGAAAGAAAGAGAGTGGTTTTTGGTTTAGAGAAGTGATGGTGATCATGTATAACTCTTGTATTTTATAGACAAAAATCATGTGCTATTATCCAAAGGTTATTGTGCTAATTAGATATTAGACAACTATATTATAAAAATCAAGAGGGTACAATGTGTGTCCCCCATAGTTGGGGCCGAGTACAAAAGGGGGGGGGGTCTTGGTTCGGTTTTAAGTAGGTTAGTTAGGGCTTAGTTAGGTTAACTAAGTTAGTTTAGGTGTTTAACTTAGTTAGTAATATAAAGCGTGTTATGACGGGTGTTAGGATAATCAGAGACCCTAACTGGCTCAGAAAAATAAAAATAGTGAAAATACTAATATTTTCATGTTCCGGGTAAAGTCCGGGTGTCCGGTTGGATAGTAATCCGTTAAAGCCTTTTGTAACGCTTTAAAGTGTCGTTATTACATTTTTAGTGACACAATTTGTTTTCCCGACACTTTAGAAAGTGTCTAGTAATATTTTCTCATGTTCTGGCACTTTATTAGTCAGCTAGAAGCTGGATTATTTATTAAAGTGATGTGTTTGGTACTCAAAGTACGTTTCAGGCACATCCGAATCAGTGCATCTTATTCCTAGAGACGCGGTACCACAACCCTTATATCCCTACACTCACTACCAGTGTAGTCAAAATATATGAGGCTCTTAATAGGCCTTAGAGGCAGTATTTGCCTGATGCTGGTTATATCAGCATGTTCACTGTGTATCCGTTTAGTGCTACTGTGCTTTTTGTGCATCATGTTTGTCACTAGGGTTCAGCATGTAAATAATGTAGTGACAGCAAATAAAGTATGATGCAAGTAAGTGCATGTATCAGTATGCAGGTAGCAGTTTATCAGCTAGTTTCAACAAGCACAGTAATTAAGCAGTAATTAATCATTAATTAAGTTGTACGGATACCTGGTTTAGTGCGGGTTGTCACATTCTCCCCCCGTTAAATAAATTTCGTCTCGAAATTTAAGTTCTGCTTGTAGAAGCAGGGTTCCTAGGAAATAAGTGGGGGTATTTCTCTTTCATCCGGTCCTCACGTTCCCATGTGAATTCAGGACCATGTCTGGCATTCCAACGAACTTTGACGAGTTTGACACTGCTCCGGCGGGTCTTGTTAACTTTCCAATCTGTGACCTCGACAGGTTTTTCTACGAAGTGGAGCGTGTCGTCAATATGAATCTCGTCGGTAGGAATGGCAACGTCAACTTGAGTTGGACTTTTCTTTAAATTGGGTACATGAAATGTATCGTGAACACCATTCAGTTCAGTGGGTAGGTCCAACTTGTATGCTACTGTCCCAATTCTTTCCAGAATTCTGAAGGGACCAATGTAGCGCGGATTTAACTTTCCATGCTTACCAAAGCGTGCCACCCCCTTCCAGGGTGAAACCTTCAATAACAACATTTCTCCGACTTGGAAGTCCACATGCTTCCGGTTTGGATCCGCGTAGGCCTTTTGCCTGTGGCGAGCAGCTTCGATGCGTTTAAGTATTTGCGCAATCTTGTCTGTCGTCTCTTGGACGATCTCGGGACCAGCAAGCTGCCTATCACCCGCGTCAGACCAACATAGTGGTGATCGGCACTTGCGTCCGTATAGGGCTTCAAATGGCGCGACACCAATACTGGTGTGGTAGCTGTTGTTGTATGAAAATTCGACCAAAGGTAAGTGTTTATCCCAGCTACCGCCCAAATCTATAACACATGCCCTCAGCATGTCTTCCAAAGTTTGTATCGTTCGCTCGCTCTGGCCGTTAGTTTGCGGATGGAACGCAGTGCTCAGATTCAATTGTGAGCCAAAAGATTCTTGGAAAGATTGCCATATCCTTGACACAAACCTTCCGTCTCTATCAGAGATGATCGAGAGAGGTACCCCATGGCGTGCTATGATCTCTCTCATGTAAATTTCCGCAAGTTTACTAGTACTGTCTTTCTCCTTGATCGGCAGAAAGTGTGCGGATTTTGTTAGGCGGTCAACAATCACCCAAATCATATCATGGCCTCTTGGCGTTCTTGGCAGTTTTGTAACAAAATCCATTGAGATTTGTTCCCATTTCCACTTGGGAATCTCAGGTTGTTGCAGAAGTCCCGAAGGCTTCTGGTATTCCGTTTTAACCTTAGCGCACGTTAAACATTTGCTCACGTAAACAGCAACATCGCCTTTCATCCTAGGCCACCAATAATAATCTTTGAGATCCTGGTACATCTTATCCGATCCAGGGTGGATAGAGTACCGTGACTTGTGCGCTTCGTCGAAAATAACTTCCTTTAATCCACCAAACAGAGGAACCCAAATCCTTTTCTCAAAACATAACGTTCCTTCCTCGTTTGGTACCAAAAGCTTCTCCATTCCACGGAGATATTCTTCCTCAAGGTTTCCCTCCTTGAGAGCTTCCTTTTGTGCAGCACGAATGCGCAAGGAAAGATCGGTTCGTATGATCATTTCCAAAGCCCTAACCCTTATGGGCTTGATTCTTTCCTTACGACTTAGGGCATCGGCGACTACATTCGCCTTCCCTGGGTGATACTTTATCTCGCAGTCGTAGTCGTTCAATAATTCAACCCATCGTCTTTGCCTCATATTCAACTCCTTCTGGTTGAATATATGCTGTAGGCTTTTGTGATCTGTGAAGATTGTGCATTTCGTACCATACAGGTAGTGTCTCCAGATCTTTAAAGCGAAAACCACTGCGCCAAGCTCTAAATCGTGGGTGGTATAGTTCTTTTCGTGCACTATCAGTTGGCGTGATGCGTAAGCAATGACCTTTTGGTGTTGCATCAACACACCACCCAATCCCTGACGCGATGCGTCGCAGTATACCACGAAGTCATCAGTACCTTCTGGTAGAGCTAAGATTGGCGCGTTACAAAGCTTATCCTTCAATATCTGAAATGCTTCATCCTGTTTGATTCCCCAATCAAACGTCTTATCCTTCTGTGTGAGGAGCGTCAAAGGTTGAGCGATCTTTGAAAAGTCCTCGATGAACCTTCTATAGTAGCCAGCCAAACCCAAGAATTGTCGAATCTCGGTTGGCGTTGTAGGCGTTTCCCAATTCTTGATTGCCTCGATCTTTGTTGGGTCCACGTGGATTCCATCTCCATTCACCACATGCCCAAGGAATTGGACTTCGCATAGCCAAAACTCGCACTTGGAGAATTTGGCGTACAGTTGTTCCTTCTTTAACAGCTCCAAAATGGCTCTAAGATGTTGTTCGTGTTCAGCCTTCGTCTTTGAATAAATCAGGATGTCGTCGATGAATACAATCACGAACTTGTCCAGGTATGACTTGCAAACCCTATTCATTAGATCCATGAATACCGCAGGTGCGTTTATCAAACCAAATGGCATAACAAGGAACTCGTAGTGTCCATAACGAGTTCGGAAGGCTGTTTTCGGGATGCTTTCCTCCTGTACCCTTAATTGATGGTATCCAGATCGAAGATCGATCTTAGAGTAAAAGCTTGAACCTTGAAGTTGATCGAACAGATCGTCGATTCTTGGCAGAGGATATCTATCCTTGATCGTTAGCTTTTTCAGTTCTCTGTAGTTGATGTTTATTGAAAATCATCGTCCTTCCTTTTTTTTTTTTTTTTATGGGTAAAAGATGGGATTACCCCAAAAGGAAATTTTGGTCTGTTATCTTCCTTCTCTAACCATTGCTAACACTTCTCTGTCAGTCCTTGCATCTCCGAAAATGTAAGTTGCTATGATGCATCAACTACGGGTGCAGTGCCCGGAATTAAGTCGACGCGGGATTCGACTAATCGTGAGGAGATGATTCCGGCAAGCCTTCGAGGAAGACTTCGGGGTATTCTCCAATCACAAGGATACCTTTGAGTTTTGGTTCTTCGACTTCCTTTTCCATAACATGAGCCAAGAATGCAACACATCCTTTGTGCGAGAATTTTTGGGTCTTCTTATAATCCACAGGAGCGTATCCTGCTCCATGAGTCACGATCATTTCTTCGTTCGTTGTCGGGGCGCGGATGACAATCTCCGCACGGTTGTTCGTCAACAAGTCCATCACAATCATCACGTCGAAGTCTTCCAATCTCAACTGGCAATAGATCTAGCGTAAACTTACGCTCTCCGGGTTCTATCGTGCCGATTCCAGTTACCGCGTTGGCTTCCACTAGCTTCCCCTAAGCTAGTTCTAATGGGTACTGGAATAACTACTTACTCGCTACGTAAACCAATTATGTCCTTGAATACTAGAATTGTGAATCGTAAAATTTGCAACGGTAGTTGGCAATACAGATGCATAATATTGAGTAATGTGGGACGTACCGCTATCCATGCTTGGATCTCTGGCGTGCCTCCCTAGCTCCGACGGGGAGCTTTCATCCTTGCGCCTGATTGTCTTCGGGCAATATCTTCTGAAATGCTTTTTGCTTCCACAATTTAAACATCCTCGAGCACGCTTCTGTTCATCACTCATTCTGCCTTGACAATTAATGTTGTCGTTGTCCCCTTCGTGATTCTCACTACCATCCTGGCCCCCATTACTAAGTTTAGTATTTTGCCAACAAGTTTCCTTGACATGTCCCACCTTGCCATAGTTACCACAATTTCCATATTTGCATCGCCCGACATGATAACGTAAACAATTGTCGCACTTAGGTAGGATACCCTTGTAATCTTTTCCCTGTGGGCGACTTCCAAAACCACCACGGTTATTATCTTTATTCCCAAATCCTCCTTGGCCTCCCCGACCGGCAGGGGCCCAACAAGTGTCCTTCAAGTGACCACGTTTCCCACATACTTCGCATGTTTTCAGTCCACATTGGCCAGAATGATGACGCTGGCATGTGTTACACTTGGGCAGAGTGCCCATATAACCCTTTCCTTTGTTCTCATTATTCGTTCGGGTACCTTCAGTGAGCTTCCTTTTGTTCTTTCCGGATGGCTCTACCTGAGTCTCCTTGTCAGGGTCTGCAAGTTTTTCTAGTCTATTTGCTTCCGTAACGAGTGCCAATCCCATCTTACTTGCAACAATGGTTGTTGGTGGCGTAGATGCTGTTATCAAGCTCAAGACTTGAGGCGCCAGTTCCCAAATGAATTGTTCCAATCTCTTCCGTTCTGGTTTTACCAGGTATGGAACAATTTGTGACAGATCATGGAGTCGTTGCACGTACTCCAACACTTTCGGACCTTCCATCATGAGGCTCCGAAATTCATCTTCCCACTTCTGGGCTTCCGTGTGGGGGCAATACTTCTTATGCATCATTCCTTTCAACTCATCCCAAGTTAACGCGTATGCTGTAGTTAGGCCCATAGTTCGAACCCGAAGATTCCACCATAATCGGGCTCCATCTTGAAACAACTCAGAAACGTATGGGACCTGTTGTTCTGGCGTACAGCCACTCATTCGAAAGATGGATTCCATACTTTCAATCCATTTTACAAAATTTATGGCACCCCCAGTGCCGTCGAACTTCGGAGGCTTGTAGTTGAGGAAGTGCCAGTAGGAACAACCGTTATTTTCTGAGGTACCTTTGATTGGTTCGGAGCGTAGGGCCTCGTGCTGTGCTATAGCTGCAGCGATTATCTCTTTAAGTTCTGCCTCAGAGGTGGGCATGCGCATTTCGCGTCTTGGCGGCATCTTCTAAAAGATGTTTCACATAGGTTAGGTTACAGCAAGTGAAGTGTACGTATGCATTCAACAATACCAACACATAACATCTCATGTTATCAACAAATCAATCACATAACATCTTATGTCATAAATCAATCACCCATATTGATAGCCCCTGCAATGGTTGAGGGCCTTGAGGTAGTAACCATACCCCTGATCTGGGGTGCAAGTGTCCAAATGAATCGTTCAATCCTTTTGAACTCCGGTTTGACTAAGTAGGGGGGGGCGACCCTAGATAAGTCGTGCGATTGCTGGACAAGTTCAGGAATTTCTGGTTCGTCCATTTTCAAATTCCTGAATTCCACCTCAAGCTTCTAAATTCCAGTCTTAAAACAACATTTCTTCTCAATTGTTTCCTTGAGCTCGTCCCAGCTCAGTGCATAAGTAGCGTCTGTGCCAAGGGTCTGAACCTAGAGGTTCCATTAAGAGAGTGTGCCATCTAGAAAAATCCCTGAGATGTAGGTAACACTCTGTTGGCGATCAGTTACTCATCCTTAAAATGGAGTCGGTCTTTTCGGACCAACGAACAAATGCAACGGTGCCTCCTGTTCCGACAAAGTTCAAAGGCTTGCAGTTCAGGAACTGTTTATAGGTGCAGCCAGTTGGAGGGTTATCTCCAGTAATGCCATCGTTGTACTTAGAGTGGAGGACTTCATGTCGTGCATTTATCTGTGAGATGCGTTCTTGCAGCTCGTCTTCTGTCCTCAGTAATGTACCGGTGCTTGTGTCACGTCTGGGTGACATTCCCTTTTTGTCGAAATAGTGTGAAGCGGGTTGGACAATGTTTCAATTGTCTATGGGGTATATATAGCAACGTAAGCCATCATGTAATCACCCCATTTCACACGCAAATATACTCACTGTATAAGTGGGGAAGTAAATTCCTGAGCCTTCACATAGGCTTGTCAATTTGGCTTGTTGCTTGATATAGAATGAACTTGAGGCTACATCGCCTAGGTCATTAAGTTATTTCCTGCTGCATTGGTTATCATTAGCTTGACCTGCAGAGTCCACCAGGATTCCTGTGCACTACAAATCGTTATTACGTGGGCCCCCGTAATAATAAATTGTCTTGCACAGTTACCCCAAATTTTCTCTCATCCAAGCAGATGATCAATCAAGGAGCAACAGCCGGTGCATTGGCATGAACAGGGTCATACTCCAATGCGGGGTCAGGAGCAACGCCTAGCTCAGGGGCCACGGCTAGCTCCGAATCAAAAACTCCATCTCAAAATCAGCTGGATCAACAATCACAGGGGTTACAGGATCCCCCCAAGAACTGGTCTAAGTGCATGAATTCAATGTCATGGTCTGGATCAACACCAGGCGGAAAAAACAGAATTGTCCTCATAATCGCGATCAAACTCAAAGCTGTGTGTGGGATCCGGTGCAGCTGATGATGCCATATCAGGGTCGGCGTCGTGTAAGTGGTGCTGCATTCCCTGTATGTGCGAAGACGCGGATGTCAGAGACTCAAATGAGTCTGGGATAGGGGAATGAGTTTCCCCTGCAGGAGCGTCCGCATGCAGTAGTCTAATGCTAGCAGCGAGAGGGCCTTGCCCTCAAGTGGGTCCTCCTCTTAATAGTTCGATATCGTCTTTAGAGGCAATGTCGGAGGCATATCAACAACGAGATAAGCGGCAAGGGGCACAGGAGCAGGGATCACCGCCAGTGGCAAATTCCCAACAAGATGGCCATCAGTAGGCTCTGCTACGACTTCAGGCAGTGCACAAAGGGCTGAAAGTCGTCATTGTCTGTGCCGGTAGTATCAGAAATGTACACCTCGTGCCTCGTTGAACTATGTCGTCTGATACTATGGTCATGGGGTTTGTAGTGCCCATCTTTCTAGTATTTGATGAAAGCATAACGTTTGTAACACAAACACATATACGTATAATAATCAATCATATAATCAGTTAATCACATAAGTCACCAAGTAAGGTATCACATACTTCTCCTAGTCTTACTAGCCAATTTCATCCAGTCTACAAGACTGCTCTGTCCTTCACTTAAACCAAACCTCGATCCTCCAGATCGATCCTATAACAAACCAACGTGCTTAACTACCTCGATCACCTTGGTCCTCCAGACCGATCCTCAGCCCTCCAAGCTGAGCCTATAAATAATAAAATGTGCTCAACATTTGTTTGTAAAAAGTTGTGGATCTGGACTTAAGTGGTATGCAGAAAAATGTTTTCGTGAGAGCCCTAGTGATCATAGTCTAGACTCGAGAAAGAATCCTAGTTCGCTATGATCAGAGCTCTGATACCAAGCTGTCACACCCTGGCTTTGCGGAAGCGTGGTTAATTTTGGTGTGACTTCTTAATACCATAGCTTAATCATAACAAGCTATATGAATTAAAAACCTTGCAAGTCATCCATTAAGTTTTGAAAACAAAATACAGTACCATTGTTTTAACCAACAACCATAACCTTGTTCAACAACATTACAAACTAAAACATAACATAAACGTGGTTTAAGGACTGTGTCTTGTCCAGGAAAGAGACACATCCCCTAAACCCTGATGACTCCATGACAAGTGCAGCGGAAAACGTTCCATACCGTGCCAGATCCGTTTAATTTCCTGAAATACATGTGAGTTGAAAAATCAACAATAATGTTGAGCGAGTTCATGTGCAAGTGAGTAAGTAAAACACTTGTAAGTATAAAAGTTTCCTGGTATGTAGCAGTGTAAGAGGACTTGTGATCACCAATGGTTTGCAAGGCCATTAGCATGTTGTGAAATGCAAGTAGGAAAGACACACCCTAGCCGATTTTGCGTTGGGTACCAAGTCACTCCGGATCCGTTCTGTTAGTCCTCCGAGAGGCCTGTTCTGTTGGGCCGGGAGCTGGGCTCGCTACACCCAGATAGATCTACCGCCTGAGTCCCTCGGTGTTCTAACTACCCATTCACACGATCTAAACCTCCTTACGTTATTCATACCGAGTATAATAGTACTTGTAAACAAAGTAACATGTATTTCACCCCCGCAGTTAAGAAAACTGAAAACAGTTAGAGAAAAGGGGGACATGAACTCACAGTGAATGCGCGTCTCTACCAAGTGTCTCCAATACAGTAAGCTGTGCAACGACCTACAAGTGCTAATCCTATTAGACGGACGGCCGTGCTTTAGCTTTATAGTTTATGTCTTTGGGAAATAGTTAGACAACTATTTCGTGTTTATGTTCCGTATACACTTGGTAGTTATACTTCTTCCCAAGGATGGGGGATACAATACAGGTGCGTAAGTTACGTTTTATCAATCTTGTGGTAATGTAATTACCGGTGTAACTTATATGTTTGTGGAAGCGTTCGAACAGTTTTTGGAATCATTAACGCTTGTAAATATTATTTTTACTCTAAAATAATATTTATGTATTTTCACAAAATAATCATAAACAGTGTTGTGACAAATATACTTATCACGTTAGTCTTTGTGAAAATCCCACCTCCGAATATTTAGTAAAATATAGTGCTGGCGAAATTTATGTTTCGAAAGTATGTTCAAAAATAGTTCTAACATTTGTTGTGTAAAAAGTCTAAGTGTTAGGTTTTTAGAAAATTTCGCCAGAGTTTCCTCTGTAACTGGAGGTGGCCACGCTTTCAAGCGTATCATTTTCTTTTAACAATTCAATACAACAACCTCTTTATTCAATCAAACAATTTCCGACACATCAAACTAGTCGACAAGTATGTAAATTTGCATAATCGTATGAACTTGTAGTTTTTCCGCATCTATAATGTAAATCACCTTTATATATGTAGATCTTTATATAAAGTAGCTTTAATCTTGTAAAAACCTCGTGTTTAGAGAAATCCGTCTTTACAACTTCTAGTCACTTTTCCCAAAAATAGATAATTGTCGGATCTTTTCATTTCACAAGTGTTTACACACTTGTGGTTTATAAAATCATATTTATTAGTGTAAGATCCATCTTTAGAAAAACATGATTTCTTTAAAGTGTGGTTTTTCAAAAATACCACTTGCAGATACGTAGATCCGCTAGTTTTAAACACCATTGTACCGGTTAAATCACTTTTACACAAGTAAAATATTTCTACACAAGTTCATGTATCTTGTGTGGTAGAGTTTCACCTTTAACCCTTGTATTTAGTCAAAAACGAGCTTATGTGAAGATACATGATCTTACAAAGTCGGGTTAAACGATGTCCCGAGCTACCACATCATAGATCGGGTCTCAATAATCACATATTTCAAGTCCTACGACTTTTACACAAGACATGTGTTATTAACCACCATTTTAGTAATTTTTACTAGACTTTTGATCATCAACTATCATTTTAACGAGATTCAACCGACAATATTCCTTTTACCCACTTTAGATGAGTGTAAAAACAAGTTTTAAATGATATACCTCTAGCTCAAGGCTAGGGAAGATCTTTGGCGAAAATGAGGTGGATAAAAGCTAACGGTAGAGGTTCTTCGTGTTCCGAGTGCACCAAAGCTCCTAATATGCGATCCTTGAAGTGTGTATGTTGTTGGAATGTGAAGAAACAAGGTCGAAAATATGGTGGTGGTGTGAGTGGGGTTCGGCCGAGATCCACAAAGAAAGAAAGAGAGTGGTTTTTGGTTTAGAGAAGTGATGGTGATCATGTATAACTCTTGTATTTTATAGACAAAAATCATGTGCTATTATCCAAAGGTTATTGTGCTAATTAGATATTAGACAACTATATTATAAAAATCAAGAGGGTACAATGTGTGTCCCCCATAGTTGGGGCCGAGTACAAAAGGGGGGGGGTCTTGGTTCGGTTTTAAGTAGGTTAGTTAGGGCTTAGTTAGGTTAACTAAGTTAGTTTAGGTGTTTAACTTAGTTAGTAATATAAAGCGTGCTATGACGGGTGTTAGGATAATCAGAGACCCTAACTGGCTCAGAAAAATAAAAATAGTGAAAATACTAATATTTTCATGTTCCGGGTAAAGTCCGGGTGTCCGGTTGGATAGTAATCCGTTAAAGCCTTTTGTAACGCTTTAAAGTGTCGTTATTACATTTTTAGTGACACAATTTGTTTTCCCGACACTTTAGAAAGTGTCTAGTAATATTTTCTCATGTTCTGGCACTTTATTAGTCAGCTAGAAGCTGGATTATTTATTAAAGTGCTGTGTTTGGTACTCAAAGTACGTTTCAGGCACATCTGAATCAGTGCATCTTATTCCTAGAGACGCGGTACCACAACCCTTATATCCCTACACTCACTACCAGTGTAGTCAAAATATATGAGGCTCTTAACAGGCCTTAGAGGCAGTATTTGCCTGATGCTGGTTATATCAGCATGTTCACTGTGTATCCGTTTAGTGCTACTGTGCTTTTTGTGCATCATGTTTGTCACTAGGGTTCAGCATGTAAATATTGTAGTGACAGCAAATAAAGTATGATGCAAGTAAGTGCATGTATCAGTATGCAGGTAGCAGTTTATCAGCTAGTTTCAACAAGCACAGTAATTAAGCAGTAATTAATCATTAATTAAGTTGTACGGATACCTGGTTTAGTGCGGGTTGTCACATTAGCATGGAAAGATTAGCCAAATTGTATGTAGATGAGATAGTATCCTTACATGGAGTCCCACTCTCCATTGTGTCGGATAGAGATAGTCATTTCACTTCCCATTTCTGGACAAGTTTCCAGGAAGCAATGGGAACCCGACTAAATCTAAGCACTGCATATCATCCGCAAACAGACGGACAAAGTGAAAGGACGATCCAAACCCTGGAAGACATGCTCCGAGCATGTGTAATAGATTTTGGTGGAAATTGGGATGACCACCTACCCTTAATCGAATTCTCCTATAACAATAGTTATCATTCAAGTATCGAAGCTGCTCCGTTTGAAGCATTGTACGGACGTAAGTGTAGAACTCCAGTTTGTTGGGCAGAAATAGGAGAAAGTCAATTATCAGGTCCTGAAATAGTGCAAGAAACTACCGACAAAGTTACTCAAATCAAAGAAAGACTGAAGACGGCTCGAGATCGCCAGAAAAGTTATGCAGACAATAGACGGAAGCCGTTGGAATTCCAAGTGGGAGATAAGGTACTCTTGAAAGTTTCTCCTTGGAAAGGAGTAGTTCGGTTTGGTAAGAAAGGAAAGTTGAGCGCAAGATATGTAGGACCATTCCCAGTAATCCAATGTATAGGACCAGTTGCCTATCGCTTACAGTTACCAGAATAGTTGGCTGGAGTACATGATGTATTTCATGTATCCAACCTCAAGAAATGTTTATCTGATGAATCTCTGGTAGTACCTCTTCAAGACATAGAGGTAAATGAAAAGCTAAGGTTTGTTGAGAAGCCACTGCAAATAGAAGACAAAAAGATCAAGTTTCTCAAACACAAAAGATTGGTACTAGTCAAAGTCAAATGGGATTCCAAAAGAGGACCCGAATACACTTGGGAGTTGGAATCGGAGATAAAGCGAAAATATCCTCACTTATTTCAGTAAATCTCGAGGACGAGATTTTAAATAAGGTGGGGAGGATGTAAGGACCTTCAAAAATGTACCAAAACGACTCGTAAGTAGAAACCCGGACCCCTAAAACCCTAATCCGTATAAAAAATCAAGAAAATCATATTTTATACCTTCTCGCGGGCCGCGTAAAGAACAAGAGGGCCTTATGCGGGCCGCACCAACCCTAAGTTTGACCGGATAAGCATCCAGATCCACGAGGCATCCATCTGGCACCCCTACGCGTGACCCAGCAAACCTACACGTAGACTAGGTGGCCACGCGGGCCGCGTAAGGTTGAGCCTAAGGCTCACGCGGGCCGCGAGAAACCCATATTTCAGCTATAAATAGTTTGGATCAGGAGCAGTTCACTGGTGTCGACAAAAACTTTCAAAAACGAAATTCTACTGCTATAATTTGAAATTCACTTTCAAAATAGCGAGGTGCTGCTACGATACAGGGTATTAACTCGATCGCTGCTATGATTTAATGTCCGGTCGATTGAAACTATCCGACGAATGTTTAAGTGCTGCTCAAATTAGGGTTATACTTTGTCATTCGTCGTAAATTCGATGGATGTTTAAGTATTGCACTTTGTCATTCGTTGTGAGGGTTTTATCTCATGAGTTATCGTAAATGTTGTATTAGTTACTAACCTAGTTCGTGTGCATTGTTAATTAAATTAGGGTACAAGGCTAATCAGTAGGCTAAACTCTGCCCGTATAAATCTGCAATGTGAGTCATTCTCTTTTATAAAAAGTATTTTACAATACTCCATTTATTTTCAAAAGTTATAATTACAGGGATTAAGTCATGGTTATCTTGAATCACTGGCTAGTGGGGTATTGTGCACATTACTAATTTCTCACAGTTAGGCTAATAAATCCTAACTGTGATAATCGTCACTACTTGGGTAAAGACCCAATAGTGGTATGACCATCGTCACCAGGTGCCAGATAAAAATAAGATAAAAGCCATTGTAATCGCTCTTATGCTGTAATTTATAACTATGCGTCGTTTTATCAAAATGAATGATTCACCAGTATTTCCCCGCTGATAAAATATTTTTAAAACATGTTTCAGGCAACCTGCTGTAAATCAAGGAAAAACGTGCTACGGAGCACTAACAATCTTGAAGAGGTGGCTCAGTTAAAATAAATAAACATGTTTTATAAATCAGGGAATTTTCTAGTTAAATCTTCCGCTGTCGTATCAATTAATAAATACCACTGTCGTATCAATTAATAAATACCACGGGTTCCTGTCCCGCAGCTCCTGACCGGGTCAAACCGGGGCTGGGGCAGTGACATAGTGCATCCAAACACCCCCTAAAATTGCGTGTTATCCTTACACTAACACAACACAGCCTGCATCTTCAATTAACATAAATTACAAAATTAATTAACATATCCCATTAATAATTTCAACAAAACTCAAAGTAAATACTTGAAAATTGAGATTCTATTGGTTGCTTCACAACTACCACCATTAGGGTTTTCTTTCGAGATTAATTTTTTTACCAAACCCTACATATTAATTTTGATAAGTTTAAGATTATAGTAAAATATACAATGGAAAGACGAGCAATCGATCAAGAATTAATGGAAATCTTACATCTTTTTCTATTAGAGGAACTCTGTCACTTCGAAAAGAGATAATCGATCGGCTGGTCCAAGTGCTGGAGAGGGAGAATTAATCGGAATTATGGGATTGAAATCGTAGGGTTTTGGTGGCTTTTGGTGTGATATTAGTTTCATCCATCAAACCTTAATGATGTTATCAGTAATTGATTTCAGTTTCATGGGGAAGAATTGATTCAAAGTTGAATGTATTAGTAATTGCACTGGCATTTGCTTCTCCCCTATTCGACTGGTTGATTTCTTTGTAGCGGAGACATTGAATTGAGGGCAAAACTGGGAGAAAGGGTCGTGCTTTTAGGGAGGAACTCATGACCATTTGTCTGCCGTCTTAAAATTTTAAAGGAGATTACCATTTTGTACATTGGAGATGTATTATATAGTATTATAGATATAATGATGGTTGAATGTTAAATATAAATATAACACAAAGGGTATCGAGATTTCACATAAATAATGTACAGACAAAGTTACTCCATCCACTAAAAACGACATCACAAATTGACGAGTCACTTTTTTTCTTTATATTTTTATAATTGGTGAAACATTTTTGTTAAATTGGGAAAAGAGTAAAGTGTTATTTTAGTCCCTGTGATTTGGGTTGTTTTGTCAGTATAGTTCAAAGGTTTAATTTTCTTATCTATGGATCCAAAAAGGTTTCACCATTGTCATTTTGGTCTAACTGAGTTAACCCCATCCATATGTGTTAAGTCAGGCAAGTGCAATTTTGTGATTTCCTTTTTATTTTATTTATGGTTTTTATTAAACCCACCATAATTAAAAATAAAACAAATTAATATATATATATATATATATATATATATATATATAGGGAGAGGATCATGAGAAAACTAGATATAAATGAGAAAACTAAAAAACTAACCAAAAAAACACTAAAAATGAGGGGGGAGACTTTTAATGAAGGAGGGGTAAAATTGGAAAAAAAAATATATATAACTTTTCAAACATTTCCCATTTCTCCATACGTTATCATTTTAAAACAAAAATGGCACCATAAGATCACAAATTTTTGTATCTTTCATTCAAGTATATTCGAGCATATTTTTTATGACATAAAAAAAGATTTATGGTGTCGTCTTGTTTTCAATACTAATATTATGGTAGTACACATGTGCAATATAACATGTACTACAATTGCTTTACATGCTTAAAATTAGTTTTTTAAGTCTAGTTTAGCTTTTAGGGTTAGTTTTTTTGGAGGTTTAGGATTAGGTTTTTGGGTGTGAGGGGGAGGGGGGTTTAGGTTTTTGGGGGGTGGGGGTTTAGGTTTTTTTTATTGCATTACATGCTTAAAATTAGCTTTTTGAGTCTAGTTTAGCTTTTAGGGTTACTTTTTTTTGGAGGTTTAGGATTAGGATTAGGTTTTTGGGTGTGGGGGGGAGGGGGTTTAGGTTTTTTGGGGGGTGGGGGTGGGGGGTTTTAGGTTTTTTTCGGGTTTATATTTAGGGTTTAGTTTTAGGTTTTCGGGAGGGTGGGGGGGTTAGGCTTTTGGTGGGAGGGTGAATTTAGGTTTTTGGGGGGTGGGGGTGGGGGGTTTAGGTTTTTGGGGGTGTCGGTGGGGGTGGGTTAAGCTTTATGTATTAGTGCACATGTGCAGTACAACCAAAAAAAAAATTCTTTTTTTTTTGAAATTTTTTTTCCATACATAAAAAGTAGCGATTTTTTTAAAAAAAAATTGTAAAAAAAAAAAAAATTTGGTATGTTTTTAGGTTTTTTTTAGACTTTTTTTGTTAGTTTTTTGGTTTTCTCATTTAAACTAGTTTTCTCATGATCCATCCCCTATATATATATAGGGAGCCGCTAGAATGAGAACCACCACGAGTTATGAGAACCACGAGAACCAAGTGCCACGGAGGGGCGTTGACCACGAAATTTTTTTTACACCTAGATCCGTATATTTTAAGACCGGGTGTAAAAAAAAATTTTCAAACGGCGCGCCCGAGGGGGTAGTTTTTTACACCCAAAGTTTGTAAAAAAAAAAAAAAGAAAATAAAATTAAAAACACCAAACTTTGGGTGTAAAAAACTACCCCCTCGGGCGCGCCGTTTGAAAAAAAATTTTTACACCCGGTCTTAAAATATACGGATCTAGGTGTAAAAAAAATTTCGTGGTCAACGCCCCTCCGTGGCACTTGGTTCTCGTGGTTCTCATAACTCGTGGTAGTTCTCATTCTAGCGGCCCCCTATATATATATATATAGGGAGAAGATCATGCGAGAATCACCTCTTATTGCGAGAACCAATATGAACACAACCAAAAATGCCTAAAAATAGTTAAAAATCACACACAAATTTTTTTTTTGAATTTTTTTAATATTTTTTATAAAAAAATCGCTACTTTTCGAAGCCAAAATTTTTTTTTTTCTAAAAGTAGCGATTTTAACATAAAAAATATTAAAAAATTCAAAAAAAAAATTAGATTGTTTTTTGATTTTTTTAGATTTGTTTTATATTTTTTTAGGTTTTTTGGGGGTTTAGTTTTTAGCATTTTAGCTTGGGGGTGGGGTGGAGGGAGTTTAGGTTTTTGGGGGGTGGGGGAGGGGGGTTTAGGTTTGGGGGGGGGGGGGTGGGGTTAGGTTTTTTTAGGTTTTAGTTTTTAGCATTTAGCTTGGGGGGGGGGGGGGTTAGGTTTTTTTGGGGGGGAGGGTGGGGGGGTTTAGGTTTTTGGGGTGGGGGGGGGGGGGTGGGGGTTGGGTTTTTTTAGGTTTTTTTAGCTATTTTAGGTTGTGTTCACATTGGTTCTCGCGGTTCTCACAATAAAGGTGGTTCTCGCATGAGCTCCTCCCTATATATATATATATATATATATATATGTACGGGATCAGGAGAAAATGGGGAAAAAGTGTGAAAACAGTGAGAATGGATCCTGGCCGGCCACGTGGTATAGCGCGCTAAATTTTGTGCAGGGTTACGATTGTCATTGTCCACCTCCCGCTAAAATAATGGCGTTATGATTCTGTTCCAAACAAGATTTTAATAGAAATAGCGTACTCATCGATATGCTAGTTTTCGATGGCGTTTTTTTAAAGTATTTTTTTCGAAAGGAATTTATGTTTCAATGGCGTTCTATCGATATCCAACAGATATGGCGTTTTTGTGTATTTTACTTGTTTTAATTTAGGTTTTTAACCCTTTTTTAATGTTGTTTATGTTTGAATGGTTACTATTTGCTAATTATTCAAATCATGGTATTTTCATTAACATGTTTTATTTATTTTTATTACTAGTCATGGCGTTTTCATTGATTTCTCACATATTTGCACAAATATTATCGAAAATCACACAACAAAACATGTAGATGCAATAATCTAAAAAGCAAAGCACATAGTCAACATTAAAATTATACAATCCATGGCGTTTAAGCAAATCTACATATAGACTCATCCTTTCTTGTATTATCTTGTCTTCTGTTTGGTACAAATCATTTATTGTTTTCCCCCTTAAATCCAAGAACTTTCTTACAGATTTGGTCATTTGTATTCTGTTTTCATTTTCGCTATGAAGCAGAATTTTTACAATGTATTTCATCCTCAATTCATTTAGATGTCTTTGTTGTAGTTGATTTGGGGCACCTTCTTTTGCCAAACCACATGTCCAACCAGCTATCTGCCCCATATATGTTTCCATATGTCTCATTGCAAAAACCCCACAGTCGACCACGTTAGACGTTGTCCTCAACCCATCCAGCATACTTTTTTTCGATGCTGAGTTTATCCTCGTTAGCGTTGTTATCCAATACATCAACTCTTTTGTGTTTTATGTTGAAGCAGAAAACATAGAAATGTCTTGCCTATATTATTGGCACGGAGACCAGTTCATAATCTTTGATGTTTCTATCTTTTTGGTCTCCTTTAAAACGAGCGTTTTTCAAAACCGTTGCCATGTTTCTGTTGAATTCTTTGTATCGATAACTTACTTTCGTCATTTCATAGTATGCCGGTTGATTCTGTAATATCGAGTACCACATTTTAAATGACAGAATGGACACGTGGCAAAGACATAACGGTTTATAGTTGTAGATCTTCTAGAAGGCCTTAAATGCTTATCGTATGGCTTCATTCGATTGCAACCGGATGTGACGTGGCACAATCCTAGGCACTCATCTAAATCACGATGATGGTAGCAACTCAAAGAAAGATCTACACAAAACCACTTTCCACGTGGCATTTCCCTTGCCGTTGATCAGACCCACAGTCCGTGTGCGTGGACGTGAAGTTAGCTATTGACGGAAAGAGAAATAACTATCGACGGAAAAGTGCCCTCCGTTACTATCTCTGTCACACCTTTTTGGCGCCAAAATCCGGTTATAAATAAGAGACTTCAGGTATGATCTCAGAAGCTACTTTCACATACTCTCACTCTTACTACTTCATCCTTTTTCTTTGAGATCACAGTACTTATTCTCACGCCAGAGGGTGGTCACGGAGGGAACCCCCATTCTCCCCGTGGCGAGTGTAACGAATTTCTGTTTTGCAGTGTTCTCCGGTGAAGTAGTCCCCAACCATCGAATCCACGAGGAGATTAACCGTTTTTATGTAGAGACAAAACCCCTGATCTGATTGATTCCGATCAAATTAGATCCCTGTTTCTTCATTGGCGCCCACCGATTTTCTATTTTCATTTTCATCTTCTAGATCGATTCATGTCTTCCTTTTCTATTTTCAATGGCATAGAGTTCGTCAAATTACCCACCATGTCCTCGACCCAAGAACGGGGGCAGTTTGACCCGTGCTTCTCGTGTCGATGAAATCGTGAGAAAATTGTTTAACGACGATGAAGATATTCATCATGAGGAGAATCAGATGCACAATCCTGTTACCTCGGAAGTTCATAAACCACATCAAGAACATGTAACAACACCACATAATTTGCTAGAACCCTTACGTGCAAGAAAGCATTCTCAATCAAAATCCGATATATCTTAGATAAAACCAATACCCCTCTCGAGTCTCATGGTGTAAACAAGTTTACAAACAAGTGATTAATCAAGAAATAGTTACCATCCCACTAACCACAGATTCATTATCCAAGAAAATCAAGCATAATCAAGAACTCAACATCAATGAAACATTCATTATATAATCATGAAGATTCAAACATGAAAGAATACTAAAGATTCACACAAACAAGATTACAACATAAAGATTATTCAAGAAATAAGTTTATTACTAATATTACACAATACTACATTAAACTTAAACTAACATCAGCTCAATACTTGAATAATGATCAGAATACATGTATAAGAACAAGGAATCGAACCATAAACAAGCAAGGAATTGATGGGTTGGATCGGTTATGCTTCCACTCGATCTTGGTGCTTCAAATGGGTCTGATCAGGACTGCTTCGGAACCCAGAAATCACCCAGAAACATGGAGAAAAAACCCAACATTGAAACCAGTAGCGAATGGCTCTATTTATAGGCAATTTTTGGTTTGGCACGGCCGTGCCGATGGGTCGCACGGTCGTGCACTGGCACTTGTCGGGTGACATCATTTCTCCGATCCCAGGTCAGACAAGTGGACTAGTGGACAAGTTGTCTTGGTCATCAGTTTGGCACGGTCATGCCACTGGTCGCACAGTAGTGCGAGGTCATCAGAATGGTGATCAGAAATCAAGGCTCAGCTAGTGCTCAGTCATGCGGCTGGTCGCATGGTAGTGAGGTCTGAGTAAACAGAGGCACCTTGAGTCGCACTGTCAGTGCTTCCGAGGTCGAAGGACTCGCACGGTAGTGCGGTCAGATCGCACAGTCGTGCGACACCTGGCAGTATCAGATTTTTGTCTGTTTTATCAGAATTGCGTCAGAATTTCCCCGTTTTCATCAGATTTGTCTTTTGTACTTCGTTTAAGACCAGAAAATATAAAAGTAACTGATTTGGTACCTAAACGTCACGGTTTCAGTCAAAAATGCTTAAAACGGAAGTGTTTTGGGGGATAAAAACATGTATAATTTAACGTATATCAAACATCCCCACACTTGAACTTTGCTTGTCCTCAAGCAAACTTAAAATAAAGCAAGGAAACAAATCTAATTATTTACAGAGTTACTAATTTGTTTGGTGGTCAAATTTGTTTTCAAAAAGTCATCATCAAAGATTTAAAACAAACAAGCTTATTTGGATGTATGAAAAGATAGTCATAAAGCAATGATTCTACGTTCGATTGACTTAGCATGTAAATCCTTGCATTTCTCACGATGTTCAAACACACTCGGTTACATTTCTGAATCATACATATAATGTGTATGTAAAGCACTCGATGCTTGGTAAATGAATCATGTAATATCATAAGCTTGTCAAAAGATCTAATCTCCACCCATTTATATGTGAAAACATAAATCAAGAGGTCTTTTATGGGTTGTAAAGATAGGCTATGGTTAAGGGTATGGAATGGAAATTTGAAAGTGGCTAAAAGGTTAAAACTCGGCGGTTATTTTCTAGGATTCTGAACACACGTTGCTAAGCTATTGTGTATGTGTTTAGAGTTTATTCTTTTTACACTTTTACTCTCTATTTTCTTCTTAATGATTTTCCATAATCCTTATAGAGTGTTAAAACAAACCGTTTTGTGTTTTTTTTAAAGATTAGTATCAATGAGTACTAAAATTTACATCAATCTAGATAGCTATGGCCGAATTTTAACAAAAAAGGGTAAATATGAAAAGGTTATATTTGGTTAAGTGGGCTTAATATTTGGGTAAAATTTTTGAAAAATACAGAAAATAGGCTTAACATGGAGAGCTAATGGATAATATTGGGTGCGGGATATAAACAAAGAAAAAGGCTAACAAAAGGGTATCCTAAGTGTCTCTATCATTTCTATGCAATTTCACATATTCATGATCTTTGAAAAGTATACTAATGACAAGTTCTAAATTACATGAAACATCCGGCTCACTCATTTTCTGCAAAAACAAAGAAGCATTGACAAGAAAGCAGTAAAGGCTCAAAAATATGCTCACGTAAACGGAAGGAATGGGTATAAATATAAAGATAAACATGCAAGTCTTTCTTCTTGTTTTATCATGCTTTTAGTTATCTTTTTCAAAAATCAATATGGCTTTTCGGTTTTTATCAAATTTGATGTTTTTGAAAGAACACAAGTGACCATTTTTGTTTTATTTTCTGAAAATAAATATGTACAAAAATGAGGACATGAGGACAACCAAGGATAAACAAAGTTAAAACCTTTAAACCCCTCCCCACACTTGAACTTCACATTGTCCCTAATGTGAAATACATATTAGTTAAGCAATTATAAAGAGCTAAACTAATAATGTGAAAAGGGAAAGAGGTACTCCCTCAGAGTTGAAGTTGACTCATTTGAGTAGACTTTTTATTGAAGTCTTCTCAACTCTGTGTGCGTTCTTTACAAATCTGCCAAGTATGTCACTTGCTAAAACAACAACCAATACCATTGATTAAAATGTTAGATAACCAAACCCAATCTGTTATTCAAGCGAAACAAACATACCACTTAAACATTTAAAAACAGACATAAAGTTTTAAAAATCCCAAATAAAATAAAGTACTAAATAGAAATAAGATAAACTACGATAAAATACCAGTTTTTCTTAATAGTCCGCTCTACCTCCTCCTACTCCTCATCATCATCATCATCGTGGTGGCGTGTTCCAGATGAACCTGCCCCGTAGTTACCTAGGTTTCCAAATGGAACTGTGGAGGCTCTCCGAAGTGGCTAGGATAGACGTTTTGTAGCCCTCCGAAGATATAAGAAAAGCCTGCATACATCTCCTCCCTCATGGTGTCCTGAGTCGCTCGCATAGTCTCCTGAGTGGCTCTTATTATGTCTTGAGTCCCCTGCATGTGTTGGAACTGCTGGTATAACTCGGGATAGGAAGGGATACCTGGAGGCCAGTTCTGCTGTGGCAGATATTCATACTGATGTTGGGGTTGGTCATGTTGTGGCTACTGATGCTGGTGACCTGGTGGTGGTTCTAGTACCTGATGTTCGTGCATCTCGATGTCTTCGTCCTGTGGTGGTATTGGATCCCATATCTCTCCATTTAGACCTCTTAGTCTCGGACCATTGTCTGTATCCACTACTAGACCCGTTCCTTTCAAAGACTTCATGTCTACATCCCCTCTTGCATGAACCATTGTGAGACCACTGACTACTTCATCTGTTATAATTCCCATGTTGTATGCCAGCTGAGTCACATATTCACCACCATGGATCTCGCTGCTTGCAATCCTCCCCGGGCTATTCAAGAAAAATTCAGCCATTCTGGCGGCGAGGTTAACATGCACTCCATTCACTATTGAATATAAGAAAAGAAGATCTAGAGTGGGACAGTTTCCCGCACTGTCCATGCGTCCACAAATGGTGTGACTCATGACCTGATGAATGACCCTAAGAAGCGGGTCATGTAGTCATGATGCTTTTACTTTCCTAGCATCATAGGGTGGCCCATCTGCCACTTGTGCCCAAAAATCAGCTCGTTGCTGGTCACTATCAAACTTGTAAATGTTGGTTAAAAGGTTGGAATCAAGTTCTTCATTTGAGTATATTCCTAGCCTTCTCCCCAATTTAGCAACTGACCATTTATGGCATTTTCTACCCAGCCTGAATTGTATCGTCTGTGCATTCTTAAAGTCTGGATTGTCGCTTCTTGGTTTGTCATAGGAGTATGAAGTGAAAATTTCAAGTTTAAGCTCGAGATACACAAGTCGTTCAATGTTTAACAACCTTGACATAGGATACAAAATCATGTTGGATAATCTTTCGTCTTGGTTTAGGGCTGTCATGGTGGTCCAATTTATCCTTCTTGGTTCCCCGATTTTCCCCCGTCGATTCCATAAGGCCTCCAATTTTGCAATACATGGACGGTCCTTCGTTTTGTTTTGGTCAAACTCGAGGAATCAGTGGTTCATCTGCATACAGGAATACAACAAAGTAAGAGCAGAATAAAAAATTTTAAGTGTTGCCACCAGAACAGGCTGTTTACGACATTCTGTCGTCGTTTCAGCAAACGCACGATCGTGCGTCTCAACCGCACTACCTTGCCATTCCGAGATCGTTGACTGGTTGTTGTCGGCAACTGTTGTTGCACTGTCGTGCCGAATTTGGCACAATCGTGCATCTCGGAATCGTAGTTCTGGTTCACTGGTTTGGTTATGATTTCGTATGGACATCAAATCAATGATCAGAACTATCGATTTAGCCTCAAACATTCAAGAACAAGGGTTTATTTGACTTTATGAAGAAAACCCCCCAAATTTTTTTGATTCAGAACCCCAGATCTACATCACAAACTAGATTAAATCTGAAAAACAAGTAGGAAACATACCTTGGATGAAGATTGGAGTGAATTCTAAGCAAAAATTGGTTGATTTTAGGGTGTGGGCAACCTGGAACTCCCGTGTGGCTGTTACGGTTTTGAAATAATGTGAAAATTTTACCTCAAGTTCGCTTAAATACCCCCTTTTTACTGTTGAGATTTTTACTCGCACGGTCGTGCGACCTGTCACACGGTCGTGCCAATCCTAGTGGCACTCCGGTTTGACTGACAGTGTAGCAGTGCACGGTAGTGCAGTCGGATCGCATGGTAGTGCGACTCCTATGACTGTCCGGTGCATTAGTTCTGGTCTGGTATGATTACGAAGTGCATGACCGTTCCAGTGACCGCACGGTCGTGCGTCATCTGGGCATTTTCTGGTCAGATTTAACAGCAAGCTGTTAACTTCGTATTTTCGCCTATTTTTTCCATTTTTGCAAGATTTTGTATATTTTAACAGTAAATCAACTTCAAAACCTCAAAAGTTATGGATCAAACATGTATGTACCTACGTTTAAATCGAAAAATTAACGAACTAGGAAATAAATATTTTGAACTAATATGTACAAAGTTATCAATAGCGTGTGAAAACACGCTCGCTAAATTTGTCAGCGAGTCGATAGCTAGACTCATTCTCCCCACACTTGTTTCAAGCGTGCGGGGCGTGGAGTTCGAGAATTTCCTCCACCGAGTCAACCGGTCCTTTGATAAAAAATTTTAATCGATGACCGTTGACTTTGAAAATCTCCCCGCTCAAGTTTTCGATGATGACGGCTCCGTATGGAAATACCTCTTTGACCGTGTATGGACCCGTCCATCGGGAATTTAGCTTTCCGGGGAATAAACGCAGCCGTGAGGAGTATAACAAGACAAGATTTCCTACGCGGAAATCTGTATGTTCTCTCAATCTTTTGTCATGAAACCTCTTGATTTGTTCTTTGTACCTGCTAGACCTTTCGTAGGCATGGTTTCTTAGCTCCTCGAGCTCGTGGATCTGTAGAAAACAGGCTTCACCTCCGCTTTTCAAATCCATGTTTGCCGTTTTCAAGGCCCAGAATACCTTGTGTTCTAGCTCGACTGGTAGATGACAGGCTTTTCTGTAAACCAACCCAAAGGGAGTGGTCCCGATAGGTGTCTTGAATGTTGTCCTAAAAGCCCACAGATCGTCATCTAACTTGTCTGACCAATCCTAGCGGTTTTGATTAATGGACCGCTCAAGGATTCTTTTCAAACCCCGATTTGTGACCTCCACTTGCCCGCTCATTTGAAAAAAAAGGTATGGCATAGCCATTCTATGATGAACACCATAACGGGACAAGGCTCGTTCTAATTGTGCATTACAAAAATGTGTTCCTCGGTCACTGATTAGTGCTTTTGGAGCACCTAATCGGGTAAACAAACTTTTTAAGAACCTCACAACCACTCTAGCATCGTTTGTGGGCAAAGCTTGTGCTTCGGCCCATTTTGAGACATAGTCTACAGCAACTAGGATGTATTTATTTCCTTGTGAGGCTGGAAAAGGTCCCATGAAGTCGATACCCCATATATCAAAGACTTCACAGACTTGCATTGGATGTTGAGGCATTTCATTACATGCGGAGATATTTTTTCCCTTTGGCAAGCATCACACGTACCAACCTATTTATGCGTGTCACGAAAGATGGTGGGCCAATAAAACCCAGAGTACTTTCTTTGCTGTGTAGTTCACTCCATGATGACCTCTGGTGGGCCTTTTGTGACAGTGGCGTAAGATGCTAGCTGCCTCCTCTCCAAATACACATCTTCGGATCACCTGATCGGCTCCGACCCTAAACAAGTATGGTTCATCCCAAATATAATACTTTAGGTCTACGAAAAACTTCCTCTTTTGCTGATATGATAATCCTTTGATAAGGATTCCACATGCGAGGTAGTTTGCAAAGTCGGCGAACCAAGGTGACTCGTCATTCATCTCGATACTCAAAAGGAATTCGTGGGGGAAATTGTCATTTATTGGTTCCTCCAGCGAATTTTCCGAATTACCATGCTCGAGAGATGGTCGGCTGCAACATTTAAAGCACCCTTTTTGTCTTGGATCTCAATGTTGAATTCTTGTAGTAACAAGATCCATCTGATAAGACGTGGTTTTGCGTCCTGTTTACTAAAAAGGTATTTGATAGTTGCATGATCCATATACACAATTGTTTTGGACAACACAAGGTACGACCTGAATTTGTCGAAAGCATAAACTACTGCCAAAAGCTCTTTATCTGTAGTCGTGTAATGCTCCTGAGCATCATGTAGAGTTTTGCTGGCATAGTAAATAGGATGAAAATGCTTATCCCTTCGTTGTCCTAAGACTGCTCCTATTACGAAATCACTTGCATCCCACATTATCTCAAATGGCAACGCCCTGTCTGGTGCAACTAGAATAGGGGCTTCAATAAGCCTCTGCTTCATTTGTTTGAATGCCTTCATGCATTCGTCTGAAAACACAAACGGAGCATCTTTTTCTAACAAATAGGTCATAGGTCTTGCGATGTTTGAAAAGTCTTTTATGAATCGCCTATAGAACCCTGCATGACCCAGGAAACTTCTAATTGCTCTGACCGAGGTAGGGGGAGGAAGTTTAGAAATGATATCCACTTTTGCTGGATCAACTTCCAACCTGGCTTCAGAAATTTTGTGCCCGAGAACTACCCCTTCCTTCACCATGAAGTGGCATTTCTCTCAGTTAAGCACAAGATTAGTTTCCTCACATCTTATTAACATCTTTTCAGATTTCCAAGACACTGATTGAAAGAACTCCCAGACACAGAGAAATCATCCATGAATACTTCCATGGAGTCTTCAATCATGTCATCGAAAATGGCTACCATGCAGTGCTGAAATGTGGCTGGTGCATTACACGGCCCAAAAGGCATACGTCGGTAGGCAAATGTGCCGAAAGGACATGTGAAAGTAGTCTTTTCCTGGTCCTCAAGAGCGATAGGATTTTGAAAGTATCCAGAGAACCCATCCATAAAACAAAAAAAACCTTCCTCGATAGACGTTCCAACATCTGGGCGATGAATGGAAGCAGGAAGTGGTCCTTACAGGTGGCATCATTGAGTTTGCGGTAATCGATGCAAACTCGCCATCTGGTGACGGTATGGGTAGGAATAAGTTCATTCCTATCATTTGGGAGTACAGTAATACCACCTTTCTTGGGTACTACTTGCACCGGACTTACCTAATCAAAATCAGATATAGGATAAATCAGCCCTGCATCTAACAACTTGATTACTTCTTTCTTTACCACGTCTTGCATATTAGGATTCAAATGCCTTTGATGTTGTGCACTAGGCTTGTAATCGTCCTCCATTAGAATCTTATGAGTGCAAAAAGAAGGATTAATGCCTTTGATATCCATAATCTTCCACGCCATGGCTTTCTTTTGAAGCTTTAGAACCTCGAGAAGCTGTCTATTTTCCTCTTTTGCTAAAGATGATGAAATGATGACTGGCAAGCGACACTCCTCATCTAGAAATGCATACTCGAGATGCGGTAGGAGTTCTTTTAACTACAACGAAGGTGGGTCTTCAACCGAACGTTTTGACTTTTCTTCAACTTCACGGTCAATCTCCACAGATTGATCTGGACTTTGGGAACCATCATCACCGATTTGGCAAACCGGCTGCTCAATTCTGTGGCCTTCCTGCGAAATGTCATCTTGGTTCTCACACAACAGATGTGTGTCGTATCGATTTCTTCAATCATACCTTGGAAATGAGAGCTTACACAAGTATTGACAATGTCGACATAGGAAATCATGTCATCGTGACTTTGCGGATGTTGCATTGATATTTTAATATCAAAAGTTACATGCTCGTCATTTACTCGGAGCGTGATTTGGCCACCTGCCACATCAACAATCATCCTCGCAGTATTGAGGAACGGGCGTCCAAGTGTTAATGACACTTTTGAGTCTTCGTCCATGTCTAAAATAACAAAATCCACTGGAAACACGAATTTATCAATTTTAACAAGCATATTTTCAACGAATCCACGCGGATACTTGATTGAATGATCTGCAATGCGAATGCTCATTCTAGTGGGTGAAGGTTCACCCAGATCTAATTTAGCAAAAACCTTATGAGGCTTAAGATTTATGCTCGCTCCTAAATCAGCTAATGTTTGACTCATAGACATGCTACCAAAGAGGCAGGGAAGAGTAAAACTGCCCAGATCTCCAATCTTATCAGGTAAACGGTTTTGGAGAAGGGATGAACAGTTTTCATTCATCAACACACAAGACAATCTTTCAATTTTCTGATTGTTTGTGAGGATGTCTTTTAAGAACTTTGCGTATTTAGGCATTTGAGCCAACGCCTCAACAAATGGTATGTTTATATGCAATTGTTTAAACATTTCTAAAAACTTACCATGTTGTTCATCGTTCCTCTGCTTCTTCAGTCTGCTTGGATATAGAACTGGAGGAGCATAATCTGCTACTAGCTCCTAGAGCTGTGCTGTACTTGCTGGGACTCGCCTAGCGTGCACCTTGTCTGAAGCATCAGTATGGACCATCTTAGTGATCGGTGGTTTGTCCGATTTTTCAGGTCCCGTGGTTTTACCACTCCTCGTCATTACTGCATTAACATACCCTCTCGGGTTTGGTTCTGTGTTACCTGGAACACTACCTTGAGGTCTTTCAGACAACATCTTGGCCAATTGGCTGACTAGATTCTCAATGGTTTGTATGAAGCCTTCTAGCTCCGCATTTCCCCTTCTTGCGCCCTGAAACACTCCTCATGTTGCTTGTCGTTTCTCAGATATTTGATTGGCATTGTTGGAGTTGTTCAATAGCTGCGCCATCATCTCTTCTAATTTTGAGTTGTTTTGAGAGACTTGTGGCTGGGAAGTGCTTCCTGAACCTAAATTATTGTAACGCGGCTGGAAAGATTGCCCCTAAGGCTGAAAAGATTGCCCTTGGGGCTGTTGTGGCACGGGAGCACATTGAGCGTATCTGATTGGGTTTTGGTTATTAAAGTTTGATTTCCACCCAAAGTTTGGGTGATTTCTCCAACCTGGATTGTACGTGTTGCTATAGGGGTTATTTTGGGGCCTAATTTGATTGCCCAAATAGTCCACCCTTTCGTGGCCTGTAAACATAACACCCTGCTCACAAGTACCTGGCTCGTGTGACACTCCAAACTGCCCACATGATGATTGTACCTGCGAAACGTTCTGAGCTTGATCAAACCTTGCTGCCAAAGATCCAATCTGCGCTGCAAGAGCTGTATACGTATCCACCTGATGAACTCCAGGAATAGATGATGCTTTATTTCGCACTCCACTGTGACGAGAACTCGACTTCAATGTAGTTTTTTCTATAATTGCATAGGCTTCAGTTGGTGTTTTAGTTCCAAGATCGCCTCCTGCATACACGTATATGCATTCTTGTGAGTCGTAGTTGAGTCCTTGGTAGAAGTTCAACACAAGTTTCCTTTTGGACAATCCGTGATATGGGACATCGATCAGAAGATCTTTGAACCTCTCCCAAGCTGCGTGTAGAGATTCTCCTTCGTCCTGTTTGAATGTCATGGTACAGTTCTTTAGCTTAGCTGTCTTTTCCAGAGGGAAGTATTTTTGCATAAAAAGATCTGCCATCTCGTTCCAAGTCGTGATGGAACATGCTGGAAGTGACAAAAGCCAAGATCGTGCTTTGTCTCGCAAAGAAATGGAAAGAGTCGCAAATGAATTGCGTCTTCATGATCCTTCCCATCAAACTGCACAGAATTTTGTAACATATTAATTATACTAGATTTAATTTCAAAACTCGGTGCTGCTATTGTAGGTCGGGTGATGCTTGGTAGCAAGCCCTCTCCTCCTGGATGGCTGGTCTCATTCAAAGGCTGGTCGTCCTCCGCCATCATGCTTACTCTTTCGTCCTTTGAACTCTCGCTGTCAGATAGTATCACTGGTTCGTCGATTGCAGCCACAATCCTTTGTGCAACAACAAGCGATCTTTCGCGAAGCCGCCTACTTCTTCTTAAGTTATTTTATGGTTCGTTAGCTAACTCAGCTATAGCGGGTACAGGGGTTGTGGACATTAACCTGCAAGAAATAATGAATGCAATATACGGAAAAAGAACATAATAATTGTTTTGGTCAAAAATTACCGAAGCAATTAAGTGATCAAATTAGTTAAGTGAGGTAGTGTGCTAGAAAAGTGTGTCGAAAATATGTTATGCAAGTTACTTGCAAAAACAGTTTCAGGATACAGCTCAGGATATAGAGCTGTATCTTTGATCAAACGATGAGCAAAAATGTAAAGGGTGACACAGGATGTACGAGGAAAGCCCTTGATCAATTTAGATCGCCGGCACAAAACCTCGGGAGCTGACAATCGCAGCTGCCTTGTTATTCTATTACTTCAAATATCAAGATACAGTGCAGGATGTGGTGCGGATCAACTAGGTGTTACAAAGTAATTTGAATACAAGTGTTTGTGTGTAGTGTTTGCAGTGAGCTAGAGAGCAAAAGTGTTCGAATGTGTGTGTATGAGTTGCGTGCCTTAATCTGATCCGCCCCCATCTATTTATAGTAAAAGAAGTGTAACAAACTATCCTAATAAACCGGGATCCGGCGAATATTCTCTACTCGAACGTTGTAGACCTGGTCTTTCGGGTTCAACGTCTCTCACATAACAGATACGCCCGAGTCTTGAGGAGAAGAAGTCCATCTGACCGTTAGTAACCCACAGCCTCTAACCTGCACGTGGTTAATTCAATTAACCTCAGGATATCGCCCAGGATGTTAGCAATATCCCAGTCCAGTATCCTGGTCACAAATAAACAATTAAAAGCAGGATATTAGTCAAGATATGTACGCTCAGAAAATGACCTATAACAATTGTCCCCAAATATATCTGTTGGTATACCAATCCAACGGATATATTTTAGAAATTCTATCTCGTAATTCAAGGCAATTAAATCGAGACGACGGTCAATATCACATCATAACCTCCAACGCGCTTTTAACTCGATGGAGATCTATAATACCCCTATATATTCTCTCTTCTTGTTTGAAAAGCAGATATCTCCAACAGAGTCTTCAGGTAATTCCCTATTTCTCATTCACTTTCTGTCAATCTGTCTTCCCTTATTCGTAATGGCTGCCAGAACTCATTCCCAAACCGGTGAATCGTCCGAGACCTTCACTCAGCAGAATCTTCTCAAAAATCCCGAAAAGGAGGTCTGTGCTTTTGACAACGCAGACATTGCGGCTTTGAGAGCTTCCGGTGCTTTTCCTGATAACACGGTCTTTAGACCGTTCGATCGGTCAATTCGATCGGATGTTTCTTCTGCTGGTTGGGTTTGCTTTCCAGCATACCCTTTTTCGCTAGGTCTTCGATACCCTTTTCCCGAATTCATGATGCAATTCTTCTGGACCACCGGTATCTCTTTTGCTCAAACCATGCCCATGGTCTGGAGGGTATTAATCGTGCTTAACCAAATTAAAAACCTTCACTGTCCCGACCTTTGTATCGAAGATCTGCCAATTGCTTATCGCCTCCGATCCCACGGCTCTAGCCGGTTTTTTCTTTTTTCGACTTCCAACAAACCACTTATTCTTAAAGCCATCAAAAAACGAAGACGGATGGCAACGCAAGTTTTTCTTTGTCAAACGAGACTCCATTGATGAAGGTGCTAACCTTCCGGTGGAGTGGTTAACCACCGGTAGGATTACGAATGTTCACATGTAGCTTTAGACTGTTATCTTTTGCTAATATCCTTCTTTTTGATTCCTTTGCAGTAAATTTCAAGGAAGTAGCTCCCCCTACTGCGGAATCAGAGAAAAGAATCAAGACGGTTTACCAATTACCTGCGAGCGACAGGAGTTTTACCACACATATCCCGAGTTCCAGTCAATACTCCTCATCTGAAATGTCTGGTAAGGAATACTTTTAAAATAATTAGTCAACAAAATATAATAACATAAAGGGTAATAATGATGTAAAACTTTTCCCTTTATGCAACACCGGCCAAGATCCCTGAAGTCTTTGACCTCGACGAGTTGGACAGTTATTCTGATCAGGTTCAGATCAAGAAGGAACTCAGTCCCAAGGCCACAGCCTCATCCAAACCCAGTAGTTCCAAAGCCATCATCATTCCCAAACTTTCGCCAGCTACCAAGGCCCGGAGTTCAAGTTCCCGAAAAAGGAAAGAGCCCGATTCCCCTGTCATTTCTGACACATTTCCTTATGAGAATTACGGGTTCATTGAAGCAAGCGGGTTTATGACTTCATTTCTCAACCAGGCTAGTATTCTTGAACCATATCCTGCAGCTTATACCATTCACATGTATTTATCAAAATCAATACCTGTCCTCCTGAGCGTTTGGTTCATCTATATCAAGAATCCTGCGGGCTCAACAAGACGCTTGAATCCAAGTTAAAGAAGGCGGAAGTCACGATCTCCGATCAAGGCATGATTGCAGCCGCTAAATCTCGTCATTACGAGGAGAAGTTCAAAGCTTTGACTCAAGAACATCAGACTGCTCTCAATAAAGCTACTCTCCAAGCCCAAGCTGATCTCGACGCTGCCCATGCACAACATGAACGGGATATGGTCAGCTACCGGGAAAGCCTTAAGAGTTCCGTCGTCACCTCTCTTCTCCAAGCCAGGCTGAAGATGGCCCATGAAGCCAAAACACTAGGTTTTGAATGCCCTTCTTGGGACGTCGGTGCCTGGGAAACGAAGCTAAAGAACCTCGGCGGCACTTCTACCAAACCAGCTGCCAAAGGATCTTCCAAAGCAGTTGAAAAAGCAACCGATGCGGAGAGGGATGCTAAGGCGGATCCCAAGACGGATGCTGCTGAAATCATCGTGAACGAAGAATGTGCCGCCCCCTAAAGCTTATTCCCTTTAAATTGTTTGAACAATTTTATGTCTCATGAACAATTTTTATTTCTGCATCAAAACAATTTAATAGCCGAAGGTGGATGGGTCCTGGGTTTCAGGATGAAACCTTCGGTTATCAATTAGTACTGCTTATTTCAAATAATTTCATCTTTTATTTTTCTTGCTATTGTTCTCTGTCTTTCTTAGTACAGATCTCAGCTTTGCAAAATTTTGTACAACTATCTTTCAAAAATATCCTAATCAATATACTCAGTGATATACCACATTTTTTTTTGTTAAATATAACTCCCAAAAATTCAATCATCTTTAGAGAACACTTTTAAAGAATAAAAGATAGTCCACTTTCTCAAACTCATTTTGACAATACCTGTTTGATCAAGGTTTCAATTTCAAAATAGTATTACTTCCAAATACTTTAATCAAATATCCTGAAACGCATCCCAAAAACACATTTTACAGATATATCCTGAAGATATATCCTTTTCAGGATACTTAAACATTAACCTGGGTTATAGAATTTATGTAAAGTTTATAAAGGAAAGATCATACCAGGAACTGGGTCTAACCCTAGTATCAATCTCCAATCACTTTTGCGACTTCTCCTACTATGATGTCCCCAGTTCGAGACTCTTAGCTTAACTTTGATCCTTTATGTATCATACAATTGCTTTCAGATGGAATGTCCCCTGTGCATAATGTCCTCAAATACTTAGAAATTTCCTGGAAATCAGTTTCAATTGTATAGACAGTTTTTTGTGTTACAGGGTAAAACCCAAAAATGTACTGGAAATAAATCCCTCGTATCCCGGGGGAAATCCCAAATTTTCGTGCGCTACAGGCGGGAGTGTATAAACTCCAAGACTTAGAAAGGTGAAAACCTTCAAACCTTAGAGAGTATGAAAATACCCTTTCGTGAGAGAGGGTGATCAATCCTCATATACCTTTAGGATTCAGGATATAGCCAATAGCAACGAAATTGTCAGCCACTTTTACATGGACTGGTCCCGCCACCTTGAACTATTCCCGAATAACTTACGCTCCAGGCGGGGTGTTTAAACCCAATTCGGAAGAAAGGTGAATACCTTTAAACCTGTGAAGGAATCAGGATCCCATATACGTGAGAGAGGGGGCCAATCCTCTAATCTTCTGAAGTATCTTGAGTGTGTATCCTGGTGCTATATCCCGAGGCATATACTGCAAAACATCCTCAAACTAAGGTGGGTGCTAGCTTGGCTAACACCCCTCCGATGCTTAAGTCGGTATTGGGTTTCAAAGAAAGAAATAATCAAATCAAACATATTTAAAAGAGATAGAATTCATACCATCCTGAGTTAGGAATTAAATTCCAAACTCACTTGAAATAAAGCTTAAGGTGTATAGCATTCCAAGATCTCGGTAGCATATCCCCCTCCATATTCTTGAGTCGGTATGCACCTTTTCCTGATTCTGATTCAACCTCATATGGTCCTTCCCATTTCGGAGCCAGCTTTCCATCAGCAGGATTAGTAGTATTTTGAAAAGTTTTTCTTAACACCCAATCTCCAACTTTGAACCTTCTAGTTCTTATATTCTTGTTGTATGCTCTGGATATCCTTTGTTAATATGCCGCCATTCTTATCCATGCTGCATCTCTTGTCTCATCAATAGTATCCAGCTCCTGGCATAGGACTTCAGGATTCTGCTCAGGATTCCCGAGGTTGGATCTTGCTGTGGGTATCACCATTTCTGTCGGGATCACTGCTTCTGCTCCGAATACTAAGGAAAACGGGGTTTGACCAGTTGCATTTTTTACCGTCGTTCTATTAGCCCACAAAACAAAGGGTAGTTCTTCTGCCCATCTTCCTTTCTTGGCCCCTAATCTCTTCTTCAAGTTGTTAACAATTATCTTGTTTGAGGATTCAGCTTGTCCATTTGCTTGAGGATGTACCGGGGTAGATGTAATCATTTTGATTCCCCAACTCTTGCAGAAGTCAGTAGTCCTTTTACTTATAAATTGAGATTCGTTGTCACAAATTATTTCAGCTAGTACTCCAAACCTAGTCTGGATATTCCTTTTTATGAAGGATACCAATTCCTGATCTCTAACTTGAACAAATGCTTCTGCTTCAACCCACTTGGAGAAATAATCCGTCATTGCCAACATGAAAACCTTTCCTCCTGGAGCTTTTGGTAATTTCCCTACTATGTCCATCCCCCATTTCATGAATAGCCAAGGGGATACTATAGGATATAGTGGTTCAGCTGGTTGGTGCAGTATGTTACTATGTCTTTGACATGCATCACATCTTCGGGCATATTCTGCGGCATCTTTCCTCATCGTCGGCCAATAATATCCCGTTCTTAATACCTTTGAGAATAACGACCTGCCCCCAGTATGGTTACCACAATCCCCTTCGTGTATATCCTGAAGCACTTCCTTGGTTTCGGGATCCTCTAAGCACCTCAGATATGGTCCTGCAAGATATTTCTTATACAAGACATTATTTAAAATAGTAAATCGTGATACCTTCATTCTAAAGGCCTTAGGATTCTCATCCTTTGGGATGTGTCCTTCCTTGAGATATGTTATGATTGGAGCCATCCAAGACTTAAGATCCTCGTCAGGATATTTATCATCAGGATCCTGAATACTTACTACTTCCTTATCCTGAGGATCCGTCGCAGGATATAAGATATGTAATATTGGTATTCGGGTTCCTTCCGGTATCCTGACTGATGATCCTAGATTTGCCAAGGCATCAGCTTCAGCATTATCCTCTCTTGGTACCTGTTCAAGTGTAAAAATATCGAAATATCCTGCTAATTTTTTGAGAATTTCGAGATACTCGATTAACTTCTCTCCTTTAACTGCATAGGTTCCATTAAAATGATTAGTGATTAATAAGGAGTCAACATATACTTGCAAATTCTTGATATTCATATTTTTGGCCAACTCTATTCCTGCAATTAAAGCCTCATATTCTGCCTCATTATTAGTGGCAGGAAATTCACACCTAATAGCCTGGGGTAATATGTCCCCCTATGGCGATTTTAGTAGTATACCTAAACCTACACCTCTTACGTTAGATGCACCATCGGTATACAATGTCCAGCATTCTAAATTTTCTCCTAGCTGCTGTACTTCTAAATCCACTTCATTTTGAATGTCACTACTGAAATCATCCACAAAGTCAGCTAAACCCTGAGACTTTATGGCATTTCTAGGCTCATATACTAAGTCATAAGCACTCAGTTTTACTGACCATTTAGCCATCCTACCCGACATCTCGGGTTTCCTAAGCACATTTTTAACAGGATAATTGGTTCTAACATGAATCCTATGCGTCTCAAAATAATGTCTAAGTTTTGTTGATGCCATAACTAGGGCTAATATCAACTTTTCTAAATGAGAATAGACAGGATATTGCTGACCTTCATGGTCCTTTATAAGAACGGCACTTACAGCATTCCCCGATACAGCGAGGTATAGGGATAGTGGTTCACCATTTTCAGGCTTCATCAATAGAGGTGCTGTTGAGAGATATCGCTTCAAATCCTGCAAGGCTGCTTCATGCTTTGCTTCCCATTCAAACTTCTTATTCTTCTTGAGGATATCATAGAATTCCTTGCATTTTTCCGAGGATCTTGAAATAAATCTGTTCAATGCTGCTACTCGGCCTGTTAACCGTTGAACATCCTTCATATTCGAAGGTGATTTTATATCCAGGATAGCTCTAATCTGCTCCGGGCTTGCCTCTATGCCCCTTTTCGTCACCATATATCCTAGAAACTTTCCTGCCCCCACTCCGAAATGGCACTTAGCAGGATTCAGTTTCATGTTATACTGATCCAGGATATCAAATGCTCCCTTGATATCCTGGAGGTGATCCTCAACCTTTTTAGATTTCACCACCATATCGTCAATATATACCTCCATGGTGTCCCCCAGCTTATCTTTGAACATCATGTTCACCAATCTCTGGTATGTTGGACATGCATTTTTCAAACCGAAAGGCATAGCAATATAGCAATAAATACCTGTCGGTGTCATGAAGGCCGTATCCTCCTGATCCGAAGGCTCAATTTGAATCTGCTGAAATCCTGAGGATGCGTCCATGAATGTTAACATCTCATGCCCGGCAGTAGCATCCACCATTGCATCAATATGAGGAAGAGGAAACGGGTCTTTAGGACAAGCCTTATTCAAGTCCGTGTAATCTACACAGACTCTCCATTTCCCATTTTTCTTCTGTACTACGACTACATTTGCTAGCCATCTTGGAAACTTGACCTCCCTGATCATTTTGGACTTCAACAACCTTTCAACTTCCTCCTGGATAATTGCATTTCATTCAGGAGCAAACTTCCTTCTCTTTTGCTGTATAGGCTTGAACGACCTGTCAATTCCAAGCTTGTGAGTAATAATGTCTTTGGATATACCTGTCATATCCTCATGCTTCCATGCAAATGTTGACATCCTGTACTTCAAAAAGTTAGTTAATTGTTCTTCAATATCCTGAGGGATATTGGTTCCTACGAGCACCGAGATATCAGGATTATCCTGATCCAGGATAACTTTCTTCACATCCTGCTCTGAAGCCTCCAAGGTATCCTGGGCCCGCATCTTTGATTGCTATGCTGGATTAGGCTTGGTTGAAGATTTCATTGAGGATGAGTAGCATTCCTTCGCCTCCTGCTGATCACTATCAACTTTGACGACCCCCCAAGGGGTTGGAATCTTGATGCATTGGTGATATGTCGAAGGCACAGCCTTCATGTCATGGATCCATGGCCTGCCTAGTATGATGTTATAGCAGGATAAGGAGTCCATCACACAGAAGCGTTGTATCGAATTGACCCCTTCAACATATACTGGTAACTTTATCTCTCCTACGGTATTTCTAGCTTCTCCACTAAAACCAACGAGCATAGTGGACTTCGAAGTAATATCCATCGGAGATACATTCATCATTTTCAATGTTTCCAGCTGAATTATATTGACAGAACTACCGTTGTCCACCAATATCCTGCGTACAAAATGGTTAGCCACATATAATGTTATTACCAAAGCATCATGGTGAGGATCCTGAACAGTATCCCTGTCATCACTATCGAAAGTGATCACTTTATCAGTTGTGATGGTAGTCATCCTGACTGGTTTGTCTCCCCTTTCAGTCTTAGCTTCCTTTGCATGTCTCTTGGCCGCCGAATACGAAGTCCTACAAATGTAGGATCCTCCTGAAATAAAGTTAATTATTTTGGTATCTGCTGGGGGTGATGCTGCTCGTTCAGGATCCTTCTCAGGATCCGGCCCTTTATTCTTCTTTCTTCCCAGCAAATCCTTCAGATACCCTTTGCTTAACAGGTAACTTATTTCTTTCCTTAAAGCAATGCAATCCTCGGTCACATGTCTGAAGTCTTCATGGAAGGCACACCATTTGGATTTATCCTTCCAATCAGCTTTCTGCTAGTTCTTTCGAGGCCACCTAGCTTTGTCTCCTAAACCCTGCATAGCATACATTAACTCAGGTATATTAACAGAAAAGCAGTATTCAGATAAGTCAGGATATTCTTCAGGATCCTCGTCTTCAACAGCATTCACTTTCTTGTTATCATTTCTACCATATGGCTTGGAGCGATATGGTTTATACGAGGATTCTGATTTCCTGTTGGTTGATTCGTAGGTTGAGGTAGAATTCATCCTCTCTTGCATCTTTTTGTCATCTTCTAAGCAGATATATCTCAAAGCCCTGTTATGAGCTTCGTCGAGATTCCTGCAGGGATTCATTACAAGATCCTGATAAAACTGAGAATCCTTTTGTAACCCCATCTTAAAAGCCTGCACAGCTGTTGCAACATCAAGATGTGGGATATCCAAGGATTCTCGACTAAACTTGTTCACATAATCCCTCAAGGATTCCTGAGGTCCTTGAGTTATCCTGTAAAGATCACTGGTTAGTTTCTCAAAACTCCGACTGCAAGAAAATTGACTGTTAAATAAATTAACCAAATGAGCAAACGAAGTAATTGAGTGAGGAGGAACATTTAACAGCCATTTTAAGGCTGATCCTGTCAAGGTAGAACCGAATCCCTTGCATAAGCATGCTTCCTTGAGATCTGGAGGGATAGGATTGATTTCCATCCTTTCCCTATACTGGGCAATATGCTCTTCAGGATCTGTGGTCCTGTCATACAGTTTCATGTAGGGGGTCTGAAATCTTTTTGGGATTTCAGCATCACAGATAGGATATGCAAAGCGGGATATCCTGTGGCTGTCTTGAGATACTTTCGGAATTGGCTGGACCACTCCAGGTACACTGGATATCATGTCCTTCAATTTCTGAAGCTCCCTAGTAAATGTTGACGTCATACCTGCATCCTGCAAAGATCTATTGTTGTTAGTAGCAAGAATATTATTATTTGACACGTTACCGGTCTGAGGATTTTGTCCATATCCTGAAACATATCCTGAGCTCCTCACAGTTGACATCCTGACCGAGGAGGGTATCTCAGGGGTATGATTCTGAGAATGGCTTGCGACGATGTTCCCCCGGTTATCCTCAGTGTAAACTGCAGAACTGAAGTTCAAAGCCCTGGGCTGTATAGGAGTGACAGTTTCTTCAGCAGGTCTACTCGAGCTAGCTTTTAAGAGTTGTATTTCTCTTAAGAGCATTTGGTTAGTTTCCTGTTGTTGCCTCATTTGTTCCTGCACACTTCCAAATAAAGTTAGAATTTCATCATTAGAGGCTAAAACGGGAGCAGATCCCTGAGCACTCCGAGTAGGGATAATATCCTGAGGTTGTGAAGAAACTGGCATCCTTGGAGGAGGTGGTAGAAGCACCGAACCGGTAGTAGCAGAAGTCGTAGCAGACATAGTGGAGGAGCTCATGTTTGATCTTGAGGCCATTGAAAACAAGTTAGAAAAAAGTTTTGACAAAAGAAAACCGAAAAATGATTTTACTAAAGTTTTTAGCAAAAATAGCACCACTTGCCCCACGGTGGGCGCCAAATTGTTTTGGTCAAAAATTACCGAAGCAATTAAGTGATCAAATTAGGTAAGTGAGGTAGTGTGCTAGAAAAGTGTGTCAAAAATATGTTATGCAAGTTACTTACAAAAACAGTTTCAGGATACAGCTCAGGATATAGAGTTGTATCTTTGATCAAACGATGAGCAAAAATGTAAAGGGTGACACAGGATGTACGAGGAAAGCCCTTGATCAATTTAGATCGCCGGCACAAAACCTTAGGAGCTGACAATCGCAGCTGCCTTGTTCTTCTATTACTTCAAATATCAAGATACAGTGCAGGATGTGGTGCAGATCAACTAGGTGTTACAAAGTAATTTGAATACAAGTGTTTGTGTGTAGTGTTTGTAGTGAGTTAGTGAGCAAAAGTGTTCGAATGTGTGTGTATGAGTTGCGTGCCTTAATCTGATCCGCCCCCATCTATTTATAGTAAAAGAAGTGTAACAAACTATCCTAATAAACTGGGATCCGGCGAATATTCTCTACTCGAACGTTGTAGACCTGGTCTTTCGGGTTCAACGTCTCTCACATAACAGATACGCCCGAGTCTTGAGGAGAAGAAGTCCATCTGACCGTTAGTAACCCACAACCTCTAACCTGCACGTGGTTAATTCAATTAACCTCAGGATATCGCCAAGGATGTTAGCAATATCCCAGTCCAGTATCCTGGTCACAAATAAACAATTAAAAGCAGGATATTAGTCAAGATATGTACGCTCAGAAAATGACCTATAACAATAATAATAATAATATAAGTAAAATATAAATAATAATACAGTTATATAATATACATATATATACACAATTTATTATACATATCTATTTACTAGTTTATTTACTTATTTACAACTGAAAAAAATTCGTTTGTTTTTATTATTTTTTATATATCAGAAAATCTGATAAGATCTGATAAAAAATTTCTTTTCATCAGAATTTACCAGAAAATCTAGTAAATTCATCAGAAGTGAAATTTGTTGTTTTAGAAAATCTAACGGGTTTATCAGAATCCATCAGATATCTGATAAATTCATCAGAATTTACCAGAAAATCTGATGATTTTATGAGAAAGTTGTATTTTATTTTATTTTCGCGGAGTAAATAAATAAATAAATGAGTACAAATAAATGAATGAATAAGCAGTTAACTAAATAAATAAATGGACAAGAATAAATAAATGAGCGTAAGTAAATAAAATGTAAATAAATGAATATATATGCGGTTCGATTCCGAACACGTGCATAAATGTAAATATAAACAGAAATGAAATAACTGAATTGAAATAAATGAAATACTGAAATAATTGTACTGGAATGAAATAAATAAATAAAATAAATAAATAAATAAATGAAAATGGTTCGATTCTGAACACATAACTGAATTAAATATATAAATGAAATAAAGAAAATGTTAGTTGAACACCAATTAAAAAGTTAGTATGTTAGTGAGTTAGTAAAGTTAGTCAGTTAGATGGTTAGTAGCTAGCTGGTTAGTAAAACAGAAAAAAAAAAAAAAAAAAGTTAGTCAAACAGTTAAGTTAGTGTGCAAGAAAACAAATAAATACAAAAATATACAAGTATTCACAGTATGTACACTGGTAAACTAATGACTCGGATTGCTCCGAAAATTCGCTGTGGTCCCCGGCATCGGCGCCAAAAACTTGGTGACGAGCAGAAGCGCACATATTTATTTACAAGGAACTTTGCACTTAGCGAACTGGGTTTTAATATTTACAAAAATGGTTTATACCTTAACATTAAAACACACACAACAAAGGACAAGTGTATCCCGTCATATATGTAGTAAAGTATTGGTAAGAGCCAGATATCGATCCATGGAACATGGGCGTTATTAAGTACTAAATCTTTGTCATTAATTTACCAGTAAAAGGATAAGTGAATGGTTGTTCAACTAAATTATCTAAAATTATATCTAAAACATAATAGAATCCAAATATGAAAAATAAATAATATCTTGTTTCACAAACAACCTAAACATGTTATCTAGATATGTCACAAAAACACTTGATCAATTTTCCAATTTCAAGACAGTTAGTCATCCGCTAGGAGTTTTCTAACATGATGCTTCTTCGGAAAGTTAACGCCATAAAAACACGTTAACCACCTAAAATCATTCTTTAGCGAGCTATTGATATGTATTCATGTGAACCTTTAAAGATAAATTAGTCATCCGCTAGGAGTTTTCTAACCTCATTTATCAAAGAAAGCAATACCAATGGTCACAATACAGCCACGAGGATAAGCATTTACGTAGATTATATAACAAAGTATTTCACCTTACAAGTCTTGATCAAAAATCTACCATGTTCGCAATTTCAGACCAAAACTACTTGTTGGACCCAGTTTGGCCTTAACAACTTCTTTTCACGTAATATGGCAAGTGATTTCAGTAGATGTGAAAAAGATGTGCGGAACTGGAAATCAGACTTTCAGAGACAAGACCTACAGAATTATCAAGTTTATATCACTTTGAAACAATATGATTTACAAGGTGATTGTAAGATTATTATCTAATACAAATGAATCTTGAATTCTATGGGTGAGAGGGCAATGGAGTTTTGTAGTATGTGTGAATGCTAGGCTTCAAACTCAATTGACTTCTGCTGGTTGAGCCTTCTATTTATAGAAGGCTGGGTTCATGAATAAACAATAGTTTATTCATGCAATAAGTCCTGCAAAAAGTAGCCATTTGACATATTCATTGAATCCAATAGTCAAGTTGCCTTTGTAATCATGATATCCAATAATGTCAAGTTTCTTCGGTTATTGTGGCAGGATAGAGCTGATTTTTAGACAAGTGGGGTATTCATCAGAATTTCTGATAAACCACTTCATCAGAAATTCTGGTGAACAAATCATCAGAAAACCTGATGATCAGAATCGTCAGAAACTGATGATATTTCATCAGAAATAACATCAGATCCATCAGAAATGGCCTTCTCTGATAATCCAATTCAGCTCTTGATCAACTTGTAATTCTTTGAAGTAGATGCTGTGCATTTCAGTTGTCATATCTGATCTTCTTCTTCTTGTTGTGATCTTCAAGACTGTTATCTCTTCATAGATCTAGTTGATTGTGATTTTCTTTAATACTTACAAATAAAGTTTCCTAACAGTTTCCCCCTCTAAGTATTGTAAGAAAATGAACTATCTCATGAACAGAAAATTTCCAAACAGTTGGAAACATAACATTTGCAAATGTAAACCAGTTACTCGTGTTTTTGAAAAACAAATTACATAAAAGATGAAAATTCAAAACAAACAAGTTCTTCAATTCAGCTACACCTTTTTGTGCACATCTCCTTTCTTTAACTACTTCTTGTAGGAGATATACTTGTTGCAGATGACATACATGTCTTTGTACCATGTTCTTGCTTGGATCCATTCTTCAATCATTTGCTCAATTTCCTTCCTGTGACCTTCCAAGCTCTCTCCTGTCTTCTGAAGGTATTCTTGTCTTTTGTTCATACCTTTCATGATAAACCTCAGAGTTTGATTTGAGTACTTGCAGATATCAACAATTCTGAACAGAGCTTTGTTATTGTTAATATCTCTGAAGATGACACCATAGTTGTGACAGTTTGTTTTACTTGTTAATTCAATGATGTCTCCAGATCTTGCATTTTCCAATATTTCTGAGGGAACTTTTGTCTTTGGTGATCTGGCATACACCTTTTTGTTGTGCACATGTTCATAGTTGATGCACAAATCAAAGTCTGAAAAAGCCATTCTTTCAAACAGCAGTATTCCAGCTTTTGATATGCCATTTAATGCCCTTCTGACTTCTTGGGTATTTTTCTTTTCCTTTTCATAGTGATCCTCCATGAACAAAATGTCTAAGGGATGCAATTTGTCAGCTATTTCTTCGTCAGTCACCTTTTGTTCTTCCCCATTTTCTCTCAGAAGTGTGTACCTGTTTTGCACACGAGTTCTTCCAACATCATCGGTTGCAACTTTCACTTCATCCACTTTTAAAACTCTTTTTACTAGATTCTCATTTTTGGAGTGAATGCTACCTGAACCTCTTTTTATCCTTTCATCTCTTAAAGCCAGTCTGACAGGAGACAGTGGTCTTGGTGGTACATCTTCTTTTGTTAAGTAATACTTCACCAGATTGTACTCAGGGAATATCATTACATCCCTGGCAATCTCTCTAACCAAGATAGACTGAGTTTCAGAGATTTTTCTTTTATCAATGTTTGGTTTTCTTGAATCTCCTTCTTGTTCCCATTCATTCATTGATTGCAGATTCATGAATTTACTCATTGCAGAATCATCAGACATTGTTGGTTTTGGGACAATTTCAGAAGTTAAAAGTTTCAAATTTTTAACAACTTGAGGTTTTGAAATTGCTAACCTTTTCAGCATTTCATCTCTTGGGACAATTGGAGGTGGACCCATCAGTGTGGTTCCAGCTTTGATGCTTGGTGTAGCTGATGATTGCTGTTAGGTTGACTTTGGAGCTTCTTGGTGTGAGCTTTCAGCAGGAAATTCTTTCATGAGTTCTTTGGGATCCACTTTGACCAATCTAGCAATGTTGAATTGCATCTTCTCCATCAGTTGTTGCACCTCTCTTACCTGTTTTTAGTTGCTGGTTATGTTTTTCTGAACTTTGGTGAATTCAGTTTGAGCTTTCATCTGAATTGCAGCTGTGACAACTCGTACTCTCGATCCCAATCATCGAGAGCAAATTATTTTATTATAGTTATTATTATTATTCTTATCGTTTATTAAATAATAATAACCTGCGTTGAGAGAAACGTACCGTTTAACTGTTAACCCAAACCAAACATATTTAACGCAACACATGCTTAGATAAAATAAATAGTATATTTGTTGCGTACTGTGGGCGAACCCGTTTTTATAAACAAGACACACGAACGATTAACGGGCTAGTGCCCCTGGTCCAAGCCTAACCCAACTCACCTACACACACCAAACCCTACCCTATCATATATACCTTATACCCCCTCATCCCTGTTATATAAAAAAAACCCCTAAAACTTCACACAAGGAGCCGCACCACAGTTTTCCTTCTCTCCCCAGTCGATCTTCGTGGTCAGATGACCGAAGCCGGATGCCAGCACTCCGGCGAGCCTCACCGGCCGCTCGTTTTAACCGGTAAGCCACACCCATAAACCCCCAACCTCCTCTTCAACTCCTACCCTCACACACTCACTCGCAACCCCCATCCATCACAAGAACGGTCGGCCACCACCCCAGGGTGGCGGTGCACGGACGGACAGATGGCAGAGCCGTCTTCTCGGTAAACCGGAAAAGCCGCAATCGGCGGCTGGGTTGTGGTTGCTTTCTGTTGGAGATACGGACAAATCGTGCCATGGTTTCGGGTTTAGTCGGGTTCGGTACAGGAACAATTGGGGTATTTTTGGTTCGGGTCTCGGCAGAAGTTGAAGCTGGTGGTGGTTCCGGCTAGCGGCGCCGGCGACGGAGACGACGGTGGCAGCAGGTGGTCCGTGAACCCGTGAATCACTGGTCAGTTGTGTCCATCTGTGTTTATTTTGAATTCCTTGTGATTTATGACTATGAAATAAAAGTATAAATATGAATGTTGAACTGTTGACTTTGAGTTGAGTGTGAAATATGATGACGTTTATGTTAGTTTTGGTTTGAGCCAATCAAGTAGAATCACATTGAACATATATCATATGTCAATGATTGGTATTGAATGTAATATTTGAAATAACCGATGTCATGTTTTGTTCGGTTTTAATAGAATGACCGATTATTTGTTTTGATTTTGGTTTTATGTCAATGATTAATTTGAACAAATGACACCTTGAGCATATATCACATAGAATAAGTTTCATTCCACATATATGATGTTCATAATAAGGATAGGGTTTCTATTAATGTTACTAGAACAAACTGTTTATTTAACATCTGATCAGGTGATTGTTGATTTAATTGAGTTGGGGTCCCTGACAACATATGACTCTGAATTATGTTGCTTTGATTTATTAAAACATTGCTAGTATTGTAATGTTTAGGATGAATCTGTTGGATGAAATGATTGTCCTTTCCATGATGAATTGTTTATGAAAATATTTGAAATGTGTGGATTTGATCTGTTTTGGTAAGTGTACGGTAGAATAAACATGTTAAAGAAATGTGATTGGATCGTACAAATGGATAAGGTTCTAGAAAGATCCCACAGTGTTTGTGAGTCAAGACCAGTGGATCCATCAGTGGTTTCGGCCCAGCAGCTGTTTCATTTGAGATTGCGACTCGAGACTAGGACATGCATATGAGGGACTCGAGACCAGACTCGAGGTTCCGACTCGTTCATGCATCACTCGAGACCTCCCATTTGCAACCCGAAACCTCTTGGTTGCGACTCGAGACCTCATGATCTCGAGTCGAGACCACCTGGTTTCGACTTGACCACTTTACTTAGTTATTGGGCCGCACAATGTGATATCATATTTTGGACTGTGTACTGTGTAACTGCTAGAATCTGTTAACTGTTTAACTGCTAGTATGTTAGGACAGGCCCAATAACATATAGGGTACCGGTGTAACATTCGTGCTATGTGTTAGATACGTGTGTATTATACGTGACATTTCTTGCATGCGAACCTAATTAATATTTAATAACCATAATAGGGTATGGTTGACCAACATAACACAAGTAAATTAACTACCGAGCAAAGCAAAGGTGAGTTCACTACTTTTTACTTAAAGCATGCGTTCCCGGTGGTTGGGAAATGGAACAAAACACTTTTCCTGGTTTGGGATTGCTTACTATCTCCTTGTGCGGGATACGGTATTTCTATCTCCTTGTGTGGGAAACGGGTAACAACACTATCCCCTTGTGAGGGATACAAACTTACTTTTCTTCCCTTGTTACTGGGATACAAACTTACTTTTCTTCCCTTGTTACTGGGAACAAACTTACTTACTTCCCTTGATACTGGGAACTCTTGGTTAATTACGGTTTATACGGAATGCAACGAGCAACACTAAACGAAACTCTATTACTTAAGTCCCTACCATTTAATACCGATTAGTCGCCGGGGCCAGGCGAACGGGTATCTACATCACTTCCTAAACTTGGAAAAATCGGTACTCTTTTCGGACTAGATTTGACTTCTTCTTCTTCCAGAATTCTAGCAACAAGACCTGAATTAGCCGGAATATATTTGTCCCAACTAAATCCTTCTGTCACTTTTTCATCATCTTGATGAATAAGATAAGCTTTCTTTTTTCCGTCATCAATAGCATGGGATGAAGATGGTTGTTGAGCAATCTGATGAAAAATTGATTTCTGATAATAATCGTTCTTTTCTTGTCTTCCGGTTGCTTCTTTGTTTGTACACTCTCGTTTAAAATGTCCCTTTCCTTTACAACGAAAACATGTAACCTTTGATTTGTCAAACCTTAACGGAGAATTAGCCATTCCACGAAACTCATCTCTACCGGTGATTTGTTGAAATTTTTCTGCTCTTCTAACAGCACTGGCCAAACACCACTTAACATCCATCAACTCAAGTTCCTCAGCATCAATTTGGCCATAATCCTCTTTGGTGAGCATCGGATTTCCAATTTTGCCAGCAACTAAACTTTCATACGATTCTAACATAGCAACAAGTGATGCCATGTGTTGCTTAGCTATTTCTGGAGAAAGATTTTGACCATTTTGAATGTTCAATGTAACATTGCATTGCAGATTCGTTGAATTCTGTCGTTGAGGACTTGGTGTTGTATAATTTGGATCAAAGCTTGAATACGAAGATGAATGTCCACCACTCTGAGTTACAGTACTACCCTTCATTTCAGAAGAACTATCAGCACTGAAAGCAGTCTTAATCTTTGGACTCGGAGTAGTTTCAAATTTATTTCCTCTATAGTATAAACTGACATCTTGTTGCGCATTTGGATTACTCGTGATAGCCGTTTTCTGAATGTCCAATTCATGTTCTTCAATCTTCTGAATGAACTTTGCCAAATTCATACTCTCAGATTTTCTCATGTGTTTTAAGATCAACAAATATGTTCCCCATTTGTTCTGAGGTAATGCATCGGCTAGCTTATCAACCCATTCATCGTCGTCTTTCTTTATGTCCAATCTTCCCATTTCCAAAACTAGATGACAATATCTATCAATGGTCATTTTTGTTGTTTCACCTTCAAAAGCTACAAACATATCAAATGATTTCTTTAGTAAAGCTTTTTTGTTCTTGATCATATCTGCACTTCCTTTAAACTTTTGAATTAACGCCAACCAAATTGATTTAGCAGTGTCTTCATGTTGAAGCAAAACAAAGATGTCTTCTTTTACTGCTTGTTGAAGAATGCTAATCATCATCTTTTCACTTGTGTATTTCAATTTTTCAACCTCTGAATAGTCACTAAAAGCTTTTTCAAGCCCACGTTCATTTTTCGGTTTCTCGTAATCTACCTCTAATGAACACCATGCGTCAAACTTATAAGCTTGCACCCAGTTTTCAAATCGATTTTGCCATCCTCTAAAATCCTCAATGTACATAAGCTTCGGTGGTTTTTGATACGTTCCCGTTTCATTCTCACTGTAAATAGTTTCAGCAGCTGTAACAGGAGCAACTGGTGTAACAAACGCATTGTAAAACTCTTCTTCCATGTTTTGGTAATCTGTTTCACAAACTTAACAAAATTCAAACAAACTGTAAGTTTAAACAAAATGCACACAGACACGAAATGAGTTTGATGCGAAATACACTTCAAGTGAAATAACCCTTTGAAGCGAAATGTTCTTTTCAAGCGAAAACAATTTTGGTGTGAAATATCCTTTTCAAACGAAATGGTTCACACAAAATACAGATTTCAAACGAAATAGCCCTCTGGTATGAAATAGATGTTGATTTCGTACGAAATAAGGTTTGAACACTTGATTTCGTGCGAAATGAAGTCCAAATCGTCTATTTTGTGCGAAATGAATATCCAACAGTTGATTTCGTGCGAAATGAAACTGAAGAGTTTGATTTCGTGCGAAATAGATTCCACAGAGGTGATTTCATACGAAATGAGGTTTTAAAACTTGATTTCGTGCGAAATGATATGACAAATTCACACGAAATAGTCTATTTCGCGCGGAATGCTGCTGACGTCACCATGATCGATCTGATTTTTGTTAAATTGACCAAGTTTTAAGCTGAATTAAGGTCTAATTCTTTCAAGGATTCATTAAAACACTGTTTCGCTTATTATATGTGAAATTCAATCCATTTTGACCAAGTTTTCACGGTCAATTTTGAAAAGAAGGTGTAGAAGTCAGATTTTTGAAGAAAAACAAGCTGAATTTTGGTAAGAACTCTTCCTCTTGAGCTCTGATACCACTTGTAGGATCGTGAGACGATCTAAACGAGTCTGTCAGAAGAGTTATAGGTCTAATCAGAGGCGGAATTCATTGATTATACTTTGTAACAGCTTGATTCACTCTTAATTGTCTTGTTTTATTGATTTGACACAATTACAGATCAGTAGACACGTCGGCAGCACTTCGGTACCAGAATCATGAACGTTCCAAATGAGATAGTACTTCAGGTATTTATAGGAGAGGGTATTTCGTACGAAATGACTAAAAGTCATTTCGTGCGAAATGAACTCTCAACCCTAAAACCCTGTTTTCTCGTACAACATGCCCTGATCTAACATTTCTAATACAAGACTCGATACAAGACGAAGTCGACAAACGTATGCACCAACATTTTTCCTCTCTGGGGATCAAGATGCTATATAAGTCATGAAGACTCATATTTCCTAGTTCTAAGGTTGAGGACAAAGTCATGGTTAGACTTCTCCATTCTCTAGGAAGAGCATCAAGAAATTTTATGTTTCTTTCATCATTTGATTTTGTTATACCAAATTTCTTTAGCTCGTTTAAAAGTTTTGTAAATCTTTGATATGTATCATTTAATCTTTCATTTGGTAAACTTTTAAACCTCTCATATGATGAGACATTGTTTGTTCTCTTGTTTCTTCTCATCTTTTCTCCTCCTTCACAAATATTTTCCAACTGATCTCATATTTCCTTGGCTGATGCACATGCATCAACTTGTGAAAATATGTCATTAGGGATGGCCATTATTAAAAGTGACTTTTCCCTTTCATCCCCAGCCACCAGTTCCTTGTCTTCCGCACTCCAGTTTATTTCACTTTTGGGAGCACGGGAGGCAGGGATTGCTGGTGATTGGCCGGTTGCTGGAATAGCTGGTATTTCAGTCATTGGTATATGTAGACCCCTTTCAATGGATTGAAACAGAGCTCGGTCATGACCATTGAGGAAATTGACCATCCTGATTTTCCATTGGGGGGTATTCTTCTCTGACCAGAGTCGGAGGTTTAGACATAGAACCAATGTTAAAAGCATTATTCCAGGATTGAAAGCTGGCCATATTTAGAGAAAAGAAGATGAGCGATTGAACATTTGAAAATAGTTTATTCAATCTGCTCTGATGCCAATTGTTGGACCCAGTTTGGCCTTAACAACTTCTTTTCACGTAATATGGCAAGTGATTTCATTAGATGTGAAAAAGATATGCGGAAATGGAAATCAGACTTTCAGAGACAAGACCTACAGAATTATCAAGTTTATATCACTTTGAAACAAAATGGTTTACAAGGTGATTGTAAGATTATTATCTAATACAAATGAATCTTGAATTATGTGGGTGAGAGGGCAATGGAGTTTTGTAGTATGTGTGAATGCTAGTCTTCAAACTCAATTGACTTCTGCTGGTTGAGCCTTCTATTTATAGAAGGTTGGGTGCATGAATAAACAATAGTTTATTCATGCAATAAGTCCTGCAAAAAGTAGCCATTTGACATATTCATTGAATCCAATAGTCAAGTTGCCTTTGTAATCATGATATCCAATAATGTCAAGTTGCTTCGGTTATTGTGGCAGGATAGAGCTGATTTTTAGACAAGTGGAGTATTCATCAGAATTTCTGATAAACCACTTCATCAGAAATTCTGGTGAACAAATCATCAGAAAACCTGATGATCAGAATCGTCAGAAATTGATGATATTTCATCAGATATATCATCAGATCCATCAGAAATGACCTTCTCTGATAATCCAATTCAGCTCTTGATCAACTTGTGATTCTTTGAAGTAGATGCTGTGCATTTCAGTTGTCCTATCTGGTCTTCTTCTTCTTCTTGTGATCTTCAGGACTGTTATATCTTCATAGATCCAGTTGATTATGATTTTCTTCAATACTTACAAATAAATTTTCCTAACACTACTAAACAAAGATCATAAACCGCGTCAAGAACATGTAACAACACCATATAATTCGTTAGAACCCTTACGTGCAAGAAAGCATTCTCAATCAAAATCTGATATATCTTAGATAAAACCAATACCCTTCTCGAGTCTCATGGTGTAAACAAGTTTACAAACAAGTGATTATTCAATAAATCGTTACCATCGCACTAACCACAGATTCATTATCCAAGACAATCAAGCATAATCAAGAACTCAACATCTATGAAACATTCATTATATAATCATGATGATTCAAACATGAAAAAGAACTAAAGATTCATACAAACAAGATTACAACATAAAGATTATTCAAGAAACAAGTTCATTACTAATATTACACAATACTACATTAAACATAAACTAACATCAGCTCAATACTTGAATAATGATCAGAATACATGTATAAGAACAAGGAATAGAACCATAAACAAGCAAGGAATTGATGGGTTGGATCGATTATGCTTCCACTCGATCTTGGTGATTCAAATGGGTCTGATCAGGACTGCTTTAGAACCCAGAAATAGCCCAGAAACATAGAGAAAAACCCAACATTGAAACTAGTAGCGAATGGCTCTATTTATAGGCAATTTTTGGTTTGCCACGGCCATGCCGATGGGTCGCACGGTCGTGCACTGGCAGTTGTCGGGTGACGTCATTTCTCCGATCCCGGGTCAAACAAGTGGACTAGTGGACAAGTTGTCTTGGTCATCAGTTTGGCACGGTCATGCCACTGATCGCACGGTAGTGCGAGGTCATCAGAATGGTTATTCGAAATCAAGGCTCAGCTAGTGCACGGTCATGTGGCGGGTCACACGGTAGTGCGGTCCAAGTAAATAGCGGCACCTTGAGTCACACTGGCAGTGCTTCCGAGGTCGGAGGACTCACACGGTAGTGCGGTCAGATCGCACGGTCGTGTGACACCTGGCAATATCAGATTTTTGTCCGTTTTATCAGAATTGCATCAGAATTTCCCCGTTTTCATCACTTTTGTCTTTTGTACTTCGTTTAAGACCTGAAAATATAAAAGTACCAGATTTGGTACCTAAACGTCACGGTTTCGGTCAAAAACGCTTAAAACGGGTGTTTTGGGGGATAAAAACATGTATAATTTAATGTATATCAGAAGGATTACTCGCGAAAGCGACTATCCAAGTAATAATAATACAAAACAGACACATATGGTGCAAGGAGGACCGTCGCGCAAGCACAACAACAAACGAAGTCATAATCAACAATGGCGCGAGCAACAAGTAATTTTCACTGTCGTACCTGGAGGTCCCCAAAAGTAACGACCAGTTGTCATAACCGGTATTTTCGGTCATTACCATACCGATTATATGTTCATTGATCCAGGTAGTTCTATGGATATTATTTATGAGCATTGTTTCAAGCAGTTAGACCTAGAGGACAAGGCGCGCTTGAAACCAGTTGATTTCCCGCTAACTAGTTTCTACAATGAAGCCGTCTTTCCACTGGGTCAGATTTCTTTTCCTGTTACGCTTTCCGATGGTAAACACTCGCGCACCGTGTCTGTCAACTTTATGGTCATGCCAGCTACATCCCGCCATGATGTATTTTTGGGCCGACGCTCGCAAAGGGAGTTTAGCATGATCACTTCCATACCACACGCTGCTTACGGTTTTCCAATAGAAACCGGAGTAGCAATTTTATATTCAAGCAAAGAAGTCATGTCTGTAGACGACGAGCCACCAGTAAAAGCCGTGAAGTCATCTCCATCTAACGAACCAGAGAAAACTATTTTGTTAGGACACGCCATATCACCAGCAATTCGTGCAAGACTGAAACAACTTCTATTCGAGAATATGGACATTTTTGCCCGGTCCCGAGCGGACATGACCAGCGTACCAAGAGATGTGGCGGAACACTGTCTGAATGTTCGACCTTCGGCAGAGGCAGTAGCACAAGGAAAGCGCAGTCTCGGTCCGGAAAAAACTCGCGCAATGAATGAGCAAGTGGCCGAACTACTTCAAGCCGGCATATTACGCGAAGTTCAATATCAAACTTGGCTGGCCAACCCAGTAATGGTGCAAAAGCATAATGGCGTATGTGCGTTGATTTCAAGGACCTCAACAAAGCTTGCCCAAAAGACTGTTACTCTCTCCCGGAGATAGACAAGAAGGTGGATTCCTTAGCTTCCTTCCGCTGGAAATGCTTCCTAGATTGCTACAAAGGTTATCACCAAGTACAAATGAAGAAAGAAGACGAAGACAAGACAGCTTTCCGCACATAAAAAGGTATATTCTGTTACACAAAAATGCCTTTCTGTCTTCGCAACGCGGGAGCTACATATTAACGCCTAATAGATAAAGTCTTTGGGGAAGACATCGGTGTTACATTCAAAGTATATATTATGGATGACCTTGTCATCATGAGTCCTGAAGAAGAGATAATGCTCACGAACATCCAGCTCACGTTCGACTCTTTGTGCAAAGTCAATTTGAAGTTAAACCCGGTGAAATGTTCGTTCGGAATGGAGGAAGGCAAATTTTTAGGATTTATCATAACCAAAGATGGATTTAAAGTCAATCTAGAAAAGGTAGAGGCTATTCAGCTCATGCCATCGCTAGCATCTATCAAAGAGATGCAGTGCCCAGCTGGTCGACTGGCTGCGCTCAACAGATTTTTAGCAAACCATTCCGCCAAATCTTATCCGTTCATAAGCACATTGCGCAACTGCATCAAGAAAAGCCAATTTCAATGGACTTCAGAAGCTGAAAAAGCTTTTCAGGAAATGAAAGAATGCCTAATTCAGCTGCCTACTTTAATAGCCCCGCGAAAGGAAGAACCATTAATCTAATACCTTTCCGCATCTGAGGTAGCAGTAGGCGTAGTGCTGTTGGTAGAAAGAGATGGAGTCCAAACTCCAATTTATTACATCAGAAAGATGTTGACTGGTCCGGAAACCCATTATTCAATCATGGAAAAACTTGTTCTAGCACTGGTGCACGCCACGCGCAGACTACGAAGGTATTTTTCTGGTCAAGTCATAACTATTCTTACCAATTATCATTTGGGTCAAATCTTATCCAAACCGAATGTTGCTAGCCGGTTAGCAAAATGGGCCATTGAACAGGGCGGACATAACATCCTATATAAACCACGCCCAGCTATTAAAGGCCAAGTTCTGGCAGATTTCGTTACTGAAGTTCCCATTGATAAACCCTTTGAACCTTAAAGCCTTTTCATTTCTAAACCCACGAAAACAAACATTTTCAATTTTCATATTTCATTTTTGTAAACCTAGGGTTATGAAATTATGATTACGGCTCAGTTTCAACTTTGGCAACCAAAAAAATCAGAAAAATTAGAAAAATATGCCAAAGTATTTTTTGCTAAGCCGCAAAGCAATAGAAAAAAACGATATTTTATGCTTTTCAGCCTTTTTCCATTAAAACATACCAAACCCGAACCACCACCTACCCTTCAAAAGCCCTCTTGATATTTATAAGGATTTAACGTCATAAGGAGGAGGTTTGATCAATTGTCAAGCCTATGGTAGGAGTAAGTTCCAAATACGGGCACCAGCGTTTTCACTTAATACATCATCGGTCGAATGTTGAGTAACCACTTGTGAGGTGTGTAAATTTGTATATAACTAAATGGAATTTTATAAAGGCATGTTTTGCCAAAGGTAAATAATTTTTCTTAAAGTTGTGTTTTAAATAAATCATGATAAATAAGATTGTAAATAAAATAAAAACAAAATAAATTCAGAACTTGGATTGCCGACACTCTAAAGATAAGACAAAAACCTTCTATTCTACCTATTTTGTTTGGGTGTGTAAGCCACGGAATAGAGTTTTGCTTTAGTACAAGCAAAGATTCAAGTGTGGGGGTATTTGATGTTCTTAAAATACAACATATAAATTATATCAAATACGGCATAAATCAACCCCTTTTTATTTTTAATGTTGGAAAAGGCTTGGTTTTCTGTTCCTTTTTAATTTTCAGGGTCAAAAGAGCTTAAATGTGCAAAAGGAGCAAAAAGACAGCAAAAAACCAACATAAATACAAGGAAGGAGGAATTGACGTAACTCGCCAAGCCCCGATTCATATCCAAACCACAAAATAGCAAGAACGAAGACTTGACACATGGCTATGTCCATCAGATGTGGTCGTGTCTGAAGGTGGATGTTGTGTAGAAGAAAAGACAACAACAAAGGACAAAACTGGCAGCCAACACGGGGACGTGTCAAGCCAACATGGGGCGTGGTTAACTCAAAGATTTTCAGAATCTGTGATAGTACAGCAAGTACTTTGGCCATGTGCCTGCCATTGACACACGGGGCCGTGTTAGTACAAGACTTGACAAGCAGTTAATGAGGAAGAGAGAGAGAGAGATGGCCACGGGGCTGTGCCAGGCAGGCACGGGCCGTGGTGAAGCTTCTAAAGACAGCTATAAATAGAAGTGCTTGGTTCCACTCCAAATAATCCCTTGGCAAACCACTTCTCTCTCACTTGCCACTACTCCACCACCACTACAACACCATCATCCACTTTCCATATTTTATGCCACCCGGGGTGGCATGCATTTTGTCCGTGATGGAAATTGTTCACACGTGATGAGGAGAATAACATCACCGCCACTCAAAATGAAAACGCGTCAAAATGACGACACGTTATATATATATGACGCGTTATTGGGTATTGGGTGGTGAGGAAAATTGTTGGTTGTGAGGGAAAATTGTAGGGTGTGGTGAGTGATGGGCATTTCCACTAAAAAAGGTTGTGAGTGATGGAATAATGGTTGATGACATGGCGGAACTTGATTGGATGTTGTGAGTGATGAGTGAGTGATGGGTGATGACCACCCCTACCCCCCTTAGAGTGTGTGTCTGTAGTCTCGGGATCCAAGATTTATAGTAAGAGTCTTTGTCAAACAAAGGTCATACTTGGCTAAACTCTTGCATCACTTGGTGAAGACATATCTTTTATGTATTTCTTTTATGATTTCCAATCTTTGGCAACTTTTTAATTGGCTATGTATTAATGACTTTAATAATTAGGTTTTTATATTGAAGGCGAATTTACTTAACCATTCTTCATATGTTGTTAATTCACATATTCGTGTCTTTAGGGTCGATATAAAGCACGTTAACTACTTGGAAGGGGGTTAGAAGGGTGGTTGGGTAATTCTATGTCTCGTTCAGTGTATAGATCCTGCGAGAACCTGGTTCAAGCTTAGTATTACTTAATGGATTGGCGGGGAATGACTGGCCCGACTGAGAGTAAGAAACCGCTTGAATCCTTTATTCATAAACTACTATTAAAACTTTAAACCAACTCCGCGAGGACTGTATCCCTGATGACTCAGACCAACGGGTTGAGGATGACCGTTGCCTGGAATGGGGCCCACCACATTTTGAATTAATAACTTACTTAATTATCTTTCAATAATTTGGTCTAGTGGGATTGTATCCTTACTGACTCAAACCACTAGGTTGAGGGTAACGTCGCCTTCACAAGAAGAGCCTACTACCATAATTAAGATAATCTCTTAAAATGCCCAAAGTGCGGAAATCATCAAAAAGGTACATGAAAGATAAGTCGGATCCAAGTGATTCTTTCTTGTCTATCTATTTTTTTATTTATTTTTTTCTGTTTTAATCTTTTTATTAGTTTAAAAATCTTTTCTCAAAGTTTAGTTCGATTAGACCTTGACGATAAGCTGGTATTAAAAGCTCTTGTGTCCTTGGACGACCTCGGTATCTTGCCATCACTATACTACGTCTGCGATGGGTGCACTTGCCCTAACGTGTGTAGAGTGATAGTAAAATATTGTGTTTTATAAATTTAAAACTTGAAATCGGCGAGTTAAAAAAGAGCTAAAAATATAACAAAAAATATACTCACACCGACACACGTCAGCTGTACACGTGGCACGCGATATAATGAAGGACGGGGGGGGGGGCTTTTTTGTCCTTTTATATTCTTTTTTTCAATGCGTCTCACAACGCCGCTTCATTTTTTGGCATGTGAGATTTTTTTGGCATTTAGTTAGATTCAATAACTACCTGGCGTTTTATTGTTTTTTTAGATCTGCCTTGATGATTTAATCGTTTTTGTATTACATTGTAAATATTTTGGCGTTTATGGCGTTCCCAAATTCACTAAAATCAATTAATAATTCTTACTTCTTTGCGTCCATGGCATTCTCTAATTCATTAGGCGGTATTATAGATTTCCCCAGTTTAGTTAACCCCAAATTCCCAAATTCATTAGGCGTTTTTGCGTCCATGGCGTTCCAAATTCATTAGGCGTTTTTGCATCGTTCGAAGGTGCTAAATCACATAGCTGTTCAAGAAGATGTAGTCTATCTGTGTTCAGCATTTCGTCTATTGTCAATGAATAATCCACCCCGTGTTGATAACTCACGTTCACCGTTCTTGATTGTTCATCCAAACTCCAACTAGTAACTTTTGGTAAATCAGTATTGTCAACATCATCATCATCTACTGGAAATAATGATGTTTTTGGCGCGTAGTTTAGGAGTGATTTTTTTCTAATAAATGTTAATAATTAACTTTCAGTTACTCTTTATTCCATCCACCTGCTAAGTTTGCAACGCATTTTATCATTAAGCTTTGGCATTTTGTATTAATGGTGTTTTAGTCATTTTGAATGGCGTGTTGCTCATTTGGTTTGGCGTTTTGAATTTGAGCAGTAAAAGACTTTTTTACCCTTAATGAAGCGCGTTCAAGTAATAAAATTGATATTATTTACGAAAACGCCACCGTGCCAATCTTGTCCATGGAGTGTTTTGATCTGGCAATCCATAAGGGTTCTCACCGTTCTCACACTTTTCACTGTTTTCCCTAAATCCTGAGCCTATATATATATATAAGATTAGGTTCATTTGTGAACAACATCTTCATAGTGAACTGTGTGAACTAATCAGGTGCGTTGATTTCCTTTTTAGTTGTTAAGGGTAGGATTGTAATTATAAAATAAATTAGTTTTAAATCATTATTTTAATCATTGAATTTCAGTTACACTTTTAATTTTGGTAGTTTTCTTAAATTGCATAATTATCTTCTCCATCTCTCTCAAAATAATTGATTTTTTAATTGCATATTAATGCAAGAATGGATTATTTACAGAACGTTTGTTTACATATTTTTTTTATTTTTGGATTAAATATTCAAACTTTTTTTTACAATTGCATATCCATGATTATTTTTCATGTACTCAGCATGAATCTTGTGTGATAATGTACACTTGTTCTGAACATAGGTGTGATAATGTACATATGTGTTAAGAATATGACTTGTTAATGTACATATATGTATATACGTGTTAAGACTATTATGTACAGATATATACAATGTCAAACAATCATCTCATATAATTGCTATACGCATATGTACCATGTTGAACAACCATATAATTAACTTCTTTTTAGAAGTATATTATGAATATACATATATGCACATTACAAATCGGACATGTACACTTAAAAAAGATGATCGGATGGAACATTATTTGTTAATGTACATATATGTACATACGCTTTTAAATTGTTAATACGTATAATACATATATGTACATTCACTTTTACAGTGTTTTTAATCATGTTCTAGATGAAACAATATATTATATAATGGTAATATTTTTTAGAATTAAAAAATTAGTTAATTGGTGAGAGAAAAAAATGAAAGAGGATGTAACTAATATTTTAATTGGAGAGAGAAATAGTTAATAATTAACCTTTATACCCTTTTCATTTATTTTTTACGCATAAATAATTACAAAAACTGTCATTATTAAAATTTCCAAGATATAAACAATTAATGGCTCAGATTAGTTCACAAGTGCACTCTTAACCTAATGTTCACTCTAGAACCCTACCATATATATATATACAACTGTTATCCTCTCTACCACTATCTCTTTCCCTCTACCGCTAGTACTTGCCACTACCGCCCACCACTACCAGCCACGCCGCTCACCACTATCAAAACCCCACCCCCAACAAACTGAACCGAACCCTATTAAGACACAATTTAGCAAATTATAGGAACACCAAGCCAAATATGAAAGCTAAAACAATGAGGCTTACTAATCTATTTGTATTCCTTAAAAAGAGATACAAATCTCACCAGCACATCACTGAGCATCACATAAACCAAAACCGACCACCATTAAACACCATAACCACTATCACCTCTATTCACCACGACTACAACCCATCACCGCCACGTACTTCAAACCACTTCCACCCCTACCACCGTACACCACCAAATCCGCTACCACCTCGAAACACTCCCATAGGAAACCATAATCTAAACATCGAACCCCACGTTAACACCATCTATCAACATTCACGACAATCACCATCATCACTGTACTGCCGCCGCAACACCGTTCACACAACCACTCCGTCCTAACATCACCCATCATTACCATGTAACCGTCTGCTAGGTAGCTATCAGAATCTTCTTAGGCAGCGACGATTATTGTTTATTCTTCAGTTTGGTCCGTTGTTGTTTGGCGGAATGAAAAGGGGATGGTGGTGGGGGTTTGGATAGTGGCGGTTTCAGTAATAGTGGTGCAGCGGTGGTGGTTTCAGCGATGACGACAGTAGTGGTTGGTGGTTGTGGTGGTGGTTCAGACTTGAGAGAGAGAAGGATGATTGTGAGGGGTTGGTGTGAATTTCATTATTTGTATAAAAAATATATGTATTTTCATTCTGATCTAAAAGTTAAAGTTAGTTATACAAATAGTCCCTTAAATAAGGTTGGTTTAATATATGCTATAAATAAAATAAAACAGAAATGACAAAATTGCCTTTGACTAACAAAGGTTCATGGATGGGGTTAATTCAGTTGGACCAAAATTGCAAAATTACCTTTTTGGACGCGCAGGCGAAAAATGATATCTTTGGACTATACTAGCAAAACTGCTCAAACCACAGGAACTGAAATGGCACTTTACTCTTGAGGAGAAGTATAGTAACACGGAACAAAGTCACACATGCTTTTGATTTTTTTACATTTAAGTTCATCTATTAAAATTAAGAGTAAATTACAAGTTTTGTTCTTTATGTTTACACCAAATTGCAGCCGCTGTTTTTTAGTGCAAAAGTCGACAAGTTTTGTACTTAATATTTCAAAATTTTGCATATTATATCCTTTGGCCCTAACCTATTAAAATTTTTTTGTTAAATCTGCTCACCAAAGGGTATTTTTGTCTTTTTACCTATATATTTAATATTATTATTTAAAAAAATTAAAACAAAATATATTTTAAAAAATACTATTATTATTATTACTATTATTTAAATACATATATATAATTATGTATAACTCTCTCTCTAGCTCTCTACCACGCCCTATCTCTCTACCACCATCCATCACCGCAACCACCATCCCCACCCTTGCAACCACCATCCACCACCACACTCTATATCTCTCTCTCTATACTCAACCACCACTGGCGCCACCAGCCACCATCGCCCCCACCCCACCTACCACTGCCACTATCAACACCACCATCTGCCACCGCCCCCACTCTTGCTCTCTCTCTTCTCTCTAACGACGATTGATGTGATATATGAAACGGTGATTCGTCGTCCTTCTTCGTCTTCCGAGTGCATCTTCATCATTCGCCGGAGTTTGACTAATTGGATCTAGTAACAATTGTTGAAATACGACCGCCGATCGCTGCAACGCAGCCAATCGGAGTGCCTCTTCATCATTATCCTTTGTCCTCACAAATAAATTTCCAAGAAGATCCTTCGAATCAGATGTGGTAATTGAGTTCAATAAGTTCTTTTTTTTCTTACCATAGTTGTTTATCTTTTTTATAGTATGAAAGTGTAAATTAGTTTGGAATTGAAGGGGACCCTCAATTGAGAAAGGGATTTGTGAATTTTGGGTTTAAAGTTGTTTTTGGTAAGAATTGGGGAAGAATGCAGAGGGAACGGTTATTTGTGTGGTTAAATAGGGTTAGGATGAGAAAAATTGTTTTATTTTAATGTTTTTAATTGTTGTACATAATAGTCCTTAGACATATGTTATTTGCACAATAGTCCCTTGATAATGAAATGACAAAAATGACCTCATATTCTAGGCACATGACCAGATTTAACCAAAAATCTAACTACGTTTGGCCTAAAGGACATAACGTGCAAGATTTTGGAACATTAGATACCGAACTTGTTAACTTTTACGCTAAAAGAGAGCGCATGCAATTTGGTGTAAACATAAAGGAAAAATTTGTAATTATATATTATATACTACTATAATTTGAAACATTTCTAAGCACTGGGTGATGTACCCTATGTATTAGTTATTTACCTTGATAATTAGCAAGCTGTTTGATGTTGTAAGTTGTGCTTTATGTGTGTTTCTCGCATGTTATGGTTGTACATCAAAGCTTGGTAGGTTATACCAAATCTTCTTTGAGAAGCTTTCATCTCCATATAAATAGAAAAGAGAGAGTGTCTGACATCAAAAAAGGAACGACACATTTACAATTTACAGAGAGAAAAGGGATAGAGAAAGAGAGTAATCGGTGGAAGGACCGCCGTTACGGTGGTCTACCCGCAACCGCACGACGGAGCATCTGATTTTCCATAGGGGTTTTTGTCCCCTCTCCACCACTGCTCTCTCCCTCTATCTCTTATTTCGGTCGGCAACGTTAAGGCTACTTTGTTGTTTGGTTTCCGTAGTCGTTAGTGGATTGTTGTTTCGTTGGTTATTTACCTTCGATGAGCTGGGACTGATGATATAGTCGGCGGATTGAGGTGGGTTTTGTTGTTTGCTTTTCTTCGGAGTTTATGGATCTAAGTTTCATTGGTTTTTTTACATCCGATGTCTTGCGGTTGATAATTTAGATGTTTGTTTTTTGGTATGTTCCATGAAGTTTAAAGCTTTTACGGGTTTTCAGATGTGGTGTATTAGAGTAATTCTTGCAATGAAGTGTTGTACGTTGTGCTTTCTTTGTGTTTCTTACATCTTGTAGTTGTGTGGTACGCCTTACAAAGTTATAAAGCTTCTTTGGTTTTCATATTTGTAACAGGGTTTATATTTTTTTGTGCTTGAAACTTTGGCACTTTTGATTTTTCTCGCTCATTGACAATGAGACAAATCTTATCCGAGAGTATTCTGTAGCATTAACTTGATCCTAATGCACTTGAAATTGTGTGTTACACTCGATGACGATGAATGTTGGCTCATCCAAGAGATGCGATGGTTCATTGTTGGGTTGGTTATATTCCATTGTATTTGGGACCTTACTTTGGTCTTCATGGATATGTTTGTTCCTCGGTAAAAGTTAATGCTGTTTTTGGAACAATCACGCGAAATCGTTGTATTTGGGACTTTCGACTTCGGTCAACGTAGATACGTTTGTTCCTCAGTGATATTTGATGTTTTTTTTATATTTTGCCTGTCACTATAGGTTCAATTGGTTGTGATGAGTTCAAAATTTATGACGACAATTGATGAGGATGGCGTGACAAGGCTGATGGATGGTTGGTAACCGACCTACAACCCGCCTTGCAGCCATGAGCCTTTGAAACCATGATTTTCATGAACTCTGGGCCACATAAGGTTCGGGATCACTTTCAAAAACAAGTTGTTCAAATTTGATTTTCAAACCCGAACCAAACCAAACCGATCCATTACCCCTCACTAAATGGTTTCGACAAAAAAAAACAGTGTAGTTTTTTAAATGGTTTAGGAATAGACAATACATTTGGCCAAAGGATTGTTTTGCTCCCCAAACCAAGGTACATAACCATTGTTAGACTTACCAGTTACCATCAACATGTAATATTGCCGAATAACTAAATCATAAATTATAAACTTAAATGAAGGACAAAAACAATAATTCCTCTGTAAAGGTTGTCGCTCAGAATTAGAGGGCTAAGTATTTTGGAGGGGTTGATGGTATTATGGGAATTAAGAAAATATTGTAGCGTTCTTTCTAAAGGGTGAGTTGTACACAATGCAATGAAAGTTGGATATGTTAATTTGAGAATTTTGGCGTTGGAGAAAAGTGTGAGCCATTATTATTCAACCACAAGGTTTCTGTCTCATAGATTGAGTGTATGGTATGCAAAAGTGATAGGTATACGTCTAAATAGAAAAGTGTACAAAGTTGTACTTTTGCACTATTGTTACTTGACAACAATTCCTACCTCCACTCAAATAATTTCCATCAGATTCTAAAGAATCTTTGTTAATACCTATTTACTGGATTGTAGGGTATTTACTTAGTCTTAGTCGACCAATTAACGAGTTTTTAATGGACTTCGCCGCAACGCAGTGGGATGTGTTGATGCAACAAATAATAGACCAAAGATAGTAGCGATATCTCCGGGGTAAAAGGGTTCAAGGTTTCGATTAGCCTAACGCAGGTCGTGGGGTCCCCCCACGTTTGTAGCACGTGGAGGCGGATCACTTTGTTATTATTCACTTTGAATTCTGGATTGAAGGGTTCAACCCAGAATGTCTATGTTAAGTGAGATAATATTGTAGTGAGCCGAGAATAGAACAAGCATGGAGCAAGTTCTAGAGAGGAGAAGTAAGATCAGAGATCAAGGGTGATCTGAGTTGATCTGGAATGGATGGCAAGAGGCTGTTATTTATAGGGAAAGAATCTTCTACAAGAGGAAGCCTTTGACCAGTGATCCGTGGCTACAGTGAGGGACTTTCCCATTTGGGGGTTGAAGGGTTTAGACCTGCGGACAAAAGGGTGTTCTCTGTGCACATGTTCTGTCTGTGCAGAAATGGTTCAGACGTTAAGTGTTGATGTGACCGGACATTGTGCTTGTCCTTTTTACTGTTCTCCTGAGTTTGCGCGTATTGAACCTCTCAACCTTTTAACCTTTTAAGCTATTATGTATATTAGTCATTTTATTGAGATTTGGGCTACCCCCGTCATCAGCCCCCCAAGTCAGAGGTGTTTGGGATGTAAGCTCAAATGCTTCTGACTTTTACACATTATTTTTTATTGCTTAAAGGCTTCAAGGCGTTTGAGTTTTGAGATTTGAATTTCAGAATGATAGTAGATGTGATAGGCTTTAAGGCTTGAAGGCTTTAAGGCTTGAAGGTTTAAAGGCTTCAACTTGTCTCACTCAAGAGGAAGTTGAGGCGTTTTGTAAAGAATAGGGGATCGATCTAAAGTTTAATCCGGTGTCTCTGGGTTTTGGCAAATCGATCGATTAGTGTCCCGTTGGTTCAATTGCTCGTTATTGCTGAGTTTTCCAACTTGCGTCATCCGTTTTCGGTCTTTGTTCTGAATGTTTTAGAGTATTATCGTGTGTCGTTTGGTCAGTTACACCCTTAAGGTCTTGCTAGGGTTTTACACTTTGATGTTTTGTGTCCAGCGATAGGGTATGACCCATCGTTGTTGTTGTTTCGCTATTTCTTCCAGTTAGCCAAGAATGGCGATTGTTTTACCTTTGAAACATCTCAGGTTGATGTGTGTTTAATTTCGTCTATGGTTATTACCTTTGGTTCTTGGAAGTACCGATTTTTCTGGATTTTTGAGTCCATTGTTTTCTTCAAGCTTGTTTGGAGGCACCCTGATGCTATGTTAAACAAGCTTAAGCCATTTGAGTCTGAACTAGATTGTTTAAAAGCCATTAGGAAGTGTCCTTCAAGGCTTCGTCCCTTTCCTGAACACTTTTTAGTGTTGATGGGTGTGAGCACCTTGTGGGACAGGCCAGATCGTGACCCTGTGCTCATGAGGTATGATCAGGGTATGATGTTTTGCCTTATGCTTTATCAAGAGTGATGATACCTCTGATGTTGTGTTTGGGGATGCTGAGGCCACCCCCGGTGAGGATGTTGTTGCCAGAGGTGCTGAACACAGGTTCGAGGGTTCAGGTTATGTGAACCTTCCAAATGTCAAAGGTTTCACCAAAGTTGTTGCTTCCAAAGTCTCTACTCGTCGTTCGAGCTGCTGTTTGATAAAGACTGCTGACCAACCATCGGCTTCTGAGCCAGTGGAACTAAGTAATGACATAGAGGCTTCAGATGATTTAGAAGTTGGGGTTGGGGAAAATCAAAAAGGACAAGGGACGGCCCTTGGTGGTTTGGCGGGTAAAAAGGTTGTGAGCTTGAAGGGTTCCGGGAAGGGTGGTGAAGGTTCCGCCAATGTTAATCCAGGGGAGGTTTATGTGCCGGATTGGAAGGTCACAGTTGGTGACAGCTTCAAGCCTTCATCCGTTTGTGAGGATGTTCTTACCCACTTTGATTCTCCTATTGTTCGAGGTTCTTGCTCATCTATGGATGATGACCTGATGATTTTGAAAAATGGTAATGGGTGCTTATAACCTTGTTGCCTTGCTTCTAGAGGGTTTATCCTGATTTCTCAAGAGGATGTGAGAATATGATGTCTTCTCGAAGAAGAGGGATGAGATGAATGCTTCACTAGCTATTCAAAAGAAGGAGGCAGAGGGTTATGCTGGGAGGGAGAAAAGCTGATGTTGAGGATTGATGAGCTTTCTTCCCAGCACAAGACTGATATGGTTGAGTTGGAAAAACGCTTGGAGGCTGACAAGGTTTAAGTCAGGGTCGATAAGGCTGCCTTGGAGGTTTAGAAAAAGAGCCTTCTTAGAGGAGAAAGAATGGTTAAAGGCTTCATTTGCCCAGGAAACTAGTGATAATAAATGGCTCATTGAGGATGGATTCCAGCAAGTGGTTACTTATCTTCTCCATTCGTCAGAGTTCAAAAAAGTCTTGGGTGATGTGTACATCGAGCTTCTTGTTCATGGGAGACCCCAAGGTTTGTTTGCTGGTTACAAATATTTGTGAATCTAGGAAGCCTTAGAAAAATCTTCTCTTTTTCAACACAAAGCCTTCAAAGTATTATGAGAACAATTTTTAAGATAGATCATTTGATTTACCCTTATGTGGGTGAAGTCTCCGAGTGTTTTGGTAAACCTTTGCCTGTCTTGCAGGAGCTAAAACCCAAGGGCCTTAATGAGGCTGTTTGTAACGAAGTGTTGAAGTCCCTCTCGAAGAAACGTCCTTGCTTCGGAGATAGCGAGGAAACGTGTTCTGAAGGTGGTGAGGGCTCAAAGGGTTCAAGCCTTGAAGCCTCCGAGGCAACGGGTGCAGCAGGGAGGAAAAAGAGGAAGGCTAAAAAGACCCCAGATGATGGAGGTTCGAAGAAGGATGATGCAGCAAAGTCTACCATCCCTGACGTTGCTAAGTGAAGAAGAGGCCTTAATTCATAGCTTTCTTAGCATGTCGAACAATGTTATGGGTTGTTTGTTTGAACATCTTTTTATTTTAAAGGAACCGTCTAGATCCCTGGGTGGTTAAAGCCTTGGAGGCTTGTGGACAATGTTTTATGTTTGATGGCCAGTATGGCCCTTGCTATCTTTAACTTATCTTGCTATGTTGTTCTATTTATTCCCTTGCGTTTTCATTGATTTTGCATGTTGTCTTTGTTTTGGGTGGTGCATCTTATGTTATTTATACCTTAAAGGGTTCAGTGCTGCAGTCACTTAGCCTTAGGGTGTTTTTAACAAGAAGATACAACCTCTATCCTATGTATGACATTCACTTAGAGTCTTTTTGGTTCGTAAGCCAATGTTGGGGCTTAAGGAACATTTGGTGTAGGCTGTTCAAACCCGTCTATGAGACATGATTTTTAAGATTTCTCTGAGTCTCATGGAGTTGTATTGATTTAGGAACTCACCCCTTATATAGGTCCATTCAACCCTTGAACCTATTGAGCGATGTGGCCTGGGAGCTCATCCCCTTACATGGCCCTTGCCATGGAGTTTCTTGCTAGGTTCTCAACCTGATTATAGGATAGAAAGACAAATTTTGATTCATCGTTCATTCATTTCAAAGTACTTTGAATAGAACAACTTTTGGGAACTATTTGTAATACGTTTTGGTTAAACATGGAACCTTTTAAGGTTTTTGCCATTCCAATGGCGGGGAAGCTTTTTGCCTTGCAGACCTGCCAGCTTGTATGATCCCCCTTTGTGGGCTTTAAGGATAGTGTATGGCCCTTCCTACTTAGGGCCGAGCTTTCCTTAGCTTTCTTTCTTGTAGGCCTCATTATTTCGAAGCACGAGGTCCCCAGGCTTGAAGTGTTCATGCTTCACCCGTGTATTTTAATGCAATTCCATGTTTTGCTTGTACCTTGCTTTTTGTATGGCTGCTTGATCACGTTCCAAATTCAATATCGTCTCTTTCTTATTTGGCTCGAGGTCGATGTTAATTGTTCATTGTGTTGTTACTCCGATTTCAGCTAGGATTACAGCCTCTGATCCAAACACTAGGCTGTAGGGTGTTTTCTTGTGGCTCGTTTTCTTGGTTGTTCGAATTTCCAATAGCACATTGGGAAGCTATTCGAGCCAGTTGTTGTTGTATCTTTCCAATCGAGATTTAATCCTTTCAACAATGTTGTTGTTTGTCCTATTAACTTGGCCATTGGATTGTGGGTTAGCTACCGAGCTGAATACTTGGGTTATTTTGAACTCCTTACAGCAGGAGCTAGAAGGCTTCTCGGCAAACTACTTCCCGTTATTCGTGACTAGTACCCCTGGAGCCCAAAACGACAGATTATGTTTTCGTAAACGAAATCAATGAACTGTTTCCCTGAGATTTTTGCCAATAGTTTTACTTTTGGCCACTTGGTGAAGTAGTTCACGGCTACCAATAAGAGCTTGACTCCTCATTTGGCTAGTGGGGATGGACCAACGATGTTGATTCTTTACTTGTGAAATAGCCAAGCCGAGGAGATGGGAACGGGGTCATGTTTGAGGCTTTTGGGTACCGGAGCATGTAACTGACAGGCTTCATACTTTCGCAATTGTTCGGAGGTATCTCGATGCATGGAAGGCCAAAAGTGTTCGAGGTTCATCAACTTTGACACTACCGATTTTGGGCCACAATGAGCTCCACATATCCCTTCGTGAACCTCTTTGATCAGATATTGGCTTTGTTCTGGGCCAACGCATCGAAGTAGTGGTGCAAGGTATCCTTTTTGTAAAGGATATCTCCTTGTAACACATATTGCCTTGACTTGATATGAACCCTTTTAGCCTTAGTCTGGTCATTAGGTAATTCACCATTTTGAGGAACCTTTCAATGGGAGTCATCCAATTTGGCCCTTTTTTAGTGATCACATCTTGAACCTCAAGTCTTTGGATGGATGATTTTTAACACCTCAATTAGTACCTTCTTGGTGAGGTGGGCAAACGTAGGAGATACAAGTTTGCTTAGTGCATTAGTTCTCTTGTTTTGAGATCTTGGAACTTTTTTTGATGGAAAATGTTTGAAATGTGTTCATCAATTCCTTTGATTTCTCTCGGTACTAATACATGTTGGGTTCTTTTGCTATGTAGCTGTTATTGTCTTAGCTTGAGAGAGTCTGTAAGGACTTGAAGCTTTTGAACCCCCATTTCTTTGGCTATGTAGTTGTCACTTATTTGGTTTGAAACAAGCAACGAGTCTGTGAAGACTTGAAGCCTTTTGACACCCATATTTTGCCAGCTTGAGCCCAGCAATCAATGCTTCATACTCAGCTTTGTTGTTTGTAGTAAGATGAAGTCAGGCAAGATTTGAGCTTTGACAACTTTTCTCAGGACATAGGTGATTTTGTGTTCACCTAGTTTCACAACTCATTTGGCTAATCGTCCGAATTTTTCTTGTTTTTCAAGCACATTCTTAATTGGTTAGTCAATGATCACTTGTATCGGGTGTGACTGAAAGTACCTTCGAAGCCTTCTACCCGTTTGGGCTAGGGCTAGAGCAAGTTTTTTTTTTTTTTTTAAAGAAGAATACTTGATTTCTGCTAATTTTGAAGTTTTGAAAAAGTAAACGGGTATCTGAACTTTGTTTCGTTTAATGATTAGAGCCGTACTTATGGTATTTTCAGCAATCGAAAGGTAGATAGAGGCCGTTTCTCCTGTTTCTGGAGCCGAAATGGCTGGGAGTGAAGCTAAGTGTTGCTTCATTTGGTTGAAGGCTTCCTTTTGAGGTAAAACGCTTCAAAGCTGTAAACTTTCCATTGAAAGTCTTTCTTGTTAGCACATCCTTTGAGGGTTGGCTTTTATGCTTTGTTTCCCCATGATGTGCCCTAGAAACGAGCACTTGATTGGATTAAGCTTTCATGTTTATCTTTCTCGAGGTTTGGAAGGTTTGTTGTATGTCATTGAGCATTTGATATTCCGTTATGCTCTTGATCATCAAATCTTCAACATAAGCTTCTATGTTCTTGCCAGTTTGTTCGGTAAACGCTTTGTCAACCAGGCGTTGATAAGTGGCACCTGCGTTTCTTAAAACAAAAGGCATTTTTTGGTAGAAAAATATACCTTTATCAGTGTGTAATGCGGTTTTTTATTCGTCTTCTTCTTTCATTAGGATCTGATGGTAACCCTTTTAGGTGTCAAGAAAACACGAGAAACCCGTGAGTGAGTTAACCTTGAGGTCTATCCAGGGCAGCGGGTAGCAATCCTTTGGGCGTGCTTTGTTCAAGTCTTTAAAATCGATTTACATCCTCCAAGACTTGTCGGGTTTTTAAACCATTATCGGATTGGCCACCCATGATTGATACTTGACCTCTCGAAGGGTTCCGGCTAGAACAAGCTTTTCCATCTTTTGGCATTCTGCAAGGCTTCTTTTAGGGGCTTGACTCCGTTTCTTTTGTATAATGGGCTTAACATCAGGTGGGATCCATAACTCATGTTTCAACAATGCTACGAGGGATGCCGGTCATATCTTCCGGGCATCAAGCAAATACATAGTGCAAAAGCAGCTTTTCAAGGTATGAGAGGGTTTCATTGTAAAGGTTAGTGTTTACCCTTATCCCCTGTTGACGATATTTTGGGTTTATGTTCAACCCTTGTTCATCATCTTCGTCCTTTCTTGAGCTTTCCCCTTCAACCACAAAAGCTTCTTGGGTAGGTTGAAGGGTTGTGATCCCTTTTTTAGTGGGAAACTTCACAGTGCCTTGACCAACTAAAACTGCCATTCCGAACACACCTTGCCTTGGCCTTCCTATGATGATATCATAGTTGGAAGGGATATTGATCACCGCAAAAGTGAGTTGTTCGGTTCGTCACTTTGTTCTCTCGTTGAACAAACATAATGGGTTATTTGGCCTAAAGGCTTGATAGGTATGTCTGCGATACCTTCAGACTGTTGAAGCTTTGAACGCTCATCGTCGCTGAGAGGATTAAAGCGTTTCAAGCTTTTCATTAGCTGAGAGGGTTAAAGCATTTCTCAAGCATGATTTTGGAGGATTCAGACTGTTGAAGCTTTGAACGCTCATCATCGCTGAGAGGGTTAAAGCGTTTCACGCTTTTCATCAGCTGAGCGGGTTAAAGCATTTCTCAAGCATGATTTTGGAGGATTCAGACTATTGAAGCTTTGAACGCTCATCATCGCTGAGAGGGTTAAAGCGTTTCAAGATTTTCATCAGCTGAGAGGGTTAAAGCATTTCTTAAGCATGATTTTGGAGGATTAAGACTGTTGAAGCTTTGAACGCTCATCGTCGCTGAGAGGGTTAAAGCGTTTCAAGCTTTTCATCAGCTGAGAGGGTTAAAGCTTTGTTTTCAAGGTCGACCATGTTCACTTCCTACTTTTATTCTTCAACCATTTTGTCCTTGACCCCTTTAACCAAGTGAGCCAGTTCGGACTTGACGGTTTTTTCGATCCTCTTTTTGGGTTGGAAGCAATTATTGGTATGGTGACCTTTCTATTCGTGAAACTCACAATACTGGCTTGATTTTTCCAATCTTTTGTTTTTTGGCAAAGGTTGAGGAGGGCGGAAGCTGTGTTTTACCTCTTCGGTTGCCAAGATCTCTTATGTAGCCTTGGTTAAGGCTGTAAAGTTTATGGTTTTTTCTTGGCTTGGAGGGTTCCGGCCTTCAGGCCTTTTAGAATCCGAACCTTTGAACTGTCTGTCATAAGAGCCATACTGGAAGCTCCAGTTAAGAGTCTTTTATTTTGTTCTTTGATGTCTACAGCTTACTCTCCTCGAATGTGGGCTTCAGCCCTTTCGAGTGTTTCTTCAAGGGTTTTGGGCAGGCATTTATTGAAGTCTTCTGTGAGATATTTGGAATTTATAGCATTCATGAACCCTGCAACCCTAATGTTTTCATCGGTGTAAGTTAAACCTTCCTTCTTGTAACTTTCGATGAAGTCTCTGAGACTTTCATCATCACGTTGTTTGATCTGGAAGATTATCGTGGCGTCCTTAACATACCCATGTTTTTATAGGAACTTTTGCTAAGATCGTCAAAGGTCTGAACGCTTCGTCCAGGAAGGTCATTGAACCATATTCGCGAAGACCCTTCAAGGGTTTACCTGAACATGAGACAACATTCGGAGTTGGGTCATTTTTCAACTCTTGCAGTCCCGACGAAGATTTGGAGGTAGTCTTCAGTACCGTAATAGCATCTTTATCTGGGTTTGAAACTCGTACTCAATAATTTGTCGGGAGAAGCAAGACAAGTTGTTGGGCTTGTAAGGTTTTGAGAGGTATTTTACTACCCTTGAAGCTGGGTCACCGCTTGTGGTACCCTGGTGAGTGTTTGGCACTTGGTTGATGAAATTAAGGTTAAAGCCTTGAAGGCTTTCTGTGTCATCATCCAGCTTTCACGTGCTGCAAAGGAAATTGTGCCATCATCTATGTCATCAGCTAGGGCATAAGGTTAAATCCTTAAAGGCTTTCTGAAGCCATTATCTGTGTCATAAGGTTAAAGCCTTAAGGGCTTACTGTATAAGGCATTCCCATGGATGTGCTCATGACCGCACCTTCGAGCCAAAGGCAGGGTGGCCATAGCTTGTTTTCACGAAGTAGCGATGGGAGGGGGAACACTTAAAGCTGGTGACTGCCATAATTGATCAAGAGTGGTTTTATGCCCCATAGGTGCACCGTTTGTAACGGGTTGGGAGGTAAATAAGGGAAAAACGGTTGGACTTGGCCTCCCCAAAAGCTAAAGGGCTTGAGTGGTTGGTCTGTCACACTAGGAAGGTAAGATGTGGCTGAACGTGAGCTGCTAAAAGGAAGAGATGGACGGCCAGGTGATAATGAGGGTTTAGACTCCTCATAATTTAGTCTTATTCTCACCCTTTTTTCCCTTTCTAAGCTCACATGCTAGTTGAGAAGAAATCTCAGTTGTAAGAAATTTCTAGCTAGTCACTCGGGTGTTAGATCTATGCGTTCCGGTGTATGCATTACATCGATTTGAGTATGTGTAACCCCCTGACCGAGATGGGGTTGGTGTTTGAAAAGAAGTGAATTCCGGGAACATATCCCGGTGGAGTACTTCCGGGAGTAGAAAGAGGAGTAGATAGGACCGGTGAGATTCGACCCGAATTTGGTGTTAAATCGGTGTTGTTAGGCACCTGATTTACCTGACCGAGAGACTCGCTTTCAGACATGATGTAAAGAGAAAATGGAGCTACACAACTGGTCTTTAAGATAAAGTAAGCGGCGTAGCCCCACGGTGGGCGCCAACTTGTTGATGCAACAAATAATAGACCAAAGATAGTAGCGATATCTCCGGGGTAAAAGGGTTCAAGGTTTCGATTAGCCTAACGCAGGTCGTGGGGTCCCCCCACGTTTGTAGCACGTGGAGGCGGATCACTTTGTTATTATTCACTTTGAATTCTGGATTGAAGGGTTCAACCCAGAATGTCTATGTTAAGTGAGATAATATTGTAGTGAGCCGAGAATAGAACAAGCATGGAGCAAGTTCTAGAGAGGAGAAGTAAGATCAGAGATCAAGGGTGATCTGAGTTGATCTGGAATGGATGGCAAGAGGCTGTTATTTATAGGGAAAGAATCTTCTACAAGAGGAAGCCTTTGACCAGTGATCCGTGGCTACAGTGAGGGACTTTCCCATTTGGGGGTTGAAGGGTTTAGACCTGCGGACAAAAGGGTGTTCTCTGTGCACATGTTTTGTCTGTGCAGAAATGGTTCAGACGTTAAGTGTTGATGTGACCGGACATTGTGCTTGTCCTTTTTACTGTTCTCCTGAGTTTGCGCGTATTGAACCTCTCAACCTTTTAACCTTTTAAGCTATTATGTATATTAGTCATTTTATTGAGATTTGGGCTACCCCGTCATCTGGATGCATATCTAGTTTACTCTAAAATTAAAATAATGTATAAATGTATATAGTGTATTTGACTACTTTTAGGTGTATATAGTATTTGACTACTTTTTGGTGTTAGAACCTAGTAGACGGTTATGGAACATGTCCCTTTTTATTGTTCGGTCACCCATATTGAAACCTTTACGTATCAGTTTGTTAAATTTGAACTTGTCTCTATATATCTTACAAGATTTAAATATTGTAATTATATATTAGTCACCTTAATATTTATTCATGTTTTTATAGTATGCAACAACTGTTACATACTAACGGAGTCACTGTGAGGTTTTAAACACTTAGACTACTCGTCTGTTAACAGTGGAGCCGTTATCGGTGCCACATCAGTTGTTTGGGTTAACGAAGGGAAGGGTTCAAATCAGACCGTTGGGCGTGATATTCGAGGAAAAAAGGAACGTCGGGGTGGGTGGGGTCGCCGTTGGGTTGGGTTAAAAAAAGTTATTTTTTGTTTTTTATAAATACAAATCAAACCAAACCAAACCAAAATTACACAACTTTAGGGTGGTCAGAGTGATATCGGGGACTCCATCGGTGAGTTCTTTTCACCACTCGGTGAATTGGCGCCAGCCCGAAAAAGGTGTTCGGTGATTGCCTTTTTCGGTAGGTATTCACCGATTCGGTGAAGAAGAGGAGAGGTGGAAGAGAGAGGGTGAATGGTTGGGACCAACCCCTTTCAACCAATCATAATTTTTTTTTATTTTTTACCACTCTCTAGGTGTTTGAATCACTACCAGTGATTGAGTGCAAAATGGGAAATGGAATAGGGACTTGACATGGCATGATATTATTGGCTAGACGGTAACTCAAACACTAAGTGATTGAATGATATCATCCACCCTTATACACCACAACACACCTTCAAAATCCATATTCTCTAAAAAAAACGGAGACTTGGGATCCAAAACACCCGTTTTTTGCAAACATGCGGCCAAATTATAGTACCCCTTTTTTTGCAAACACACAATCGAACACACCCCATTTGAATAATGTAAACAATCCTTCTAATATCTTCGATCCAAAGTATACGATTCAACCAAGGCATTGTGTATCATCCTACACAAGATAGCCAACCCTCGCCAAACTTTGAATATGATTTTGGTCTTAGCTCGATTCCAGAAACATGATTTACTTCCGACACACAACCGCCACCGCCACAAACAATTGAACCGGAGCCAACATGCATGAAAAAACATGGTGGTAACAAGCGTGGCTCCAAGCGAACCAAAGAGCAACAGTCGACAAAGGGGTTGAGAGGTGGATGACTGATGAGGAATATGTCTTAGCACAAGCGTGGCTTCACATTTCCGAAGACATGATTGTTGGTAATATTTTATATACATTATATTTTTTACACATTGTGTTTTTTATACATTATGTTTTGTATACCTTATGTTTTACATACATTATGTTTGTTATACATTATATTTTTTATACATCTTGTTTTAAATATTTTTTACGGGGATGGTCAAAAGGCAAAGATTTTTGGAAGAAGGTTCGCGTCAAATTCCACGAAGCGATGGGACGAGAAGAGTACTGTGGGGCGGACAAAGTTTCGTAAAATGGACCCATATGACAAAAAGAATCAATTCATTTAACGTGATCCAAACTTGACTGGTTAATAGCCGCAGTCGAGGAAGTGGAAGAAATTATATGGATGCCATGGTAGAGGCTAATGAGCAATTTAAAGCTCAATGCCATCCACTATTTGGGATGGAAAGGATAAAGGAATTTCTTAGGAAATCCTCAAAGTGGCATTTAATTTCCGCAATACAATCACCAAAGTCGAAGTCCAAAAGGCCAAAAATTAAATCATCTGTCGAGCCGAATTCCTCCCAAGCCACATAGGATGGTCGTTCGCATATAAATCTCAACGAGTTAAGACTTTAACGACGAAACCGAAGACGAACCGAAGCCGGAACCACTAGTTCGTCCAATGGTGAGAGACAAAAGCAAAACGATATACAATAAATCTCGAGCATCATCCTCCAAAAGTACTACATCAAAATCCGATAAGTTTTTTGTTGTCGAAAGTTTGGACGAAAAAAAATGACCGCCCAATCGGGTATAGAGAAGACGAACGCATCGCGGCGGACCTTGCTCTCCTCCAAAAAGACTACACCGGATTATCAGAGGAAGATTAAGTGTTTTTCAAGCTAAGGAAACAATAAATTCGTGAACGCCTTAGCAAAACATCTTTTAGTTGGTCATAATTTTAACTCCTTTCTAGTTTTTTCAGGTTTTTTTATTTTGTCTTTTTTTAACTTTTAATGTAACTTTTATTTTAAGTCTGTTTTATTTTTCATGCAATTTTTAATATAATAATGTTGTTTCATTTATTTAAATGTCATTTACATTTAAAATATATATTAAACAAAATAGAATAATTATTGTTAAATGATTGTAGTATAGTTATTCCACAACGCTAAGGCTGGACGGTATGGAACCGTCGCAGCGTCCGTCCTCACCCGGCGACGGCCGGCTTACCACGCCCCCCCCCCCCCCCCCGCGTCTTGATCCAGTCATCGTCCTCTCCGTCGGAATTTCGACGTCCAGGACGGAGCAAAACATGTGGGCCCCCCTCTTTCTTCTCGGCGCCGCTCCGTCACCCCATCCCGCCACCCCCGTCTTCTTTCTTCCCTCCGTCACCATACCGTTCAGCCTAAGTTAATGGACAATCTAGTTAATGACACTCTCTTGATTTGGTGCTGATGTGACATCACTTTTTTTAGTTAATGGAAATCTTAGTTAACTTGCAATACATAGTCGTAAATATACTCAATCGTGTACCTAGGATTCTAAATATGGTCCCTTAGGGTAGGCGAAATAGGTTAAGGACAAGGAAAACATCCTCACATCACTCTGTTTTCAGGACCTTCATGATTTCCATGCTAAGCTCCAAAGGCTCTTTTTTGGACCGTTTTTAAACGGCTAGATATATAAAACAGCTTATTTTTAAAATATTAAATATCTAACCAAAATAAATATACACTCAATAATATTTTTTCTCAATCCAATCTATAAATTTTTTTCTCTCTTTTAAATCTCCAAACTTTAATGGTTCACCCCTCACAACCATGTTATTCTTTTAGGAAAAGATCCTTAAACATTTTAAATTATCAGTTTTCGACAATTACCGTAATATCAGTCAAATTAGCTTAAAATAGAAGGATATGTCGAGAGAGATCAACAATTTCAACGGGGTCTACAACAAGTGCATCAATCAGCTAACTAATTGATCAATTAGACGGGGATGTATTGAAGATGTTAATGAAAGAATATTATGAGCAAAACAGCAAGAAATCATTTAATCATATTAACATGGGATATTCTTAGGAATCACTCCAAATTGGCCGATGTTCCTTCCATGGGTACCTGAGTATGGGTAAATAAGGTCGTATCCACAAGGAATACATGGTATCCCCCCCCCCCCCCCCCCCCCCCCTTAAAAAAAAAAAAAAAAAAAAAAAAACTGAAACCTAAACCTCAAAAAATCTAACCCTAAAAGCTAAACTAAACACAAAACCTAAACCTTAAGGCTAAGTAATATTGTATATGTGCAATACTATAAGACTGTCTCCAATGCAACAGCCTGCATTTACTACATGCATCATAATCATTACTGTCATGCCAGCGTTTTACCCATACTTCCCACATACACTCTCATCTATTTAACTCCAACACATTCTTCCCACATGTATCCTCTCTCTTCCACATCACCATTTCTTTTTTTATTTTTTTTAAAAACATTTATTTTGTTATCTTAAAAAATATTTAATAAATAAATATAAATATATATTTAAATAAAAAAAGAAGTTAAAAATAAATAAAAATTAAACTTGCATAACAAAAAAAAGAAATTACATTTTGCTAAAAGATAAAATACAAATACTCAAATTCAACTAGAACTTAATTTAAAAATGAAAACAAAACTTAATAAAAAACAAATCTACTCTTCATTAGCTTGATTAGCTTGCTTAAGATTCCAGCGATGTTCCATTAGATCGTTGCGTAGTGCGATGTGAGTATCTTTGCTTCGTAAGGATCTAAACCTCTGCAGATAGTGTGCAAACTCGGTGGGTGCACCTCCATTATAACTTGATGGCTCAGGCTCATCTTCTTCACGGGACCAATCAGTTATCGTATGACGTTCATCTTCTACAATCATATTATGTAGAATGATATATGCATGCATTATATCACCTAACACTAGTATGCTTGTTGCTTGATGTGCGTGAGTGTTATTAGTTTTTAATGTATATTTTAAGCCCTTTTTAACACTTTTTAGCCAAGTTTTAAATTTATAAAACACGATATTTACTAACACTAAACACACATATGGGCAAGTGCACCCATCGCGAGCGTAGTATAGTGTTGGTAAGAGACCGAGGTCGTCCAAGAACACAAGAGCTTTTAATACCGGTTTATCCTCAACGTCTAATCAAATCAAAAATTTAGAAAAAGGTTTTTAAACAAGAAAAATAAAACTAACTAAAATGCTGAAAAATAAAATAAAAATAAAAACAGATAGACAAGATGAATCACTTGGATCCGACTCGTGTTTAGTGTAACCTTTGATTATTTCCACACTTTAGTACTTTTTAAGAGATTATCTTAGTTATTGTAGTAGGCCCCTCTTTTGAAGGTGACGTTACCCTCAACCCAGTAGTTTGAGTCAGCAAGGATACAATCCTAAAGGGTCGGATTATTGAAATATAATTAATTAAGTTATTAATGCATATTATGGTAGGCCCCTCTTTTGAAGGTGACGTTACCCTCGGCTAAGTAGTCTGAGTCAGCAGGGATACAGTCCTAAGTAGCCAGGTTAAAATATTAATAGTAGCTTACATATAAGGGGATCAAAGAGTTTGGACCCCCGCCATCCAATACCGGTGGGTATTGAAGGAGGTCCTACTAAATTTGACCCAGGTCCTTGTAGAATCTATACACTGAACAAGGCAAGACTCTTACCAAACCATTCCCTTAACCCCCGACCAGGTAGCCAACATATCTTCATATAGACCTTGGAGATATGAATGGTGAAAATCTTTTATTTTATATAGACAGTAAAATAATGCCAAGACACCACGGACAAACGATAAGGAAGAATCACCTTCAACATAAGAAACTAGTTATTAAAGTCATTAATACATAACCAAGTAAAAAGTGCGAAAATATTAAAAATAAAAAGTATTACACTAGACACTTGTCTTCACCAAGTGATGTAAGAGACTTAGGCAAACATGGCCTTTGATTGTCAAGAACTCTTACGATCAATCTTGGATCCCGAGACGACTCACACACTCTATGATGGACAATGGATGATGGTGTTGTGATGGTGGTGGGTGGTGGGTGAAGTGTGAGAGAGGTGGTGTGCCAAGGGATGGTTTTCAAATGAGCCAAGCACCCCTATTTATAGCCTGAACAGTAGGTCGGGCACGGCCCCGTGTCCATCCTCCTTCTCTTTCTTCATTTATTGCAGTTTGTCTGCATTAGTTGACCACGCCCCCGTGTCCGCTGGGCACGCCCCCGTGTGCAGAAGCATATCTGTACTATCAAGATTTCCCCAGATTCTGCGAATCTTAGAGTTGACCACAGCCCCGTGTCCGCTGAGCACGACCCTGTGGTGGGTGATAGAAGCTTCTACAGCTTTGTCTTTTATGCTGACACTTGGGCACGCCCCCGTGCTCACTGAGCACGGGGCGTGTTCAGCCTTCTGTCTTCTTGATTTTGCTTGGGAAGATGCTGTCGTGGGGTCGGGCATGCCACGTTTGTTCTTTTTCTTGTATTTATGTTAGATTTAGCTGCCTTTTTGTTTCTTTTGTTCATTTGAGCTCATTTAATCCTGAAAATACAAAAGGAAGACCAAAACACACTTTTTCCAACATTAGTACTAAAAATGGTTAGTTTTATGCCATATTTGATGTAATTTATATGTTGCATTTTGCGCACATCAAATACCCCCACACTTGAATCTTTGTTTGTCCTCAAGCAAAACTCTTTATAATGTGGCTTTACACTCCCAAATGGAATGGGTAGAAGAGAAGATTTTTTGGCTTGTCATAGAGTGTCAGGATTTCCAAGATTCTTAATTAAGTTTTATTTTTATTTTACTTACAATCCTATTCGTCATGATTTATTTAAAACAGTACATAAGATAAATTACTTATTAGGGCATAACATGCCTTTTTAAAATTCCACTTATATACAAGTTCACATACCTCACAGGGATCACTCAACACTCGGCCGAAGATGTATTTTAGTGAATCACTCGAGAGCGGCATGGAACTTACTTCTACCATAGGCTTGCCAAGGAATCAATTCTCCTCCTTTTTAACTATATACCTTTTGTAAATATCAAGAGGACTTTTGGGTGAAGGGTTAGGCTTGGGTTAAAGGTAGGTGATTGGGTTAGTGGTTATTAAAAGGGCGAAAGGCGTAAAAAGCGTCGGTTTTCGTAAGACTTTTTATTATTTTATTTTATTTTTTTTAAATTTTATTTTGATGAAGCCATTATTCAAACCAAGTTATTTTTGATAAACTTGTTTGTTTATTTTTCTTTTGCTTCATCATCAACATTTTTTTTTTCAAAAGTCATAAGAAAAAACCGAGCTTGATACTAAAACAAAGGGTTAAAAATAAAAAGGTTTTGGTGGTTGAAAGGGTGTTTGGTTTGGGTTATGAAATGAAAAGGTTTAGGCTCAAAGGGGTTAACTAGGGGGATTTTGGGTAGGTGGTAAAAAAAAAGAAAGAAAAATAATGGTGTAGAAATAAAAAAGGGTTAGTCCTAATGCCTCCATCATTTACTTACTCGGGTTTAAGTTGGTAAGGACCGGAAATGTATCGTCGTGGCAAGTTCTAGAGTTGTAGGAACCAAGCGGCTATTCACATAAGAAACGAAAAATGAGCATTTAGTTTAAAGATATGTATTTGTATGCTCAATAAAGGCTCAAAACTCACTTTTGTGGGAATAGGTTTTTATGTGATCAAGTATATATAACCAAATTTTAACTAAGCTTGCCATGTCGTTTCATAATTTTCTTATGGTGGTTCTTTTTATCACGACGCTATCGGTTGTAAATTTGTAAAAATATAACCTTTTAGAATTTGAAATTCCAAAGTTAAATCTAGACAAGTAAAAAAAAAATTTGAAAAAATTTGGGGTGATTAGCGGTTCCAATAGAGTTTTGTGTAAGGCTTGTAACTAGGACTTGCAAGATTCAAGGTTTTAGCATCCCCCCCCACCACACTTAAATTACACATTGTCCTCAATGTGTCCCAAAAATAAGTTTTTAGGTTGATTGAATGTGTAAAAAGTTGTGAAAAAGCAAAATTTTATGTTACCGGGCGTCTGGACACGGGCCCGTGGTGACCGGGCACGGTGCCGTGTTCAGATCGCCAGTAACAAAAGTTTGTAAAAAGAAACAGAAGCCTGGGCACGGGGGCGTGTTTAGTGAGCACGCCCCGTGTCCAGTTACCTGAACTGGGCATTTTCTGCAGATTGTGCAGCACGGGGCCGTGTTGGGCGGGCACGGCCCGTGCTGAACTTGCTGTAATGAAGAAAATTTTGTCGGATGACCCTGTTTTTATACATGGGGTGCTGGTTCACGCTTCCCTTGTTATCATTCACCATCCCAAGTGTGTTTTATTCCTGCAAATTAAAACTAAACTAGAAAACATTTAAATTAATCTAAACTAAGCTAAGGATAGTTCCGCGGAATGCCTCCGTGGTGCGCCACGTTTATAAGGGTCCTTGGCTAGACCCAAATCCTGGTCATATGTTACCCAAGTGGGATGCTTTGCATCCCATGCTACACCGTCGGAGAGCGTCATCCAAGCTTGAGTCTATGACCTTCATGTAGTTGACCGGATCTTCGTCTTCTACTCTTTTTCCAACTCCAAACTTCACCTCCTCGTCCCCAAACTTCAATGTTAGTGTTCCGTCATTCATGTCTACCACAGCTTGGGCTTTGGCTAGAAATGGCATCCCTAGGATGAGAGGGACTTCGGCGTCTTCTTCCATGTCTAGTATGACAAAGTCGGCCGGGAAAACGAAATTGTCGACTTTGACCAATAGATTTTCAGCGACACCTTGTGGATATTTTACGGATCTGTCGGCAAGTTATATGCTCATCTTTGTAGGGCTCGTTTTTCCTAGGCCGGGTTATTTGAACATTGATGCGGGCATGAGGTTGATGCTAGCCCCAAGATCGACTAGTGCATTGTGAATGGGGGATTCCCCAATTGAGCAAGGAATCGTGAAGATTCCAGGATCAATCTTCTTTTAAGGGAGTTTGTTGAGTAGTAAGGCGGAGCATTCTTCGCCTAAGTTAACTAATTGCAATGATTCAATTTTCCTTTTATGAGTGAGGAAGTCCCTCATAAATTTTGAATATTTAGGCATTTGGGTTAGGACTTCGATAAATGGAATATTAACATGCAATTGTTTTAATAAATTTTCGAACTTTGCGAATTGCTCGTCGGTCTTTTGACGAATTAACTGACCGGGGTATGGAATCGGAGGAGTCTTAGTGGGCTCTTGGATTGGTGGAGAAGCCTTCTCTGGTTGGGGCGAGGGTGGAGTTGTGGTATGGTTGGATTGGCTTCTTTCAGCTGGCGGTAATGGAGCCTCCTCGGGACCCACGGTTCGGTTTCTCAATGTGATAAGATGTACTTGCGCCTTTGGGTTGGTTTCGGTATTACTTGGTAACGCGCCTTGAGGTCTCTCAGAGAAATTTTGAGCTATTTGATTTAATTTTTTTTCAATGTTTTGAATGCTAGCTTGTTGATTTCTGAAATTCGATTCCAATTGCTGAAATCGATCCGAGTTTTTCTTTTCGGTGTCGGAGATGAGGCGAGATATAATATCTTCAAGCCTTTCTCGTCCACTTTGTTGTTGAGAGAAATTTTGTGGTTGTTGAAAGTTTGTTCGTTGGTTTTGTTGGTTACTACTATTGTCGGGATCTCTCCAACCAAGGTTAGGGTGGTTACGTCATCCTTGGTTGTAGGTACCCGTTGGAGGACCCGACAGCCTAGGTCTATTATCAATGTAGTTTACCGTTTCCGTTTGATCATCTAATTCTTTCATACAACTCCAATTTTCATGTGGCCCACCACACCCTCACAAGCCATAACCGAGACCGTTTTTGCCATTTCTAACTTTTTTTTATTTTTGAAGAAGGGGCATCGATTTGAGCTTGTAAAGAAGTGCTTTCATCAACCTTATGGGCGCCCGGGGCAATAGATTTATTGCCTCGGGGAGTGTGCCACTGAAAATTGGTTTGAGCAATTTCCTCAATTTGATTATATATTTCATTTGGGCGACGATTACCTAAAAGTCCCCCGGAGCTAGAGTCGAGTGTTTGTCTTGTGTGTGGCAACAACCCATTATAGAAAGTGGATACTTGTTGCCATACCGCAAGATCGTGATGAGGATACTTTCTTAGTAGCTCCTTGAACCCTTCCCAAGTTTCATACAAGGATTCCCCGTCCTCTTGTGAATATGTATTAATTTCAGTCATTAATTTAGCCGTTTTAGCAGGAGGGAAATACTTATATAGAAACTTTTGGGCTAGTTCATACAAGGTGTTTACCGAGCCAACTGGGAGGGTGTTAAGCCAAGCCTTAGCTCGGTCTTTTAGTGAAAATGGAAACATGCGAAGGCGGATGGCGTCGTTTGATGCTCCATTGATCCGAAAGGTATCACATATTTCTAAGAAATTAGTAATATGTAGATGGGGATCCTCGTCCGCAAGCCCATGGAAGGTTGCGGAGTTTTGAAGCATCTGTATCAAATGTGGCCGAAGTTCGAAGTTACTGGCTTCGACATTCGGTGCATTGATAGCGGCGCCTAGATTACCTACGGTGGGGCGTAAGTAATCTATGAGAGTACGTTGGTCCGCCATTGGAAGTGGGTCCCCCGAAACTTTCTCTTGGTTTTTAGCTATAAGTTTTTTTCTGAGAAAGCGCTCGGGTTCTTCTAGAGGTTCTTTTATGTCTCTACTAGAACTGGAGCTCATACACTACGTAGAAAGTTCGGATGTGGCGCCTGGGTTCCAAGTCCTGCAATAAAAACAGAAAAGAACGTTGGTCAGAAGGTTCACCACGGCCCCGTGCTCAGGGGAACACGGCCTGTGGTCGGAGATGCAGTGATTGTTTTCCGGATCCCTGTTACTGGGGAGTTGGACACGGCCCCGTGTTGCACCGACACGGCCCCGTGCTCAACTCTCGGTAACTCGGAAAATAGCAACTGCCAGTGACAATGTTGGGCACGGCCCGTGTCCGACCAGGCACGGCCCGTGCTTAGCTCTACAGAAACTGAAAATTTAAGAAAATCCTAAAAAAAAAAAAATTAGATAAAAACGATTAGGCCGCTGATTCCTAACTTTCTTAAAATCCTTGTGTCCCCGGCAACGACGCCAAAAACTTGATGTGCGTGAGTGTTATTAGTTTTTAATGTATATTTGCCCTTTTTAACACTTTTTAGCCAAGTTTTAAATTTATAAAACACGATATTTACTAACACTAAACACACATATGGGCAAGTGCACCCATCGTGAGCGTAGTATAGTGTTGGTAAGATACCGAGGTCGTCCAAGGACACAAGAGCTTTTAATACCGGTTTATCCTCAACGTCTAATCAAATCAAAAGGTTAGAAAAAGGTTTTTAAACAAGAAAAATAAAACTAACAAAAATGCTGAAAAATAAAATAAAAATAAAAACAGATAGACAAGATGAATCACTTGGATCCGACTCGTGTTTAGTGTAACCTTTGATTATTTCCGCACTTTTGCACTTTTTAAGAGATTATCTTAGTTATTGTAGTAGGCCCCTCTTTTGAAGGTGACGTTACCCTCAACCCAGCAGTTTGGGTCAGCAAGGATACAATCCTAAAGTGTCGGATTATTGAAAGATAATTAATTAAGTTATTAATGCATATTATGATAGGCCCCTCTTTTGAAGGTGACGTTACCCTCGGCTAAGTAGTATGAGTCAGTAGGGATACAGTCCTAAGTAGCCGGGTTAAAGTATTAATAGTAGCTTACATATGAGGGGATCAAAGAGTTTGGACCCCCGCCATCCAATACCGGTGGGTATTGAAGGAGGTCCTACTAAACTTGACCCAGATCCTTGCAGGATCTATACACTGAACAAGGCAAGACTCTTACCAAACCATTCCCTTAACCCCCAACCTTGTAGCCAACATATCTCCATATAGACCGTGGAGATATGAATGGTGAAAATCTTTTATGTTATATAGACAGTAAAATAATGCCAAGACACCACGGACAAACGATAAGGAAGAATCACCTTCAACATAAGAAACTAGTTATTAAAGTCATTAATACATAATCAAGTAAAAAGTGCGAAAAGATTAAAAATAAAAAGTATTACACTAGACACTTGTCTTCACCAAGTGATGTAAGAGACTTAGGCAAACATGGCCTTTGATTGTGAAGAACTCTTACGATCAATCTTGGATCCCGAGACGACTCACACACTCTATGATGGACAATGGATGATGGTGGTGGATGATGGTGTTGTGATGGTGGTGGGTGGTAGGTGAAGTGTGAGAGAGGTGGTGTGCCAAGGGATGGTTTGCAAATGAGCCAAGCACCCCTATTTATAGCCTGAACAGTAGCTCGGGCACGGCCCCGTGTCCATTGGGCACGGCCCCGTGTCCATCCTCTTTCTCTTTCTTCATTTATTGCAATTTGTCTGCATTAGTTTACTACGCCCCCGTGTCCGCTGGGCACGCCCCCGTGTGCAGAAGCATATCTGTACTATCAAGATTTCCCCAGATTCTGCGAATCTTAGAGTTGACCACGGCCCCGTGTTCGCTGAGCACGACCCCGTGGTGGGTGATAGAAGCTTCTACAGCTTTGTCTTTTATGCTGACACTTGGGCACGCCCCCGTGCTCACTGAGCACGGGGCGTGTTCAGCCTTCTGTCTTCTTGATTTTGCTTGGGAAGATGCTGTCGGGGGGTCGGGCATGCCACGCTTGTTCCTTTTCTTGTATTTATGTTAGATTTAGCTGCCTTTTTGATTCTTTTGTTCATTTGAGCTCATTTAATCCTGAAAATACAAAAGGAAGACAAAAACACACTTTTTCCAACATTAGTACTAAAAAGGGTTAGTTTTATGCCATATTTGATGTAATTTATATGTTGCATTTTCCGCACATCAAGATCTTCCAGGGCCTCGTATCATTACCGGCCTTGCTTAGAGGACACTAAATACTCTTTCAAGACCCTTTCTACAAGACTCCTGTCGTCGTTTAAAGTATTGCATTTTAAGATTATTGTTTGGAGGATAAACGAAACTCTTTACTAGTGCTGACCATTCTGGATAGATGCCATCTGCAAGATAGTATCCTTGCGTGTACTCATTCCCATTCACAATAAAGTTGCACTATTGTGCATTCCCTTCTAAGATTTCATTGAATACTGGTGATTGATTAAGAACATTGATATCATTGTTTGAACCTGCCACTCCAAAGAATGCATGCCAAATCCAAAGGTCATGTGATGCCACAGCCTCTAGCATAATGGTTGGATCACCATGATCACCTCGAGTGTATTGTCCTTTCCAAGCCGTTGGGCAATTTCTCCAACCCCAATGCATACAATCTATGCTTCCAAGCATTCCGACAAACCCATGTTTTTCAGAATGCGGTTGTAGCAATCGTCGAATGTCATCTTGGTTGGGCCTTCTAAGATATCGTGGCCCAAAAACCTCAACAATAGACCTACAGAACTTGTGTAGACATTCAATGGAACTGCTTTCACCAATGCGTATGTACTCATCACATTGGTCAGCTGGTGCACCATAAGCCAACTGGCGAATGGCACTTGTACATGTTTGTATTGGTGAAAGACCTTTTACACCAAGTGCATCCTATCTTTGTGTGAAATACTTAAAATGTTGACAACTACCTGGTTTGGAGATTTCTTCAACAATGCGATTAAAAAGAAGTATGCTCATCCGGAACCTTCGTCTAAAGAAGCTTTCATTGTGTACCGGTTCTGGAGCAAAGTAATCGTTCCACAAACGGGCATCTCCATCCTTTCGGCCTCTGTTTATGTATTTCCGTTTGCCCTTCTGTCTAGAAGAACTTCCCTCTTGTGAATCAGCCTCATCTTGAGCATCAAGCTCAAACAGCTGCATTGCTAATTCTTCAACATCATCGGAAATGAGATGTTGAAAGTGTCGAGTCAACATCATCGGGATGTTTTGTGGGACTTGTTCATCATCTGAACTCATTTTGAATTGTAGAGAGAAGTGTTTGAGGGAAAAGGAATGTGCGTGTGAAAATGGTTGGTCCAGATAGGTATATATAGTGATGGGGAACAACTAGCCGTTAGGAATTTAATTTTTTTTTTAATTAAACTAGCCATTGGGAATTTGAATTTTTTTTAATTAAACTAGCCGTTGGGAATTTGAATTTTTTTAATTAAACTAGCCGTTGGGAATTTGAATTTTTTTAAATTAAACTAGCCGTTGGGAATTTGAATTTTTTTAAGTAAACTAGTTGTTAGTTGGGAATTTGAATTTTTTAAAGTAAACTAGTTGTAAGTTGGGAATATGAATTTTTTTTAATTAAACTAGCCGTTGGGAATTTGATTTTTTTTTTTAATTAAACTAGCCATTGGGAATTTGAATTTTTTTAATTAAACTAGCCGTTGGGAATTTTTTTAATAAAAAACATATCAACTAAAAATTAAACTTACATTGCATAAAAAGAAATTACATTTTCCTACAAATTAAAATACATGAATTAAGCTAGCCGTTAAATACGATTGTAGCCGTATTTCTCGCGGATTTCAGCGCACATTGCCTCGTATTTGGCTCGTTGATCTGGATTCATGTTAGTCGTGTCAAGTAAGAGCATTTTTTCTGCTTCATCTCGAGCTTCTTTTGCTCAATTTCATAGAATTTATCGATTCTATGCTCGAATTTGATGATCGCTTCACTCTTAGCACGATTGGCCGAGGATATCTCATCAATAAGCTTTAGCTTCCTCATGTCGTATTCAGACGACTCTATTCCTGCTTTGCCTTTTAGCTTGGCTTTGGCCTTGTCCCTCCCAGTTGGACGTGTTTGAGCAACCTGCTCAACTTGAACTTCAAAGTCTTCATTATCAACATCTTCAAGTGATATTGTGAATTCAGAAGCCTGACCAAAGTTGGCATCAGAAGCAGAACTCGTATACCCTCCCGAGCTGTTAGTTTTTGTTCTTTTAGGGGGTTGAAAGCCATGAACATGTGTATCAGAGTTGTACTTACCATGCTCTTTAACAACATTCCATGCATGTTCGTATGTGAAAGCAGCAGAAGTCTAGTTAGATGGATCATTGATACACAATTGTCTAGCCTCTTGGATGTACTGATCATCTGACCAAACGCTTCTGTAACGAGACTTTAGTTGTAAATACAACTCATTAAATCTATTCACCTTAGATTTAAACATATGCCAATGACTTCGTAGATTGTGAGCATCTCGTGGAATTACAGGTTCACTTTCATTGTAGTATTTTTCAATCTTACCCCAATTGGCATCCCCATTTTGGTTGTTGCCAATTATTGGATTCTCAAAAATTGAAACCAGATCTTGGGCAAGCAAAACCTCATCACTTTGAGGCCACTTTTGACGACTCGTCTTTGTTGGTTGCTCGTCATTCTTCTCAACTACCATCTTGCTTGGCTTCTTCTTTTTTTTTTTTTTTTGCGGCTTTGCTTTTGATGGTGATTCCACAAGATCTTCTTGAGTTTGTTGAAACTGAGGTCCTTGCATTTGGGAGGTTTTTTTGAAGCTATTTCCATTGAAGAAATTGTTGAAATTGATGAGGATCAAAAGCAGGTTGTTGAAACTGTGGCATGACAGGAAATTGTCCAAATTGGGGGAATGAAGATCCTTGTTGAAACTGGGGATATGAATGTGCTTGTGAAAACTGAGAAAAGTTTTGTGTTTGTGACAAAAAAGGGAATGATGGTTGTTTTTGTCGGTTTTGCTGATCATTATCATCGTTTAACAAACCGGTGAAAGAAAATTGATGTCTTGGATCCATTTTGAGAGTGTGATGTTGAAAAAATTTGAGAGTTTGTAAGATTTTGAGGGTGAAAAGTGAGTTAAATAGGGGAAAAAAACTAGCCGTTTTTTTTTTTTTTTTTAAATATAAATGTCAGAAAAAACAAATTCTTTAAAAAAGTGCCGTTTGGCGGATTTTTGGAATAAAAAATGTTGGTTTTTATATTGAATTGCCCCACCACCTCTTGCATGGCCCACCATTCTCTTGCATTTGGTTGCACTTCCCCACCTACAAGCCTTCCACTTCATCACCCACTCCATTGCATCATTCCCACATACTCCCTCCACATCACTAAATGCATCCCCTTCACTTGAAGCATTGGAGGCAGTCTAGTAGTAGCATTGAAAAAAAAACGGCACGTTAAATCTTATGTTTGTGTCGAAAAAATAAGCTTGAATATACTCAAATGAAAGATAATAAAATCTGTGACTTTATGGTGAATTTTTTGTAAAAATTAATAATATACGAAGAATATAGAAATGTTTGATTTTTTTTTCCAATTTTGCCCCTTCTTCATTAAAAGCTCACTTCCTTCGTTAAGACTATACGGTGTGGAGGGGCTTGAAAATGGGGCGTTATTTTGACATGTGGAGGACACGTAAGCACACGTCAGAAATAAGGCGTGGTGCAAAAAGGGGAGCTGTGGGAGCGGCGTGGTTAGTGGTATGTTTATAAAAAAATTAAAATAGTAATAATAATAATAAACACCAACCAATTAAAACACACATAAAATCCACCCATCAATCAAAAGACCCAAACACCCCATGCCGGTGGAAAACTCCCCACCCTCATCACCATGCTATGTCCACGCCACCACAAGGGGTGGTGTTCCACGCCCACACCGTGTAATCTAAAAAGAAATTTTCGAGTTTCTCACTAATTGAATCCTCCCCACTATATGTAAGCATCACAATGGAAGAAATTATTCCTGCACATATTATTGCAAAATTACACAAAAACACAACAAACTACACATATGTACAGGTATTGTATATCATATTTTATAAAACGTAAGTTCTTCTGTTTTATCATATTTTTTAAAACGTAAGTTCTTCATTGTTAATTTATATCAATGAAAAAAATGTAAGTTCTTCTGTTTTATCATATTTTATAAAACGTCAACCTTCTATTAAATAGAAACCAACTAAACTATGGGATTAAATCCCTTACATTAAACTCACGTAACCTAAAGGTCCTTAAACTTAGAAATCGACCCATTCCTGTTATTAGATTGCAGGTTATTTCGGTGCTTCCTTTATTCCATATAATCCAGAAGGTTGACAAAAGTCAAAAAGATTGCAACCACAACTTTCTTCCATAGTTTTGACCCTTTATAAATGTAAAATGTAAAATGTAAAATTTAAAGTATATATTGTTAATAATTAGGTGTCAGAAAATGATGATTGAATTAGTTAGACACTGTTACACCAATTTTCAGGTGAAGTTGTATTGGTATTAAACAATTGAAAATTTACAAAGTTGTTGACACTTTACATAAAATTGACTTTTTAAACATTAAATTATATAATATTATTATTTTTTCACACAAACCTATTTTGTAGAAAAATTATCGCTACAGTCCATTTGTTACAAATATTGCTGTCGCAAAAACAGCTTTTTCCGGTAGTGAATATAAGATGTTGAGACAAATAGTAAACCATGTTTAGTATAATTGAGTTGGTGACCCGTTAGCATCCGGAAAGCATTTAAAAACACATAGATTTAAAGGGTTTTGGGTTTAAGTCTCACACACAGCAACAAGTTTAAAAGTAAATTCACCTTTTAAAAATAAAGCATGTTTTGTGGAAAAAAAAAATACATTTTGTTTCTGGTTAATTGAACAAAAAAATCGGTATACAGTTCACCAAAAACTTTATAAATAAATGTATTTTAGAAGGAGTAGGATCAAATACAAACCGCATTTCGCATACAAATTGTAAGAACCATTTAAAAAGTGTCACGTGACATCCAACCAATTATAGAGAAATGATAAAATAAGATCCTAAATAATATCAATTATATTGAATTCCCTGTAAATATGCTAACAGGCAATTAATTCGTTATTTGGATCTTCCTTTTGTTTTCAATATGCTGATTAAGAAAAATGCTGATATCATTCAAATATGTGCTAAAATTAATTATCTTGATTAATTTCCATGTGCTAATATAATTAAAAAGTGCTACTTTTATATATGTATTGTTTTGGTATGTGCTAATTTAAGTGCTAAGATCTGTTCTTACGTTTGTAGGATAAAATATGGTTTGTACCGGAACCAACCCCTATTTTAGAATAATGTTTTGTTTAACCAACCACAATAACATAAATAAGAAAAATAACCTAGCAAGATGCTAACGAAGTCAATAAAGGATAAAAAAATAAAATGAATGCGTGTCGAGTAAGACACCAATTTTACCAAGACAAACTACTAAACTTCGCCCTATATTTGATTCAATCAAACGAATAAATTTTGATGTTTCTTTTTTGTAAAAGGTAACGCGTTTCTTGCTTTCTAAATCAGCCAAATAATAGAGTAGCTAAAGCGCACCGAAGTTAGGTATACTTCTTCGGCTCCAACATACCACGTACGCATCAAAAAAAAAGAATGAATAATATTGGACCTGTTTTTATCATCTTTTCAAAGTCCATTAAAATTATCTTTTCAAAGTCCATTAAAATATTGATATATGATGGACTACCTTATATATTAAGTTAAAGATGCTTACTAGATTCTTGTTTTTTTATGAATGCGACAATAGATGAAACGAGTAATTATAAAAAGCTGATCGCTTGTCTTCTTATCATGGCTTAGCTGTATTTTTGTTTTTGTAGTGGTCAAGGCAGCCTGCCCCCATTTTCCTGATTTGGGTGCTATTTTGATTCTGTAAATGAATGGACTAGTATAAAGTTTATATTATTTTAAAATGTAACGCGCATACAGTTTTTCAATCGGCCTCCAGACTTTTGAACTTATTTAAAACAACACGAAAATCAAATAAAAGAAAACTGAGCTTCACACGAATCCGATTAAGTACTTTAGTTATTCTTTCTAAGTGGGCATTGTATGACACATTATCTTTTAATGTATTACCATTTCGACGTTTTTTTGTCAGGATTACCTCACAAACCTTCGTGTAAGTCTGAAACTCTTAGTTTTGCCCATTATAACAACAGGGGTCAAGTTATTCTACAAAGGTTTCTAATTGTAAGAAGTGTAAGAATGATTTATAGAGTGACAAGTGTCCAATAACCTAAAACTAAACCCACTACATCACCACCAAAAACCTAAACACCCACCCCCACCCCACCACCACCACCACCCAAAAACCTAAACACCCCCCCCCCCCCCCGCAAAAAAAACAAAAAAAAACTATACCTCACCAAAAAAACCCCCAAAAAACCTAACCCCCCCCCCCACCCCCCAAAAACCTTTAAAAAAAATATAAAAAAAACTAAACACCCACCCCCACCACCACCACCACCCAAAAACCTAAACCCCCACCCCCTCGGCAAAAAAAAAAAAAAATTTGTGGGGGGAGGGGGGTGATGTGGGGGGGGGGGGGGGGTGGCGGTTTTTGGTGGTGGTGGATGTTTAAGTTTTTTTTTTTTTTTTTTAGTGGGTTTTTTTGTGTAGTGGGTTTTTTTAGGTTATTGGACACTTGTCACTCTATAAATCCTTCTTACACTTCTTACAATTAGGATCCTTTGTATTTGATCCTAATCCATAACAACAGATTATAACTACTTAAGTTGACCGAAAATGGGAAGTCGAGTTAAAGACATCCGAGTACCAGATAAACCGACTACTGTGGAAAAAAAAAATTCTTGGGTTAGGGCCGTTAGGCCAGTGATACTGTAATGTTGCACTATTATTGTTGAGTACCTTTAACTTTTAAGTGGCCCCAATGGGCAACGTGTATGGTGTTTCTTTTTTGTGCCCGCGGTTGACCCTACCTACTACTCGGCAAATCTGTTTTGGATGCGGTTAAATTAGTCTTTCTTTTAATACGCAAAACACAGTGCGCATGCAGTAGGAAGCTGGCTGGTTTTTTCCAACTTTGAAATCTATGAAAAACCACACCATTATAAATAACCAAACAAACACGTATTATTCATTACTATTTTTAACATTTCATCTTCATTTTAAAACTTCTAACTTTTGATTCAGTAAACAAACAAGTTAACCAACCAACAACAATGAAGTTTGGAAAAGAATTTGCTTTACAAAGGGTACCCGAATGGCGAGAAGCATACATGAATTACAACTACCTCAAGACTCTCTTAGAACAAATCTTGATTTTTCGGCAGCGGCAGCCACCCGAGAGTCAAGTGAACCGGCCGAACCTGTCGCGGTCGTTAAGGAGGAAGGTGTCACTATTCAGAGCTTTCAGTGGACTAAGGAATGCAAGCTTAAGAAAACATAAAGAAGATGAAGTAATTGTGGTAAATGCAATGCAGCAAGTAGATGAAGAACAAGGTGGTGAGGGGGGTCCGAGTTACCAAACGATTTTTCTTCGGTCATCCGAAGAAGGAGGCGATTTAGATCTTGTGTTTTTTAAAAGACTCGATAATGAGTTTAATAAGGTTATTCATTTTTATAAAACTAAAGTGCAAGAGGTGGTGAAGCAGGCTGATGAGTTGAGTAATCAGATGGATGCTCTCATTGCTCTTAGAATTAAAGTTAACAATCCAATAATTGAGGTTGTTCATGATTCTGGTGAGCACAAGATGGCTTCTTTAGATGTTTTAGATCGCGTAAAGATCAACGCGATCATAGACACACCGATGTCCACCGTTAGAAGTGTTTTCAATAATTTGAATTTGGATTTGAACTACAACAAAAATGAACTTAAAGATGCACAAGGAAAGTTGAAGCAGGCTTTTCTTGAGTTGTATGAAAAGCTTCGGTTTTTAAAGAACTACGCGTAAGTAGTGATCAGCCACTTTATATATTTATATTTGACATAAGCATTTGAATTCAAAATATAACTGAATTGTATGTTGGTTTTGAACCAGTTATTTGAACCAAATGGCTTTCTCCAAGATCATGAAGAAGTATGATAAGGTTAGGGTTGTTACCTTTTTTTTTTTTTTTTGTCATACTACAACTCTACAAGAAGGTGTTTTTAGCAAAGCTTTGATATTTATTGTTCAACTGCTGACCTAAAATATTGTTATTGCAGATTACATCAAGAAATGCTTCTGATGCTTACTTGCAGATGGTTGAAGAATCTTACTTGAGCCAATCTGATGAGGTAGGTTATATGAGAAAGTATTTATTTAAACATTTTTTATTCATAAATGTTAATTAATATAAGATACTCTTGTATTTTTAATTTGGTGATGTTGTACAAACATGACCTCAATAGTGAACTAAAAAAACATCACCTATAGTGTTTTAATATTAGATAATGTTGACGACGAAAGGGGTTGAATTCATGTTGAATAATGGAAAGAAACAAAAAGATAGTTGAATGATAAATTATAAAATATTAACTAACTTTTAGTATTGTTTAGAAATATTATTTGTGCTTTGCTAACTATAAAAGTATATGAAAATAAAAAAAATTACTTTGAATATATATTTAAGTTACTATATTATTAATATAGGGGAAGTTTCAAATGAAAACCACTAGTTATTGTGAAAACTCGAAAACTAATTAAAAAAGCCAAAAAAACATACCAAATTTTTTTTTTTTGCATAATAATTTTCGCAGGTTTTTTTATATAAAAAAAATTTCAAAAAAAAAAAAAACTTTTTTGTGTAGTGCACATGTGTAATACTACACATGTGTATGTGTACTACACATGTGTATTATTACACATGTATACTACAAAAAAAAAATTGAAAATTTTTTTTTTCATATATAAAAACCAGCGATTTTTATAAAAAAAAAATTGTGTGTTTTTTTGGCTTTTTTTAGTTAGTTTTCGAGTTTTCACAATAAAAGTGGTTTTCATTTGAACCATCCCCTATTAATATATTTTGTCAATCAATATATTATAATTAACATTTTTAAAATCATATATAAGACATTCTTATTAGTTAACTAATATCCATTTTAAGTTAATTTTGTTATAATGTAAAAAGTAACTAATGTTGATTGCATTTGTACCCGTGTACTTTTTATAAAAACCTTCGTAAACAACATTAAGAGCATGAAAACCACTCGTATCAATCTGCATATTATCTCTTTTCTATGATTTTACAAAGGGGCGGACCTGGCAAGGAGTGGGTGGACGGGATCACCCATTAAAAAAATAGTGTATTTTATAGGGTAAAATCTCGTCCGCACCCCTTGAAATATTAGTTAAACCTCTCATTCACACCCCTTAAAAATGTTTCATGGTTCTGTCATGTTTTTATATGCTTGATGGAAAACATACCGAAGCATTTTTCATCCATATATGTCGATACTTAACATTACTATAGAAAAGTATAAAAACCACTCGTATCATTTTTTGCATATTCATCTATTTTCTATGGTTTTATATACTTGATGGAAAACATACCGAAGCATTTTCCATCCATATGATGATACTTAACATTAATATAGAAATTTCCCTACGAAATTTATTTGTGAAACAAGAAAACTCAGTACAAAATATGTTGTAATTTTTAATAAAAGAATCTTATAAAAATGAAGTGTTTTCTTAAATTTATACCTAAAAGTGTGCTTTGAGATGGGCCATCTTAGTTTAATTGTTTAAACCCATCGGTTTAAAATTTAAAGCCCAACAATTTAGTCTAAGTCCATATCATTTTTCAATTTAATTGGTAGTCCAAACTCCAAACACTTCATTTAAGAATTAAGACTGCTTTTTTATTAGCAATACTTTGTTTATAATTTTAGCTTAAGAAGTATTGCAACTTTTTTGTTAACTTCCAAAACTAATGAAAATAAATAAAATTTTCTTTCAGGTGGCTAAGCTCATAGAGAGAGTTGAAGCAGTATTCATAAAGCACTTCTGCAACGGAGACCGTCAACTAGGAATGAACACCTTAAGGCCGAAATCTAAAAGAGAGAAGCATCGGGTTTCATTCTTTGTCGGTAAGTTACGAGCATCCTGCAAGATAATTACTCAACCCCCCCATGCCAACCAATATTGTCCGCTTCTCTCATTCATAGCCAAGTTGGGGCATTCCTTATGGCCCAGTATCACTCCTATGAACTGAACTTACAACTCATCATCATATCGTCCTGTGCAGGTTGCTTCTTTGGATGCTCGTTAGCACTTGTAGCCGCGATCATTATAAGTATACATGCTAGAGATCTTCTCCAGGGTGAAGGACAAACTAAGTACATGAACACCATCTTTCCACTATACAGCTTATTTGGATTTCTGGTGTTGCATATGCTGATGTATGCCGGAAATGTCTACTTTTGGGCGCGTTATCGCGTCAATTACTCATTTATATTTGGATTCAAGCAGGGAACAGAATTGGATTTCAAACAAGTTCTGCTCCTCACTTTTGGTCTATCAGTTCTCATTCTTTCAACTGCACTCGCAAATCTTGAAATGGAAATGGATCCAGAAACTCAAAGTTACAAAGCATTGACTGAATTACTCCCTCTAGGCTTAGTCATTGTAAGAAACTCATCTTTTGACTTATGCCTATTATACATACATGGATATGTGTTTCGAATTGACCATAAACTCTGTTTTGCAGGTTGTAGTTTTGATGGCAATCTGTCCATTTAACATCTTGTATCGCACAAACCGTTTCTTCTTCTTGACTTGTGTATGGCACTGCCTTTGTGCCCCTCTTTATTTAGTCACTCTCCCTGATTTCTTCTTGGCTGATCAGTTTACCAGTCAGGTAAGATTCAAAAACAACTGGAAAATTATAAAAATAATAATAATAAAGTAATCAAGAAACTAAAAATCATTGATTTTTTTCTTGATTACAGGTCCAGTTATTGAGGAATGTGGAATTCTATGCATGTTACTATGGCTGGGGAGATTTCAAGAAGAGGGATGCGGCAACTTGCAACGACAGTAACGTTTATAAAATTATTTCTATCGTTATCGCTGTTGTCCCGTATTGGATTCGATTTCTACAGGTATGTTATCTACACACATGCATTGTGAAGTTGTAAAGTATGACGCGTGAAATAACAGTTGTTGATTATTGTTTGTGTAGTGCATACGACGGTATTTTGAAGGGCGTGATTCTACACAAGCCATGAATGGACTCAAATACTTATCCACCATTGCTGCGGTTGTTTCAAGGACAGTCTATACTCAAAAGAGAGGGACAACCTTAAAGATCATCGCTGCATCAACCTCAGGCGTCGCAACAATTTTCAGTACCTATTGGGATTTAGTGATGGATTGGGGTCTGCTATGCAGGAATTCTGAAAATCCATGGTTGAGGGATAAACTTATTTTGCCCAACAAATCTGTCTACTTCATAGCAATGGTAATTACTAATTAGTGATCTCGTCGCACCTTAGGAAAATCATACATCATTCTTTTATGTCCATCGAAATATACTCGGCCACAAGGTCTTAACATATCACCAACGCATTTTAGGCGCAAATGTTGTGGATGAGCAAACTCAACAGTTTGAGCTCCATGTGGGCAAAACGGACAAATTTAGATAATATCGTTGGATCTTGATTGACGTTTGGTGACTTGCAGGTACTAAACGTGATACTGAGACTTGCCTGGATGCAAACTGTATTGGATTTCAACGAAGCCTCTTTCCTCCATAGAAACGCTCTGATTGCAGTAGTTGCAAGTTTGGAGATCATTCGACGTGGCATATGGAACTTCTTCAGGTTGGAGAATGAGCATTTGAACAACGTTGGGAAATTTCGTGCTGTCAAGTCGGTGCCATTACCTTTTAGTTACGAGGACGAAGACAAGGATCTATAGTTCGTTTTTTCACATAATTGAAAAATTGTAAAGTTTTGTTATTTATTCGTTACAAAAGTAAAAATAAAATTCCAACAATTGAGAAAACAAAACATCCAACAAAAAGATTCACACAGTTGGCATTGAACAAGAAAACAAAAACCGTTACTTGTGAAGGTGAACGTCATCACAATCTGGTTCCGACTGCGGATCAGTTATAGCTCCAGTGTCATCGACATCCTGGTTGCCAAATATAGATGCAAACGATAACGGGTTTGAGGTAGAACTTTCTTTCTTAAGACCCTTTATGGTTCTGATCGCATCAACCGTCCGTCTATACACATCCGAACCGCCCTCACCGATTGACACTCGTGCGGCGGTGTTATCATCACTAGCCCGTGCATTTGCATCTGCATTTGTTTTGCTATTACTAGAAGATTCAACTACTTCCGCTTCTAAAGGGAAGAGGAGGTCTAGATTCTCTTCACACTCGTGGACTAATCTTGTAAGAGGTTCCGTTGTGAAAAACGGTTGACGAAGAGCAAGTTGTGTGAAATGTACACGCAGTAATCCACCCGTTCGTTTGTCATACTTTTTTAATATCTTGATGATACCTGTAATAAACCCAAAACAAATAGAAGTCATCATCATCATCATCATACTCAGTGTATCCCACCAATAGCAAAAGCTAAGGTAGGGTCTGAGGAGGGTGGGATGTAGACAGCCTTACCTCTACCCCGTAGGAATAGAGAGGCTGCTTCCAATGAGACCCCCGGCTCGATTGTGGTTTTGCATCAAGCCTTGGACATAAGGCACATAACACTCAGCAATTGAGACAAACGCCAATTGGTGCATGTACCCCCTTGTCTTTCGGCTATCAACGCCACCACATGATGCATGATTAACCATCCCCTCTTTTAACGTTATTTTCACGAAATTAGTAAAATAACGTTAAAATTAGTGCACTTTTGCTTTTGCCCCCCGAGCGCCCAAAACAAATAGAAGGGTTTATTCAAATGATACGTAATGGATAAAAGAATTATCATTTTCACCCGACTTGTTTGTACCTGCAAAATTTAAGGAGCTGTAGTTTTTAAGAAGCACCATCTCGCCGTGAATAGTGACAAATTCTTGCCGTATCGCCATCAATTCATCACTGAATTCAATTTCGGATGTAAAGACTCCATCTTTGCAGCTTTTCTCCTTCACTCGCTCGATTCTATGTTTTAGCTCCTGGTAAAATCACCAAGTGAGACGGACTGTTTCCATATATGATAAATCAATGGTTTTTAACCACTTAAGATTATGAACATTATAAAAAAAAAAAAAAAAAAAAAAAAAAAAAAAAGCACAGAGCATTTTAACATGTACTGAACCAACTTAATAACCTCTGAATCAACTTAAAGATGGGTGAAATTTATTACCAGGTCGTCATTACAAAATGATAACCGACTCCTTTTGTAATTCATAACCGATATGGGACGAGCATCACAAAGAAATTCGTTTTCTTTTTACTTTGGGTGGAAAAATCCCCAACCCACAAAAACCTGACCGATGAACACCCCTGACCCAAAGAAATTCATAGTTAAGCACATACAAAGGCCTCATATTTATAATTCCTAACCGTATGCGACGGTTTGTCACAGCCCGCTTCCTTTTATGAAGAGCCTATCACTCCCAAAACCATTCCTATTTACAGTTTTCATGTTCTAGTCAGCAAATCTACATCTTGCCAGTAACGACTATTATCGCAACTCAACACGACAACAGACCATAAAAGTTTAGTATTAAAAGTTTCAAGAGCTCTAACACGCAGGGGCGGACCTAGCATGTTACTAGGGGTAGCCCACGCTACCCCTTGACGCTCCGGTGTTGGTGTAAATTTTGGAAAATATTGACGTTTTTTCGATTTCGTTACCCCTTTTTATATGAAACGTTGCCCCTATAAGGATTTTCTAGATCCAGCCACTGCTAACACGAATCAATATCAGTTGAATCCACTGTTACTCGTTTCATATTCAATAATGTTCTCTTTGAAGAATTCAATTCAAGAACACAGTTAAAAGTACATAATCACAATCCTCTAGGCCCTACCCAATAACTTCACATAGTCAACAACAATACTCATTCAAAGACACATCATAATTAAAAGATTATTACAAAGTCAAATACTTTAGGTTAAATTTTAAAAACAGAAAACCTGAAAGCGGATGACGAATTCTTCCTCTTTGTCAACATAGAAATCATTGAACTTATCCAGTTCTTCATTGAGAATCCTGACGAACCAGTGCTGGAGATCGGGTGAGTGATTGTGATCGGGTGACGGCTGAGGGTCGTCGGGGGTGGGGTTAGGAAGGCGTTTCAGGAGCTTTTTAAGGGGTTTGTAGCACAAGTATTTGTCTTTCCATTCGGGTAGGGTTTGTTCCAGATGGATCCCGAATTCTTTACCGAATTTCATCAAGATGAAGATCGATTGAAACGGAGAAAGAGAGTAGAGATGAGAATATTATTGTGGTGGAATATTCTATTCTATTGTTCTTGATTCAAAGGATAAGACATGATATAATTTAGTAATAGATAGTGACGTCTTCCTTTTTTGATCTGTCTTTTATATCATCACCCATTATTCTCCAAGGATGCTCTAAACTATTTTTCTTTATAACCAAGTTTTTTCCTATCGCCACAGCCACATTGCATATTGCGGCGAACGTCTTTTGTTGTTTAGTATATATTTACATGTATTTCAAACCTACTACGAGCGTATTACGCACGGAACAGTTAACAAGATTAAAAAGAAAATATAGAAAAAAAACACTAAAACATTACCAAAAGAAAATCAACCAAAAAAGTTATATGGTAATGATGTTCGTATGAAACATGTGGTCAAAGATGAGCAAATGGTACTGACTACTGGTACCGAATTTCCCGAACCGAAAGATCTTAAGTACCAATTCGGTACGACTTTTGGCGTTCTTGGTACTGGTTCACTACCGGTTTTTACCTTCATATATCGGTACCGTAAGTGGTATTTTCAGTACCAGTACTGATTCGGTATTGGTTGCCACCGAGCTCATCCCTACCCCCGAAACTAAAAAAGAAATAATTAAAAGTTGAAGAAAATCAACAAAAAAAGTTGCATGATACTGTTGTTGTTCGTATGGTACCCATGATCAGGGATGAGCAAATGGTACCGAGCAGCAGTACTGAATTTCTCGAACTAAAAGATTTCAAAATCAATTTGATACCGACTTTTGACGTTTTATGTATCAGGCTAGTGTCAATTTTTACCTTCATGTATCGATAACCATACCGGTATCCAGTATCGGTTGATACAAGCTTATCCAACTTAAAAAGTAAAGAAAATAATAAAAGTATTAAAAAACTATATATATATTATTACAATATTTAAAACACTATTCATTGGCTTCTATTTTTAATATATATATATATATAGGTAAAGAGTACGGTACAAATCTTCTTATCGTACATTATGTACGCGATAACCACAGCCATACACGTGTCCTGATTCAATTTAATTAAATAAGGGTATATCAGACATTCCATTCGAACATCTGAGGCGAATTCCGGCAATTAGGAAGCAGTTCTGGATTTCGTAACCGTCCCATTTAATTATTGGTTGAATCAATTCGATTTTTAGGATTTTTTATTGATTTCTGATCGAACCTGGATTCGTCATTTAGGATTCGTCAATAGGTTTATTAGGTTTTTGTTTTGGGTTTTATTTGATCTGAAGTTTTTTTCATTTTTATTAGATTAGATTTGTAACGATGGTTGAAGATAAGTTGTTTATGATGTTATTTATTGGGTCACGATATCGCATGTGTTGTTTTATAAATCGCATGTGTTGTTTTATCACAATACAGGTAGTTAATAATTGATATTTTGTATAATTTCGCATGTTTTAAATTAGACATTTCGCACACAATGAATTTTAATATTTTAATTTCGCATGTTTTAAGTCTGTGATTTCGCAAACTATTATTTTTATCAATTATATATTTTAATTTCGCAAGTTTTAATAATAATTATTTTTTATTTTCGCATAGTGTGTTTCATAACTAAGTTCAATAACTGAAATCAAATAATTCAGTTCAATAATTGAGTTCAATAATTCATATCAATAATTTTTCTTTTATTATATATTTTATAGTTCTATCACTTTTTCAAACATCCTATTAAAAATGGCAGATCTACCAACATCCTCTTCTTCTGAACCATGTATCAAGCAGGATTTGAGGAAAAGGATTGAGCAACAAATTCAAGAGGATCGATCATGTCAAGAGATGTTGGAGGCCAACATTTCTCGTGTAACAGAAAACATGAAGAGAAAACAAGAAATTCTGAACTTGCTATCTCAGATGCAAGTGAGTAGTCTTAAAGAAATTGATGTTATGTTTATGGTGGATTTGGGTGAGAGGGATGAGAAACAGTTGAAAGAGTTGGCTGATGCAATAACTGTCTTAAGATGCTCGATGAAGATGAAAATGGAGTTTCTTTCATCTTTTGAATGGACTTTTGTTTATTTCTTTGGTGCATGTTCCAATACACTTGCATGTTTTGTTATGTAATGGACTTGTATTTCGCAAATTTTAATAATTCAATGTCAAACATAACACATGCGAAATAAAAACACAAATGCCAATTTAGAAATACCAATATATGCGAAATTAATAACACTAACAAGTTTAAGTATGTAACATAAATCCATCATCAATGAAGTTTAATTCCCCTTTCCAAAATATGTACTCATCCTATCTGGGATTATCTTATCCAGATCTTTCATATACCTCACTTTGTCTGGCCTTTTGTCGAAAGCATTGGCCATTTTAATTATTTTTTTACGATGCATATTGTGTTCTGATAGAATGATTTTACTGAGATATCTGTGCCTTAGGAGATGAAGTTGTGATTTCTGTCTGTTGTTTACTTCATCTTCTTTCACAAATCCAGTCACCCATGGTTTTTGGTCTCCTTTGTACGTTTCCATGTGACGCATTGTAAACACTCCACAGTCTACGCCGTTATTCTTCGTCCTCCAATCCATTTCTTTTCTTTCTATATCTGAGCTTCCAAGTTCTTTTATAGCCGGTGTTGGTTTTAAAGCCTTTTCTAGGTATAAAACCAATACCCTTCTCTGTAACATAGCAACATGGTGTTAGTAGCTTTTTTTACATAAAACATAACATGTATATGAATAATTTTTTCTATTACCAGTGTGTCTGGAAGCCCTTTGTATCTATCATTGAAGTCCTGTTCAGCTGCTGAATTGTCAATCAGCTCAATTTTGCCGGATTTCAAGTTGAAGCATAAGACATAGAAGTGGTCACCTTGAAGTACCGGAATAAACACCAGGTCAACCGAATCAAGTGTTTTTACCTCATATCTTAGTAACATGTCTTCAAAATTTGAGGCAAATATTTTTAGTCGTTGGTTGTCTGTGTATTTCTCCTCGTCGTAAAAGATATACGGCTGTATGTTATGTAACCAGAGTCAAAGCCATGCAAACAATAGTTTTTTTTCACATGCGAAAAGTGTATAAACCAAATGCGAAATTACAACTGTATGAGAAATGAAAACAATGGATTTTTTTTCACATGCGAATAGTATATATAACACATGCGAAATTACAACAGTATGAAAATGTTTCAAAAGGAAATACTCTGCCATAATACATGCGATTTAGATATAACTAGTGTGCGAAATCATTTAATATGTATTTACTTTTTAGAATTTCGAATGACAAAATGTATATGTAAACATACCATCATTGTGGAATATAAGAAGAGTCTATATGGTGATGACTTTCTATCCCTTTTCTTCTCTTCAAGGTTTAGAATATCTACAAATGCATCTATTCCGTTTGATGCTACGTATTGTTCCCTGTAGAAGCTTTCAAATACAGCTTTGAAAGTTGCAACCTCAGTTTTTGATCGGTAAAATTCTTCTCTGCCAGTCATAAAATAAATAATAATTAGTATTTGTTGTGTGTATATTTTTTTAGATGTTTGTTAGTTGATATATGTTTTTTTACTTACTGCAAGCCTGCAAATGTTGCAAATGTATAGCGGATCACATTCAATTCTTGGGTTAAGAGTGCTTCGTGCATGTTTACCACTCTGTTGCAGTAAGGGGAACAAAATTTGTCTCCAAGCTCTTTGCATCTTCTCTCAGCTCGGGTTTTGGCTTGTTCTATTGTCTTATAAAGCAGTTCATTTAACCCTTTTGGAATAACCTGTTTTGGAACTTGCTTTGGCTTTGAGTTTTTTTCCCCTTGGTTTTTTTTCCTTTATCTTCTTCTAAGCTGGGTCCCAGGCTCAAAACCAACTCAACTGAATGCAATTCCTCAGCTGTTACCTGAGGGCATTCAACTTCCTGTTCCTTCTCAACTTCAAGTTCGGTATCGGGTTGTTGAGGGTCTGGCACTTTTTCTTAAACTTTTTGTTGAATGTTTTGTGTAGATTCTGCCAAGTTCACTGTTTCTTCGATAACAAGTTCGGTTTCACCAGTTTCTGCATGCCAGAGTAATTTAAGAAATACAATAATTTGTGTTGTTTAATTTTTCTCCTAAAATAAAGTGTTTTCTTACCCTTGGCAGTTGTTTGGTAAGCGTACACACCCGGTTCCACAGTTTGAATGTTTGCAATAAGGGTGTCTGTGACTCCTCCATCATCTGGTTGCAGTATACCTATAGATACAAATTATTTAACTTAATACAGTAGAATCAAAATCGCAGGGTTATACATGACATCTTGTGCGAAATGAAATTTGAAGGGTTTTTTTTGACAGAATCGCATGTGTTTTTTGTAGGATTTCGCACGTGTATAAATGAAGTGATTTTTTACATGATTTTCGCACGTGTTAATATTGAGTTCGCATGTTTTACCTGTTGATGCCATTTCTACCAAAACACTGGATATTACTTTTTGAACTTCTTCATCCTTTCTACCTTGTTCGGTTGTAGTAACTTCACCATGAACTTCTGAAGCTGGATTTTCAGGTTCTTGATGAACAGGAGAGGGTGCAGTTTCATGCTCTTGAACCGAAGCATGCTCTTGAACCGAAGCATGCTCTTGAACCGGAGCAGGCGGCACACAAATGGGATTATTCCGAAGCGTCTCATCCCACTGCTTACAGGCCGCCATAATCTCCGGATCCCAAAAACATTTAGTTCTTGCTTCCGAAACTAAGTTGTTCATCCCTTGAACATCTTGAACCATTTTAATGTACTTTTTGACATTTGCTTTCATTTTTTTCAACAGGTTCTGTAATATTTTTCGAGTTAAGATACTATTAATTGAAATGTTAAATATAAATGGATTAAGTGGAATTAATATTTTTTTGTGATTACCTTTTTGTGGGTTCTCGAAGCCTCTAGTTCTCGTTCCTGGGCTGTGTCATAGAATACGGATGGTGAAAGTTAAACAGGAGTGTTGCAATAATCCATCATTTTCTGTGTTTGTGTTCCAACTCCCATCTCAAGGTTCAACTGAGACATTTCATGGATTTCAAAACTGAAATCCATGAAATCATCAATGTTCTCTTTATCTTTTGGCTCTTCCCCGGTTTCTTTGTTTTGTACTGCACGTGCAGTCCTTCTTTTATAGCTTATTGTGGTGTCAACCGGTGGTCGTAGTGTATAATCCTCGGTTGAAGGACCCTCTTCTTCTTCATTTCCTTCTTCATTTTCTTCTTCATTTTGTTCTTCTTCTTCTTCACTCTCACTTGATATCCATTGAGGCCCGTTATCCGAAATATGATCTTCGACTATATCAATCTCCGAAGATGTGATATAACGAATAACCGGTATTTCCACAGCTTTCTCAAACAGGTTAAGCTTCTTGTTGTACTCATGTGTGTATAGAAGCTGTATAAATCGTAAGATCATTTAATTATTTAACAGAAGAAAAATTAGTATTTGAAATATGTTACTAAAATGTAGTAATGTATACCGTAAGAAAGGCAACAGGTCCCACGAACTGTATTTTATAGTTCTTCCAGCCGGCTCGTGTACGACGCAAGGTGTCGAGTAGATATGAGCACCAATCTAAATTCTGTATTTCATCAACATCTTCTACACCAAGCAAACATCTATCATTTGCAAGTGTTGCCTTTGTAATCTCCGCAAAGAAGGTCATCCAGTACACAAGGAAATTTAATTTAAACAGGCTCCCACCTTCTCTTTGATTTTCCATTGTATTTGCAATTAAGCCATGGGTTATTCTCGCGTCCCCCCCCCCCCCCACTGGCTGAGGAATGTATCCCTAACAGCATTTCCCGGTTCTTTACCTTTTTCAATTTTCTCTTTCTTTTTAACTTTTCTCTTATCGGTTATTATCTCAACCTTCTTTGGCCCCTTTGGTATTCCAAATACCTCATAAACTGTGTCCGATGTTAGTTTTATTTGGTGTTTTCCCACGTTTAGCTTATCGTACTTCTCGTCAAAGTTTCTGACTAGCCAATATGCCAATCGTGTCGAAATATGGTTGATATTGATATCTAGAATAGCACCAAATCCCATATTCTTTATCTCTTCAACCTGTTTTTTTTTTAAATCTCTTCACAGTATCCATGTATGAGTTAGGTTGGCATCTCAACAGTATTGCTTCATTGCTGTATTTGAAGAATTCCCTATGTTCTGTTTTAGGTTGTTCTACCTTTTTTGAATGTTTTTTTTGTATGTATCTTTGATTTCCTCTCCTCTTTTTTCTTTTTTGGGAGTGGCTTAACAAAGTCATCCTCATCAGAACTTTCTACAACTATCCTTCTCTTTCTATTCTGGTTAACTTTTATCAGTCTTGATATTGGCCCTTCAAAGTCATCATCAGATTCTATTTCTACAAAATCGCATGCTATAGTCAAAAAACTTTACAAAATCGCATTTATCAGTTAATCATGTGCATTGTGTCACTAAGTGATAAAATCGCATGAATTAGTAATCAATTCGCAAATTTTAATAATTCATTGCAAATTTTAATAATTCACTGTCAAATTTGCGAAATTAAAAACACAAATGCGAAATTAAAAAACGATAATATATTACTTAAACTAGTCAATCTTTATAATTCGCATGCTTTAAGGATCAATTCGCATGTGTTAGTTAAGCATTACCAAAACCTTCAACAAACAGCATTTTATCTTATGATATCGCATTTGTCATACAAAACCCTCACAAAACCTTATATGATATCGCACATATATCATGTATAATTATGAAAACTGTATAATCATGCCAAACCTAATAAATAAACATACCAGTCATAAACCCTAGCAAAATTGTAGTTGTGACCAATATTTAATTTTATAAAACTATATGTATCAGTTAAAAGCTTAATAAACAAACAAAATCGCATTTGACATTAAAGTCCATGTATATTTCTACTATAAAATCGCAAATTTCAATCGATACCTGGATTCATCTTCTTCGCTTGTGGTCTGTCGTTGTTTGCTTTGCTACGTTTCTCAAAACTCGTGAATCTAACTTGAATCGCAACAGAGAGTAGCAGGGAACTTTGTAGAAGGAGAATGCAATGTTGATTTTGGGTTTTACGGTATGTTTTGGGAGTTTTTGTGTGCTGATTATTAGGGGTTTTGATCTCGCATTTGACGATTTTAACCTTGGCGGTTTCTTTTTATTAATTTTAAATTGATAAAACACGCTGTTTAAATGATATGATCTGACGGTTGTGGATGAAGCGTACATAATGTACGATTAGAGTATTTGTATGATAATCGGCCTATATATATATATATAGAGGCCGGTTAACGTACAATACCTATTATCCTACATTATGTACGCGATGCCCTCAGCCGTACGATCTTCAATTGATCAAACGCGGGCGAAACTAATTTCATCAAAATTATCACATGCGAAATTGGTACAAAAAAACAACATGCGAATTCATCAAAAATTATCACATGCGAAATTGTTATAAAAAAACAACATGCGATTTTAAAATGCGGGAAGATGATCTGACGGCTGAGATTGAAGCGTACGTAATGTACGATAAGCAATATTGTACAGTACTCTTTACCTATATATATATATATATATATATATATATAATTTGATACCGACTCTTGATGTTTTCTGTATCAGGCTAGTGCCGGTTTTTACCTTCATGTATCGATAACCGTACCGGTATTTTCGATACCAATATCGGTTGACACAAGCTTATCCAACTTAAAAAATAAAGAAAATAATAAAAGTATTAAAAAAACTATATATATTATTATAATATTTAATATAATATATATAGTTTTTAATATATATATATAGAGGGGCTCATGCGAGAACCACCCTTATTGTGAGAACCGCGAGAACCAATGTGAACACTACCTAAAATAGCTAAAAAAACCTTAAAAAACCTACCCCCCCCCCCAAAAAAAAACCTAAACCCCCCTCCCCCACCCCCCAAAAACCTAACCCCCCCCCCCCCAAGCTAAAATGCTAAAAACTAAACCCCCAAAAAACCTAAAAAAATAAAAAAAAAAATCTAAAATTTTTTTTTAATATTTTTATGCTCAAATCGCTACTTTTAGTGGCCAAAAATTTTTTTTTTTTTGCTTCGAAAAGTAGCGATTTTTATATAAAAATATTAAAAAAAAATTGTGTGATTTTTAGCTATTTTTAGGCATTTTTGGTTGTGTTCACATTGGTTCTCGCGGTTCTCGCAATAAGAGGTGGTTCTCGCATGATCTTCTCCCTATATATATATACATAGGGGAAGGTTCATTTGAGAAGAAAATTTTATTGAGAAGAAAAAGAATAAAAGGGTATAATTGTAAAACATTAAATAGTTTTTTTTTTGTCATCTCAATTATTATCATGTTTGACTAGTTAATTAGTCATTAAGACTATAATCCTCCACACTAAATATTTTTTCCTACACACATCAAAAGTTATCCTACTCATTTCAAAATTTATCTTACACATATTGAAATTTATCCTACACAACTCGTAATTTATCCTACACGCCTCGTATTTATCCTACACTTTAAATGAATTTTTATTTTTATTTTTTATGAAAAAATATATATCTTAAAAATAAGTTACAAATTTAATATAGTTAGTTATTAAAGATGAAACTACCAATTAATGATGTATGTAAGTTTACTAATATACCCTTATATTTACATTAAGTACAAATATTAAATGAAGTCTAATGAAGCATTCCTATTGGTTGAAATTTCTCCTTTTTTTTTTCTTACAAAGAATTTCTTCTCGGTTGAATCCTCCACTATATATATATATATAGAGAGAGAGAGAGAGGGGGGGGGGGAAACAGGATCAGGAGAAAAAGCTCAAAAGTGTGAGAACGGTGAGAACGTTTCCTGGCCCAACACGTGTAACACCGCTTAGAAAAGGGCGGAGGGGCTTTTTTGTCCTTTCATCTTCTGTTTTTCCAATTCCGCTTTTCCCAATATTGTTTTAATTTTTTGTTTTTAAGATTTTTGGCGTTAACCAAATTCAATAATTAATGGGGTTTTAATGGTTTCATTGTATTAACATTTTGGCATTTATGGCGTTTATTCAAATCGTATGCCATTGAACCTAGGGGGTCAGGAAATCTATTTGAATGGCGTTTTTCAAGGCGTTTTAATCAAGATGGCCCATTGTTCTATTATTTTTTATAAACATTTTGGCGTTTGTGGTATCTTGGCGTTTTACTATCGTTAGATTATATTTCAACCACAGGAAAAAAAATACAAGCGAATAAAATAAATTAAAAATCCTAATCGGATCTCTCTTCATAATCTTGACTGTCATCACTCTCTCTCTTCTTTAATAGTACAAGAACTGTCACCAAATATATGGTGTTTTATGTAAAACTTAACAAACCCATCCGTTTGATTATTTTTGCCTGCTCGTCTGTTGAACTGGCTTTTTTTGTGGATGTTTGGGGACATAGATCTATGACGTGTGAGTGGGTTTTTTCGCTTTTTCTTTTTCTTGATCTTCATCTTTATAATCAACCCACTCTTCAGTGTCATTGATCTCTTCTCCTCATCCAAACCTTCTTTAAGAACAAAAAATACAAAATGCCATATGACTGGCATCAGTATATTTTTCTTGAATTTTTGTCTATCTCATGCAGCAAAATCTTTATGAGTTACTCCCCTCTGATAACAATTCATTCAGTGAAACTTCACGAAGAACAATTGTGAATATCCAAGAAAGCATATTAGCCATCTTTGATTTTTTTTATTTTTTGCCGTTTTACAGTGAGTGGTTTTTAGTAGTATTGGCGTTTGTTTTTTTTTTATCAAATGGAAGTTGCTGAGACGTATCATTTTATAGGTTGTCTTTTTGGCGCCTAAGTTAGGCGGTGCATTATTATAATAAAGTATTCATCTTTTCAGTTACTGTTTGTAATTATTGTTTTTAATAAGCTTTATCTCTGAAGTCTGTAACACGTCCCGTCTTTCAAGTTTGGCGTTTTAGATTTTAATATAATAAATTTTCCCTATCTTCAGTATTACTGATTTGTATTTACTGTTTCTAGTTACATTTTCAAGTTTGCTTTTTATTTTTTATTTTTAATTTATTTTTTGGGTTTTTTATAATACTTTTTCAAAGTAATTTTATTATAGTTTGGGAGTTTTTTGGGGCGTTTTACGGGATGATAGCGTTTAAACAAGCATTTTGGTTGTTTTGGCGTTTTTATTACATATGGCGTTTTTATTATATAACAATAAACTTAAAAGGAAAATAAAAAAAAGAATACATAAACAAATGATCTTCCAAATCTTCACTGTCACCAGTCTCTTTCTTCTTTTTTGAATCATGTTAACTGGCTGGTTCGACTTTCGTATGATTCATTTTGTTTTTGAAAAATTAGATTTAAATAATCCCAACTCACTGTTATTGGCCAATAATAATTCCAACTTATTTAATCACCAATAATAATCCGAACTATTCACTTTTATTTGTAAAATACTCCCAATTAAAAAAACACTAACTAGGTTAAAAAATTGCTGATGTGGCATGCCACGTCACCTGCCACATCATCAAAAATGCCACGTAGACTGCCACGTCATCAAAAATGTCACATCAACTGCCACGTCAGCAAATTGCTGAAGTGGCATGCCACGTCACCTGCCACGTCATCAATTTTTAAACCTAGTTAGTGTTTTTTTAACTGAGGGTATTTTACAAACAAAAGTGAATAGTTCGGATTATTATTGGTGATTAAATGAGTTGGGATTATTATTGGCTAATAACAGTGAGTTGGGATTATTTAAATCCAATTTGCCTTTGTTTTTTTGTTTTTCAAGTAGTTTTTTTGTGTGGCTGTTTGGAAGCACACAGTCTGACATCAACATCTTTTTCTTGAAGATTTGTCCATCTCATGCAGCAAAATGTTATTGAGTTTAGACCCTTCAGCCAACAATCTTGAATTTTACAATGAACGATGTTTGATTTTTTAACTTTTTTGGCGTTTTACCGATAAAAAGAACGCCACAAAATAAGAGCACCTTAAACCTCAAAATTTGATCATGCTAAAATCAATAGTGTTTTGTTGTATGAGATGGACAACATTGTTAATCCTCGGTTAAGAAAGATAACTGGCAATGTTGTCCACCCCATACAGCTAAACTTTATTGAAAACAAAGCTCAATAAAGTTTTGTATGTTTTGGCGTTATAAATTGGATGGAAGTTGAGGATTAGTCAATAAGATTTTACTCAATGAAATGGACAACATCCTCACTTAAGGATTTTGTCCATTTCATTGAGCGAAATCTTACAGACAACCAAACTGAATTTCAAAAAACGTTTTTGGGTTAGAAAATATTTGATGTTTGGGTTTTTTGGCGTTTCTAAGGCGAATGGGTTATATCAAATATGGCGTTTGGGTTTTTGTGTGTGTTTTTAATTGAAGGTCTGAGATGTTGTATATATAGGATTTTTTGGCCGTTTTTTTAGGCTGGACTTTACTATAATTAAGTTTGGCGTTTTATATCTAATGGCGTTTTTACTTAGAATGGTCTGTGATTTTTGTTTTTGCATTTTATTTCATGAGATGGCGTTTTGTGTGGAGAAGTCAAAAGACCCTTTTACCCTTAATGAAGCGCGTCCACGTAATAAAATTGATGTTATTTACGAAAACGCCACCGCGCCAATCTAGTCCATAGATTGTTTTGATCAGACGATCGATAAGCGTTCTCACACTTTCTATCGTTTTCTCTAAATCCCGACCCTATATATATATATATATATATATATATATAATTTGATACCGACTTTTGACGTTTTCTGTATCATTACCAGATAACCAGATAACTTTATCAGCTAAGCTACATGATTCATGGTCCATGTGGTGTATTAAACATGAATTCGCCTTGCATGGTGGTTCGTAAATGTTCCAAAAAATTTCCCAAGAAGTTCGTTGACGATACCTATTTGGATAAAAAAAAAAGAATTTCCAATTTATCGTAGAAGAGATTCTGGCTTACATGTTGAAAAGGTTGTTCAAATACATTAACAAAGGTCCAGATAGAACTACTCTTCGAATTGTAGAAAGTGACAACAATGGAGAAAACGAACCTGTTGTTGATGAAATAGAAAAATTTTATGACTGCCGATACATTTCTGCATGCGAATCTGCATGGAGAAATTTTTTCATATAACATTCATTATCGATATCCTTCAGTAATGCGCTTGCCTTTTCATCTTCCTGGTCAACAAAACGTAGTTTATGGTGCAGATGATGACATTGATAATGTTCTTAGTAAACCATCTGTTGCTTCTACTATTTTTTATCTTGGATGCAGTGTAACGAAAAATTACCCGAGGCACGTCAACTAACTTATGTTGAGTTTCCATCAAAAATTGTTTATAAATTGAGTTCTCGAAGTTGGGAAATAAGGATAAGACATTCTACAATTGGTAGGATTCATTCTGTTTTTCCCTCAGCTGGTGAAGCTTATTATCTTCGAATATTGGTGAACAAAGTGAAGGGACCAAAATCATTCGAAGATATTTGAACTGTTAATGATCAATTATATCCTACGTTTAGAGATACATGCGCGTTGGCCTGTTGGATGATGGCAATGAGTATGTTGAGGCGATTAAAGAAGTAAGCGTTTATGGCACTGCCTCTTATCTACGAACTTTATTTGGAACAATGTTGATGCCAGGTAGTTTATCTAGACCGGATTTTGTATGGGAATATACATGGAAATATTTATCAGATGACATTCTATACAGACAAGAAAAAGAGTTAGATGTTGAAGGTATGTTCTCATTGTTATATCATTATATATCAGATAACGTTACCTGCTAAGCTTGATTAACTGCATCCACATGCGTCAACATGAGTAGGTTTCCTGATTCCAAATAAGTGAAATACATTATGTCTCCTGCACCAATATCATTTTCCTTCATGAAACTTACCCACCCTTCTATCGCAATCCTAAATCCATCTCGATTCTTCTGCTGCCTAACGTTCTTCTGTTTTCCCATTCATGTTTATGATATTCATCTGATGCACCTTCTTTCTAAGCCTTGCCCTGTTTACAACTTCTACAGGCAACTGTTGCATGGATGTAAGAATTAACAAGTATATTAGCCGTGTTTGAATATAATTGTCATCAGCAACAAATATCAATCTTTAATTTATGTATAAACATAATTTAGTACGTACTGTCTATTATAGTTATGATATGAACGCTATAAGTGATTTTATGCTTTACTGTTTTAAAAAAACGACTGCTTTTAGGTTTTTTTTTTACGCAAACCATGTTGAAGGGTTATGGATTAAACTGCTAATTCATTACGTATAAATAGTCATACGAAAAGTATTGTAAATTTTATCATTAATTAACAGAAACGTCATACCATTCGATATTCTCCTTTCATGTTGAATCGATACCCATCAGTCTCTTGAATAGCAACTTGACGTGCAACACGTTTTTCGTCTACATTGCTTATCTTCAACGCCATCCCACTTCTTTTTCCATTTTTGTTAACCTTATCATTACAAACAATAATTATTACTATATATATATATATATATATATATTATATCTCTTAATGTATAAGAAATATTTAACTGAATATTTTCTTAACTTATGCTTAACTTACCAAACGATCACGTGTTCTTCGTCCAGTTGTTGACACGGTGGAATTATCATAAGTTCTACCGCATATCTCTTGTTTACGTTCTTCTGGTGTAGAATCGGCTGCAATCTGTTTACCTTTATTTTTAACCTGGTATTACAGCGCGTAACATTAAAGCACATTAAACTACAATCGTTAAATATGTATAAAAATATGAACAAATAACCTATCCGTTATTATGTTTCAAAGACTTGCATCTTCTTTTATTGGGTTTTTTTCCTTCGCTTGCCAATCTCTTTCTTTCATACTTGGACTTTTCTTTTCCACCATTTTTCTTATTCAATTCATGTTTCTCATTAGCTTCATTCATCTACATCCAAGATTTTTAAAATTCATTAACATCTTATTATCAATATATTGTATTGTAAACATATGTAAACTTATTACCTCAGAAATCAGTTGGTCGATTGAGTCTTCTTGATCAGAGAAGATCTGTTATACGATAACATTCGTAAATAAGTCGTATTGTCTAGCAAACCATGTTAACTTACTTAAAAATACTTACAGCGTCGAAGTGTTCATAGTATGTGTCTTTAGGTATTTCAACAACTGAATCATCTTTAGTTATCTCCTTCTTACTAAAAATAACCTCAACTCCGCTACGATAAAGTGTCAACTCAAACGAAACGTTGTCCGTTTTCATCAACATCAGTATATCATCATCTTCAATGGCAAGATCTTCGAACAACTTCGGACACCCTTTTGTAAAAACGTAGCATGCATTTATTTTTTCGGTCTCAACTTTCCAACACTGACTTGCTGCATATATATTATAACGATCTTTCACTGGGTAGTAACAGTAAAATTTGTTCACATAAGCTTTTGGAATGACCTGAAAAGTTGTGTAATATTTTATAAACATATACGCATTTACAATATTTACTGACAAGTATAAAAAAACAAATTCATACAAACAAATCATTCTACTTACTATGATCTTTAAAACTCCGTAACGGTTGACTGTCAAGAACGATTCATCACAAACGTTTTCTATGAAACAATGTATTTGTAGACATTTTTCTTTCATTATCCTCAAAACCAATAAGGTGTTCTTTGTCAATCCAAGATCTTTTACGAAATTTACCCATCCGTCAGTGACAACACATTCTCCACTTACACTTCTCAGCCATGCCGACCAGCTTCTTCCACTTTCATGATTTATCGTTACCTTTGTCCGTTGCCAATAATCTCCCGACACAAGCTTAACAAACCCAATTGGTAATGCCTGTAGTTATATTTACCAATTTCAGTTTACGCAATAAAGTTTACATCTACTTATTCTAAGCATTATAGCATACCAGTTTCAATGATTTCGGGTCTTCTAATAGAGACATGCAAGACGTAATCATTTTTGTATACATGTGATATATAACATTTAATATTAACTGTTAGTATTAAGGCTAATACACAACGTCTTAAAATGTAATCTTATGTCATGAGAATATTATTTCCATTACGGATATTCCTAATTCATAATGTGCAATAGATCTCTTCTATATACCGTTTCAATAAATGAGTATGTGTATATATATAGGGTCAGGATTTAGAGAAAACAGGGGGAAAGTGTGAGAACGGTGAGAACGCTTATGGATCGTCAGATCAAAACAATACATGGACTAGATTGCGCGGTGGTGTTTTCGTAAATAGCATCAGTTTTATTATGTGGGACGCGCTTCATTAAGGGTAAAAGGGTCTTTTACCGCTCAAATTCAAAACGCCAACAAATGATAACACGCCATTCAAAAAAATAAAACGCCATTAAAAACAAAATGCCAAAAATTTAGTGATAAAACGCGTTGGATATTACAGGAAGAGGAAACAACACAGTAACTGAATTTCAGTTATTAACATTTATTAGAAGAAATTTCCTCCTAAATTACGCGCCAGAAACATCAATATATAAACGACGTAAAACATCGCTTCCATAATCACTTCAATCTATCATTTATGCAAAAACATCTTTAACCAAAAACGACAATTTAACCAAAACGCCAAAAATGGCAACAATCGTTTGGTGAAGATACACTCTGGAAATCAGGCGATTCGTCCTGCATTTTGACAACAGAAGGAGGGTGTATGTTAGGACGATGAAGGGAATTTTGAAGATGAAAGAAGAGGTACAGAGGGGTATCTTATCTCTTGGTATCGCTCTGGATAACGAATGTCATGAAAGACATATGCTTATGAAAGCATTAACAAGGAAATTTGGACCAATCAAAGCAGATGTAAAGCCGGACCCTGTCATGACATCATGGCGTTTTGATGATGAAACAGACATGGTGACCGTTATATATGATAGCGGAGAGCAGGTAGACTACTGGCTTGAAAACATCATGAAAAAGCAGGGGCTTGGGTTCATGGAAGAATTGCATAACGTGTGACAACTGGCACAAACCGGTAATTTCCGTACACTTTAATTATTTCTTAATGACTGTAATTATGTGCTTAATTGTCAGCAATGGCTGAACACATACTAAACAAGTGAATTCATGCACGTTGTATACTACAAAATATTGCTTTATGCATAAACGAGAGCGTTGCGTCAAAAATACTAAGTAAACTCACCGGTAAGACACTATGTGTCAACGGAACTGCAGAAAGCAGTCAGACAATAAAATTGAGGCCTAGGTGTAGGTCCGACGACAAAAGTGCATTAAAACCCAAGAGTACATACAAGGGTTTATATATATACTCTCCGGAAGCAAAAATAAGCACTAAAAAGCACCCGAAACGCACTCTAAGTGCAGAATTTTAATAAATTCAGCTCAATTCAGCATTTAAACACATGAATATTATGCAGAAATTTCGTTTTATCATCCAGAATATTTCCCTAAGTGTTGGGAATTGAAAGGGTACAAGAAGGGTACTTAAAAGACACTAAAAAGTGTGATTTAGCACTTTAACGAACCGGTGTCTAACCGCACAACCGGATATTACCCGGAACACCAAAATAATGCTAGAAGCATTGTTTTTATTTTTCTAAGGTAGTTAGGGTCCCCGGACACCCTAACACACTATATATTATGCAATACACCTAACATCCTAACTAAATGTCATTAGAACCTAACTAAATCATGCAACTTACACTTAGAATGTTTCACTTAGCCCCCACCCCCATATGTTGGACGGTTGGGAGACCATATCCCCACATGGGATCTTTAGTTCATATTTTATTAGACTTGTCATGTACTAGTGAAACATTGGACCTATTGGACAACACTATGTTGGAAACACTCTTTATAACCCACTAGATCTACCCATCATACTCATCACCTCCATCATTCAACAAAACACCTCCTCTTTCTCTCCCTTGGCTACGGCTTCAAGCCACCACCGCACCATCACCATTATCAATCATCATACTAGCTTTCCAAGGTTATCTTGAGGTGTAAGAAGGTCACTAACAAAGCTCGGTGCAAGCGGATCTTGAAGGACCTTCTCCATTTGCTTTTAACCACCACATTTATACTCTTGAACTTCCCTAGCCTTGTGCTAGTAGTAAGTGCTTAAAAACTCCCTCTTGTTCTTATTTTTGGTGGTTAATAGGTGAAAGAATGATTAATTGATGGAAACTCGAAAGAACATAACCTAAAGTCTTGGACATAAGTGGTTAATGTTGGATAAAAAGAAACTATGTGTGTAAATCTTGTGAAACTTGTCTAGTTATGATTATTGGATGTTGTTGTTAGTAAAAACAAGATGGATCATCATCTAGACATACTAGTCCATGTTTGAGAGTATGAACTAGTAGGATGTAAAAGTTAGAAAGTTAAAGGATGATGGATCTAGAGGTGTACAAAAAAACTGATTACGCAATCGAAACCGGTAAAAAAACCGAAATCGGTTTTTTTTAAAACCGGTTTTTTTTCTAACCGGTTCGGTTACAACCGGTTTGACCGGTTATAAATCGGTTATACATGTTCTTGGCTGGTTCGGGTTTAAAACCGGTTTTTTAAAAAACCGGTTAAATAATCGATTACTATAAAAAACCGGTTAAAAAACCGGTTAACCGGTAACGACTATAAAAAACCGGTTAAAAAAACCGGTTTTAACCGGTTATTTACGCCCAGCAAAGAGTCTTGAAAGTTGGTGAGCATGTGAATGTGATATTAATTGAGTTGTCTATCTAGTATAATAATCGGCCCAATAGATATTCATGCAAAAACATAGAGGTCCAATGATATTTGAGCTGTGAAATTGGTTGTCGGCCATTGTTTGTATAAAAGAGAAAGCCTTAAATGTAATTTGTATATCGGTACATGTGAACAATAAAGGGCAGTGTGCATGTGAACATTTCACGAGAACCAATTGAGTTTATCAGCTTAATTAATCAAGAGTCAAAAGTGTCAACCACATTAAAGTGAAAGGTCTATCATAAAGTTGTGCATGTGCTTCAACCGGTTTCGGAAAATCAGTTTTTTAAACCAGTTATTATAATCAGTTTTAAAAACCGGTTTTTTTTCTAAACCGGTTATAAACCGGTTAGAACCGGTTAGTACCGGTTGTTATGTTCGGGGTTGTGAAACCGGTTAAAACCGGTTCCGGTTATTACAATAACCGGTTTTTCAATTGTGCCAAAAAAACCGGTATGGTTAAAAACCGAAACCGGTTTCTCAAAAAAACCGATTTGTACATCTCTAGATGGATCCATCCATTCATAAGACATGAACTTGAGTAAAAGTAATTTTCTTGTAAAATAAGACTCTAAACATGTAGATCTAAAGATCTACAAGTGGTTTTTCGGAAGAACCTAGTAAAATATACAAGTCTTGTTTTAAACCCGAATCTTACATACACTAAAAACATTTTAGTGAATAAACAAGTGTGTAAACACTTGTGTCGCAAGAAATATTTAACAAGAAATACGTTTGGTAAATCATGACTAGAAGTTGTGAAACTTCAAGATCTTTAAAAATAAAGTTTTTAAGAAATTAAACTTATTTTTAAAGATAACAAGACTTACTAAATGTGCTAGTAAGTTACTACACATTTTTGTAAATATTCAAGTTCATGAAATGGAGGAATTAGTGATTATTGTTGATGATTATTGTTGATAATTGTTGTTGATGATTGTTGACAATTTAAAAGAAAATAAACACATGTTTTGAAAACATGGGAAACGTCCATTTTTAGGGGAAACTCTGTCAAAATTTTTATAAATTTTGACACTTAGAAAAATATAAGTTTTTGAGAAACTTATTCCCTAAAAATGTATTTAAAAGTATTACCAAGGTTTCCCTAATTTTTGGTGATAAGAAATGAGGATTTCTTCAAGAATAAAAATGGATATAAGTATGTATATTTTTGAGAGAAAAAAATATATTATTTTATCACCAACTTTTGTGCTAAGTGTATATAGTATGTGTTATACGTGCTAGTGTATTAAGACTTAAAAATACACTAAACACTCATGAGGAGTATAAACATAAAAATACACATACAACATACAAGATAGACAATTTAAAAGAAAATAAACACATGTTTTGAAAACATGGGAAACGTCCATTTTTAGGGGAAACTCTGTCAAAATTTTTATAAATTTTGACACTTAGAAAAATATAAGTTTTTGAGAAACTTATTCCCTAAAAATGTATTTAAAAGTATTACCAAGGTTTCCCTAATTTTTGGTGATAAGAAATGAGGATTTCTTCAAGAATAAAAATGGATATAAGTATGTATATTTTTGAGAGAAAAAATATATTATTTTATCACCAACTTTTGTGCTAAGTGTATATAGTATGTGTTATACGTGCTAGTGTATTAAGACTTAAAAATACACTAAACACTCATGAGGAGTATAAACATAAAAATACACATACAACATACAAGATAGACAATTTAAAAGAAAATAAACACATGTTTTGAAAACATGGGAAACGTCCATTTTTAGGGGAAACTCTGTCAAAATTTTTATAAATTTTGACACTTAGAAAAATATAAGTTTTTGAGAAACTTATTCCCTAAAAATGTATTTAAAAGTATTACCAAGGTTTCCCTAATTTTTGGTGATAAGAAATGAGGATTTCTTCAAGAATAAAAATGGATATAAGTATGTATATTTTTGAGAGAAAAAAATATATTATTTTATCACCAACTTTTGTGCTAAGTGTATATAGTATGTGTTATACGTGCTAGTGTATTAAGACTTAAAAATACACTAAACACTCATGAGGAGTATAAACATAAAAATACACATACAACATACAAGATACATAATTCGGGTGCAAAGTGCAAAACACGAGATACTTATATTAATTTTAGAGAAAATAATATAAGTAAGATACGTAGTTAAAAATATAGAATATTTTTAACACAAGAATATATACAAAAGAGAGTGACTGTACTTGTGCGACGCAAGTCTAGCGACTAACGTTAAGAAAACGCGTATAGGTTACGACGTTAATTAAGCAAATCCGGTGGAGTTTACGACGCTAGGAACGCAAAGTTGTGAGTTCATGCTCCCCCTTTTCTATTTAATTTTTTTCAGTTTTTATAACTTCGGGGTTGAAATACATGTACAAATGTACAATATTTATAATTGGTATGATATAAATATAAGAAGCACACTTGGTGAGAACGAGAATCAAGTGTGATGAAATATAAGAATACAAGAAGTACACTTGGTGAGAACGAGAACCAAGTGTGACGAAATATAAGATAATAAGAAACGCACTTGGTGAGGACGAGAACCAAGTAGGATGCGTTATGAGAAATGATAACAAGAAACGCACTTGGTGAGGACGAGAACCAAGTAGGATGCGTTATGAGAATTGATAACAAGAAACGCGCTTGGTGAGGACGAGAACCAAGTAGGATGCGTTATGAGAAATAGTGTCATGAATAGGGTACATAAGCACCATTAATCAACAATATACCTAGACCGCAGAACAATAGGTTAGATCTAACGGGTGCCGGGCAGCCACACTCTCGGTGAGGGCGAGAATCGAGTAGTGCTTTTGTGTCTCAGAATATACCAATTAAATGCCTAAGGTTTGGTGACTTCCTATGTCGTGTCACATGTTAATGGCTTTGCAACCCATTAACAATCCTGATACTTACAGGAATACTTTATTTACATTAAAATTTATACCATACTAAAACTTGATGAATACTTGAGTGCGTGGGGTACTCAAGAAAAGCTTGAATTATACTTGAAGTACGTGGGGTACTCAAGAAAATGGGAATGATACTTGAGTACGTGGGGTACTCAAGAAGAATTTGAATTATACATGAGTACGTGGTGTACACATGAAACTTGATTTATATATGAAAACTTGATTTATACACAAACTATGTTTTCATACAAAGTATACAAACGTGAAATACAAAACTGCATGAATTCACACCAACATTATGTTGACGTTTTTCCAAAACTCACATGTATTTCAGGTAACTAGGATGGATGTGCGCGCGGTCTCGCTTATGCTCGTGGATGTCGCTTGTGTTTAACTTTAAATAAAGTTGTAAACTTTTAAGACAATGTTTTATGCTGTCTAGCGATGTAAACGCTAAACTTATGTTTTCAAATCATGGTATTTGATGTTATTTTACGAGCATGTAGCATGTTTACTCTTCGTATGCAATGAGAACCTTTCATGATCACACCTCGTGCTTCCGCCGCAGAAAGGGGTGTGACAGATTGGTATCAGAGCTGCGATTGTAGTGAACCAGGATTCCTTCTCGAGTCTAGTCTACAATCTCTAGGATCCATTCACGAAAACAATTTTCAAAGAGTTTTCATTGCATAAAATGTCCCGCGACATCCACTGCCTGAAACTGTCTACATGAGTCTAGAAAAGACACTACGAGACTTAGAGTGCACTTGAGTAGCACTTGTTGTTGACTAGAAATTACTTGCAATTATGTGTGATAATTAGCATGTACTAGAAGTAGAATATCACAAGTATACGTGACTTTATCTGAAAGCGATGGCCCATCTGAAGGAAGAAATACGAGGATGAAACGAACTGTGCGGACTGCGCAAGGAGTTACGTAATTATGGATGCATACATAATTATGGAATTCAGTGCACAAAAATCACAGCAAGTCTTGTCACGTATAGATTCCCTCAGTGCAAGCCTACTAAGTACTCTGCTAGAGTAATAATTGTTTGATGTCACTTATGTGGTATATATACCTGTGAATATATATGATACTACTGTCTAGTGTGACGATATCAAACAAATGTCTAACCCTGTTGTGTTATGTTCTGTCAGAACATGGCACCCAGGAAAGCTGTGAATGCTCGCAATGATGATCAACCTCCACCTCCCCCACTGCCAAGAACTGCTGAAGAGCTGAACGCTCTGCTGGAGGAAAGGATCTCCGCTGCTATCGCCCAGTACGAGGCGAACCGAACTCAAGATAGTGGTGGACCAAGCAACGCTAGACGTAATGGGAACGGAGATTCATCTGGAGGCAGCGCAGCTCAAGGCTGCACTTTCAAGCAGTTCCTCGACTGCAAGCCGATGAACTATGACGGCACAGGAGGTGCAGTAGCCTTTGTACGCTGGACGGAGAAGACTGAAGCTACTATCCGCATGAGCAAGTGTACCGCGGATCAGCAAGTCACTTTTGCTACCGGATTGTTCGTCGATGAAGCTCTGACTTGGTGGAACCTGCAGGCCCAAACTTTGGGTGATGATGCCGCTTATGGCTTAACTTGGGAGGAACTAAAGGAAAGAATGAGAGAGAAGTATTGCTCTCGCGCTGAACTCCAAAGGCTGGAAACAGAGTTCTGGCACTTGACCATGGTGGGTGCTGACATTAATGGTTATACTCGAAGGTTCCACGATCTGTCTAGAGTGCTTCCCTACATGGTGACTCCCGAATTCAAGTGCGTTGAACGCTACATTTGGGGACTGGCCCCAGAGTTTCGTGGCATGGTGACGTCGGCCAAACCACAAACAATCACCGAGGCTGTAACTCTGGCTGTCAGCCTGACTGAAGATTGTGTTCGTATGAAGAAGTTATCGTTGAACCCAACAGAGAAGACCGAGACGCATGCTGAGTCGTCCGGCGACAAGAAAAGAAAACATGCAAGTTTGAACCAAGCAACTCGTAACAACAAGGGTTTCAACAACAAGAAGCGTGACGCTAACCCGTCTCAGGAGGCGAAAAACCATGCAACCAAAGCATACCAAGGCTCCATGCCTAGATGCCAAAAATGTAAGTATCATCATGATGGAGCTTGTCGCATTCCAAGGTGCGACAAATGTGGTAAATTGGGTCATCAAACAGAAGACTGTTGGGGAAAAGGAAAGAACCGAAATGGAAACGGTGCTGGTAACAAGAATGGTAACGGGAAAGGGTGGAACCAAGGATGCTTCAAATGTGGAAGCAATGATCATTTCATGAAGGACTGCCCAGAGGGAAACAATGCTCAGGCTCGAGCATTTGTGATTGGAGCAAAGAACGCACGCGAGGACCCTAACGTGGTCACCGGTACGTTTCTCATTAACAATCACTTTGCATCCATATTATTCGACACTGGCGCCGATTATAGCTTCATGTCTGTGGAATTTAAACGCATACTCGGAATAGAATCTAGTAGATTAGAAATTCCTTATTCCATAGAGCTAGCCAATGGTAAACTTGTTGAATCGGGCGAAGTTGTTAGAGGCTGCACACTAGAACTTAGTGAACGAAGGTTTAGCATCGACCTCCTACCTATTCAATTGGGTAGCTTCGATGTAGTGGTCGGAATGGACTGGTTGTCCAAGAACAAAGCTGAAGTTATTTGTCATGAGAAAATCATTCGCATCCCTTTAGCGAATGGTGAAACTCTCATCGTGCATGGAGAAAAACGAGACGCACCTCTTCGAATCATCAGTTGCATGAAGGCACAGAAGTGCTTAAGGAAAGGATGTGTCGCTTTCCTAGCACACGTTATAGACAAGAAGGCTGTGGAGCCAAAACTCGAAGACATTCCTGTGGTGAAGGAATTTCCTGATGTGTTCCCTGAAGATCTGCCAGGACTACCTCCGCAACGACAAGTCGAATTCCGTATAGACTTGGTTCCGGGAGCTGCTCCTGTAGCTAAGGCACCCTATCGACTTGCGCCATCCGAAATGCAAGAATTATCTACACAGCTCCAGGAGTTGTTGGATAAAGGATTCATAAGGCCAAGCTTCTCACCCTGGGGAGCTCCAGTATTGTTCGTGAAGAAGAAGGATGGAACACTGCGGATGTGTATCGATTACAGGGAACTGAACAAGCTTACGATCAAGAATCGGTATCCACTACCGAGGATTGATGACTTATTTGATCAATTGCAAGGATCAAGCTACTATTCCAAGATCGACCTTCGATCTGGATACCATCAGCTGAGAATCCAAGAGGAAAGCATACCAAAGACTGCATTCAGAACGCGATATGGGCACTACGAATTTCTTGTGATGCCGTGTGGGCTGACGAATGCACCAGCGGTCTTTATGGATCTGATGAACCGCGTATGCAAACCATATCTCGATAAATTCGTGATTGTATTTATCGACGATATCCTGATTTACTCGCGAACGAAAGAAGAACATGAGCAATATCTCAGAACCATCTTAGAACTACTAAAGAAAGAGAAGCTTTATGCAAAGTTCTCGAAATGCGAATTCTGGATTCGCGAAGTACAATTTCTTGGTCACGTTGTGAATGAGAAGGGCATTCATGTAGACCCGTCCAAGATAGAAGCAATAAAGAACTGGGAAGCTCCCAAGACCCCAACTGAAGTTCGTCAATTTTTGGGCTTAGCGGGCTACTATCGGCGATTCATTGAGAATTTCTCAAAGATAGCTCAACCGCTAACAACCCTTACACAGAAAGACAAGAAATACGACTGGGGTCACAAACAGGAAGAAGCATTTCAGCTACTTAAGAACAAGCTCTGCGATGCACCGATACTATCATTACCCGAAGGCACTGAAGACTTCGTGGTATACTGCGACGCCTCACGACAAGGCTTGGGTTGCGTGCTCATGCAACGCCAAAAAGTCATCGCTTACGCTTCAAGACAACTGAAGGTACATGAAAGAAACTATACCACGCACGACCTGGAGCTAGGTGCGGTAGTATTCGCCTTAAATATTTGGCGACATTATTTATATGGTACTCGATGTACAATCTTCACAGATCACAAAAGCTTACAACACATATTTGATCAGAAGGAATTGAATATGCGCCAGCGACGTTGGGTCGAGCTGCTGAACGATTATGACTGTGAGATTAAGTACCATCCTGGAAAGGCAAACGTTGTGGCGGACGCGTTGAGCCGAAAAGAAAGGGTTAAGACCCTAAGGGTTCGAGCATTGGAAATGACGATTCGAACGAACCTCACTACACACATTCGGGATGCACAACAAGAAGCTCTTAAAGAAGAGAACCGTAAAGCTGAATACCTACGGGGCATGCTGAAATACATGGTGCCAAACGAAGAGGGAGCCTTATACGTCAAGAAGCGTATTTGGGTTCCACTCTATGGTGGCATACGAGAAGTCATCCTTGATGAAGCCCACAAATCGAGATATTCGATCCATCCAGGATCGGACAAAATGTATCAAGACTTGAAGGAATATTACTGGTGGCCGAGACTTAAAAGCGACGTTGTTGTCTATGTTGGAAAATGCCTAACCTGTGCTAAGGTTAAGGCCGAATATCAGAAACCGTCCGGCCTACTACAGCAACCAGAGATTCCCGTGTGGAAGTGGGAACAAATCTCGATGGACTTCATAACGAAATTACCCAGGACCCCGAGAGGGCACGATATGATATGGGTAATAGTTGATCGATTAACGAAGTCTGCGCACTTCCTACCGATCCGAGAAAAAGACAGCACTGGAAAGCTTGCTGAAATATACTTAAGAGAAATTGTGGCACGTCATGGAGTGCCAATCTCAATCATTTCAGACAGAGATGGACGCTTTGTCTCAAGAATCTGGCAATCATTTCAGGAAGCCTTTGGATCTCAGTTAGATCTAAGCACGGCATTCCATCCACAAACAGACGGCCAGAGCGAACGGACTATACAAACATCGGAAGATATGCTTCGCGCATGTGTCATGGATCTAGGCGGCAGCTGGGATACTCATCTACCGTTAATTGAGTTCTCCTACAATAACAGTTATCATACAAGCATAAAAGCCGCGCCGTTCGAAGCTCTGTATGGCCGCAAATGCCGATCGCCCTTATGTTGGGCAGATGCTGGAGATAAACGTATAGTTGGTCCTGAACTTGTACAAGAGACAACCGACAAGATTGCACAAATCCGAGAGCGCATTAAGGCAGCTCGAGATCGACAAAAGAGCTACGCTGATCCGAAAAGAAAATCAGTAGAATTCAAGGTGGGAGACAAGGTGTTGTTAAAAGTCTCACCTTGGAAGGGCGTAGTCAGATTTGGAAAGCGTGGAAAGCTAAATCCACGATACATCGGACCATTCAGAATATTGAAAAGAATTGGTACCGTGGCATACAAATTGGAGTTACCGGAAGAACTTAATGGAGTACATGATACGTTTCATGTATCCAACCTGAAGAAGAGTCCAACACAAGAAAACGTGATCATCCCGATGGATGAAGTGCATATTGATGACGCCCTCCGATTTACAGAACAACCCGTTGAGGTTACCGACTGGAAAGTCAACAAGACCAGGAGGAGCAGCGTAAAACTTGTCAAAGTACGTTGGAGCTCTAAGCACGGACCCGAGTACACATGGGAACGTGAAGACTAGTTCAAGGAAAAGTATCCCCACCTATTCAAGAAGACTCCAGCGAGAGTTAGTTCAGGCTGAATTTCGGGACGAAATTCTTTTAGCGGGGGGAGACTGTGACTACTGGCACAAACCGGTAATTTCCGTACACTTTAATTATTGCTTAATGACTGCAATTATGTGCTTAATTGTCAGCAATGGCTGAACACATACTAAACAAGTGAATTCATGCACGTTGTATACTACAAAATATTGCTTTATGCATAAACGAGAGCGTTGCGTCAAAAATACTAAGTAAACTCACCGGTAAGACACTATGTGTCAACGGAACTGCAGAAAGCAGTCAGACAATAAAATTGAGGCCTAGGTGTAGGTCCGACGACAAAAGTGCATTAAAACCCAAGAGTACATACAAGGGTTTATATATATACTCTCCGGAAGCAAAAATAAGCACTAAAAAGCACCCGAAACGCACTCTAAGTGCAGAATTTTAATAAATTCAGCTCAATTCAGCATTTAAACACATGAATATTATGCAGAAACTTCGTTTTATCATCCAGAATATTTCCCTAAGTGTTGGGAATTGAAAGGGTACAAGAAGGGTACTTAAAAGACACTAAAAAGTGTGATTTAGCACTTTAACGAACCGGTGTCTAATCGCACAACCGGATATTACCCTGAAGGGGTATGGTCCCAAAAAGCCGCGCAACCCCCTATAAGGTCGCGCGGGACCATACTCCTTACTCAACAATTTTCTCGATCGCCAACCTCGCGCGGGCTACAACATATCTGTGTAACGCGGCGCGAGGTCCACATAAGAATAAACTCCAGTTAGCAACACTTAGCATTCTAAAAAGAACATTTGAAAGCCCATGCCGCGCGCATGATAATAACGTGCTCAGCAAGAATCGTGCGTGACTACGGCGCAAGGCCTTTCCAGATAGTACACAAGGTACAAGTGGCAGAATAAAAGAGCCAATCAGGGTCCTTCTGTTCCTGCGCAATCGTGCTCCACGATCGTCTGACATGCAGGAGACAAAAAGTACTTAAGGACGCCTATGTGGCACCAATCACAGGGCAGAGACAACTGCCCCACGATCTCCACTTACCTGCTGATGGCAGAAGGGCGACCAGGCCGACAACAGTGACACGTGGCTCCAATCACGTCGCGCCAACTCCATAAAGCTCCTAGAAGCCACTAACGGTCGAGACCAGTGAGACAAGGAGCATATCCTCCATGTTGTCGCCTTCCGGCCCAAGGCCCATCAGCCCAAACCCTCTTACACCTCTCCGGCTATAAATAGAGACCTTCACTTCACAGGTTAATTCATTCCATTCCCTCTACTCTCACTTAATACTTATTTTCTCCCCAAATACAGTCATTTATTCTCACGCCGGAGCCCGGTTACGAGGGAAACCCCCACATTCCCCTCTTAACGAGTAACGGTGTTCTGTTTTGCAGATAAACCACGATCATTAAGGAGCTCGGGAAACATCAAGAAGATTAACCATCATGGTAGAAACATAAACCAAACTGATTAGTCCCATAATTAGTTCCGTGTTTCTTCATTGGCGCCCACCGTGGGGCTCGAACCCACGACCACAAGGGGATTTTTTGCTATACGAAGATGCCATTCGGCCTGAAAAATGCTGGCGCCACATACCAGCGATTAATGGACAAGACCTTCGCGGGTGACATCGGAAAGCATATTGAAGTTTACATCGATGATCTAGTGGTCAAGAGTCCCGAAGAGGACCAAATGTTGAAGGACATCGAGAAAACGTTCAATTCATTGCGCAGCGTAAACATGAAGTTGAACCCAGCCAAGTGTTCTTTTGGCATGGAAGAAGGAAAGTTTTTAGGCTTCATAGTCACCAACGGCGGCTTCAAAGTGAATCCGGAAAAAGTCCAGGCAATAGAGCGGATGCCATCGCCGTGAACAATCAAAGAAATGTAACGGTTGGCCGGCCGCCTAGCCGCGCTTAACCGCTTTTTGTCAAATCACGCCGCGAAGTCGTACCCTTTTATCAGCACACTGCGCAATTGTGTGAAGAAGCAAGAGTTCAGGTGGACCCCTGAAGCAGAAAAGGCTTTTCAGCAAATGAAAGAATGTTTGATCGAGCTCCCCACCCTGACTGCACCATTTGAAAAAGAACCACTCGTACTGTACTTATCTTCTCCAGATAAGGCACTAGGATCGGTATTACTAGTGGAAAGAAATGGAGTTCAAACTCCAATTTATTATGTCAGCAGGGTACTCACTGACCCGGAAACGAGATATTCCACGATGGAAAAATTGGTACTAGCGCTGCTACACGCCTCCAGAAGGCTGCGCAGATATTTCACAGGGCATGTCATCACCGTGCTTACCAACTTCCATATCGGCACGATACTTCAAAAACCAGAAACGTCCGGGCGGTTAGCAAAATGGGCCATCGAGCTGGGGGGCCACAACATTCTGTATCGGCCGCGCCCAGCCATCAAGGGTCAGGTTCTAGCGGACTTCATCACAGAAGTCCCAGTTGAGAAAATCAAAGATTGTGAGCTGGTGGAAACTCCCGAAAAAGACACGACAAATGAAACTTGGATGCTTTATACTGATGGGGCATCAAACGAGGATGGCGCGGGAGCTGGATTGCGCCTAGTAAGCCCCGAAAACCACGAATTCACTTACGCCATCAAGTTGGATTTCAAAAACACCAACAACGAGGCGGAATACGAAGCATTTCTGGCAGGCTTGCGCCTCGCCATCAAAATGGGAGCTAAAAATCTACAAGCACATGTTGATTCACTCTTGATAGCCAGCCAAGTCAACGGTATATACGATGCAAAGGGTGAAGTTATGGCCCTATATCTGGAACAAGCAAAAGAGTTGCTTCAACAGTTCAAGTCTCACAAGGTCATCCACATCAACCGCTCTGAAAACAAACCAGCTGACGCCTTGAGCAAGCTCGCTTCAACGTCCTTCCAACATCTTGCCAAGGATGTAAGGATTGAGGTACTCAAGAACCCGTCAGTCTTGTTACGACAAGTCAATGTGATCGAGATAGGGCAGCCATCCTGGATGACCCCTATCATTCAGTACTTGAAAGAAGGAATACTCCCAGAGAATAAGGCAGAGGCAAGAAAAATTCAGAACAAAGCTCTGCAATACGAAATGAATGGCGGTATCTTATACCGAAAATCCTTCTTGGGGCCACTACTGCGCTGCGTGGACCCCCAAGATGCGAGTTATCTGATAAGGGAGATTCATGAAGGAATTTGCGGCATTCATGCAGGGCCACGCATGGTTGTCGCAAAGATTATGAATGCGGGGTATTATTGGCCAGGGATGCATGTCGATGCCCTGAAGGAGCTGCGCAAGTGCGACTCCTGTCAGCGGCACTCTCCAAAAACCTTGCGCCCCAAGAACGACCTGATCCCCATATCCACTGCTTGGCCTTTTCAGCAGTGGGGAATCGACATGGTGGGACCCTTCCCAGAGGCTCCTGGCGCCGTCAAGTTTATAATAGTGGCCGTCGATTACTTCACAAAATGGGTGGAGGCCAAAGCCCTTGCTTCAACTACAGCCATGATGGTACGCAAGTTCATTTGGGAACACATCATCTGCAGGTTTGGACTCCCACTCAAGATTGTAACTGACAATGGCACCAACTTTGCGTCTGACGACCTCCAGAACTGGATGAAGGAGATGAAAATCGAACACACTTTCTCCTCCGTTGCGCATCCTCAAGGCAACGGGCAGGTTGAAAGTGTAAACAAGTGTATTGTCGATGGGATTAAGGCCCGACTGGGCACGAAGCGAAGAGGCTGGGTGGATGAGCTCCCGAGCATCTTGTGGGCTCACCGAACCATGCCGAAAACTAGTAACGGCGAAACCCATTTTAGCCTAGTCTATGGCTCAGAAGCGGTTATCCCGGCAGAAGTTGGCCTGCCCTCTCCACGTTTGACAGCAGTCAACGCAATCGACAACGAGGCAGAACGTCGTCTCGACTTGGATTTGCTAGAGGAAAGGCGCGAAATCGCGCGAATTAAAGAAGCCAAGTATAAAACACAACTGGAGAGGTACTACAACGCGCGAGTCCGCATCTGTACCTTCACTCCAGGGGAATACGTTTTTCGAGACAACAAAGCCTCAAACGCTGAACGTCCAGGAAAACTAGCACCAAAATGGGAAGGCCCATACTTGGTTCACGAAGTGCTAGGAAAAGGGGCTTACAAATTGCGCACCATGGATGGACACATCATCCCGCGCACGTGGAATGCGCAACAACTGCGCAAATGCTATATGTGACTATTCTGGGCCCTGTGCCTCTATCCACTAATGTTGGCCATGCGCCTTTTACTTTTCCATGTTGGCTACACGCCTTTTATGATTACAAGCAATGTATGTATGGCCTAAGCGCCTGTTTCCAAGTTAATGAAAGCATACGACATGTTTTCTTTTACGCCGACTCCTTTCATTACAAATGCATGTTAAACTTCTGATTAGCACGAAAACACTCCAGTTACGCTCGCACGAGAGGCACCCTACATTTATTCGCGCTAACTTAACCAAAGTTTTAACAACAGTGCAATAATTGTAACGGGAAAGGACAAACAAACATCATATTTAAAACAAAGCGCAACCACACAACAGTATATAAACAACGGATAACGTTCGTTCCAATTAAACTAGCGCGACCGCGCAAGAACTTACATTCAAGATATAAACAAAAAATTACAAGGCACAAAGCCTGTTCACAAGCCTATTCGAACTCATCGTTCCCACTCCCATCACGCTTATCACCATCACCTTTACCATCACCACCACCACCCGCAGGTACCTCCTCATCCGAAAGCTCAACAGTCTCCGGTGGATCAAGGATATTCTTTAGCCGCTGACACCAGTCATCATGCTTCAGCGCATCAGTAACCAAGTCCATCACCGGAATGGATAGATGATCATAACCATGTTCCGCGCGGGTTAGCTCAGCTTCAGCTTCTTCAGTCACCGAGCAGTGACTAGTATCGAACTCCTGTCCAAGCATAACCGACGCATGTTGCGCACATTCAACATAGCCTTTACGGTGACCAACTGCGAGGGAAGCATCTATGACGGCCGCAACAGCCTTATCCAATTCACCAGCATTCAAGATGGAGTTGGCCACCTACAGCAAACGCAATACTTTAGCCAATAGGTCTAAATAAATCAAATTAAAGTAAAAAGAGGAATCATACCAGCACCATTCCACGACCGCGCAGCCACTCGGCATCAAAGACAAGAGTATCCACGATACCCTGAGCTTCAGCATAGTTAGTCTGCGCTACATTAAGAGCTGCAGTACTAACATCACGAGCTTCCTCAGCCCTAAGCTTCGCCTCTTCAGCTGAGGCAGCCTTAGACTTTTCAGCCTCCAGATCGATCTCCAAGGACTCACTTTTGTCAACCTGCTCTCGCAGGCGGCGTTTAAGCTCAGCGGTCTCGACATCCTTGGCCCGAAGATCCTTGTCCTTGCCAGACAGCTGCACCTTCGGATCAGCAAGCTCAGCCTAAAAAGGACAGGACTTAGGATATGTTGCAGACAAAACACAGAAGGAAAAGGTATAAGTTGTACAAACCTCAAGCTGTGCCTTAGCAGCCTTAACAGCTTGCACACCCTCAACCTCCGCCGTCAACTCCACAATCTTGGCTTCAAGGTTGACAATCTTGTTACGAGCCGCGGCCGCGCGCTCATTATCCTTCTCGCAAATGCGCTTGAATTCGGTTTTCTCCTTAGCCAGTTGCTGTTCAGCAGCGTGAAGCTTGTTCTTCAGGCCCTCGCGACCCCAGTCTTCTGCCTTCTTATCAGCTTCAAACTTCGCCTTCTCTTCGTCAAGGGCAGCTTTTGACTTCTCAAATTCACTAATACGCTTCAACATCCGCTCGCGATACCTCTCCCAATCCGACCGCTCCCTAACCATTGTCCGCCACTCACGGACAATTTGGTGGTTAGCAGCGCGAGCATTCGCCTCCCCGAGCAAATAAGTACGATACAGCCCTTCATGAGTTTTCGCCTTCTGCCTATTAACCTCACCAGGAGTGAAAGAGTTCAAGAACCAATCGCGGCAAGGGCCAAACTCTTGAAAGGTGTCCTTTTGCCTCAAATTCCAGGGAGCCTGGTGGGGAGCATTACCACGTTCCTCTTCGGTATAACTCTTATAGTAGATATCACCAAGAGTGTCCTTCGCCCCGATAGCTTGCGGATTATAACCCCCGGCGCCACCAGAACTCGCGCCACTAGAAACATACGTAGGGCGGGTAGGTCTTTCAACCTCAGGATCTTTCCTTCTCTCTTGATGGGGCTTTGCAGACCCAACGACGCTCAAAACCTCCGGACCTTGCGCTTTCTCTTGAATAGTGATAACAGCGGCACCGGTATACTGCAAGGAATCTTCGATAGGCTTTTCAACAGCCTTTTGCTTCTCCTTCTCCACCTCAGAGACTTTCTTCCTTGCCTCCTCAGCCTTCCTATCTTCCTCAGCCTTCCTCTTCTCCTCCTCCTCCGCTTTTTTCCTCTTATCCTCATCGGCTTTCTTCCTACGCTCTTCATCAACTTTCCTCTTCTCTTCGACAGCCTTCGCCTTATCACCTTCAGCAACATGTTTGTCTTTGGCAGTCTCAGCGCCAGCAGCCTTGGAAGATTTAACAATAATCTTTGGCCTCTTTGGCTCTGGCTCCGTAATCACAACACCCTTCTCTGGGGTCGTCTTCTTAACCTCTGCAAAAACAACGTGTCAAAAAGAGCGAAGGTAACAGAATAACGTAACTAAAGAACTAACCCGGAGAAACTTTGTAAAGCGAGCGCAAGTTGCTCCGCTTCCCAATCAAGGGAACCTCACCAGCTCCGGGCGCAGCTGAGACACCAGCTGTAGTTTCGCTTCTAACTCTTTTTCTGCTGATCAACTTTTCAGCAGCCTCCTCTTCTTCTTCCTCTTCCTCCTCCTCCTCCTCATGCGCACCAGAGGAAGGAGTAGCGCCAGCATCCGGGTTGCGAGAACCCGCGCTCCCTGAGCCACCGGTTCCAGTCTTCTTTCCGCCTGCGCGCGACAAACCTTCAAGTGAGTCACTAACAATCACGAAATCTCTCAAGCCACTCTGACGGAGGCGAAAAATACCTTTACCCACAGCATCAGTGGTTGCGCGACTAGCCCCAGCACCCTTGCTGGTCACCTCAGCATCCTTCTTCTTCTTCTTCACTGGTTTTTTCTTCTTCTTCACTGGTTTTTTCTTCTTCTTCTCTTCTGGGTCAATACCCAAGTCGCGCAACACACCTGCAAAGACGTTAGACCACGAACTTAGCTCTCCGTACGAGGATCCTACAGACTCCTCGCTGGAAAGATAGATAACCTCTTTCCCAGCAGAAGTCACAGAGCGCAAAGGGCGAGGGTTTGGTATGTGCGCACCTTCGTTTGCAGTGGGCGGCGAGGCAAACGCATCAGCAACAGGATACATAAAATTATCCCTTATTTGGTCATACCAATATTGTTCTCCGTCTTGAAGCGGGCGCACGCCCATCTTACCGCCAAAAGCGGCGAAGGCAACTTGATACAAACGCACCTCTACAAGATAAATCGTATAAAAAAAAGGGAAAAACGCAAGCCCCGAAAGATCAGTAAAAATAAGAAAATTCCTAACCTTGGTCATCAATCATTAAAATAGGAACCTCCTTGCTATCAGGCAGCCACTGATCGCTCATCCGCGCCGCTACCAAGACATTCTCCCCGAACACTCGGTTTGGGGTGGCAGTGAGCTCCCGATACCAAGCCTCAGTCTTGGGGATCTCCAAGTCTTCCTTCACGATCGCTTCAGTCCAGGCGCGAAACGTCATGGGTATCGGAACTACCTCCTCCCGAATATAGAAAAACTTTGGTTTCCAGTCATGGAAACTCTTGGGAGGGTTTAACAGTATCTTCTTCGCCGCGCCTCGGCTGGAGAAGGAATAAAAACCCATATTTCTCTGAAGTTGGTAGAAAACCCAGAACTTATCAACAGTTGGCTCGATGCCATGAGCCCAGCACAGGAACTCGAAATGTCGAACCCGAACCATTCCGGGTGGGCTCATTTGAGATATATGGAACCCATAATACTGAAGAATATGGGCCATGAAATTCGTCGCCGGCAACCGGAAGTTGCCCTGATGAAAGAAGTCTTCGAACAAAGTAATGTACCCCGGTGGTGCATCAGCGGCCGTCTGGTGCTGGTCGGGGTACCGGGCATCCCACTCCGGTGGGAACCGGAAACTACGTGAAAGTTGTTCAAAAAGCCCTAAATCCCACCGGAGAACAGGCACAGGACCTTCTTCTCCGGGATTATCTTCATGTTGTTCCTCAGCCATCGATAAATAAACAAAGGAATCTGCTACGATGTTCTTCAAGAGCTTGAAGATCTGCTGCAACCGTGTTCTTCAAACTTTGAAGATTCAAAGAAGTTTGGGAGGAAACAAAAGAATAGTAGAAGAGAAAAGTGATGAGCCTCACATCTCTCCGGATATATATACCCATCGCATTTAATGCGATGGGTAACCGTGCCGAAACCGCCGCAAGCAAGGCCAACCAGAAAGCGCCACGTAAGGCGTGTTTCCCGGAGTGGCGGTTACCACGCGCGCGTGGGCCTCACTCTCCTGACGAAAAGCTGAACCGTCAGCAACAAGTTGATGACAACCGTCAGGGGTCAACTCAGTCGTCACCAACCACGACTTTTGCACCAACCTGTCAGAAAATTCGAATTTCGAGGTTTTTCCCGCCCAAAGTCATTAGAAACTTCATGTTTAAGCTAACAACAAAGCCAGCAACAAGCCTGGTAGCCGCGCCGTAGTAACCAACAACTTACACGCGCGCCGTCTACCAGAGCCAAAAGCATTATTCTACTTTATTTTCTTAAGTCCAGAGCTCCAACCACTTGCCTTGCGCATGGTGCAGCACTGGACTGGGGGGACTTGAAGGGGTATGGTCCCAAAAAGCCGCGCAACCCCCTATAAGGTCGCGCGGGACCATACTCCTTACTCAGCAATTTTCTCGATCGCCAACCTCGTGCGGGCTACAACATATATGTGTAACGCGGCGCGAGGTCCACATAAGAATAAACTCCAGTTAGCAACACTTAGCATTCTAAAAAGAACATCTGAAAGCGCATGCCGCGCGCATGATAATAACGTGCTCAGCAAGAATCGTGCGTGACTACGGCGCAAGGCCTTTCCAGATAGTACACAAGGTACAAGTAGCAGAATAAAAGAGCCAATCAGGGTCCTTCTGTTCCTGCGCAATCGTGCTCCACGATCGTCTGACATGCAGGAGACAAAAAGTACTTAAGGACGCTTATGTGGCACCAATCACAGGGCAGAGACAACTGCCCCACGATCTCCACTTACCTGCTGATGGCAGAAGGGCGACCAGGCCGACAACAGTGACACGTGGCTCCAATCACGTCGCGCCAACTCCATAAAGCTCCTAGAAGCCACTAACGGTCGAGACCAGTGAGACAAGGAGCATATCCTCCATGTTGTCGCCTTCCGGCCCAAGGCCCATCAGCCCAAACCCTCTTACACCTCTCCGGCTATAAATAGAGACCTTCACTTCACAGGTTAATTCATTCCATTCCCTCTACTCTCACTTAATACTTATTTTCTCCCCAAATACAGTCACTTATTCTCACGCCGGAGCCCGGTTAAGAGGGAAACCCCCACATTCCCCTCTTAACGAGTAACGGTGTTCTGTTTTGCAGATAAACCACGATCATTAAGGAGCTCGGGAAACATCAAGAAGATTAACCATCATGGTAGAAACATAAACCAAACTGATTAGTCCCATAATTAGTTCCGTGTTTCTTCATACCCGGAACACCAAAATAATGCTAGAAGCATTGTTTTTATTTTTCTAAGGTAGTTAGGGTCCCCGAACACCCTAACACACTATATATTATGCAATACACCTAACATCCTAACTAAATGTCATTAGCACCTAACTAAATCATGCAACTTACACTTAGAATGTTTCACTTAGCCCCCCCCCCCCCCATATGTTGGACGGTTGGGAGACCATATCCCCACATGGGATCTTTAGTTCATATTTTATTAGACTTGTCATGTACTAGTGAAACATTGGACCTATTGGACAACACTATGTTGGAAACACTCTTTATAACCCACTAGATCTACCCATCATACTCATCACCTCCATCATTCAACAAAACACCTCCTCTTTCTCTCCCTTGGCTACGGCTTCAAGCCACCACCGCACCATCACCATTATCAATCATCATACTAGCTTTCCAAGGTTATCTTAAGGTGTAAGAAGGTCACTAACAAAGCTCGGTGCAAGCGGATCTTGAAGGACCTTCTCCATTTGCTTTTAACCACCACATTTATACTCTTGAACTTCCCTAGCCGTGTGCTAGTAGTAAGTGCTTAAAAACTCCCTCTTGTTCTTATTTTTGGTGGTTAATAGGTGAAAGAATGATTAATTGATGGAAACTCGAAAGAACATAACCTAAAGTCTTGGACATAAGTGGTTAATGTTGGATAAAAAGAAACCATGTGTGTAAATCTTGTGAAACTTGTCTAGTTATGATTATTGGATGTTGTTGTTAGTAAAAACAAGATGGATCATCATCTAGACATACTAGTCCATGTTTGAGAGTATGAACTAGTAGGATGTAAAAGTTAGAAAGTTAAAGGATGATGGATCCATCCATTCATAAGACATGAACTTGAGTAAAAGTAATTTTCTTGTAAAATAAGACTCTAAACATGTAGATCTAAAGATCTACAAGTGGTTTTTCGGAAGAACCTAGTAAAATATACAAGTCTTGTTTTAAACCCGAATCTTACATACACTAAAAACATTTTAGTGAATAAACAAGTGTGTAAACACTTGTGTCGCAAGAAATATTTAACAAGAAATACGTTTGGTAAATCATGACTAGAAGTTGTGAAACTTCAAGATCTTTAAAAATAAAGTTTTTAAGAAATTAAACTTATTTTTAAAGATAACAAGACTTACTAAATGTGCTAGTAAGTTACTACACATTTTTGTAAATATTCAAGTTCATGAAATGGAGGAATTAGTGATTATTGTTGATGATTATTGTTGATAATTGTTGTTGATGATTGTTGACAATTTAAAAGAAAATAAACACATGTTTTGAAAACATGGGAAACGTCCATTTTTAGGGGAAACTCTGTCAATTTTTTTATAAATTTTGACACTTAGAAAAATATAAGTTTTTTGAGAAACTTATTCCCTAAAAATGTATTTAAAAGTATTACCAAGGTTTCCCTAATTTTTGGTGATAAGAAATGAGGATTTCTTCAAGAATAAAAATGGATATAAGTATGTATATTTTTGAGAGAAAAAAATATATTATTTTATCACCAACTTTTGTGCTAAGTGTATATAGTATGTGTTATACGTGCTAGTGTATTAAGACTTAAAAATACACTAAACACTCATGAGGAGTATAAACATAAAAATACACCTACAACATACAAGATACATAATTCGGGTGCAAAGTGCAAAACACGAGATACTTATATTAATTTTAGAGAAAATAATATAAGTAAGATACGTAGTTAAAAATATAGAATATTTTTAACACAAGAATATATACAAAAGAGAGTGACTGTACTTGTGCGACGCAAGTCTAGTGACTAACGTTAAGAAAACACGTATAGGTTACGACGTTAATTAAGCAAATCCGGTGGAGTTTACGACGTTAGGAACGCAAAGTTGTTAGTTCATGCTCCCCCTTTTCTCTTTAACTGTTTTCAGTTTTTATAACTTCGGGGGTGAAATACATGTACAAATGTACAATATTTATAATTGGTATGATATAAATATAAGAAGCACACTTGGTGAGAACGAGAATCAAGTGTGATGAAATATAAGAATACAAGAAGTACACTTGGTGAGAACGAGAACCAAGTGTGACGAAATATAAGATAATAAGAAACGCACTTGGTGAGGACGAGAACCAAGTAGGATGCGTTATGAGAAATGATAACAAGAAACGCGCTTGGTGAGGACGAGAACCAAGTAGGATGCGTTATGAGAATTGATAACAAGAAACGCGCTTGGTGAGGACGAGAACCAAGTAGGATGCGTTATGAGAAATAGTGTCACGAATAGGGTACATAAGCACCATTAATCAACAATATACCTAGACCGCAGAACAAAAGGTTAGATCTAACGGGTGCCGGGCAGCCACACTCTCGGTGAGGGCGAGAATCGAGTAGTGCTTTTGTGTCTCAGAATATACCAATTAAATGCCTAAGGTTTGGTGACTTCCTATGTCGTGTCACATGTTAATGGCTTTGCAACCCATTAACAATCCTGATACTTACAGGAATACTTTATTTACATAAAATTTATACCATACTAAAACTTGATGAATACTTGAGTGCGTGGGGTACTCAAGAAAAGCTTGAATTATACTTGAAGTACGTGGGGTACTCAAGAAAATGGGAATGATACTTGAGTACGTGGGGTACTCAAGAAGAATTTGAATTATACATGAGTACGTGGTGTACACATGAAACTTGATTTATATATGAAAACTTGATTTATACACAAACTATGTTTTCATACAAAGTATACAAACGTGAAATACAAAACTGCATGAATTCACACCAACATTATGTTGACGTTTTTCCAAAACTCACATGTATTTCAGGTAACTAGGATGGATGTGCGCGCGGTCTCGCTTATACTCGTGGATGTCGCTTGTGTTTAACTTTAAATAAAGTTGTAAACTTTTAAGACAATGTTTTATGCTGTCTAGAGATGTAAACGCTAAACTTATGTTTTCAAATCATGGTATTTGATGTTATTTTACGAGCATGTAGCATGTTTACTCTTCGTATGCAATGAGAACCTTTCATGATCACACCTCGTGCTTCCGCCGCAGAAAGGGGTGTGACATAACGCCACTTGTTTGAACACATAAATTGACTCAAAATTGGCGTTAATGCAAGACATGTTCAAATGGAGGCTTCAGAATCTTTAAGAACAAGAAGCCGATGAAGGTGAAGGTGATGACATGGATGAAGATCCAGATGAAGACTCCGAGGAAGTAGATGACGCAAGTGATGGATACTTTTCGGATAAAGTACCTTCTGACGAAGGGTTTTAATTTTTTTTTCTTCTGTGTAATCTCCTTTTTTTAAGATAATTAAATTATATGTTTCTCTATTTATTTGCAAAACGCCAAAAAAATACTACAAAAAGTTATTGCTTACAAAACGCCAGAAATAACAAAGTATATTTTTCCTGCTTAATATTTTATTTTCTTCGTTATTGTATTTTCTCATCTTGGTCTGCATAATGTCATTTAAAAAAACACCAAACTTGGAAGATGAGACGTCTATCACCCTAGAAACTGATAAAAGCTGATCAAAACAGTAAATACAAAAGTAACTGTAAAGACGGTTACTTTATTACTATCATTTATTATAATTAAAAAATTCTGCCTAAACTACGCGCCAAAAAACTCATATAAGAGAGGGGTCTACACACAATGATTTGACCACACCCAGAAAAACAAACGCGATGTTCTCTAGAAACCACTAACTTTAAAACACCAAAAAATGGTTAGTTAAAATAACCACAGATGGCAAAGCTTTCACTGAATGGATTCTTCTCTGAGGGGGTTATCTCTATAATCTTTTGCTGAATGAGATGGACAAATATTCAAGAAAAAAAGACTGATGACAGTGATATGTCATCATGTAAGTTTTGTTCTTGATGAGCTTTGTTCTTGATGAATAAAGGGATCAACACAAGTGTAAAATGTTATTTTGGACTCCATTATTATAAATTGCATCAAGCAAGAGTTGATCTTCAATGACATGCCACCAAAACAAGAATATCACACCAAAAAACAGGATGCCACTAAGAAGCTTCGTCTAAAAAAGACGGGGTTTATGTAGAAAAGTTGGCATCTAGCTAAGGTATTCAAAGGTTCAAAACGCCAAAACAAGTTCAAGAAGAAGATGCCGATGACAGTGAAGATTCGGATGAGAAATTAGATTACCTTTTTTTTAATTTTTTTTTTCTTTTTCACTTTATATTGTTTTGTTATCAAATTATCTGTTGTTTTGTTATCTAATTCTCTACAAATAAAATACATTATTATATAAAACGACAAAAACTACAAACACCAAAATGCTAGTAGTATGAAAACTGTGAGAACGGGTGCTGGCAAAACACGTTGTCAATGTATTAAACGCCAGAAAAATTGACTAAACGCCATAAAAACATTTGGTCTTATTGTAATCTTATGAAAATATTAATGACTCGTGGTGAATTATTATACAACGCCACAAAATACAAAAAAAATTGACCAGAAAACGCTATAACGCCAAAAAATTATCTATGTGACACAAAAACAATTAATTTCAACACCAAAAAGTTTAATGAATACAATTAACGCCAAAATAATCTTAGACGCTAGAAAATGTTATAGCGCGTTGGGAAAATAAAAGAAGATTGAAATGACAAAAAAAACCCTCACCCCCTGATCATATCCCGCGCCACGTGTTGGGCCAGGATGCGTTCTCACACTTTTGGGCATTTTCTCCTGATCCCGACACTATATATATATATATATTCCTAAAATAACTCTTATCATGTAATTGTATTTGAATGTACCTCAAAAAAACACCTTCTTAATAAAAAAAATTATAACATAATCATATGTTTTAATCCGTATTTCAGTTTAATTACAACATTTTCATATATTATTCTCATTACACTGTAAACATTAATTCGACAATGTCCATAACATGTAATACCTAAGATAGATATCAACTATACATAACATATGAGAGATTGAAGATGATTGAAACCTAAAATCAGATTTGACGTCTACAAGCAACTTATTCGCCGGAGAAACAAGCATATGACGCCGATTAAGTTTCTAACAGAGGTTTAGACAACTAATGGAACTTAAACCGTTAAGATTCACAATCGGGAAGTTACCTTTTTTCGATCAAATCTCCGGCGGCAATGATCTTTAAGGAGCTATGAAACGCCGGTGATGATGAAATTGATTTGATTGTGAGAGATATGATGTTGATATCGTATCTTTTGTAGTTTTAGTTAATTTATTGTTAGTTTAATTAAATAATAAAATAGTTAAATATCTACAGTATATATATAGAGAGAGTAGGAGTTCTGCGGAAAGTGTGTTTTTCCTAGAAAGTCTAAGAAGCGATCTGGGCCATCTGATTGGTGTTTTTAATGGCTTAGATCAAATGGATGGCATTTTCGTAATATCTGAGTTATATAATTAGAGTCTTTTAATATAGTGAGGGTATTTTGGTAATTGGAAGTGTTTTAAATCAGTCAAGAAACTGCCATATCAATAACCAATCCCTAAAATCATGGGATTTCCCCTCTTTCTCTCTCTCTCTCTCTCTCTCCCTAACCGCAACCAAAGAAGAACCAGCCATTTTTCCTGCAAATATTCTTCTCTGATTGGTCATATATCGGTTCCTTAGAGGTATAAGCCGATCATGACGTCATCAGGCACGCCTTCTGTTTGACAGTTGATCAGTGTTGATGATGTTGCTGACGGTTGTCGTTCAAACAGTAGTCGGAATCGTTGGTCGGCCGGTGATGTTTCCCTATCGGTTGTTGTTTTTCATACTTGTTTCAATTTTTTTTATCTATCATTGAATCGGGTTCTTATTTTTAGTCAATAGACCTCAATGCTTGACATGTTAGAGTGGGCTCTAGATGTAATTGGGGTTACCTACAGACGTCTTGATGGCAGTACCTACTGATGTAATTGTGTTTTAAAATGACATCTGAATATGTTGATGATGGCAATGTGTTTTAAGGTTTATGTGTTTTACCATTTTAATGTTGATTGATGACAGTGTGTTGAAGACGAAGACACTGGGTTGTGTTGAAGACGAAGACACTGACATTGTGTCCAGCAATCTGCTTGCTGTTAAAACACAATGTCAAGAAATATGCTTGCTGTTAAAACACAGTGTCAAGAATCCTCCAGCAATCTGCTTGCTGTTAAAACACAGCGTCAAGAAATCTGCTTGTTGTTAAAACACAGTGTCAAGGAAATCTGCTTGCTGTTAAAACACAATGTCAAGAAATTTGTTTGCTGTTAAAACACAGTGTCAAGAATCCTCCAGCAATCTGCTTGCTGTTAAAACACAACGTCAAGAAATCTGCTTGCTGTTAAAACACATTGTCAAGAAACACAGCGTCTTGTATGATTTAAATTGAAACTGTCAATTTGATTTAAATGGAATATTTAGTTTCCATAATTTTCTGGTTAGTTAGTTATCCTAATAAAATAATCCATAATTAAAATAATATTCAAATTACACAATTGTCCTTTTAGTTAAAATCCTTCAATGCCACATGTCGCGTTCTTATTGCTTCCTAGACTTTCTAGGAAAAACACACTTTCCGCAGGAACCCTACTCTATATATATATATATATATATAGATATTAATATTAATAGTTGTTTTTTACTTATTTTAGTTATTTACTTTTACTTATCAATAATAAACAAATATGCTTCAACGAATTTTTTAAAGAAAGTTATTAATTATGTGTAATAAAAGTTTTACAATTTTGATTATATATGGAAAATAGAATAACCAGTTTTTTACATATTATTTGTAACATAATCATATTTTTAAGTATGATTTTGCAATGTTCTTTTATAAATACATATTCTAAACTTTTTTCTTTCATTATATGTGTTGCAAGTACTATTCAATCTTTAGTCTTCTTTCTGATTTTTCATGTTTTGGTTAACATTTATCGTCATGGTCCCAACTTTATCAACTATACTTGATCCGCTATCGCTTCAGCAGGTACACACCTCTCCCTATTATTTTTTAAAGGAATTATTCATATTCTTTTATCGTTTATTCGAAATAAATTTGCCTTCTTTTTTTTGTTTTTCCAGCCTATACCGATATGTATGAGTAGATTTATATGGATGAATAAGTTAGAATCTTCAACTGTTAGTCTTAAATTTGATGAAACGGATTCGTGGTCTGTTGTTATCAAATTAATAGAAGATATATTCTACTTTATCGATGGATGGTGTGAGGTTTTAAACTTCTTCGGCCATGAAGTTTTCTTCATGATATTCAACTATCTTGGTGATCGTACTTTCATGTTCAAGCTCTTCTCTCATAATCCAAATAAAGAGTATGGAAAATCATTTTGTAAAATTATTCATAATCCTTTACAAAGTCCAACGGTACATAATTTTCATATAGATGTCATTTTTAATTTTTGTTTTACTACGCTTTCATAAAATTAGATAATACGCATGAATTTTTAGTAAAGAATTTTTTCTACAGGTTCTACCAGACACTTTTATTTCCAAACATTATGAATTTCGTTTACTGGATAACATGGTTATGCTTAATGTATCCGAGTATCATCAATGGGAAGTCCAGATGAGAAAATTTGGGCCAAGTTATTGTTTTGCTGACAGTGGTTTAAATTTATATAAGATCTACGGTAAAATCCTAGTGATATTCTGTGTTTTCAAATAAAGGACGCCACACATTTAATATTATGAAGATGCATAAAACTAACTAAAATCATTGTATCTCATAATTTGAATGTATCATAAAAACATAATTCAACTCCATGTAATACATGTGTTTTAAGCTAATAATAAATAAGAAAAAACAAAGTAAAATGTTATAATAAGTAAACAGTACATCAAAGTTCATTTTCAAAAGATAAATCTTGACAACTGTATGTGTTAACATATGACATTATATGTTATTCAACATGTGTAATACACGAGTTTTTTTAAAGATATATCTTTTTATTATTTATTATATAAAATTACATTTATGCAACCAGTACAATACATGAGGTTTTAACAGCAAAATAATATTTGATAGTTGGGCTGATTATAAGTCCACACATACCCTTATCAAACTAGGCTTTCTTAATAATCGAAAGTTGGGCCGATTATAAGTCAACACATACCCTTATCAAACTAGGCTTTCTCAACCGCCAACAGGCAACTTAGCCTCAATTGGGCTACAAATTACTTGGGCTCATTTTATGTAACCACTTTTTCTCGTAACATCTGTAAGTTCAATAAACATGAATAGTATAATTACTAAATAGGTATTTAAATATGTATTTTGTAAGTTCGATCAAGCGCATTTAAACCCATATAAATTTGCGGAAGGGATCCCTAATTGGTTGGTGTTTATTACATGTTAATGGTCCTAAACTGCATTGAAAGCATGTCTACTTCATTTTGTTGAAATTTTGTTTCGGATATAAAGTGTAGGACTAACCCCATCCTCTAAACCTACAATTGCGCGTTTAGACCTTTACATTCGCAATGACAGGGTCCATAGCGAAATTGGTTACGGTATTAAAGTGTCTAACTTTACATTAATGCTCCAAAAAGGTTATATGCTCTAGAAGGTGTAATCTAAGGGAGTAGTGAAGAGAATGGGTCGGGAATAAGACATTTTAGTAATTTCAATCTCATACCTGATTATACATCATTTTCCCATACTCAACAGGTACCATTACTCATTACCTATAAATTTCACGGATATACCCATTTATGATCTTCTGTAACTGGAGAAAAATATACCAATTGTGAAGCCGACTACCTGGAAGTGAGCCCAAACCCACCTAAAAAACGAACAAAGATTTTAAAAATTTAACTACACTTCTAACAATACTACAATATTATTTATTTCATGTTTTCTAACTCAACGTAATATTTATTTATTTTTTACTTTATCTTCGTATATTAAACTTAATTTATGGTTTTGATGCAAGTAAGACCATACGGAGTGGGAGGCGTTGTGGTGACGTGGAAGGTTCCACCACGCTGACACACCACCCCGTGCCTTGGCACGATAATGGGGGCAGGTGAAATCCTTTCGGTGTGGAGGGGAAAGGCTTGATGAGATGGAGACTTTTTATTAGTGGGTGTTGTTTAGATTTTTTTTAATTGGTTGATCACGCCTCTTTGTTGCCACATGACGCTTAATGCCCTCTTTTCATACCCTCCCACTTCACATAGTCTAATCAACTGAGATAACCATACATATATAACGTAATACGATACTCATTCTTAACCCCACAATTTCTTTTAAATACTAATCACATACCACAAATACTTATCCATAATACTATGGTTTAAAACTACTTATAGATGGTAGGGGTCTAGTCCAAATAAAGAATTATTTTCAAATCTTTTGGCTTAATTGATAGGTAATTAAGTCTAGCTAGACTAGGGCTAACCTACGGAAAGACACAAATTCACATGAGCCGACATGGTTAAATTTAGGGAGGTTTAATTTCTCAAACCTAAAAATCAACTACCCAAATAACACAATTAAAGGTATATGATGAGAAAATATTGAGTTGTCATATTCATTTAAATCAACTAGATTTTAGGTTGAAGAATTAGGTGTTTAAATCGTATTTCATTCAACAAATCAAACTATATATTATGATGTTATGAAGAAAATCATCTACAAAAAAGATATGACGGTCATATAATGTGAAAGTTAATTTTTTTACATATACATACGGGTGTTCATCAAATAATTTTTTTTCGAATTAATCGAATCAAATTTTTTAATTTGATTACTTGAATTCGTATTCGATTTGTATTTGAAACTTGAATCGAATTCGAACCGAATTCGAATAAATTCAATTTAATCAAAATTCACCTCAAACAATAAATTATTTTTGTTTCGTTTTTAAAAGGGTTATTGGATTTTAATAATCCTAAGTTTCACCTGTTGGCCGATAATAATCCCAAGTTAGAAAATTCCCTCCAATAATCCTAACTTTTAAGCATTTAGTTCCCAATGATCCTTTGCTAACTGGGTTATAACTCAGTTAGTTTTTTGCTGACATGGCTGATGATGTGGACACAACTTTGTTATTTGTTGACTTGGCTGCTTATGCGGCACCATCACCACCTCCACCACCACCTCCTCCTCCTCCTCCACCACCACCACCACCTCCACCACCACCACCACCACCTCCACCTCCTCTTCCAGCCACCACCATCACCCACCACCTCCACCACCTCCACCTCCTCTTCCACCACCACCACCACCATTCACCGTCTGCCACCACTAATTCACCACCGGAAAAACACTATTACCTCCAACCACCTTTATCATCAGACATCGGAAACCTCCATCGCCATAACCACCTCTACTCCATTATTTTTAAACTTTTCCACTGATTGCTAATGAATTCTTCAATAAACAATCCATTCATAGGTTCCTTAAAACCCAATTCACCCAACTAATGAACCGACCTGATCAACCATGAACCCACTGGATTAGAAGCAATTCCATCATCATGTTCTTTGTAATACACATAACCAATTGGCAAAACCCATGTGAATCGGGTTAACAATATCCATTGGTTAGTTCACAGTCATTCGAGTCGATTCATTATTTTAAATGAATCGGGTTAACAATATCCATGGGTTGGTTCACAGTCATTCGATTCGATTCATTATTTTAAATGAATCGGGTTTTAAAGAATCCATGGGTGGATTGAAGAATTCATCAATAGAAATTAGTGGTAAAATTTAAAGATGATGGAGTGGAGGTGGTGATAGTCACAGAGGTTTCTGGTGGCAGATGACGGAGGTGGTCGAAGGTGAAAGTGTTTTTCTGGTGGTGAATTGGTGGTGGCAGACGGTGGATGGTGGTGGTGGTGGAGGTGGTCGGAGGTGATGTTGGTAGGTGATGGTGGTGGCTGGAAAAGGTGGTGGTGGAGGAGGTGGCAGTGGAGGAGGTGGTGATGGTGCCACATAAGCAGCCAAGTCAACAAATAACAAAGTTGTGTCCACATCATCAGCCATGTCAGCAAAAAACTAACTGGGTTATAACCCAGTTAGCAAAGGATCATTGGGAGCCAAATGCTTACAAGTTGGGATTATTGGAGGGAATTTTCTAAGTTGGGATTATTATCGGCCAACAAGTGAAACTTAGGATTATTAAAATCCAATAACCCTTTTTAAAACTACTACAAACTATTTATATTTAACACAAAATATAATAATATGCAAAATTAATTAACTATCAATATTTTAGAATTAAGTAATATGGGCTATGTATTATTATGTTTGGTATTGTTATGAATAATAAAATTATCACTTATGGATAACTCATACTTTGTCCCAAACTTAGAAGTTATATGTGTGTAGGGATGGCAAAAAAGCCCAAACCCGAAACCCGAAACATATGGGCCGGGTATACCCGAAGCCCAACGGGTATGGGTCGGGTACGGGCTTAAAAAAAGAAAAAAAATCGGGTACTGGTACGGGTATGAGATTTAGTGATACCCACCCGATACCCGGCCCATTTACCCAAATAATACCCGAAAGTATCATATTATAGATTTCCATATATATAAACTTAGTACATGTACTTATTACATTCTCTATAGTTATATGTGAATATGTATTTGACAGATGTTTAGTGAATAAATAACTTATTTTTGAGCATGTATATTGGATATGCAAGCTATCACTCTTTATTACGTGAATGTTTATGCAATTAGGTGGTCCTGATACATGTACTTATCTAAGTAATCGTTTTGATTTAGTTTGCTATATTAGGTCTAAATATGATATTTAAGTTATTAATCATATTTTCATTTGTTATTGTCATTAAAATAGTAAATTATATAAACCTCAAAGTAAAAATTACACATTTGTCCCAACGAGTATTTTTATGAAATTAACGGGTATAACCGATATCCGCGGGTATGTCCGATACCCGACGGGTAACGGGCCGGGTATGGGACAAAGAATTACAACCGGGTACAGGCCTGGGATTACCAATACCCGACCGAAGCCCGGCCCATTGCCATTCCTATATGTGTGTGTGTATATATATAGGGGAGCGCTAAAATGAAAACCACTTCCAGTTGTATGAACCGTGAAAACCACTCTCCACCAATCACAATAAGGGGTATTTTGGTCATTTCCTTCAAAATGACTAATCTTTCTCTCTCTCTTCATTTATTGTAGCAGACTTTTATATATCTCTCATCTCTCCTCTCACTTCTCTCATCCCTCATCTCACCATCATCTCTCACCTCTCTCTATCTCTCTTAAAATCCACATTCACCATCACCATCTTCAAAACACAAATGTCAGTACACATATCTCTCTCACAACCCCTGCACATTCAAATCTAGATCTAGTACACCTTTCTCTCTTCCTTCTTCTAGAACCAAAAAAAACACAGTCCACTTTTTTAAATCCCCTCAGCAGAGAGAGAACGGAATCCTGGTTCATGGCCGGTCGTTTCATTCCGGACGACCGGAGAGAGCGTCAGTTCCAGGCGACAAGGGGACTCGTCCAACGAGATCACTGGCAGAAGAAAGAGAGAAGGGTGGTGGCAGCAGACGGCAGAGCCGTCAAAACGGATTCCGACACTCCTCCGCCGAGATCATTGGTAGCCACGGTTTTTTAGGAGGATAAATGATGAAGATGATGATCGTTCAAGGGTGTTTGTGGCTGGGTAAAGTTGGGTACGAGTGGAGTATGACAGCGGCAACGTAAGCAGACGATGAGGCATGTTTCAGGAGAGTCGGTGACGGTTGTTGTGCAGGTTTCCGGTGACTGTGCAGGTGGTCGATGATGGTTGTTGTGCAGGTTTCCGGTGACTGTGCATGTTTCCGGTGAGTCGGTGACGGTGGTTCATTATCGTGGTGTAACACCCCGAAAATATAAAACCTTATATTAAATTATAATGTTTAAAATAAACAAAAGGTAAACTAACTAGGAATAAATAACTTAGTTAGTCATGAATCTTGTAGTGACAAAGAAACTTAGTTAAAAGCCCCTAAATAATAAAGGACTAATAGTTAAGGGACCAAAGTTGATAGAAATCAAACTAGTTTTAATAAAACAAGAAAAATCAAAATCCAAACACATAATTGTGTGTCTGGATCGATCTAGAAACACAGGGGGCAACCAACTCACCCGCAAACCCTAGTCTTGCAATTTTCACCAAATTGAGGGCTCCAATCTAGTCTAAATCGATTTCCAAGCACGAATTCGTGATCACCTTGTTGAAGGGATCATAAGGTATGCAAATTTTAGTGTTTTTGATTCATCTTAAGTTCTAGACAAATTGTGAAAATCGAAATTTAGCTTGATTATGTGATGTATAGAGGAAACTTGTAATGAAAACAAGTTTAAGAACGAATACTAGTTGATAATTGCAAGAATCATGTCAAAAATTATGAAATTTATGATAACCCATTCATAGGTTATGTGGGTTTTGCAAAATAGGCTGAATACTAGAATTATAACTATCACAAGTAGTATTACTTGGTGTCTATGTGATGATTTTAATGTTTGTATGCATGCTTGACATGATGAACCAAAATGTGTGAATAAATAGGCGAAAATAACAAGTTATGAACTTGATTCTAGTTAGATAAAAATTAGACCCGCTAGGTGTTCGTTAAAATGCCTAAGTGAGGATTAATATGTTAAAAATCGGATGAAAACACATATTTGATTATTATAGCGAATTATGCGTTAATGATTATGAAAAGAGTTCTAAATTGGTTGTGAATTGAACTCTTTAGGCAAGGAATCCGGATCGTCGAGCGGACAAGCCGGAGGAGATACGCGTTTGAAGGGTGTGCTCTAAAGGTACGTGACTTTGGTCTCGTTACATTACTTATAAACGTTTGGTTTTAGCTTGTTAATGGTGTCACAATGTAGTATATGCGTTTGACGTGTCATTGAAGTGGCGAAGTCCATTCGACACTCAAACGGGTCAAAATATTGGTTAGAAATAGTTTGGCTTGACATAAAAGTGAGGATTTTCACTTGTCAACCAAACGGGTCAAAACTATGTCCTTATATTGATCTTGTGTGTAAAGACTCGAAAGCCTCATATTTCGCTAGTGTTAGATAGCAATTTAGCAAAGAATGGTTTTGCTAAGTTAAGTCTATGAATCCGTGTTATCGGGTCGAATGGTAGAAACTAGTTGCAAGAATTGCATAAAGTGGCAATGCTTGAATTTGTAGAAAATAAGCATGAAATTCGAATACGAGCATAAAGCCATGTAATGGTATGGATACGCCAGAAACTCCGAGCCCAGGGAATGGGTAAATAAGATTAGAATGCCGAAGAATGTATTGGCAAACAATTTGCACATATAGCTAATGGGTCGAATAATCGATACAAGGAATTGGTGAATCACACGTTCATAAACCGTTTTTCGTTAAGTTAAATTTACATGGTTAGATCCGTAATTTTAATACGGACACGCTGGAAAAAGAATCGGCTAAAACGGACGCATAAATCCAAAGTTATGATAGTTTGAAGATTTGCATTTGAAATTTAATGTTGCTGGGCAAACATACAGCTCCATTTCACGAGCCTACTGCCAAAATGAAAGTCTCGCTTTCCGCGACGCCAAAATGCTTTCACCGTCGCGTCACGCGACGGCTGTCGCGGGCCGCGAAGGCTTAGATTCGATCCGTCGCGGGGCGCGACAACCCTAATTGCTGCAATTATTGTTCGTTTTTCATTGTTTAGCAATAGAACATGTATATATTTGATATTATGATGTCAAAACTAACAATTTATGTGGTTTTCACTTTAGGTAATGCACGTTTCGTTTCGGATGTCGATTAAGCATGGAAATCAAGAACCGAACACAAGTTTTGAAGCTTCCGCACTAATCTAATTATGATAAACAATGTTATTTTGTAAACGCTACTAAATGTTGAATGTTTTAACCTAGATGGTTGGTTATGTTAAATAGCTACAACGATGTACATCTTAGTTTCTAACCATGTTTTTGATAATTATGCTTTTGTTAAAAAAATGCATATTCTATAATAAAATAATAGAAATATAAGACGAGTGTTACAAGTTGGTAATCAGAGCTCAAGGTTATTAACAAGGTGTGTTCGGTTCAAGCTTGATCAAACATCCGGTAAGAGTTAATTATTTTAGTAGACTTATTAAATACAGAAGGGGAAATATGGATTGATGTGCACGGGGAGAGTGTGTTAACACACTCAAACCCGGTAAGTGCATTAAATAAGAACGGTTAAAGAAAGTTATGAACTTGGCTAAACCAAAGCAAATAAATTATATGTTATAGATGAAATGTTTAACAGTTGGTGTAAACATTTTAGTTCTAAAGATGACGGATAAAGCTAATGACGATGCGGTGCCGATAGTCATCGAGCAAATGAAAGAAGTGATTGCCGAAGAGGTAGGAAAGGCAATCGAAAATAGCCTATCTGGCTTTATTGATAAGATCCAAAACACGGTACTTTCGATAGTTGATGAGAGAATCAAGAAGTTGGAAGACAGTACCAACGTAGCTAAGGAGAAATCTGGAGAGCGCAAGGGCTGCTCATACAAGGAATTTATGGCATGTAAACCACCACTTTATAATGGAGAGGTGGATCCGATAATATGCCAACGATGGTTAAGCGATATTGAGGGGGTGTTTGAGAGAACCCACTGCGACACGAACGACTTCGTAGCGTATGGTACGGGTCAGCTTAGAGGTCAAGCAAAGTATTGGTGGGATAACAAGAAAAAGGAAATCGGAAGTGAAGCGGCAAGGGCAATGACCTGGGACGAGTTTAAGGTACCATTCCTTAAACACCACAGTCCCAAGGCATTTATCAATCGAATCAAGGAAGAATTTATTCAGCTTAGGCAGAAAGGTGAATCTATCGATAAGATCACGGGGATCTTTCTTGACAAACTGAGATTTTGTGATGAGCTGGTAACGTCTGAAGAACAGAAAGTGTATTATTACTATAATATGCTAAGTGTAGAGTATCGGGAATTTATGACTCCCTCGAAATACGAAACTCTCACAGAAATCTTTAATATTGCTCGAGAAAGGGAGATAGAGCTGAAGAAGCAAATAAAGAGAGGTGAAAGAAGGGCACAAGTTGTTAATCCAAGCCCTATGAAAAAGGCGCGTACAACTGAGTCATCTAAGAAACAGGATGGGAAAGGCGGGTCGCCGAGTTGTAAGGTTTGTGGGAAAGGGCACAAGGGCGAGTGTCGGTTTAAAGATAAGCTGTGTCCTATATGTGGGAAGACAGGGCACACAGCTGCATTATGCCCGGGGAAAGTGTCGGTGTGTTATAACTGCTACCAGCCGGGTCACAAGAAATCTGAATGCCCGGAGCTAGTCGGGAAGAAGGATGGCAAGGATTCACATACAGAGACTCCAAAAGCAAAAGCCAGATCCTTCCAGTTAACCGCAGCCGAGGCGAAGGTGGAACCTGATGTGGTCTCAGGTATATTAGCCATAAATTCAATTCCCGCACATGTATTATTTGATACGGGTGCAAATAAATCCTTTATTTCACATGGATTTATTCGACATCTTTCATTTGTATTGACCAAATTACATGTGCCTCTAGAAGTAGAAATAGGCGACAACAAGAGTTTTATTGTTTGTGACATATTTCAAGATTGTAAGATGAGTATCGACGGTGAAGAATACTCAATAGACCTGATTCCGATGTCTATGGGAGAATTCCAAGTTTTGGTCGGGATGGATTGGCTATCCTGACATCACGCGAAGGTCGTGTGTTTCCGCAAGGAGATATAACTAACGCCTCCAAGTGGAAAACACGTTACCATCTATGGCGAAAATGGGGTAATCCCGTTATATGCTCAATGTTAAAGGCGAATAAACTTATGAGACGCGGATGTAGAGCATTCATGATTTACGCAAATGAACCCGGGGAGATTTTGCCGAAGATTGAAGACGTATCGATGGTACGAGAATATACAGATGTGTTTCCGGAAGACTTGCCGGGAGTACCGCCTGAACGGGAGGTAGAATAAGGAATCGAATTGATTCCGGGTGCGAAACATCGGAGCTACAAGAATTAATGTTACAGATCCAAGACCTGCTCGATAAGGGGTTTATTAGATCGAGTGTGTCTCCGTGGGGCGCACCGTTGCTATTCGTGAAGAAGAAGGACGGGAGCCTGCTTATATGTATCGATTACCGGGAGTTAAATAAACTCATGGTGAAAAATTGATACCCGCTCCCAAGAATCGATGATTTATTTGACCAGCTACAAGGCGCGAGTTGGTTCTCAAAGATTGACCTCAGGTCGGGTTATCATCAGTTAAAGGTCAAGGAGGAAGATGTATCGAAGACGGCCTTTTGTACATGGTACGGGCATTACGAATTCCTCGTGATGTCCTTCGGGTTGACCAATGCACCCGCGGCTTTCATGGACCTCATGAACCGGGTTTGCAAACCAATGTTGGATAAGTCGGTAATAGTATTCATCGACGACATCTTAGTGTATTCAAAGAATGAAGCAGAGCATGCAAGCCATTTACGCGAACTGTTGGAGACGCTCAGAAGAGAGAAATTATATGCAAAATTCTCGAAATGTGCTTTTTTGGTTACGAGAGGTGCAATTTCTCGGGCACATTATTAGTGCAAACGGGGTGTTGGTAGACCCGTCAAAAATAGAAGCTGTGGCAAGATGGAATCCACCGAAGAATCCTTCGGAAATCAGAAGCTTTTTGGGGCTCGCGGGATATTATAGGAGATTCATACAAGATTTCTCCAAGATTGCTACACCGTTAACCAAACTAACCCATAAAGACGAAAAGTTTATTTGGGGCGAAGATCAAGAGAAGGCGTTCCAAACGCTTAAAGAAAAATTGAACCACGCCCCGGTATTGACACTGCCGGATGGAGTTGATGATATGGTAGTTTACTCGGATGCGTCGCATTCGGGTCTTGGGTGCGTTTTGATGTAACGGGGCAAGGTTATAGCCTATGCCTCGAGACAACTAAAGACTCATGAAAAGAATTATCCTACACACGATCTCAAGTTGGCGGTGGTAGTGTTTGCCTTAAAGATATGGAGGCATTATTTGAATGGGGTAAAATGCACTATCTTTACCGACCATAAAAGCTTGAAATATTTCTTCGATCAGAAGGAATTAAACATGAGACAGAGGCGATGGTTAGAAACTGTCAAAGATTTCGATTGTGATATACATTACCACCCGGGGAAAGCTAATGTGGTGGCGGATGTGTTGAGCCGAAAGGTAGATTATACGCCCATTCGAGTACGATCAATGCAACTAATTGTAACATCGGGTTTACTTGAACAAATCCAGAAATCTCAAATTGAAGCAATGAATAAGGAAAATGTAAAGAAGGAAAGAATAGATTGCCAATTGAAAGAATTGGCGGATAGTAACCAAGGGTTAAAGACTCGTTTTGGGAGAATATGGGTTCCAAATTCGTGCGGAGTCAAGGCGCTCCTACTTGACGAAGCCCATAAATCCCGTTATTCTATCCATCCGGGAGCAACCAAGATGTATAACGATTTAAAGCAAAACTATTGGTGGCCCGGAATGAAAAGAGATGTTGTAAAGTATGTAAGGAAGTGCTTGACCTGTTTACAAGTCAAGGCAGAGCACCAAAAACCATACGGTAAGTTACAACCGTGGGACATCCCGGTTTGGAAATGGGAACAAATCACAATGGACTTGTTGACCAAACAGCCCAAAACCAACCGCGGATTCGATGCTATATGGGTAATTGTGGATAGATTGACAAAAAGTGCTCACTTCATTCCGATTCATGAGACTTATATGTCCGAAAAAATGTCAGAGGTGTATACCAACAAAATAGTGGCACGCCAAGGAGTACCGATATCCATCGTGTTCGCAGGGATACTCGGTTTACTTTGAACTTTTGGCGTGAATTCCAAGAGCGGATGGGGACTAAATTGTTCATTAGCACAGCGTGCCATCCACAAACAGATGGACAAAATGAAAGAATAATACAGACATTGGAAGATATGTTACGGGCATGTATTATTGACTTCGAGGGTAGTTGGGATGTCTATCTACCATTGGTTGAGTTTTCATATAATAACAGTTACCACGCAAGCATCGGTATGGCCCCGTACGAAATGCTTTACGGTAGGAAGTGCCGAACCCCGGTATGTTGGGATGAGATTGGTCCACGTGAGCTTGCACATAAGGATGTAGTCCGGATCACGAATGAGAAGATTGATTTGGTCCGAGCCCATTTGAAAGCGGCTCAAGATCGACAAAAATCATATGCAGACAAAAGAAGAAGACCAATTGAGTTTCAAGTCGGTGACAAAGTTATGTTAAAGGTATCTCCGTGGAAGGGGATTATTCGGTTTAGAAAAAGGGGAAAGTTAAGCCCAAGGTTTATTGGGCCATTTAGGATTATTGAACGGGTTGGTAAGGTAGCATACCGTCTCGAACTACTCGAGGAGTTGAGTGGGATACATAGCACGTTCCACGTATCACATCTCCGGAAATGTCTAGCCGACGAAACAGCTTACATCCACCATGACGACATTGAAGTGGATAATAGTCTTAACTATGCGGTGAAGCCGATTGCGATTCTAGAGTAAAAATCTTGAGGAACAAAGAGATTAATCAAGTAAAGGACAAATGGGAACACAGAAAGGGTTCGGATACCACGTGGGAGTCCGAAGAGGAGATGCAACGGCTCTACCCTACATTATTCGGTACGTACTGTGGTTTCGGGGATGAAACCCTTTTTAAGGGGGTGGACTTGTAACACCCCGAAAATATAAAACCTTATATTAAATTATAATGTTTAAAATAAACAAAAGGTAAACTAACTAGGAATAAATAACCTAGTTAGTCATGAATCTTGTAGTGACAAAGAAACATAGTTAAAAGCCCCTAAATAATAAAGGACTAATAGTTAAGGGACCAAAGTTGATAGAAATCAAACTAGTTTTAATAAAACACGAAAAATCGAAATCCAAACACACAATTGTGTTTCTGGATCGATCTAGAAACACAAGGGGCGACCAACTCACCCACAAACCCTAGTCTTGCAATTTTCACCAAATTGAGGGCTCCAATCTAGTCTAAATCGATTTCCAAGCACGAATTCGTGATCACCTCGTTGAAGGTATCATAAGGTATGCAAGTTTTAGTGTTTTTTATTCATCTCAAGTTCTAGACAAATTGTGAAAATCGAAATTTAGCTTGATTATGTGATGTATAGATGAAACTTGTTATGAAAACAAGTTTAAGAATGAATACTAGTTGATTATTGCAGGAATCATATAAAAAATTATGAAATTTATGATAACCCATTCATAGGTTAAGTGGGTTTTGCAAAATAGGCTGAATACTAGAATTATAACTATCACAAGTAGTATTACTTGGTGTCTATGTGATGATTTTAATGTTTGTATGCATGCTTGACATGATGGAACCAAAATGTGTGAATAAATAGGAGAAAATAACAAGTTATGAACTTGATTCTAGTTAGATAAAAATTAGACCCGCTAGGTGTTCGTTAAAATGCCTAAGTGAGGATTAATATGTTAGAAATCGGATGAAAACGCATATTTGATTATTATAGCGAATTATGCGTTAATGATTATGAAAAGATTTCTAAATTGGTTGTGAATTGAACTCTTTAGGCAAGGAATCCGGATCGTCGAGCGGACAAGCCGGAGGAGATACGCGTTTGAAGGGTGTGCTCTAAAGGTACGTGACTTTGGTCTTCGTTACATTATTTATAAACGTTTGGTTTTAGCTTGTTAATGGTGTCACAATGTAGTATATGCGTTTGACGTGTCATTGAAGTGGCGAAGTCCATTCGACACTCAAACGAGTCAAAATATTGGTTAGAAATAGTTTGGCTTGACATAAAAGTGAGGATTTTCACTTGTCAACCAAACGGGTCAAAACTATGTCCTTATATTAATCTTGTGTGTAAAGACTCGAAAGCATCATATTGAGCTAGTGTTAGATAGCAATTCAGCAAATAATGGTTTTGCTAAGTTAAGTCGATGAATCTGTGTTATCGGGTCGAATGGTAGAAACTAGTTGCAAGAATTGCATAAAGTGGCAATGCTTGAATTTGTAGAAAATAAGCATGAAATTCGAATACGAGCGTAAAGCCATGTAATGGTATGGATACGCCAGAAATTCCGAGCCCGGGGAATGGGTAAATATGATTAGAATGCCGAAGAATCGATTGGCAAACAATTTGCACATATAGCTAATGGGTCGAATAATCGAAACAAGGAATTTGTGAATCACATGTTCATAAACCGTTGTCACACCCTGACTTTTGCGGAAGCGTGATTATTGGTGTGACTTCTTAATACCATAGCATTCAATCATAACAATGCTATATGATAAAAACCATTAGATGTTCATCCATAAATTAAGTTTAAAAATAACACAACATAATTGTTTGAAACATCGACACCAAGGTTAAATTACAAACCACAACAAATTTTAATGAGTTCACGAAGACTCGACAAAGGACCTTAAACAAACCCGAGTTTAGAACCATGTATGTCGCCCAGGATTAAGATACATCTCCTAAACTCTGAAGACTTGGATGACATCTTTTATTTATAACGCAGCTTGAAAACATGCAACACTTGCCAGATCCACTTAGTTCCCTGAAATACATGTAATTTAAAAAACATCAACAAAAGTTGAGCGAGTTCATGTGTTTGTGTATGAATAAGCCTTTAAAGTATGTATGTATGTATGTCCCTGGTATGTAGCAATAAGGAAATAAAAGATCACCAATGGGTTGCAAAGCCAATGGTATGTGTGAAATAGTGCAGGAAGACTTAAGCCTAGCGGATTTGTCTCCGGGATGAAGACATAGTCACCACATGGGCCACCCTGGTCCTCATGGGTGTGGGCTCGCTATACCCAAATAGATCTATCACTTATGTCCCTCGGTCCTACAATGAGGATTAATGGCCTTAAGTGTTGTACCCACCTTTCACTTGATCAAGCAGTAACCCTCCTTAGTTAACCATACCATGTATAAAATATTTGTAAACAATTGTAACATGTATTTCACCCCCGAAGTATAAAACTGAAAACAGTAAAAGAAAAGGGGGACATGAACTCACTGTATTGCGTCTTTGATACTCGTAACTCAAATCTCCTCAGCAAACACAACTACCTACAATGTTCTAACGTCTATTAGACGAACAGGTCGTGCCTTGTCTTAGTATTTACGTTTTCGAGTTACGTTTCAGATATTATTCCAAGTTATAATTATTTGTTAAAATAATAGTTATTTTAACTTTTAAATTATATTTACGTATGGAATAATTGTTAAATAATATTTTGTAATCGTACTTCTCCAGTATTTATTTTCGTATTTCCTTCCCAAGGATGGGGGTATCTCATACATGTATATTTGTATTTGTAGCTCCAAAACAATATATTTTCAAGTCTTATCTTAGAAAATATATATAAACTTATTTTGTCCAAAAATAATGTATTTCAAGAAAATATATATTTTTCCCAAAAATCATATATCTTCTAAATATACTAAGAAAAGTATATTTTTACTTCCCAAAAATAATATATTTTCTCTTTGTCAAAAATATGATATACTCTGTAATAATAGCAAAAATCGTATTCTCGTTTCTTTCGCATCCAAAATAATATTTACCAAAAACATATTTATAGCGGTATTTTCCGGAATATTTTGTAAGTTGCGTTCTTGCGTTCGATTTCACAATATTAAGTGTGTAACTTATATATATTTATTCCTTGTGATTTTTGGTATTATCTTGGATTGTAAATTTCTTGGTATTTGTCAAGTTATATTATTTTAACCTTAAATAATATAACTAGTTCACAAAATATATACAACCATTCACACCTGTGTCTTCTATATATATATATATATGGGAGGGTTCATTGGGGAACACTAAAAAAGTGGGGAACGGAGGAACACTTTTAAAAATTATACTTAACATGTTAAAAAAATATTTTTCTAATTTTTTTTCAGCGCTTTTTCTTATAAATACAAGTAGAAACATTTTTGATAAAAAAAATCAAAAACTAAAAATATAAAAAAATGTTTAAAAAACAGTTATATCTTATAGAATTAACTTAACATGTTAAAAATAATTTTTTTAAACATTTTTTCAGCGCTTTTCTTTATAAAAAGATGGAGAAACTAGTCGAGTAAAAAAATAAGTTTTCTAAAAAAAAACATTTTTTAGCCTTTTTTAATATTTTTAGTTTTTGATTTTTTTTATTAAAAATGCTTCTACGAGTATATATAAGGAGAAGCGTCGAAAAAGATGTTTAAAAAATTAATTTTTAACATGTTAAGTTAAATTTTTAAAAGTGTTCCCCGGTTCCCCACTTTTTTAGTGTTCCCCAATGAATCTCACACTATATATATATATATATATAGCTAGCCATTTTTATTTATAAAAACCAACCTCCAATACTTGTAGTTTTGTAACAAAATCGATGGCAAAGTTTATATTGAAAACCATAGTTAAAACTCACTTGTAAATATTTGTTAGAAAAGTATTTTTCTAAGTGTTCATATTTTTAGAAAATTTCGCCATAGTTTCCCCTAAAAATGGAGGTGTCCATGCTATTAAAGCATATCATTTTCTTTTCAAAAAAATCATCCAAACAATCAACAATCAATCTACACTTACCAAGTGCTAAAACAAAGCTATCTACATAATGATCATTAACTTTGAGTTTTCATAAAAAAATGTAGTAACTTGGTAATATGTTTAATAGACTTAGTTACCCTTTAAAGTGTGTTTATTTCTTTAAAAATCTCATTCTTAAAAGTTTTAAGTGTTTACAACTTACTAGATGATTTTTCCGAAAATCATTCTTTTGAATTTTTCTTGAAAACAAAGTGTTCTTATACTTGTTTCAACACTAGAAACATGATTGGTTTTATTTAAAACAATGTTTATACAAATCTTGTTATTTAACTTGGTTCCTTTGGAAAACTATTTTAGAAATCATCCACTCACAAGACTTTTATCTTGTTTAAATCATCATCTTGTGAAAACAACTTTTATCATTCAAGTTCATGTAACATAAAGCGTGATGATCTTGGTCTTTCACAAGATCACCACTTTAACTTACTAGATCATGTGTTTAATCACAATCTAGTAGGTTACTTATGATGTATAGCATCACTAACACTAATAATCAATCAACAAGAAGCAAACAATCATAAATCAACAAGATTTCATATGTTTATAAGCTTATGTTAGAGATTTATGATTATGTCTTTTAATGTTCATCATGTTTAACAATGTTCATCACTTATTAACCAACTATATATGAAAGATCAAGAGATCATAAGAGCCTTACTACTAGCACAAGGCTAGGGAAGAACACTTGATGTTGATGATGACAAAAGTGATGGATAAAAGCAATTGATGAAGGTCCTTCAAGATCCACAAGCACCAAGCTTCATTAAACACCTTCTAACACCATGTAGTGATCTTGGAATGGATGGAAGCAAAATGGAAGTGATGATCGTGGTGGTGGGGGTTTACGGCCGAGAGGGAGGGAGAGAGGAGGAGGATGAGAGTTGTGGTGAAGTGTGTGAGCTCTAGAGTTCTTATAATCCATCCAACTCTATTATCCAATGGTTTATGTGTTTCAAATAGTACAAACATGATCTAATCAAATCCAAGGAAGATTAGCAAGATCAAATGATATTTAGTGTTATCAAGGGTGGGGCCACAAGTGACCGTCCACCTATATAGGGGGGGGGGTGTAAGTGTAAGTTTAAATGGTAAGTTAGATGGTTTAGTTAGATCTTAAGTGTAAAGGTTAGTGTTTGAGTGTATGATGTGTTATATAGTGTGTTAAGGTGTTCGGGGATCATAACTAGCTCAAAAATAATAAAACAATGCTTCTAGTAATATTTTGGTGTTTCGGGTAGTGTCCGGTTGTTTGGTTAGATATCGGTTCGTTAAAGGGTCAAACTATTCCGTTTAGTGTTCTTTAAGTACCCGTTTGTGACACTTTTAATTCCCAACACTTAGGAAAGCATACAGGACCATTTTGCCATGTTTTTGCATGTTACTAGCTCATTAAATTGCTGAATTTTGCTGAATTCGGCACTTTAGGTGGGTTTTAGGCACTTCCCGGCACTTTAACTATCACCTAGTGAAGCAGTTTTGTGGTCCTTACTTCCCTACACACTATACTAGTGTAGAACTTGGTTTCTGGCTCATACTGGGTCTCAAAACACTATCTGCCTATTTACTGAACCCCGTCAGCATATTCCTGTTTTAGCCGTTAACTGTGCTAACTGTGCTTTGTGCATCGTTTATGTCACTAAGGTGTGTATGTATAAATGATGTGACAGTATGAAATGTGATGCACATGTAAGTATGATGTAGTAATCAGAAAGCAGTTCAAGTCATAAATTGTAAATCAGCACAGTCATTTGGCACTAATCATCATTTAATAATTGTACGGATGCATGCAAATTTGGCAGTTGTCACATTCTCCCCCTGTTAAGAAAATTTCGTCCTCGAAATTTATACTACCTTAACTCCTTAGGGTTACATTCTGCGTATATGTATATGGATAAGATTGAGGTAGGTAATCATAAAACCGAAACAAACCTTATTCACATCAGGTGAATCCAAGAATATATTACAACAACAAGAATCCAATGGATAAAAGGTATGTGCTTTTAGCATTTGATGTCAAAGGACACGAGATGTATAAAGGTATAACCTAGTGTAACTCGGTTAACAGGGGTGTAACAAAGGAGTTTCGACCAATGGATTCTCAAACAATCGGTCACAATATGCCAACGAGTTTTTCACAAACCATAGCATCCGCTATATGAACTCAAAATCGACAACTCGAATGTGATAGTAACATGAAAATGATCTGTCAACTTTCAAACAAATACGTGGATAAAATAGTGTGTTGACATGCTTGAATTGCGAAAATACACCGAATGGAATACAAGCGAATCTGGTGTATTATTTTCTTAGTTCGTAGTTGCATTCGGAATGTCTAAATGACAAGTCAAACAAAGGTATGTGTAGTTTGGTGTGAGACGGTTGACCATGAGTAGCACAAGCTACAAATTTGTAATGACACCACAAGGTGTCGTAATTGACATATTTCGATAATAGCGGTGACCGAACAAGTTCACCGTGTTTGTAAACAAATGAAAGTGTACTAAAACAACCTGAATATTTGATTTACACAATGTCATGGAGTTTTCAATCGATTATGGAACATTAAAAAACTACTGCTTCTGATTGAAGACAGAAACAATAAACACTGCGAGGTATTCAATTTGTAATGAAAGAATCGTTAGGAGGTACACCGTGATATGAAATGAATCTAGGTACCATTGTCTCAACACACAACTGTGTTGAGACCGCTTTAATAGTGATAAACAAAATGGATTTAGAACAATTAAATAGACAATTAAATCCGTGTATAGGGTGCGTAACTAAATTAACGCATGCTTCAATTCTGTGAAAGTATCACCGCAAGGTGTCGAAACTAATTAAACGATTTAGTGGGGTCGTAGACCAACCAAGTCTACTACGACTCGAAATGAAAGAATCTTTGCAAAAATATTTGAATATGATGCTCCCAATACATCATATGACGTCTTAAACTGAATATGCGAAATGGATAAGTTCAAGCAATTGAACTTGGTTCTAGCGTAACCCGACAATAAACGTATGTATCAACATGGGAATCTCAGCATGGTTACAAAGATGAACTATGAATGTAACTCGAAAGAAAAGAAGTTTCAAGAAAGTGTGTTGACTTGATAACAAAAGAGCCAACAATTACAATAATGTAGGTCATTCGAATCACAAATCAGTAATTAGGTTTAGTAAATTAATATTCGAATCTTAATGAAGCGTTTGTTCGAAACGAAACCACATGCGTAGCAAATGGTGCATGTGTGACATATAAGTTTCCGAGTGCTGAAATAATGAGTGTTTGCTAAAATGAAGAAATTACCAAGTATCGAAGCAAATGTGTCTTCGCTCTCAGCGAAGAAAATTGGCGTGATGCAACTACCATTAAGGGGAGTAGAGATGCAAGCATCTACTCGCTAGAAACAAAAGCGGAAATTCCAACAAAAGAAATTTGAGTACTTTCTATTTGGTTAACTAAAGTAGCATATTTGTCAGGATAATGGGGTTTGCTTGAATTAGCAGGTGTGGTTCCTAAGTGACAACCTCTACGAGTTTTGGCCTGGGTTCCCAACGGATTAAGCACAAGTTTTCAAAGTTTCGTATTCTGTGCGAAACTGTTTTGTGCATTGCGTAGGAAACACAATTTTGTGTATGTCCAAAATAAGTCATTGTCCCACAATTTCCCGGTATGCTTCCTTTCTGAATTCATAGGTAAAGACCCTCAATCACCGATCAATCGTAAAATAGTAGTTGGGTCCTTATAGTTAGTTAAATAAATAATTCGTTAATCCTTGGCAAGAGTTACCAACTCTTGTTGGTTGGCTTGTTCGGCTCCTGGTTGTTGATACACATTTGAAAATCATTGCCTTTCTTCTTGGCGAGCGAAACCGGGGTTACTCAAAACGGGAAACTCGGTCTGTTAGCTTCCTTCTTTATCATCTACTGAAGCTACACTGTCAATCCTGGCCTCTCCGAAGGTGTAAGTCGCTAAGGCGCATTGACTGCAGGCGCGGCGCCAGGAATTAAATCGATGCGAAATTTGACTCATCGTTGAGGAGATAATTCAGGCAAGCCTTCGGGGGAAGACTTCAGGCTATTCCCTTATCATAGGGATACCTTCCAACTTCGGCTTAGCAGCTTCCCTGTCCATAATGTGTGCTAGGAAGGCAACGCATCCTTTGGTGTGAACACTCTCGTGCCCTCAAGTACTAGTGATTTGTAGAGGCATATCCTGCTTCATGAGTCGTGATTGCTTCGTCGTTCATCATTGGGATGCGGATAAAAACCTCCGCTCGATTGCTTGACAACTGGTCCATCCCAATTACCACGTCGGGGTTTCCTATTAGCTAGTTCTATTGAGTGTGGGTTATTTAACTTACCCTTTTACTAAACCAGGTATATTCCTAAATTCATGAGATACAAAGCTATGGTCGGCACTGGTATCAAATAACATAGATGCAAAATTTTGGTTGACCGAGAACGTACCAGCAACCACATCTGGGTCCTGGCATACTTTACGAGCTCTGGTGTTGGATGCCACTTCACGGCCTTGGTTAGTCCTCCTTGGGCAATCTTTTCTAAAGTGCCCCACGTTTCCACATCTATAGCAGCCTGGAACCTTATCATTATTATTTCCGCCTTGGTTGTTGTCACCACTTCCTCCTTTTATGGGACTCTTCGCCCAACAGGCATCCTTGTTGTGTCCCCACTTTCCGCACCTACCGCACTTAGGCTTCTGGCATCGACCTTCATGGTGAAACTTGCACTTATCACATTTTGGCTTAGTCCCCAAGTAAGTCTTAACATCGGCTTGATCGTTGTTAGGGCAATCTTTCTTGAAATGCCCTTTGTCCCCACAGTCAAAACAACCTCGAATATGTTTTTGTTCATCATTGGCCCTACTTTGATAGTCGTTGTTGCCGTTGTTTCCTTCGTGATTTTCGTCGCCATCTTGACCTTCGTTTCCATGTCCCGTACCGATCTGACACATCTCCTTGACATCCCTACTTTGTCGCAGACATCACTTCTTCTGTCCCTACATGACCCAGCGTGATGAAATGGGCAGTATTCGCACTTAGGTAGGTTGCCCATGTACTCCTTTCCCTTTTTGGCTTTGTTCTCGTCATTCGTTCGGGTATCATCCTGGAAGTCAGTCAGCTTCCTTTTATTCTTTCCGGATGACTCTACCTGCATTTCCTCCTTCTCGCCAAGGTTTGAAAGCTCTTCCAGCCTAATCGCTTCTTTACTGAGTGCCGCACTTAACTTGACCGCGTCGATGGTTGTTGGTGGAGCTGAGACCACCATTAAGCGCAGGATCTGAGGCACCAATCCGCAGATGAATGGCTCCATCCTTTTCAACTCTGGTTCCACTAGGTACGGAACAACCCGCGACAGATCGTGAAGTTTTTGCACGTACTCCGCCACATTTGGACCTTCCATCTTTAGCTTCCAGAATTCGAATTCCAGCTTCTGGATCGCCATCTGAGAACAATACTCCTTACGCATCATTTCCTTCAGCTCACCCCATGTTAAAACATTCGTAGCAGCTCTGCCCATTATTCGAATCTAAGAGTTCCACCATGACCAGGCCCCATCTTGAAACAATCTTGACGCATACTTGTTGCTCTGGCGTACATCCGCTCATTCGGAAAAACAGAATCCATATTTTCGTTCCATTTCACAAAGGCTATGGCACCTCCAGTGCCGTCGAAATACGGAGGCTCGCAGTTGAGGAACTGCCAGTAGGTACAGCCATGAGGTGGGTTGTTTTCTGAGGTACCCCTGTTGGGTTCAGAGCGCAAGGCCTCGTGCTGTGCTATCGCTTATGTGATGTGTGCTTGTAGTTCTGCCTCGGTCATGAGCAGCTGAATGATCTTTTGAGACATATTCTACGAAAAGTTTGGGTTGGTCAGGTCTCATTTGTTCAGGGAGTGTAAATAGTTGTTTAGAGATCATATGTATTTACACGAAATAAATCATCATATCAACACGTCAAGCAACAACATACTCATAGCATAAGCAAGTAAATGGAATTATGTTAATTGAGCATAGCAAACAAGTACGTACCTTACAATCATTAGTAGCACGCCCAACGAGAATATTACGATTTGGTTTTCATTCAGCAGGTAAGCGCATAATATCTCAATCATAGCATAAACAAGTAATTTAACAATGTATATAATGAGAATACTGCGATTGAGCTTTCATATATCAATGACCATAAATACTGTTTTACAAATTCGTCAAATGTATCAAATCACAACAAAAGGGACTCTAGGGTCACATCACCCATGTCCAAATCATCTATCAACTACAACAGTCATAAGTTCAAAATGCGGTCTTCAAAAGACTTCGTAAGCTGAGCTCAATAGCGGCACTCACACCAAAAGTAAGCTATCTGCATAAGACCAAAAACCAACTATGCTGATGGTGGTGGAGGAGGAGGTGGAGGAACAGGAAGCAAACTGCGCACATGCGCAAGCTCCTCCACAAGATCGTATACGTGACGTAACAAATAGCTAATCTTCTGCTCCATAGTAAGGAAACAAACGTCAAAATCTGGGTATGGCAGAAGAGGAGCGGGTGGAGTCGCGAACGGTGACTGACAAGTGCAAGGTGGAGGATGCGGAATCCTCTCAAGATCCATAACTCTGCGACACAACATCTCCTGCTGGAGCTGTAAGGACAAAAGCAGATCATCTCTCGTGTATCTTGTGTAATGGAAGGGATGATAGGGATCAGAAACAGGCATCGTGTTGGGCGAAAACCAAATCAGTGGCTCGCCCGATGGTGCAGCAGCAAAAGGTGCAGTATGTGAAAACTGTGGCATGAAAGGAAAAGCAGCTGACACAGGTGAGACAGGGCCAGATGGCTGGCTAGACGGTCCTTCCCCTGGACGGGGTGGAGGAATATCCTGTAGGAACGTGACCGGTAGATCGGTGCGGTGTATGTCTGACACATGTGGGTGAAATAGGGCAATGTCAACTTGTGCATGTGTAGGTGCAGGTGGGGGAGTGACAGGTCTAACAAAAGGAGGCAAGTCATTGTCGTCTCTCTATCCACCCATTGTGGGTGAATGCATAACGGGGATCAATATGGTCAGCAAAAGGAGCATGGTCTGCGGGTGCAGGTAGAGGGTCAGGTAACAGTGGTGCAACAACTGGAATGTCAATAGGGTCATGCTCCGGTAGAGGATCATGGGCAGGTATGGGCTCGGGTGCAATCAAAGGCTCAGGGTCAGCTGGTGCAAGCTCAAGTTCAGCGGGTATATCAAAGAGCTAATCGTCAGGAATGACTGGTGCCTCAAAAGGCTGATCATCGGGGACAAACTCAATCTCATGCTCAGGATCGAAGTCGTGTGGAAAGATAGGATCAAACTCATCATCAAACTCGAAGTCCTGTGGAGGAACATGTGCAGCAGACATAGCTGTGTCGGAATCAGTATCTGTGGGATAACGCTGTAATCCCAGTGCGTGTAGAGTAGTAGATGACACAGACTCGAATGAGTCAGGACCAGAATGGTCGGATGAAATCTCAACGACAGGAATCTCAATAAGCGGAACAGCAATAACATCGTCGACTGGAATCTCGACAAGTGGAGCGACAACGGCATCATCGACTGGAGCTCCATCATCCTGGACACCCTCAGGGGGACCCTCAATAAAAAGATCGATGTCGTCGTCAGACAAAGCATCAAAAGGCAGATCCTCGAGAGGAAATGCAGCAAGAGGTACATGAGCAGGGATCTGAACAAGAAGTAGATCCTCGCCAGGAAGACCATCAGCTAGCGGTATATCATCGCCAAAATCTGGTAAAGCAAATGGCTGGAAATCATCATCATCGTTACTCGTAGTGTCAGATGTAAAAACCTCATCCTCTGGGATGATCTCATCATCCGAAACTATGGCCATAGGGTCTACGGTATCTGATACTCCACTATCAGAAGAGGACATGGTGTCTGTAACAAAGCAATCACAACATATGCACATATATCAACAATCATCAAGTAAACATGTAAGTAGTAACAATTTAAGCATGTATGTATCCTAGTCTTCCCAGGACTATCCCACCCAGCCTCTCAGACTGAACCACCTAGTCTCTTAGACTAAACCTCCCAGTTTCTCAAACTGTCCCAACTAGTCTCTCAGACTACCCAGCCTCTCAGGCTGAACTACCCAGTCTCTCAGACCAAACTACCCAGCTAGTCTCTCAGACTAACTCCCCAGTCTCTTAGACTGATTTATAAACAAATTCCTTGAAATGTGTTTTGTGTCTTTTATTTGTAAAAATGTTTGTTTCCTGGATCTGGATATTTTGTGTATGCAATGAAAATATGTCATGAAAACATTTTCGTGAGAGCCCTAGTGATCGTAGTCTAGACTCGAGAAAGAATCCTAGTTCGCTACGATCAAAGCTCTGATACCAAGCTGTTACACCCTGACTTTTGTGAAAGCGTGATTATTAGTGTGACTTCTTAATACCATAGCATTCAATCATAACAATGCTATATGATAAAAACCATTAGATGTTCATCCATAAATTAAGTTTAAAAATAACACAACCTAATTGTTTGAAACATCGACACCAAAGTTAAATTACAAACCGCAACAAATTTTAGTGAGTTCATGAAGACTCGAAAAAGGACCTTAAACAAACCCGAGTTTAGAACCATGTATCTCGCCCAGGATTAAGATACATCTCCTAAACTCTGAAGACTTAGATGACATCTTTTATTTATAACGCAGCTTGAAAAACATGCAACACTTGCCAGATCCACTTAGTTCCCTGAAATATATGTAATTTAAAAAACATCAACAAAAGTTGAGCGAGTTCATGTGTTTGTGTATGAATAAGCCTTTAAAGTATGTCTGTATGTATGTATGTCCCTGGTATGTAGCAATAAGGAAATAAAAGATCACCAATGGGTTGCAAAGCCAATGGTATGTGTGAAATGGTGCAGGAAGACTCAAGCCTAGCGGATTTGTCTCCGGGATGAAGACATAGTCACCACATGGGCCACCCTGGTCCTCATGGGTGTGGGCTCGCTATACCAAAATAGATCTATCACTCATGTCCTTCGATCCTACAATGAGGATTAATGGCCTTAAGTGCAGTAACCCTCCTTAGCTAACCATACCATGTATAAAATATTTGTAAATAATTGTAACATGTATTTCACCCCTGAAGTATAAAACTGAAAACAGTAAAGGAAAAGGGGGACATGAACTCACTGTATTGCGTCTTTGATACTCGTAACTCAAATCTCCTCAGCAAACACGACTACCTACAATGTTCTAACATCTATTAGACGAACGAGTGGTGCCTTGTCTTAGTATTTACGTTTTTGAGTTACGTTTCAGATATTATTCCAAGTTATAATTATTTGTTAAAATAATATTTATTTTGACTTTTAAATTATATTTACGTATGGAATAATTGTTAAATAATATTTTGTAATCGTACTTCTCCAGTATTTATTTTCGTATTTCCTTCCCAAGGATGGGGGTATCTCATACATGTATATTTGTATTTGTAGCTCCAAAACAATATATTTTCAAGTCTTATCTTCGAAAATATATATAAACTTATTTTTTCCAAAAATAATGTATTTCAAGAAAATATATATTTTTCCCAAAAATCATATATCTTCTAAATATACTAAGAAAAGTATATTTTTACTTCCCAAAAATAATATATTTTCTCTATGTCGAAAATATGATATACTCTGTAATAATAGCAAAAATCATATTCCCGTTTCTTTCGTATCCAAAATAATATTTACCAAAAACATATTTATAGCGGTATTTTTCGGAATATTTTATAAGTTGCGTTCTTGCGTTCAATTTCACAATATTAAGTGTGTAACTTATATATATTTATTCCTTGTGATTTTCGGTATTATCTTGGATTGTAAATTTCATGGCATTTGTCAAGTTATATTATTTTAACCTTAAATAATATAACTAATTCACAAAATATACAACCATTCACACATGTGTCTTCTATATATATATATATATATATATATAGCTTGCCATTTTTATTTATAAAAACCAACCTCCAATACTTGTATTTTTGTAACAAAATCGATGGCAAAGTTTATATTGAAAACCATAGTTAAAACTCACTTGTAAATATTTGTTAGAAAAGTATTTTTCTAAGTGTTCATATTTTTAGAAAATTTCGCCATAGTTTCCCCTAAAAATGGAGGTGTCCATGCTATTAAAGCATATCATTTTCTTTTCAAAAAATCATCCAAACAATCAACAATCAATCTACACTTACCAAGTGCTAAAACAAAGCTATCTACATAATGATCATAAACTTTGAGTTTTCATAAAAACTTGTAGTAACTTGGTAATATGTTTAATAGACTTAGTTACCCTTTAAAGTGTGTTTATTTCTTTAAAAATCTCATTCTTAAAAGTTTTAAGTGTTTACAACTTACTATATGATTTTTCCAAAAATCATTCTTTTGAATTTTTCTTGTAAACAAAGTGTTCTTATACTTGTTTCAACACTAGAAACATGATTGGTTTTATTTAAAACAATGTTTATACAAATCTTGTTATTTAACTTGGTTCCTTTGGAAAACTATTTTAGAAATCATCCACTCACAAGACTTTTATCTTGTTTAAATCATCATCTTGTGAAATCAACTTTTATTATTCAAGTTCATGTAACATAAAGCGTGATGATCTTGGTCTTTCACAAGATCACCACTTTAACTTACTAGATCATGTGTTTAATCACAATCTAGTAGGTTACTTATGATGTATAGCATCACTAACACTAATAATCAATTAACAAGAAGCAAACAATCATAAATCAACAAGATTTCATATGTTTATAAGCTTATGTTAGAGATTTATGATTATGTCTTTTAATGTTCATCATGTTTAACAATGTTCATCACTTATTAACCAACTATATATGAAAGATCAAGAGATCATAAGAGCCTTACTACTAGCACAAGGCTAGGGAAGAACACTTGATGTTGATGATGACAAAAGTGATGGATAAAAGCAATTGAAGAAGGTCCTTCAAGATCCACAAGCACCAAGCTTCATTAAACACCTTCTAACACCATGTAGTGATCTTGGAATGGATGGAAGCAAAATGGAAGTGATGATGGTGGTGGTGGGGGTTCACGGCCGAGAGGGAGGGAGAGAGGAGGAGGATGAGAGTTGTGGTGAAGTGTGTGAGCTCTAGAGTTCTTATAATCCATCCAACTCTATTATCCAGTGGTTTATGTGTTTCAAATAGTACAAACATGATCTAATCAAATCCAAGGAAGATTAGCAAGATCAAATTATATTTAGTGTGATCAAGGGTGGGGCCACATGTGACCGTCCACCTATATAGGGGGGGGGGTAAGTGTAAGTTTAAATGGTAAGTTAGATGGTTTAGTTAGATCTTAAGTGTAAAGGTTAGTGTTTGAGTGTATGATGTGTTATATAGTGTGTTAAGGTGTTCGGGGATCATAACTAGCTCAGAAATAATAAAACAATGCTTCTAGTAATATTTTGGTGTTTCGGGTAGTGTCCGGTTGTTTGGTTAGATATCGGTTCATTAAAAGGTCAAACTATTCCGTTTAGTGTTCTTTAAGTACCCGTTTGTGACATTTTAATTCCCAACACTTAGGAAAGCATACAGGACCATTTTGCCATGTTTTTGCATGTTACTGGCTCATTAAACTGCTGAATTTTGCTGAAATATGCTGAATTCAGCACTTTAAGTTGGTTTTAGGCACTTCCCGGCACTTTAACTATCACATAGTGAAGCAGTTTTGTGGTCCTTATTTCCCTACACACTATACTAGTGTAGAACTTGGTTTCTGGCTCATACTGGGTCTCAAAACACTGTCTGCCTATTTACTGAACCCCGTCAGTATATTCCTGTTTTAGCCGTTAACTGTGCTTTGTGCATCGTTTATGTCACTAAGGTGTGTATGTATAAATGATGTGACAATATGAAATGTGATGCACATGTAAGTATGATGTAGTAATCAGAAAGCAGTTCAAGTTATAAATTGTAAATCAACACAGTCATTTGGCACTAATCATCATTTAATAATTGTACGGATGCATGCAAATTTGGCAGTTGTCACATTTTCGTTAAGTTAAATTTACATGGTTAGATCCGTAATTTTAATACGGACAAACATGAAAAAGAATCTGCTAAAACGGACGCATAAATCGAAAGTTATGATAGTTTGAAGATTTGCATTTGAAATTTAATGTTCCTGGGCAAACATACAGCTCCATTTCATGAGCCTACTTCCAAAATGAAGGTCTCGTGTCGCGCGACGCCAAAATGCTTTCACCGTCGCGTCACGCGACAGCTGTCGCGGGCCGCGAAGGCTTGGACTCGATCCGTCGCTGGCCGCGACAGCCCTAATTGCTGCAATTATTGTTCGTTTTTCATTGTTTAGCAGTAGAACTTGTATATATTTGATATTATGATGTCAAAACTAACAATTTATGTGGTTTTGACTTTAGGTAATGCACGTTTCATTTCGGATGTCGATCAAGCATGGACATCAAGAACCGAACACAAGTTTTGAAGCTTCCGCACTAATCTAATTATGATAAACAATGTTGTTTTGTAAACGCTACTAAATGTTGAATGTTTTAACCTAGATGGTTGGTTATGTTAAATAGCTACAACGATCTACATCTTAGTTTCAAACTAAGTTTTTGATAATTATGCTTTTGTTAAAAAAATGTGTATTCTATAATAAAATAATAGAAATATAAGACGAGTGTTACACGTGATAACTGAAAAGGACTACTTGTTTTCTCTTCAATTTTTGTCAATTGAAGAAAAGAATTTGGGAAATTTTGAAGAAAAAAATCAACTTAAAAAGGAAATGATTTGGTTTGAGAAATTGAGATCTTTTTAATTTAGGTAGTGGTGGTGTTCGTATGGTGCTGCTGCTTGGGTTATAAAGGAGGGTTGGTTGTTAAACAGAAACCATGAGCAGATAAGGGTGATACCGTTGGTAAGAGAAATAAGGAAATGGTGGGTGTTTGATTTGTGTTCTTGATTTTCTGGTGATTTTTTGAACAGTGAACTATGTGGGTTTGATGTGTTGGATTTGGGCGGTGATGATACAAAAAAAAAAAAAAAAAAAAACCCCGCATATTTGGATGATGATGGCGCGGCAAGGATGGTGGAGGGTAGGTTTTTGAACCTGCAACCCCACTTTGTAGCCTCTGATTATCGGAAAATCTGAGCCAAAACCCCGTTTTTTTAAAGAATCCACTCGTTGTTTTGATTTTTTGTTTGTTGGGTTTTTATATTTTTTTGAGGCGTCGATGATGATAGCAATCTATCTGAGACACCTACCGAGTTGCGATTTTCTGGGTGCGTTCGTTTTGTGAAAAACTTTTAGAAAAAAAATATGTTAAAACCGTAAACTTTTTAACGTAAAACGTAAATTTTTTAACGTAGAACGTAAACTTTTTAACGTAAACGTTAAAACTGTAAACTTTTTAACGTAAAACGCAAACTTTTTAATGTAAAAACGTAAAGATATTAACGTAAAACGTAAAAATTTTAACGTAAAACGTAAAAACGTAAAATGTAAAACGTAAAACGTAAAACGTAAACTTTTTAATGTAAAAAGTAAACTTTTTAACGTAAAATGTAAAATGTAAATTTTTTAACTTAAAACGTAAACTTTTTAACGTAAAACGTAAACTTTTTAACGTAAAACGTAAACTTTTTAACCTAAAACGTAAACTTTTTAACGTAAAATGTAAAACTTTTTTTATGTAAATTGTAAAACGTAAAAAACGACGCATAAAAAACGGCGCGCTGAGAAAACGACGCGTGAAAAAGTCGGGCGTAAAAACGGCGCGTTAAAAAACGATGCGTGAAAAAGCCGGGCGTAAAAACGGCGTGTAAAAAATGGCGCGCAAAAAAAATTTGTTTTGTTAAAAAATCTGAATTTAAAATGGTTTTTAATAAAAAAAATTCTGTTTAAAAAATAACAATTAATATAATAATACAAAAATAGTAATAAAAAACAATAAAGACAAAATTGAGTAAATTTACTGAACTAACCTTTTGGATTAAAATATTAAAGACCTAATATGACAAAAAAATATTTAATAATACTTTTTAATTACTTTTAATCTCATCCATTGATCTTGAAGATCTAATGGTTGAAAAGTGGTTATCTCGGTTTTTACAACTGGAGGTGGTTTTTATTTTAGCGCTCCCCTATATATATATATATATATAGGAGACCGCTAAAATGAGAACCACCTCCAGTTGTAAGAACCGTGAGAACTTTTTGATCCGGTGCGAGTTGGACCAAAAGTTTTTTTCATAAACGTAGAAGCTTGTATTATAAACACATTTGTAAACAAAATTAAAAAAAATGTCGTGTGTGTAGTTTTGAACACCACAAGTTTGTGTTTACGGGTACCGTAAATGTGTGAGGTTCATTGGGGAACACTAAAAAAGTGGGGAACAGTGGGGAACCGACTCAAATGAACTCCGATTGGACTCATTCCATCGGCATTGGAACCGTCTCGTCGAACCCTACCTAGGATCTCTGAACCCTAAACCCTAAATCATAACCCCTAAACCCTAAATATATTAGGGTTTGGCTTTTAGGGTTTAGCTTAAGGGTTTAGCATTAGGGTTTAGCTTTAGTGTTTAGCTTTAGGGTTTAGAGTTTAGCTTTAGGGTTTAGGGTTTAGATTTTTGGTTTAGCTATAGGGTTTAGCTTTAGGTTTAGCCTTTAGGTTTAGCTTTTAGGGTTTATAGTTTAGATTTTACGGTTTAGCTTAGGTTTTAGCCTTATTTTTTAGCTTTAGGGTTTAGAGTTTAGGAATTAGGATTTAGGGTTAAGAGATCTTAGTTAGGGTTCGACGAGCCGGTTCCAACGCCGCTGGAATGAGTCCAATCAGAGTTCGTTTGAGCCGGTTCCCCGCTGTTCCCCACTTTTTTAGTGTTCCCCAATGAACATTCCCCTACCGTAAATTTTAAATAAAATTTACGGGTCCCGTAAACGCAAACTTTTGGTGCTCAAAACTACACACCCGACATTTGTTTTGAATTTTTTTTTACAAATGTGTTTATAATACATGCATCTACGTTTATGAAAAAAAAATTGTCCACCTCGCCCCGTACGTTGTAGTTCTCACGGTTCTTACAACTGGAGGTGATTCTCATTTTAGCGGTCCCATATATATATATATAGGGGACCGCTAAAATGAAAACCACCTCCAGTTGTAAGAACCATGAGGGGGCGAGTTGAACCAAAATTTTTTTCATAAACGTAGAGGCGTGTATTATAAACACATTTGTAAAAAAAAATTCAAAAAAAAAAATGTCGTGTGTGTAGTTTTGAGCACCACAATTTTGTGTTTACGGGTACCGTAAAAAAATCATAAAATTTACGGTACCCGTAAGCACAAACTTGTGGTGCTCAAAACTACACACACGACATTTTTTTGAATTCTTTTTGACAAATGTGTTTATAATACACGCATCTACGTTTATGAAAAAAATTTTTGGTCCAACTCGCCCCGTACGGTGTAGTTCTCATGGTTCTTACAACTGGAGGTGGTTTTCATTTTAGCGGTCCCCTATATATATATATAAAGTATATCGTACATTACGGCTTAACGTACTTCACGTACAACAACGTGTGTGATTTGTTATATAACATGTGTGATTAATGTTTTCAATATGCGTGATTATTGTGTTTCAACATGCGTGATTTTGGATTTTTGAGTTATGACGTACGTGATTTTAAAATGAACGTGCGTAACTACCTGTCGTACGTGATGTACGTTAAGCCGTAATGTACGTTCACTTCCTATATATATATATATATATATATATATATAGGGTAAGGTTCATGCGAGAACCACCTTTATTGCGAGAACCGCGAGAACCAATGTGAACACAACCTAAAATAGCTAAAAAACCTAAAAAAACCTAACCCCCACCACCCCCCCCCCCCCCAAAACCTAAACCCCCCTCCCCCACCCCCCAAAAACCTAAACCCCCCACCCCCAAGCTAAAATGCTAAAAACTAAACCCCCCAAAAAACCTAAAAAAATCTAAAAAAAATCTAAAAAAATCTAAGTTTTTTTTTAATATTTTTTATGTTAAAATCGCTACTTTTAGTAGCAAAGAAAATTAAATTTTTTTTGCTACTAAAAGTAGCGATTTTAACATAAAAATTTTAAAAAAAATTGTGTGTTTTTAGCTATTTTTAGGCATTTTTTTGTTGTGTTCACATTGGTTCTCGTGGTTCTCGTGGTTCTCGCACTAAGGGGTGGTTACTAACGGATCTTTGTCACATATATATATATATATATATATATATATATATATATATATATATATATATATATATATATATATATATATATATATATTAAAAATTATAGATAAAAAGAATTCGAATTTCCAAACATATTGAAAATCATAAATTCGTATTCGATTACTGGACTGGAATACGAATCAACTCGAATTCAAAGCTTGATAATCAAATTCGAATCAAGTTGAATTTCAAAATTTTCAAATTCAAATCAAATTCTGAACACCCCTACATATAAATGTAATTATTATATGTCAATGTAAGGTTATCCTGTTTGGTAGAGGCATCGAGCATTCACATGGAGTCCTTCATCATATTCCCTATATCAAAATTATAAGGAGAATTTAAGACCAGACAATGTGGAGCTTGTGGGTGTGGCGTGGAGGCTTCAATCATGCTGGCACACTGTTTCGTGCCATGGCGTAGTTGTGTAGGATTGGGTCGGGTACGACTAATCCCATACCCATACCCAGTTGTAACATCTTGTCCCATACCCGACCCATTACCCCTCCGGTATTTGGCGGGTATTTACTCGTCGGGTATCAGGCATACCCACGGGTATCGGGTATACCTGTTGAGATTTTCATGTATATATATTTTTTTTACTTTCCTTTATAATTTTATGTTTTAAAAATCTATGTAATATATTAAATTATGATAAATAACATACATATCATGATCATCATAATAATATTTGATATATTTAAAAATGTAAATATATTATAATATTAATCTCAAAAGATAACTTTATATTTCATAGCATATAAATATGAATAATATCATCAAAATATATATTAAAATGAAGTTTTTTTTTTTCATAAAGCAACAAGAATGAAACATTATTAAACTACAGTTAAAGAAAATAAATATAAAAGTTAAAAGTTTTCGGGTATGTATTTTGGGTAAACGTGTATGTAGTTTCGGGTAATCGGGTCGGGTATCATATAATTCAAGTACGTCTACGTTTTACGACACGTGGGTCACTTGTTAGAAATTGGTGTGGTTGCTTATAAATAGTGTTTTTTTTTTGTATTTTAGTGCCTAATTTACATTTACAACCCCTGGTCTTTGATAAGTGTAACATTTTGCGCCTAACTTTAACAAAGTTGTTTTTTTTTCTTCCTTTTTATTTAACCAGTTAACATTACAACCACTGAAATTTAACAAAGTTATCATTTGAGTTTTAACGAATTTTATGTTATGTGATTTTTAAGGGTTTCGTTTTCTATAATATTTTTATCTACGTTTCGATATGGATTTCCATTGTTTTTCAACCGACTGATTATTTTAAAAGTTTTTTAATCATACGGTTTTTAAACCGCCCGGCGGTTATCTCTAAATACACCATCGCGGCGTTTTTTTTTTTGTGAATTTATGTAACATTGTTTTTAAACCAACAGATTGATTTAAATGTTTTTATTAACCATTTAGTTTTCTAAACCGCCTGGTGCTCATCTCTAAATACACCATTACAACATGTTTTTAGTCCACGTTTAAACAGACATGCTGTAATGCGTGGTCGTCATGTTTGTCTTTATATATGTTTTGGTGTAAATTTTGTATAAATACCTTGACTTTTGTATAAAACGACGTAACTTTTCATGATTTTTAAATATACCTTCGCGACGTGTAACACCTCGTAAATTCATGTCCAATATAATAAAGACACGTATCATGGACTTTAAACGTGTAACGAATTGAATATGAGGGACTAAAGTTGACAAACGAAGAAAATATATGTATATAAGGATTAAAAGTGTCAAAATTAGATAATTATGCCTTCTAACAACCCTACACGATGTTTATACCCTTAAACGAATGAATCATGAAGCGTATGAAACCATTTGTGGAAGAAAGTGAAAGTTTACAAGACGCGAGGGTTAAAAGTGTCAACATGTTTAAGTTATACATCTGAGTGACCTTTTAGCGAACCTGGAGCCTTGTAACGATTAATTATACTCCCAAGAATAAGTGATAAAAATTTCACAAGGTTTCGATATCGTATGAGGAAGATACGTTAACTTTCGTAATTTAGGGGTTAAAAGTGTCAACAAAGCAAAACTTGTGTTTTCAATTATCGTTTAACGAAACCGGACCTAACAATGATTGGTTATGTCTTATGGATCATAAAAATATAAATTATATGGGTTAAACGTGCTTGGAATGAAAGATATTGCGTTCTAAAAGGTTCAGGGGGTGAAAATAGCAAGTTTGAAACTTGTTTTGCTGGTCACCATGGTGGTGGCGTCGCGCCACAAGGGAGGCCCTCTGCCGTCGCGTGACGCGTTGGCATGCCAGATCAGCAAATGCTGTTTTAACGTGGCAGCTTGAATGTTTTGCTAAATTCCGCGAGTTTGCCACCCTCTAGCTGCTATAAACACGTCCCTTGACACTTGTTTTCATCTCTAAGATTGCCACAACACCTGTATAAATCTCCATGATCTCTCCATGGCTATAAATAAGCCCATTGTTGCACTTTGTGAACTCACACTTTCACATTTCCTTGTTCTAACTCTCTGGAGCATTCTTGGCACTTAAGAAGCCTTTTCTCTGTTCTAATCTCGTGCTAAGGACCATTGTAAGTCATCTTAGCTTCTGTAATTATGTTTTATTAGTTTAATGGCCTAAAGTCAAACCCGTCGTAATTAAGGTTTGACTTAGTGATTAATCACTAATGGTCCAGTCAATTCTCGAATTAAAAGTACCTATGAGTTGGTAATTAAAATAAGAACATGTCTAAGCATGTTCAACCCGACAATTTTCAGTTTAGACTCGGTTCGGAACCGAAAGTCGCAAAAGTAGACTTTTGCTTTGACTTTCAGTTCTAACCCAATGTAGCATATTTTAGAAATGCCTTAGAGCTCTATTAGGACCAAGTTATAGGTTAGTGTAACCCGCTGAGGTTATACAACATGGTTCCTTAGTTATCCGATTCGCTTGCAAGTTTCCGTTATATGCCTAAATGTTGACCATTATGCCCTTTTGACCTTAAAACGAGATTTTTGAAAACATGAGAGAACAAAAACCTTTATTACTGATTTATAAACTTGTCCTAAAAATTTGACATCAGTTTGAGCTCTAGATTAGGAGTTATGCTAAATAGCGTAATTAGAAAGCTTTTTATTAATTAAATGGCGTAATTAGCATAAAGCCTTTCTAAACCCAAATTTTAACACCAAACTTTTTACCCATTGATGTAATATAATATTTTGGGATTTTTGAAGATTTTTATTTATTTTTAAGCTGAGCATAACATAGGGTTCTTGCTATAATTCGGTAATTGTCGGTTATACCCTTTTCATGAATAAAATGAGTTTTACATAATATTTTGATACCAAACTTTTTGCTACTGATTTTATATGATAAATAAAATATTTTGAACCTTATAAACTGATCAAAAACTCAGATTTCCTATTTAAACCCGAAAATCGCTTAAAACCGACTTTTACGCGTTTTAAGCGCATAGTATGAGTTAACACTATTTTTAACATATAAGACTTAATACCTACTGATGTTTTAAGTAAATTTTTATAATTAAACAGTAAGCAAAATTTTTGAACTCAGAATTCTAATTTTGACCTTTAAAGCTTATGTGAAATTACCAAAATGCCCCTACGGTGCATAGTTTGGTTATAAAAGATAAATTTCACATATATGCAATACCCTACTGTTATGACTTATAGAAATAAATGTTTTTACTGATTATATCAGACCTGAAACTCAGATTAATATGTAAACTCTTTTATAAGCTTTAAAATGACCAAAATACCCCTACGTGGCATAACTTGAGTTAAAATCCATTTTGGGTATAATGGAAGGTATCTTACTGATATCACAACATATTTAAGGCATATTAACTTAGGAAACCTGTTCATGACTCATTTGGTTACCCGTTACGCATTTTTCGCGTTCGGTACGGTTTATGTAACTAGTTTGCATAAATTAGCCGAAACGGGTCAAACCTTATCATTTTTATCTCAAAATCCAGAATGTGTTTAGTTTACCCATATTATACAAGTATACAAACTTGTCGGGTCTAAACCACATTCTATTCCGGTCTTCGCTCAATCATGCGTTTCGGACCGTGTATCTTCCTTTAAAACTAACCGGTCTAAGTTTAGACTTAATTAAGACCCGTTAGAGATCTAATAGGTTATTAAAACCTTCGTTCTAGATTAGGAGACCAGTAAAAGATACTTGCACTCGCTGAAGGTGATATATACTTGCTCAGGTAAATACTTTTAACTCATTTTCCCTTATACGGGCTTGGGGTACGGTATATAAAATACCGCTTGGTCGGGCATTGATATTTTAATCATATAAAGGTTAATTTATTGAGATGACCCATTTAAACTGTTTTGTTTGCTTAAAGCCTTTGGGGGGTTAATGACCATGTCCCGGATATCCTTGGCATCATTCATTGAAATGGCCACGACCTAAGCACGGGGTGTAGGCATACACCTGCCGGTGCAGATATATAAAAAGGTATAACCGATGGATTGAGAATAACTCGCCACGGGATTATATCATGTGGTGTGTCTATTAATCTTTAACCCGGTATTCAGCCCGGGGTACTGAACGTATAACAAACATGTAATTCTTTTACATGTTTATATTTAAATAATTATCCCAAGTTATAAAAGATTATTTTGTGCATTGTGCATTCAAATCAATTTTCTTAAACATTTTCAAAATGAGTCGGTTAATTGTATTTACCAGTGTAAACTGACGTATTTTCCAAAAAGGCTAAGTGCAGGTACTAAACGGAATAGGCTGGCTACTCCTAGCATCAATAAAGAGTCTTGCAAGCTTAGATGTTATAAATCTGCTGAACAATATTTCTTTTTAACTTTGATCCGCCTGTGGATCCTTTACAACCGTTTTGTAATAAATGATATTACTTTCATTCGGTTTGTAATGATTTTATCTTTCGACTTCCGCTGTGTATATAAACTGTGATAAATTGTCTATGATGATATCAACTACGTCACGATACTCCCCACCGGGCCCACCGGTAATACGTGGAAATATCGGGGTGTGACAAGTTGGTATCAGAGCCAACGTTGAGTGAATTAAACACTAGCCTTTTGTGTTTAATCTCAATGACACAGTTTGCACATTCCTCGACTTTCGAGTCTAGACAAAGAACCTAGGACTAATTCTGACTTATTTTGTTTTGTCCTTTATCGTTTCTTATGTTGTTTCTATTGTTTGTTTTGACAGGGCCTACAAGAATGCCGCCCAGAATCCGAGGAAGAGGTAGAGGCAAGGGGCCATTCATTGCCCCCAACGATCACGAGGCCGGGCCTTTACACCGGCGAACTCCATCAGACTCTTTAAGCAAAAGTCCTCAAGAAGACTGGAGGACCCATTTAGAACCCGCGAGGCGTTCAGTCTCGCTGAGCTCCTCACCTTCCTACCTCAACTCTTTCGGGCCTCAATCGGAGAACGAGCCCCACAACTCACATCACTCTTTTATACCCCTTCAAAGCCCCAACTCATACCATTCCTTCAACGACCCAACACCCTACTTACAAAGCCGGTTCAACCCGGCAAACCTAATTGAAGAGCCAATGGGTTATAACCCGTTGGGACCGGAGGACCGTTTCTCTATGGACATGGAAGAGGATCCGGAACCTGCCGAGCCGCCAACCGGAACACCTACTCACCCCATCGAGATTTTGGATGGGTCGTCATATCACGGATCACCTTATCGTGTTCCAGACAGTTATCAGGCAAGATTTGCCCAATACGACTGGGTGTTTACTCCCAGTTACCACTCATCGCAGCAGCAGCAGCAGGATCCCTTGGAGGATTCGCGTTTTGTAGCGGTTACTCCACCGCCACCACCACCAATGCAGCAACCGCCTTCGGAGCCACTGAGGCGTAGGAGATCAACCGCACGGATGTCCGTGCGAGGGGGAGCCCGTATCAGCACCCCTCAGCATTCAAGTGGCAGTCATTACCCGCCACTATACGAAGACCCACAAATGGGTGGGCCTTCGAACCCTGTTTCTGAGGTGGAGTCTGCGCCAGTCGCACCGCCACCGGTGGGTTATGATAACCCAATCCCTACATACGCCGTTGTAGTGGCGTATAACCCTTTCGAGCAGCCAGCCCATACTAACTACAACTACGCCGAAGTTGACCCATACCTTGCGGCAGCAAACTACAATACTCTTCACCCCGAGGGGCCCTTTGGAGTCCCATATCAGACTAGGTACCCACCCTACGGGTACAAATACCCGCCACCTCCTCAACCTCTGCAGCATCAGCAGCCGCCGCAACCGCCACTGTTATCGCCACCGCAGCAACAGGAGATTCTACAAAGGTTGAGCCAGGTGGAAAAAGAGGTTCGGGAGGAGCGTAGAAACAACCAGGGATTTCTTAAAGGTTTGGAAAGCTTAATCAAGGGGAAGAGCAAAAAGGATCATTAAATCCTTTATTTGTTTATTTGTATTTCTTTAATGTTCAATCAAGTCCCTGCGTGGACATCTATTTCTGTATTCAGTCCCTGCGAGGACTTGTATTTCCAGTTTAGCCCCTGTGTGGGCATGTCATTTCTGTTTAGCCCCTGTGTGGGCAAGTTATTTCAGTTAAAGTCCTGTTTAGGGCAATCTGTACTCTTTTTAAATTTTAGTGGCATGTTATCATTTAAATTTTATTTTGTCATTAAATGCATAAATGTAATATGTGTGAAATAAATAAATAAATCCAAAATATGTCATAGATCTGCCTTTAAATATTAAATAAGAATCTTAAAGGGTATAACCTAGCCTGCATGTCATTATAAGACCCGGCCATGATGGTAAAACCTGTTTAAAAAGATTCAAATCCTTGTTAACATCTGAAAACATGTTAACATTCCTGGCTAATGTGATTCGTAAAATCACACGTGTCATCCTTATATTGGATTATTCCAATTCCTTCTTTATCATTTAAACATCCAATTGTGATGTAATATCTACGAGCCATAATCATTGTCATATAAGACAAAAGACAGTTGTAGCCTATAACTCCCTGTCAAGAATGGGTAATGAACTATGATTCAAGCCTTAGTACCTCGATCCTATAAGATCTTGACTTAAAATTTGAATGTGTCCATGTGACTTGGCCTTTTGTGCCATTATTATATTTAATTATAACTAAGGGTTATTAATGAAAAATCCTGAATGAAATACTTAACAAATTAACCAATATGGTTCTTTAATACCATGGTTAATAAGTTAATAAGATGACAAATCTATTATAAACCTCTAAGAAATCATTGTCATCATTTTATGTAGCAATCAAGCTACATGGCAGAATCTAAAGAAGTCAACAGTCATCCAAGGGAGAATCATGATACTACTAGGATCAACGTAACTGGTGCGGAACTTCAAGCATTGATTGATAATGCTGTTACCAAGGCCATAGATAGACAGTTTAATGAGTCAAGTGGTACTCGAAGCAGGACCTTATCAGTACCCCATTCTAAACCTAAGACTCACTCTGAGGCTCCTAGTAAGCCACCTCCTAAACATGATGGATCAAGGAGGGATGACGATCATCACTCCTCAAATCAGCATAGTGTTCCGTCGAAGAAGATTGAGCTCAAACAAGAAGCACGTGGCAAGTCCTGTACATATAAGTATTTCGTCTCCTGCAAGCCTAGAGACTTCACAAGGGAGAAAGGAGCCGTCGATTGTATGACTTGGCTCGATGAAATGGACATCGTGGTTGATATCAGTGGTTGCGCTGATAGGGACGTTGTGAAGTTTGTATCTCAATCATTTAAAGGAGAAGCGCTAGCTTGGTGGAGGTCTCTGATCCAAGTTACTGGAAAAGTCCATTTGTATGGTATGTCTTGGGAGCAGTTTGTTACTCTCATCAAAGAAAATTACTGCCCTCAACATGAGGTTGAGAAGATCAAGACCGACTTCCTGACATTGGTTATGAAGAATTTAGACTGTCAGGCACACCTTACGAGTTTTAATACCATGTCTCGATTGGTTCCATACTTGGTGACACCGGAACCAAAATGGATTGCCCATTTCATTGGGGGTTTAGCCCCGGAGATCAAAGCAAGCGTGAAGGCATACCGACCTACTACCTTTAGGTCTATAGCTGATTTATCCTTGTCTCTCACCCTTGATGCGGTCAGGCAGAGATCGCTGAGAAATTCTGATATTGTAAAGAGGAAACATGAGGATGAAAACTCACACTATTCAGAAAAGAAGCACAAAGGGAACTCTGACCACAGGAAGAGTTCAGGGTTCAAGAAAGCTAACCAACAGTCGGGCGAGAAGCCCAAATGCAAAATCTGTAAGAAACGCCATTTGGGGAGGTGCAGATACGAGTCAAAATCCCAATCACAGCCGACGGCTTGTGGGATTTGTAAGTCAAGTGAGCACAAGACGATAGAGTGTAAGAAGATAAAGGATGCAACGTGCTATAACTGTAATGAGAAAGGGCACATCAAGACCAATTGCCCTAAGTATGCCAAAAAGCCTGAAGAAGTCAAAAAGAACAATGCAAGGGTCTTTCGAATGGATGCACGAGAAGCCGTCCAGGATGATAATGTGATAACAGGTACCTTCCTTATAAATGATGTTTATGCAAGGGTGTTATTTGATTCGGATGCGGATAAGTCATTTATAGATGATAAGTTTTGTAAGTTGTTGAATTTACCTGTTAAAACCCTAAGCGTGAAATATGAAGTAGAGTTGGCCGATGGTACCTTAGAAACTGCCTCAACTGTGCTAGATGGATGTTTTATATCCATTAGGAACCACTCCTTTCTGTTATCCTTGCTTCCTTTGAAATTAGCTGGTTTCGACATAGTGATAGGCATGGATTGGTTATCTCATAACCAAGCCCAGATTGTTTGTGACAAGAAACAAGTGGTGATCAAGACTCCGTATGGTGAGCCACTTACCATACAAGGAGATACTCAGTATGGGTTTCCTAAGCAAGTGTCTGTGCTTAAGGCATCAAGGTGTATGAAGAAAGGTTGTGTCACTTATATGGCACAAGTGACTATTGATGAGCCAAAACCCAAGATTGAAGACATCCCTATCATTTCTAAATACCCTAATGTATTTCCTGAAGAACTAACTGGTTTACCCCCAGATAGGCAAGTGGAGTTTAGAATTGACATTATACCTGGAGCAGCACCTGTTGCAAGAGGACCTTACCGGTTAGCCCCAACTGAGATGAAGGAGTTGAGAACTCAATTGGATGATTTGTTGGCAAAAGGATTTATTAGACCTAGCTCATCTCCCTGGGGAGCACCAATTATGTTTGTAAAGAAGAAAGATGGATCGATGCGTCTATGCATCGATTATCGTGAGCTTAACAAGGTCACTATAAAGAACATATATCCATTGCCCATGATCGACGATCTATTCAATCAACTGCAGGGGGCAAGTTACTTCTCCAAGATTGACTTAAGGTCAGGATATCATCAGCTGAAGGTTAGAGATGAAGATGTGCACAAGACTGCATTTAGAACTCGCTATGGTCACTATGAGTTCTTGGTGATGCCTTTTGGGCTCACTAATGCACCAGCAGCATTCATGGACCTCATGAATCGCATTTGCAAACCCTACTTGGACAAGTTTGTCATCGTCTTCATTGATGACATCCTCATTTATTCAAAGAATCAAGCTGATCATGAGAAGCATCTTCGTTGTATTCTTAAACTTCTTCAACAAGAAAAGCTTTACGCCAAGTTTTCAAAGTGTGAATTTCGGCTTCGTGAAGTCCAATTTCTTGGACACAAGGTTAGTGAGCGTGGAATCCAGGTAGACCCCACTACGATTGAAGCTATCATGAATTGGCAAGAGCCGAAGACGCCCACAGAGATTCGCAGCTTCTTAGGCCTGGCAGGATACTACAGGCGTTTTATTGAAAACTTTTCAAGGATTGCTGCACCCCTAACTTCTTTAACTCGCAAAAATATTAAGTTTGATTGGGGTCCTAAGCAACAAGAATCCTTCGATATTCTTAAACAGAAGTTAAGCAATGCTCTTGTATTGACATTGCCTGAAGGAATTGAAGAATTTGTGGTTTACTGTGATGCATCGCACACTGGCATGGGATGTGTGCTAATGCAGAAAGGTAAAGTTATTGCATACGCTTCCCGACAATTAAAAGTACACGAGAAGAATTACACCACCCATGATTTGGAGTTGGGTGCCGTTGTGTTTGCACTGAAACTTTGGAGGCATTATTTATATGGTACCAAGTGTGTGATCTATTCTGATCACAAGAGTCTTCAACATCTGTTTAACCAGAAGGATCTGAACATGAGGCAGCGACGATGGATGGAGACACTGAATGATTATGATTGTGAAATCCGATACCATCCAGGTAAGGCGAATGTGGTCGTCGATGCTTTGAGCATAAAGGAAAGGGTTAAGCCCATTAGAATCAATGCCAAGAGCATTGAATTGAAGAGCAGCTTGAATGAAAGATTGTTAGCCGCTCAGAAGGAAGCCGTGTTAGAAGCCAACTATCCGAATGAAAAGTTGGGGGTAACTGCTGAACAATTATCATATGGTAAGGACGGAATCCTAAGATTGAACGGACGGATATGGGTTCCAATCTATGGAGGACTTCAGGATGTTATCCTTCAAGAAGCCCATAGTTCTAAGTATTCTATTCATCCTGTAAGTGATAAGATGTACCAGGATTTAAAGGCAAATTATTGGTGGATAGGTTTGAAGAAGTCTATAGCCACCTATGTGGCCAAATGTCTGACATGTTCTCAAGTTAAAGTAGAACACCAGAAGCCGTCAGGGTTGCTACAACAGCCTGAACTTCCCACCTGGATATGGGAAATGGTGACTATGGATTTTATCACCAAGTTGCCAAAAACAAAGCGAGGAAATGATACTATTTGGGTTATAGTGGACAGACTGACTAAGTCAGCCCACTTCTTACCTATTAAGGAAACACACAGCTCAGATAAGTTAGCTCAGCTGTACGTGGATGAGATTGTATCTCTCCACAGAGTGCCAGTGTCTATCATCTCTGATAGAGATACGAGGTATACATCGCATTTCTCGAAAAGTTTTCAACAATCCCTAGGCACTCGATTGAACTCCAGCACAGCATATCATCCTCAGAAAGATGGTCAGAGCGAGCGTACTATTCAAACACTCGAAGATATGCTACGAGCCTGTGTTATTGACTTAGGAGGAAGTTGGGATGATCATCTTCCTTTGATTGAATTTTCATACAATAATAGTTATCATTTCAGTATTCAAGCTGCACCTTTTGAAGCTCTGTATGGAAGAAAGTGCAGAACGCCCGTTTGTTGGGCAGAAGTTGGAGATGTCTAACTAACAGGACCTGATATAGTCCTGGAGATGACAGATAAGATTGTTCAGATACGGGATCGTCTCAAAGCTGCCAGGGGTAATGCGATTTGGCAAGAAAGGCAAGTTAAGCTTATAAGTTAACCTCTAAAATTCGAGGTTGGTGACAAAGTGTTACTGAAAGTGTCACCCTCGAAAGGGGTAATGCGATTTGGCAAGAAAGGCAAGTTAAGCTCAAGATATATAGGACCATTCAAGATCATCGAATGTGTCGAAACAGTGGCTTATAAGTTAAATTTTCCTGAAGAGCTCAGTGGTATTCATAATGTATTCCACATCTGCAATCTGAAGAAATGTCTAGCTGGTGAATCACTAGTCATACCACATACGGATGTGCACATAGATGAGAGCCTGAAGTTCATTGAGAAACCTTTGTCGATTGAGGATCGACAGGTTAAGAAGCTTCGAAGGAAGCAGGTACCAATTGTAAAGGTTAAATGGGATGCCCGTAGAGGTCCCGAGTACACGTGGGAGGTAGATTCTACAATGAAAGAGAAGTACCCTCATTTATTTTAGTAAATCTCGAGGTCGATATTTCTTTTAAGGGGGTGAGGATGTAACACCTCGTAAATTCATGTCCAATATAATAAAGACACGTGTCATGGACTTTAAACGTGTAACGAATTGAATATGAGGGACTAAAGTTGACAAACGAAGAAAATATATGTATATAAGGATTCAAAGTGTCAACATTTGATAATTATACCTTTTAATAACCCTACACGATGTTTATACCCTTAAACGAATGAATCATGAAGCGTATGAAACCATTTGTGGAAGAAAGTGAAAGTTTACAAGACGCGAGGGTTAAAAGTGTCAACATGTTTAAGTTATACCTCTGAGTGACCTTTTAGCGAACCCGGAGCCTTGTAACGATTAATTATACTCCCAAGAATAAGTGATAAAAATTTCACAAGGTTTCGATATCGTATGAGGAAGATACGTTAACTTTCGTAATTAAGGGGTTAAAAGTGTCAACAAAGCAAAACTTGTGTTTTCAATTATCGTTTAACGAAACTGGACCTAACAATGATTGGTTATGTCTTATGGATCATAAAAATATAAATTATATGGGTTAAACGTGCTTGGAATGAAAGATATTGCGTTCTAAAAGGTTCAGGGGGTGAAAATAGCAAGTTTGAAACTTGTTTTGCTGGTCACCATGGTGGTGGCGTCGCGCCACAGGGGAGGCCCTCTTCCGTCGCGTGACGCGATGGCATGCTAGATCAGCAAATGTTGTTTTAACGTGGCAACTTGCATGTTTTGCTAAATTCCGCGAGTTTGCCACCCTCTAGCTGCTATAAACACGTCCCTTGACACTTGTTTTCATCTCTAAGATTGCCACAACACCTGCATCAATCTCCATGATCTCTCCATGGCTATAAATAAGCCCATTGTTGCACTTTGTGAACTCACACTTTCACATTTCCTTGTTCTAACTCTCTGGAGCATTCTTGGCACTTAAGAAGCCTTTTCTCTGTTCTAATCTCGTGCTAAGGACCATTGTAAGTCATCTTAGCTTCTGTAATTATGTTTTATTAGTTTAATGGCCTAAACTCAAACCCGTCGTAATTAAGGTTTGACTTAGTGATTAATCACTAATGGTCCAGTCAATTCTCGAATTAAAAGTACCTATGAGTTGGTAATTAAAATAAGAACATGTCTAAGCATGTTCAACCCGACAATTTTCAGTTTAGACTCGGTTCGGAACCGAAAATCGCAAAAGTAGACTTTTGCTTTGACTTTCAGTTCTGACCCAATGTAGCATATTTTATAAATGCCTTAGAGCTCTATTAGGACCAGGTTATAGGTTAGTGTAACCCTCTGAGGTTATACAACCTGGTTCCTTAGTTATCCGATTCCTTTGCAAGTTTCCGTTATATGCCTAAATGTTGACCATTATGCCCTTTTGACCTTAAAACGAGATTTTTGAAAATGTGAGAGAACAAAAACCTTTATTACTGATTTATAAATAAACTTGTCCTAAAAATTTGACATCAGTTTGAGGTCTAGATTAGGAGTTATGCTCAATAGCGTAATTAGAAGGCTTTTTATTAATTAAATGGCGTAATTAGCATAAAGCCTATCTAAACCCAAATTTTAATACCAAACTTTTTACCCACTGATTTAATATAATATTTTGGGATTTTTGAAGATTTTTATTTATTTTTAAGCTGAACATAACATAGGGTTCTTGCTATAATTCGGTAATTGTCGGTTATACTCTTTTCTTGAATAAAATGAGTTTTACATAATATTTTGATACCAAACTTTTTGCCACTGATTTTATATGATAAATAAAATATTTTGAACCTTATAAACTGATCAAAAACTTAGATTTTCTATTTAAACCCGAAAATCGCTTAAAACCGACTTTTACGCGTTTTAAGCGCATAGTATGAGTTAAAACTATTTTTAACATATAAGACTTAATACCTACTGATGTTTTAAGTAAATTTTTATAATTAAACAGTAAGCAAAAGTTTTGAACTCAGAATTCTAATTTTGACCTTTAAAGCTTATGTGAAATTACCAAAATGCCCCTACGGTGCATAGTTTGGTTATAAAAGATAAATTTCACATATATGCAATACCCTACTGTTATGACTTATAAAAATAAATGTTTTTACTGATTATATCAGACCTGAAACTCAGATTAATATGTAAACTCTTTTATAAGCTTTAAAATGACCAAAATACCCCTACGGGGCATAACTTGAGTTTAAATCCATTCTGGGCATAATGGAAGGTATCTTACTGATATCACAACATATTTAAGGCATATTAACGTAGGAAACCTGTTCATGACTCATTTGGTTACCCGTTACGCATTTTTCGCGTTCGGTACGGTTTATGTAACTAGTTTGCATAAATTAGCCGAAACTGGTCAAACCTTATCATTTTTATCTCAAAATCTAGAATGTGTTTAGTTTACCCATATTATACAAGTATACAAACTTGTCGGGTCTAAACCACATTCTATTCCGGTCTTCGCTTAATCGTGCGTTTCGGACCGTGTATCTTCCTTTAAAACTAACCGGTCTAAGTTTAGAATTAATTAAGACCCGTTAGGAATCTAATAGGTTATTAAAACCTTCGTTCCAGATTAGGAGACCAGTAAAAGATACTTGCACTCGCTGACTGTGATATATACTTGCTCAGGTAAATACTTTTAACTTATTTTCCCTTATATGGGCTTGGGGTACGGTATATAAAATACCGCTTGGTCGGGCATTGAATTTTTAATCATATAAAGGTTAATTTATTAAGATGACCCGTTTAAACTGTTTTGTTTGCTTAAAGCCTTTGGGGGGTTAATGACCATGTCCCGGATATCCTTGGCATCATTCATTGAAATGGTCACGACCTAAGCACGGGGTGTAGGCATACACCTGCCGGTGCAGATATATAAAAAGGTATAACCGACGGATTGAGAATAACTCACCGCGGGATTATATCATGTGGTGTGTCTATTAATCTTTAACCCGGTATTCAGCCCGGGGTACTGAACGTATAACAAACATGTAATTCTTTTACAGGTTTATATTTAAATAATTATCCCAAGTTATAAAAGATTATTTTGTGCCTTGTGCATTCAAATCAATTTTCTTAAACATTTTCAAAATGAGTCGGTTAATTGTATTTACCAGTGTAAACTGACGTATTTTCCAAAAAGGCTAAGTGCAGGTACTAAACGGAATAGGCTGGCTACTCCTAGCATCAATAAAGAGTCTTGCAAGCTTAGATGTTATAAATCTGCTGAACAATATTTCTTTTTAACTTTGATCCGCCTGTGGATCCTTTACAACCGTTTTGTAATAAATGATATTACTTTCATTCGGTTTGTAATGATTTTATCTTTCGACTTCCGCTGTGTATATAAACTGTGATAAATTGTCTATGATGATATCAACTACGTCACGATACTCCCCACCGGGCCCACCGGTAATACGTGGAAATATCGGGGTGTGACACGACGTTTATGTTTTATCGTTACATTCAAGATTTTCTTATTTTTATCTTCATTTTGAACCTGTCACGGAACGTGGGTGATAACCCTCTAGAACTCAATTTTGAATCAAATTTAATCATAAGTAAATGATTATGTTTAAAGTAACCAAATTTTGTTGAAGACCATAGAACTCAACTATTTAGATCATTTCCATTATACAATGATATAGACATGACATTTTTAACCTAGAGCTCAACTATTTAGATCATTTCCGTTATAAAATGATATACATATGACATTTTTAACCTATAAATTAAACATCAAACTTTACAATAATTGTTTTTGTATATATTCGACTTCAAATCGTGAGTTCATGACACATATTAGATGTTGATCACTTATATCATAGTGCTCAAACTCACATGATACCCTTTTGCCATCGAAGATGCTCATACATGATAAACATGTTTCAATTGAATGCTAAAAGAAATTTAAAAAAATTGAATCAACCGTAACAATTTTACAATTTCAAATTGTATCACATTGTAACAACTTAGGCTTCAGGGTGCGGTGTGGCGCCCCCATTCAAATGGAGAGTTTTTATTTGGTGAGTGAAAAATGACGCCCATACTATTCTCGCGCCCTCCAACATACTCACGAGAGCCCTTTTGCAGCCCCTTTAACGCCCCTAAAACAGTGTTAGGACTTTAAAAGTTGATTTGGCGAAGGACATGAATCCACACCACTCAACCTTAAAAACCAAATTGTTTCTATCTAGTTTTGCAATTTGTGGATAGAAACATATATAATTACGTGTATCCAACAAATAATGACATCATATAGTTTGGAATCTCGTGTAATAATTGCACCACTCTCTTTTTCTAACCTTACATCATCGTTTTTCTATGCCTACATGATGCATGTATTTGTTCATACATTGAAACAAACCGCTTCACACTCTTTTTCTATCGTACTATCAACTATGGGACATTAATAAAACCAAAATTTTCCCTTTTCTTGTTATTATCAACTATGGTATATTATTAAAACCAAAATTTTCCTTTTTCTTTTTATACTTATCAAAGACATATACATGATTGCAATAAAGTAAAGGTCGTATTTTTGGGTTGTAAATGTGGATTTGAATGTCTTAATACATTGATGTAATAGTTTTCAAAGCAACTTACAATAATGATATATAGTATGGTTTTCTATCAATATCTCTATTTTTAACTATTAATGATGCTATTGTTTCTCACTATTATTTAAAGGATTATTCAAAATTGTTATGAGTTTAACTTTTACAATTTAAATACAAATTTCAAAACTTTAAAACCATGAATTTAGAAGATGGATACATTATTTGAAATAAATAGCCTTTTTAAGAAAATTGATAATTAAAAACATTTCTTGTTAAAAGCTTGTAGGTTGTAAAAACTAAAAAGGTAAGTAAAAGTTATAGAGTAAGTGGTATACAACACATCAAAACAAAAATATATGTACGGGTGAATATTAACTAGTTTATGAATATTAACAATGTTTAAAATTTTACAACCCTTTTAACACTCTTTAAGATTTTTTAACTTTTGGTTGACAACAATACATAAGAAGTTTAAAGATAGAAAAATATCATCAAATGAATACAACAAAATATAAGACCACCCGTAGTTGGTTTTTTTGACGTTTTTTCCAAAAAAAAAAGCCCAAACTTGTCCTTCAACCGCCCCCATAGGCGTTTTTCTTGATAAATTGGGTTGGGGCGTTCCAAATCAAACGCTGGGTCGAGATATGTTGGGCCAATCAAACTGCTCCAAATCAAATATCATTAGTTTTAACTAAAAAACAAAAAAACAAAAATTGGGTAATCATTGGATGGTGCATTATTGGACATTATACCGGTACATCTATTTTAAACAAATGTTTCATTGCTAACTGGACTGTCACATGCGGATCATGCCCACCCAAGGATGAGGTATTATATTCCTTCACCACTACTCATGATATATGTCTTTTAAGTAAATTAATCTTTACCTGTTATTTTAACCAAGTGCTTGTATTCACTGAAATCGTATCTTCAATCTATACTGTCACTACAACTTCTTACTAATAAAGTATTGATCACACATTCTCTTATTATTATCGGCACTGATTACAAAATTAGCTTTCCAAAGTTGTTAGCAACCATCATTCTTTTTTTATACAAGTGTAAAATTTACATCCAAGAGTTTTATTTTGTCTTCTTTTGTAACTTTCTTTTTTATATTTTTTTTTATTGAATGGTGAACTTCATGTATAAGGTTACTACACTCTTCAAATTGAAAAGCCTCCTATTGGCCCACTCCGTCCAGGCTATGTTATATTAACCGGGCCCACGTTGGTTTCAAAGTTTAGCTTTTTTGGGCGTTCTCCCGGAAAACCATACCGCTGGCTGGCACTTGATAGTCGTTGCGCCATCACAAGAACAAAACTCTCTAGCGTAACACAGGGTGGAACGAAAACCGAGTTGGGCTCGGGAATCGAACTGACAAGCAATGTTTTCAGGACCGGAACGGAGGTCGACCCGGTCTCTTTACGGGGTCAAAGGTCGGACCGGTCCAACCGGATTTAAGACCCAGATTACGTCATAAAATATATAAAAATATATATAAAATATAGAGATCACTTTGAGCTCGAAAAGTGAAGCTCGGGCTCGTTCACTATACAAGTTTATAAGGGGTAAATTTGCAACAAAATATAACTTTAAACTAAATTTGCAACAACATATAATTAAAGGACTATTTGAGTTAACAATCTTAAAACCTAATATATAAGCATGAAATGCCAACTTATGAGGGTCTTTTATGAAAGAAACCCGGTGGAATATTAGCACAATGAAAATCCAAGTGTAACAACCTAAAACATGTATAAAATCAAGTGTGAACTACGAATAGTTGGTGAGCAACATAGGTGTAATATAGATACTAGTTAACAAAGTTTAACAATTCACATGTCATGACATTATCAAAAGAAAACTTGTGAAAATAAGCGTGGAAACGCAAAGTGCACAAATCACTCAACAGATATGAAAAAATAGATTGCACCAATCACTCCTAATGGATAGTTTGTCATCCTTAGGTCAATGTGGGGATGGATAGTATGTTGTTTCAATCATCCCTAGATCAATACGAGGACGACTTTGTCAACCTATTGTGCTATAATCTACTATAATTGGAATCTGAAATTGGTAATTGGTAATAGTTAAACAAAAATATTTAAGACAAGTAGCATAATGTATAATACACAAGACATAGTTGTGAGTTGTAATAGTTCAAACAAATAATTGAAAGTGTATATAGATGCATGTTTCACTACGGAAGTTAAAAATGAAAAAAAGAGGCTATGTACTCACCTTAGGTGGCGAAACGATCACACAAAATTGTAAGTCATGAGGTTGTTGGGAGAATTCCCAAGTGTTACCTTAAAATGTTCAAGTGATAAAGTTTAATAAATTGAACTTAGATCGAAAGCTAAGGTATGCTAGGATTATAGGCAATTGGAGATTCTAGATTGAATTTAGGAATAATGAGGGATTTGATTTAAGGTTATAAGTGTAGAAGTTAATTATTTAGGGAGAGAATCAAATAGAAAGTATAGTTTGACTAGGAAGGATAGAAACCAATAGGGTTATGACATTTGACAAAATTTAAAAATAAAGAGGAATTGTATTTTAGTCAATTTTATCCAATATTCTCTTTTCTCTTTCCCTGAACTTCAAAACCCATCATCTTCAACCTTTTCTTCACTTTCGATATCAATAATCTCTACATTATACTGTGTTTTTCATCATCAATCAATGATTCAAACACCCAATCAACGTGTTCTTAAACTTTTTTGAAGAAACCCAATTTAATTTCATAAAATATCTCATTTTTTTCCCGTGAGTTGAAACGAATCACTCGATTCGTTCGATTCGATCGCTTATAAGTGTTTTTAGCATTCAAATTTCGTCAATCGTTGAAGAAATCTGAACAAATCGTCTTCGATCTATGTAAGAAAAATTTGAATTGCATTTTTACGATCTGAGTTTTTGAATTGAGTCATTGCGTTTTACAAATGAATGAAAAAACATTTTTTTTTGTATTTTCAGTCAATTGCATTTTAGAAACAACACATTTTATTATGTTTATTGTCTATTGCGTTTTAGGAAAAATACATTTATTTGTGTTTTTTGTACATTGCCTTTTAGGTAAAACACATTTTATGTGTTTTTTGTCCATTACGTTTTAGGTAAAACACATTTTTATGTGTTTTTAGTCAATTGTGTTTTATAATAAACACATTCTTTTGTGTTTTTAGTACATTGTGTTTTAGAAAAAAAAAATTATTTGTGTTTCTAGTCAATTACGTTTTAGAATAAACACTTCTTTTGTGTTTTTTATTACATTACGTTTTAGAAAAAAAAAAAAAAAAAAAAAAACACATTTCTTTATATTTTTAATCCATTACGTTTTTTTTAAAAAAAAGACTTCTTTTTTAGTCCAATGTGTTTTAGAAAAAAGATATTTCTTTGTGTTTTTAGTCAATTGCGTTTTAGAAAAAAAAAAAAGACAATTTTTTTGTGTTTTTAGGTCATTGCGTTTAAAAAAGACATTTTTTTGTGTTTTCTGGCCATTGCATTTATAGAAATAAGACATTTCTTTGTGTTTTTAGGCCATTGCGTTTTAGAAAAAAAAAAACATTTATTTGTGTTTTTAGTCCGTTGCCTGTTACAAAAAATAGACATTTCTTGGTGTTTTTCAGCCATTGCGTTTTAGAAATAACACATTTCTTTTGTGTTTTTTTTTGTCTATTGCGTTTTAGAAACAATACATTTCTTTGTATTTTTTTGTCAATTGCGTTTTAGAAAAAAAAATGTCATTTTTATGCTTTTTGTCCATTGCGTTTTATGCATCTGAGTTTTCGATTTTTTTTCAAAAATATAGCAATAGTATACTCATGTTAAAGATACAAAACGCTCATTTTTTTATACAATTTTTATAAAAAAAAATAATGTCGTATGAAATATTTAGTAACGTTTAAAAAACGGGGGAATTGGAGGAGAGATAAACTATTGTTTTGGATTGACTGGAATACCCTTACACAAACTCACACACCAACTCTTTTTTATATCAATTATACTCATTTAATCCAAGCTCTTGATTAATCAATTGATGGTAACGATTACTTTCTAGCATTCTTAGTCAAAGTAAACTTCCTTGTATATCATGACTCATAAAATATAACTGTTTCAAATTTTAAAATTCTTAAAGTTATTAAAAAATTAATTTAGAATAATTTAAATTGTTAGAATCGAAAATTTCATATTTGCAATAACAATAAATTGATGGAGATGGAGATGGTCTCACCATGGTTGTTATGGTCTCTCCATGGCTGTTTGAAGTCGTTTAAGTTATAAGTTATCACATGAAAAGTCGTGAAGACTACAAACAACATAAACATGGTTCGTCAAAACCAATCTAAATTTACCATTTTATAAAATTTACCAGGTAGCAGCACAGCTTGTTGTCTGTTTACCAACTATCTCGATGTAATAAGTTGTTTTATAAAATAAAAAGATTTTATAGTAGATTGGTGAAAATGATCTCTAAAATAGTTATATTAATTTCCACGTAGAATAACCCATTAACTAATATTATAGATGCAAAAAAGCTCAATACAAACTTCAATTATTGCTGAACACGAAAGTTATTAAAAAATAATACAATAGAAGAAAATAACACGTCTATACATATAAATTTGATCAAATTAGTTACGAAACTAGAATCTATATAATCTATGCGAGTTGTCGGATCCCTAATCAACCCTAACATGGTTAGCGAACAATCATAGGTTCATAGACAAAGCATATCATTATTCTTTACTAGCCGTTGTATGTGCACTTGTGTTTCCATTTCGGGATGACCAACTTAGTTGGTCAACTTTTCTCTAACTCAAAGTTCAGGCAACAAGTCGACATCAATGTGAAACGGGTGGAAGAGAATCAAACTACGATGTGCTTGGAAAGAGGCGCCAAGGGAAGCACTCCATTTAGGGTAATTTGTTCACTTCATTTCAAGAGATACATTCTCTTGTTAAGCATGAAGAAGAAATCAACAAAAACTAGCAAACAACAAAGACTTTACTTAATCAAACCTTTTCAAAGAATAAATGCCACCTTTATATATTTAAAGACTTGTAATCAGGGTTTGTTACATAATCATGATGGTCAAACAATATTTAATTAATTGTATTAATAAACCAAAAATATAAAATATATAATTTTTTGAAGTTGTTTTAAAGAAGGATCCTAGAAAAGTTGGAATTATTAATAAACCAAAAATATAAAATATATAATTTTTTGAAGTTGTTTTAAAGAAGGATCCTAGAAAAGTTGGAATTATTAATAAACCAAAAATATAAAATATATAATTTTTTGAAGTTGTTTTAAAGAAGGATCCTAGAAAAGTTGGAATAAATCTTGGTTAAATAAAAAATAATTAATTTTCTAGATTAAGGGTATAAAGGTAAAATTAACATTTTTAAATTTAGAAAGTCACATGCAATCCACATGCAAGTTCCCCCTTCTTTTTTAAACGTCAATAACTTTTTATACGTAACTCTCGTTTTTTAGAAAAATTACACCATAATAACGAGTGTTTTTTTTATATTTAATATGAGTACCATATTGTTATATTTATGTAGAGAAAAAAATTATGTTTCGATTAGATGTTTTAGTCCATCATGTTTTTTCTATGTTCATACAATGGTGTTTTAATTGTATTGTGATTCAAGACGTTGTGTTTTACAGTAAAACACCATTCAAAACTACGATGTGCAAAAAAAGACACTGCAACATAATATCTACAACATAGCACCATACGCAACTAATCAAACTGTAGAAAAGAAACAACTGGTATAAAAAACATCCTTCAACTTCAATAGTATACATCAAAACACCATGTACATATAAAAACACCATGGAAGGATTACACATGGTGTCATTAAATAAACTCGTATACTAAACGAAAATCACCCATGCTAAAAACACCAAACACTGTAACATCAAAGGGGCAAAAACCATATTCATCAGAAAACTAATCAGATTGAAATTCAAAATTCGAATTCCTAAAATAACTACCTAAATTCGGTTACATTTATTTAATCCTAAAATAACTACCTAAATTCGGTTACATTAATTTAATCCTTAATTAGAATTATTAGTACAATTACAATTATATCCTTGATATAATAAAATGGATAGGGAAAGATCTAATGGCTGGTATTCTTTCTTACCCTTCTCACACTTTTGGTCTTTTTTACAGGATCCTCTACCTTGTGAACATATCGATATAAATTTTATCAAAAACCGAGTTCCTTTAAAAAATACATTTTTTTAATTAACTTTTTTTTTTATAAAAATGCATTATCTTTGTTTGTCATTTTATTAACTATGTTTGATGAATATATATGTTTTTTTATTAAAAGATTTCTTATATTGTTGTTATTTATTTTGCTTTTAAAACAAATTGGTTTCAAATGAAAATATTAATTGAAACTATTTTTAACACATTTATGGATAAGTAATAAGCATAAAAATATATATTTAATATAAAATGTTTTAAAGGTTGGGTTGTGAATGTGAGTAGAAGGTTGAGGTAGGTTGGGTTGGGTTGTGTAGGTAGAAGAGAGAGAAATTAGTCTTTTATTAAAAGGTTGGGTTGGCGAAGATTGTGGATGAGCATAGCCTTATAAACTATTTACTAAAGTGGTACTTTTATTAATTTTGGGGTAAATTACTTTTTGATTCCATTTATTTTAGGGGTTTTAACTACTTGAATCTAAAATCAAAATGTTTAACACCATGAGTCCCTATAGCCACTTTTCTTAACCGTTTGAGTCCAAATTTCTAACACTGTTAGAATTTTTTGGTTAAGTATTATTAAATGACCAAAATACCGTTATAGTTAAAAAAAATAAAAAAGTAAATTATTATTAGATTTCTTTCTCTCATATATCTCTCTCCCTCTTATCTCTTTCTCTCTCTAAACATTCTGCACCCTTTATCTCTTTCATCTTTCTTTCTCTCTCTAGACCACCTGCATCCCCCACCATCACACTACCACCTTCACCACCACAGCCACAACCACCTCCGTCACCAACAGTGGTGAAGCTTGAGATTTTCGACCGGGTGGTCGAAAACGTATATACTAAAAAATTTCTATAAAACCGGGGGTCGAAAACGTATATACCCAAAAATTTCTACACGAAAACTACATACTCTCCACTACTGAGCGAAAAGTTCGGGGGTCGGCCACCCCCTCCCGCCCCCACTATGTTGCGCCCCTGGTCACCAACCACCACCACAACCACAAACCTCCAGCACAGTCACCACTGTCACCGTCGCATCACCACCACACCACCATCACCAACACCTACGTCGCACCACCACCATCACCACATCATCTTCATCGCCTCCATACCCAACACAAACCCTTGATCTCTTCATTCAAAAACTGCAATCAAACACACACCACACACAATACCAATCATCCTCAGTATTTGACCTAATCCGCCAGATTCAAAACTTTTCGATCTCAAACCACCGTTCAGCCTATTATTATACCGTTAATCTGTTCAATCGCATGTAAAAAGTTCAACAATTGCTTTTCTATTTGATGTTGCTTTTAGTTTAGATTTTGATCGGGGATAAAGTGTGTTACAAATGAAGCAATGATGGTGGAAAGTTAGTTGCAAATTTGGGTTCTTTGTTATTAATTTTGGGGTGTATGTAATTTGTATATGTGGATGGGTGTGATCATCTAGTAATCCATTTCGGTGAACTGATATCAGTTGTGAGTATAGTTTGTAGATGATCATAACCTTATTTTAGATCGTGAGTACAGTATGCTGTAAACTTGATATTCTTATGCTTGTTCTTGAATCTTGATTTCCCCTAATAAGACTTTAAGTGGTAGAAATGATGCCTGAATTTATGTAAGTGAATATCATATGCCGGTGGGTTGAGATAGGTATAGATAGGTGTGTTGATGCTTGACGCCTAGACCGAACTTAAGGATTTGGGTTAAATGATGAAAGGAATCAAGGGTCTTAATGCAGGACATGACACAAAAATTGTAGACTATAAGGGTATTTTGGTCATTTAACAATACTTAACCAAAAATTCTAACAGTGTGAGAAATTTGGACGCAAACGGTTAAGAAAAGTGGCTATAGGGACTCAGAGCGTTAAACATTTTGAGTTTGGACTCAAATGGTTAAAACCACTAAAACACAGGGACTCAAAAAGTAATTTACCCTTAATTTTGTTTACCCTACAAAATCAAAATTACCCAACAAGAACATTTTACAAAATTACCCTACAAGAACATTTTACAAAATTACCCTACAAGATCATAATTACCCTACAAGACCATTTGTATGGTAATTTTGATAATTACTTTACCATTAAATAATTACTCTACAAGATCAAAACGAGCTAAACACAAGCAAAGGTCTGCTCGGTTTGGATCGGTTCGTGAACAGCCCTAAGTCACTGAGTTTTTTTACCTTTTCACCATATTCATACGTTTTGTATAATAAGGATATTTGTATTTGATATTTTGTATATATGTAGAAGTGGTTGTTTAAGTGTACACACCAGTCATCTTTATATAATATATAAACTAAATTTAAATAGTAAATCATGAGAACTATGATAAGCGTTTCTAACTAAAGAGTGAAAACTATAATACGCACTTATATACAGTATTTAAAGCAACTAGTTGATTTTCCGACCCCGCGTTGCGGCAGGGATCCAATGTCTGCAAAACGCGTGCCGACAACGGCAAGCGGATACCGAATATTAAAACATAGATAAAAATGGTTTTTAAATAATCTAATATATAATAGTAGGACCCACACGTCCTACACGTTGAAAATTTGGTTGTTTTCGGTTCAGTTATAACGTTACTAACCCGTTAAAATATGGATGAGCTCGGTACCAGTAATGACACCGAAAGTACTGTTCCCAAAAATAATCAAAATTAGGTACGGGAACCGAAAATGCTCGGTACTATACAGTATGGTATTTGAAGGTAAAAATAAGTAAATACATGTATGGTGCTAGACCGGTGTCGAACCGTAAGTAACGATTCTGAAAACGCCAAAAGCTGGGTACCAAATTGGTACCGAAAAATGATTTGGTATAGTAAATTTGGTACCGATACGATACAGGTTTGATACAGGATTTGATACCATCTACTCATTAATAATTTAAATATCCAAGTTAATTTTACATGTTACAATTCATTCATTACAGAAAAAGACAAAAAAGAAAACAAAATAAGTTGTGTATATAAAACCTCATTTAAAGGAAATACAATTTACTTACCACGTGTATGAAAAGCAATCTAAACGGTGCAATTACTTGCGTTGCTATGTGGCATGAGCTCAAAGGTGATGTTAAGGATGAGCTCGGTACCGAAAACCCCCAAAAGTGGGTACCGGTACCGGTATTTGAGAGTAAAAAACGGTACCGAAAATGTCAAAAGTCGGTACCGGATTGGTATAGAAAATGTACCTGGTTTGGTAAATCTGATACCGGTACCATTTACTTTTTCCTACATAGTGTTACTGTTCATTGGGTTGTAATTTTAATACCACAAGTGTTACTGTTCATTTGGTTGTAATTTTAATATATCTATATTATATTATAATGCATGAGGGAGAGGTATTTTAAGATACCCAATAAATAAGAACTTTTCCCCCTTTTATTTGTATAAAGACCCCTAAAATGTGGGTAGTTTGGTCTTTTAAACACTATTTATTTTTTAGCCCTTAAACTTATTACACTTAAATCCCTGAGGTTTTAACAAAATTATAGATAATTAGTTACACTTTTCCCCCTCCACAACAAACTTATAATTCTTTTTCGTACTCTTGTCATATCTTTTAAACTATAATGTTTTAAAAAAATCCAAAGACAGTATGATGACCTACACATTTTTGTCAACATTTCGATAGTTTTCTTTGTCAGTATTGACGTGCGAATTAAAAGGTACAAGTAGATAATGCTTTAGTGTACAAGTAATTCAAACCCAATATACTTGGTCATGGTAACAAAATGTTTAATAACTAAAAAAATCACGTAAGTAAACACTATCAATGCCACAAAATCTTTATCCATGTTACAAAAGCAAAGAAACTTTGAAACGGTTCTTCAGTTTTTTTTTGCTCCAGTTTCAAATTTTAAATTCCCAAACAAACCCACCTGCCCTTTAATCTTCCGAAAGAGTAGCGAGAGATGAATGGTGGGTAACTAACTCCAACTTTGGTCACCGGTTAGGATTCTAGGTTTAGCGTCGGCTGTGTAATATGATCGGACCACAACATTCGAAGAGGGTGTTGTGACATGGGGCTAAAAACAGTGGTGTCTCCAGGTGCGGCGGATGTGGTCCGGTGGATATCTAGGATTCCAGCGAGAATTCCGGTAAACGTTTACAATCTGACGAATTTGAAGTTTTCCTATCAGAATCATAGTTGTTGTACCCAACCCAACTCCGTGTCACAAACCCAAACCCATCCCTCACCTCTCCCCTTGGTATTAACATAACCTTCACACATCAATCCATTTGCTAATTGATCACCTAATCATCATCGTTTATACATCTCTCATACGGATCTTCAGTTTTCCAAACCTAAAACCCTATAAGATTTCATCAAAAACCATACTGTTGTTAGCAACTCTTCTGCCCCAATTTAAATCGTATCATATTTTTTCCTAATTGATGCTTCAAATTTTGGATTTTCAGCGCTAAATGTTTTAGAGTTAATGCAATGGTGGTCTGTAAGTGCCGAAAGGTATGCTTATTTCCTATTAACTTATATACATTGACATGATGTGATTTTGTTCTTGAAAATTGTTCAATGTTTTCGATTTAGTGATTCTGAAGTTAGTACTCTTATTCTTAACCGGTAGAAGATTTATTCAGACAAAAGAACTTGATCCTCCAAGGTTTTTCTTATAACTTTGTATAGCATCTCCACTAGATCAGTATTTATGTATTTGTGTGTAGTTTATGTTGAATCAAAGATTAAAGTTTCCCTTTTGTACTTGGTGTTCATCTATTAGCCATTTCAATAAGGTCTTTTTTAGTTATTTACAGGGATGATCAAAAGCTATTGTCACTTTGGAGGGTTGTTTGAGCATATTTATTTTGTTACTTTGGATTGTAGGTGCTCAATAAATAATTAATAGTTTTGCCATGTGCCTTTGTTCCTATATAATTTTTCATTAAATGTCTTTTGTACTCTTGAACAGATTGTGTCTCCATTTCCTCCTCATGAGATTGGAAATAACTTTGTACAAACTACAAAGGGAGTCTGAAGATATTTTTGACATAAAGTTGATGAAAATGAGTTGGATCCCATATATCTCATTAGCAAAATGGTAGTGGTTTCTTTTATATGGAACTTCATATTTGATAACTTTTAGTTAATGATAATAGTTTTGTTGCTGGTTACATTAATATAATGTCACACCCCGATATTTTCACGTATTACCGGTGGGCCTGGTGGGGAGTATCGGGACGTAGTTGATATCATCATAGTCAAATAATCACAGTTCAGTGCACAGCGGAAGTCTAAAGTAAAATATTTTACAAATCGAGTGAAAGTAACATAAAATATTACATACGAATTGTAAGATGGATCCACAGGCGGATCTTAAAACGGAAACATAAACACTGTTCAATAGACTTTAGACGTTTAGAACTTGCAAGATTCCCTATTAACGCCCTGAGCTCCCAGCCAATTTACGTACAGTACCTGTCACTTAAGCTTTTTGGAAAATACGTCAGTTTACACTGGTAAATACAATTAACTGACTCTTTTGAAAATATTTATGAAAATTGATTTAAATGCACAAGGCACAAAAATTCATTTATAACTTGGGACAATTATATTAATAACAATCTTGTATCAGATTTACATGTTTGTCCAACATTTAGGGCCGATGATTATACAAACCGATCAAGATTAATCGACACACCACAAATATAACTCACAAGAAGTTACCTCACGAGTGAGTATATCTTTTACATACGCAACAGGAGGTGTTATGCCTACACCTTGTGCTTAAGTTGTGGCCATTTACACTTTTTAAATGAGCCAAGGATATCCAGGACACGGTCATTAACCCCCAATGTTATTTGTTATCAAGCAATACTGATTAAAACGGGATTACGCAATTTAATCATCTCCGATTAAAAGGTTTCTACACCCGACCAAGCGGTATTTTTATAATACCGTATCCCAAGCCCGTATAACGAAAAATAAGTTAAAAGTATTTATCTGAGCTTAAAATGCAATTTATACTTAGCCGTATATTCTAATCAGCAAGCACAAGTACCTCTACTGGGGCTCTCAATCTGGAACGAAGGTTTTATTAACCTATTAGATTCCTAACGGGTCTTATTTAAGTTGAAACTTAGACCGGTTAGTTTTCAGGAAAGGTTTACGGTTCAAAACGCAAGATTAAGCGTAGACCGCATTAGAATGTGATTTAGACCCGAAAAGTATAGAGACTTGTATAATATGGGTAAACTAAACACATTCTGAATTTTGAAGTGAAAATGATAAGGTTTGACCCGTTTCGGTTAATTTATGCAAACTAGTTACATAAATCGTACCGAACGCGAAAGATGCATAACGGGTAACCAAATGAGTCATGAACATGTTTCACAATTTCATATGCCTTAAATATATTGTGATATCAGTAAGATACCTTCCATTATGCCCAAAACGAATTTAAAATCAAATTAAGCCCCGAAAGGGTATTTTGGTCATTTTAAAGATTATACAAGATGTTAAATGATAATCTGAGGTTCTGGTCTTAAATAATCAGTAAAAATATTTATTTTATCAAGTTATATTAGTAAGATATCTCACATATGTGAAATTTACCATTCATGGCCAAACTATGCACCGTAGGGGCATTTTGGTCATTTCACATATGCTTTAAGGGTTAATTTTGGAAATCTGAGTTCAAAACCTTTATTTACTGTTAAAGTATAAAAAAAATTTCATAACATCAGTAGGTATCAAGCTTTAGGTGCCTAATATGGTTTTAAACCATACTATGCGCCTAAATCGCATAAAAGTCGGTATTTGACGATTATCGGTTTAAATAAGGAAATTTGAGATTTTGACCAGCCTTTACAGCTTAAAATAACTTATTTATTATATAAAATTAGTAGAAAAAGTTTTGACATGTAAAGGATGTATAAAACTCATTTTATTAGCAAAAAGGGCGTTATCGTCAATTACCAAGCCTATGCGAGAACTCCATGTTGTGATTATCTTAAAATTTAATAAAAATTTCCAAAAATCCCAAAATATTATATTACATCAGTAGGTAAAAGGTTTGATGTCAAAATTTGGGTTTAAATAGGCTTTATGCCGAAAATGCCGTTAAATTAATAAAAAGCTTTCAATTTACGCTATTGCGCATAACTCCCATTTTAGACCACGAACTGATGTGAAATTTTATGGACATATTTATAAATCGGTAATAAAGGTTTTTGTTCTCTCACATTTTCAAAAATCTTGTTTTAATATCAAAAGGGCATTATGGTCAACATTTAGGCATTAAACGGAAACATGCAATGAACTAGGATTTCTATGGAACCAAGTTGTATAACCTCATAGGGTTATACTAACCTATAATATGGTCCTAAAGGAATCCTAAGGCATATCTAAACTAAGTTAAATCGGTTCAGAACTGAAAGTTAAAGCAAAAGTCTACTTTTGCGACTTTCGGTTCCGAACCGAGCCTAAACTCAGAATTGTCGGGTTGAACATGCCTAGACATGTTCAATTAATATTTACCAAGTTATTAAAGTGACAAAACTGATTTTATTGCCTTTGCACCATTAGTTATGAATTTTGTTTAAAAACCGACTCGCTTGACTTTTATTTTAATTACTTTGACCCGACAATTAACTAAGCAAATGTGGTAATTAGGAGGTGCCCCTTTGAGGGTTTAATACCTACCTAATTACGATCACGAAGCCATGTTCGTTGCAAACAATGGCTTGACCATTTAAAATTCAAAGCGTTTATCGCAAACGCTTGACTATTCGGCTTTAAGAGCCAAATAATTGAACTAAGCACGAAAGGACACTTAAAAAGGGTCTAAGCAAGGATGGAATTGATCTAGAATGCTCAGTTATGAAGCACAAAAGCTCCAACTTAGAACAATTCAGATCAAGTGTGAAATGAGAGCAAGAACAAGTGGGTTTATATAGGATTTTGAGAACCATTAGGATCGTTTCTTGTAACCCGTGATTCAATCTGGACCGTATAAGTATTACCCATTGTTTTGGTAATCTATGGGTGCCCAAAACAGCCCCTAGATTGATTAAAAACCATCAAAAATACCAGAAACCATCTGCTGCACATGGAAAAATGGTTTTCAGCAGGTCTGATGGCTTACACGGCATGCGTAGACTCAGAGGGAGTCTTACGCGGCCCACCTACTACTCAGATCAGCAACAGACTTTTTTAAAAATTGCAGAAATGGTCCCTGTAAGCATATAAGGTCATGTTTGGCATGTTTAAGGCCCGTTAAGCCATTTCCAAGGCTCTACAATGATGCCTAAACATAGGGAACATAAAACATGCTCATAAATATGTAGGATGTCGGTTCGTTTGGTCGTTCGGTTGCGTTGTTCGGCTAATTACGACGAAACACGAACAGACGCGAAAAACGATCCAAATTACACGACGAATGGAATTTTATCATGCCAAACACTAAAATAAGATATTTTAGTGATTACGTAAATTTTTGGATGTCCGGATATATTCAGAACGTAAGATATGCGCGAAAATGCAAACTTGTGCACTTTTTGACGCTTTTAGTCCCTGTTGATCAAATAAGTTTATTTTTGCGCACCAAACACCTCTAAGCCTATTTCTAAGCTATGTAAAGGATATTTAGGGCATGTTTAACTTATGATCATATTCCGGAAGGTTTGATACCATACGAATCGATAGACTTTTGCAGTTTGACGCAATTAGTCCCTCTAATGCGCAAACTTGCGCATATCATCGTTTAATAGCATTGAAGCCTTATCTAATCCATATTAGGAATTCTTGGGAATATTATTAACATCACGATGCTTCGGGTTCGTAAAAAGGTCATTCAGAGGTATAATTAAACTTATTGACACTTTTAACCCCTTAAACTTGCAAAGTCGCGCGTAACGTCGCTTAAAGGCATAAAAACCTTAGACGGCCAATAATGGGCATTCCCGAGAGTATAATAAAATATTATGAAGCTACCGGTTTGTTAAAAGGTCACTCAGAGGTAAGAATTAACATGTTTACACTTTTAACCCTTCATTGCGCAAACTTTCAATTAATTATGTAAACGGCTACACTCGATCAACAAGTGGCTCATTTGTGAATATAAATACCGTACGGGGTTATTCAGAAACTTATTTTAGGTATGTAATACTTCCATTCCTTTCATAATCAAAGTTTTCGATTTTTCGAAAAATTAGTCCCTTAAATTCAATGTTTGACTTCATTAGGGTTTATTACACGTGTCAATACATCATTGGACGTGATTTTACGAGGTGTTACATCCTCACCCCCTTAAAAGAAATCTCGACCTCAAGATTTGATAAAATAATGGATGTACTTTCTGTCGGGCAATGGATTTAACTTCCACAACCTATTTGGGCCTCTAAGGGCATCCCAAATGACCTTTATGATAGGTTCATGTTTTCTTCCTTAGCTTCTAATCCCGCCGATCCTTATTTAATACTGGTTTTTCATCAAACCATAAATCTGCATATGATTATGTGATAATGCTTCTCGACTTATCGGCGAAACATATCCTTAAATCACTAGTGTGGGATACATTGATTTCCATCAAGCTCCTCAGGTAAGTTTTAACTTATAGTTTACCAGTCTTGATATATATTCAATTTCCTCGAATGATTCCATATATCAGAATTTAACTAGCCCGATATATTAAAATTTAGCACACCCTTCTTGGGGTGATACCTTCAATTGAACCTTATTCCTTATTAAGGACTTAAGAGGGTTGCGACTTTCATCAATCCTTGATTTTTCCGCCAATTACTGGCAACTTACAGATGATTACGAATTCGAATGGTCTTCTTCGTTGTTTCCAAGGTAATTTCAGGTCCTGCTAATACGGACTTTCCAAACTTCTGTCTAACAACAAATGTTTAACATCCAATTTATACAAGGTCTCCAAAAGAGTAGCCTTGATACTTACATAACAACTATTATAGAAAAACTTATTTAAGGTGAGATGGTTATTCTAACCACTGCTTAAAACCAAACTTAAGGAAGAGCTAATCCTCACAACTAGTCGAACAAATCGACGATCCTGGGCAGCTGATGGCGATTCTTAATTGTTGCCTAAATAGGGTTGCGGTAATCAATGCATAAGCAAAATGAACCGTCTTTCTTATTTAACAATACCGAACTCTCAGAATATTGAGTTAGGCTATATGAACCTCTATTTTAAAACTCACTTAATCAGAGTTTCGATTCTTCCAATGATGGTACTAGCCGTCCTGGAGATTTCATAATAATACAGCCCTAATTGGGATATAAATCTTAACTCTACTTACATTTCAGGAGGTAAACAGGGTAGTCCTTGGAGAAGATAATCAAGACACGAGGAGATTACAGAGATTTTCCAAATCTCAGGCTCTGGTTCATTTATTATTGCCTGTGTCAGATAAGTGACACATTTATGTTACGAGTCCACAGATTCCTTAATCAAAGACACTTACTTGGACAATTCCATTCTGGATATCTTCTTTGAATACCATTAGTTGACTTTAGTACCATATGACCATCGGAATATCTTTGTGGTTCCATGCATTAAACCTCCATACTGATCAGGCATGGAAGCAATCTATGGCGCTTTTATCATACCGTCTGGTATTCGCAATCGATAGAGATTAAAGAGATATCAACTACATATGCTGACGTACTTCATCTGGAGAGAGGGTACACTAGAATTTTATGACTGAAGATTTCTGACAGGAACAGAAGAAATGGTTCTTATGATTTCCCCCTGTAAGTTTTACCTTACACTTAATATCTAGGGCTTTTATGGAAGATTTTAAAAGTTTGCTATACTTACAATTTTTGAAGGATTTATTGGTACCCGAATCAAAACAGAACTCTTAGCATTTATATTACTGATAAATGATAAGGAATGTACCTGGTGTCATTATTGATATGAACTATCTCAGGCATTTTAAGCGCTTTCATTCTTAGGCTTTCTATCCTTAGCCGCACCTCCATTGGCATATTTAGGGCACGTAGTCTTGACGTGGCCTTTCTCGTTACAGCCGTAGCAGACTGCATCATTTATATCCTTGCAATCCAACGTTTTATGCCCGCTTGATTTGCAGATCCCATAAGGTAGAGGTTGAGATTCAAATCTGCATTTCCCGTAATGGCGCTTCTTGCAGGTCTTGCATACAGGTTTCTTGTCGGACTTTTGTTTGTTCTTTTTAAGCTCAAGCTTGCTCTTTTTCTTAGAAATATGGGAGTTATCTTCCTCCCTTTTCCTTTTTAGTTCATTTCTTGCATCTGAGGTATGAACAAGATCCTTCTCGTGAGTAAGGGAGTGTAGTCTTAAATGGGATTTGGAGCAACTAGCATTGGGCTCTTTGAACTTTTTCACGACCTTTCTCACAGCTTTTCCAACAGCTGCGTCTATCATAGTTTGGAGAACAACTTTGTCAATTCTGAGGTTCACAATTGTAGCATCATTAGCATGTGTCGCATCATCAATGGCGCGATTGACGGTTGTCTTATCCGAGTTTGTCATACTCGAGACTTGGTTCCTAACACCAAATGAAACAATTTCTTAGTTGCAATCCAACAACCGCTATTCATCATCCTGATAACCTAACATATACTAACCATGGTATCAATAAACCATACAGGCTAATATAGTACGAACATTCTTAATGAATGTTATTTAAATATATCAATTATATTTAGCCTAGGCCATATAAAGACCATTATTAGCATTTAAGGTTTGGACCTAACCCATCACCTTTTTGACAGGGGATCAAATTGTCACATCTGTCTTTATCATACTGATGCTTTTGGATAGCTTGAAAGCTTATCATAAGGATATCAGAAAAGAGTGATTCCTAATAGATGTAAAGCATCCATCTAAGATTGTTGAAGCGGTCTCTAAAGTATCATCGGCCAATTTCTACCTCACGTTATATGTCTAGAGTCCTAATCAGGCGGAGACAACAGTTTACAACATTTATTGTCCACAATAGACTTATCTGTGTCAGAATCAAACAAATTCCCACATAAACATCATTGATAAGGAAAGGTACCTGTTATGATGTTATCATTTTGTACTGCCTCCTGGGTTTTCATCTGGAAGACTCACGCGTTTGTTTCCTTGGCCTCTTCAGGCTTCTTTATAAGTTTTGGGCAGTTGGTTTTGATGTGCCCTTCCTCGTTACAGTTGTAACAAGTCGCGTTCTTCAACTCCTTGCAGTCTAAAGTCTTGTGACCCTTGGTCTTGCAAATTCCACACAGTTCAGCACGTGGGTTAATCGTACATTTTCCAGAATGTTGCTTTCTACAATTACTGCATTTGGGTCTGTTATTAGACTGAATCGAGTTTTTCCTGAACTCGGAATCTTTCTTGTGCTCAGAACTTCCCTTTTTCTTCTTGTCAGATCGGTGAGAGCTTTCCTCCTCTACTTTCCTTTTTCCCTCGCCAGAGGTCTTAACAGACTTATTCCTGATTGCATCTAAAGTGAGAGATAAGGATAAGTCCACCACGGACCTATATGTGATAGGCCTAGATGCTTTAACATTCCCCTTTATCACTGGCGCTGGGCCTCCAATAAAACATGCTATGCGTTTAGGTTCAGGGGTGACTAAATAGGGAACTAGGCGGGACATAGTGTTGAAACTTGTCACGTATGCCTGACAATCTAAATCTTTCATGACCAGAGTCAAGAAGTCTGTTTCTATCCTTTTTACCTCATGCTGAGGACAGAAATTTTCCTTGATCAGTGCAACAAATTGATCCCAAGACAAGTTATACAATAGGATCTTCCCAGTGGCTTGGACCAATGATCTCCGCCATGCCAACGCTTCTCCTTTGAATGATTGTGAAACAAACTTCACAATATCCTGCTCTGCACAACCACTGATGTCTACTACTGTGTCCATCTCATCCAGCCATGTCATACAATCGATGCCTCCTTTTTCTCCAGTGAAGTCCCTTGCTTTGCAAGCGACAAAGTATTTATAAGAGTAGGTCTTAACATGTGGCTCCTGATTGAGCACAATTTGTCTGGATGGATCACTTCTCTGATTCGACGAATGATGAGAATCATCCTTATGAGATATATGTGTCTTAGAAGGTGGCTCCGTATGAGGTGCAGACTGATTCCTGGTGTGAGCACCACTTGATTCTTTAAATCGTCTGTCAATGGCTCGAGTGACAACATTATCTATCATTGTCTGTAACTCTGCAACCGTTACATTCATCCTTGTATTGTCATTCCTCATATTGGGATGACTGTTGACTTGATCTGATTCAGACATGCTGAAGCTTGTTTTCTATAAAACAATCGTCAATATTTTTTGCTTAGGAGTTTATTTTGGAATCATCATCTTCGATGATTCATTAACCATGGTATTAATAGACCATATTTGGTTAATTTGATAATAAGGTTTATTTTAAATTTTTCACTATAATTAATCCAGCTATAAGCTATTAGGGATATTGAAATGGCACAAAAGGCCTTGTCACAAGGACAGTTTTTGAATTTATAAGCCATGATCTTATAGGATCGAGGCATTAAGGTTTGAACATAGTTCATTACCTTTCTTGACAGAGAGTCAAAGACTACAACTGTCTTTTGTCTTTTAGGATAATAGATATAGCTCGTAGGCATTTCATCACTAAGGGATGTTTCTAATATGATGATCTTATAGGATGATATAAGCCATGATTTCTAAATCACTAGTCTAGATAAGAAATTGGAAGAATCCAATATAAGGATGACTATTGTGATTTTCTCGAACCACATTTGTCAAGAGTGTTAACACGTTCTTAGGTGTTAACAAGGATCTACTATCTTAAAAAGGCTTTACCATCTTAGCTATGTCAAAAATGACATATAGGCTAGGTTATACCTCTAAGATTTTCTTTGATATAAAATGGCAGAGCAATCATAAATTGAAATGACGTTCTGATATAGGATATAATACATACGTATACTGTTTAATACCAAAGTAAAATAGGAAACTTTTCATAGAAAGCCTAAAAAATACAATAATTGCCCTAAACGGGTCTTACACAAGGAAATTCGCCCACGCGGGGACTTAAAAGATATTTATGTCCTTATAGGGACTACTATAGAAATGAAACATAACAAGGAAGTTCCTTCTTCATCCTATTTCTGAAATTTTTCTCCTTGGTTCTCTGAGTGCGGTACGGGTACGGAAGGTTTTTGTGGGTAGTCGAAATCTTCTCTATTAGGAATCCTTGCAAACGTGGAATCCAAGGATTTTATGGTTAATGAATAATATGAATCATGAATAAGGTCAGGACAGGTATATTCCAAGTCTGGGATTCCAAGACTTGGAGGTAAGAAATACGAGTCCTTTGGGTCCATAGGTATTATCTTTGGAGCGGGAGTTTCAGGGACAGCTGGTATGAACTCCTCCGATGTTGGCTTCTCACTTGAGGTTTCAAAAAAAATCTTGGGTACAGAATTTGAAATATGGTTAATGAGTTCAAAAGGTCCTTTCTCCATACTGGTCGTATGCTAATTCGAGCTGGAGTACGAAGCTTTACATTCTTAAACTTCGGATTTGGAGAGCTTCCACCAATGGCAGCTTTGCTCGGCGACACGATCCTAAGATGCATAAATATCGAAAATAATGTATACATATAATAGGGATGAGACCATTCCTAGTTCATGTCTAGACTCGGAAGTCAAGGAATGTGCTACTGTGTCATTGAGATTAAACACAAAAGGCTAGTGTTTAATTCACTCAATGTTGGCTCTGATACCAACCTGTCACACCCCGATATTTCCACGTATTACCGGTGGGCTCGGTGGGGAGTATCGTGACGTAGTTGATATCATCATAGTCAAATAATCACAGTTCAGCGGAAGTCTAAAGTAAAATATATTACAAATCGAGTGAAAGTAACATAAAATATTACATACGGATTGTAAGATGGATCCACAGGTGGATCTTAAAACGGAAACATAAACACTGTTTAACAGACTTTAGACGTTTAGAACTTGAGAGATTCCCTATTAACGCCCTGAGCTCCCAGCCAATTTACGTACAATACCTGTCACTTAACCTTTTTGGAAAATACGTCAGTTTACACTAGTAAATACAATTAACTGACTCTTTTGAAAATCTTTATGAAAATTGATTCAAATGCATAAGGCACAAAAATTCTTTTATAACTTGGGACAATTATATTAATAACAATCTTGTATCAGATTTACATGTTTGTCCAACATTTAGGGCCGGTGATTATACAAACCGATCAAGATTAATCGACACACCACAAATATAACTTACAAGAAGTTACCTCACGAGTGAGTATATCTTTTACATACGCAACAGGAGGTGTTATGCCTACACCTTGTGCTTAAGTTGTGGCCATTTACACTTTTTAAATGAGCCAAGGATATCCAGGACACGGTCATTAACCCCCAATGTTATTTGTTATCAAGCAATACTGATTAAAACGGGATTATGAAATTTAATCATCTCCGATTAAAAGGTTTCTACACCCGACCAAGCGGTATTTTTATATTACCGTACCCCAAGCCCGTATAACGGAAAATAAGTTAAAAGTATTTACCTGAGTTTAAAATGCAATTTATACTCAGCCGTATATTCTAATCAGCAAGCACAAGTACCTCTACTGGGGCTCTCAATCTGGAACGAAGGTTTTATTAACCTATTAGATTCCTAACGGGTCTTATTTAAGTTGAAACTTAGACCGGTTAGTTTTCAAGAAAGGTTTACGGTTCAAAACGCAAGATTAAGCGTAGACCGGATTAGAATGTGATTTAGACCCGACAAGTATGGAGACTTGTATAATATGGGTAAACTAAACACATTCTGAATTTTGAAGTGAAAATGATAAGGTTTGACCCGTTTCGGTTAATTTATGCAAACTAGTTACATAAACCGCACCGAACGCGAAAGATGCATAACGGTTAACCATATGAGTCATTAACATGTTTCACAAGTTCATATGCCTTAAATATGTTGTGATATCAGTAAGATACCTTCTATTATGACCAAAACGAATTTAAAATCAAATTAAGCCCCGAAAGGGTATTTTGGTCATTTTAAAGATTATAAAAGATGTTAAATGATAATATGAAGTGCTGGTCTTAAATAATCAGTAAAAATATTTATTTTATCAAGTTATATTAGTAAGATATCTCACATATGTGAAATTTACAATTCATGGCCAAACTATGCATCGTAGGGGCATTTTGGTCATTTCACATATGCTTTAAGGGTTAATTTTGGAAATCTGAGTTCAAAACCCTTATTTACTATTAAAGTATAAAATTTTTTTCATAACATCAGTAGGTATCAAGCTTTAGGTGCCTAATATGGTTTTAAACCATACTATGTGCCTAAATCGCATAAAAGTCGGTATTTGACGATATTCGGTTTAAATTGGGAAATCTGAGATTTTGACCATCCTTTATAGCTTAAAATAACTTATTTATCATATAAAATTAGTAGAAAAAGGTTTGACATGTAAAGGATGTATAAAACTCATTTTATTAGCAAAAAGGGCGTTATCGTCAATTACCGAGCCTATGCGAGAACTCCATGTTATGATTATCTTAAAATTTAATAAAAATTTCCAAAAATACCAAAATATTATATTACATCAGTAGGTAAAAGTTTTGATGTCAAAATTTGGGTTTAAATAGGCTTTATGCCGAAAATGCCGTTTAATTAATAAAAAGTTTTTAATTTACGCTATTGCGCATAACTCCCATTTTAGACCACGAACTGATGTGAAATTTTATGGAAATGTTTATAAATCGGTAATAAAGGTTTTTGTCCTCTCACATTTTCAAAAATCTTGTTTTAATATCAAAAGGGCATTATGGTCAACATTTAGGCATTAAACGGAAACATGCAATGAACTAGGATTTCTATGGAACCAAGTTGTATAACCTTAGAGGGTTATACTAACCTATAATATGGTCCTAAAGGAATCCTAAGGCATATCTAAACTAAGCTAAATCGGGTCAGAACTGAAAGTCAAAGCAAAAGTCTACTTTTGAGACTTTCAGTTCCGAACCGAGCCTAAACTCAGAATTGTCGGGTTGAACATGCCTAGACATGTTCAATTAATATTTACCAAGTTATTAAAGTGACAAAACTGAGTTTATTGCCTTTGCACCATTAGTTATGAATTTTGTTTAAAAACCGACTCGCTTGACTTTTATTTTAATTACTTTGACCCGACAATTAACTAAGCAAACGTGGTAATTAGGAGGTGCCCTTTTGAGTGTTTAATACCTACCTAATTACGATCACGTAGCCATGTTCGTTGCGAACAATGGCTTGACCGTTTAAAAGTCAAAGAGTTTATCGCAAACGCTTGACTTTTTGGCTTTAAGAGCCAAATAATTGAACTAAGCATGAAAGGACACTTACAAAGGGTCAAAGCAAGGATGGAATTGATCTAGAATGTTCAGGTATGAAGCACAAAAGCTCCAACTTAGAACAATTCAGATCAAATGTTAAATGAGAACAAGAACAAGTGGGTTTATATAGGATTTTGAGAACCATTAGGATCGTTTCTCGTAACCCGTGATTCAATCTGGACCGTATAAGTATTACCCATTGTTTTGGTAATCTATGGGTGCCCAAAACAGCCCCTAGATTGATTAAAAACCATCAACAATACCAGAAACCAGCTGCTGCACATAGAAAAATGTTTTTTAGCAGGTCTGATGGCTCAGAGGGAGTCTTACGCGGCCCGCCTACTACTCAGATCAGCAACAGACTTTTTTAAAAATTGCAGAAATGGTCCCTGTGAGCATATAAGGTCATGTTTGGCATGTTTAAGGCCCGTTAAGCCATTTCCAAGGCTCTAAAATGATGCCTAAACATAGGGAACATAAAACATGCTCAGAAATATGTCGGATGTCGGTTCGTTTGGTCGTACGGTTGCGTTGTTCGGCTAATTACGACGAAACACGAACGAACGCGAAAAACGATTCAAATTACGCGACGAATGGAATTTTATCATGCCAAACACTAAAATAAAATATTTTAGTGATTACATAAATTTTTGGATGTATGGATATATTCAGAACATAAGATATGCGCGAAAATGCAAACTTGTGCACTTTTTGACGCTTTTAGTCCCTGTTGATCAAATAAGTTTATTTTTGCGCACCAAACACCTCTAAGCCTATTTATAAGCTATGTAAAGGATATTTAGGGCATGTTTCACTTATGATCATATTCCGGAAGGTTCGATACCATACGAATCGATAGACTTTTGCAGTTTGACGCAATTAGTCCCTCTAATGCGCAAACTTGCGCATATCATCGTTTAATAGCATTGAAGCCTTATCTAATCCATATTAGGCATTATTGGGAATATTATTAACATCACGATGCTTCGGGTTTGTAAAAAGGTCATTCAGAGGTATAATTAAACATATTGACACTTTTAACCCCTTAAACTTGCAAAGTCGCGCGTAACTTCGCTTAAAGGCATAAAAACCTTAGACTGCCAATAATTGGCATTCCCGAGAGTATAATCAAATATTATGAAGCTCCCAGTTTGTTAAAAGGTCACTAAGAGGTAAGAATTAACATGTTGACGCTTTTAACCCTTCATTGCGCAAACTTTCAATTAATTACGCAAACGGCTACAGTCGATCAACAAGTGGCTCATTTGTGAATATAAATACCGTACGAGGTTATTCAGAAACTTAGTTTAGGTTTGTTAACACTTCCAGTCCTTTCATAATCAAAGTTTTCGATTTTTCGAAAAATTAGTCCCTTAAATTCAATGTTTGACTTCATTAGGGTTTATTACAAGTGTCAATATATCATTGGACGTGATTTTACGAGGTGTTACATATAAATTTTAATTTTTACAGGGGGCTTGAGTTGAAAGATTCAAATCTCAAATCTTTATACTTACCTGTGGCCAAAGAAGGTAACCCAGAGATGGTTTAAGTGTTGTTTACTATCTGTTTTTAACCCAGGGATGGTTTAAGACATTTGACGTTGGATCGTGTCAAGAAATGATTTTTTCCTAATATTTTTTAGCGCATAGATTGTCACAGTTTGACAAAACATATTTTTTGGGGTAAATGGGGCTTCATTTTTATTACAAGTGATAAATTGGACAATATACTTGAGACACAGACCTGGTTCTGTACGTTTACTTTAAAAGAACTATAAGTACTCGGGAGATAATCTCTCTGAAGGTAATGGTGTTAAGTTTTCACTATAGGTGAATTAATTAGATAAAGAGGATCAATTTAGCTAACATTATGTGTGGTGATGAAATATGGTGTAGTTATTTTAACCACCATTCATGTAGTGTTCATGACGATAGATTTTAAACCATTTCATATCTTCTTTGGTCTTTACATTTGAAAAGTTTAAGTCTGAATAAAAAAGTTTTGGCTCTTTTCTACAGAATGGAGAGGTCATAGGATATGGGTTTTTGGTAAAATGTTTGATGTGGACTTATCCAAGTTGTTAGACTATGCATACTTAAAATGCAGATACGATTTGCTTTGTCTTGAGGGGAATTTTGTGGAATTGACTCTGTACCTAATTACAAACTTGCGGATATTACTAAGGAATCTATGCTTAAAGTGCATGTAAAGCCGAGGTATATATCTCATAAACCAATTATATTGTGCTATGTTTTTTAAAAAACAAGAACTCTTTGTTTTCTAAACAACAAGAACTCTTTGTTTTCATACATTTGGTAGAAGATATACAACCTTCGTTTTTGTTTATTGTATTACAATCATCTATGATACATCCGTGTGCTGTGTGTGTTATTTTGAGAGGTATAACTTTGAGATATAACAACTTTATTGATCTCCAAGATAAGCTTCATGAGAATATATGCGGGCTTTGCTCCATCCAAGATAAGCTTCATCAGCTTTAACGCTCTATCTTATCTTATCTTCTTTTCTCAATTTATGAAGACTTTAGAAGGGCAGTGCCACACGAGATGATGACCCAATGAGGTAGGAAGACCTTACAGCCAAAACTTTATAAAATTGATAAACTGACCCACAAGCTGGTTCGATGGATCTTCTACACTGGGCTCAGATTCGCATTAGCTCAAATTTTGCTTTTATTCCATATTTTTAGAATTCTCTTGGGATGTTATAGAGCGGCCATTGCATTTTTTGCAACATCAACATCTGGCATAATTGTAGGGTATGCTTATTTTCTTATGACATTAAGGGACCCGGCATACCACCATTTTATGAAGAGGCTTTTCCTGTCGCGTAGAAGAAAGCTTACGAAAAAGCACAAGTTTAATGTTATAGAAGAATGTAAGTCGCCTCTGGATGCACAACCTACAACCAAACATTTGCCAGTGGTGGAATTGGAAACTAAAGTGTTGTAGAAGAACCCAATGTTTTAAAAACCGGTTTTTAAATCAAACCGGATTAGGCTAAAAAATGGTTCAACCGGTTGAACCAGGTTGTACTGAGCGGTTCAACCGGGTTAACCAGCTAACTCTATAATTTTATAAATTAAAACGTCAACTCAAAAGTTAATCAAAAAATGAATTATTACATATTAAAAGATGATCCAAAAGTAAATTCATAATAAAAAATAATCGAAAAGATAATCGAAAATCATTCAATTTTTCAAAATATTCTCTTAAATAAAAGTGTGTGATATGTTTAAGCCATTTGAGTGTTGAATACATCAACTATTTTCGTTTCATACAATATTAAATAAGAACTTTTAGTTATGAATAATCATAATATATAAAAATTACGTAAGATAAGTAACATATACAATAAAAATAAGTAACAACCCAAACTAAAATAACTCTGGGTTGGTACCGGTATTACGTTTCAAACCGGTATACCGGATTTTACCGCCGGTACAAACATTATGCCGTTTCACTTATTTACCGGGGTGTTTCGTACCGGATTTACATCTGGAAACGGTAATACCGGTATAACCGGCCGGTATTTACCGGTTTTTAAAACATTGGAAGAACCCACTTAAGAAATTTGACTTTTTGGTTGACATATGTTTTGACTTTTGACTTTCGTTGATCATCAATTATTCTATTCATACCCACTAATATTGTGAGATGAAATACTGGATCTTTTAATGCCCTTGGGTTATAGTATTTTTTACTTCTGTTTTAAGTTTTAAGCTGAAAATTTCACTAATGCCACTTTTTGGGTTTACTTATGTAGTGTAAGAAGTAATTTGAGTTGTAAAATGTCAAATTTTTATGGCTTAGACATGGCTTGGCTTAGACACACTTTGTGACTTTTTGTTCTTTTAGACATGGCTTGGGTCGTAGGTTGAAATTAACGGAACATTTATTCATGTCAAAGACATTAAGCCATGTAACTTAGACATGTCGTGTGTTGCCCGTTGAACACTTATTCATGTCAACGAAATTAAGCCATGTAACTTAGACATGTCTTGTGTTGCTTGTTTGTCTAACAAGTTAGTGGGTTATAATATAGTGGCTTAAATATGATATAGACAGGTTGATGAGTTAGACTTGTATGTTACCTATATTTTTTTACTTTGTATTAAACAAGTTAATGGATTACCTATTCATTTACAATCTAAACCAAACATGACTTGTTTTTTAAAACGTGTTAGGCAGGCAAGCCAACCCTTAACGATTCGAACCCAATTAGTTTAGACCCAACCCAAAGAAACAACTCATATAGTTAAAGATATCACCTAATAAAGACAAGTGCGGTCATTATAGACAGACGTTAGCCAGATTGTCGAATTACAAATTGTCACCCCCGCATCATCGCGCGGATTTCCTACTAGTAGGTAAATATGCACAAATATTTATGCGATTGTTTTTTCTTTTTAAATTGATTTCGGTATTGAACGTCCTTATATGGGGTTGATGAAAATGGTAATTTTTAGATATTGTTTGAAGGCATACAAGACATGTGCCTATGCGAATCTTAGAAGAATGAATACACACGGTTTTCACATCAATATATGTAAAGTTGGGTTGCAGCGTTAATAAAAAAACAAGAAAAACACACGTAATCAAAACTCATTAAAATATATGCAAAGTTGGATATACCATATAATAGATAAGATGCATCTTTAATCTAACTAGTTATAAAAACCGTCGCCACGTTGCGGCGAACTTATTTTGTTATTTAGTCTGTGTTTATACATGTTTGAAATCACTACGAGCGCGTTGCATACGGAATCGCTGAGAAAAATAAAAAGAAAATGTAGAAAAAACACTAAAAATAACCGAAAGAAAATCAACTAAAAAAAGTTCTATGGTAATGATGTTGTTCGGCATAAACCCGTAGTCAGACATGAGGAAATAGTAATGGGTACCGGTACCGAATTTCCTGAACCGAAAGATCCAAAGTACCAGTTCGGTACTGGCGTTTGGCGTTCCTGGTACCGGTTAGCTACTAGTTTTTACCTTCATATGCTGATACTGTAACCGGTATTTTCGGTACCAATCCGATTCGGTATCAGTTGGTACCGAGCTCATCCCTACCCCTGAAACTAAAAAAAAGTTGTACGATACCGTTGTTGTTCGTACGGTACCCGTGATCAGGGATGAGGAAATGGTACTGGGTAGTAATACCAAATTTATCGAACTAAAAGATTATCAAACTCAATCCGGTAACGACTTTTGTCGTTTTATGTACCAGGCTGGTGTTGTTTTTTACCTTCATGTATCGATAACGAACCGGTATTTTCGATACATATACCGGTTAACACCAAGCTTATCAAACTTAAAAAGTAAAGAAGATAACAATTATTATAATGTGAAAATAATAAAACATAGAAAATACCGGTTAATACCAAACTTATCAAACTTAAAAAGTAAAGAAGATAACAATTATTATAATGTGAAAATAATAAAATTCTAAAAAAATTGTATTTAATATTTTATTATATTACAATTACAATTTACTGTTAATTTCGTTCAAGTATTAATATATAGGAGAACTAGTTGATTCCCCGCCCGCGTTGCGGGGCGATGGCCGAATAATGAGCGAGTGTTAGTTAGGTCATTGACACGAAAAACAATTAAATCGAGTCAACCAATTAAAACAAAACACTTTTATAGTTTTGATAAAAAAAAAAAACTAAAACAATGGCAATATTGTAATTTTTAACTGAGGGAAAGTTGTATTTTTTGACTGGGGTAAAATCGTTATTTACCAAAAGCTAAAGTAATGGCAGTACTGTAAATTTGAACCAGGGGCAAAATTGTAAATTTTCACAGGGGCAAATTCGTAATTTTGAACTTGTGGTAACAACGTAATATAAATTTGAACTAAGGGCACAAGCGTAATTTTAAGCTGGAGGCAAAAACACAATTTTATTTTGAACCGAGGGCAAAATCGTAATTTTAAGTTGGGGGCAAAAACTTAATTTTATTTTGAACCGGGGAAAAAACGTAATTTTGAAATGAGGGCGAAATCACAATTTTTTTAAACGGGGAAAAATCACATTTTTGAACACAGGGCAAAATCGTAATTTTTAGCTGTGGGCAAAAACAAAATTTTATTTTGAACTAGGGGCGAAAAGGTAATTCTGAGCTGAGGGCAAAACCATAATTTTATTTTGAATGGAGGGAAAAATCGTAATTTTGAGCTGCGGACAAAAGCGTAATTTTATTTTGAGCTGGGGTTCAAAACCGTAGTTTTAAAGAAGGACAAAAACGTGATTTTAGAATGGATATAAAATAATAAACAGGTTGGTCCAATGGGAGAGTGACATGCAAAGTCGTAATTTTGAGTTGAGGGCAAGATCATAATTTTGAGATTGGGACAAAAAGCGTATTTTTATTTTGAGATGGGGGCTAAAACGTAATTTTAAAATGGATATAAAACGATAAACGTGTTGGTCCAATGGGGGAGTGCCAGGCAGCTGCCTGGCACTATTTCCCTAACTTGGTAAATGTACTGCCTGGCACTATTTTCCTAACTTGGTAAATGTATGTATAGGAAATAAACAAGAAAAACAAACGTAATTAAAACTCATTAAAATAACGAGTTAAATCTAAAAATGCAATCCAAATTTCTTACAATGGATATTGTGATACACTGAATAATTAACCTTTAATATAATACTAGTAATAAGGCTCGCGTGCATTGCGGCGCGAGGACATCGCAAGTATGGAATAGATTTGTTTAAGTGTTAGGTAATGCGTTAAACATATGAAAACGTGTGTTTCGACATATCTGATTGAACTCAATGTAATCTATATAAGTATTGCGATTGGATCATAACGTAAAGTAAATTGAACATTTCTCGTACAATCATAACTTATTCTATAGGATGAATTAAAGCTTTAAAAAAAAGAAAAAAAAAAAGAAACCACAATTTGACTCCACTTTGTCCGGAACAAAATTTATGAAGACGTAGATAACATAAGTAAGAAAACGCATTATAAAAAAAGTATATCCAGATGTAGACAAACTCGAATTGATACAGACGTACACATAAAAATATGCACGTAAAAATGGTTTTTTAAACGAAAACGTGTTATATTTGACCTAACTTGTTTACAGAAAAAGTTTATGTCGAACTGTAGATACCCTTAAATTTATACGGATACGTACATAAAAACATGCACGGAAAAATAGTTTTTTAAGTAAAAAATGATATAGGTAAACAAAAGAAATTAACGAACGAATGTTGTCGAAGGAAATTTAAATTAGTAAAAAGCTAGGGGTTAAAAATGTAAGTTATTAAAGTAGAATAATAGTAAAGTTAGATAAGGGACTAAAATTGATTACTTCAAAAGTGGAAGGGCTGTAGCAAAGAAAAAGGGCTTAAAATGCAAATATCTAAAACTTGAGGGGGCTGTAAGTTATTAAAGTAGAATAATAGTAAAGTTAGATAAGGGACTAAAATTGATTACTCCAAAAGTGGAAGGGTTGTAGCAAAGATAAAAGGCTTCAAATGCAAATAATTCTAAAACTTGAGGGGGCCAAGGCAAAGCCGGTGGGTAGCCCCACCGACTTTGTCTTTTAAGTAAGTATAGAATATATATATATATATATATATATATATATATATATATATATATATATATATATATATAATTGCGCTAAAATAAGAACCACCTCGAGTTGTAAGAACCGTGAGAACTTTTTGATCCGGGGCGAGGTGGACCAAATTTTCTTTTCATAAACGTAGATGCGTGTATTATAAACATATTTGTAAAAAAAATTCAAAAAAAAATGTCGTGTGTGTAGTTTTGAGCACCACAAGTTTGTGTTTACGGGTACCGTTACGGTACCCGTAAACACAAACTTGTGGTGCTCAAAACTACACACACGACATTTTTTTTTTGATTTTTTTTTTACAAATGTGTTTATAATACACGCATCTACGTTTATGAAAAAAAAATTTGGTCCACCTCGCCCCGTACGGTGTAGTTCTCACGGTTCTTACAACTCGAGGTGGTTCTCATTTTAGCGGTCCCATATATATATATATATATATAGGATAACGTACATTACGGCTTAACGTACATCACGTACGACAGATAATTACGCACTTTCATTTTAAAATAACGCACGTTATAACTCAAAAATCGAAAATCACGCATTTTGAAAACAATAATCACGCATATTGAAAATATTAATCACGCATGTTATAGAACAAAATCACGCATGTTGTCGTACGCGATGTACGTTAAGCCGTAATGAATTTTACACTTTCTCTCTTTCTCTATATATATTATTTACATTTTATGCTTTTGGTTAAAATTAGGGGTGCTAAACGGGTCTGGTTCACGGGTTGGCGGGTTCAACCCAACCCGACCCGAGCCCGAAAATTTTAGACAAACCTGAACCCGACCCGAACCCGAAAATCTTATCATACATATGAACCCGAACACGACCCGAATATTAGCAGGTTGACCCGAACCTAACCCGTTCAACCTGAATTTTTTAACTTTTTTTTTCGCAAATTAATATGTAAAAACTAAAATTTTACTAAAAAAACACAAATATATATATATAAAAGATTGGGTTCAAGAGTGAACACTAGTGTAGCTTGCGAACTTAGTGAACTAATCCTGGCCATACACGTGTGTAGATCAATGGTCAGGATTTGATGTTGAAATACACTAGTGTATTTTACGATTTGATGATGAGATCCTGGCCATACACGTGTGTAGATTAATGGCCAGGATTTGTTCACTCAGTTCGCAAATACACCAGTGTTCACTCTAGAACCCCACCCTATATATATATATATATATAATTGCATTTAATTATAAAACATTATATATGTCAATCTCTCTTTTTACGTTATAATTATGGATAAAATACACACCCAAATTGATTTATGACATAAAATGTCACACCCCAACCGATGGCGGAAACATCGGGATGAGACGAAATAGATTGCAAGAGACTTCATAACACTATGTGACAATATAAATTTAATTCGAATTTCATAATTTCTAAAATGTCATACAAGAATCAAATACGAACAACATTGTTTCAAAACATAACGTAACATGATAGATTAATCTAAGTGTGTTTCTAAGTCCACCTAAATCTTGTTTCTTCACTTAGCATCATCTTGTCTATGGAACCTGCAACATGTATTAAAATACAATCAACAAAAGTTGGCGAGTATACAAGCTTGATACATAGTATAACATTTGATAAAATTGTTTAACGTATTCATATCCAACATAAATGACATGATGCAAGTTACTAATACGCTGAAACGGTGTCACTATATGATCAAACCCTAGAATACAATGCGTTAAAATAGCCTATCCCAATAGTGTAGCGGGAGGTAAAATAGTTTAACTTAACAATACCCCAAGTCTCGTGGGCGGTGCATTACTCCTATAGCTCTATAATTGTTAAGGTGGGCTTGTACGAAGTTAATGAGCATATAGACACAAATAGTTTGCGTAGCATATGAGATTAACAAGCATCAAATCGTTCATCGAATAGCTCCCAATAGTCTAGCGGGAGTTGAACATGTTTACATGTGGATAGAATATGTCTCAAATAGTTTCAAGTGTTTAGTGGTTTTACATAGAATACATGTTGCACTCAAAAGTGTTTAAAAAGTAAAATGGGTTCGAGTATACTCACAAAATTGCATATGCTTTCCGATTATCCATTGTGACGAAGTTGTTGAGACTAGAAGTTTGAATATGTTCGATTCAAAATTCAAAGGGATGATTACATTAGGGTTTACGGGTTTGAAGTTTATGGACACAAAATTATACATATGAAAATAATCATCCATCACATATGATGTTTAGATGATATACTTACTAACTTGACAATGTCCACTTGTTCATCATCAAGCGTTCGGTTTTGTTGAATATATTACATAAGTTATATGAGTATTATTATATCATACATGTCAAGCATTAGGTAGAAGATTAAAGTCTTCATTTAGACACCTCTAAGCTTCATGGAATTCATACATGGGGTAGGAAGAACAAAGCTTCCATTTAGGTACCTCTATTGTTCACCACTACACTTGTTGTTATAAACAACAAGGAGGGTCATGAACTTACAAGAATTAATGAGATAACAACAACTATTCTAAGAGGAAAACATCAAGCAATGTGTGAATTTTTAAGTAGGATAGCCCAAGCTAATCCTGAATCACACAATCATCAAGCTTTATGCTTGAACATCACTTGTGGGTTAAACCCTTGAACAAAATAGAAAGTTTGTGAGGTTTTAACCTCTGATTTAACATGTCTCAACTTTGTTTTTAAGCCTAACTAACCATAGATGAGGTTATAAGCATTAGGACATAGGTTTGAGATGAGTTAGACTCAAGTTCAACTAAGATTAACAATTTTAAATGAAAACAGAAACGAACAGTCTACTTTGGAGCCTTTTTGGCGACATTCCAGAGCTTGGTTTTCCATGTAAAACCTCTGGAAATATTCCTAAGGTTGTTCCAAGAAAGTGGGAAAAAAATGGGTGAAAACCGTTAAGAAATGAGAGAGTTATGCATACTTTTGTGAAGGTTGGTATTTCTGCTCGAACTTGTGATTAGTAGCTGATTATAGGAGGATTTGAGAGTGCTTAGGGTGGTTTGAAAAGTGTAAATGGCTTGGAGAACACTTGGTATTTATAGGGAAGGATTAGGTTAGTTGGTGGTTGGATAATAAATGTTATAAGTTGTTTAAAACTAAAAAAAAATCACAAATCCCGCTTAAAATCGAGCTGGTAACGTTTTTCTGCACGCTGGATTCTTTAGCGGGCCGCAAGACTTGGGCTGGGCCTTGTCGCGGGCTGCCTGGCTCGACTGGGCGAGTGTTTAAAGCTTTTGAAGTTCGGGTTTTGTTCGATATCAAGACCCAGCTCAGATGGTTTGTGCGCGTGTGTGTGAGACTGTTGACCCGGGTTCGATTCCCGTGGTCAGCAGTTTTTTGGGTATTTATTTCCTTTTCTTTTTCCTTTCATAACCTCCTACTTTCAGCAATCTACACAACAGTCCCTGGACTTAAATAACTTATATTATGTTATTTAAAAGGAAACTAGCTTTTTAATTTGAACTAACTAAGTTAGTTTACTAACTTTAATATCTAACGAGACTAACTAGATATTATAAAATAAACTTTTTATGTAATAATTTTAATTAAATAAATAAAATAGGATCGATAAATAACCGTATTTATGAACGAATTTAAATTAGGATAAAAACCTTTAAACGATTATTCGTTTCACGAAGCTTCCGAATCTCATTATTTTAAGAGTTTTAACTAGTTTAACGAGTATCAAGTGTCGATAAATAAAGAATCAACAATTTATGAATAATATTTCGTTCAAACGTGAATTTCATTTTGTTTCAAGTCTCGAATTTTAATGAAAGGATAAAAACACAAATTTTCCAAAAATATGATTACAAGCAAGGGATTCCGAATATAGATAGTATGAAAACACTGGACGTTACAGTCTCCTCTCCTTTAGGAAATTTCGTCCCGAAATTTATTCAAGAGGAAGACTTGAAAGCGTTTTTTGTAAAAGATGGAAATTGGGACTTGGAAATTTCGAAATATTTTGAAAGGGTGAAATTTTGAAGAGCGGTAAATTAGGTTTGTAAAAGAGTTTGTTTGGCTAAAATGGTTTTGAGGCATAAGCATGACTGAAGCGTGTATAGGTAAAACGAGTTAAACAAATTTTTGAATAAATAAAGTTTTAGTTGATTAAAAAGCGTATTGTATTCCCGACGGAGATCTTTGTATCAAAACGATTTGTATTTGATGAAAATGGGGTAGTTTGCGTAGAAAGTTTTAAGGATAATGTAAAATCACACATTTGTAAAAATTGTTTATTAAGAGGAACGAGAAGGTTGGGCACTTTAAATAAAGTGATATCGGTCTACTAAGTATGTTTACTAGGGGTGAGCATACAACGGAATTAACCGAACCGTAACCGAAAAAACCGAAAAAACCGATAACCGAAATAACCGAAGGGTTGGCTATTTATATTTTTAATAACCGATTTTTGCGGTTCGGTTATGGTTATTCTTATTTTCATAACCGCAAATAACCGAACCGAACCGAATAAACATAGCCAAATCCGTAGCACCATAAGTCTTTAAGTTTGTATTTAAATGCTTAACCATGGCCTAATCAATATGTATCTTTGGTGAAGTATTTGAATGTTTTAACTTTTAACCATGACCCAACTTTGATGAAGATTGCACTATAACTTTTTATGTTTTGATTAAAAAGTGTCGAATTTAAAAACCACTTTGTGTTCGTATGTATGTTTCCACATAACATGTGACTACACGTGTTACTTTTGTTTTGGAATTAGTATGCATATGGTAGTGAAATATAATTGATTAACCGTATATTTATTGTTTGCGCATTAATTTTGCTCAACCCACACATTTAAAGTCCAACATTAGAAACAATGAAAATAACCGACCTATAACCGAACCGAAACCGCATTAACCGCAATAACCGATTAACCGAAACCGCATTAACTGAAACCGAACGGTTATGACTTTTTGATAACCGCAATATGCGGTTATGGTTTCGGTTATAGGTAATAACCGAACCGAACCGCACCATGCTCACCCCTAATGTTTACACAAGAGTAAAGAATAGGAAGATGCTTTTAAAGGTAAGGAGATAAGTTAGGATTCAAACGTTTAAACTGGCTTGATTGTAAATGAGGTTCGTATAAAAGAAAAGGATAATGGAGAAAAATATGAGTATAGAAGTGAACGATTGACTCTTAAAGAATGCAAGTATAAGACTGGCATAAATATTTGATAGACGAAAGCAGTTTGCTAAGAATGAAGTCTCGCTGTCGATAATCAGATATAGCACGTTTGTGAGTTGTTTAAAGTTTGAATTAGGTCCAAAAGGTCTGCAAAACACTGAATTTCTCATGGCACGTTTTACGAAAGTTTGGTAATATGGTGGAAACACTTATATATAGGATGTACCAGCGGCGTCTCCACCATGTTTCGACCATGTTACATCTGTTTCGTTATTCGCTGCAATGTTATGTTCCGTGTATTACCATACGCGGTAGTACACTCTATGGTTCTCATATGGCTATCATTATAATCCCGTGTGCACCCACGATTATATTGATTGTCGCATGTTCCGCATAGCTTGTACTAGTTGCGTATGAGTTAAGGTATACATAAATTTTGAAATTAAGATTGTGTGTGTAAAGAAATGTAGCATATAAACATGTTTGCGTTCCAAATAGTATAAGGCCAACGTAAGCAAATCCCTCGGGTTTCGCTTGCGTACAGGTGCGAAAGTATAAATTTTTGAGTAAAAAAAAAGCATGAGCATAATTTAAGTTCGAATATGAACACCTACGTGAGCATAATCACAACACGCATGTCAAGAGTATGAGCACAAGTATAAGCAAAACGTGAATGAAAATGAGTATAAATGTGATTACAAATTTGAGCATAAACGAATGACCGTGGGTATAAAAATAAATCATATAAATGAGAGCATACATATGAGTACGAGTATAACATAAATTGTATAAATGCGAGTATAACTATGAACATAATTTTATTGGTATGAATAAAATATATGGGTGTGAATATAAGTTAAAGCATAGTTGTATAGGTATAAGTATAAGTAGGATGTATGAGTATAAACATGAATATGAAAATGTATAATTTGTGAACATGAGTATAATATAAGTGTATGAATATGGATATGATTATGAAAATAAACATAATGTGTAAGTAGAAATATAAGTGTAGACATAAGATGTATAATTACAAATATGGATATGAGTGTAATAAGTAATGATTTTTGTATATGGTATTGACCGTAATATACGAATTTAAGCAGGTAAAAAGGACAAGAAGTTTTGAGTATGAAAACAAAATGAGGGGCATATGTTAAATTGTCGTGAGATATAAACTAAAACACATAAGATGATATGCATATATAGTTGTTTGAGTAAAACGTGAAGTTGAAATAGATTGAGTTGTCATGGAACGTAGAATCTAGCTTGTGAATGTAACGAGAATATAAAACATCTTTGGATCATGCGAAAGGGTACTTTGTAAAAGAATGTAAATGCTACTATGGTTTTTAAAAGAATTGCTGTAGTTGACAATTATCGGTTCCTATAATGTTTCCTTGCCCACGTGTTTTAACTTCATTTGACGTATTGAGTGATTTTCAAAAAGGTTCCATAAGTTAGTAAGTTTACATCGTTTTAAACAACCTTGCAATAAATGAGAGATTCGAAGTTTAGAGGTTCTTGCGAAAATTGTTGATTCTTAGAAAAAGAAATTTGTTATATGAACTTAGTGATTGTTGAAAAGTGTTCTTACTAAAATATTTGATTGATTTTGTAATGAGATTTAGTGTACGATCGAACATTATTTGTAGTGTTTTGTAGGTGTACGAAAAGTTGGTTTGATTCCCAATTGAAAAATAAAAATCTCTAGTTTAATGTTGTGAGGTGAGCGTGTTTTTAATAATTACGTTGAACACGAAATTTCATGGCTAATGGATTTATTAGACTGACTAAGTTGATTTGTAGCATATCTTGAAATTTTGAATATTGAAGAACAAGCGTCTACGAAAAAGTTAAGAATTTTGTGTATGTGAGCTATATGAAAATAGATGGTAGGGTAAGAAATTCCTTTATATAAATAATGCATTTTGAAATAATTAGAGGTTTGACTAATTATAAACGATTTAGATATAAACATGATCGGGTTTACATAATATAGTCTATTAAAAGAAAGTATCGGTAACGATCACCTAGGTAAGGGAATCACCTCTAACCCATTGGCGAGGTCGTTGTAAGATGAGAAAAAGAAGCGAAGTTAATCGTCTAGACAAGGAAATCACTCCTATTTTGATGATATGTCTCTACTTGTTGTTACAAAAAAATATAAATACAATTACGAGAAATTATGCATGATAATAATGTATGATCGTATGAAAAGTAATAGTATGATGTATGCACAAAAGTGAAATTTCAAAAATAATTTGAATTCGAAAAGAGGAAGTTGTATCATAAATGATCGAGAATAATAAAACGTAAATTCGATTAAAACTTGGATGGTTCCAAATCGGAACGTTGACTAACCAAAGTGGTCAAAAGGTCTCTTGAAGTTGAGAAGCATGTTTTGGCCTAATAGGTGGTATACTCTCGCCGACCAGTCGGTTAACGGTATTCACCCTTCCGGTTACTTCATGCCCCAATTCCATCAAAAATTCGAGACTTGGCGGGACTTATAAAATCAAGGAGTGGGACTAGTCGACGAGGTGCGGGTTTCACCCGTATGTCACACCCTGATATTTCCACGTTTTACCGGTGGGCCCGGTGGGGAGTATCGTGACGTAGTTGATATCATCATAGTCAAGTAATCACAGTTTAATGCACAGCGGAAGTCTTGAAAGTAAAATATTAATACAAACCGAAACACAAAGTATAATGAAATATTATACAAGCGGTTGTAAGTGGATCCATAGGCGGATCTAAAACAGAAAGTAAATATTGTTCAACAGACTTTATGTACTAAGAGCTTGCAAGACTCTTTAACTAATACTCAGGAGCTTCCAGCCCATTTCGTGTAGTACCTGCACTTAATCTTTTTGAAAGATACGTCAGTTTACACTGGTAAATACAATTAACTGACTCTTTTGAAAACATCTATAAAATTGATTTGAATGCACAAGGCACAAACTTTCTTTTATAACTTGGGATAATTATTAGAAATAATCTTGTATACAGATTTACATGTTTGTCGTACGTTCAGTGCCCGGTATGGAAATCGAGACAAAATTAATAAACACACCACTAATATAGTCCCACAAGGAGTTATACTCACATGTAGTTATACCTTTATACATACGCAACTGTCAGGTGTATGCCTACACCCCGTGCTTAAGTCGTGGCCATTTCAAAAGAATGAGCCGAGGATATCCAGGACACGGTCATTAACCCCCGAATGCTTTGTATCAAACAAGACAGATTAAAACAGGTTCTCTCAATGATTTAACCACTAATCGATTAAATATTCAATACCCGACCAAGCGGTAATAATTTACCGTATCCCAAGCCCGTATAAGGGAAAATAAGTTAAAAGTATTTACCTGAGCTAAAATGTAATTTATTCTCAGCTGTATATTCTAATCAGCAAGTACAGGGAGCATTTACTGGGCTCCTAATCTAGAACGAAGGTTTTAATAACCTATTAGATTCCTAAGACCGTGGGGTATGGTGGGGCGGGGGTTGGGATTGGGTTGGGGCATGAGTTGACACGTGGCTTGGGGGGGGGCAGACATGGGCTGACCCACATTCAACACGGTATGGTGGGGTGGGGGTTTGGGGCGTGGGTTTGGTGGGCTTCACTGGGCTGACCCGCTGGGCTATTTGAATATTTTTTAAAACAACAAATTTAATTTTTTTAATATTTTTAAATAAAGAAAATTACAAAAAAAAATCCTAACGTTTATATTTGTTTTTTATCTCTTCTCTCATCTCCAAGACTAGTTGTAACTCGTCACCCTCTAGGTGATCAATGGGCTGGGATAGAATTTTCAAATCATCCCGTTTTTGTTTCTGGGCATCTCTAGCGGCATCTCTAGCTTCTTTACTCCTTCGAATTTCGGCCCTTTGTTGTTGGAATACGTTGAATGTATCCAACTTGCATGAAATGTCATCCAACTGATCGCTGTATATTCCCCTACGCGAGCCCGAACTCCCGGCTGAAGGCGATGCCGTACCAGATCTTGATTTTTGAGCACGCCTTTTTGCGACATCTCTTCCATACTCAGGCCGGTTTGGGCTTGGCGAATCATCCAAAAGGTCCTCAAACTCTTGATCTCGTGCATCAGATTGGGCTTGGGACGAGGCCCTTGACCTTTTGGAAGACGTGTTACTTTCGCTACCAATGGGGATATTCGCCCACTTTGGATGGAACTTACAAATCTCCCAACAATGCATGGAACGGAATTCGGTCCCCACATTTGATTTGAATGTGACCAATGCATTTGTCACAATGTCGGCTTCGGTTTCACCACTTTTTGGGTTTTGCTTTGCTTTATTTAAAAAGCCACTATATTTTGTAAGTTGGGAGCTAATCTCGCTCCACTTCGAGGATAAGCTATCGTTTTCACGATAAGCCTCCCTTCCCAATTCTTCATGCAATACTCTACTAACTGCTTCCCACAGGGCGGTTCGATGTTGAGAATTTCCTATTTTAATAAAAACAAATATTAATATATTACAAAGTTATATAAAAAATAACCATTAATAAAAACAAAGTTTAAGAATACCTAAACTTGGATGTTTAGATTGTTGACACCAAGCCCTCGCCAATGCAACTTCTTCAGCAACGACCCATTTTTGTTGTTTTCGTTTGACGGTTTCACGTGCTTTATCCGCCTCGGTTTTTTTCTTATGACTTCTCTTTTTGATTGGTTTCGATGCGGAAGGAGTATCGTTGGGTGGTTGAGTTTTGGGGGACGGTTTCGGTTTGTGAAAGGTCGATGGAGGTTGGTGAAAGGTTAATGGGCGATTGTGTAAACGGGGTAGGTATCGAATCGTCGGTGTGTGGGAAGTTAGTATACAAACGATTCCTAATATACGATGCATAACTCGCTTCAATGGGCATAGCAGAGTGTATGAAAAATGGACGAGGCATTGGACGATTGGGTGGTGGGCTAGGATTATTTTCTTGGAATGCATACGGGTTGTTTGGGTAATAAGCTCGGTTATAAGGATGCATTTTTTCGTTTTGTAGAAGGAGAATTGAAGATGATTATAGAAGATGTGGTTGAATGTGGTAAAAAATGGAAGAAAAATGTGATTTTTATAGTGAAAAAATAATTTTTTTAACATAGTCGTTGGCCAACGGCTAGCCCAACGGCTATTTTGGTTTGGCCATTGAGAGTCCGCCATGTCAGCTTGTCAACACCGCCCCACGCCCAGCTTGAAACCCAAGCCCCAAGGGCCACACCCCAACCCAAGCCCACCCGGGGTGGTGGCTTGGGCGTTTACCCCCAACCCATACCCAAACCCCCGCCCCATACCCCACAGCCTAACGGGTCTTATTTATGTTATAACTTTGACCGGTTAGTTTTAAAGGAAAGTTTACGGTACGAAATGCAAGATTAAGCGGTGACCGGATTGGAATGTGATTTAGACCCGGCAAGTATGAAGACTTGTATATAATGGGTAAACTAAATACATTCTGGATTTTGAAGTAAAAATGATAAGTTTTTACCCGTTTAGGCTAATTTATGCAAACTAGTTACATAAACCGTACCGAACGCGTATATGCATAACGGGTAACCGAATGAGTCATGTACAAGTTCCACAAGTTATTATGCTTAAAATATGTTGTGATATCAGTAGGATATCTTCCATTACGCCCAAAACGAATTTAGAACCAATTTAAGCCCTGAAAGGGTATTTTGGTCATTTTAAAGTTTATAAAAGAGGTCCAATAGCAAACTGATATTCTGGTCTAAAATGTTCAGTAAAAAACATTTATTTAATCAAGTTACATCAGTAAGATAACATACATATGTGAGGTTTATAATTTATGGCCAAATTATGCACCGTATGGGCATTTTGGTCATTTCACATATGTTTTTATGGTTAAATTTGGAAATATAAGTTCAAGACTTATACTTACTGTTAAAGTATAAAAATTTATTTATAAAATCAGTAGGTAACAAATCTTAGGCGTCAAATATGGTTTTAAACCATACTATGCGCCTAATTAGCGTAAGAGTCGGTATTTGACGATATTTGAAATGTTTATAAAATTTTGATCAGTTTCTAAAGCTTAAAATATTTTATTTAACATATGAAATCAGTAGGAAAAGGTTTGGTATTGAAATCATATGTTAAACTCATTTTATTAATGGAAAGGGCATTATCGTCAATTACCGAATTTACACAATAACTCCATGTTATGGTCAGTATAAAATTTGACAAAAATTTACAAAAATCCATAAATATTATATTATAACAGTGGGGAGCAAGTTTGGTGCCAAAAATTGGGTTTAAATATGATTTATGCTAATAATGCGATTTAATTAACAAAAGCTTTTGTTTTACGATATCTTGCATAACTTTTATTTTAGACCAGAAACTGATGTCAAATTTTTAGAACATACTTATATATTGGTAATAAAGGTTTTTCGTTCTCTCACATTTTCAAAAATCTCGTTTTTATATCAAAAGGGCATTATGGTCAATTTTAAGCATTTAACGGAAACATCCAATGAACTAAGATTTCTAAGGGACCATGTAGTATGACCTCAGAGGGTTATACTAATATATAATATGGTCATAAAGGAACCCTAACGCATATCTAAACTAAGCTAATTCGGGCCAGAACTGAAAGTTAAAGCAAAAGTCTATTTTTGCGACTTTCGGTTGCGAACCGAGCCTAATACTCAGAACTGTCGGGTTGATCATGCCTAACCATGTTCTTATATTATTTACGAGTAAATTGCCATTTTAGTCCATGAGTTTTGTCCAAATTTGCCATTTTAGTCCAAATAGTTTTTTTTTGCCTCTGGGTCCCTGACTTTTACATTTTGTTGCCATTTTGATCATTTTGTCTAACTCCATCCAAAAAACCCAGTTTGTAACAGGGGTATTTTGGGGATTTCCTTAAAAAATGTTTTCAGTTGCCATTTTGATCCAATTCCAAAAAATCAAAAAAATTCAAGAAATCTAAAAATCAAAAAAATTCTAAAAAATTAAAAAAAATCCAAAAATTAAAAAAAAATCTAAAAAATCATAAAAATTCTAAAAAATCCAAAAATCATTAAATGTTTCGGCACGAACCGTTTCGACCCGTACTGTATCGAACCGAACCGTTTCGACGCGAACCGTTTCGAACCCGTACCGTATCGAACCGTACCGTTTCGACGCAAACCGTTTCGAATCGTACCGTTTCGACCTGTACCGTATCGAACCGAACCGTTTTGACATGAACCGTTTCGACCCGTACCGTTTCGAACCCGAACCGTTTTGATATGAAGCGTTTCGACGCGAAGCATTTCGACCCGTACCGTTTCGAAACGTACCGTTTCGACGCGAACCGTTTCGAACCGAACCTTTTCGACGCGAACCGTTTCAAACCGAACCGTTTCGACCCGTACCGAACCGAACCGTTTCGATACGGTACGGGCTCGAAACGGTTCGCGTTGAAACGGTTCGGTTCGATACGGTACAGGTCGAAACGGTTCGGTTCGAAACGGTTCGCGTCGAAACGGTACGGTTCGAAACGGTACGACGCTTCGCGTCGAAACGGTTCGCGTCGAAACGGTTCGGCCCGAAACGGTTCGGGTTCGAAACGGTACGGGTCAAAACGGTTCGGTTCGAAACGGTACGGGTCGAAACGTTTCGCGCGAAACGGTTCGGCTCGAAATGGTTCGGGTTCGAAACGGTACGGGTCGAAATGCTTCGTGCCGAAACATTTAATGATTTTTGATTTTTTAGAATTTTTTGATTTTTTAGAATTTTTATGATTTTTTAGAATTTTTTTTATTTTTAGATTTTTTAGAATTTTTTTGATTTTTTAGAATTTTTTTTATTTTTAGATTTTTTTGAATTTTTTGGAATTGGATCAAAATTACAACTGAAAACATTTTTTAAGGAAATCCCCAAAATACCCCTGTTACAAACTGTGTTTTTGGATGGAGTTAGACAAAATGATCAAAATGGCAACAAAATGTAAAAGTCGGGGACCCAGAGGCAAAAAAACTATTTGGACTAAAATGGCAAATTTGGACAAAACTCAGGGACCAAAATGGCAATTTACTCTATTATTTACCAAGTTATTTAAGTGATAAAATGTATTTTATAGCTTCTACATTATCAGTTATGAATTATTTTGTAAAAACTGACTCGTTTGACTTTTCTGTTAAGTAGTTTGACCCGACAATTGACTGAGATAACGTGATAATTAGAAGGTGCCATTTTAAGGGTTTAACACCTACATAATTACTAACACATAGCCACTTTCAATTCGAATAATGGCTGGACCGTTAGTGATTAATCACAAAGTCAAAGCATCATTACGATAACTTTGACTTTCGGTCAGTAAGCTAATAAAACCTTAACTATAGAAGCTAAGAACGCTTACAAGAGTCATTAGCACGAAAATTAGACTTGAGAAAGCTTCCTAGATAACCAGGATGCTCCAGAGAAGAGTTTGAAAGCTTAGAACTTGAGAGTAAGAAAAATATGAAGTGCAAGTGAATGGAACAGCCCCAAGGCCTCTATTTATAGCAATTTAGAGCACCTCCTAATCATTCCAGGTGTTTGATGTTAACATGTGTCCCAAGTGGTTTTAAAAACCTGCAAACAATCCCTTGTTTCGAATTAAGGCATGCAATGGTGAAGAAAACGCAGAACCTGCACCTGTGCATGGTTTCTGCCCAGTTCAGGCCATCGCGTCGCGCGACGGCAGTGTGGTGGAGGTGTGGCGCAACGCCACCCCTAGGTGGATCAGCAAAACAAGTTTCAAACCTGGCAGATTTTGTCCCTAGACCTATAAAACCTCATAACTTAAATTTTAAGCACTTTTAACCCATAAAGTTTATATTTTGATGATCTTTAGCATATAACCAAACATCGTTAGGTCCGGTTTCATTAAACGATAACCGAAAACACTAGTTTTGCCTCGTTGACGCTTTTGACCCTTTATTTACGAAAGTTAACGTATATATATCAAACGATATCGAAACCTCGTGAAATTTTTATCACTTATTCTTGAGAGTATAATTAATCGTTACAAAGCTCCGGGTTAGTTAAAAGGTCACTTGGAGGTATTAATTTAACATGTTGACACATTTAACCCTCGCGTCTTGTAAACTTTCACTTTCTTTCACAAACAACTTCATACGTTTCACAATTCATTCGTTTAAGAGTATAAACATCGTGTAGGGTCATTGAAAGGCAAGATTTTCAATTGTTGATACTTTGAATCCTTTCACATACATACTTTCTTCGTTTGTCAAATTTGGTCCCTCGAATTCAATTCATTATACGTTTAAAGTCCATGACACGTGTCTTTATTATATTGGGCATGATTTTCCGAGGTGTTACATCCTCACCCCCTTAAAAGAAATCTCGACCTCGAGATTTACTGAAATAAATAAGGGTATTTCTGTTTCATTGTGGATTCGACCTCCCACGTGTATTTTGGGCCTCTACGGGCATCCCATTTTACTTTTACGATCGGCACATGCTTCCTTCGAAGTATCTTAACCTGTCGATCCTCGATCGACAAAGGTTTTTCAACGAACTTCAAGCCCTCGTCAATTTGCACGTCCTTATGAGACATTGCTAGCGATTCATCGGCTAGACATTTCTTTAAATTGCAGATGTGGAATACATTATGTATCCCATTGAGCTCTTCGGGTAGATTCAGCTTATAGGCTACAGTTCCGACACATTCGATGATCTCGAATGGTCCTATATATCTTGGGCTCAGTTTGCCCTTTCTGCCAAAACGCATTACCCCTTTCCAGGGTGATACCTTGAGTAGCACTTTGTCACCAACTTCAAATTTAAGAGGTTTACGCCTTTTATCAGCGTAGCTCTTCTGCGTATCCCTGGCAGCCTTCAAACGGTCACGGATTTGAACGATCTTAACCGTTGTTTCGAGGACTATGTCAGGTCCTGACAGTTGGGTTTCTCCAACTTCCGCCCAACAAACTGGCATTCTGCTCTTTCTTCCATACAAGGCCTCAAAAGGCGCTGCTTCGATGCTCGAATGATAGCTATTATTGTATGAAAATTCTATCAAAGGAAGATCGTCATCCCAACTTCCACCCAAGTCAATAACACAAGCCCTGAGCATATCTTCAAGCGTTTGAATCGTACGCTCGCTCTGCCCATCCGTCTGAGGGTGCTAAGCAGTGCTGAAATTTAGACGAGTGCCTAGAGATTACTGAAAGCTCTTCCAAAAATGAGATGTGTATCTCGTATCCCTATCAGAGATAATAAATACTGGAACCCCGTGGAGAGATACTATCTTTTCCACATACAGTTGAGCTAGCTTATCGGAGCTATGTGTTTCTTTAATGGGCAAGAAGTGAGCTGACTTGGTTAGCCTATCGACTATAACCCAAATCGCATCATTCCCGTGCTTCGTCCTGGGTAACTTAGTGATAAAATCCATAGTTACTATTTCCCACTTCCAGGTGGGAAGTTCAGGCTGTTGTAGTAAACCTGACGGGTTTTGATGCTCGGCTTTAACTTGTGTGCGCGTCAGACATTTAGCCACATATGTAGCTATAGATTTCTTCAAACTTATCCACCAATAATTTGCCTTTAAATCCTGGTACATCTTATCACTGCCTGGATGGACTGAATATTTTGAACTATGAGCTTCTTGGAGGATCACATCTCTAAGTCCTCCATGGATTGGAACCAAGATTCGACCATTTAATCTAAGGATTCCATCCTTTCCATATGACAATTGATCAGTAGTTACGCCTAACTTTTCATTCGGAAAGTTAGTTCCAATACAGCTTCCTTCTGTGCAGCAAACAACCTTTCATTCAAGCTGTTTCTTAATTCGACGCTTTTGGCATTGATCCTTATAGGTTTAATCCTTTCTTTTCATCTCAAAGCATTAGCGACTATGTTTGCCTTGCCAGGATGATAACGAATTTCACAATCATAGTCGTTTAATGTATCCATCCAACGACGTTGCCTCGTGTTGAGATCTTTCTGGTTAAACAGATGTTGGAGGCTTTTATTGTAACAACTCTCATTAAAATTATTACTTCTTATTTTATTTTGTTCATTAGGAAACCCTAATTGAGACCCCCAAGTAATATTGCATGACCCCTAAAATTTTCAGAACAATTGGAATTAGGATCAGGGCCCCTAAAACTCAGGGGGGGTATTCCCTAATTGACAATTATCCACACAGTTTGCTGTATAATGCGAAAATCGTCGAACGGTTGACTCACCTAGGCTAGGAATCCACGAAGCTACCCTACCCTAGAAGTGGACCCGTCGCGCCACGCGCGGGCACCAGGTGGACCTGGCGCGCCACGCGACGGGGACCATTTTTCAGTATATAATCCAGGGGTTTGGCACTTGCATGAGGGCCTTGTTACGATGTGAAAATACGTTTTCTACGTTGAGTTGTGCTCTGTTCTTTCCAAATTCACTCAAAAACATACACAAGCACGAATCTCTGCGGCGACAACAGGGTAATAACTCGATCACGGCTACGATTCAATGTCCGATCGATTGAAACCGATCCGATGGATATTTAAGTGCTTCCCGTAATTGGGCTATACTTTGTCATTCGTCGTGAGGTTTTTGATTTCGTGAGTTATCGTAAATGTTGAATTAAGTTACTGACCTAGTTTCGTGTGCATTGTTGTTTAAATTAGGTTATCAGGCTTATCAGTAGGCTAAACTCAGTCCGATTAAACCTGCAATGTGAGTCATTCTCTTTTTATTAAAGTTTCTTTACAAAACCATAAATGTTTTCCAGTTATACTTTGCAGTGATTAAGTCTTTGCTAATCTTTAATTACTGGCAGTATGTGGGGGTTTTGTGCACATTACTACTAACGATTTATCACTTTAGGTGGGCGAGCCTAATTAGTGATATGTCCACAGTCATAGATTCGGTCGAGTGACAGCTGAACCAGATAATTATATGATAAAAGGCAAATATAAAAACCCTTAATGCTGTAAATTTATAACAATGTGTCTTTTTGTGCAAATTGAATGACTCGCCAGTATTTCTCGCTGATAAAAATCTTTTTTTAAACATGTTTCAGGTGATCTGCTGTGATCTAGGAAAAGTGTTGTGTAGCACTCCAAGTGTAACACCCATCTAATTATACTTGAATTTAATAATAATTCATGCCATTTTTTTTTTTACAAAATACTAATTTAACACTACATTCATAAGTCAAGTTAGAACATCACAAAAGTCTTATCAATTTGTTTACAACCCAAAAACATAGTCTATTGAAAGTTATAATATTGCGGAAGCTTCAAAAATTGTGTTCGGTTCTTCTAAAACTTGCTTGATCTTCATCCGTAATCTCCGAGTACCTAGAAACTGAAATGTTTTACACGAAACATTAATCGTGGAGTTCTTAGAAATATTACACAACCGAAACTACATTCGATACGGATTTGATTAATTGTAAAAATACAAAAATTTACAAAACATTCTTGGCTTCACCGTAACTTACGGCATGACCGTAAGTTACGGTACTCAATTTAATAATCTGGTCCACCGTAAAACAGGAAAGAACCACCGTAAAACCTTTCTCTCTACCGTAAGTTACGGTACTACCGTAACTTACGGTAGTCCCTGGGAATTCTTATTTTGTTTGTTTTGTTACTTTCACTCAAACCCAACTCTCGGATTTCACCTTTCTACGGATCCACCAAAACTTTGACGGATCCACCAAAACTCCGTCGGCACTTATGACGGATCCACCAAAACTTTCTACGGTAGTCCCTGGGAATTATTATTTTGTTTGTTTGTTTTGACACAGCCTCAATCTTTGACGGATCCACCAAAACTCCGTCAGCACTTATGACATGGCCAAGAAATTGTACCTCTCGTAACCAAAAGGCACATTTGGAGAATTTTGCATATAACCTCTCTCGTCTAAGTGTCTCTAACACTTCTTGTAAGTGGTGTGCGTGTTCAGCTTCACTTTTCGAATACACCAAGATATCATCGATAAACACGATGACCGACTTATCCAACATTGGCTTGCAAACCCGGTTCATGAGGTCCATGAAAGCCGCGGGTGCGTTTGTTAGCCCAAATGACATCACGAGGAATTCGTAATGTCCGTATCTCGTGCGGAAAGCCGTCTTCGGCACATCTTCTTCTTTGACCTTTAGTTGGTGATACCCCGATCTAAGGTAAATTTTTGAAAACCTGCTCGCACCTTGTAGTTGGTCGAATAAATCATCTATCCTCGGGAGTGGGTATCGGTTCTTTACCGTGAGTTTGTTTAACTCCCGGTAATCGATGCACATGTGCATGCTCCCGTCTTTCTTTCTCACGAACAACACCGGTGCGCCCCAAGGAGACACACTCGGCCTTATGAATCCCTTGTCAAGCAGGTCTTGGATTTGGGACATCAACTCTTGTAATTCCGACGGTGCAAGTCGGTACGGGGCTTTTGCTACGGGTTTCACGCCCGGAATCAATTCGATCCCGAACTCTATTCCCCATTCAGGCGGTATCCCCGGTAAATCTTCCGGAAACACATCTTCATAATCTCGTACTACCGGTACATCTCCAATCTTTCGTGATTCTTTTTCGGGCTCATTAGCGTATATCATGAATGCCTTGCATCCTCGCTTCATAAGCTTGTGAGCTTTCAACATTGAGCATACTATGGGGTTGCCTCCTTTTTCGCCATAAATGGTGACGTGTTTCCCGCTCGGAGATATTAGTTTTATCTCTTTACGAAAACACACGATATTTGCATGGTGTTGAGATAGCCAATCCATCCCAACGACTACTTGAAATTCTCCCATTGACATCGGGATTAGGTTTATCAAATATTCTTCATCATCAATGCTCAGTTTACAGTTTTCACATACATCACAAACCATAAAGCTCTTGTTATTACCTATCTCTACTTCTAAGGGCACAGGTAATTTTGTTAGAACAAATGAAGGATGTCGAATAAATCCATATGAAACAAAGGATTTATTCGCACCCGTATCAAATAACACGCGTGCAGGAATCGAATTTACAGCAAATATACCTGAGACCACGTCAGGTTCAACCTTTGCTTCTGCGGCGGTTAGTTGAAAAGATCTTGCCTTTGCTTTTGGGGCTTCACCTTTCGGGTCCTGCCCATCCTTCTTTCCAACCAGTTCCGGGCATTCCGACTTTTTGTGACCCGTTCGATAACAATTGTAACAAACCGTCACTTTCTCCGGGCACGATATAGCCATATGTCCCGTTTTTTTTTCATATGGGACAAGGCTTATCCTTGTAACGGCATTCGCCTTTATGACCCTTTCCGCAGATTCTGCAACTTGGCGACCCGCCTTTCGTATCAAATTTCTTTGCGGTTTCGTTTGTTCGTGCCTTCTTAGCAGGGCTTGGGTTTACATCTTGTGCTTTCCGTTCACCCCTTTCAATGCTCTTTTTCAGTTCGATCTCCCTTTCCCGAGCAGCGTTTATGATCTCGGTAAGGGTCTCGTATTTGGAAGGGGTGATAAATTCCCTATACTCAGCACTCAACATGTTATGGTAGTAGTATATCTTTTGTTCTTCATTCGTCACTAGATCATCGCAAAACTTCATCTTATCCATAAACGTTGCCGTAATCTTGTCTATGGTCTCACTCTTGTGCCTAAGTTGCATGAACTCCTCCTTGATTTTATTCATAACCGCCTTGGGGCTATGATGCTTAAGAAATGGCGTCTTGAATTCTTCCCAAGTCATGACCTTAGCAGCTTCAATACCGATCTCTCTCTTTTTGTTATCCCACCAATCTTTCGCTTGACTCCTTAGTTGACCCGTACCATAGGCTACGTAGTCATCTTCGTCACAATGGGTCCTCTCGAATACCCCTTCGATATCACTTAGCCATCGTTGTCACACTATTGGGTCAACCTCCCCATTATATATTGGTGGTTTACAGGCCATGAATTCCTTGTATGAACAAGGCTTTCGTCCTCCATGCTTTTCCTTTGCTTAATTTGAATCATCTTCCAATTTCTTGATTCTCTCTTCTACTATTGATAAAACTATGTTTTGAATTTTATCAATAAAGCCCGACAAACTGTTTTCGATCGCCTTTCCAACCTCTTCGGCAATCACTTCCCTCATTTGTTCGGTGACTCTTGGCACCGCATCATCATTACCTCCATCTGCCATCTCTATTTCTGAAATGTTTACATAGGTTGTTAAACATTCCATTTATAACACATGTTTTACTTGTTTTGATTTAATCAAGTTCATAACTTGATTTAATCGTTCTTGTTTTGTTTCAATCAAGTTCATAACTTGATTTAATCGTTCTTGTTTTGATTCAATCAAGTTCATAACTTGATTTAATCGTTCTTGTTTTGATTCAATCAAGTTCATAACTTGATTTAATCGTTCTTGTTTTATGCATTTCTTGTATTAGAGTGAGCTTACACACTCTTTTCATGCATATTTGTTCATTTCTCATTCTTTACATAATACATAATTTATTAACAAAATAAGTTAATTCTTACCGGACGATCGATCAAGCTTGAACCGAACACTTTGTTGACAACCTTAAGCTCTGATTTGTAACACCCATCTAATTATACTTGAATTTAATAATAATTCATGCCATTTTTTTTTTTTTTTACAAAATACTAATTTAACACTACATTCATAAGTCAAGTTAGAACATCACAAAAGTCTTATCAATATGTTTACAACCCAAAAACATAGTCTATTGAAAGTTATAATATTGCGGAAGCTTCAAAAAATGTGTTCGGTTCTTCTAAAACTTGCTTGATCTTCATCCGTAATCTCCGAGTACCTAGAAACTGAAATGTTTTACACAAAACATTAATAGTGGAGTTCTTAGAAATATTACACAACCGAAACTACATTCGATACGGCTTTGATTAATTGTAAAAATACAAAAATTTACAAAACATTCTTGGCTTCACCGTAACTTACGGCATGACCGTAAGTTACGGTACTCAATTTAATAATCTGGTCCACCGTAAAACAGGAAAGAACCACCGTAAAACCTTTCTCTCTACCGTAAGTTACGGTACTACCGTAACTTACGGTAGTCCCTGGGAATTCTTATTTTGTTTGTTTTGTTACTTTCACTCAAACCCAACTCTCGGATTTCACCTTTCTAACAAACAAATACATTAAATTCTCAAATTTCTAACATGTTATATATTAACCAATATCAAAGATCAATCCTTCATATTCCGGAGCATTAACCATGCTTTACTCGGTTATTCGACCCGTTTGGCTCGTCTAAGGAATCCTCCCATATAACGACTACCAACGAGTTTCAACCAAATTTGACCAATCATTCAATATAGCGACATCACCGCTTAACTCAAACAACCTTTATTCTAAAATTCAATTACATATTATATAATCATCAAAATCTATTTAATGTAACGGGTCAAGTTGCATACCTTTAAAGCAAGCCCTTCAAACGTGCGTCCACACCGGTTTGCCTGCTAGATACCCCGGCTTCCTTTCCTATAGAGTTCAATCACCATATGTTTAGAACTCTTTTTGTTTCACATACATAACACATATTTTGTCATACATCATAATTATGCGTTTTAACTTAACAATTCAGTTTCAAGCCTTCTTTGAGGCATTTCAACAAACACTATAAGGGCAGAATTTTTATATCTTTCATATTCAAGTTCATAGCTTGCTAATTAGCTAACTTAACATCAATAAAGCCTTTATATAGTATTTAAACATCATATGTTTCTGGAATCACTTTCTATGATCAAATTAGACTAGAATAATCATTCTAAACCCTAGTGTTCATCTTCATCTTGTAAAACCCACAACCCACCTTCAAGGTGTTCATGGAATTTCCTGAAATTGGACATGATTTCACTTGTAGTTGTCTAGGTTTCACTTCTAGACACCATATCATCCCTAATCTAACCAAATAACACACATGCAACATCTAATTTCAGATTTTCCAAAATCATGAGAAATTCAAGTTGAGAGATTTCATCAGATTTTACATACCTTAGAATCCTCTTGCGATGAGGATCACAATTCTAAGCTCTAATTTCGATTTCGACTTGGATTGAGCCTTCAATTGATTGATTTAATGAAGTTTTAGGGTCTTGAAGATGGGGGTGTCGCCCCCTGCTCCTTCTTGATCGACCAGACACCTCTAAATGGGGTGTTTGGTTTATTTTTTATTTGTTTTATCCAATTTAGTTTCAAATTTAACAATTAAGGCCCCTCTACTTTGTTCAACATATCATTTAGTAGCTTTTAACCCTATTATAGGCTATTTCTAGTATTGTAACTAACTAGGTTAAAAATTCCTAGTTAGTAAATTCTCGTCTATTTATACTTTATAGTTCCAATATAAAGTTTTATATTTTTTTTCGGGGTGTTACAAGTCCACCCCCCTTAAAAAGGGTTTCGTCCCCGAAACCGAAGTACGTACCAAATAATGTAGGATGAAGACGTCGCATCTCCTCTTCGGACTCCCACGTAGTGTCCGAACCTTTCCTATGCTCCCATTTGACTTTGACTTGGTCAATTTGTTTATTTCGTAAATGTTTGACTTTTCGATCTAAAATCTCCACCGGTCTCACCGCATAATTCAGACTATTATCCACTTCGATATCATCGTAATGGATATAGGCCGTTTCGTCTGCTAGGCACTTTCTTAATTGTGACACATGAAACGTGCCATGGATTCCACTTAGTTCCTCCGGTAGCTCAAGGCGGTAAGCTACCTTGCCAACCCTTCCGATAATTTTAAATGGCCCAATAAACCTTGGGCTTAGCTTCCCCCTTTTTCTGAATCTAATAACGCCCTTCCAAGGGGAAACTTTTAGCATGACCATGTCGCCAACCTGGAATTCGATTGGCCTTTTCCTTTTATCAGCATACGCCTTTTGTCTATCTTGAGCCGCTTTCAAATGTGCCCGAACTATATCGATCTTTTCATTCGTGGCTCGTACTATATCTTGATGAGCGAGTTCACGTGGACCCCCTTCACCCCAACATACCGGGGTTCGACACTTCCTACCATAAAGCATTTCTTACGGTGCCATCTTAATACTAGATTGGTAGCTGTTATTATACGAAAACTCGACTAACGGTAGGTGAACATCCCAACTTCCTCCAAAGTCGATTATACATGCCCGTAGCATATCCCCCAATGTTTGTATCGTTCTTTCACTCTGTCCATCCGTTTGAGGATGGTACGCAGTGCTAATGAACAATTTGGTTCCCATTTGCTCTTGGAAATCTCGCCAGAAATTTGAAGTAAACCGGGTATCCCTATCAGACACGATGGATACCTGCACCCCATGACGTGCTATTATTTCATTAGTGTAAACTTCTGACATCTTTTCTGACGTATAAGTCTCACGGATCGGAATGAAGTGAGCACTTTTCGTCAATCTATCCACCACTACCCAAATGGCATCGAACCCACGACTCGTCTTAGGCAACTTGGTTAATAGGTCCATTGTGTTCCTATTTCCAAACCGGAATTTCTAACGGTTGGAGTTTGCCATATGGTTTCTGGTGCTCCGCCTTGACTTGTAAACATGTCAAGCATTTTTCTACATACTTTGCCACATCCCTCTTCATTCCGGGCCACCAATAATTTTGTTTCAAATCATTGTACATCTTGGTCGCACCCGGATGAATTGAATAACGGGATTTATGAGCTTCATTAAGTAGAAGTGCCTTCACTCCACAAATATGTGGGACCCATATCCTTCCGGATCGAGTCTTTAACCCGTGATTCCCATCAATCTTTCAATTGACCGATTATTCTTTCTTTCTTCCAATTCTCTTCTTTTACTGCTTCTAACTGCGCCTCTCGAATACGTTCAAGTATACCCGAGGTCACCACGAGTTGCATCGACCTTACTCGTATTGGGACGTAGTCCGCTTTTCTGCTCAGAGCATCCGCTACCACATTTGCCTTTCCGGGGTGGTAATGTATTTCACATTCGAAATCTTTCACCGTTTCTAGCGATCGCCTTTGTCGCATATTTAACTCCTTCTGATCGAAGAAGTATTTCAAGCTCTTGTGGTCGGTGAATATGGTGCACTTTACCCCATACAAGTAGTGCCTCCATATTTTTAATGCAAATACCACCGCAGCCAACTCGAGATCGTGCGTGGGATATTTCTTCTCGTGTATCTTCAATTGTCTCGAGGCATTGCCTATTACCTTGCCCCGTTGCATCAACACACAACCGAGCCCCGATAGTGAAGCATCGGAATAAACCACCATGTCTTCGACTCCGTCCGGCAATGTCAGTACCGGAGCTTGAGTTAACTTTTCTTTTAGCGTTTGAAACGCTTTTTCTTGATCAACACCCCAAATAAACTTTTCTTTCTTTTGGGTTAGCTTTGTTAGTGGTGACGCAATCTTGGAGAAATCTTGAATGAATCTCCTATAGTATCCCGCAAGCCCCAAAAAGCTTCTAATTTCCGAAGGGTTCTTCGGAGGATTCCATTTTGACACAGCCTCAATCTTTGACGGATCCACCAAAACTCCGTCGGCACTTATGACATGGCCAAGAAATTGTACCTCTCGTAACCAAAAGGCACATTTGGAGAATTTTGCATATAACCTCTCTCGTCTAAGTGTCTCTAACACTTCTTGTAAGTGGTGTGCGTGTTCAGCTTCACTTTTCGAATACACCAAGATATCATCGATAAACACGATGACCGACTTATCCAACATTGGCTTGCAAACCCGGTTCATGAGGTCCATGAAAGCCGCGGGTGCGTTTGTTAGCCCAAATGACATCACGAGGAATTCGTAATGTCCGTATCTCGTGCGGAAAGCCGTCTTCGGCACATCTTCTTCTTTGACCTTTAGTTGGTGATACCCCGATCTAAGGTAAATTTTTGAAAACCAGCTCGCACCTTGTAGTTGGTCGAATAAATCATCTATCCTCGGGAGTGGGTATCGGTTCTTTACCGTGAGTTTGTTTAACTCCCGGTAATCGATGCACATGTGCATGCTCCCGTCTTTCTTTCTCACGAACAACACCGGTGCGCCCCAAGGAGACACACTCGGCCTTATGAATCCCTTGTCAAGCAGGTCTTGGATTTGGGACATCAACTCTTGTAATTCCGACGGTGCAAGTCGGTACGGGGCTTTTGCTACGGGTTTCACGCCCGGAATCAATTCGATCCCGAACTCTATTCCCCATTCAGGCGGTATCCCCGGTAAATCTTCCGGAAACACATCTTCATAATCTCGTACTACCGGTATATCTCCAATCTTTCGTGATTCTTTTTCGGGCTCATTAGCGTATATCATGAATGCCTTGCATCCTCGCTTCATAAGCTTGTGAGCTTTCAACATTGAGCATACTATGGGGTTGCCTCCTTTTTCGCCATAAATGGTGACGTGTTTCCCGCTCGGAGATATTAGTTTTATCTCTTTACGAAAACACACGATATTTGCATGGTGTTGAGATAGCCAATCCATCCCAACGACTACTTGAAATTCTCCCATTGACATCGGGATTAGGTTTATCAAATATTCTTCATCATCAATGCTCAGTTTACAGTTTTCACATACATCACAAACCATAAAGCTCTTGTTATTACCTATCTCTACTTCTAAGGGCACAGGTAATTTTGTTAGAACAAATGAAGGATGTCGAATAAATCCATATGAAACAAAGGATTTATTCGCACCCGTATCAAATAACACGCGTGCAGGAATCGAATTTACAGCAAATATACCTGAGACCACGTCAGGTTCAACCTTTGCTTCTGCGGCGGTTAGTTGAAAAGATCTTGCCTTTGCTTTTGGGGCTTCACCTTTCGGGTCCTGCCCATCCTTCTTTCCAACCAGTTCCGGGCATTCCGACTTTTTGTGACCCGTTCGATAACAATTGTAACAAACCGTCACTTTCTCCGGGCATGATATAGCCATATGTCCCGTTTTTTTTCATATGGGACAAGGCTTATCCTTGTAACGGCATTCGCCTTTATGACCCTTTCCGCAGATTCTGCAACTTGGCGACCCGCCTTTCGTATCAAATTTCTTTGCGGTTTCGTTTGTTCGTGCCTTCTTAGCAGGGCTTGGGTTTACATCTTGTGCTTTCCGTTCACCCCTTTCAATGCTCTTTTTCAGTTCGATCTCCCTTTCCCGAGCAGCGTTTATGATCTCGGTAAGGGTCTCGTATTTGGAAGGGGTGATAAATTCCCTATACTCAGCACTCAACATGTTATGGTAGTAGTATATCTTTTGTTCTTCATTCGTCACTAGATCATCGCAAAACTTCATCTTATCCATAAACGTTGCCGTAATCTTGTCTATGGTCTCACTCTTGTGCCTAAGTTGCATGAACTCCTCCTTGATTTTATTCATAACCGCCTTGGGGCTATGATGCTTAAGAAATGGCGTCTTGAATTCTTCCCAAGTCATGACCTTAGCAGCTTCAATACCGATCTCTCTCTTTTTGTTATCCCACCAATCTTTCGCTTGACTCCTTAGTTGACCCGTACCATAGGCTACGTAGTCATCTTCGTCACAATGGGTCCTCTCGAATACCCCTTCGATATCACTTAGCCATCGTTGGCACACTATTGGGTCAACCTCCCCATTATATATTGGTGGTTTACAGGCCATGAATTCCTTGTATGAACAAGGCTTTCGTCCTCCATGCTTTTCCTTTGCTTAATTTGAATCATCTTCCAATTTCTTGATTCTCTCTTCTACTATTGATAAAACTATGTTTTGAATTTTATCAATAAAGCCCGACAAACTGTTTTCGATCGCCTTTCCAACCTCTTCGGCAATCACTTCCCTCATTTGTTCGGTGACTCTTGGCACCGCATCATCATTACCTCCATCTGCCATCTCTATTTCTGAAATGTTTACATAGGTTGTTAAACATTCCATTTATAACACATGTTTTACTTGTTTTGATTTAATCAAGTTCATAACTTGATTTAATCGTTCTTGTTTTGTTTCAATCAAGTTCATAACTTGATTTAATCGTTCTTGTTTTGATTCAATCAAGTTCATAACTTGATTTAATCGTTCTTGTTTTGATTCAATCAAGTTCATAACTTGATTTAATCGTTCTTGTTTTGATTCAATCAAGTTCATAACTTGATTTAATCGTTCTTGTTTTATGCATTTCTTGTATTAGAGTGAGCTTACACACTCTTTTCATGCATATTTGTTCATTTCTCATTCTTTACATAATACATAATTTATTAACAAAATAAGTTAATTCTTACCGGACGATCGATCAAGCTTGAACCGAACACTTTGTTGACAACCTTAAGCTCTGATTTGTAACACCCATCTAATTATACTTGAATTTAATAATAATTCATGCCATTTTTTTTTTTTTACAAAATACTAATTTAACACTACATTCATAAGTCAAGTTAGAACATCACAAAAGTCTTATCAATTTGTTTACAACCCAAAAACATAGTCTATTGAAAGTTATAATATTGCGGAAGCTTCAAAAAATGTGTTCGGTTCTTCTAAAACTTGCTTGATCTTCATCCGTAATCTCCGAGTACCTAGAAACTGAAATGTTTTACACAAAACATTAATAGTGGAGTTCTTAGAAATATTACACAACCGAAACTACATTCGATACGGCTTTGATTAATTGTAAAAATACAAAAATTTACAAAACATTCTTGGCTTCACCGTAACTTACGGCATGACCGTAAGTTACGGTACTCAATTTAATAATCTGGTCCACCGTAAAACAGGAAAGAACCACCGTAAAACCTTTCTCTCTACCGTAAGTTACGGTACTACCGTAACTTACGGTAGTCCCTGGGAATTCTTATTTTGTTTGTTTTGTTACTTTCACTCAAACCCAACTCTCGGATTTCACCTTTCTAACAAACAAATACATTAAATTCTCAAATTTCTAACATGTTATATATTAACCAATATCAAAGATCAATCCTTCATATTCCGGAGCATTAACCATGCTTTACTCGGTTATTCGACCCGTTTGGCTCGTCTAAGGAATCCTCCCATATAACGACTACCAACGAGTTTCAACCAAATTTGACCAATCATTCAATATAGCGACATCACCGCTTAACTCAAACAACCTTTATTCTAAAATTCAATTACATATTATATAATCATCAAAATCTATTTAATGTAACGGGTCAAGTTGCATACCTTTAAAGCAAGCCCTTCAAACGTGCGTCCACACCGGTTTGCCCGCTAGATGCCCCGGCTTCCTTTCCTATAGAGTTCAATCACCATATGTTTAGAACTCTTTTTGTTTCACATACATAACGCATATTTTGTCATACATCATAATTATGCGTTTTAACTTAACAATTCAGTTTCAAGCCTTCTTTGAGGCATTTCAACAAACACTATAAGGGCAGAATTTTTATATCTTTCATATTCAAGTTCATAGCTTGCTAATTAGCTAACTTAACATCAATAAAGCCTTTATATAGTATTTAAACATCATATTTTTTCTGGAATCACTTTCTATGATCAAATTAGACTAGAATAATCATTCTAAACCCTAGTGTTCAACTTCATCTTGTAAAACCCACAACTCACCTTCAAGGTGTTCATGGAATTTCCTGAAATTGGACATGATTTCACTTGTAGTTGTCTAGGTTTCACTTCTAGACACCATATCATCCCTAATCTAACCAAATAACACACATGCAACATCTAATTTCAGATTTTCCAAAATCATGAGAAATTCAAGTTGAGAGATTTCATCAGATTTTACGTACCTTAGAATCCTCTTGCGATGAGGATCACAATTCTAAGCTCTAATTTCGATTTCGACTTGGATTGAGCCTTCAATTGATTGATTTAATGAAGTTTTAGGGTCTTGAAGATGGGGGTGTCGCCCCCTGCTCCTTCTTGACCAGACACCTCTAAATGGGGTGTTTGGTTTATTTTTTATTTGTTTTATCCAATTTAGTTTCAAATTTAACAATTAAGGCCCCTCTACTTTGTTCAACATATCATTTAGTAGCTTTTAACCCTATTATAGGCTATTTCTAGTCTTGTAACTAACTAGGTTAAAAATTCCTAGTTAGTAAATTCTCGTCTATTTATACTTTATAGTTCCAATATAAAGTTTTATATTTTTTTTCGAGGTGTTACACCAAGCTTGAAGAAGTGGCTCAATAAAATAAATAAATAAATAAATATGTTTTGTAAAACAACAGGGATTTCCTCGTGAAATTTCCTTTACTGTAAATTTTGGGGTTTGTCCCAAATTGTGAAATAAAATAATTGAGCATTTTCAAGTTTTAAAAAGATCATGTTAAACTTCCGCTGTCAACTCAAATAATAAATACCACGGGTTTCTGCCCGCGGCTCCTGGACCGGGTCACATCGGGACGGGGGCCGTGACAGAAAAATGTGGTATCAGAGCCACTGATTTAAGCTAATTAAGTATTTAGAAATACTTAATTTTCCTGGTTGCTATTCTGTAATTCTATTAAAATTTAATTTACAAAATTTTAACTTAGAATTTTGTGTGTTTCTTCATATATGCTAACAGCATGAATGAATTATTAGAAGCACTTCAAAACTCTGCTATCCATACCACAGATATGGATATCACCAGTACCTTTACTGGCTACCAGGCTGATACTAATGAGCCAATAGTATTCCAGGCCCAGCCGCAGGAAAATCCAAAGCCGAAAAAGAGAAGGAGACTCGTAGGCTGGAGGCGTATGCGTAGGAAGAAACCAGCGACACAGAAAGCTATAAAGACTGAGGATCCGAAGGATAAAGGCAAAGGAAAGGAGATCGGGGAAAGTTCAAGGCAAGCCCAGGAAATGCCATCATGGGAGGAGCTGGATCGTAAACTAGCACTTAGTGACCTCATCGGACCTGCCAATGAAAACCTCTTCAATTACCCAGCGGAAGCACAAATTCTAGTTAACCTGGAACCTGCTATCCCAGATTCTATTATCCACCCCCGACCTCTACCAGGAGAGCTGGAAGAATGGTGGACAACTGACTGGCAATTTCAGAACCTCTTGAATAACCCTAACACCTTTTTCCCCCAGTTTGACCCTGAGCCTGCACCAAACCCACCTATGAGCTCTGAGAACTTGGCTGAACTCCGTCACTATGGCGAGGAGTTGATGGACGCAGGAAATAGAATCCGAGAAGTGGGAGAACAGATCACCTGGAAATACGACGAGAGGGAACGTCGTTTTAGAAAAAGTCAGCTAACGGTGGTGTGGTTGTGTGGTTATGTGTTTAATAATAATAAAATAATAATAAAAATATTATCATGTAAAATAATTAAAAATAAAACTTTTGTAACATATCTGGCGTGTACGGATGCATACTAAATTATATCAAATATGGAAGTCGCAAAGTGAACAATTTTGGCTATACGAGTTGATGTGATTATGTGCGATTGCTTTATATTTTGATTGATATTTGTTTATGCCAATAACTTATATATATATATATATATATATATATATATATTGTTCATTATCAGATGGAACCCGTTGTTAATGAACCAGTTAATGAAGTTAACCAATCTGAGCAAAACAATGAGGATCACTTTCTTAATAGACAAGATATAGAAAACATCGTTGCTCAGGGAATAGCCAATGATATCCCAGCAATCCTTGCTGCTGCCCGAAATCCAGTTGAACCTAAACCAACTACTCCCAGCAAACGAACTCACAGCGACAATTTCAGTAACAGTGTTAACGGAGGCGGCAATAATGACAACGTGATTCAAGCCCCGATACTAAAGAAAATGAAAATTGCAACACCTGGTTGCACCTATAAGGAATTTCTTGCCTGTAAACCTGTCGAATTTGCAGGCAATGAAGGGGCAACCGCCGCACTACGTTGATTGGAGAAAACCGAGGCAGTAAACAAAATAAGTAAATGTGCCGAGGAGGATAAGGTTATGTATGATTCTCACATTTTCAAGGAAGAAGCATTAGAATGGTGGAATACGGTATTACAAGCCAAGGGAAGTGACATGGCCTACGCCATGAATTGGGAAGAGTTTAAGCAATTGGTGGAAATGAAATTCTGCCCTGAATATGAAAAAGAGCAAATGGCGAATAAATTCTTGAACCATCGAATGATGGATGTTGATTGTCGAGGGTATACTTCGAAGTTCTTCGAATATGCCAGAATTGTGCCCACTCTTGCCCGCCAGAACCGGTACTTATCTCTCGCTATATTTGGGGTTTAATTAGCGAGATTCGTGATATTGTCAAAGCTGCAAGACCCCGCACCATTGACGATGCGGTGGAGTTAGCTAATACTTTGAACGACAGGCAGGTACGTACGTGGGAAGAAAACAGGAAAACGGAGTTAGCCCAAAAGATTAACCAAGGATTTCGTGTGCGTAATAATATTAATTTCAAGAGGAAGGGAACTGGGTCCTCTTCCACCCCGCCATTTTGCGGGAATTGCAAAAAGAAGCATTTTGGAAAATGTAGAGAAAATTGCAATTTCTGCAAAATTCCGGGACATCGGGAAGAGGAATGTAAAAAGAAAGCAAAGATCTGCTACAACTGTGGAGAAGCTGGGCATTTTAGACCAGAATGCCCTAAATTGGTCAAGCCAACGGATAACAAAGCCAGACCTGCTGAAGGAACTAATAAGAAGAACACAAGAGCCTTTCAGCTGACTACTCAAGAAGCAGAACTCATCCCAGATGTGATAGCTGGTACGTTCTTAGTACATAACGTTTATGCGAAAGTATTATTCGACTCTGGTGCAAACCAAAGTTTTATAAATGCTTCTTTCTGCCAAGCTCTTAAGCTACCCTTAACCAAACTTAGGCAGATTTATACAGTAGAAACAGCAGATGGGAACTCTGTTAACATAGATACGATTTTGCAAAAAGAAAATATAGAACTTGCAGGTCATAAATTTTCTGCAAACCTATTACCCATGAATTTAGTTGGATTCGATGTTGTATTAGGAATGGATTTGTTAGTAGCCAACCATGCTCGAATCCTCTGTGACAAGAATTCCATAGAAATTCGTGCACCCACAGGAGAAGTAATTATGATTACAGGGGATAAGCCGCGTAAACCCATGAAGTTCATTTCGGTAATGAAAGTTGCTAATTATGAACGAAAGCAAGGAATAATGTATATGATTTCAGTAATCATTAACACTAAGGGTAAGGAACTTGAGGAAATTCTTGTAGTATCAGAATACTTGGATGTGTTTCCAGAAGAACTACATGGATTACCATCTGATAGGGAAGTAGAATTTAGAATTCATCTAATTCCTGGAGCTACACCGATAGCTAAAGCACCTTACCGATTAGCACCCACCGAAATGTTAGAATTGAAAAAGCAATTAGATGAATTGCTCAGTAAAGGATTCATACAACCTAGTTCATCCCCTTGGGGAGCACCTGTGTTGTTTGTAAAGAAGAAAGATGGTTCAATGCGAATGTGTATCGATTATAGGGAATTGAATAAGGTTACAATTAAGAATCGATACCCATTACCTAGGATTGATGATCTTTTTGATCAATTGCAAGGAGCTAGATATTTTTCCAAGATAGATTTACGCTCCGGATACCATCAGTTGAAAGTACAAGAAGAAGACATACCTAAAACTGCCTTCAGAACTAGGTATGGTCACTACGAGTTTACTGTCATGCCATTCGGATTAACAAATGCTCCAGCAGCATTTATGGATATAATGAATAGGATCTGTAAACCGTATTTGGATAAATTCGTATGTGTCTTCATCGACGATATACTTATTTATTCCAAAAACCAGGAAGAGCATTGTGAGCACCTGCATGCACTCTTAACTTTGTTAAGAAAAGAGAAGCTTTATGCCAAATTCTCGAAGTGTGAATTTTGGCTACAGGAGGTACAATTTTTAGGACACATGGTGAATCACGAAGGTATTCACGTAGATCCCACCAAAATAAAAGCGATCACCAAATGGAAGACCCCGTAATCAGCAATGGAAGTTAGAAGTTTTGTAGGATTAGTTGGGTACTATAGACGATTTATTAAAGATTTTTCTAAAATAGCGGTACCATTAACTAAGCTAACCTGTAAATCAGTTAAGTTTAAATGGGGACCTAGGCAAGAAGAGGCTTTTAGGATTCTAAAACAAAGGTTAACAAACACCCCAATTCTTGCCTTACCAGAAGGGACAGAGGATTTGGAAGTTTATTGTGACGCTTCTAAGTTAGGATTAGGATGTGTGCTAATGCAACGCAACAAGGTAATTGCGTATGCCTCAAGGCAATTGAAAAAGCACGAATAAAATTATACGACTCATGATTTAGAATTAGGGTCGATAATTTTTGCCCTTAAGATTTGGAGGCACTATTTGTATGGCAGTAAGTTTACAGTCTATACAGATCATAAGAGTTTAACATACATATTTGGGCAAAAAGAATTGAACATGAGGTAAAGGAGATGGATGGAAATTCTAAGTGACTACGACTGTGATATTCAATATCACGAAGGAAAAGCAAACGTAGTTGCAGATGCCTTAAGTCGTAAGTATCATGAAAAGCAAAAACGAGTTCATGCTCTTAGATTAAGTTTACAATTAGATCTACTGGAACAATTGAAAAACATTCAAGAAACAGCAATAAAGGATGATGCTGAAGGAATGAAAGGACGAATAAAGGAATTAGAACAAGGAAGTGATGGAATTTGGAGATTCCATAAGAAAAGAATTTGGGTACCTAAGCAAGGAGAATTAAGAGATAAAATTTTAAAGGAAGCCCATAAATCTAGATATGCCATGCATCCTGGTAATAATAAAATGTACCAAGATTTAAGGAATAACTTCTGGTGGATAGGAATGAAAAAGGACATAGCTAGATATGTGTCTAAGTGTCTAACTTGTTCACAAGTCAAGGCAGAACACCAGAAACCTTCAGGATTGCTCCAACAATTAGAAATGCCTGTATGGAAATGGGAGCTCATAACAATGGACATTGTTACTAAATTGCCCAAAACCAGAAAAGGTAACGACGCAATTTGGGTAATTGTGGATCGATTAACCAAATCAGCTCATTTCCTGCCCATGAAGGAAACTTTCAGTAAGGAAAGATTAGCCAAATTATATGTAGACGAGGTTGTATCCTTACATGGAGACCCACTCTCCATTGTATCGGATAGGGATAGTCGTTTCACTTCACATTTTTGGACAAGTTTCCAAGAAGTAATGGGGACACGATTGAATTTAAGTACTGCATACCATCCTCAAACGGACGGACAAAGTGAAAGGACGATTCAAACCCTGGAAGACATGCTCAGGGCATGTGTAATAGATTTTGGTGGAAATTGGGATAATCACCTACCCTTAATCGAATTCTCCTATAATAATAGTTATAATTCAAGTATCGAAGCTGCCCCGTTCGAAGCACTGTATGGACGAAAGTGTAGAACTCCAGTTTGTTGGGCAGAAATAGGAGAAAGCCAATTATCAGGTCCTGAAATCGTACAAGAAACCACTGATAAGATAACTCAAGTCAAGGAAAGACTAAAGACTGCTCGAGATTTTCAGCGGAGTTATGCAGACAATAGACGCAAGCCGCTAGAATTTCAAGTTGGAGACAAGGTACTCTTAAAAGTTTCTCCTTGGAAAGGAGTAGTTTGATTTGGTAAGAAGGGAAAGTTAAGTTCAAGGTACGTAGGACCATTCCCAGTAATCCAGCGAATAGGACCAGTCGCCTATCGCCTATAACTACCAAAAGAGCTAGCTGGGGTACATGACGTATATCATGTATCTAACCTCAAGAAATGTCTATCTGATGAATCCCTGGTAGTACCTCTTCAAGATATAGAGGTAAATGAGAAATTAAAATTTGTAGAGAGACCACTTCAGATAGAAGATAGAAAGGTCAAGTTTCTCAAGCACAAACGACTAGTGCTGGTCAAAGTCAAGTGGGATTCAAATAGAGGACCATAATACACTTGGGAACTGGAATCAGAGATGAAGCGAAAATATCCCTACTTGTTCCAGTAAATCTCGAGGACTAGATTCTTATTAAGGTGGGGAGGATGTAACAACTCTCATTAAAATTATTACTTCTTATTTTATTTTGTTCATTAGGAAACCCTAATTGAGACCCCCAAGTAATATTGCATGACCCCTAAAATTTTCAGAACAATTGGAATTAGGATCAGGGCCCCTAAAACTCAGGGGGTATTCCCTAATTGACAATTATCCACACAGTTTGCTGTATAATGCGAAAATCGTCGAACGGTTGACTCACCTAGGCTAGGAATCCACGAAGCTACCCTACCCTAGAAGTGGAGCCGTCGCGCTACGCGCAGGCACCAGGTGGACCTGGCGCGCCACGCGACGGGGACCATTTTTCAGTATATAATCCAGGGGTTTGGCACTTGCATGAGGGTCTTGTTACGACGTAAAAATACGTTTTCTACGTTGAGTTGTGCTCTGTTCTTTCCAAATTCACTCAAAAACACACACAAGCATGAATCTCCGCGGCGACAACAGGGTAATAACTCGATCACTGCTACGATTCAATGCCCGATCGATTGTAACCGATCCGATGGATGTTTAAGTGCTGCCCGTAATTGGGCTATACTTTGTCATTCGTTGTGAGGGTTTTGATTTCGTGAGTTATCGTAAATGTTGAATTAAGTTACTGACCTAATTTCGTGTGCATTGTTGTTTAAATTAGGTTATCAGGCTTATCAGTAGGCTAAACTCTGTCCGATTAAACTTGCAATGTGAGTCATTCTCTTTTTATTAAAGTTGCTTTACAAAACCATAAATGTTTTCCAGTTATACTCTGCAGTGATTAAGTCTTTGCTAATCTTTAATTACTGGCAGTATGTGGGGGTTTTGTGCACATTACTACTAACGATTTATCACTTTAGGTGGGCGAGCCTAATTAGTGATATGTCCACAGTCATAGATTCGGTCGAGTGACAGCTGAACCAGATAATTATATGATAAAGGGCAAATATAAAAACCCTTAATGCTGTAAATTTATAACAATGTGTCTTTTGTGCAAATTGAATGACTCGCCAGTATTTCCCGCTGATAAAAATCTTTTTTTAAACATGTTTCAGGTGATCTGCTGTGATCTAGGAAAAGTGATGTGTAGCACTCCAAGCTTGAAGAAGTGGCTCAATAAAATAAATAAATATGGTTTGTAAAACAACAGGGATTTCCTCGTGAAATTTCCTTTACTGTAAATTTTGGGGTTTGTCCCAAATTGTGAAATAAAATAATTAAGCATTTTCAAGTTTTAAAAAGATCCTGTTAAACTTCTGCTGTCAACTCAAATAATAAATACCACGGGTTTCTGCCGCGCCTCCTGGACCGGGTCACGCCAGGACGGGGGCCGTGACATTTATGATCTGAATAAATTATACATTTGGTTCCGTAAAGGTAATGCCTCCATAATTTTAGTGCGAATACAACGGCACCCAATTACAATTCATGGGTGGTGTAGTTCTTTTCGTGCACTTTCAATGGACGTGAAGCATATGCAATTACCTTGCCTCTCTGCATAAGCACACAACCCATACCTGTGTGCGATGCATCGCAGTAAACAACAAACTCTTCAATCCCTTCTGGCAATGTCAACACAGGAGCGTTGCTTAATTTCTGCTTGAGAACCTCAAAAGATTCTTGTTGCTTGGGACCCCAGTCAAACTTTATATTCTTGCGAGTCAACGAAGTCAGAGGTGAAGCAATCCTAGAAAAGTTTTCTATGAATCGCCTGTAGTGTCCTGCTAGACCCAAGAAGCTGCGAATCTCGGTAGGTGTTTTTGGTGCTTGCCAATTCATAATCGCTTCAATTTTAGCGGGATCCACCTGGATACCACGCTCACTCACTACATGTCCAAGAAATTGGACTTCTCGGAGCCAAAATTCACATTTAGAGAACTTTGCGTAGAGCTTCTCTTGTTGCAGAAGTTTAAGGATGCATCAGAGATGCTTTTCATGATCGGTTTGATTCTTTGAATAAATAAGTATGTCGTCAATGAAAACAATGACAAACTTGTCTAGATATGGTTTGCAAACGCGATTCATGAGATCCATGAATGCTGCAGGTGCATTAGTGAGCCCGAAAGGCATCACCAAGAACTCGTAATGACCATATCGTGTTCTAAATGCGGTCTTGTGCACATCTTCGGTTCTGACCTTCAACTAATGATATCCTGACCTTAGATCGATCTTTGAAAAATAACTTGCTCCTTGAAGCTGATCGAACAAATCGTCGATCCTGGGCAATGGATACCTATTCTTGATTGTAACTTTGTTCAGCTCGCGATAATCGATGCATAGACGCATCAAGCCATCTTTCTTCTTCACAAATAAGATGGGAGCTCCCCAAGGAGATGAGCTTGGTTGAATAAAACCTTTCTCTAACAAATCATCCAACTGTGTCCTTAATTCCTTCATTTCTGTCGGTGCCAACCGATAAGGAGCTCGAGCTACAGAGGCTGCTCCTGGGATAATATCGATCCTGAATTCCACTTGTCTGTCTGGGGGTAAACCAGGTAACTCTTCAGGAAAAACGTCTGGATAATCAGAAATAACAAGAATATCTTCGATCTTTGGCTTTGGCTCGTCTATGGTCACATGTGCCATGTAAATGACACAACCTTTCTTTAAACACTTCGATGCCTTAAGCATAGATACTTGCTTAGATAATCCATACTGTGTATCTCCTTGAATTGTAAGTGGCTCACCATATGGGATCTTAATGATAACTTGCTTCTTGTCACAGGCAATTTGGGCCTGATTGCGAGACAACCAATCCATGCCTATAACTATATCAAATCCTGCCAATTTCAACGGAAGCAAAGACAGCGGAAAAGAATGATTCCTAATGGATATAAAACATCCATATAAGATTGTTGAAATAGTCTCTATGGTACCATCGGCCAATTCTACCTAATATTTTATGCTTAGAGTTTTAACAGGCAGATTTAACAGTTTACAAAATTTATTATCTACAAAGGACTTATCTGCGCCAGAATCAAATAAAACTCTAGCATAAACATCATTGATGAGGAAAGTACTTGTTATAACATTGTCGTTCTGTACCGCCTCTTGAGCATTCATTTGGAAGACTCGAGCATTGGTCTTCTTGGCCTCTTCAGGCTTCTTTGGGTTTTTTGGGCAGTTAGTCTTTATGTGCCCCTTCTTGTTGCAACCATAGCATGTTGTATTTTTCATATTTTTACACTCCAAAGTTTTATGGTCCTTAGACTTGCAGTTCCCACAAGGCAGAGACTGCAATTCAAATCTGCATTTCCCGAGGTGGTATTTCTTGCAGGTTTTGCACTTGGTCTTCTCACCTGATTGCTGAGAGTCCTTTCTAAACCCAGAATTCTTATTATGCTCAGAATTCCCCTTCTTATTATCGGAATTGCCTTTCCTCTTCTTGTCAGAGCGATGCGAGCTCTCATTTTCTCTATTCCTCTTTCCTTCATCAGAAGTCTTAATCGACCTTTGCCTAATCGCATCGAGTGTGAGAGATAAGGACAAATCCACCATGGACCTAAAGGTGGTAGGACTGGAAGCTTTAACGTTTCCTTTTATTTCTGGGGCCACGCTTCCAATGAAGCGTGCTATGCGCTTCGGTATGGGTGTAACCAAATAGGGAACAAGTCTGGACATAGTGTTAAAGCTCGTAAGATAAGCTTGGCAATCCAAATTCTTCATGACCAGAGTCAAGAAGTCTGTTTCAATCTTTTCTACCTCATGCTGAGGACAGAAGTTTTCCTTGATCAGTGCAACAAATTGATCCCAAGACAATTTATACAACGAAATCTTCCCTGTGGCTTAGATTAACGACCTCCACTAAGCCAAAGCTTCACCCTTAAATGATTGTGAAACAAACTTCACAATATCCTGTTCTGCACAACCACTGATATCAACTACAGTATCCATCTCATCGAGCCATGTCATACAGTCAATGGCTCCTTTTTCTCCTGTAAAGTCCCTCGGCTTGCAAGAGACAAAGTATTTGTAAGAACAGGTTTTGACACGTGGCTCTTGATTAAGCACAATTTGTTTGGATGGGATACTTTTCTGATTCGATGAATGATGAGAATCGTCCTTATGAGATGTTTGAGTCTTGGAAGGTGGTTTTGTATGAGGTACAGATTGGGTCCTAGTGCGAGTACCACTTGTTTCTTTGAATTGTCTGTCAATGGCTCGAGTAACAACATTGTCTATCAATGCTTGAAGATCTGCACCAGCTACATTTATTCTGGTGGTATCATTTCTCTCCCTTGGATGACTGTTAACCTCTTCTGATTCAGACATGCAGAAGCTTGATTGCTATAAAACAAATTGACAATAGTTTCTTCAGAGGTTTATTATGGAATCACCATTTTTGATGATTCATTAACCATGGTAATATAAACCATATTTGTTTAATTTGATAATCAAAATTTATTTTAAACTTTTCATTAAAATCAAGCCTAGTTTATAAATTATTAAAGATGTTATGGTGGCACAAAAGGCCTAGTCACAAGGACAGTTTCAAGCCATGATCTTATAGGATCGAGGCATTAAGGTTTGAACGTAGTTCATCACCCTTTCTTAACAGTGAGTCATAGACTACAACTGTCATTTGTCTTATAGGACAATTGGTATGGCCCATAGGCGTTTCATCACAATTGGATGTTTAATAATATGATCATCTTAATTGATGATTTGAATTCATGATTTCTAGATCATTAGGCCAGATAAGGAATTTGGAAGAATCCCATATGAAGATGACATGTGTGACTTTATCGAATCACATTTTGCCAGGAGTGCTAACATGTTTTCAGATGTTAACAAGGATTTAAATCTTAAAAAGGTTTTACCATCATGGCCATGTCTAAAACGACATATAGGCTAGGTTATACCTTTAAGATTTTCTTTTAATATTCAATGGCAGATCAATTAAAAATGAATTTATAGTTTGATTTACAATATATGTATATGTTTATGTTTTAAGCCAAATGTAATTTCAAAAAGGAAATTTCTCATAAATAAATTCTAAAAATTACAATAATGCCCTAAACGGGTCTTTAGATAAATAACATTGTCCATGCAGGGACTAAAATAAGAAAGACAAGTCCTCGCAGGGACTAAATACATAAATGAAATGTCCATGCAGGGACTTAATTGAAAATGAAATAACAATACAATAAATAAGGATTTCTAATAATCACTCTTCTTCTTCCCCTTTATAAGGTTTGCCAAACCCTTTAGTAGACCGCGACGGCTCCTACGCTCTTCCTCTACCCTTTGTTCCACCTCGTGCAACCTTTGGAGGATTTCCTACTGTTGCGGTGGTTGAATTTGTGGTGGTTGCGGCGGCTGCTGTTGCTGAGGTTGAGGAGGCGGTGGGTATTGATACCCATATGCAGGGTACTCAGTCAGGTACGTAGCTGGATAGGGTCCATGGTAGAGAGCGTTGTAGTTTGCTGCCTCGAGGTACGGGTCAACGGCAGGGGCATTGTTGTAGTTATAACCCGAATAAGCTGGCTGCTCGAACGGGTTATACCCAGCTGCACCTGGGTAAGATGGAATTAGGTTTTCATAACCCATGTGTGGTGCTGGTGCGACTGGTGCAGAGTTGTCACGACCCCCGGCCCGGTTTTTACCCATTCCAGGAGCCGCGTGACAGAAATCCGTGGTAATTATAATTTTGGCAGCGGAATTTTAACAGGATCTTTTAAAACTTGAAAATGCCCGATTATTTTATTTTATTATTTGGGATAAACCCCAAAATTTACAATAGAGGAATTTCCCGAGGAAATTCCCTGATTTACAAAACATATTTATTTATTTATCTGAGCCACTTCCTCAAGCTTGTAGGACATGGCACTTTTCTGGGTCACAGCAGATCACCTGAAACATGTTTTAAGAAGGTGTTATCAGCAGGGAAATACTGGCGAGTCATTCAAGTTGCATAAAACGACACATTGTTATAATATACAGTATTAAGGGTGATTACATTGTTTATATCAACCAATTACCCAACGGTATTTGTCACTCGACCTATTTCTGTGACTATGGTCATATAACCCATTGGCTAACTCGTTGTCCAATGGTGACGGTTATCAAGTAATGTATACAAAACCCCACATACCGGCTGTAATTGAAGACTACAAAGACTTAATCCCTGTAATTATAACTTTTGAAAATAATTTGAGGTTTAGTAAAACCGTTGATAAAAAGAGAATGACTCACATTGCAGATTTAAACGGGCAGAGTTTAGCCTACTGATAAGCCTGATAACCTAGTTTAAATAACAATGCACACGAACTAGGTCAGTAACTTAATACAACATTTACGATAACTCACGAGATTAAAACCCTCACAACGAATGACAAAGTGCAATACTTAAAAATCCATCGAATTCACGACGAATGACAAAGTATAGCCCTAATTTGGGCAGCACTTAAACATCCATCGGATTGGCTTCAATCGATCGGACATTGAATCGTAGCAGCGATCGAGTTAAGACCTTGTATCGTAGCAGCGTCTCCCTATGTGAAAATGTGAATTTGAGCAGTAGAACTTCGTTTTTGATCAAAACTTTCGACACAGCTAAACTGCTCATGATCGGATCAATTTATAGCAAAAAAACGAGTTTTACGCGGCCCGTGAGGGCCACCTATGCGTAGACTAGGGCTAGCGTGTCATCAGGAGACCTGCCACGTGTGCGACACGTGGCCCAGGACGCTTATCCGGTCAAAGTTGAGTTGACGCGGCCCGCGTAAACTCCTCTTATGGTTTACGCGGCCCGCGTGAAACCCATTTTTCTTGATTTCTTGGTTTTTCATCCACGTTAGGGTTTCAGGGGTCCGGGTTTTTACTTACGGGTCGTTTTTGGTCATTTTTGCAGGTCCTTACAAGAGTCGACCTCAGAAACTGGGTTTGAAGGCCCACCCATTTGCGGGTCTTCATATAGCGGCGGGTAATTGCTGTTGCTGGAGTGTTGAGGGGTGCTGAAGTGAAAACCCCCACGCACGGATATCCGAGCACCTCTTCTTCGCCTCGGTGGTTCTGGAGGCAGTTGTTGCTCTAGCGCTGGCGGTGGCGGCGGCGTGACCGCCTGAAAATGCGGGTCCTCAGAAGGGACCTGTTGGTGTGGTGGTGAGTAGCGGTAAGGGGGAGTATACTCACACTTGTATGTAGCCCATCTATCGGCCCAAATATCAGGGCCCCTGTAAGGCGAACCATGGAAGGATGATCCGCTAGATATATCAATGGGATGCGTCGATGTCCCAGTCGGTGGTAGCTCAGGATCTGGATCCTCGTCCATCTCCATGTCCTGCATCTCAGGATAATGATCAGCTGGTCCCAAAGGGTTTTGACCCTCTGGTTCTTCTATGTGGTTCGTCGGGTTGAACCGGCTTTGAAAATAAGGGGTCGGGTTCTGGAAGGAGTGGTGTGAACCCGATCGTTGCAGAGGAATGTAAGAGTGGTGAGAATCGTTGGGCTCGTCCTCCTACTGCGGCCCAAATGAATGATGATACGACGGTGAGGAGCTGAGCGAGACAGAGCGTCTCGCAGGCTCGAGGTATGTCCTCCAATCTTTGTGAGGACTTGATCCGAATGACGCGGATGGTGTACGCCGGTGAGATGGCCTGGCTTCATGGCCGTTCCTAGCAGTAATTGGAGCTTTTCCTCGTCCTCCTCGGCCTCTCACTCTCGGTGGCATGTTGATCGAAGTCCTGCCAAAACAAAAACAATGAAACAAAACGATTAAGATTAGGATTAGTCCTAAGTTGTTTGCCTAGACTCGAAAGTCAAGGAATGTGCAACTGTATCATTGAGATTAAACACAAAAGACTAGTGTTTAATTCACTCAACGTTGGCTCCGATACCAACCTGTCACACCCCGATATTTCCACGTATTACCGGTGGGCCCGGTGGGGAGTATCGTGACGTAGTTGATATCATCATAGTCAAGTAATCACAGTTTAATGCACAGCGGAAGTCTTGAAAGTAAAATATTAATACAAACCGAAACACAAAGTATAATGAAATATTATACAACCGTTTGTAAGTGGATCCATAGGCTGATCTAAAACAGAAAGTAAATATTGTTCAACAGACTTTAAGTACTAAGAGCTTGCAAGACTCTTTAACTAATACTTAGGAGCTTCCAGCCCATTTCGTGTAGTACCTGCACTTAATCTTTTTGAAAGATACGTTAGTTTACACTGGTAAATAAAATTAACTGACTCTTTTGAAAACATTTATAAAATTGATTTGAATGCACAAGGCACAAACATTCTTTTATAACTTGGGATAATTATTAGAAATAATCTTGTATATAGATTTACATGTTTGTCGTACGTTCAGGGCCTGGTATGGAAACCAAGACAAAATTAATAGACACACCACTAATATAGTCCCACAAGGAGTTATACTCACATGTAGTTATACCTTTATACATACGCAACTGTCAGGTGTATGCCTACACCCCGTGCTTAAGTCGTGGCCATTTCAAAAGAATGAGTCGAGGATATCCAGGACACGGTCATTAACCCCCAAATGCTTTGTATCAAACAAGACAGATTAAAACGGGTTCTCTTAATGATTTAACCACTAATCGATTAAATATTCAATACCCGACCAAGCGGTAATAATTTACCGTATCCCAAGCCCGTATAAGGGAAAATAAGTTAAAAGTATTTACCTGAGCTAAAATGTAATTTATTCTCAGCCGTATATTCTAATCAGCAAGTACAGGGAGCATTTACTGGGCTCCTAATCTGGAACGAAGGTTTTAATAACCTCTTAGATTCCTAACGGGTCTTATTTATGTTATAACTTTGACCGGTTAGTTTTAAAAGAAAGTTTACGGTACGAAACACCAGAATAAGCGGTGACCGGATTGGAATGTGATTTAGACCTGACAAGTATGAAGACTTTTATATAATGGGTAAACTAAATACATTCTGGATTTTGAAGTAAAAATGATAAGGTTTAACCCGTTTCGCTAATTTATGTAAACTAGTTACATAAATCGTACCGAATGCGTATATGCATAACGGGTAACCGAATGAGTCATGTACAAGTTCCACAAGTTATTATGCTTATAATATGTTGTGATATCAGTAGGATATCTTCCATTATGCCCAAAACGAATTTAGAACCAATTTAAGCCCCGAAAGGGTATTTTGGTCATTTTAAAGTTTATAAAAGAGGTCCAATAGCAAACTGAGATTCTGGTCTAAAATGTTCAGTAAAAACATTTATTTAATCAAGTTACATCAGTAAGATATCATACATATGTGAGGTTTATAATTTATGGCCAAACTATGCACCGTAGGGGCATTTTGGTCATTTCACATATGCTTTTATGGTTAAATTTAGAAATCTGAGTTCAAGACTTATACTTACTGTTAAAGTATAAAAATTTATTTATAAAATCAGTAGGTAACAAATCTTAGGCGTTAAATATGGTTTTAAACCATACTATGCGCCTAATTAGCGTAAGAGTCGGTATTTGACGATATTTCAAATGTTTATAAAATTTTGAAGTTTTGATCAGTTTCTAAAGCTTAAAATATTTTATTTAACATATGAAATCAGTAGGAAAAGGTTTGGTATTCAAATCATATGTTAAACTCATTTTATTAATGGAAAGGGCATTATCGTCAATTACCGAATTTACACAAGAACTCCATGTTATGGTCAGTATAAAATTTGAAAAAAAATTCCAAAAATCCCTAAATATTATATTATAACAGTGGGTAGCAAGTTTGGTGCCAAAATTTGGGTTTAAATATGATTTATGCTAATAATGCGATTTAATTAACAAAAGCTTTTGTTTTACGATATCTTGCATAACTTTTATTTTAGACCAGAAACTGATGTCAAATTTTTAGGACATACTTATATATTAGTAATAAAGGTTTTTGTTCTCTCACATTTTCAAAAATCTCGTTTTTATATCAAAAGGGCATAATGGTCAATTTTAAGCATTTAACGGAAACATGCAATGAACTAAGATTTCTAAGGGACCATGTAGTATGACCTCAGAGGGTTACACTAACATATAATATGGTTCTAAAGGAACCCTAAGGCATATCTAAACTAAGCTAATTCGGGTCAGAACTGAAAGTCAAAGCAAAAGTCTACTTTTGCGACTTTTGGTTGCGAACCGAGCCTAATACTCAGGACTGTCGGGTTGAACATGCCTAAACATGTTCTTATATTATTTACCAAGTTATTTAAGTGATAAAATGTATTTTATAGCTTCTACATTATCAGTTATGAATTATTTTGTAAAAACTGACTCGTTTGACTTTTCTGTTAAGTAGATTGACCTGACAATTGACTGAGATAACGTGATAATTAGAAGGTGCCCTTTTAAGGGTTGAACACCTACATAATTACCAACACATAGCCACTTTCAATTCGAATAATGGCTGGATCATTAGTGATTAATCACAAAGTCAAAGCATCATTACGATAACTTTGACTTTGACTTTCGGTCATTAAGCTAATAAAACCTTAACTATAGAAGCTAAGAACGCTTACAAGAGTCCTTAGAACGAAAATTAGACTTGAGAAAGCTTCCTAGATAACCAAGATGCTCCAGAGAAGAGTTTGAAAGCTTAGAACTTGAGAGTAAGAAAAAAATGAAGTGCAAGTGAATGGAACAGCCCCAAGGCCTCTATTTATAGCAATTGAGAGCACCTCCTGATCATTCCAGGTGTTTGATGTTAACATGTGTCCCAAGTGGTTTTAAAAACCAGCAAACAGTCCCTTGTTTCGAATTAAAGCATCCAATGGTGAAGAAAACGCAGAACTTGCACCTGTGCATGGTTTCTGCCCAGTTCAGGCCGTCGCGTCGCGCAACGACAGTGTGGTGGAGGTGTGGCGCGACGCCACCCCTAGGTGGACCAGCAAAACAAGTTTCAAACCTGGCAGATTTAATCCCTAGACCTTTAAAACCTCATAACTTAAATTTTAAGCACTTCTAACCCATAAAGTTTATATTTTGATGATCTTTAGGATATAACCAAACATCGTTAGGTCCGGTTTTGTTAAACGATAACCGAAAACACTAGTTTTGCCTCGTTGACGCTTTTGACCCTTTATTTACGAAAGTTAATGTATATATATCAAACGATATCGAAACCTCGTGAAATTTTTGTCACTTATTCTTGAGAGTATAATTAATCGTTACAAAGCTCCGAGTTCGTTAAAAGGTCACTCAGAGGTATTAATTTAACATGTTGACACATTTAACCCTCGCGTCTTGTAAACTTTCACTTTCTTTCACAAACGGCTTCATACGTTTCACAATTCATTCGTTTAAAAGTATAAACATCGTGTAGGGTCGTTGAAAGGCAAGATTTTCAATTGTTGATACTTTGAATCCTTTCACATACATACTTTCTTCGTTTGTCAACTTTGGTCCCTCGAATTCAATTCATTATACGTTTAAAGTCCATGACACGTGTCTTTATTATATTGGGCATGATTTTCCGAGGTGTTACATCCTCACCCCCTTAAAAGAAATCTCGACCTCGAGATTTACTGAAATAAATAAGGGTATTTCTGTTTCATTGTGGATACAACCTCCCACGTGTATTGTGGGCCTCTACGGGCATCCCATTTTACTTTTACGATCGGCACATGCTTCCTTCGAAGTTTCTTAACCTGTCGATCCTCGATCGACAAAGGTTTTTCAACGAACTTCAAGCTCTCGTCAATTTGCACGTCCTTATGAGACATTGCTAGCGATTCATCGGCTAGACATTTCTTTAATGAGCATATAGACACAAATAGTTTACGTAGCATATGAGATTAACAAGCATCAAATCGTTCATATAATAGCTCCCAATAGTCTAGTGGGAGTTGAACATGTTTACATGTGGATAGAATATGATTCAAATAGTTTCAAGTGTTTAGTGTTTTTACAGAGAATACATGTTGCACCCAAAAGTGTTTAAAAAGTAAAATGGGTTCGAGTATACTCACAAAATTGCATATGCTTTCCGATTATCCACTGTGACGAAGTTGTTGAGACTAGAAGTTTGAATATGTTCGATTCGGAATTCTAAGGGATGATTACATTAAGGTTTACGGGTTTGAAGTTTATGGACACGAAATTAGACATATGAAATTAATCATCCATCACATATGATGTTTAGATGATATACTTACTAACTTGACAATGTCCACTTGTTCATCATCAAGAGTTCGGTTTTGTTGAATATATTACATAAGTTATATGAGTATTATTATATCATACATGTGAAGCATGAGGTAGAAGATTAAATTCTTCATTTAGGCACCTCTAAGCGTCGTGGAATTCATACATGAGGTAGGAAGAATAAAGCTTCCATTTAGGTGCCTCTATTGTTCACCGCTACACTTGTTGTTATAAACAACAAGGAGGGTCATGAACTTACAAGAATTAATGAGATAACAACAGCTATTCTAAGAGGAAAACATCAAGCAATGTGTGGATTTTTAAGTAGGATAGCCCAAGCTAATCCTAAATCACATAATCATTAAGCTTTATGCTTGAACATCACTTGTGGGTTAAACCCATGAACAAAACAGAAAGTTTGTGAGGTTTTAACCTCTGATTTAACATGTCTCAACCTTGTTTTTAAGCCTAACTAACCATAGATGAGGTTATATGCATTAGGACATAGGTTTGAGATGAGTTAGACTCAAGTTCAACTAAGATTAACAATTTTAAATGAAAACAGAAACGAACAGTCCACTTTGGAGTTTTTTTTTGGCAACATTCCAGAGCTTGGTTTTCCATGAAAAACCTCTAGAAATGTTCCTAAGGTTGTTCCGGGAAAGTGGGAAAAAGAATGGGTGAAAACCGTTAAGAAATGAGAGAGTTATGCATACTTTTGTGAAGGTTGGTATTTCTGCTCGAACTTGTGATTAGCAATTGATTATAGGAGGATTTGAGAGTGTTTAGGGTGGTTTGAAAAGTGTAAATGGCTTGGAGAACACTTGGTATTTATAGGGAATGATTAGGTTAGTTGGTGGTTGGATAACAAATGTTAAAAGTTGTTTAAAACTAAAAAAAATCACAAATCCCGCTTAAAATCGAGCTGGTAACGTTTTTCTGCACGCTGGATTCTTTGACGGGCCGCGAGACTTGGGCTGGGCCTAGTCGCGGGCCGCCTGGCTCGACTGGGCGAGTGTTTAAAGCTTTTGAAGTCCGGGTTTTGTTCGATATCAAGACCCAGCTCAGCTGGTTTGTGCGCGTGTGTGTGAGACTGTTGACCCGGGTTCGATTCCCGTGGTCGGCCGGCTTTTTGGGTATTTATTTCCTTTTATTTTCCTTTCATAACCTCCTACTTTCAGCAATTTACACAACAATCCCTGGACTTAAATTAAAACCTATATAAATTAGCAAACTTTTTGTGCATAAAGACTTGTAAGTTGTGCATTGGGTGTTTTCCAAAAAAAAAAAAAAAACTTGATTTTTTTAGTTTTAACCCAAAGGTTTGTACATTTTTCAATTTTAACCCTACATAATTTGTTTTTTTACCTTTAACCCAAAACTTTTCATTATTTGCAATTTAACTTCACAACTTTTGTCACTTATACTTTTCATCTTTCGCAAATTTTCGTTTTACATATAGTTCTAAAATTTTCGAGTTAATACGACGCAACGTGCATGTGTGGTTCAACGTTTTTACCTCTATTTTTCCATGTTTGACAGGTTCGTCGCAATACGCATATTATAGGTCGAGTCAGTGTTGGTTGTCGATGACGGTTGTGTGACATTAGTACTATTTGACACCGTTTTACGCCCCGCCGCAACGCAGTGTGTGCTTTGGGGATTTTTCAAAGAAAAAATTGTTATGCATATGGTTGTCGTAACTTTGGCTTTGGGGGTTTTCAAAAAAAAAAAATTGATTTTTTTTTACTTTTCACCCAAAAGTATTTCATAAATTACTTTTAACCCAAAACTTTTTATCTTTTACAATCTATCCTCATAACTTTTTTTTTACTTTCAACTTTGGTCCTTTATAGTTTTCATTTTCCGCAAATTTTGCGCTCTATGCTTGGTTCTAAATTTTGTGACTTAACACATCACAGCGTGCGTCTTTGGCTTAACGTTTTTACGTTTCGTTCTAAATTTTGCGAGTTAACACGACGCAACGTGCATGTGTGGGTGAACGTTTTTACATCGTCTATTTTTACCCCGTTTGACAGGTTTAACATAACGTGTGGGTCGTAGATCGACTTAGTTATAAATAAAGAATCCCCGCCGCATTGCGGCGGGTCGTAATCCTAGTAACTTATATTATGTTATTTCAAAGGAAACTAGCTTTTTAATTTGAACTAACTAAGTTAGTTTACTAACTTTAATATCTAACGAGACTAACTAGATATTATAAAATAAACTTTTTATATAATAATATTAATTAATTTAATTAATTAAATAAAACAGGATCGATAAATAACCGTATTTATGAACGAATTTAAATTAGGATAAAAACCTTTAAACGATTATTCGTTTCACGAAGCTTCCGAATCTCATTATTTTAAGAGTTTTAACTAGTTTAACGAGTATCAAGCGTCGATAAATAAAGAATCAACAATCCATGAATAATATTTCATCCAAACGTGAATTTCATTTTGTTTCAAGTCTCGGATTTTAATGAAAGGATAAAAACACAAAGTTTCAAAAAATAGGATTACAAGCTAGGGTTTTCAAATATAGAGAGTATGAAAACCGCAGAGCGTTACATAAAACATATTATAAAAAATAAAATATAATATAAATGGGTTAAACGTGTCAACCCGTTAACCCGACCCGTTTAGCTAAACAGGTTAGCGGGTTCAACCTGAAACTGACCCAAGCCCGTTTAGACTAAACCTAAACCCGCGAATTTCGTGTTAGGTTCTTATCGTGTTTTCAGGTCGTATCATAAATTCACACCCCCTAGTTAAAATGTTTTATTCAAGACATATCACTTACGTTTGCCACATTTATAGATAACTAATTTGTCCAACAATCTTGTTTATCGTTTTGTTCTTTTTCAAATAAGTGGTTTTCATCTATTTGACATTATCTTATTTTATAGAAAGTGGATACAAGAAAAAGCCGTTCCGTTGTTCTTTATGCACGGCGGTTATACACTTTTGCTGGTATATGTTTATCATTTATCGTCAATTAGATTTTTCTTCCAGGGTTCTTTATACACTTTTGATGGTATATGTTCTTTTAACACAATTTTGGGTGCCAACTATATCGGATTGATAAACAAAAGTAAAATTATGACTAAAAAAATACTTATATGCATCAACCCAAACCCGATCTTTTTTTTTTAAACGGATCAACTCGAATGCGGCTCGTTTTTAAAACCTGTTTTTTTTTTATTTATGTTTGAGTCGTGTCAAAAATTGTCGCCCCTACTAAATATTATATAGGGTAACTGTATTAGAGCTCTCAGGAGTTTCAAATGGTCCTTTTTTGTATACTGATGATGATTGGGGCGGCTGCAACTAGGTTGATTAGGGATACATGGTTTGAAGTTTGTTTTGGAGCTGGACCTTGAAGACTTATGTTCCTGTGTGTGTTTGAAGTTTTCGGATTACTAAAGACATAGATTGCTTTATGCTTGTTGGTAGACTTGGTATCTATCGCAAAGCCTTTAAGTGGGAGATTATTTGTGTGATGTCCTTGAGCTCGGTTGCCTATTTGGCCCGTTTATCTGGATGTATAAAAGGCCCATTAGGGTTTCTTATTTAGCAAGCCTGAAACCCTAGATTAGTCTATATATATATATATATATATATATAGGATGAAGATCATTTCAGAACTGTAAAATTTTTTAGAACTCGCAGAACTCATCATAACCCTTAGATCATTCAATCAAAGTTTCAAGATATTAATGGCATTATCGTAATTAAAAGAATTTTAAGAGGCATTTTACTAAAGATAAAAGGGCATTTTCGGATGATCAAAAATTTAATTTAGAAACTGTCATTTGTCTACGCCTAATTAAACTCCTGATTTGTAGGACTTGATTTTCATATTTTAAACAATTATCTCTTAAAGAAGAACCAACGAAGAACTTGACTTCGTATTTTAAACAATTATTATCTCTTAAAGAAGAACCATTGAAGGCTTTTCAAGAAAAGAAAAAAAAGAACGGCGATGGAATTATAAAAAAATCCATTAAGCCGATTTCCATTATGGCAGAATGATACAAGCAAAGATTGAGTTAAAATTGAATATTGATAATCCATTATTGAAAGTGGATAATGTCTACATGTGCAATCAGAATCAAAAGAAGAATAGAGAATCACGGTAACTTGTGTTTACCTTAGTGTTTTTATTTTCTTGCTTAGTTATTTAACAAAGCTAAATTTATTTGTAAAATGATCTTTGACTTAAAAATATTGGATGCTTGGTCTTTGATTAAATGTCTATATGTATGTAAATAATTTATTTACACATATTTCTAACAAGTGCATATATGTAATTAGTTTGATTTACACATATGTATGAACATCTATCGACATATTGTGTAAATACAGATTTGAACTATGTTTCAGTTCATATAAATTTACTACATACATTTTTTGTTGTTTACACATGTGTAAACATATGTTTTTTTTTTTTTTTTTATAAATTAATGATTAAATGTATATATAGATGAAAGGTAGAAATTTATGATTTACATATATGTTAATATGTATTTACATGTATGTAAAACTTAAAAAATAATTAATTATACATATGTAAATAGATAATTCGTATGAAAGTAAGGAGCAATAATCCGAATGTGTAAACATAAATATTCTTATTGGTAAAAAGTAGAGAGGTGAGAGAGGATAGAGAGAGAAGAAAGAATAAATAATTAATTATGAAGCCTAATATTTTAAAAATTACTGATATACCCTTTTTATTTACTTTTTAATTTTCAAAACTAAAATTTAATGATTGGTCCAAATTGGTTCTGCGAGTTCTGTTTAAAAGTGGGGTTCTGAAATGGACCTAACCCTATATATATATATATATATATATATATATATATATATATATATATATATATATATATATCATGTCATATTGTAAAACTTGTCTGAGCTTATTAAAATAACCTAGTGGCATCCCATGGACGTAGATCCCCCACTGGAACCGAACCATATAAAATCCTTGTGTCGTGTATAGACCTGGCAAATGGGTCGGGTCGGGTCATGGGTCAAAAAGGGTTCGGGTCAAAACAGGTCAATTACAAAAAACGGGTTCGGGTTGAAATGGGTCCGGGTCAGAACGGGTTTCGGATCAGATCGGTTAAAAAACCGCAATTTGTGCGCCGTGTTGAGTCTTTTTCAGAACATATCATAACTACATGAATCATATTCACGAGTGCTAATCACACCGACATATGTTTCAATATCTGAAGCATTTAACCAAACGCCTTAAGTGCAGAAGCATAAATCCTATTTTACTCCATTTTTTCAGTTCGAAATGAAACAAAAATACTCACAAAATTGAAAGCAATCCGAAACGAAACAAAAAAAATGGATCAAAACGAAATAAAAAATCAAAACCGACCAAAAACGAGACAAAAAAACCGAACTGAAACGAAGCAAAAAAGTGAAAAGGTCAAAACCGATCCGAAACGAAAAAAAAACCCGATTAAAACGAAACTAAAAATCAAAACTCAACCGAAACGAAACAGAATAAACCGACCAAACGGAAACAAAAAACCGAAACCGAAACGAAACAAAAAAAAAACTGAAAAATATTGAAACCGATTCAAAACGAAACCGAAAAAACCGACCAAACCGAAACAAAAAACGAAACCAAACCGAAATCCGTCCCGACCCGAAACCCGCCCCGTGCGGAAACTCGGTCGGCCTAAAACCCGTTGCGATCGGAAACCCGTCCCGTGTGGAAACTCGTGTGGAAACTCGTGTCGGCCTAAAACCCGTTGCGATCCGAAACCCGTCCCGAGTGGAAACTCGTGTCGGCCTAAAACCCGTTGCGATCCGAAACCCGTCCCGTGCGAAAACCTGTGTCGGCCAGAACCCGATCCGATCCAAAACCCACCCCGTGCCAGAACTCGTCTCGGTCCGAAACTCAATTCAAACTGAAACCGTTCCGATCCAAAACATGTTTCGTGCCGTAACCCGTCTTGTGCAGATACTTTTGCCGGCCCGAAACCCATTCTGATCTAAAACATATCCCGTTTCTTTAAGGTGCTAACCCACATCGACCCATTTCTTTAAAGTTGTCGACCTGCTTTGACCCGAAAATAACTAGATGGAATTTCAATTGACCCGTTGTGACCCGTTCAGTTAAAATATCATACCCAAACTAACCCATAAAAATTTAAAAGCAACCCAAACTAACCAACTTAAAAGCCTTTGGGTCAAGATTGCCACCTCTAGTCGTGTATATTATTTTCCATTGTGCCGTCTGATACCTAAGAAGGAGATGGTGATGTGATGCTGAGGTGGCAGTTTAGGATCAGTGAGTGATTAAGGATGGATATTACGGGTGACGTAAGTTATAATGGTATGAAAGAAAACCTTAATATAAGTTTTTTAAAGAACATTAATGACGATGTCAGAGTAATGTATAAACTTTTCATGTAACATAAACTTTGCCTCATATATTATTATTTTTTTACGTATAATGTCGTAAGTAATTGTCATACAAGTAACCATGTTATGGTGTTGGTCCAACAACCCAAAATTAAACTCACTACATCACCACCCAAAACCTAAACACCCACCTCCACCCCACCCCACCCCACCCCACCACACCACACCACCACCCAAAAACCTAAACCCCCAACCCCCACAACCCCCCGCAAAAAAAAAAAAAAAAAAAAAAAAAAAAAAAAAAAACCTAAACCCCCACCCCCTCGGCAAAAAATATATATTTTGGGTGGGTGATGGGGGAGGGGGTGGGGGTTTAGATTTTTGGGTGGTGGTGGATGTTTTTTTTTTTTTTTTTTTTTGTAGTGGGTTTTTTTAGAAGCCTTTATACCATTCTTACAGTTAGGAGCGATCCTTAAAGTTGTAGTTGTTAGTTTGGTGTATATAAGAAAAGGACCTATAGGTTTCAAATGAATTGTTAATAGAGTTGATTATAGAAAATTAACCAGATCTTAAATTAAATACAAAATTACTTAAACTATAGGGGGGTCGGGGCGCCCCGTGATCGGCCCCAATCATGCGTGAAAAACAAAAAAACACCGTCGCCGCTAGCGTTGATTTTATAACGCGTCAAACCAATCACGCGTTTTAAAATTGAAAATTTGGAACGTTGTTGCGTGTTGACCGTTGACAAGTTACCGTTGTTTCTTCGTCGAAATTGAAACGGAATCGATAGATCGGGAATTGGTGATGGAACGAGCCGTTTCTTTGATTAGGTCATTGTATACGGTGGCTATCACACCCCAACCGATGGCAGAATCATCGGGGCGTGGCACTGAGCGAAACAGATTGTCCAGAAGTTTCCATAACAACTATCATTACCATTTAATTAAAGCAATACGTCCCATACCGTATCATAAATAGTCAAACAAGTTATTACAGACAACATCAAAACAAATATTCTGTTCCGACAACTCAGATTTAAATAAGTAGCAATTGTTTATCTGCTTCTAGAGACCCCTAATAAGTTATCTACAGACAACTATTTATTGGGCTCTAAAGCTTTATTCTAGCTTCCATTCCCTACCACATATGCATCCTAAGCACCTGTCACATACGTTAAAAATAAAGTCAATACATAAAATGTAAAGGTGAGCATACAAGTTTGATAATAGCATATAGAGTTCGAATTCGTTTACGCATAACCAGCACGTACACATAGTGAAATGAAGCACGTTAGTTATCGACATAGATCCATCGATACCAATGACTGCGGGTTAACTGCCCGAGGCAGTTCGCAATACATGATTACCACCGTAATCCATGCAAGTAAAAGATCCTTAACAACCCCCGTGTGAACGGGTGCTGAGTCCAAACTATAGTACTATCGTTGCTAAGGCAGGTAGACAACATTCCATGTGTAAACATAACAAACAAGCATTCATAAGCCACGTATAACATGCATAAATGGTTTAGCGTTAAAATAGCTTGAGTATTATGATTGTTGTAGTTTGAATATTCGTAACGTATGTAACACCCAAAAGTGCTAAAGCAAAAAGGGTCCGAGTATACTCACAGCGATTATGGATTGAAGGGAGCGCTTTACAGCGAGTATGATTAGCCTGAATAGATTCGATAACGTAACGATAAGTGGCGCGTAAAACAGTACAAAGTGAGAGTGGTTAGGATGGCTGATCGTGCGGGGCAGCTATCCGTGAGAGGAAGTCATCCGTGCGCATGAACTATCCGTGCGGATGGTGATGCGTGCGGATGGTGATCCATCGGATAAGCTATCCGTGCGTGCGAGCTGTCCGTGCGGATGGTAATCCGTGCGGATTAGTTGTGCGTGCGGATGGCTTATCCGTACGGATAAGTTGTTTGTGCGGATAAACGTTCAAGTGGATTGTTTCTTCCTAAAGATGTGTTTGTGTATGATGGCTTGTGCTTTGGAGTTTTCGTTGTAGCATTTAGAAAACATCCAAGTGTTTCTACCTTTCAAGCCGGTCGCGCGGACAACAATCCGTCCGGATGGTAGTCTGTGCGGACGATGGTAATCCGTGCGGACAGCCTGTGCGCGCTGGCAGAGACAATCCGTCCGGATACCCTGTCCGTGCGTACGACTTTGAATTTATTTTAAGGCCTTAGTATCTCATGATCCGAAGAGTAATCCTTTCAGAGGTCGTCCGTCCGGATTGCTCATTCGTCGATACTCAAACCTTGTTTGGAAAGTGGGTCCCAAGGGTAGCTCATCCGGGTGACAACCCGTCCGGATGACCTGTACGTGCGGACGGCTAATCCGTGCGCACAGCTTGTCCGTGCGGACAGCTTGTCCGTGCGGACAGTTTCTGGTCTGATTGTTCCGTTCGTCTACTCTTGGTTTCTGTTGTCGTTTATCGAGACGTTCTGATTTCGTGGCAACCACTTGGAATTGTATTCCCACCCGCGTGACTAGACCGGTCAGGAACCACCCTAACTCGGCCTGTCGGCGACTCAGAACGGTCATTCCGGTTGACCCCGAAATCAGGTGTCTTGCGGTAGAATTCCAGATCTAGAATTAGTGCATCACTATTATTGAGTAGAGACTAGAACCGATCAGGTTCGTACCGATCTTAAGGGTAAAAGAAGGAGAGAACTTAGGTTTATTTCTTTCAACTCTTTTATCCTTAGAAAGTTTAGATTCAGGTGATGTGGTTGTGAAATCTTATGGAAATCGTTCAGATCTGAGCTATTCTTGGTTGGATGAAGTCAAGCTTGAAGTTCCTAAAAACTTCATGATGACGTCACCCGAGAATACCTCGAATCCGGATGATTTCATGGTTGGAAGTTGAGATTTGAAAGATGGAAAGGTGTAGAATGGTGTAGTGATCAAGGATGTACAAGAATTAGAGCAAGATCTTACCTGGATTGAGAGAAATATGAGAAAAGGTGAAGAGTGCGTGCGGTTCGGACGTCACTTGCCAAAAGTGGAAAAGTTGGAGAGTGACCCGTGTATTTATAGGATGCCAAAAAGGGAAATGGTGAACCGTGCGCATGGCACGTACGCGGATAGGCTATCCGTGTGGATTGGTCATCCGTGCGGATTGGCAATCCGTGCGGATTGGCAATCCGTGCGGATTGGCCATCCGTGCGGATGCCGCCTGCTTTGGTGTGTTCGGTGCGATGTTGCTTCGGTTTCGATTTGCGAGCGATTCGATAGGGTTTCCTAGTCAAATTACTTTCAGTCGCAACTACTTCTTATATGGTTCGACTCGGAATTCGGGTTCGGGTTCGTTTACATTCGAGTTAGACTTCGAGTTCGATTGAATTCGCTTGATTATCACAACATAACATAAAATAAACATGCACAGGTAACACGTAAAGCACACACACACGTAGAAAAGATAAGTAAAATACATAGTTCGAGTTACGGTTCGATGTCGATTTGATTAGCATAGCTTGATTAACTTTATCGCATTGTTACTTCCTATCATTCACAGTCGTAGGTCGATTGAAATACGGTTAGCTTGAGTCGATTATTATAATGAACGACATTTACTCCACATAATATAAATAAAATAAAAACATTTCTACGAGTCAAGTCGCGCGAAATCGGTCGTTGACTTTGACCTTGACTTTGACTTTCACTCGTGAAAACACGGGGTGTTACAGCCTCCCTTTGTTTAGGGAATTTCGTCCCGAAATTAAGCTGGAAGCCGTAACTAACCGTGGATCACATGTGAGAGTCCTTCGTTCGGATCACTGAAAATTGTCAGATGAATCGACTTTTGCAGATGAAAATCGCTGATTTTTGGATATGATATGCGAAATTGTCTGATCTAAAAGCCTATAAAGTTTCAGATCGTAATTCGAAGCCGTTTGGGAGAAATTTGAATTTTTGTTAGAAAAATGTTGAACGTTGATGTTCACCGTACGGATAACAAATCCGCGTTGACTGTGGTTGACTCTGAATCGTGCGGAATCCGTGAACGCGTGTGACTAAACATAATCGTAACGGAGTCAAAACCGATCCTACAAGTGGTATCTGAGCAGGTGATCGATTGCGAGGATCAAACACACTCAGATTTGAGCAATTTCTTCATCTTTCATATCTATCACGTTTTTCTCTAAAAATTTCTAAATTAAACGTATACAATAACCGTGATTCTATTGATTATGATGACGCATACAAGCACCGAGAACCACGTGAGAGACCTTCTCTTTCTAGACTATCTCTTTAATTAAACAACTGCGGGTACTTGGCCTTCATGTCGCTTTCGAGTTCCCAAGTAAACTCCGCGCCTCGTTTGCCTTCCCATCGGACCTTCACAATAGGAATGCGTGAGCGCCTGAGTTCTTTGGTTTGGCGATCCATGATTTCAACAGGCTTTTCCACGAAGTGTAATGTTTCGTTCACTTGTAGATCATCTAGAGGAACATGTAAGTCGTGGTCGGCGATGCACTTTCGGAGGTTTGACACGTGGAAAGTCGGATGGACATTGCTAAGTTCCTCCGGTAATTCGAGTCTGTAGGCGACTTTTCCGACCCTTTCCAGAATCTTAAAAGGTCCAACATATCGAGGCGCGAGTTTCCCCTTCTCGCCGAATCGGACTACACCCTTCCAAGGTGATACCTTTAGGAGTACGTAGTCACCAACGCCATATTCACGGGGTTTGCGCTTTTTATCGGCGTAAACTTTCTGTCGATCCCGAGCTTTCGCTAGGTTGTCTCGAATTTGGAAAATTTTGTCTGTCGTTTCTTGTAGCAGCTCTGGACCGGTTAATTGCGAGTGACCGATCTCGTGCCACACAATAGGCGATCGACATCTTCTTCCGTATAAGGCCTCGAAAGGTGCCATCTGGATACTAGCCTGGTAGCTGTTGTTATACGAGAATTCGACTAACGGAAGGTGTCTATCCCAATTACCACCGAAGTCTAGAACACACGAACGGAGCATGTCTTCAAGAGTACGAATCGTTCTCTCAGTCTGACCGTCGGTTTGTGGGTGGAACGCAGTACTTAGATTAAGCGTTGTACCGAGTGCCGTTTGGAATGTTTCCCACAATCGTGAAGTAAACCGAGCATCACGATCAGAGATGATGTCACGAGGCGTCCCATGTCGACAAATGATCTCGTTGGTGTAGATTCGGGCTAATCGTTCTACCTTGTAGTCTTCTCGTATTGGTAGGAAGTGAGCTGATTTAGTCAAACGGTCAATAACAACCCAAATGCTGTCGTGACCTGATGACGTGGTTGGAAGCTTGGTTACGAAATCCATAGCTATGCTCTCCCACTTCCACATGGGGATTGGTGGTTGTTCGAGCAAGCCAGAGGGTCTTTGATGTTCAGCCTTGATTCTAGCACAGGTTAGGCATTTTCCGACGTAGAGTGCGATATCCCGTTTCATACCCGGCCACCAGTACCTATATCGAAGGTCATGGTACATTTTGTCAGCACCGGGATGGATAGAGTATCGGGATTTGTGGGCTTCATCCATGATAATCTGTCTCAGGTTGGTTCGCTTGGGAATCCAAATTCGGTCTAAGAAGTGGAATATCCCATTTGATTTGCTCACAAGCTGGGCTCCATCGTGGTAGATTCTTTCTTTCTTCAAGGTGCGTTCGTTGAAACATGCATGTTGGGCGTCGCGAATGAGAGCTTCGAGGTTGTGCTGGGCTTGAACATTTCGAGTGCTAAGTAGATAGCTCCGTCTGCTAAGTGCGTCGGCAACAACATTTGCCTTGCCTGGGTGATAACGAATCTCACAGTCATAATCGTTGAGAAGTTCTACCCATCGGCCTTGACGCATATTTAGTTCCCTCTGATTAAAGATGTGTTGTAGGCTCTTGTGATCGGTGAAGATCGTACACCTTGTACCATACAGGTAGTGTCGCCAAATCTTTAATGCAAAAACAATTGCGCCTAGCTCGAAATCGTGGGTTGTATAGTTCTTCTCGTGGATTTTGAGCTGACGAGATGCGTAAGCTATGACCTTGTCCCGTTGCATTAGGACGCAACCGAGACCAAGGTTGGAAGCATCACAGTAGACAATGAAATTATCGTTTTCATCGGGTAGTGTGAGAACAGGAGCATTGCAAAGCATGTGTTTGAGGGTTCGAAAGGCAGACTCTTGTTTGGTTCCCCAGACAAAAGGCTGGTCCTTATGAGTGAGAGAGGTAAGTGGTACAGCAATCTTCGAGAATCCTTCGATAGATCGTCGATAATAGCCCGCTAGCCCGAGAAAGGAGCGGACTTCAGACGGGTTCTTGGGCGTAACCCAGCTTTTAACAGCTTCGATCTTCGCAGGATCGACGTGAATACCCTGACTATTTACGATGTGACCCAGAAACTAAACCTCCCCCAACCAAAATTCGCACTTGGAGAATTTGGCATAGAGTTGGTTCCCCTGGAGTAACTCGAGAACCAAACGTAGATGTTGCGCGTGTTCGGCTCTCGTTTTGGAATAGATCAAGACATCGTCGATGAACACGATGACGAAACGGTCGAGATATGGTTTACACACTCGATTCATCAGATCCATGAAAACTGCTGGTGCGTTTGTTAGGCCAAAAGGCATGACAACGAATTCGTAATGGCCGTAACGAGTGCGAAACGCGGTTTTGGGTATATCCTCCTCTTGTATACGCAGCTGATGATATCCTGAACGTAGATCGATCTTCGAGAAACACCTAGCGCCTTGTAGCTGATCAAACAAATCGTCGATTCGAGGCAGAGGATAGCGGTTCTTGATAGTCAACTTATTCAATTCCCGGTAGTCGATGCACATCCGGAACGACCCGTCCTTCTTTTTAACGAAAAGGACTGGTGCGCCCCAAGGAGAGGTGCTCGGGCGAATAAAGCCTTTTTCAAGCAATTCCTGGAGTTGGGTTGAGAGTTCGCGCATTTCGGACGGCGCGAGTCGATAAGGAGCTCTGGCGATAGGATTAGCTCCAGGAATGAGATCAATGCGAAAATCAATATCGCGCTTTGGAGGTAGTCCGGGAAGATCCTCTGGAAAAACACTAGGAAATTCTCGAACCACAGGAACGTCTTTCACTTCCTTCTTCTCTTTCTTTTCCTTCTCCGCTGCTACAACGTTAGCCAAGAAGGCTCTGTATTCCTTGCGGAGATACTTGCTAGCTTGTAGGCATGACATAAGCTTGAGACCCTTCGAAGTAGTATCACCGTAAACACACAACGAATCACCGTTTGCGAGCGAAAAACGAATCATTTTATTGAAGCACACAACTTCGGCATGGTTTTCGCGAAGAAAGTCCATGCCTACTATGACGTCAAAACTCCCGAGTTGCATCGGAATGAGATCGATTGAGAAGATGTGATTGTTGAGCTCGAGAGTGCAATCACGAATAACAGAGCTCACATCGACGGTTCTTCTGGTAGCGACTTCAACATCGAATGCAGAGGAGAGTCGGGTACGTTTACGACTAAGGAGTTTCTCAAATTCGAGCGATACAAAGCAATTATCGGCTCCAGTATCAAACAAACATGAAGCATAAATACCATTCACAAGGAACGTACCATTGACCACGTTGTTGTCGGCCTGGGCTTGGCGCACATTGAGATTGAAAGTTCTGGCGCGTGCGGCCTGTTGTTGCTGCTGTTGTTGTTGCTGTGGTTGCTGCTGCTGCGGTTCTTGTTTCACCACCCTGTTCGGGCACATGTTGGCGAAATGATTCGGGTCGCCACACGTGAAGCATGCTCTGGCTTTGACTGCGGGTGCCGGAGGAGCTTGTTGACCCTGTGGGGCAGCGAGTAAAGCTTGATTGGCAGGAGCTTGGCAAATACGGCAATTGGCAGTAAAGTGGCCGTAGACATTGCAGTGAGCACAGAAACGGCATTGAATAGCAGTCGGGTGATGATAGGTGCAAGTAGGGCAGAGCGGGTGTGGCCCAGTATATGCACGCTTTGCAGGCGGTGCATTGGCCACAGGCGCCGCTACTTGACGCTGTTGGGCAGGTACAGCTTGGATCGGTGCAGCAGTAATCGCACAGTTCTTGTTGGTGGAGCTGTTCTTTCTCTTGTTGCTTGACGAGGTGGTTTCAGCAGTTGGTGCAGTAGCGGTAGCTTGATGCAGATGCTTGGAGGTCTTATCCCACACCCCAGCCTTAACCCTTTTGTCATTGATTTCAGCGGCCAGTAGATAGGTTTCCTCGATCGTGGCAGTCTTAGCCGCTTGCACGAAATCAGCAACGCAGTCGGGCAAAGCTCGGATGTACTTCTTGATGGTCATCTCAGGGGTCTTGACCTGGTCAGGACAGATAATGCTGAGCTGTTTGAAGCGAGCAGTAAGGCCAGCATTGTCTCCATCCTTCTGATGTATGTGCCAAAATTCATCTTCAAGCTTTTGACGCTCGTGAGGAGGGCAGAATTCCTCTAGCATGACTTCCTTGAGCTCGTCCCACGACAAACCGCAAGCTGCATCATTCCCTCTCTTTTTCCTCTCGGCCGTCCACCACTCCAAAGCACGGGACTGAAAGACGCCGGTAGCGTTCAGAGTTCGAAGGTCATCAGGGCAACCACTTTGTCGCAGAGTAACCTCAATAGAGTCAAACCAGTGGAATAGAGCTGTAGGACCTCCTTCGCCTGTGAATTCTTTCGGCCCACATGACTTGAATTGTTTGAAACTGAAAGGTCTTGTGACAGCTCTAGGACCTTCAGTCCTCGATTCCTCGGATGATTTGCTGGCATTTTCATAGGCATCGCTCACCGCCTTTGCTACAGCTTTAGCGACGATGGAAGCAAGACGTCTGTCCTTCTTTTCCTGGCGAGAGAGTGGATGACGGGATCCAGACGACATTGTCTGCAATAGACATCGCCATGGAACTCAACACATGTATTCGAATCTCACCTCACACGTCTACTACTACTAAAGCTCAGTAACACGTACCATGTAAACGCATATAGTCACAAAATCACAGAATTGCACAAAATCACATAAACACATAGAGCACATAATCACAATATTCCTAAACAGATAAGCACAATAGCAAAACACACATAACTTAATCACTAAAAGCAGTCAGAAAACAGAAACCTAGTGTTCAGAGTTTGCGAGTGTTCGAAAGCAGTGTAGCGCGAGCGATTTGTCAATGTTGTGTCGTGTGAGTTTTGTGTTTTAGCAGAAGCAATAGTGTTGGGTCGAAACCAATAGTACCTCAAAACGTTAACAAATAACAGAATATGCATAAAATTTTCATAAAGATCGATAAATCGAAGGTAGATTGTCTGCGGCTAATAGACTTCGACTAACCAAAGTGGCTCGACTATTCGCAAGGATCCTGTGTGCACAATTACCTCCAGGACTATGCCTTTGCCTCGATTCTTGGGCGTTGGCGCAATTCCCATTGGTTATATTGTGTCTTTAGATCGTTGGAGTCCATCGAACTTTGGTGGGAGTTTTTTGTATAAAAGCGGGACGAGTCGTCAAGGTTAGGGTTTCACCCCTATCTTGCAACTTCCGTCCTCGTTTTTTGATAAAAGTTGAGGAGATTATTCATCAAAATATGGATTTCACTCCTGATTTGGTATGATTCTCCTCGTTTGTAGCTAATACGCAAGCTGATTAGGCAACTTTAGTCGAGAGTTTGCGGTTTTCACACCTATTCTCGGCCTCATTACCTGTTCATAACTTGAAAATTCGAGTGCAGTGATAGAAAAGAATGAGTGATAGTGGCGAGTTTACGCATATGCGTGAGTTGGTCTGTTGGTTCTTAACTATAGACTAGGTCTCTAAGACTTCGACCCGGACTAGGTCGAGTCTTGCCTAATTCCCTATAGTTATGGCTCTGATACCAATCTGTCACACCCCAACCGATGGCGGAATCATCGGGGCGTGGCACTGAGCGAAACAGATTGTCCAGAAGTTTCCATAACAACTATCATTACCATTTAATTAAAGCAATACGTCCCATACCGTATCATAAATAGTCAAACAAGTTATTACAGACAACATCAAAACAAATATTCTGTTCCGACAACTCAGATTTAAATAAGTAGCAATTGTTTATCTGCTTCTAGACACCCCTAATAAGTTATCTACAGACAACTATTTGTTGGGCTCTAAAGCTTTATTCTAGCTTCCATTCCCTACCACATATGCATCCTAAGCACCTGTCACATACGTTAAAAATAAAGTCAATACATAAAATGTAAAGGTGAGCATACAAGTTTGATAATATCATATAGAGTTCGAATTCGTTTACGCATAACCAGCACGTACACATAGTGAAATGAAGCACGTTAGTTATCAACATAGATCCATCGATACCAATGACTGCGGGTTGACTGCCCGAGGCAGTTCGCAATACATGATTACCACCGTAATCCATGCAAGTAAAAGATCCTTAACAACCCCCGTGTGAACGGGTGCTGAGTCCAAAATATAGTACTATCGTTGCTAAGGCAGGTAGACATCATTCCATGTGTAAACATAACAAACAAGCATTCATAAGCCACGTATAACATGCATAAATGGTTTAGCGTTAAAATAGCTTGAGTAGTGTGATTGTTGTAGTTTGAATATTCGTAACGTATGTAACACCCAAAAGTGCTAAAGCAAAAAGGGTCTGAGTATACTCACAGTGATTATGGATTGAAGGGAGCGCTTTACAGCGAGTATGATTAGCCTGAATAGATTCGATAACGTAACGATAAGTGGCGCGTAAAACAGTACAAAGTGAGAGTGGTTAGGATGGCTGATCGTGCGGGGCAGCTATCCGTGAGAGGAAGTCATCCGTGCGCATGAACTATCCGTGCGGATGGTGATGCGTGCGGATGGTGATCCATCGGATAAGCTATCCGTGCGTGCGAGCTGTCCGTGCGGATTAGTTGTGCGTGCGGATGGCTTATCCGTACGGATAAGTTGTTTGTGCGGATAAACGTTCAAGTGGATTGTTTCTTCCTAAAGATGTGTTTGTGTATGATTGCTTGTGCTTTGGAGTTTTCGTTGTAGCATTTAGAAAATATCCAAGTGTTTCTACCTTTCAAGCCGGTCGCGCGGACAACAATCCGTCCGAATGGTAGTCCGTGCGGACGATGGTAATCCGTGCGGACAGCCTGTGCGCGCGGGCAGAGACAATTCGTCCGGATACCCTGTCCGTGCGTACGACTTTGAATTTATTTTAAGGCCTTAGTATCTCATGATCCGAAAAGTAATCCTTTCAGAGGTCGTCCGTCCGGATTGCTCATTCGTCGATACTCAAACCTTGTTTGGAAAGTGGGTCCCAAGGGTAGCTCGTCCGGGTGACAACCCGTCCGGATGACCTGTACGTGCGGACGGCTAGTCCGTGCGCACAGCTTGTCCATGCGGACACCTGGTCCGTGCGGACAGTCTCTGGTCTGATTGTTCCGTTCGTCTACTCTTGGTTTCTGTTGTCGTTTATCGAGACGTTCTGATTTCGTGGCAACCACTTGGAATTGTATTCCCACCCGCGTGACTAGACCGGTCAGGAACCACCCTAACTCGGCCTGTCGGCGACTCAGAACGGTCATTCCGGTTGACCCCGAAATCAGGTGTCTTGCGGTAGAATTCCAGATCTAGAACTAGTGCATCACTATTATTGAGTAGAGACTAGAACCGATCAGGTTCGTACCGATCTTAAGGGTAAAAGAAGGAGAGAACTTAGGTTTATTTCTTTCAACTCTTTTATCCTTAGAAAGTTTAGATTCAGGTGATGTGGTTGTGAAATCTTATGGAAATCGTTCAGATCTGAGCTATTCTTGGTGGGATGAAGTCAAGCTTGAAGTTCCTAAAAACTTCATGATGACGTCACCCGAGAATACCTCGAATCCGGATGATTTCATGGTTGGAAGTTGAGATTTGAAAGATGGAAAGGTGTAGAATGGTGTAGTGATCAAGGATGTACAAGAATTAGAGCAAGATCTTACCTGGATTGAGAGAAATCTGAGAAAAGGTGAAGAGTGCGTGCGGTTCGGACGTTACTTGCCAAAAGTGGAAAAGTTGGAGAGTGACCCGTGTATTTATAGGATGCCAAAAAGGGAAAGGGTGAACCGTGCGCATGGCACGTACCCGGATAGGCTATCCGTGCGGATTGGTCATCCGTGCGGATTGGCAATCCGTGCGGATTGGCCATCCGTGCGGATGCCGCCTGCTTTGGTGTGTTCGGTGCGATGTTGCTTCGGTTTCGATTTGCGAGCGATTCGATAGGGTTTCCTAGTCAAATTACTTTCAGTCCCAACTACTTCTTATATGGTTCGACTCGGAATTCGGGTTCGGGTTCGTTTACATTCGAGTTAGACTTCGAGTTCGATTGAATTCGCTTGATTATCACAACATCACATAAAATAAACATGCACAGGTAACACGTAAAGCACACACACGGGGTCGATTGAAATACGGTTAGCTTGAGTCGATTATTGTAATGAACGACATTTACTCCACATAATATAAATAAAATAAAAACATTTCTACGAGTCAAGTCGCGCGAAATCGGTCGTTGACTTTGACCTTGACTTTGACTTTCACTCGTGAAAACACGGGGTGTTACAGTGGCGGTGGCAGTCGGAACACCTCTGGAGAGCATAGTGATCGGTGTATCGCCGCAGTGGAGTCGCCGGAAAAGGTTAGGTGTGACGGTTTTGGTGAGGGTATGTATAGTTTGGAGTGTCGATATGCACAAGGCTGATGTTGCTTGTAGGAGATTGACATTGGAGTTGCAGTTATTCACGTTTTTGCCATGAAGTGCTTCGTGCTGAAATTGGGGGAACTAGTAGTTATTTTTTATTGTTAATTTGTAATTTAAAAACAAAAAAATGTTGTAAGTGATGGAATTGCATCACAAGTGATGGACATTTTCACTAAAATCCATCACCAGTGATGGAATAATGCTTGATGACATGTCGAAATTTGATTAAAAGTTGTGAGCGAGTGATGAGCGAGGGCGTCCCTACCCCATTAGTAACGATGATAATAATCAATTTGATTATGATTAAAACCAATAAGCCAACAAAAAACATTCTTTTCAAAGTACATAACATTCTATTTTTCGTTTTCTGATTTAAAAGGATGCCAACAAAAAAAAAAACATCCTTTCAAAGCACATAACATTTTATTTTTCATTTTCTGATTTAAAAAGGAGTTAGTTAATGATTACCGCACAACTCTCAACTTATGTCATCGATCCTATAAGGCCATCAAAGCTACTTGGTTGTTGGCCTAACAACATATTTTTTTAATTTCCTTTTTGACATTCACATTCATACAAGAAGAAAGAGGATAATGCCAAATTAAAGTCATAGTAGAAAAACTCGTGTTCGACGAGGAAAAAACCCACAACATTAAGAGCGATAAACATGGCTGTTTTTACAGTTTGTAAGATAAATATGATTTGTATCGGAACCAACCTCAGATAATTTTATAATCAGAATCTAGAGACAAGACCATGAATGCCAAAAATCCATCTTAAATATTACCACCCCAAGTGTTATAAAACTAATGGACCAATGATAACTACTTCAATTAACATAGAAATAATGAACCTAAAAGTTGTACCGTACGAACAATAATATGTGTTTTAAATGTGTGATAATAAAATCTACACGCATATAATAGTTCACTGGATGTAAAACCCGTGTAAAAACACGGGTAGTTTTTAAAAATTTTATATAGCATATTTTATTAAACAATAATTTTTTTCAACTACAATACAAATAATAACCTATTTAATCATAGGATAGAACAATAGATCATATGCATAATATGCATAATGATAAAAACCCGTGATTTAAACCCATGATTAAAAAACATCAATTTAATCCTCCACTTGTGGTGGAGTGGTGGAAAGGATTTGGTTCATCCTAGGATGGCCAAGTTCGATCCCCACTTTCATCATATTTGGGGGAATGGCAATGAACGGGTGGAGGGCCAGTTGGTTCGAAACCCGGGAGCCGCCCCGAGTTTTCTATTACAGTGCATTTACTCCAGAGAGTCCCCGACTCTTGTGGAGGGTGCAACTACACGCTCCCGGTAAATCGGGTGGGCAGTGGGCTGGAAATTTTCTCGGGGAACGCCCTAGCCAAACTCTGAAGCACCAAGCGTGGGCCCGGTTAAGACAACATAGCCTTGGTTGCCGGAGTGGGGCGGAGGGGCCTACCCGAGTTATAGGGTAGGTGCGATCTCTATCGCCTGTTGTAGTAATATCGCCGTTCAAAAAAAAAAAAAACATCAATTTAAGAAGAAAAACCTTAAAGATAAAAACCCATGATTAATATAATGATTTACAATAATCAAATACAAATAAAGATAAAAAAACCATGATTAATATAATGATTTACATGGTATAATCCCTTTGATTCTATCAAATCATTGCAATTAACCTAAAATGTATTAACAAACATCAATCTACGAAGAAAAACCTTAAATCACCATCTTTATGTCTTTCTACTATTCTCACTAACTTCCCAATTCTTTTGCTTGTTGCTCAATAATTCCATATGCAATCATAATCATCTTGACCACTCAAGTTCATACCATAATCCACCATTTCGGTTTTCATGATCGAATCGTTGTTTGCATCGAGAAAGATCTTGAGGATTGAGGGGTCTTGCATCCATGTTGAGTCCAAGTTGTCCATGGTTGGAACCATTGTGTCGGTTCTAGGCGCCATTAGAGCAGCGCTGTTGGAGCTCCAGCTTCCCATAACCGCTTCGTTGTTTGGATCTTGTTCTTCCATGGATTCGGAGAAGCAGGTCACGTGTGAATTCTCGGTTCTTGATCCTCCATCCCCACTTGAAATTTCCATTAGTGGAGGCATATTTGATGAACCAAAGGAGTTTTGGTTGTTATATTCATTTTTCATTGTTAATAGCCTAGATATTGGGATCTTTTTCCCGCCAGAACTCTTGTGAAAAACCCTGCTGATCACCCATTCACCCTGTAAAACAATCAAGTTGTAAATTTAGAAACAGATACATACCCAGTAACATCTCACTCATAAAGTACAGTCCCGGATCCTAAGAGATAAAAAGACTGCTCCAGATAACACCCCGACTAAAAAAACCATATTTTTACTGTATACAGGGGTAAAAAGACTGCTCCAGATAACACCCCGACCAAAAAAACCATATTTTTACCGTATACAGAGGCGTAGCTTTCAAGGGGCCGGGGGGCGCCCGACCCCCGAACTTTTCGTCAGTAGTGTTATGTATGCGTTTCGTATAGAATTTTTTAGGTATATACGTTTTCGACCCACCGGTTTTATAAAAAAATTACTTATACAGAATTTTTAGGTTCCGTGACTTCCGACCCCCAGTGAAAATTTTCAAGCTTCACCACTGAACGTATATTAACACAAGTAACATAAATTCGAATCGTGAATCAATTTGGATGTTCATACCTTGCTCGATTTCACAAGATTATTAGCCGAAAACTTCCCATCTAACCGATATTCATGCATGACCCAATCAGTCTTTTCGCCTTTGGGAGCTCTTCCTTTATAAAACACAAGAGTTTTCTTCATACCCACAAGTGAATTCTCTTTGTAGATTTCTTTATCTTTTCCTGTAGCCTTCCAATACCCCGCACTTGTAGCTCGGTTCGTCCTCGATCCAGTCGGGTACTTCCGATCTCTAACACAAAAAAAGAACCATTCCTGCTCACCGAGTTTCGCCCTCCCTGCAAACCCATACAACAAATTTAGTTCCAATTTAAAAATTTTAAGATCAAGAAAACAGAGCAAAAACAGGGGAATATTAGAAGAAGAAAAAAAACAGAGGACTTACATGGAAGCTCCCATGGCTCGACTTGGTTCAAATCAACTTCTCCGATCGCTCGGGCAACAAAATTCAAATTGGAAACCTTGGGATAAAGGTAGTGAGATATGAGTTCTTCGTCGGTCGGATGAAACCGGAAACCTGGAGGGAGATCAATTGGTTCTTGGTGATTGAAGTTGTGCTCCATTTTTGTCAAAATCTTGTGTTTGTTGTTCTAAAAAAATGTTGTGAAAATGAAAGAACAGAGCAATAATTTGTGGGCTTTGAAGATTGAAATGTTTGTAAAGAGGGAAGAGGACCAGAACATAAATAGTGTTTAGGGGGAGAAGGAGACGTGTTTTATGAAACTACTTTGGTTTAACTATTTATTTAGGGTATCCGGGGCACTCCCCTCTTAGGGGAGTCCCCTCTCTTACGCACACCCAATCAGATCATGCCACGTCAACTCCCCTCTTAAACTCCCCTCACACCCCAATTTTGATGGCGGCACTCCTCTCTCAGGTGACTTGTTTTTTTATTAAAAAAAAAAAAAAAAAAAAAACAATTGATTGGTTGAAATAAGGGTGGCCCCACCATCTCTCTCCCTCCTTCTTCGGTGACTTCTCCCCGATTCCCCTCCCCGCACCCCCTCCCCGCACCGATGGCGCTGCTGTTCCCGAGCGGTGACAGGGGTCACCGATCCCCCTCCCCGCGAGTGCCCCGAGTACCCTTATAGTTATTTTTTTAAACTTTGGAACTAAATATATAATAATAAATGATTTGAAGTGTAAGTTATTATTATATACAAAGTTAGTGGTTAATAAAAAAGACACAAAAGAATCATTGACTGAAAACAAATGAGACTAGTTTCTTGAAATAAAAAGTAAATTTGAATTATTAAATAAAGTTAAATAACATTGTATGCTTGTTTTTAGATATTTTTACGATTTGTAAAAAATAAAAATGTCTTTTGGGTCTTATAGTTTATTTAAGTATAACACATATTTCACAACAATTTAACAATTTAGGTGATTTTTGAACGTATGCCCAATTCAAAAACAAAAAGTAGGTTGAGTAAAACGTTAAAATTGTATACGTAGTCTATTTGAAACTAGATAATCTTTTACCACATATTTACCAAATGGTAGTCTAGTAGAAACTAGATTATCCTTTTTACCACATATTTACACCGTTTGGTATAAACTATTTATTGATGGCAAAATAATAACAATAATTAATTGTTCTATTTTTTAAGGATAAATACTTTTATACATTTAACTTAAAGATCTAATCCATATTTTTTAGTAAACTTATAAAGAGAGGTTTTGACTTTCAATTATTAAGTATTCTATTTTTTTGGTTTGGAAAATGAGTGATTTCTTACTCGGTTTCTTTTTTTGGTACAAGCTCATCTTTATTCAACTTTTCTGTAGTTTGTTTATATGATTATATTTTTTTTCAGTTTTATTTATCCAACAGTTTGTTTATATGATGATTATAGTTTTTTCAGTTTTATTAATCCAACGAATATGGATTATATTTAAAAGTTATTTAGTTCAAAAATAGAATTAAATTATTATAAATATTAAATTCATATTAACTTTTTATGTATCTTTGAATAAAAAATAAGTAGAATATAATTAGTAATACATTATATCGCATACAATTTTTTGTTAAGTATCAGAGATCAGTTTATTTTAAAAATTATGTTATCTTCATAGTTAAATTCTAGACTAATTATTTTTTCTTGTTCCTAAAATTCTCCTAATCTAATGTGATTTTACTTTTATTGTATCAGTTTTGTACATATGTCCAACAAAGAATCGTTTAAGAAAAAGCTTTATAAGTATACTTGTTATAGTCATATTTAATATATCGGTTAGGTTAATTACTCAAATGAAATAATGATATTAGTATATTGGTTAATTACTCAAATGAAATAGTGATAAATTGTTTTATGAGCTTATTTAATCCATACGTATTAACTCGTCCTAATGGTAACAAAAAACGAAGCGTAAAAGTCAAATTTTAATTCATGTCTATCCTACCAACAAGTACAACAATTGTGAAATGTGAATCAGGCTATTAGAAATTGACCTTTGCTTCCCCTCAAATTTTGGTAGGTAATGTGATTAGTACTTAACTGAATTTAATGTTAAGAATCTCAATAACCAAAATACAATTGGTTCATTTCTTTGTGGTGCAAAGTTAAAAATTATGAAATAGCCTAACATATTGAAAGAAATCTTTGTGATGTTCATGTTTTGGTAGCTATGAGAAATTGCTTTCATAAAACAAATTGGACCCTACTAACACCGTGTTATCTATTAAGATCAGATAATATATAATTTACGTGAAAATGAGTTAAAGACAAAAAAAAAAAAAAAAACTAATAAAAACTGAATCCAAACTAGAGATGTGGCTTTCAAATGGGCTAATGACAAAAAAAAAAAAAAAAAAAAAAAAAAAAAAAAAAAGAACAACTAATAAAAACCGAATCCAAACTAGAGATGTCTACTAGAAAGAACCAAACCCATAACGACTCGTCTGAATTCTTAGTCTTTCGAGTAAACTTCCGTTTTACTCCTTGTGGTTTGGTCGTTTTAACGGTTTTACCCCAATTCTTTAAAAAATGTCATTTTACTCTCTGATCTATATAACTTATCTCTATTACACTCCCCGCACCAAACGGCGTCCATTTTAAACATTAAAAATTATCACGTACATAACATGGGAGGGACAAATATGTCCTTTCCTAACACATCTTTAAAACTCCCCCTTTTAAACCTTAAAACAAGCCTTATCTTCTTCCTTCCAACATCACTCTTTCTAACCCTAGCCACCACCACCAGCCCCACCATCTCCATCCCAGCCGGCCACCACCATCATTCGGTTTGGTAAAAGATGTGAATCCAGCTAGTGCTGCAGCCAAAGCATCATCAATTGAAACGGTTTTCTTCGGTTTTTTCTTCTTGGGCAATTCTAAAACATCATTCACTTCCAGTTTTTCATCAGTAGCCATAGATTTATCCTCGTGTGGATTGTGGGTCCCACTTAAGAAAGATTACGTCTTTGCTAATTCAGGTTCACCACAAGATTTTGACTTGTTTCCATCGTTGCTTATTGAACTGGGCTCGGGTTCAAGTCTTGAAAAAGACGGTGACACTGGACACCTCACAAATAATCAGTGCCGTTCCAATCTTTTGGGAGACCCTAAGCGAACTACGAAATGGAGGCCCTTGTTTACAGTTTTTTTTTTTTTTTTTTTTTTTTTTTGCATAACCAGATTCAAAAATTCAAATTCAATTTGACATTGCTAAAATATGAATTTATTTAAGAGATTAACAATGAGCCCTAAACAACAAACTAAAATAAGCAAAAACGCCCTAAAGAACAAACTGAAATCAGAAAATAAAACAACAAATTAAAATTCGAGAATCAACCTTTTTGGATACGAGGATATCTAACCTGAGTTCCAAGCCAACGATTCAGCAAATAAGCATAAGTCACTATCTTCCAAGTTCCAGGCTAGTGATTGAGCGAATATGCAATACCAAATTACCTATTCGTCTCGCTAAACTATAATACCAAATTACCAATCAAAATACTAAAGTATCAAATAATCAAATAGTCGTTTGTTACTTTTTTTTTTTTTTTTGATACTGCTAGGCTGCTCATTCACAACCAAGGTAATCCAATAAGGTACTGGGCAAATACATCAGAGAAAGAGAAAAAAAAAAACATACAAATAAAAAAATATAAAATAAAAGGCAACAAAGGAACTAGAAAAAGAGAAAACAACCAACAAAATAAAAGAGGAATGGAACCATCCCCAAAAGACTGAGATTCATAACTAACATCTCTAATGCCTAATTATTAGTCAACACTTTCATTGCAGACTCCATGTTACCTTCACATAATAAGATATCAGGTTGTGGTGTTTGTTACATGCTGTAATATTCGTGTTTGTTACATGCTGTAATATTCGATTGGGACTGAGGACTTGGATTTGCAATGATTATCATTACCCAAAAATCCCTAATGAAGGCCCTAATTTCGCCCAACCACAATAAATTCCATAACGGTTACTCAACCAATGCTACATATAACGAGAATCTTCATCGAATCATCGCACTCGTAGAACCGAGGAATGGTCGACTGGATGATGGATCTGGAGTACTGTAAAGTGCTGCATATAAGGAATTAAAGAGAACTAGTTGAGAACCCGTCCGTAGGTCGGGTACCTTAACGGCATAATAACATAAATACCCATAGAACATAATAAAGAAAACGTATTTATAATGTCACTAAACAAATAACCAAACATTAAAATGAACAAAACAAAAGCGCATACTTAACGGAACTAAATATTTGGTGAAGCAAGAGTCTCGATGTATATTGCTGCTTGTAACCCATGAAACCATAGTAACAATCTTCCCCTTTCATTGTCGTGTCTATTTCATTAGCAACTCCATCATTCGATACCACAAGGAACCTGTCAGTACTTATAATATGTGTGATAGAGCATGATAAAATAATAGGATATATGGGAGGGAAAACCCATAATTTCACCCAACTTTTACCTTCCATCCTCCACAAATCAATCGTCCAATGAGGAAACCCATGAGTAACAAGCATATGAAGCTCTTTATGTACAACTAAATGTTATTTGCTATAGTCAAGCATCGATCAATATCAGGTAATTGCCAAAAAAAAAAAATAGTGGATCCAACGCCCTGTTTAACAATAACACAAACAAAATTTGTTGGATTTATTATGAAATAGAAAATGTATATGTTTGTATAACATACCAGCCAATAGAGAAAGCCAGACCACTATTAGCAGCTTATTGAGCAATAACATACTAACATCACTCAAGAAGATCTTAGTGTAAATAATCTATATCACAATTTTTTTTTAAATTATGTTGTTTTCTATGCAAATAACATTGATCAAAAACTGATCTAATCAGTACAACGCCCAAGGGTTTTGGCACTATTTATACTGAGAAAGGAAAAGTGCCTAAATTGGTTTTTGCCTGCAAAGAACTATTAATGAATGTGTAGTTAGGTACGATTGGTAAGGGCTAAATGGGTCAACTTGGATTGCATTGACCCCTACATGTTTTTGCCCAAAATTTAAATCCTTCGTAAATTAAAAAACAATCCCACCATTTAGATATATGATGAAAACAACCTATCTACATGTATAAGGAATGAAAATACTAACATATAAAAAATGGCTTTGAATATTGATGAATTTCCTTACCAATTTAAGAATTTGTCAAAATTTGGGCTTCAAATCAATGAGCCGAACATCTAAAAGCAGATGTTAGTCGAGTTAAATTGACGATTCGGCCGGCTTATCTGTAACAATACATACAGCATATTAAATGAAAACTTGAAAAATCGAACTTAATTTAAACCTATAACGCAGATGAGTAGCAAAACTGATAAATCCAACTTACTTTAACCCAAGAGCGATGTGGAATATAAACCGGGATAAAGACATTGCCATATCGGTTATCCCAACATCACTAGCATCGTAAATTTGACTCAATATAACCCAATAGTGATGTAGATCATAAACCTTGAACATAAAGGCAAACGAGTGTGACTACTGATCGAAATAATCACAAGGTGTCCAATCCTTAATGACGTCACCGTCAATTGGTTCTTGTTCCTAATACAAAAAACCCAAGGAAATCGATGAAGAAACATGATAAAACTGAATATATTGAACAAAACAAAGATCAATCCACAAAAAAAAAAAAAAAACCAAATAGAGATGATGAACTTAGGTCTAGAAGAAGAGGAAGTAAATTAGTTGAGAAGCTTACATGGAATCTGTTGCATCCATTACTAAGGTGATTCATCGACTTTGTGTCTAGGGTGATGAGGGATGATTCGCGAATACAGAGAAAAAAAGCAAATGTGGTGTTCTTGACGATGTGGGTGAGGGTTTATAATGGGCCGCCTAGGGTGATTGGGGAGAAGAAAGCGACATATGTAGCGGAGAACGTGTGCATCATAGATGTAAACCGTCGCCAACGGCAAGAGCCTACGAGAGAGAGTGTGGAACTGCCATGAACTGCTGCTTCTAGAAGGATTTTAGGTACTTTAAACGGCGGAGATCAAAAGTTGAGGACTTTATACGGCTGAGATCATCTAAAAAGTTGGTTACGATTAACGGTGGCAATATAATATATAATATGTTTGACGTTTCAACTTTTCTAATTATTTGGGCTAGACTTTTTATATGGGCCAAGTATATAGAAAACTAACAGGAAATTTTGTGGCCCTAAAATTGTGGTGGCCCTAGGCCTGTGCCTAGTGTCTTTAGCTTAATGGGCCGGCCCTGCAAATAATTCAACCTGCTGCTCGACCGACATATTGTTTATCGGTTTCAACATGTTCTATTCAAACCTCATGCAGATATCTTCGATTCGACTCACCCGTTCAACACGTTGTTCCAATAAAATTTCGGACCGGTTATACGATAACTCATTTCTCGCTGTCCAGTCACATACTTTGTCTTCATTAGGTGTTGAAACTGCTAATTGGGACTGAGTTAACTCAGCTTTGGCCTCACTCGGTGGGGGCTGGTGGTGGTGGTGTGGTGGCCAACTCCGATTTCAGGTGGTGGCCGGCTGGGATGGAGATGGTGGGGTCTGGTGGTGGTGGTGGTGGCTATTGTTTTGTTAGAAAGCGTGATTTAATAAATAAATAAATAAATAAGAAATAGATTGGATTTTTGTAGGTAATATAATAAATAAATAATAGATACTAATATGTAAAATTACTCAACTACCCTTACTTTGAACTAAAAAGACAAAAGTGTCCTTACTTTTAACTGCAAAAATAAACAGAGTTAAGGCCGGGTAGTATATTAGAGAATCGATAGAAACATCAGGGAGTAAATTGGCTATTTTTAAGGGATTGAGACAAAACTGTTAAAACGACCAAACCACAAGAAACAAAACGGAAGTTTACTCTAGTCTTTCTCTTTTACTAAGGCTAAAGGGTGGGGGGAGCATGGGTTGGGTCATCAATGCCACATAGAACCACTCATGGATGGCTATACCCCCCCCCCCCCCCCCCTCCCCTCTCATCCACCATGGTTGGCATGGATTAAACCATGACAACCATGGGTCTCATTTCCTTTTTTAATATTTCCTTTTCCTTTTCACAAAAATAAATTAAAATAAGAAGTGAGTCATGACCACACTCTTAGGGTAGTGGACTAGTGGTTATTTAAGATAGATTAGAAATGTGACATGCGCTGATGTGGAGAGTCATGATGACCATGAGGGTCATGACCACACCCTATAGCCTAATATCTCAGTCAGTTAAAGGCTTTAGTTTAAGTTTGGTATAAATAAACTAAATATGTTATTTTATTAAATAAATTTAATCGTACAATGATCTTAATATAAAGGCTAAGTTTTGGGGCGTATGTTAGTTATAGATTTTTCAATAAAAACTATAGTAACTGAAGACATTCATAGAAACATAAACTCAGAAATTTCCTAGTATGAGGAAACAAACCCAATAATCGAAAGTGAAGCCTTAGGATCTTAAGTAGTGGTTTACCATGTGAAGAGGCAAAATTCCTTATGTGGTATCACATTACCATGAGAGAAATTACTCTTAAAATAGTGTAATGGTATAAAGTGTGTGAATCAAACCAAATAATATTCACTTTCCAAATACACACTCTCTCACACACAAAAAAAAAACCTCTCTCTCTTTCATCTCGTAATACAAATTAAGCATGAAATGGGTGCTTCCTAAATGAAGAGTGGTAAACTTTTTTTTAATTAATAATATCATGTCATGTCCATTTCCCCATTCACTCTCCAATTTGCACTCAAACACGGGAGGTGCTCAAACACATGAATAGTGGTAAACATTTTTTTAAGAAAAATTGTGATTGGTTGAAAAAGGTAGGGTCCACCATTAACCCTCTCTCTCTCTCCTCCATCTCTTCTCTTCTTTTTTTCGGTGAGTATTAACCGTTTGGGGGAGTCACCGAACACCGATTTAGAGTTGGCGGCTCAATGCCGCTCGGTAAAATGGGGTTACCGAAGGGATCTTCGAAGATGCCCCTTCCACCCTAAAAAGATAACCTACTTCGCTGCTTTCACATGCTTTCACATACAAGAGGGACAATATACCCTATGTGATTAGATATGCTCTAATTAATAAATTAACTTGCGATATATAAGTGTAAATTATCACCGCTTTTCTAAAGAGCATTTGTTTTCCACTTAATTACCGAAAGAACAAATTTACCCACAATCTTCAAAACGCATTTAATTAACATATTATTGCCACCGATTTTATTTAAATCATTTATTTACTATATATTATGATTTTTTGACAAAAAAATTTAGAAGCTTCTAATGAAAAAAAAAAAATTTGGTTAGACAATAGAATACATATTGTATCTGGTATCCTAACTACTCTTTAATGCGATACTCTTTTTATATGCACTTATAATCTGCCACGATTTTTACTTTGAAATATATGATTTTTTAGTTAATTATTAAAAATTTAATAATACCAAACGATATATGAGAAATCAAAATAACTAAAGTAACTTTCTCTAAACTTTATATTTTTACCAACTACTATTTAATCATAACAAGTGATATTCTACTTAACTAAGTAAAAAAGAAAAGTAATTATTGTAAATATATTCTATTAGCGAATAGTTCATGAACATTATTTTATCAAAAAATTAAAGTAAAGATGAAATATTGATAGATAAGACTATGGGGTGTGGAGGGGCTTGGGTTGGGGGTAAAGTCATGGTCAATGCTAGTCCGGTGTAGTCTAGCCAGCGTTGCTTGGCAACCACCGCGCCAACCCACGCCCCACACCTCATGGTCTAAACAGACTTGTTAATCTCAATTACTGAATTTTATATTGTTAAATGTGAGATGCCTTCAGTAATGCTTGATAAAGAAATAGTGTATATACGTGTTATAAGATTCCTCTAGTCTTATCCGATTATTAATTAAATAAATACATTAATTATTATATTTTACTATCTATTCTTTACCGTGCCTAACCATTACCACTACTCAAGTCAAACATGAAGTTAGTCAATTATCTTCACTAATCTCTATTATTGTTCCATATGCTCTTACATAAAAATGCGTGTTCTAATCTTTTATTAACAAACACGATGCATAATAAGGATCCAAATATAGAAACATTAGAGCATGATAGATACATGCACAATTAAGTGAATAAGATTTGTAACTTTTTAAATATCTATCAACAAATCTAAGCAACTAAAGTGTAGGTATACGTTTGTGTTTACAATGCGGAGTTAGGCACCTTTTTATTCCGTCTCCTTAACATCATTTGCTGGTCAAATCATATATCGATGTTATTCGCTATTCATTTCTTCTTATTCCCCTCTTCTCTAGCCCCCCCCCCCCCCCCCCCCTATGATTTTATATATTTCTAGCATGGTTGTAAAAATCCCGACTAGACTTCGATTAGTCACTAATCAGAGGTACATCGAGTAATCAGAGGTTCATCGAATAATGACTGATTATTTGCTAGGCGGTCAATGGTAGTTATATTCCAGCCAAATTTAAACCAGACCTTATAAATTTCCTCAAATTACTTAAAAATGGGCCAATGAGGGGTAAGTCTGCTAAAAAATACATATAAAAATGTGTGTGTGTATGTATAAAACTAAAAATTACATATAAAAATCCCAATTCGATTAATCTCGACCAATCCCTATAATCTCGAATAATTGGCAGTCGGTACCTCCCCGACCGACTAGCGTCTATCGATTCTTACAATACTGATTTCTACATTTTAAATTCTATGGAACTTGTAAATGGTTTCGATTTGTTGATGTTTAGAGTTTGCATTTAATTAAAAAATTTAATAGATTTTTAAACTTAAAGTTGTCTATAAAAGGAAACCAATTATAGATTTCAAGAAGCTTGAACATCCTAACCCACCCAAATAAAAGAAAAAAGAAATTATTAAAAAAGAAGCATGGCCATGGGTATATAAGTGTATAACTATGTGAATTTTTCTTAACTAGGGTTAAGAACCGCCCGCGTTGCGACGCGGGTACATCGTAAACATTGAATGGATTAGTCCAGACGTTATATGATGTATTAACCATATGAAAACACACATTTCGTCGTATCCAAGTGAACTCAATGTAACTTGTATAAGCATTGTGATTGGATCAAACGTAAAGTAAATCAAATTCATATCGAACAATCATAACGTATTATATGTGACCCAACTCATACATAAAAAACGTAACGGGTATGAAGGAAAATATGCACATGTAAGGGATTAATTAGAGCTTTTGAAAAAGGGGAGAAAAAGAAACCATAATTTGACTGCACTCGGTTCGAAACAAACTTTACGAAACATACATAAAATAAACACGAAAACATATTATATTTAACCTGAATCATTTACCAAAAAAGTTTACATTGAAACGTAGAACAACTTGAATTTATACCAAAACGTACATAAAAATATGCACGTAAAAATGATTTCTTTAAACGAAAACGTATGATATTTGACCTGACTCGTCTATAAAAAAGTTTACAACGGAATGTAGAACAAATCATATTTATACATACCCGTACATAAAATATGCACATAAAAAATAGTTTTTAAGTAAAGGAAGTACAGGGGTAAATCGGAAAAAAAAATGAGTAAAAAATTTAATAGGTTAAAAAAGTTCGTAAAACCGTGCCAAGTAGTACCAATGCCACAACGACATCGACTCTCAACATTGTAAAAATGAAATAGATAAAATGGTAAAAATTACACTAAACAAAAACAGACTAAAATCGTTGAACCACGTACACCCGTTACAGTGTGTTAATACGAAGAAATTAATCAGAAACGTAAAACGTAGAAAATAATAACTTAGTCGATCTAGGACTTGCCCGTTGCGGGGAACTTTTCAAAAGGGAAAAAATAGACGCGTTGCGACGGGTCTGTCAAATATGAAAAAATAGAGCAAAAAACGTTAAACCTCACATGCACGCTACGACATGTTAACTCGCAAAATTTAGAACGAAACGTAAAACGAAAAACTTGCGAAAGATAAAAAGTATGTGGTACCAAAGTTGTAAATAATAAAATGTTGTGTTAAATTATAAAAGATGGAAAACTTTGGGTTAAAAGTAAAAAAGATAAAAGGGGTCAAAATATAAAATATGAAATATTTGGGTTAAAAGTGAAAAATCAATTTTTTTTAAACACTCCACAAGCACATGTTACAACTCATATAAGCAAAATGTAGTTGCTTCTTTATAGTGGAACTAGGGTTAAGACCCGCCCGCGTTGCGGCGCGGGGACATCGTAAACATTGAATGGATTAGTCCAAACGTTATATGATGCATTAACCATATGAAAACACACATTTCGACGTATCCACTTGAACTCAATGTAACATGTATAAGCATTGTGATTGGATCAAACCTAAAGTAAAACAAATTCATATCGAACAATCACAACGTATTATATGTGACCCAACTCATACATAAAAAACGTAACGGTATGAAGAAAAATATGCACATGTAATCGAAATGGATTAATTAGAGCTTTCGAAAAAAAGGAAGAAAAATAAACCATAATTTGACTCCACTCGGTTCGAAACAAACTTTACGAAACATACATAAAATAAGCACGAAAACATATTATATTTGACGTGAATCATTTCTCAAAAAAGTTTACGTCGAAACATAGAACAACTTGAATTTATACCAAAACGTATATAAAAATATACATATAAAAATGGTTTCTTTAAACAAAAACGTATTATATTTAACCCGACTCGTCTAAAAAAAAGTTTACGTTGGAATGCGACCCGTCGCAATGCGGCGGGGATTCTTTAGTTATAACAAAGTCGATCTAGGACCCGCACGTTATGTTAAACCTTTCAAACGGGAAAAAATAGACGATGTAAAGACGTTCACCCACACACGCACGTTGCGTCGTGTTAACTCGCAAAATTTAGAATGAAACGTAAAAACATTAAACCAAAGACGCACGTTGCGATGTGTTAAGTCACAAAATTTAGAACCAAGCATAAAGCGAAAAATTTACGGAAAATAAAAACTATAAAGGACCAAAGTTTAAAGTAAAAAAAAAGTTGTGAGGATAGATTGCAAAAGATAAAAAGTTCTAGGTTAAAAGTAAAAAAAAAAATACAAATAGTTTTGGGTTAAAAGTAATTTATGAAATAGTTTTGGGTGAAAAGTAAAAAAAAAAAAAATCTTCTTTTTTTTTTGGAAAACCCCCAAAGCCAAGGCTACGATAACCATATGCATAACCATTTTTTCTTTGAAAAACCCCCAAAGCACACCCCGCGTTGCGGCGGGGCGTAAAACGGTGTCAAATAGTATTAATGTCACACAACCGTCATCGACCACCAACACTGACTCGACCTAGGATCTGCGTGTTGCGACGAATCTGTCAAACATGAAAAAATAGAGGTAAAAACGTTGAACCACACATGCACGTTGCGCCGTGTTAACTTGCAAATTTCGAAACAAAACATAAAAAAGTTGAAGCACACTCGTACGTTGCGTCGTATTAACTCGAAAAATTTAGAACTATACGTAAAACAAAAAATTGCGAAAGATGAAAACTATAAGTGACAAAAGTTGTGAAGTTAAATTGAAAAGAGTAAACTGCCATTTTGGTCCCTGTGGTTTGGACATTTTTTGCCATTTTAGTTCAAATCTCAAACTTTTTAAATCTGGGTCCCTGTGGTTTCAACTTTATTGCCATTTTAGTCCAAAATTCAAAATCCCCCTTTTTTTGACTGTTCCAAAAAGTTTGAGATTTGGACTAAAATGACAATAAAAGTGAAACCACAGGGACAAAAATGGCAGTTTACTCTTAATTTTGGACTAAAATGGCAATAAAAGTGAAACCACAGGGACCCAGATTTAAAAAGTTTGAGATTTGGATTAAAATGGCAAAAGTGCCCAAACCACAGGGACCAAAATGGCAGTTTACTCAATTGAAAATAATGAAAAGTTTTGGGTTAAAGTTAAAAAACAAATTATATAGGGTTAAAATTGCAAAAGGTAAAAACCTTTTGATTAAAAGTAAAAAATCAAGTTTTTTTTTTAAGAATGCCCAAAGCACAAGTTACAAGTTATGCAAAAAAAAAAAAAAACTTACTAAGTTATATATAGAATAATAATTTGAGGCTTACCCCGAGGGCCTAATGGTTTTGGGCTGAGGGCCCAGCTGTAAAAAGGCAGATAGTGATAAACACTGAACGAACAAGTATAGTGATTTTTCACCAACAATAATTCAATATTAAGTTCGTTGGCTGCCTTTCCACCTCACGTGTTACATCTGCCCCTTGTTTATAAATATGACTCTATGATATGCATACATATACACCGATTATATGTTTTGAAAATATATTCTCCTATTTTCTAAATGACCGGATTATGAACTAACGTCGTACTTTAAAGAGTTTATACTTATCATCAAATACAAGTTCCTCAACTAATCACTTCATACGTTACCAAACACTAAAACCGCCTTTAGTTAATGCAACCGCTTAAAGTCTAACAAAACATAATCTACATTCAAAATAATATCCTAAGAACATATTTTTCAAAACACGGAAAAGGTCCATCCTAAAAACAATTACTAAATTCACACCATTCTCTATATAAAAAAAAAAAAAAAAAAAAAAAAAAAAAAAAAACCATATAAATCCAAAAAAAAGTAAAAAAGTCAATAAACTATCCTGGTGGTTAATTGGTGTACATCATAAACAAAATGTTAGCAACTCAAATCTTGCGATATATACTGTACATGACGTAGTTTACAGTGTATTTATCGTAGAAAAATGAAGAATTGCTCAAAGAAAATACAAAAACTAAATTACTTCAAGAAGAGGGCTAAGTTTCTTAGACCACCCGTAGTGGGCTAAGTTTCTTAGACCACCCCCCCCAAAAAAAAAAAGAAAAAAAAAAACGCTCCTCCACGCCCCCAAACCACCCCCTTGGGCGTTTTCCAAAAAAAAAAAAAAAAAAAAATCCAAAAAGCGTCCTTTATTCCACGCCCTCACTCTTTTCTTTGACCAATGACAGCTTTTCTTCTTTTTGGTTGGCTAATACCCTTTTTTTTATTTTACTTTTTACACCCATTTTAACATAATACCCCACAATGCCCACATCCCCACTACACCCATTTTAGAAAAACGCCCCATAATGCCCACATGCTTACTGTACCATCACATGACGCAAAACGCCCAAGAGTATTCCCCTCCCACTACACATGCTCTTAATCTTTACATGTTCTTGTGTTCCCAAGTTTGAGGCATGTGTGCATGTGTAACACTTGTTTGGAAATTAAGCATTTTCTATTGGTTGTTGAAAAACAAAGGTCAACAAGAGAAGCACACGTACGTGTAAACCTTACCCAGCCACCACGAACACCTCCGGCAGACCAGCAGCCGGAGCCAAAAAACAAGACTACAAATTGACAACGTAATTATTCAAACGCAAAAAACCTAATATTAGTTATACAAGCCATTGACTTTTATATGCATGTCATTTGTCCGGCATGTGGTCATGGTAGGGGACAGCAACGTGGCAGTTTTGGGTTTGTTGGAATGGTTTAAAATAATGATTCTTGATTTGAGTTCAAATTGATTGGTTAAAAGATGAGACAAAATAATGGAATATCAAACTCCAATTTTTTAAACGTTTTAGATGAAGTTTGAATTTATGATCCATGGTTCACACTTTTTTTTTTTAACGGTAAAACTTCTATATAAAATATAGAAAACGGCCAGCAAGAAACTGAGACCCGTGACTACAAAATTACATCACGAATGTTAAAATCAACCCACCTTTCCCACTCCATGGTTCACACTTGATAGAGAAGATATGAGATGTCGACACAAGTTGGTAAATGGTTTGGTAACTAGACATTTTCTTTGATTGTTTATAGGTTTGGATAATATATTTTTCTCTAGTGTTTTTCATGTGATTTAGATTTGGATAATATATTTTTCTCTAGCGTTTTTCATGTGATTTTCTATGTTCTTACAAGCTGTAAACGTTTTTTTTTTCCCAACCCACATACCTCCGACTCAAAAGGACAAGAAGGCGAACATTACAACACGCCCTTGACCCAAACAAATAAAAAGCAACAAAATCACATGTACAAATGATATTTATATCATTCCTTCCATCATATCAAGTTATAAGAAGACCAAATTTTTAACCACCAAAGACCTCTAGGTTTGACTTCCCCTAAGATGTCTTGCGGATCGTGTTTGATATTATGAGAAACTATCTCATTTTTTACTTTCTATATGTACCAACATGTGATTATAATAAAACTGGCCAATTTAATAATTCACTCGTCAAGCTGGTTGAATCAGTCTTGATATCAGATGAAAACATAATCAATTTGAAAATATTATAAGATAAAAAAAATAACATAAAATAATTAAAGACTATAAACAAAATGATCTCTTAGGGTTTTAGGATATCAAGTTGGTTTAAGCCAAATATTATAAAAGAGAAATGACTAAAGAAACATAAATAAAACAAAATATTATAGTTACAAAATAGTGACAAGTATACACCTCCTCCACTCTCTACTCTATTTATACCTACCCAATATATATAAAAAAAAAAAAAAAAAAAAAAAAAAAACCCCTCTTTCTCATCAAATAAGTCAAGTTCACTGAAAAATCACCATCATCTCAATGTTATCGGTCAATGGCACTGTAGACTATCGTCACCGTGGAGCACACAAAATCACGTTTCTCGTTCTCTACTAGATTTTTTTTTAATGACATTATTTACTCACTCCTAATTTACAGCAAATTTAATTCTAAACTACTCCTTGCGTGGGATTGAACCCAAGACCCCCCCTTAAGAGACAAACGCCTTTACCAAGTGGGCTAACCCCACATTGGCGTTCTCTACTAGAAATGCCCCGTGTAAAATTAATCCCACATTGTAGAATGTAGAAACATAGAACTACCAAATATATTCTAGATTAATCTAGAATGAGGTTGAGAGCAAGGCCGGCCCTGAAGGTGGGCGGGGAGGACCACCGGCCAGGGCCCGATTTTTCGAAGGGCACGTTATTTTTTAAAAAATCCGATATTTATATGTAAAAAAAATAAATTAATAGGTTATACCCATATAAACACCAACATAGGCCCACTTACAAAACTATTTTTATGTTTTAGATTAGTTACTAGCCCATTGTCATTAGATTTAGACCGCCTAGTACCCAATTTCTTTAAGGCCTAAGGGCATGTTTTTTCGAGTTCGAACAGGGTACACGAATTCTCGGGGCCGGCCCTGGTTGAGAGCCGAGGGAAGGGTTATGGAATGAATGTGTTCAAGTTTTCTCTACATACACATGGGTTATAAGGCTAGTTCAATCATGTGTTTCCTCATATAATATCAAGTTCATTTAACAAGATCAAAACAAAAGTTAGGCAAATAGAACAGCTATTGTTCAATGCACATGGTCTTGATATTGCATTTGCTATACTAAATAAGGTAAAATATATTTGTGGTCCAAATTATTATTCTAAAAGGTAGTCGATCGGAATACTTGCGGGCATTGACCAACTCCTTTTTTTTCAAACAACAATATAAAAGAGTTGTAAAAGTTATAATATTAAATTATGTGTTTTCATCAACATATAGCTCATAATAATACTTTTTTTAATGACTCATAATAATACTTCATTTACTAATTTTTAAGTTTTAACTTTTAACTTAAAAGTTGAAACATTTAACCATCTTAACCACATAGTGTAAAGGCTAAGGGGTTGTTTGGCAACTTCTGAATGGTTAAGTGCTGAACCAATAAGAGGTCTGAACCATTAAGAGCCAGTATAATATTTAACCGTTCAGAGGCAAATGTCTGACCAATTCAGATTAGAGGTCTTAACCATCCAGACTCCGTATAATGCTTAACCATTCAGAGACTAATGTTTGAACCATTCAGACATCTGCTTGTGAAACAAACAGTTCGAACCATTAAGTGCTGAACCAGTAAGAGGTCTGAACTATTAAGAGCTCTATTAATAGCTAAACAAATAGCCCCTAAGTTAAGTTTATCGTTTTCCTTGAATTAAATATAGGGCTGGCAATATGTAACCTATAGGTAACCTGCTAAGACACGATAACAGAAAAATACACCATGTGATTTTTTACGTTTTTAAAAATAATCAAAATTTGAAAGTTATGATCCATTATTTCTCCTTCTAGGTGCATAAAATATACATATGTCTTATAGACATTGGATATAAAGTAGTTAAATGTGTCGTATTCATGTTTAAAATTTTTGTTGTTCGCGTTATCAGATACCTATTAAACCTGCTAAGACACGATTTGCCAACCCTAATTAAATATACTTTGAACAATTCTCAATACATTTAAACTATGTTTTTTTTTTGTTAATTTTACACAATTAACCTATAGAAATTAATAAATGTCTCCAACCTAGTATTAAGCTTTAAACGGGTAATCATATTGATAAAATAATAGACGTGTTATTTTAATTACATACATGGATGCGTCCTTATATCAATTGCATTTTTTTTTTCGAAAATAAAGATTTGGTACCACTATTCACCAAATCGAAATACGTTTGGTATTTATCACTAACATCCGTTAAAAGACTTGCTACTAAATCAATCTCCTTTCTTCTTCATCACATCTACCTAAACATAAAAAAAAAAAAAACTAAATCAATTCTATCAATATCAGGGGTAGATCCAGATCCATATTGGTAGTTATTGATAGTGAATTGATTTTTTGAATGTTTAAAAATTACCTCGCCAACGCTCAATAGGACGACAGACTGATTGCACTGGAGAATATGTGTTTGTTCTAGGACTTTTTCTAGGAGCAGTTGATTGCGTCATCTACTACATGTGAAGATGTATTATGCTTCTTTTCTTTAGTATTCATCTTTTATGCACTAGACTAGGACTTGTGACACTCAAAGCATTCATTGGAACCCAAGGAGATAAGATCCAAGATTGGATGGTTTTGAAACATGTAGAGATTGAATTGCTATGGTTGGGGAACACATTGGCTTTGTTGAAGGAGGAAAGCTAGCCAACATTGTACTTAAAACAGACTAGATCGACCGGTTGGACAAGGAACTAGAAACATACCCAATTCGATTTGGTCTATTCGAACGGCTTTCAGACCATATTTCATTTTTTTGTATATATTTTTCATTTTTTTTCTTCCAAAATCTCATTTACTTGTTTATTTACTACTTTAGACTCCATAGTTTATCTAAAGTATTTATAGTTTATTAGTATTGCAAATTCACATAATTAAAGATAAAGTAGTTCCACTTTTTTAAACACTAGTTTTATATTTGTATATTTTAAACTATTAACTTATTTATAATGTCATCCAGTTTTTTGAAACAATTTGATTGGTATGGCTAGTGAACTAGTAACACAATCGATTCAATGAATAGTCTGGATTATAAAGACAATGGTTGTCAAGAGTGGGAAATAAGAGAAGTGAGAGAAGGTGCGGGTGAACTTTTTTTTTAGTTGTGATTTTATTATTTTAATCCCCCGTGTCTCAATCGCACACAAGGTGATTTAATGTATAAAACAAACAGTCAAACATACATTTATTCACGAATGAGACCAAACAAGTTACGATCAAAAAGTGTTGATCGAATTTGTAAGACATGCTTACGAAACGGAGCATCCTTGTAATCAACTCGAGGAGAGGCTGAAAATGCATTTTCGTTATAGATCATTAGATTGTGCAAAGGGTTCAAGATGGCATTTGGTCTAAGTCCATAGGATAAATCAAAAAATAATTTAGATAGGAAATATGCTACAAAGTACAAATGTACCTTTTTCAAATTTCTCTTAACATTTTTTCACACCCACTATTAGAACAATAATAATTTATATTATCCAATAACCATTCATGTTTACTACTTAGTGTATCTAAATCCGTCGTTACCCTAATTGTGGCATTGTCATATTATATATTGTGTATTCCCATCCATTGGTAAGGGATGGTCAATGTCTCCCTATCACCAATCATGTGTTGCAACGTTATTGTTTTTTAATATTGGCACGTTGTTTTCACTTGTATTTATTTATGTTGTGTAATATTTTTTAATGAATTAAGTGATTGATTATTGATTCATAGGCATTTCACATGATGTGTTGGCAGGCACTATATCCACATCAAACCCCCTTATGTTAACACCAATGAATTCATGAATATAATAAATCAATAATTATTGGCTATGTTCTCATCGTTAATTTATTCCAGTCACTACCATTTATTTTGATTTCTGAGTTGTACTTTGGGTTGTTTCTATGTGTGCACATATTCGTGTGTTTGTGTAATTTGGAAAATAGTAACTTGTAAATGATAACTAACATCAAAACGAGGAGTCATGGTTATTTTTTTGAACGGCAAATGTTACATACCAATAATTCTTAAATATCCTATTTACCCATATTTGAACCTAGAACCTCTCTTTAAAAGAAAAATGGCCCTACTAAATGAGCTATCCCACATTGACAAAGAGTCATGGATATTCATAAACGGAAATGAAAGGCAAAGGTTTTAACTAAAATAAAATATAGATACTATTCGTCCAGCATACATATCCTAAAACAATAACCAAAAGCTAATACAAATAAATAAATAAATAATGAGAGGCCAGTGTCTAGTGTCTTAAATCATCTTTATTCTCTAGGTTAGGTCCCGTGTGCTCGTACATTGTACTCATTGACAAGTACAACATAAAGTGTTAGCTTGAAGCTAATTGAGCATGAAGGACTATCTTATCAAATCAACAAAGAGTGTAATAAATATGAGAGTTCTTTAAGGGTGAGGGTATTGACACACCCCTACTTTTTGAGTGCACCCCCCCCCCCCTCCCCCGAGGTGGCATATAGGGCAATAAGGGGAGTATATAGTATGAAAGCAATTAATGTGCCAGAAAAAGGGTTTTGATAAGCCTATCATTGCCCTATGAGAGACATATAAGGTTGTGGTAGTTGGAGCATTAAACCCTATACGCCTCTCATTGAGCAATGAGAGGCTTATCGGCACGACTTTTGATGAATTTAAGGTATAATTACTGACATGAAAGGAGTTCAGTCTGAAAAAGCGTGAAAGTGACCCATATGACCCTTATCGACCTATACGACCCTTATCGAGCAAAAATGTTTGTTTACCCAAGCATACAGATTTATGGCTTCCAATTTTTTTCAAACTCGCAAAATTCCGACTGAACTCCTGAAGATTCTTAACTAAAAAATTTGGTTGAGACCGTGAAGCATAAAGATGTCGTTTTGGGGCATTGGTAATATTTTTGGCGAAGATTCGAACCAGTCGTACGTCTCCGAAAGCGTTTGGTTATCCGGCGTTGATCGAGGTGAGGAGGAGGTTGTGTCCGTGCCTCGTTGTGATGACAGGGGTGTGCGACCCACGTTACCTGACTTGAACCAGGTGTTTGTAGATGAGGGGGAACCATCTTACATTGCCCAAAGTTATCCGCGGTACGAATACGGGACTTACCATTCGTATACGGAAAACAAACACAAGTTAGAGTATGAGGAAGGTGCTAAGGAGTATGAGAAAAATGATAACGAAGTCGAAGAAAGTGTTAACGACTTTGAGGAAAATGATAACGAAGTCGAGGAATGTGCTAAGGACTTTGAGGAAAATGATAACGAAATCGAGGAAGGTGTAATGCACTTTGAGGAGGGTGTTGACGACGACGAACCTGCTAACGAGGAAGGTGTTTACGACGACCAGCGTGCTAACGAGGAACCTGCTAACGAGGAAGGTGCTAATGACGAGAAAAAAACAAAAAAAAGGTATGACATAACCGTCAATTACGTGTTATTCGTTTTACATAATGTTGATATAATTTTAGAGAGGATAAAATGATTTTGTATACATGTTATTCGTATGTATATAATTTTTATTAGGTAGGAGAAATCTAGAAAATGTTTGACCCGTCCCGACCTTTACCCGACCCGAAATTGTGTCATACATATTAACCCGATTTCGTTATCATTTTGGTGAAATATTATATATGTTCTGGTGAAATATTTTGTTAAAAATAGATTACTTAGGCTTGTAAATGAACCGAACGAACACGAACGAGGCATGTATACTGATTAAAAATAGAAAATGTATGACACGAAATTTCATACAAACCCTAAAATGTGTCATACATATTAACCCGAACCCGATGTTGAACCCGAGTTTTTTTATTGTTTTTTCGACAAATTAATATATTAATTTCATTTATGTGGATTTCTAATGAACCTTTTTTTTGAGGTATTTGGGTCACTTGAAGAATTGGGTATACAAAAGAGAAGTTGCGAAAGGTTACGTCATTGTCACCCAACGAACGAGGAAAAAAGGCGAAGGTGCGTCAGCAAGGACAGTGAAGATATGGTTGCAATGCGATCGTGGCGGCGAACACAAAAGTAAAGCATCCATTCGGCGTTCCGGTAGCAAAAGGGTTGGTTGTCCTTTTAGTCTGATAGGGAAACTAGACTCAAGTAGTGGTAGTTGGAGCCTTGTGGAGAAGAAAAACATTCACAACTATGAGCCTGCTGAATTTCTCGAGGGCCACGCGTTTGCTAGAAGGCTGACCCCGGAGGAAGAATCACTGGTGGAGAGACTTTATCTGCAAAACATGGAGGCTACAAATATACATTTAACCATAAGAAATCAGTACCCATATAGCGTGTGCATTCTACAAGACGTACAAAACATGATTAAAAAGATTAAACGAAAAGTGTACGGCGATCGAACTCCAATGCAGATATTGGAGAGCATGTTGCAAGAAGAAAGGTACGTTTATTTCACCAGAGTGAATCCCTCCACCAACGCGGCCGAGGAGGTTTTTTTCGTTCATCCGGACTCGTACAACATGTGTTGATGATTGATGCTACCTACAAGACGAATGAGTATAAGTTTCCGTTTATTCAAGTTGTGGGTGTGACATCGACACACAAGTCTTTTTGTGTGGCTCATGCGTTTGTCTCTAAAGAAAAAAAAAAGATAACTTCTTATGGGTCCTGGAGAAGCTCAAAGAATTGTTGGTAGATTGCATGGAGCCACGTGTAATTGTAGCAGATAGGGATCAAGCTTTGATGAATGCTTGCGATAAAGTATTCCCAAAAGCTTCCAAATTGCTATGTAGGTGGCACATCTCACAGAATATTCTAAAACACTGTCGGGAAAAATTTACGGATGAAGACTGGAAAATATTCAAGCTTTCTTGGCCTCGACTGTGTAATTCTCCCATTCCGACGATATACAATTATAACTTTCAGCGGCTTTCCACGCGACTGGTTAACAATGGACGATCAGGTACATATTATATTAGTTTACATACATTCATCCATACATATATACATACAAACATTACAAATCATTGTATTCAATTTTTTTTCAGATGTTCTGGATTATTTGTATGATGTGTGGCTGAAAGATTATAAAGAAAAGTTCGTTTCAGCTTGGACTAACACAGTCCCCAATTTTGGTCAACATACAACCAACAGAGTTGAAAGCCAGCATTCTAAGTTTAAGAGATACATTAAAGGGCCAAACAACTCGCTCCATATACTTGTGTGTCTTGTTGGCAAAGTTGTAGAGTCACAAAAGATACAAATAAAACTTAGTTTTCAGGAGAGCAGGTCCGTGCAAATGGGGGACCACAGATTTCCATTTTTTGACAACCTACGCGGTAATGTTTCCCAAAAAGCCTTAGAGTTATTGGTTGTCGAGAGGAAGAAGCTAAATGCGTTGAGGGCAGGAGGGGGGATTTGTGGCCACCAGCTTTCTACGGGTTGTGGGTTGCCGTGTGCTTGTCAGATGGAGTGGTGGGAAAATACAGGTAACATAAGAACTATAACATATGCTTCGATCCATAGAATATAATCATCATTATACTTCATGTTTTAACAATGATTCTTGAAAAACAGGTTGCAAAATTCCACTTGCCGCGATAGATAAATTCTGGACAAAACTTGATTTTTCGACAGAAGAACTTAATCAAGACGAGTGTAATATTCAGGCGGAAATGGATAAACTCACACAGCAACTACATACGCAGCCACCTCTAGTGTTAAAAAGTATGTTTTCGAAGATGAAAGCGGTGTTTAATCCAAGTATGACTGACCATCAACCGCCTGAGGTACAACAAGATACGCGAGGCCGCCAAACTACGAAAGCAAAACAACAAAAGAATGAAGACCTTGCGAGACGTAAAGATAAACAACCCGAATCACAGAGGAACGACTACACTCAAAAGCCAAATGTGCGACGTAGTCGTTCAAAGAAAAACAAAGAAGAAAAAATACACTTCCGATTATAGATAAAGACTTTCCACTGTTGGCCGGGCACAGGTACATACGTATATACATACATATATTTAGAATTCTTTTTCAATTTTTTATTTTTTAATATTTTTTAGTTTTTTATTTTTTTGCCAATTATAGGTACAAAAACGTGATCGAGCGTTTTAAGGATTGGCTTCCATCTAGCTATCGGAGATACATAACACATATCGAAGATGCCCAGCCGAACGGTAACTGTGGGTTTCGATCCATAGCTATGGGTTTGGGGTATGACCAGAAACAGTGGAAGTGGGTCCGCCAAGAGCTACTCGACGAGATGTTCATTAACAAAAAGCGTTGGGGGCATATACTCGAATCATTGGACAAGGGATGTTACGAAAATGTGTATCGATCGATAAATTGGTTAAATGTTGAACCTGCACCTATGGCATGCTGGATGTGGTTGCCCTACACAGGGTTGTTGGTGGCTCAAAAATTTGGGGTGATTGTTCAACATTTAAGCAACGGTGTTTGTCAAACTTACTTCCCGATGTTCGATGGACCGCAGGTTTACCCGAACCATTCCATTTTAACGATTGCTTATGTCGAAGATAGCCATTTCATCATGGTTAAGTTAGCGGATGATGGCCCGATGCTAGTACCAAATGGACTTTGGAATATATACCGAAGTATGGAAGCTATGGAATGGGAGACAGTGTACATGTCTCGTATTGCACAGGGTAGGGCGTTACTACGTAGTAATAGAACTCGACAAAAAGAAGTTATTGACTTGTGTTAGGTGTAGCATCCGTGAAACATAGTGTACGCAACGAACTTATTAATGTTTCTCTTTATTATAATTTAAATATATTGTAACATCCGTCAAATATAGTGTACGCAACAATTTTTTTATAAATTTTTTTAATTAAAGTGCTTCATATAAAAGAAAAGAGTACAAAATAAAAGAAAACTATTGTTTTAAAGTGATTTAAAATTGTTGACTCAAACTAAAAATGAAATCTGTTTTTTTAATAAAAGGAATTAATTTTAATATAAATAAATGAATAATAAAAAAATTAGAATTACACAAATAAAAAAGGGAGGGGTCCTTCTGTATCGGACCGGCCTCCCCCAGGTTTCGAACTCGCACCCTTCGCATAGAACACACATGCCTTAACCAGTTTATCCTCCTGTACAGGAGCTGATAAATTGGTTATAGTATATCCTTTATACACTTCATACGCTTTAAACCCAACAACTCCTATAAGGTGCTCATTGAACCATACGGCTCTCATTGAACACAAACACTTTCCCAACTTCAATAAAGGGGTAAACTAGATCTAAAATTTGAAAACTCACACACTAAAACACCAAGAACACACACACAAATGCTCTGGACCACACGATTTTCACAAGACAAACTCTGCACCACACGATAAAGGTTAGTTTGTATTCCAAATTTTATTGCTTAATCTTCAACCTTTTTTTATTTTTTGGTTTTATTTCCGCCGTTTGTGGAGGTGTTGGGTTTGACGGTGGTGTTGGGTTTGATGGTGGTGGGGGATTGACTGTGGTGGGGAATGATGGCGGTGGGGGGTTGACTGTGGTGGGAATGACGGCGGTGGTGATTGACGGTAGTGGTGGTGGCAGTGGTGGTGGTGGTGGTGGCTGTGGTGGTCGTGGTTGTGGTGGTGGTGGTTGTGGTGGTGGGGATTGACGGCTGTGGTGGTGGTGATTGTTGTGGTGGTGGTTCGGCGGGTGTGGTGGTGGCTGTGGTGGTGGTGGTGGCTGTGGTGGTGGTGGTGGTTGTTGTGGTGGTGGTGGCTATGGTGGTATTGGTGGTGGTGGTTAGGCGGGTGTGGTGGTGGCTGTGGTGGTAGTGGTGGTGGTGGTGGTGTTGGTGTTGGTTAGGCGGGTGTGGTGGTGGCTGTGGTGGTAGTGGTGGTGGTGGTTAGGCGGGTGTGGTGGTGTTGGTGGTAGCGTAACCCTACCCAACCCCCGGCCCGACACGTTTGCCGGGTCTAGACTTATATCATCGTTTTTTTAAATGTGCATATGTTATTTTTATTATTATATTTATTATTTTTAACAATATATTTTCGGATGTCGGGTCTAATGCTATAATTGTATGTTTTATTAACAGGATATCGAAAGTCGGTGTTTTGACGGTGGTGGTAGCGTAATCCTTATGGAGAAGTACACTGCGTTCATATTTCAGATTCAAACGCTTAACTGCGTTCGTATTCCAGATTCATGCACCGGAACGTCAACCAACGACAATGCTTCTGCACCCACAGTCTGTGACGGTGGAAGTAGATATTTACCGGTGACTGTGAGGGTGAACTGGAATGTTCTTCCACCTCCACCAACGACAATGCTTCTGCGTTAGCAACCTCGAGGGAGAACTCCTTCTGTATGGATTGGTTCTTCATGCTGTGGAACCGGTTACTGAGAATTCTTCTGCGACAACGAGGGAGCGCCAGATCAGGTCGGAGGTTCTTCATGTGGTAATGGGGAAGCGGAAAGCAGGTTTACCGTGGAACGCGTCCTTAAACTTGATAGCAACAATATGGTGACCGAATAGAGATCTGAATAACCGATACAATTTGCAAGAATTTAAGAATATGTAACAGTTAGCGATTTAGGGTTTAGGGCTTAGGATTTAGTCGTTACATTTTGTATTAAAATGACATGTTTTGTGTATTAATATAAAACGATGTTTCGTGTATTTATTGCGTTATGGTTAATAAATGACAAGTGAAAAATAATTAAAGACATAATAATAATTGATAAATAAAAAATTTGACATTTTATAATACACAAAATTCATTTCATAAAATATCGTCATGGGTCAAAGACCGTACCCGGCCCCCGGCCCGACCCGATTGCCAGGACTAGATATAACATCGTTTTTTTTAAATGTGCATATGTTTTATTATTATTATCATTATTATTATTATTATTATTATTATTTGTTATAATTATAATTATTATTATTGTTATTATTTATTACTATTATTATTATTACTATTATTATTATTATTATTATTATTACTTTTATTATTATTATTATTATTGCTAAGTTAACGGGATGATTGTCCGATGTCGGTACGAAATGGACTTTGAAATACCTCACCGACGTATAGAAGCTATGAATGGGTGACAATGTACATGTATCGTATTACACAGGGTAGAGCGTTAGTAGATAGTAATAGAACTTCACGAAAAAGAATTTGTTAACTTGGCAAAGATGTAACATCCGTGAAATATAGTGTATGCAACAATTTAAAAAAAATATTAATTAGGGTGTTTTATAACATAAAAAACCCTTAATTACCACATAAAATTGTTAAAAATTACTTTCATATGAGTCGTATAGGGCAATGAGACCCATATACAACTCCTATAAGGTGCTCATTGATCAACAAGTCTCCCCTGGTTGACACCTTATGAGTGTCTCATTGACCAAAAAGCCTCCCCTGGTGGTTTCCATGGCTTGTTGATCAATGAGCACCTTATAGGAGTTGTATATGGGTCTCATTGCCCTATACGACTCATATGAAATTAATTTTTTAACAATTTTATGTGGTAATTAAGGGGTTTTTATGTTATAAAACACCCTAATTAATATTTTTTTTAAATTGTTGCATACACAATATTTCACGGATGTTAAACCTTTGCTAAGTTAACAAATTCTTTTTCGTGAAGTTCTATTACTATCTACTAACGCCCTACCCTGTGTAATACGATACATCTAATAACACATTTGCCAAGTTAACAAATTCTTTTTCGTGAAATTCTTTATTGTTGTTATTATTATTAGTTATTTTTATTTTATTATTTATTATTTATTATTATTATTATTATTGTTATTGTTGTTATCATTATTATTTATTGTTATTATTATTATTTATTATTGTTATTGTTATTATTTATTGTTGTTATTTATTATTATTATTATTATTATTATTATTATTATTATTATTATTATTATTATTGTTATTATTATTATTATTTATTATTGTTATTGTTATTATTATTATTGTTTATTATTATTATTGTTATTATTATTATGGTTATTATTTTTTATTATTATTATTATTGTTATTATTTATTATTATTATTATTGTTATTATTATTATTATTATTTATTATTGTTATTGTTATTATTATTTATTATTATTATTGTTATTATTATTATTATTATTGTTATTATTATTGTTTATTATTATTATTATTGTTATTATTATTATTTATTATTGTTATTGTTATTTTTATTATTATTATTGTTATTATTTATTATTATTGTTATTATTATTATTATTGTTATTATTTATTATTATTATTGTTATTATTTATACAAAATAAAAGAAAACTATTGTTTAAAGTGATTTAAAATTGTTGACTCAAACTAAAAATGAAATCTGTTTTTTTTTTAATAAAAGGAATTAATTTTAATATAAATAAATGAATAATAAAAAATGTCAAATAAAAAAGGGAGGGGTCCTTCTGTATCGGACCGGCCTCCCCCGGGATTCGAACTCGCACAACTCGCATAGAACACACAAGCCTTAACCAGTTTATCCTCCTGTACAGGAGCTGATAAATTGGTTATAGTATATCCTTTATACACTTCATACGCTTTAACAACAACTCCTATACGCCTCTTTTTGCCCTATACGCCCCTCATGGATTCAAAAACTACTTTTTAGGTTTGACCAAATAGAGAATAGATCTAAAACTTTTTAACCCCAGACACTAAAACACCAAGAAACACACACTGTCTCTCTCGTATAGCTCGGCTTAGAACGTATCAACCTATATGGTCCATATTTTCATAAAAGGTTAGTGTATTATTTCATCTTTCCTTTGTTTATTTTGTTTTTTTTTTAAATTATGGCCGGCGGTGTTGGGTTTGACGGTAGTGTTGGTGTTGGGTTTGACGGCGGTGTTGGGTTTGACGGTGGTGGGGGATTGACGGCGGTGGGGGTTTGACGGTGGTGGTGGTTTTGGTGGTAGTTATTGACGGCTGTGGTGGTGGTTAGGCGGGTGTGGTGGTGGCTGTGGTGGTGGTTAGGCGGCTGTGGTGGTGGTGGGGGTTTGACGGTGGTGGTGGTGGTGGTTGTGGTGGTGGTTATTGACGGCTGTGGTGGTGGTTAGGCGGGTATGGTGGTGGCTGTGGTGGTGGTGGTTGTTGTGGTGGTGGTGGTGGTGGTTGTGGTGGTGGTGGTGGTGGTTGTGGTGGTGGTGGTGGTTGTGGTGGTGGTGGTTTGTCGATTATTTAGATGTTAACTTGTTAGAAATTTGTTACAAGTTTATAAAAATTGTAAAAAATTTATAATATGACACGTATTATATATTAATTTTTGCAGATATGTCGTCAGACGAGGAGGAGTTTGGTGCGGTACAGGTGCCTAGATTCGATGAGATGGCCGGGGGTGATTGTTTGGGTATTCCCTATATGGACTACCCAAACAATTCTAGGGAGTATAAACGTTTTAACAGGTTGCGACAAATGAAGGTGGGTCGGCAGAGGGCGTTGTCAAGGGAGGCTTTACGGGAGGTCGGGGAGGAGGAGAGAGCTCGGGGTTTGATCAGGGAGAATTCCCCGTGGGATCGCATGTTTTCGGTGGCGGCTGGGCCGTCTTATAGGACCATGATGGTGGAGTTTCTGTCCACATTCGTGTTTCGTCCACGGCCGGCTGACCGGCCCAATTCGGATATGGACGATCCGAACGTGGAAGCACCGCCTCCCGAGGTATCTTTCTGTTTGTTCAGGCAGCGAAAAAATTGGTCGCTGCGTTAGTTTGCTGTTGCCACCGGGTTCTATACCGATGATGAGTTGGTTCAGGACATCTAAACCACCGCGATTTGGGCTATGTCTGATGATCAGTTGTTTGCTTGGTGGCCCACTCTATGTCCTGGACCCTTCGGTAAGAAGGCCCGAGTTTCTGATATTCCTGACCCACTCCTTCGCTACATACACCGCTGCATTGCCACGTCGATCTCTGCGCGTGGCAAAAGCAACGAGTGGGTCACAAAGGTGGATCTGTTCTTTCTGTACTGCTTATATACAGGCACACCGTGCGCCCTCCATCGCTGTCTGGCGGAGTATTTCGCCTCGTACGGCAAACGGCAGAGGCGTAGCCGTTTGATTGGAGGGGCGTTTATCACGCGTATTGCCCAACATTGCGGTCTGTATTACCCATTCCTTGAGGATATGCCGGCCCCAGCACCACACGAGCTCTTAGATCTTAGGATGATGAGAGGGATGAAGATTGCGGTGAACTTTCCGGATATCGGGCATCGGTTTGTTGACGAACACCAACAAATTTATGAACCCCAACCGATAGTCCACCAGGAACTGCTCGAGGCTGGGGAGGTGGAGATGCCGCATATTGCTGACGTGCCTGCTATGGATGGAGACATGGAGCCTCAGGTTGACCAGGGGCATCCGCAGGAGCCGCCACATATTCCACAACGCGTTTATCATGCAGTGCGGTTGCCTCAGTCCACCCAACGCCTCCTTGAGAGGCTGGTGGCGGGTCAGGATGGTATGATGGCCAGCTGGACACAGCAGTTTCAGCGGATGGATAGGCGGATGGACCGGATGGAGGATTTGATGGAGTGCGTGATGGCTAGTGAGGCCGAGAGACGTACCAAGGCGCGGTTGCCGGTTCGACCCCCGCCACATCCACGAGTGTATCCGGGTTTCGACATGGAGGCAGGTCCGTCCGGGACGCAGGCAAGTGGTGGGGATGATTCTGACGACAGCGATGAGGAGATGGAGGATTAGTATTTGTATTTGTTGGGTGAATTTTATTTTGTTAAACATTTGTGGGCATGTATGAACAAATATTTATTTCTTTTTGTTTATTTTGGTATGTTTAAACATTTGTAACTTGATGAATGTTTGTTCGTTTTGTTATTTATGCTTAGTCGACTTATTTTAAAAAACAACATTTTTTTTAAAAACTTAGTATATATAATAACAATGAAAAATAACAAGACAAACAACACAATATTCGATTACATTTTTTTTAAAACTTAATATATATAAAAAACGGCATTTATAACTAATATTCGATTACATGTCTTGCATAAACTTACATAATAACAATGAAAAATAACAAGACAAATAACACAAAAAAATCCAACTGATTATCAACCAACGTTCCCTCTTACGAACAACACTTGAATGAATATCTTCAAATTCCGCTTCTTGCAATTTATAAATTCGAACCCCCTCTCTCAAAAAATTGACTTCGTTTTGAAACAGAGCCTTTGTATCCATCAGTTCTTTGATGACCACACATGCTCGACGACACATGGGAGGATCGACCCACACAAAGAAGTTGCACTTAGAACGCTGACACGAAAAAAAAAATCACTAATATACAAGGGTTAATGGAAAAAAAAAATACATTAAAAACATACCATACTGTGACAAGTGTAAAGTTGATGTCCGGGATTAGCTTCAGTCCAAGATGTTCTTCGTGCAGCCGTCCTACCACATCTGCAAACAACCATTGTGAATTTGTGACTGTGAAGATGGTGTATATTTCTGTGGCAAGTAAGGATGACAAAAATACCCGACATTTGCAACCAACATATACAAGCTTTAAAAAAAAACCTAACCAATATGCCGCTCATAGGCCCATACGCGCGTATGGTGGGTATGGATCCTGAAAACTTTTCAGCCCATATGCCTCGTATGGCCCGATGAGACCCATATCCACCTTACCTTTTCTGAAAAGTTGACAGGACATTTATGACACCCCACTTGCATATGCCTCTCATCGACCCATACGGGTCTCATTGAAGTTCAGTTTCACTTCCTTTTATAGTTTAACCGAGAACAAGTACATATCCAAATACAAAAGTTATTTTTTGAACGAGTTCTGGACCACACGATGACAATCCGGAAGGGGACCACACGCGTCGCTCGTATAGTTTTTGCTCTCGTATCGGTCTATATGGTCGGAATATTCAAGGTTTGTTTACCCTTGTTTTTTTGTGGTTTTATTTTGGCGGTTTGTGGTGGTGTTGGGGTTGGGGTGGTGGTGGTGGTGGTGGTGGTGTTGGGGTTGTGGTTGTGGTGGTGGTGGGGGTGGGTCGGCTGGGGTGGTGGTGGTGGTGGGTCGATAGGGGTGGTGGTGGTGGTGGGTAGGCTGTGGTGGTGGTGGGTCCGCTATGTTGGTGGTGGTGGTGGTGGGTCGGGTGTGGTGGTGGTGGTGGTGGTGGTGGGTCGGCTGTGTTAGTGGTGGTGGTGGTGGGTCGGCTGGGGTGGTGGTGGGGGTGGGTCGGCTGTGGTGGTGGCGGTGGTGGGTCGGCTGTGGTGGTGGCGGTGTTGGGTCGGCTGTGGTGGTGTTTTTTTTTTTTTTTTACAATATATTTTCGAATGCCGAGTCTAATGCTAAATTGTATTTTTTATTAACAGGATATCTAAAGTCGGTGTTTTGACGGTGGTGGTAGCGTAATCCTTATGGAGAAACTACGTTCGTATTTCAGATTCATGCATTAGAACGCCGATCTAGGATTACGTGTTATCGGAGTAGCCTGTTGACTCGTCAGCTCCAAGTGACGCTAACGAACGCGGTCTGCCCCATGACATATCCTTCCAAGAGAGGAGTTCATTAGTGTTCTCATGAGCCTTCCACCAACGGGAATGCCACTTCGCTCACCATCCTGACAAGAGGCGGAAGACTGGACGGTGGTTGATAAACGAAATGCCGACTCCACCGCTCCAACCTCCTGATCCCTTGTGCCATTTCAGTGTGGTAAATGTGAAGCAGAATCCCGTTGGAAGGTAGGGTTCGGTACGCAATTTCAAGACAGCCGGGGCTGTCTTTATATTGTGTATGCTGCACCCATCGTTTTCCTGTACAGGAATTCAAAAATATGTAACAATTAGCAATCTAGGGTTTAGTCGTTACATTCTGTATCAAAGTTACATGTTTTGTGTATTAATATAAAACGTTGTTTAATTACATTTTGAATTACGTTTCTTGTTGCGTTATGGTTAATAAACGACAACTGAAAAACAATTAAAGACTTTCAGAAGTTGACATTTTTTACATACACATTGCGTTATGGAAACAATTAAACACATAATAATAACTGAAAAATAAAAAAGTTGACATTTAATAAAACGTTATAATATACCCATTTAATAAAATTAAACACATAATAATAATTGATAAATAAAAAAGTTGACATTTAATAAAACGTTTAATAATACTTATAAAAAATTGCCATTTTATAATATATACAATTCGTTTTATAAAAAAAATTGACATTTAATAATACTTATAAAAAATTGGCATTTTATAATGTACACAATTCATTTCATAAAAATATGAAGTTTTTATAATACTAACACAATTTTTTATAACAACATTTTATAAAAAAAAAATTAATTTTCTTAATATTTCACAACTTCCCCATACAAATACCCTATCAAAATAAAGTTCCACACACCCCAATCATTGGCTGACACCCAATGATTGGCATTAATTAGATGGTAGGGACCATTTTCAAACGTATTGGGCAATGAGGGGCGTATGGGTGGGGCCAGTTTGAGGCGTACTGGGCAATGAGGGTCATTTAGGGTTAGGGGGGGTGTGTAAATACTTTTTTTTTGGGGGGGGGGGGGTGTGGATACCTCCACCGTTCTTTAAATGAAAGTTATACCAAAAGGATTATCTTATTTGTAATTTCTAAAAGGTATGGTATGGTTAAACGTACCCACATATGCTAAATGAACCATTCCCTCATGACAAAGATATTAATTATATATATTTATGGGACCCATTAAGTCTAACCATCATCCAAGTCAATATCCACAGTTGGATCATGCTGAGATGAAATCTCAGCCGTTTAAACTAGTAAAAATAACCGCTCTAATGGAGGTTATTTGCAGTTTTCTGCTGGTGGTTTTGCTCTAGAAATTTAGGCCCATGATCTCCACTCCTCTTGCAAGTTTTCTCCTTATTTTTAGACCCATTATCTCCAAACCAATTACTACAATCTTCCTAGAAATCTGGTCGGTTGAGGTGATCTTATGCTATATAATGCACCTGCATGTAACAAGTTCAAACATATTCGATCAAGCATTCAACAAAAAAATGAAGCAAAGTATAACTTTCACTAAATTTAGCGACCAAGAGTGTTCTACCAATGAAAATCAACTTCCATCAGCAACTTTACCGGGCACTTCAACAAAGGTTAGTAAAAGTATTTGTTTACAAACCTGCTACTGTCCCTATCAATACACTAAACATTTGAATTGATTTTGTTGTTTCAGGGCAAATCCAATTGGCTTATAAATGACCAATTGGCTTATAAATGACCAATTGATTGAAGAGCGACAAACTGCTGGAATAAATGACCTGCAAGTGAAGGTATAATTATTTATTGTAATCTGTTAGCTTCGGTTTTACTTTTTAGCATGAATTATGTATTGCAAACTACACATACCTACTGAAAGTCAAATCAGATTTGAAAAGGTACACAACATGAATTATAATTATTTATTGTAATCTGTTAGTTTCAGTATGTGTTCAATGTATCACTTTATGGACATTAAAAATATTTTCTATATAAATACAAGATCAAAATAGGTTAACACAAACAAATCATACACACAACATGGCTTCCCATCTTACAGGTGTGAAAAAAAACAACAATGACAGACGAGATTAGAAGAGCATTATGCAAGCACAACAAGGATAATCCAAGTCTCACTCAAAAGCAATTGCAAGAACGGGTTCATAGTAACTATGGTTTGCAGGTGAGTCAAGCGACAATATCGAATATAGTTAAGCGGTCTTTAGAGTATCTCTCACTTGCTCCCGAAAGAGGCGATGTTAAGAGACACAAACCGGAAGTTCTTACCATGCTAAGGAATATTAGAGACGAGATTCAAGGGGAAATTGATTTCAACAAAAAACAAAAGACAATTGAGTCATTTTTCAAGAAACCTTCATAAATCATTCATGTAATATGCTATATATAAGGAATTATTAATTTATATTTTATATGGGGTCTAAAGAAATTATCAAAATGTATTATCTTATAATTTTAGCGAATTATTAATTTAGCACCCTATCCCCGAGTCGGGACCGGCAAAAAATATTATCTTAGAGAGTTTATTAAATAATCGAGTATTAATTTATAGAGTTTCTACTGTAATGTTCAGCAATTCGAAACCCAAAGTGAGATAGTAGGAGTATTGGGGAAGAGATTTTTCTTTAACTAATCTCAAAAGCAGCATATACAAACATGTAAAGTTAGACCGTCCAGAGTGGGTTCAGGAGAGGGGACGGGGTGCAGACGTGGCAGGTGACCCCGACAGGAAACACCGCCTTAGAATGTTGACAGAAATGTTTACTTATTGTTTCTTCTTTTAAAGTTAAATCACCATTTAATTATTTATATTTTTACTTTGCTACAACATTGACCGACTCTACCGCCATAGAATGTTGACACAAATGTAAAGGTATATTCATTTAGTCTGTGTACCTTTTAATGTATTTTACTATATCTAACCATATCTTTTTTTTAATGTTAGTAAGCATTTAAGTTTATTAAATTGGTTGTAACTTTGATCAAACCCGACCCATATGAATCAGAATATTGACACCTAGATAAAGGTAGACTCATTCACTCAACAATATAGTTCAGAATAACTCTTATCCATTCTACATATTTCTTTCCAATGTTCCTTTTGCTGTTTAAGCTACCATATTGACAAAGGTACCCATATTTAGTTTATATTAAGAGGATAAAGTTTAAAGAGGTAGAATCAATAAGTTTGGCTTAAAAATGGTTTAGAGGTCACCCAAAGTGTATTCTAAATGCCTTAAAACATGTCATTGTTTTGTGCCAATCTATAAATCGTATAGTAATAATATTTAATTAACAAAGAATAATGCTTAAAATGACATAAAAAGAATATAAGTTGTTGTATATGCGAAGCATTTTAACAAATGGAAAACCTTTAAAAAGGAATTGAACAAATAGAAGGATATAAACATATGAAATGGTTAGACCTTACCTTTGTTGCTAAAAAAACTCGCATGCAGTCACAGGTTCCATCTTTGCCACTACATAACTCGAGATCCTTGCAAACCTCTGTCTATATCATGGACATAAAACCCGTAATCGTCAGTCGGAACATAAAACCCATCACCATTCTACCGCCATTGCCGGAGCCATGGCAGCCGCGGATCTGTTCATCGCCAGTATATGTTTAGTATCCCAAATCTCCAAACGAATCAGCCATTTATGGTCGCTATGACTTCGCCGGAACCCTAACCACGATCACCGGAGATTCGCATTAACTGTCGATACGGTAATTAATCTCCAACCGGACCTCAATCCATCAACACCATCTCCGATCTGGTCTTAAAAAACCCTAAACCATCGTTTTCACCGTCTTTAAACCATGGAATGATACCGAAAACCATCACCATCGATGAGTATGAACAAATGAAGGGTTGAAGGCAGCAGCGGCTTTCATTGAAAATATCTTTTGGGGTTGTGTATTTCCCTAAAAATTATCATTCAATTAAAAATTTATCTTTCAATTGACAACTGATGTTAAAACAATCTTTCATTTTTTTTTGAACTGCTAAAACAATCTTTCATTTGGAACAAACCATAATATAGTTAGTTAATAATCTATATTTGCAATACCAAGCTTAAATATATATTTTGGAAAATATAAAAACAAAGTTAAATATGTTTTAAATAGGGAATGCAAATTAAAATTGCACCGTCCAAAACTGAAAATCGTATTCCATCATATATTTTTTATCTGACTAATAGAATAATATAACAAAAAATATACTATGTTTAATGAAACATTTTACATGTTTTGGTATTCATTTAATGTTTTATTTCAACTATGTATGTTTTTATGTTTTAGTTGTTAATAGCCCACTTAAAAACTTAATGCAACTTAAGTCTTAAACTTTGCTTTTTCAAGTTTTTAGGCATATTACACATATAAATATGAGCTCATTTGATGAATTCATATCATGGGTGGAGATACAATAGGAAGTTTATTTTGCTAGGAAGGCTAGGAAGTAATCTTGACCATCAATTTGATTAATCAATGGCTGAGATTAAATGTGTGAAATTGAACAAGAAAAAAGAGGCGCGTGAGTTAGTTTGGGGGTATTCTAGTCCATTCAAGTCAATAGTTTCTCTCTCCTCCAATTCCCCATCGTTTTTAAATCGTTAATAACTTTTTCATACGACAATATTTTTTTTATAAAAATTACACCATAAAAACGAGCGCTTTTTTATCTTTAAAACGAGCACACTATTGCTATACTTTTGAAAAAAAATTTCGAAAACCCAGATGCGTAAAACGCAATGGATAGAACAACACACTATAACCCAGGTTCTAAAACGCAATAGGTTTTAACATGGTCATGTTTATGTTTTAACATGGTCATGTCTTTGTTTCAACATGATCATGCTTCCCTTTTAACATGATCATGTTCTTTGATGTTATTTTACACTCCAGTTCTAAAACACAATGAAACCCAAAATCAATATTTTGCACTACATATTCTAAAAAGCAATGAAGTTTTAACATGGTCATGCTTTTTTGTTCCAACATGACCATGCTTTTATTTTGGCATGATCATGTTCTTTGCACCCCAGATTGTAAAACGCAATGAAACCAAAAATCAATATTTTGCACAATGAACTTTTAACATGACCATGCTTCTATTTTAGCATGATCATGTTCTTTGCTTGTAAAACGCAATGAAACCAAAAATCAATATTTTGCACTGTAGTTCTAAAAAGCAATGAAGTTTTAACATGGCCATGTTTATGTTTTAACATGGTCATGATTTTGTTCCAACATGACCATGCTTCTATTTTGGCATGATCATGTTCTTTGCACCTCAGGTTGTAAAACGCAATGAAAACAAAAATCAATATTTTGCACTGTAGGTTCTAAAAAGCAATGGAGTTTTAACATGGCCATGTTTATGCTTTAACAAGGCCATGCTTTTGTTCCAACATGACCATGCTTCTATTTTAGCATGATCATGTTATTTGCTTGTAAAACGCAATAAAACTAAAAATCAATATCAATGAAGTTTTAACATGGTCATGTTTATGTTTTAACATGGCCATGCTTTTGTTCCAACATGACCATGTTTCTACATGTTCTTTACACTCCAAGTTGTAAGACGCAATGAAACCAAAATTAATATTTTGTACTACAGGTTCTAAAAAGCAATGGAGTTTTAACATAGGTTCTAAAAAGCAATGTAGTTTTAACATGGGTATGCCTTAGTTCCAACATGATCATGCCTCTGTCCAAGCATCATCATGTTCTTTGCACTGCAGGTTGTAAAACGCAATGAGTTTTAACGTGGTCATACCTTTGTTCCAACATGATCATGCTTCTATTTTAGCATGGTCATGTCTCTATTTTAACATCCAGAAGAACAAAATGAAAAGAACTCTAACTAAAACATAATGATGTGAAAAACGCAATTGAGGTTTGATAACTAAAATGCAGTGAAAATAAAATATAACATAACTTACAAAAGAACTCTGATTAACGACGGTGGACGGAAAAAGAACTCTGATACACCGTGGGGAAACTGGTGGCGGTGGATGGTGGAATGATGGTGTCAGATCTGAAAAACCCAACAGGTGGTTGAAGGTGGTGGTTTCAGATCTAGTTTCTGGCAAGATGGTGGCGATCGTAGGTCGTAGTGGTGGTGGTGGTGGTGGAGGTGGTGGTGGTTGTGATGTGGTAGTTTATAGTTTTGAAAATGGTGGATTTGAGTATACGGGTAAGAGAAATGAATTGCAGATGCTGGGTTTTTTTTAAGATGGTGAGTTTTGACCAAAATGCCCCTCCTTATGTTTTTCATATTTGCCACATGTCATCCTCTTATTGCTTCCTATCCTTCCTAGCAAAATTAATCTTCCTATTTGATCTTTTCCCTTCATATCATATTAAGCACTTAGCTTTATTCAGAAAGTAGCTTTTACGATTTTTTAAAAGAGTAACGTTTTATATATTAACATGAAAGACAAATATTATATATATATATATATATATTGTATATAAACATGAAGACTTATGTTTCTTTTTAGGGTTGCTTACATATTGTTTATAATTTTGATTAAATAATTTTTATGTTTAGAATAAAAAAAATGTATGTCATTATGATATAAAAAATATATCCCGTTCACCTTTGAGGTTAAAGAGGATGATCCAAAAACCAAAAATATTGAGACAGTAAACTATGTTTGAATGTTATTACACTTTCCTCCAATGTTGCCAACCGTTTACTTTTGCATTAAAACGAAACCATTTCATGGTTTACCACTATATTAATTCTATTTTATATCATTTTATGGTTGTAAACTGTTCACGTTCGTTTTCCTTTTATAAATTAAAGAATGATGTTTTTTGTTTGTAATGTTGTTTAGATTTCTGTCCACTTAACATAGATTATATATGTTTGTTATCTTGTTAGCGTAACCCGTCCACCGGACGGGTATTAAACTAGTTACAATTTGTCTCCTTGTAGTTTGAGTCACTTTTCACTTTACGTCCATTCAGCAAAAACATTTTACGGTGCATACATAAACCGTCATTTTCTTGCAATTTGACACCCCAACGTTACACTTCTGTTAGCCTGAGGTTGAATTCTTGTGAAAAATGCATTATACCATTTTCCCTTTTTCAATATGAGCCCTTGTGGTTTTATAAACCCTTCACGCATGCTTCGATTCTCCTTTTTACTATAAATTTCCCACCAAAAAGTTAAACTATAAACCCTTCACGCATGCTTCGATTCTCCTTTTTACTATAAATTTCCCACCAAAAAGTTAAACTGAAAGATAATATCTCAATTTCTCACCAGTAACATACATTAACTTCTAAAGTCAAACGAACGAAAGTCAAACCAAATCAAGTTGTAATTAACTCATAAGTCCCAATAACATCATCGGCTTCTAACAATAACACCATCTCATCAGCTTTGGATTCTAACAATAATAAATGAACGAAAGTCAAACCAAATCAAGTTGTAATTAACTCATAATTACAGCTTGTACAAGTTACAAATTTTAGTAGAAGATATGTCATACTCTGCACGTTATAGGCTGCAGCTTCTCCGTTTACATTTTTGAAGATCACGAAAAGAAAAAAGTCGAGCTCGAAGTTATGCGAAAATATATTAACAGCTAGCGAAAAATTTTGGAAGCTATGATGCGAAAGGTTATAAAACAATTACCAGTTGAAGATCTAGAGTAGAATGTTTCCATTTCTCTTCATCATTGGAATTGACACTTTGTGTTGACTATATTGATTTGAGTTTAATGTAACATGTAAAGTATACAATTTGATTATCAATGATATTTGTGCTTTTATTATTTTTGGTGTAATTGTTATTGGATGCATATTAATTACTAGCAATTGAATTATGTCACAAAGTTGCATTTGGGTGTAGAAAAGGTTGCATTTGAGTATAGAAAAAGTTGCGTTTAAGTCTATAAAAGGTTGCATTTTTGTCGCTAAATATACTAAAAGTTGCATTTGAAAGTAAAAAAGTTGCATTAGAATGTTAAAAGGTTGGATGTTAAAAAGGTTGCATTTAAATAGTAAATGCAACACTTTCAAAAATGGTTGCATTAGACTTTGAAAAGATTTCATTAGTTCTAATGCAACTTCGCCTAATGCAGCTTTTGATAAAAGGTTGCATTTAGTCTAATGCAACCTTTTTATAACCTAATGCAACATTTTATTGGGGTTGCAGTAGCTTCATTTTCTTGTAGTATATGCACAAGAATTACAGCTTCAAGTTGTGTGAAATCTGCTTGGAGCTGCAGGACTCCTAGAAATTGTTTAGGAACTCTCCTTGTTCTCATTCCTTTTGTTATCACTGCACCTCCATGCATGCAACAACACATATTGTAATGCAATATATATGTGTTACTCTATAACATCATCCCATCCATTGCACATCATATCTGAGTGGATAAATTAGACACGCTTAACACATGTTTAACCCTAAGGCTCCTTTCATACAGTGAACAAATCAGTGATCTAGAAATAGCACATTGACCTTGATCATAAAATGGTCCATTCAACTTCAGGTCCATTTATGTAGTTTGGTTCAAAAGTGGATTACCTTTACGCATTGACCTTGGAACTCAACTGATAATCAGGGCATGAATTTTACAGATTTTGAAGTTGATTTTGTATATGAGAATTATGAACATTAAACAGTGAGTTAGGGTTTAGTTTGAATTGATTGAAGAAGACGATTGGTAGGTGTGAATCTATAACAATAGGATTCCGATATGATCTTGATCTATGTGTTGATGATATACAATTGGTTGCTAGTACATATGTTAACTAAATAAACAAATTGAAACTTTGAAAATATGTGAAAAACAAAACTGAAAATTTTGTCGGAGATGAAGAGTTGCCGAATAAGATGACCAGAAAACATGAGGTGTATGATATCTTGAAACTTTGTGAAGTGGGACCCATCTTTAATTGTTTTATTCTTTTAGAATTTTATTATTTTTTTTATTGACAGGGATAATTGTGTCATTTCACTAAAATTTAAGAGCATAAATGAATGGAGTTAGTGAAAGTGGGTCTAATTGAAACGAAAATGAAACCATTATTACTGTTTTAACAATTTTAAACTAATGACTGCGATTTTGTTATTTTTAGCAAACTAGTAATTAACCCATTTCAAAATGATACCTCCATGTAATCACGGTTATTAAAATTACCCATTTCTAAAAAAAAAAAAAAAAAAAAAAAAATCCTTTCAAGTTACACAAATCATCATCTATCATGATGTCACGTGATTAGTTTCTTGTCATTGTCTTGATATATTTTACTAACTTTATCTTTTAGTTATTAAATCCAGGGGCGGACCCACCCCTAGCTTAAGGTGGTTGGGTGCACCCTTGGAAAAAAAAATTTAATGTTGTTTTCCGTCGAAAATTCCGTCTACATCCTTTGGAATTTTTCGTCCGCACCCCTTGGAATTTTTCGTCTGCACACCTTAGGTGAAAAAATGTTATCGATTTATATTTAAAATTTTTTTAGTAAACTCTGATTTAAAAAAAAAACTACTTAAATTATATAAACTTATACTACCCAACTCAACCCACTATTTAATTAAACATAACTAGCCTACTAATTCATAGCCCATTAACCAAACCCAACCTAAGTTCAAACTATAATAATTAAAATAAGCTCAATAGTCCCTTCGAATTCATCCCGCCCTCCCTCTCTTGTGTCGTCTCCTGCCAGCGATCAACGAACACAACAACAACCACAACAACACGTCATCAGCAGCTGCGAACCACCGCCGTTCGACACCAAAACGCCGTCATCCGACACCAAACCAACCGGAATCCGATAAAGGGTAAGGTTGTTTAGATTATTTTTAGAGTGATTATGTTGTTTAGATGATTTTTAGGGTGATTACACACGATTTCTAGGGCTTGAATAGTTGAAATTATAATTGAAACATTATGTTATGGAGCGATGAACTTAAAATTGACATTCCAAATATACTAAAGCTAGCCGAGAATTATCCAATGATTTCAATGAAGACGAAAAACGAAGGCTTCCGGTTCAACTCGGAAACTACATTGATTTTGCGAAAAAAGATAAACAATTCGCTAGCTTGGATGGTTTGTCAAGTCTTGTAAGGTTAATGGTTTCAACAAATATTCACGTAACATTTACATTGGTATATCGGTTATTGAAGCTTGTTCTCGTATTACCCATCGCAACCGCAACTGTTGAAAGATGTTTTTTGACAATGAAGAATGTGAAGACTGACTCGCGTAATCGGATTGGCGATGAGAATTTAAGTGATAGTTGTATATGTTATATAGAGAAAGACTTGCTTAAGAAAGTAACTTTAGATTATGCTTTGGATAGATTTCAAAAATGAAAACCCGTAGGGCGACGTTTTAATTATGTTTGTAACAAGGTTTGACGTGTTTTTGATGATTATATAAATTTAGTTTGATGTTCTTTTGTTTTACATGACCCGACCCGATATGAACTGATTTTTTTACTTATATACATAGGGGCCTAAAATTTTTAAAAGTGTTCCGTACCCCCACAAAAAAATTTCTGAATCCGTCACTGATTAAATCATTGGGTATAGTCCACTTGTTATCCAGTTACTATGTATGGGTTACCCACGTATATGAGAAAACCATGGACTAGGTCAACGAACAAAAAAGTAATCCATCATCGTCATTAAGTTGAAGGTATCTTTTTGAGCTTATGTGTGAGTGTGTATCATAATCCTATTTGAATTCACATGGGACACAACATCATGGCGATACATGTAAATTCATCATCCTACATATGCAAACATTATTTATAACATTCATAAACTAGAGTAAGTAAGATTAAGATTTGCTATGTTTCAATGCATGTAGGACTTTAAAAACGGACATCTTGCTGTGTATCTGGTTTCATAAATGCTTAACAAAAAAAAAAAAAAAAAAAAAAAAAATCTGGTTTCATAAATAATACATATGTCTTGATTAGCATACATTCTCAAATACATGTCAACCCACTCATACATCTACTTTGCAAGCTATTGGAACAGACATGTATTCAAAACACTCCTAAGTTGAAGGTCACTCTTCAACACGGCCAACCCCGAAAATCCTCGAAACGTTTTGGGCTGGGCGAGTAAACAAAGTGGGCCCCAATAATATAAACTCAATAATTATATATAAGAAAACCATAATACGACAAAATAATTGTTATAAAGGGTTTTAATTATAGTGCTGTTTATATTTAATTGTTTTAACAATTTGAGTAGCTGGGCCTGTTTTTATTTGAGTTTAAAATCCACTTTGTGTTTAGGTGATTAAACTAAAAGTCCAATGAGCTTCTTTACCGTTGGATTTAGGATTCTAATCAAATAGTATTAAAAGGACTTTGAAAAACGCATTAAAAGTATATGGGCCTATAAAGTAACCTAACAAAGCGTAGCCCATTTCAAACAAAATTGATGTCTGATGATCAGAAGGCAAACAAACGACAAGATCCCCAATTATCATCAACGTTCAAATTTATGGCGCGAATGCACCACTTTCAGAAAACTTAGACAAATTCACGCTTCCATGATCATAAATGGCTTCAATAGCAATAGGTTTAATCTTCGAGAACTTATATACGTCTCAGCGTTGGTTATTCCCTCTGGAATTAGTTATGCACACCAAGTGTTCGATCAAATTACCCGACCAGACCTCTTCATGTGGAACACCATGCTTAGAGGTTCAGCTCAAAGCCCCAACCCCAGTAAAGCCGTATCGTTGTTTACCCAGATGGAAAAACGAGACATACGGCCTGATCGTTACACGTTTCCTTTTGTGCTCAAGGCCTGCACTAAGCTTTGTTGGGATCATGTGGGTTGTGCTGTTCATGGAAAGATTATGAAACATGGGTTTGAAGAGAACACGTTTGCAAGAAATACGTTAATCTATTTTCATGCTAATGTTGGAGATATAGATATTGCGAGTGCGTTGTTTGATTCTTCGAGTAAAACCCAAGTCGTTGCGTGGTCGGCTTTGACAGCTGGGTATGCGAGGAGAGGGAAGTTGGATATGGCGAGAAAGGTGTTCGATGAAATGCCTGAGAAAGATTTGATTTCGTGGAATGTGATGATTACGGGTTATGCAAAGAGAGGGGAAATGGAAAGTGCGAGGATGTTATTCGATCAGGTGCCGAAGCGAGATATTGTCACGTGGAATGCGATGATTGCTGGCTATGTGAACTGTGGGTTACACGCGCAGGCGTTAGAGATGTTTGACGAAATGCAAAGTTTGGGAGAACAACCTGATGAAGTAACAATGTTGAGTCTCGTCACAGCCTGCACGGATTCCGGGGATTTAGACATTGGTGAAAAGATCCATCGTGCGGTTTTGGATTTAGGTGGAGGAGAATTAAGCATTTTACTCGGTAACGCGCTAATAGATATGTATGCGAAGTGTGGAAATATTGACAAAGCGTTCAAGATTTTCCACAGCATGAAAGAAAAAGTGGTAACAACTTGGAACTCCATAATCGGAGGTTTAGCGTTCCATGGTCACTCTGAACAAGCCATTCATATCTTCAACGAGATGTGTAGATTGAAATTAAAACCAAACGATATTAGTTTCGTCGGGGTGTTGGTTGCTTGCAGTCACGCAGGGAGAGTTGAAGAAGGTCGAGAATATTTTCGTCTTATGAGAGAAAAGTACAACGTTGAGCCAAACGTTAGGCATTACGGGTGCATGGTTGATCTTCTTGGTCGTGCGGGACTATTAAAAGAAGCGTTTGAGTTTGTAGACAATATGGAGATGAAACCAAATGCTATCATTTGGAGGACTTTACTTGGATCATGTAGAATACATAACGATGTTGAGTTGGGTAGGCGTGCGAATGAGGAGTTGGTTAAACTAAGGTGGGGTGAAAGCGGCGATTATGTGTTACTCTCGAACATATATGCTTCACAAGGCGAGTGGGTCGGTGCTCAGAGTGTGAGGAAAGTGATGGATGATAAAGGAGTGAGGAAAGAGGCTGCGAGTAGTTTAGTTGATACTGATGAAGACACTCTTATGCATTTCTTGTTTGACTCGAAAAGTCAATCAAAAGTCAACAAGAAGCCTGGTTTGATTCGCTAAGCAAAAGACGTAATGGCAATTTATATGCTATACTTGTTAACACATGTTTTCTGATTACCTAAGCATAATTTTTTAGACATTAATGAAAATTGTATAACACCTAGGGTTGTATAACAAACATTAAGATGATTAGTTTGGATTTTCTTCATGAACATTAGCCTCTTTTCGGAAAACATGTAGTACAACCAAGCTCTAACGTGTCTTAACAACCCACAGTGCTTATTTTACCGTATCATCATGGCGGATAGGCGAGATTGCGTGTTCCATTGCTTTGTGTCTTTTCTACCTTTTCCATGTTTCCTCCATGGTTTGTCTAAAACAGGTAGAATGTGCTTTGTTTGTAATCTTTATTTCAACTCTTGATAGCAATTTTGTTGGTGTAGAGTTTGTAACATGTGTTGAACCAAAGCATCGATATGCGATGACAAATTAAAAAAAAAAAAAATAACATACTAGTCATCTGGGGTTAAACACTCGAAACCATTAATTACTTAAAACGACCCACAAATCACCGCTCTAACTTCTCTCCTAAGTAGCACAACCCAATGTTCCATTTTGGGCACTCGATGCAATTTAGACATACAATATGATGAAATGTAGTATCGTCACTAAAATCCCCACGAAAGTAGAATTCTTCTATGCTTTGCGCCATACTTTCTTATCTACCAAATCTTGTAAGAAAAGCGTCGACTATGTGATGGAATATGAAGCCACTGTCACCTCTTAGTTGTAATGGTTGCATATGCTTCCTATGTCACCATCTCAAATGTGTCCACCTCTGTCAACAAAAATGGTGTCACAAACTCGTCTGTCGTACGTCTTCCTCAAGAACCATCAATTTTATCATGTTTATTATCGTGGATCATAGGTTTCGTCCTGCCATGGACTCATCAGGGAAGTGGCCTCAACTCCCGACCAATGACACAACTTTTCTTAATCATTGATCCACTCATGGGCACGTTTGATTAGAGGAACAGATACACTTTGGTCTGAATGGTCTGCCGGAGCGCACAAGTTATCTTTCCAGAGTGCACAAGTTATCTTTTAAAAAGACACATGTAAGTGATTCCTTTTTCTAGACTCAAATATTACTTACTCCTAATTTACACCAAATTAATCTTAATCTTAATCTACTCGCATGGAATTTAACTCAAGATCTCCCACTAAGAGACAAGAGCCTCTACCAAGTGAGCTAGTTGTCACATTAGCACATGTAAGTGATTAATAATTCATATGTAATGGAAGATAGGTGACGGTGGTAGTAACCGTGGCGGTCTTCAATGGTGGTGGTGACGGTGGCATGAGTCTGTTGTGGATAGCGGAGGCAACGTTGGGTGGCGCAGTGATTGTGGGTGGTGGTGACAATGGTGAGTGGTGACGATGGTTGTGTGTGGCAGTGGTGGCGGGTAGATGATTGTGGTGGGCGTCGGTGGTGGGTTGTGGCGGTGGATGAAGGTGACGGTGGTTGGCGGTGACGACAATGGTGGGTTGTGTTGTTAATGAAGGGTGAAAGAGAGAATGAAAAAAAAAAACAAAAAAAAAACAAGGGGGGTCGATGAAATGAATTTGAGATAACAAAACGCCTTGTGTAATGGACGATTCCATTCCATTGACCAACCTAACATCCTTTCTCTCACAATGGTCCATTCCATCCAATATTGTATACCAAACCAAATGCTACTCAAGGAATGTAAATAATAGATAAAACAAAATAAGTATCAAACTTCAATAAATAAGTATGAAGTAAACGAACAAAGTTATAGATGTCACGTATTAATCTCACATCAACAAATCTCATAAATCAAGTTAACATGGCTTTTCTTGATTTTCTTTTATTTTCATACAAAAAATCCATTAATTTCTTTTTTGCTCATTTCATCAAGCAAAAAAATGATATCTGATTCCATATACAAAGATACGATGTTAATTACTGTTTTGGTCTCTGTGGTTTGTCAAAAATCACTATTTCAGTCCATTAGTTTAAAAATTGCAATTTCAGTCCCTGTGGTTTCACTTTCGTGACCATTTCAGTCCACTCTCCTAACACCGTCTATTTTACCGTTGAGTTTTTAATGAAATACCTAAATTACCCTTGTGTTAATTAAATAAAAAACCCTGGAAATTTAAAAGATTGTATTCTAGGACCCATTTGTTAAAACACAACCCCAAGCTACCCCACCTCACTCCATCCCTGCTCTCATTTCCGGCAAAAGTTTCCGGTCATCTTCTCCGGGATCACAACCCCACACTCTTAATGTTCGGCGACCCCTTACCCCACCCTAATTAATATCTTCCTAGCAGCATCAATTAACATAATAACTTTAAAAAAATAATCCAAACGGTTTAAACTACATGTTATATCCATTTACCCATAGGAAGTTAATCCAGCTAAATCACTAAATGAGAGATCACTTTTAAGTCGAACTGCCTTCGTAGAATGCCAATGATATCATGCATTTTCAACATAGCAAAACAATAAACCTCTCCATGCACATGCCCACGATCAAAAACAAATTTTGCTAAATACACCCTAAGACCTACGTGTTCGGATTTTTGTTCTAGAGTACTATTTAATAACCTACCAATGAGCTGGTGGTGAAGTGATAAGGGAGAAGCCTGGTATTTCAAATGACTCAGGTTCGATTCCTGCCTCCCCCATAGTTTTATGGTAGGGCACCCGTTGATGATGGTAGACTAGGCGTGTAGGTGGCGATCGCTAGTTCGATCCTTGAACTGAGCGGGTTTTATCTCACTACACTGTGTGAGGGTTTTCCCCGGTTTGGAGGCAAGTGTTCACAGGCTTCGCTAATAGCCCATTTGAAGGATTCGTTGGCAATAAAAAAACAAAGTAGCTAAATTACCTAACCAAGCCTAACCTGACACAACCCACAACCCACTTGGCACCCGCTTGTGTCATACTTGTCTATCTAAACCACTCCTTTTAGACTACGCCTAACATGACACAACTCACTTGGCACCCGCTTGTGTCATAGTGCTTTAACTTAAAAGTGCAAAAAGTTCATACCACTCCACAACCATTACCACATAGGCAGTGCGGCTTTAGGTAAACTAACCCTCACAAGTATGTACTGGTTTAACTAAAATTTAAAAAAAAGAAAAAGATAAAAAATAAAATGAAAATCAAGTGATTGTCTGATTGATAGCTTGTGGACCCCATCTATCATCTCCTTCACATACATTAGGGGCATGGCGAAGACCTCCTCGGCGCCCCTTTAGCGGTGTTTGGTGCCATGGGTAGCTGACGTGGTGGCCAGATAACGCCTGCTATGACTAATCTTGCATCAATTGCCACCAAACTACCAACTCTGCAACAATTTCCAGCTAAATATGCCATAAGAGGACACAGATTAAAAAAGCACAACAATAGCTTCACACCATACATCAAGACCAAAATCCTAAAATGAGTTGCAAAAAAAATATACAGTTAACTACCCATCCGATATGATGTTGCAAATGACAGTAGTCTCTACTCAACCAATAAACATCATCTGCACAAACCTTCAATCATTATCCGCTTCTATTTCCTTCAAATCATCATCCCCCCTCTTCTACTCACCCAACTAGTTATTAAACATACTCGATTCACCCGAAAGAGATTAGAGAAAATAACATATATAATAAAGATGATATGCAAATAAACTAATGATGAAATCTAGCTTTCAATCACCACCTCCATAGGAACCATGTGACTATTTTGTAGAAAGACAAGCTATGAAATAGGTGGTCATGTTTTGTATAGGTGGGATATATCACAGCTAAAACAATATGTATAGGTGGTTCTTGCAGTTCTCTCTTGTGTGCTAGTGTGCACAAACATTAATAAATGGCAACTTTGAGCCAAAATAAGAGCAGGTCTATGCAAATAAAAGTTTGGTAAGAGGTGGATGCAGGAAGGATGGGGAGGGTAAGAATGGGTTAACATTAAGGTAAAAAAACTAAGAACTAATGATAAAGCAACAATATAGTGAGCATTACAAAGTGTAAAAGGTTTGGAAATAGGAAACACTGATCAAGGCACAGGTTCTTTGGAATCAAGAAATGAAAGCTTGGTAAAGACATAAAGTAGTAGTAGTAGTGTCGGGACATGGACAATAATAATAATAGTAAAATAGTTACTTCAAACAGTGGTCCTCTAAAATAGGTGTCCTCTTAAGAAAAAGCATGTAAAGGTGGCTGGTGGTGTGGTGGGCCGGTTCAACGGGTCTTCTGGTTTAGGCTGGCTTCAGGTTCAGGCTTCAGCTGGCTGTTTTATAGGGAATGGAAAGGAGACAGGGTTAACATGTGAGCCTAGGTTTTACTGCACTAAACTTGGCATTACATTAAATATACGTCGCTCAAAAACCTTTACCTTCACTAACCTGTACCAACACTTTAATAATTATAATCCCTCCACCTAGAAGCAGGGTTATGCCTTGATCCCCTGCCAACAACAAATAATGCAAATGTAATAACTACTACATGCAAATAACTTTCAAAAGAATTGGAAAAGAAATGTTACTCTGTTAAAGGTACCAATCCCTTGTTTCAACATGTGCCAAAACGTACCCATTTTGACCAGTTACCCAACCTGCCCGACCTGTATATTCTGGCACCTCAGAACAAATCATTGCATATACTTACCCAGAACTACCGCTGCGTCCTGAAGAATAACCGCCATAGGCTCCATAAGCTTCACCACCACTACGTCCCTGAGAAAAATGAACCACATAACAGACCGTTAGATAAAACACTTGACAATAAGTTGTTTAGAGAGAACTGAAAAACAAAGAACAGGAAACAAAGCAGAACTAAAATGTGACATCAAATAGATAGCAAACATGACATGCAATGTCTGTTATTTTCAACATATACAAAAAGAAGATGGGCGGTAATAGTACTGGCCAATTATTGGCTGAAATGGGCGGCTAAGGTAATAGTGCCTGGCACTCCCCTATTGGCCCAACAAATTTACACTTTTACCCCACTTTAAAATTACGATTTTGCCATTAGTTTAAAAATATGTTTTCGCCCCCACATAAAAATAAATTTATGTTTTTGCTCCCAGCTAAATATTTAAATTTTTCTCTCGGTTCAAAATTACGATTTTGCCCCGTTTAAATTTACACTTTTGCAATTAGTTTTTTTTTCCCTTAAAATTACGATCTTGCCATCAGTTCAAAGTTGTGTTTTTACCCCCACTTAAAAATAAATTAACGTTTTTGCTCCCAGCAAAAAATTCAATTTTGCCATCGGATCAAAGTTACGATTTTGCCCCGTTTAAATTTACAGATTTGCCCTTAGGTTTTTTCTCACAACTACGTTACGATTTTGCCCTCAACTTAAATTTACATTTTCTCCATCGTTTTTGTTTGTTTTCCTGGTTAAATTACAATTTTGCCCCCAATGTAAAATTAGAGTCATGCCGTCAGCTGCCTGGCGCTCCCCCATTGGTCCATTTAATTTACGATTTTATCCCTGAAATAAAATTATGATTTCGCGCTCAGTTAAAAATTACGTTTTTCCCATCGTTGTAGTTTTTTTAGCAAAACTATAAAAGTTTTTTGTTTTCATTGGTTAACTCCATTTAATTTTTTCCCGTGTCAAGGAGCTGCCTAACACTCGCTCATTAGTCCTGAAAAATTACAGTTTTGCCCTGAGCCGAAAATTACGGTCTTATCATCTTTTTAGTTTTTTTCCTAGCAAAATTATAGTAGTGTTTTTTTAATTGATTGAGAATTATTCGGCCATCGCCCCGCAACACGGGCGGGCCAACTACTAGTTACAATTACAAGTAGTATAATCTGTACAGTTACCTGCAAGCCAGTGTAGCTTCCATACGCATCAATAGCACGCAAGTCATCATGTCCTCGCCCATGACCTTTAGAATCTCTACTATCATACTTCGGAACTTCAGGGACATCAGGTGCCACAGGAAGATACGGAAGAACCGGAACAACAGTCGACATTGCCCCTTCTCTTTCAAAAAGATTGGCCCTCAAACGTGAGATAACTTGTAAGAGTGCATCCTTAGCAAGGTCAATTTCCGCAGAAATCTATTTAAAAATACAAACCAAAGGGTTATTGAATTTATTGTCGTAAATACACATAAATATCAGATGATGGTAGTTGTACGTTTATGCTTACCTGTACCATCTCATCGTCATCTTCAGCAACTTTCGGAAGATCTTCTTTCGAAATGATTCGTATATTAGCTCTGCTAATTCTCCGGATTTCCGTGATTATCGCGCCTCCTTTCCCGATAAGACATCCAATCCGAGAAGATGGTACAAGTAATCGAGTAGTATACGAGACAAAACCCGAATCGTATACGATTCTCTCACTGCACCTCGGTTGCAACAGTAACGCAGCCTCAATAGCTGGAGAAAACGTGTCTTCAAATACCTCCTTGGCTGAAATAGATATTATGCAATCATCTGCCTCTGCTTTCGAACTATCGACTTTGATAGCCGCTCCGGTTTCCTGTCTAATTTGATTAATCGCCGCACCGCCTTTACCGATTACGCCACCGATGTTCGCAGTTGGACAGATCAAACGCAGAGAAAATTCCTTTGGCGGAGATTCGTCCCTCGGACCCGCGTAGAAACCACCTTCACCCTTGTATCCACCGTAAGCACCGACCAGTTGAGTTAAACCCATAAACGGTGCACCTCCGGGCGGACCCGTAAGTGAACCACCCGACAGGTAAACAGTAGGTGTTGATGATGAAAGCAAGTGCTATGAACGTGACGGATTATCATGAAGGCGAGCCGCTATTTGGAAAAGTGCCTTTCTAACGTTAGACGGTTCGCCAGATATCTGCACAAGTTCATCATTGCTTAATGCACAAGCGGGAATGTGATTATCCTTCAGGATCCGAATCTGAGAAGCGGTATCCGACCGTATAGCTTGAACTCTCTGTCCACCTTTTCCAATAATACAACCAATCTGATCCGATGGCACAAGAAGGCGCACCGTAACTTGCAGTGCTTCCTCACGATCACTATCCACTTCAGCAGCTTGATCATCCGCAACAACTCTGTCATGCACTTTGAACAGAGCGTCCGTTGCCGGACACACACGGTCATCATTCATATCAAAATCATTCGTCTCCTCACTCGTACTGTGGATAGTGACCACACGTTCATCACACCCTTGAACCGTCTCACCGATTCTAATTTTCGCCTTGGTTTCAGATCTCAGCTGCTTAACAATCTCCCCGCCTCTTCCCATTATGCTTCCTATCTTTTTACTAGGACATAAGTATCGATATACGGTATCGTCAGAACCAATTGACGAGTACCCTCTGTCGTCACCATTGCTTCTTCTCTTGCTTCTTCCATTATCGTCGTAGTCTGACTGCGAGTGTGGACGTTTTCCATGACTATTTCTTTGTCCACCCATGTGTTACAAAAAAGATGCCTATTCCCACACACGGTGCTGACCAAAACGGCAAAAAGCACCAATTTATAAGAAAACTGATCCATTTTATGACATGTTGAAGTTGAGGAAGCAGAAGCAAGAAAAAAAATATACAACTTAGAGTAGTTTTTAACAAATACACTTGTAAAACTTTTTTTTTGGGCATATCATTTACCTGTTAGGTTTAGTTGTGGAGACTCGATTGATTTGGGCAGGGTCGGCCAGTTTTGATTAATTTTAGCCCGTTTATTATTTCTTAGGGAATGAGTTAGACATCCTAAATTTTTATAACAAATATATGTGCTTGTGCTTGTAATATCTCATCACGAGCGCATAGAGCAATAATATCATATCTTGGTTGCAGCCCGTGGACATAGGTCAGCTTAGACCGAACCAAGTAAATCCTTGTGTTGTTTACTTTTCTGCAGTTTGTTTGTGTGTGTGTGTGTGTGTTTGCAATTCAATCCTAGCATGAATCATTGTTCACAAGAATAGCCTATGATCAAGAAATTTCAAAGCTGCTCAATTAATCATGGCTCTCCTAAATATTACATTATTACTTGAGCTCCGGTCAAGATCTAGAGCTGAAAATGGTCAATTATTGATAACTAATAACAAAAAACTGCAAAATTTCACAAGAAACCTAACAAATATTAGCTCAAAAGATGCAAAATTTATCCAGGAAGTCAAGTAATATGAGTGTTTACATACAGTTAAGATTGTGGATGATATGAAAATGGAAGGTTTAGAAAATGAAAGAATAAGGTTACAAAAAAGGGGGAAAAGTGATAGAATGGATTAGGATTTGATACCTTGTAAAGTGAATTAGAGGTGAAATCAAGTATCAACGTCGTAGAATCAATCAAGAGAGATGAACTGGTAATCTAGGGTTTCTGATTTTGATCCTAATGACGTGCACGGAACATATGTAATTAATAAACTCAGTGACCGCCCCTTCAAAAAATAAATGAGTTAATTACTGTTTTCGTCCCTGAGGTTTGTCAAAAATAACGGTTTCAGTCTATTAGTTTAAAAATTGCGATTTCAGTCCATTAGTTTCATTTTCGTAACCATTTCAGTCCACTAACTTAACTCCATCCATTTATTTTGTTAACTTTGGGTGAAATGACCAAATTGCCCCTTCTAACTTAACAAATTGTAATAAAAAATGCAGTTCACAGGATTCGAACCCATGACCTTTGATTTTGAAAACAACCACTCAACCATTGAGCCATGTATTAAGTTTGTGATTTACATCATATTGTTTTCATTTTGGTAATTGCAGGCTAATTGCCATTTCACCACCTTCAACCTCTGCAACTTACACAAACCCTAACCTAAATCACAATGTAACAATAATCTTCACACAAATTACACAAACCCTAACCTAAATAACACAAATCCTAACCTGAATTTCACTCTAAACACGCAACCAAATGCATCACACGATTGTTGGAACGATTGTGGCTGAGGCGGAGGTGGCGGAGGCGGAGGTGTGGTGGAGGCGTGGTGGTGTTTGGCGGAGGTGTGGATTATTGGAGTGAACACAGCCGTTGCGGATTATTGGAGCGATTGTGGCGGAGGCGGAGGTGTGGTGGTGTGTGATGGGGATGATGGTGGTGTTATGCGGATGTGGTGTGGTGGTGTGTGACGAGGATGGTGGTGGTGTGTGGCGGAGGTGGTTGTGGTGGCTGTGTGTGGCAGAAGTGGTTGTGGTGTGGCGGAGGTGGTTGTGGTGTGTCGGTTGTTGTGTGGTGGGTTGTTAATGGTGGTGAATGAAAGGTTTGTGGAAGATGATGAATAGGTTTAGGGAAGAAGATGATGAGTAAGCTTTGTTATAAGAAAAACAAATTGAATTCATTCACAATCTTAATACATGGCATATTGATTTAACAGTTACCTTTCAAAGCAAAGGTCACAGGTTCGAAACCTGTGACTAGCCTTTTTTTAAATTTAACCATAGGGGTAATTTGGTAATTTCACCCAAAGTTAACAAAAATAAATGGATGGAGTTAAGTTGGTGGACTGAAATGGTTACGAAAATGAAACTAATGGACTGAAATCGTAATTTTTAAACTAATGGACTGAAACCGTTATTTTTGACAAACCTCAGGGACGAAAACAGTAATTAACTCAAAATAAACTAATATATAGATGCGAAACAAAGTGCTTATTTGAGGATGCGAAACAAAGGGCTTGTTTGATTTCAGAGTACATTACCAAAACTAGTTGTAAGATCCATGTGAACACACGGGTATGTTTAATAACCATCGAAATCAGATACTAAAAAACAGATTATAATATATCATAGTAGTAACACCCGTGTGTAAACACGGGTGGTTTTTAGAAAATTTTCATACTTCTTCATTTTATTAAACAACAAATCTCTATAATTATTCAAATTCCAACATCACTAATCAAAAAATATGAAATGCACGTGTTAAGGTAGCAGTTGGCACTACTCGAGCTCTAGAGTTCGGCTTTCCCATGGTCGAGCAGCAATCCATCGCTCCATCCAACTCCAGCCCCAATTATATGTTGCGAGATTGGAACCATTTGCGTCTAATTTGGAATTAGAATGCACCATCCACTGCAAATATTTGGAAAGTCAAGAGAATTCCTTCTACTAAAGAAAGTCAACTGAGAGTGGATAAGAGATGTGATTTGACTTTTGAGTTTACCTGATGAGAAAAGGCGTATGTCATTGCGCGTTCATGCTTTATAGTTCTTTTCTTTGTTTTTTACGCGCAAGAGCCTCGGTCATCGTATGATGGCTGCCTTTCTATTCCTATACGAATACATGCTTTGGCACCCGCTGAGTAGACCAAGTAGCGAATAAAGGGTCCCGTGTACACACCACATTGTTTTAAATAAAAAAAGTTAGATGTCGTTATTCATCAAATTAATTTCACTGTCATAGTCAACTTCTAAATTTGTATTGTTAAAATTCCATTTTGCCCAAACAAAATTAAAGCTTTGTTAAAATGGCTTGTTATGAGCCAAAACAGTTTCAGTTAGTTACCTAGTCATGCCTATTGCTATTTTTTACCTTAAAAATAATCATATATTATACAAAAAGCAGACAATAAATCACACGATAATCAAACCCGAGCCTAAGAACGGTGAGTACACTTGCAAGTAGTTCCCTGATCGACGTTCTCATGAATTCGTAATCGTACAAACGTGATGCCAAAACGTCAAATGGTTACTGCAGTTGGAAAAAAACAATATGAACTTCAATTAAATAATTCTATAACATATAATTCTTCATCTGATTTTTAGTAGGAATATATAAGAGGGCGACCTAATCGCTTAGAGATTTGTTTAAACATGGGTCCTGTTTGAAAACTCGAACCCACAAGTAGAGTGGGATGTAATCTGCCAAAAATTTTAAGAGAATGAAGAAAAAGACTATTTTGTCCTTCCAATATGCATTCTAATATAGTAAATATACCTGTGTGAACATGGGTCCCGTAGCAGCAAGAAGTTGGAAGATGGGCAGAGCAAGCAGCTAGGACGAACATCATTCCAGCAGCCGCGCCTTTAACGATTTTTCCCAAAAAAACAAAAGAGCAGTGATGGTTGTGGATTAGGAAGACTTGCTGAAACGTCGTAAAATCAATCAACCTACTGTACAATTTATCACCAATAAAAACAAATGAATGCAGAAACGTCGACACAACCAACCTACTGTACATCGATTGCGTGTGCATCGAAATACTAACAACAATCAAACGGTACTGCTGAATCATTGACCAGTAAAATTGGTTTACTCGAATACAAGTTTGAAGTTTCAGAATATACATTCACCAAAACCTATACGAATACATGCTTGGCATCCACTGCAAAGTCGTTTACAGGAACCGAAACCTCATCATACATGTAAATCAACATCACTGATACCAAACCCTCATCATACGTGTATATAATTTTTATAAAGGGTAGTAAAACTATGACCAGCAAGGCGTATTTGAAAAATATTTTTTTATTACTAAAGTTAACAACCTGTTCTTTACATTAAGTGGTGTTGTAGTAATGTAGTGTTTTGTTTTAACTGGTGATTTAAAACCGGTTTAAACCAGACAGGTCAAATACCGATTAATAACCAACGGTTTAGGCTTTGTAATTCGCAAAAGACATTATTCTTCAATAATCATTTTTATCATAAAATTGTTTGATGAAGCATGAATATAAACTATATCACCGCTGCGGACATGACCGACCAGTAATACCAAAATAAACGAAAACTGAACTACCCATGACTTAAATAGTTAAAACTGACTTCATTACCGAAGCGAGTCACAACAGGCTGAACCTAATCACAGCTGGAGAATGCGGGTCGTGGCTGCAGCTGGGTTACCCGCGGCTGAAATAATGGAGCCATAACTACAAGCTACAGTTGGGTCTTGTGAGTTGTAGCTGGTGATGCACTTTTGTCACTTAAGCTTCACCGTTTATACTCCACTATCTCACTTAAGCTTTGCTCGCCAGGTATGAAGCTTTGTGTACACGGTTTTTGCCAGCCCAACAGTCTTAACCTCTGCCGATAGGTTCTTAGTTTTTATTGACATATGTTTCACAAAAGGCTGGACCTGACTATCGAATTTGCTAACCGACTCATCTACCTGAAATCAAGTTACATATCATAAAAATACACCATAATAGTACAAAAGATGATTCATTTTAGCAAGAAAGACAGAGATGAATCGGCTCACCTTACGATCAACAAATTTTAGGACCTCAACAGGAACATCATGATACTTCATACTTGTCATACGCAGGGCCGACGACACCCTCTATTGTCTCTACCCCTCGGTTTGAGTGGACCAGAGTTGTTCTTGGCATAACTATATGCTTTGGAGTTGTTCATGATATTGAGTTCATTACAAATATCATTCAGATCACTTCAATAAATAGAATGTGCTTATTTATGTATATTCATTGATATGACGTAGTAAAGAGAACCAAATAAAATGTATTCCATGTTGATAGTTATAGAAGATTTATTCATAAGCAAACGGGTAGTAATTTCCATCTTTTTATAACTGCATAAAAATGAAATGTAGTGCAGAATGTAAATGTAAACGGGTCATGAACAATTTTCAATAACATAAGTAGTTACGATCAATGAAACCAAACCTGCTAGCCATACATCCCAATGCTTGTGAAATGACTATTCTATCCCTGGAAATATCTCAATGAGCCAGTAAATCAGTATGGCTAGCATATTTTCATCAATATCAAATTGTTGGCTCTGGTGAAATCAAGCTACAATTCTGCAAAGAAACAAATTATTTGGTGAGAGTCAACTTTCCTTGTTTAGCAGCAAAAAGTAAAAGCAAAATCACACATTTAAAAAGTCAAAGCACTTCACACAATTTGACCATTTTATAAAAGTCAAAATGACTAAAAATCCCAATTTTATTTCATTACAACAATGAAACTAAGCTAAATCACATCTTTTACTTCTTTTTAGGTAAATTAATCTATTAATTTTAAATAGTCTGAATTTACCAATCAATATCAATATATACTCAACAAATAAATAAATAAAACCTCTTTACCCAAAAATAAAAATAAATAAATAAATAAAACCAATGCCTCATGCCCTCACCTTGTTGCAAACCCAATGCCTCATATCTCAACACCAAGCAACTCTCAACTGATACATCTCTAAATGCAAATATCCAAGGGTAGGGCAAGAACCTAAATGCTTATTAGGACATGCACTTGGATCAATAACTTGTTATCAAATTTAATATATTACCAATTGATAAAGAAAGGGACAAAATTGACACAAAACATTCTTAGTCTCAATTCAAAACAGAATGTAAGCATATTACAATTTTACAAAACCTTACAATTTTCGGAAGAGCTGTGACCTGCGAATTAATGAGAATACAATCAATATGAATGGGAATCAAGCTCTTGAATCAAGCTCACTACTTCATCCACCTCAGATGTTTGACATTTTAGAATCAGATTCAGGGTCAGATTCATCCACCTCAATGATCTCATATTCTAGCCAAGTAGCACTCTTTTAGTGGTTCAAAAGTCTGTTTGACCAAAGTCAAACCTGTGTTTTAACCCAACAGTGATTTGAAACATCTGTTTTCTCCACAAATCACTATTTTAACCTAACAGTGGTTTCAAACCACCATTTAAATCCAACAGTGGTTTCAACCACTGTTTTCTCCACAAAACACTGTTTTAACCCAACAATGGTTTCAAACAGTTGTTTTCATCTATCTGTTGACCCAACAGTGGTTTCAAACACTGTTTTATTTTCTAACATCCGTTTTAACCAAAAATACTGTTTCTAACATCTGAGTTAAACTAAACCAACACTTACCAGAATACGCCACTTCAATCTGCTGAAACTTCCGCTTAGCATTCCCAAAAACTCTGGATTCGTCGTCGACTTATCTGAATGTTTTGATAGACTATCTTTGATCAAAGCATCTCTACTTAACAAATTGTTACAAATTAAAAAGTACACTTCAACCATAGATCAAACTTGCATCAAATTATAAATGATAACACACCTGTGGCTGTCGTAGCCTTGGCTTCGGGAATCTTCTCGTTCACCTTCAAAATGATAACATAATCATAACCCTCAACAAATAAAATTTAGTTTAAGTTAAAATAGGTCAATTTCAACGAACTTAACATCAGCTAAAACAACACAGAAGAGCAAAAAAGAAAGAATTCATTCAAACACGTCAGAGTTGAACAGATTACAGTGAATATAGGTACAGTCACCCAAACATGAGGTTAATTTAATTCACTCTACCTACAATATGAGGAGTTTTTGTGATAATTCTTCGTTAGATTTTGTGACTTTTGCACAAATAAAACTCAGACAGAACAAATCCAATGAGTTAAACGATACAGAAGAACGAAATAAACAAAGCCGTTGAAATAGGTAAAACTTGAAGAGATTACAGTAGAAACAACCAAATCATGAAGAAAATAGAGGTTAATTTGATCATTATTATCTGATCATTATCCAACTATAAATAATCATTCATCACAAATTCTTATTTCAATCTCCTCATTTAAGTTAATAGTGACTAAAACCTACAATTACAAAAAATATTAGAGATTCCATCGTCTTGGAGGAGAGAATCGAAGTTGCTGAATCGAAGAAATGGGGGCTATAAAACGGAAAAATGACACAATAAACACCACATAATCAATCAACAATCCATGAATCAAGTATCTCTAACAACAGTAAACTATAAAACCCTGATTTTCACCCAAAAACAAAAAAGGTAACCAATTTCATAAACTATAAAACCATCTGAAACTTGCCTCTCTCGTCACAATAGACGAGGCGAATAAGTCTAGCAGGGCCGGAAGACACGGCAGTTGACGGAGAGAATAGATGCGGTGACGTAGACGAAGTTGACAGAGGTGGTGTGGCTGGTTCTGCTCAGAGGCGTGAGAGAGCAGAGATTTAGGTTGGAGAGAGCTGAGATTTAGGTTTGAATTTTGAAATAAATGACGCGGTGGGAGAGAGCAGAGATTTAAGTTTGAATTTTGAAAATTTTATTTATGTATTATTAATATTAAATAAATTGTTATTTATGACATCAGCAAAACCTATGTGGCATATCTAGATAATTGACACGTAGGCAAAATGAGATCAGCGTCTAAGCTCCTTTAATAGATAGTATAGATGTTAATGTTTTGACACTAGGTTGAAAACTATCTTCCTTGTCTTCGAAAATTATAAAAACGTACTTAATGTTGTAAACACTTGCATGTTATGTCCTTTAGCCCTAACTGAGCCAGTTTTTATGGTTAAATCGGACTAAATAGACCCCACATGAGGGTATTTTGGTAACTTTACTCATTTATTTAAAATATATATCAAATAAGACAAAAAGAATTTCAAACAAATAAAAATTACATAAAAATATAAATATAAATCCCTTTCTCTCACAACTCTCACTCACCCCCCCTCTTTCTCTCTCTCTCTCTCTAACTTTAGATTCAGTTGACGCCCACCATAGACCATCGTCTTTATCACACGCCACCATTGACCTTCATACCACCATTAACTTGAGATTCAGACCTTCTCCATCCTGATGACGGAAGGAGTGGCGGCGACACCATTGCCAGATCTTATCCGGGCTTTCGGCCAGCGATCAAGTCTCCCCACTCCACCACCCTGCACTCCGTCGCAGTTGCTTCTTTCTGCTGCTAGGGTTGTAAACAAGCCGAGTCGAGCCGAGCTTAACCCAACTCGAACTTGGCTCAAACTGAGGTTTGAGGCTCGAGCTCGACTCGATTAAAATTCGAGCTAGCTCGGCTCGATCTAGCTCGAACTAACAAAGAACCACAAAATTTACTACTTAAAAAACCCTAAAAAGGAATCTCTTCATAGACTAAGGGCCATAATTACAATTTAATTTAACCATATGGCTAAATATGCAAAGTATAGATAGTTAGCTCATCTTGTACATTGTTTTTACATTCTTTTATAAGGGAGATACTCCCTTAGTTTTTATCTTTTGAGCAATGTGGGACACAAAACGAAGAATATAAACCTTATCGAGCCAGCTCACGAGCCGAGCCAGGCCAAGCTTGAGCTCGGCTCGTTTATAAACCGAGCCGAGCCGAGCTGGCTCGTTTACAACCGAGCCAATTTCGAGCCGAGCTTTTTTCGAACGAGTTTCGAGCAAGCTGTGAACTGCGAGTTTTTGAACACCCCTATCTGCTGCTACCTCTTGTTGTCGTCGATGAAGTTATGGTTTCGGGATAGATTTGGTTGTTTTTTATAGATCTGAATTTTGTGAAGAAGATGAGGACCACCACCGACATAATCTTTACCGTTCACCGCTACTCTCCATTCGTCGACTTTCACTGATGTCCATTACAGTCGCCGTTAACTCCTGTTATGTAACCACCAACATGTTTTTGTTGATCTGAATTATTTTGGTTCAATTTAATACTCACTTGTTTGTATTATGGTGTGTTGAAGTAATCAAAAGGAGTTAGAAAAAGGTGTATATTTAGTGGGGGTTGTGGTGGTCATGGTGGGTAGGTGGTGTTGATGGTGGAGGTTGAAAGTGGTGGGTGATCGTGGAGGTACTTGAAAGAGATAGTATGTGTGTGTGTGTTTAAGAGCGATATTTATTAAATTTTTAATATATTAATTTTTATATTTATTCATTTGAGTAAATAATGTAAAATAACAAAAATACCCTTATGTGGGGTCCACTTGGCCATAATTAACCATAAAAATTATCTGAGTTAGGGCTAAAGGACGTAACGTGCAAGGGTTTGCAAACATCAAGTACGTTTTTTATACTTTTTGAAGACAAAGGAAACAGTTTGCAATACAGTGTCAACATAAAGGACAATTTTTGTAATTTACTCTTGATTTTATTACTCTTAATTATTGGGTATTGGCGGTTGCCACTCCCAACTATCATTTTGACCCTCACCCTCACAACTTAACATTGTGTGTGTTCTGTCACTCCGGAGCTATACTTGACAACAAGTTTTGCTCTGTTATTGTTGTGAAATCCCTTAATTATGACATCTTATGTGTTCTGGTTTGGATGTTGCTCCACCTGATTTGCAGAAACTCTTGTAGAATGGTTAACTCTGGAGTGACACAACACACAAAGTGTTAAGTTAAGAGTGGTAAGAGTCAAAGTGATAGTTGAGAGTGACAGCGACCGATACCCAATAGTTGAGAGTGATAGAATCCAATAACCCTGAAACAAAAGTAAAAGCTAGGGCAGAGGTGAAAAAGCAAATCTTGGAATTGAAAAAATAAATGCTATGGATGCAAAACAAAAGTCGAGGGTGAGGTGGGCGATTGATGGGGATGAAAACTCGGTCTTTTTTCACACGGTTGTCAAGATAAACATGCCTTCTAACAGAATTGCGGGATTATTTTTTTGGGAAATCTGGGTTACGGATCCTGATGAGATGAAGAATAAAATGGTGGAATTTTTCTTTGCTAAGTTTTCTAAACTAGTGCAGCATCGACCGGTTCTGGTGTATCTTTCTATCTCGTGGTTGTCATCCTTGGTTAATGAAGGTCTTATAGGTCAATTTTCCACTTTAGAAATCGAGCGGGCGGTGTGGGATTGTGCGGGGGATCAGGCCCAGGGCCCAATGGCTTCAACTTTACTTTTATTAAATGATTTTGGGACAACCTAAAAATAGATTTTGCAAAACTTTTTAACGAGTTCCATGATCGAGGCGACATGTCTACGGGGTGCTTCCCATCGTTTGTAGCGCTATTCCTAAAATAAAAAATCCTCTTCGGGTCTCGGATTTTAGGCTAATAAGCCTAGTGGGTTGCAAAAATAAAATCTTGTCAAAGGTTCTTGCAAATAGGTTAAAAGGTGTGATGAGGGAGCTTGTATTGGAAGAACAAATGGCTTTCTTATCTAGCCGAAGCATTTTGATAGCCCTTTAATTATTAATGTGACCATAGCTTGGATGCGAAGCTCTAGACGTAAAGGCACGTTGTTTAAAGTGGAATCGAAAAGGCCTATGACTCGCTTTGTTAGGACTTCCTTATTTCTATGCTAGAATAAATGGGGTTCCCTCTAAAATAGAGGAACTAGATTAAGGCGATCTTATCTATGGCCCGAACCTTGGTTTTGGTGAATGGGTCTCCAACATGCGAGTTTGTCTGCTCTTGGGTTTTAGGGTAAAGTGACCCTATATCGTCGTACCTCTTTATTCTTGCAATGGAGGGTCTCACTTGCATGATGAAAATCTTGTGAAAATGAGATTTTAAGGGGTTGAAGATCTCTAGAGACGGACCGATTTTGTCCCATTTGCCCTTTGCCGACGATGTTTTATTTATGGGGGAGTGGTCAACTTTGAACTCAATTATGCTTAAGCGTATTCTTAGGAGTTTTCATCTTGTTTCCAGGCTCAAAATTTACCTCCAAAAGTGTGGTGTCTATGGCATTGGCACTAGTTAATTCGAGTTGTCTAATATGGCAGAGTGCTCTAGATGCAAGATGGGTTCTTTTCCATTCATTCATCTCGGAATCCCGGTTGGGGATAATAGGAACTTGGTAAGGAATTGGTCCATGGTGGTGGAGAAATTTCGAAACCGGTTGTCCCTTTGGAAGGCCCGACAATTGTCGGTTAGGGTAATTTGCTGGGTATCCAAGAAAAAGGCATGCGGAAGATCGGTGGGTAAGCTTGTTCGGACGAGTGGCGGAGGTGTTGGGGTAACAAACGTATCCGAAGACACGAAGATGATCATAGGACGGTTTCCGAAGGTATAATAGGGACAAAGGGGTGCGGTTTTGGTGTAATTTAGTGGGGAGAATGTTGTGTAGGTAGGCGCCGGTATGAAGAGCCTTGACCCAAAAGGTGGAGGGGAGCGAAGCGTGAGTGAGAAGGGTAAACATAATTTCGTTCAAACGGCGAATCATGCGCTCCGCCTTGCCATTTTGTTGAGAGGTGTGAGGGCATGAGAACCGAAGTTGAATGCCACGTTGAGAGGTGTAGTTATGAAGGTTTGTGTTGTCAAATTTTCCGCCCATGTCACATTGGATGACTTGGATGGGAAGGCGAAATTGGGTTGTAACAAATTGGTGAAAATGAGTTATTTTTTAAAACGTTTCAGATTTGAATCGAAGCAGATAAACCCACGTATATTGAGTGTAATCATCGATTATTACCAAGTAATATTTATAACCCACATGACTTAATAATGGTGATGTCCATAAATCACAATGCAATAAAGAGAATGTTGGGATTGAACCCTATCAGAGGAACAGATAATTAAAGCCAAAACTGGATCAGAGCAGTGGATCCAGAATAAGCAGACGATTACAGTTAGTTCATGCAAATCTCTCCCCTTGAAAGTGGTTTTGTATCTGCTGACCTCCTATCTGCTGATCTTACTAAGTGCTGACCTACAACTGCTGCTTTGCATCTACTGACCAATGTCAAAGACTGATGGAAGACCAAAGCTCTGCTGACTCAATCTACTGCCTTGAGTCAAGTACTGCTGATCCGGACAGGCACTGCTGGGTTCACAGCAGTGGAAGGATGCAGCAGCTGTTTAAGTGTCTTTTATGTAAAGAAATGTAATAGCAGTGTTTAGTACATCAGAGTTTGTATAGATCAGAGGTTAGAGTTTGTTAGGAGGTTAGATGTCACTTTCATGGTGACGTCAGCTAAGATGCTCAGTGGTTTGCAAGTGCCTATAAATAGTTCAGTACTTTGTACTGTTCTATTAGCTCTTTCACAACATTGTCTTCTTTGCACGAACAAACTACTGAGCTCTGGCTGAGGGGGAGTTTGCATTCATTCATCAATCATTGTAATCGTTGTTGAAACAAATTCAATCTTTCGATTCATTGTGTAAAGATGTTTGATTAAAGTATTACTCTCGTTTGATTGTATGCAAAGTTTGTTTTCATCTTAATTCCGCTGCACAACTCTCTCATTTCCATCTTAATTTCAAACGAAAATACAATAAAAAAGAAACTCAGATCCAACAATTGGTATCAGAGCCTGGACAGTCAAATTTGATTTAACAATCATTTTGACATAAATAGTTCAGCTCATAACAGTTGATACTGATCGTTTGTTCGTCCGTTGAAAAACAGAGCAAGGATTAATCACCATTAAAGTTGATTTCTCAGTGTCTGTAAAACAACAAGAATGACGTCACAATCTCAAGATGATAAAAACAACATCGGCTCGCTTTTTAAACCACCTATGCTAAAAAGAAATGAGTACAACATCTGGCAGAGGAGGATGGGTCACATCCTCGCTCAACAAAGCACAGGTTGTTGGAAGTCTGTCATTTATGGTCCCCATGTTCCTTCAGTGCCAAGTGTTGAAGATGCTAAAAAGTTCGTTCCAAAACCAGTTGAAAATTATACCGAAACCGACTTTCAAAAGATCGAACTAGATGCTAAAGCATTTAGCATCGTAGCATCAGCGCTGCCCAATGAGATATATGCTGGACTGTTACACTGTAACAGTGCCAAAGAGTTATGGGACGCACTTAAGGAACAGTTTGGGGGAACTGAAGAAGTCATAGAAAACAATAGGGAAATCCTGAACCAACAGTATGGAACATTTTGCTACGTTAAAGGCGAATCACTAACGCAACAATTTGAGCGTTTCAGTTGTCTCATCAGTGAACTGAGGCTTGTTAATACCACTTTTACAAACTCAACTCAAAATAGCAGGTTCCTCAGGTCACTGCCAGAAAAATGGGACACCATAGCTTTTGTCACTTGAAATTCACCTGAATTCAAGGATCTGACCTTGACTCAACTCCATGGTCGACTCCTGACCTACGAAAGGGAGTTGAACCAGAAAAGGAGGTTACAAGAGTCAGGAAAAGTTACCGATGACTACACTTTCGGTAATACTACTCTTCTGGGTCAAGAAGAATCTGGGAGCAGTGGTAAGGATCAGGGTTATGATCACTTCATTGACATAACTGCTGGTGCAAATTTTAACAACCCTGATCCTCACTCTGCTAGTTATGCATTCACTGCAAACGAAAACCAGATGTCAGACAATTTAAGTTTTGAACTAAATGATTTGCAACATTTTGATCCCACTGATTTAGAGGAAATGGACATCCTGCACCAACTGGCTTTGCTAAGTGTTAGAACTAGCAAGTTCTACAAAAGAACAGGGCGAAAATTCCCAGGTTTGCATGGGAATCTAAGGGTTGGGTTGGATAAATCGAAAATCAAGTGCTACAAGTGTAATAGGTTGGGACATTTCGCTAGGGAATGTAGGAGTCAAACTACTGGTCCCATAATTACTCATCCTAGCTCAAATCCTAGACCTCAAAACCAAAGCACTGTGCACTATGCCCAATATGCCCCAGCAGCTCAAGTGAACACTGCTCACTATGCTGCTGCCCCTGTGCCAGTACATTATGTCCAAACTACTGTTCCACAAATCCAATATGTTCAAACCCCTGCTCCACAGGTACAAGTGCAACCTGTTGCACCTCAAACCACTGCTCCAGCAGCAGCACAACCAGATCAACAAAGTTTTTTTCACTCAAGGGTTTGTTGACTGGAGCAGTATGCCTGAAGACCTTAATGATGAAAATTTTGCACTCTATGCTTCTAATGATTCTTCTCATGATGAGTTTTGTTTGATGGCATTAGAGTCAATACAGGAGGGGGTTGAAACTGAGGAGAAACAGCAGAGCTTTGAAACAGTGGAAGAGGTGACTGAAGCAGTGGTTACTGCTGTAGCTGGTGAACTACTGTTGGGAGAAAGTTCAGGTTCCCTGATTGAACCAATGACAGATCCATGGTCCGAAGAGGACAAAGAAGAAGAGAAGGAAGAAAAGGCTGGTGAAAAGAAGGTGAAAGCTGATGATGAGGAAGATCATCAATGTGATTGTGCAATGATGGCAGCTGCCAAGGTATCTCCTCAAGTTCTTGAAAAACTGTGTTCTGACAATTGCATAATTGCTTTTGCTAACATTAAAGAGGTGAATGAAAACCTTCGGGATAAAATCTTGTCTGATGAGGTCAAATTTGAAAGGTCTTTAAAAGAACTTAAAAACAAATTGACTGAAAAAGAAAAAGAGATCAGCTGTCTAAAAGAAGAGCAAAGTATAACCAAAACCCAACTTCAAACTATGGTAGATAAATACCAAGTTTGCAAAAAGGAGTTGGAATCCACCCAGATTACTTGTGAAAGATGGGTGGAATCCTGCAGAGGATATGAGGTTATGCTTGAAAAACAGATAAAAAGCAATGTGAAATTTGGGGTTGGCTATAGAAAACATGATGATGCAAACACTGCTTTTGAAAAATCTGTTCAAACCACTGATGTAACCACTGAGTTCATCCCCACAAACAAGAATGGCCAAGAAGTGAAAATCACTGACAAACTTGGTAACAAAATCACACTTGACAAACCAATGGGATCCTCTACTTTTGAGGAACTTGAAGAGTACCAGTTTAAACCAAAATGGTCTGATGAGTGTGACATTCTTGAAAATTTCAAGCCAATGGACTTTACATCAACTGATGGTGTCAAGGCTCCAAAAGCTAAAGTCATACCTCTCAAGGACATCCCAGCAGTGGTTAAAACCTCTGCTGCAAAGGAGTCTGAAAAGAGAAAGAAGAAAGAAAAAATTGATAACTTGTTTTGTGAATTCTGTGAGAAAAGGAATCATCTAACAAAAGATTGTTTCCACTTAAAAGCGTATGATTTAAACAGAACAAGTGTCATTGTTTCAGCTGAAGGTTGCATTATCTGTGGTAAAACAAACCACAAAACTCAAGCATGTGTGTATCTCAAAAACTTTGATGTGAAAAAGAATGAGTACATTGCTAAAACATCCTTGAGTCCATCATCATCATCAACATCTGTCAAATTCACCAAGAAACAACCACTGTTTGTGCCAGTTCAAACAGCTGTTACAAAACAGCTGAACCAAACATCTGTCAAAAGAGATGTTCAGGTTACTGATGCACCCCCTGCCAATCAGTTCAGAAAAGGCAGAGAAAAACAGTCTTACCAAAGGATTCCTCACGTTTATGAGGCCTACAAAAGGCCCTCTAAACCCAAAGTGAACAAGCATCCTTTTGGTTACCAGCAGATGATTGGTCAGGACCCACAACAGTGGTTAGAGAAACACTGTCCTAAAACAGTTCAAACTCCTGACCTAACCACTGTCCATCATTCTGCATCCATCCCAGACACTGTTGAGACCCCATCCAAAGCCTTGTTGGCTTTGGAGACCTTAATGAACTAATCCTTTTACTTCATGTGCAGGGAGCTTCTGCATGCTTTGATAGTCTTTGGTATGTAGATAGTGGAGGCTCCAGGCACATGACAGGATGTAAAGCCCTCCTCAAAGACTTTAAAATCCATGGAGGGGGTGATATATCCTTTGGGAATAATAGTAAAGGGAAAGTTCTGGGGTCTGGAACAGTGCAATCTGGAAATGTAAAATTTGAAAATGTCAATCTAATAGACAATCTAAAATTCAACCTTCTTAGTGTGTCCCAAATGAGTGACAAGGGATTTGGGTCATTCTTCACAAAAGACTATTGTAAGATTGTTGGACCAGAAATGGTCAAAAAAATTGAAGCAATAATCAACTCTGGTCAAACTAAACTTGTTGCTCAAAGAAGTGGCAATGTTTATGTTGTTGACATGTCAAAAGAGTGTCCCAGAGCTGATGCCTGTCTGTTCTCAGCTGCCTCTAACAAAGAGACAGAACTTTGGCACAGAAGGCTGGGACACACAAATCTTAAGACAATCACAGAAATTTCAAAAAATGGTTTGGTGAGAGGCCTACCACAAAAATTGTTTTCATGTCCTGAACATTGCATTTCCTGTTTAAAAGGAAAACAACATAAAAGTTCTTACAAGTCCATTGAAGAGTCCAAAACAACCCAGTGTTTGCAAATGCTACACATGGATTTGTTTGGCCCAGTTCAAGTCATGAGCCTCAAAAAGAAAAGATATTGTTTGGTTATTGTTGATGACTTTTCTAGGTTCACATGGACTTTCTTTTTGCACTCAAAAGATGAAACTGCAGGCATTTTGCAAGACTTTGTAATACAGGTTGAAAAGCAATTTGACCTTCCAGTGAAAAGCTTCAGGAGTGACAATGGCACAGAATTCAGAAATAGGGAGTTGGATGCCTTCTGTGTGAAGAAAGGGATTGTAAGGCAGTACAACATCCCTAGAACACCAGAGCAGAATGGGGTAGTGGAAAGGAAGAACAGAACTCTGATTGAGGCTGCCAGAACCATGCTTGCAGATTCAGGTTTGCCATTAACTTTCTGGGCAGAGGCAGTAAACACTGCTTGCTATGTTCAGAACAGAGTTTTAATAAACCCCAGGCACAAAAAGACTGCCTATGAAATTCTGTATAAAATTAAACCACTGATCTCATATTTCAAAGTGTTTGGCTGCCCATGCTTTATTTTGAACTTAAAAGATTCCATTTCAAAATTTGCAGCCAAAATTGATTGTGGTTATCATTTGGGATACTCAACCACTGCCAAGGCCTACAAAGTGTTCAATACACGGACCAAGGAAGTGGAGGAGACTTTGAATGTAAAGTTCAATGAACTTTCATCAATGAAAATCCCAGCAAACCCTGCAGATCTGTTTGATCTTGAAAAATTCACTTTTGAAAATACTGCTGTCAAGACTAACAGTGCAGGTCCATCAGAGGATACAACACCAGACTATGGGTATGAAATCATCATTCCTCAAAGGTCTGCCATAAAGGGAAAAGCACCAGCTGTTCAAAACAGTTGTCAAAGCTCAACCACTGCTACCTCAACAGTTGTTGACCAAAGTAGCCCATCAACCACTGCTTCCACATCCTCAAACACTGCTGACAAAAGTCCTCAAACAGTGGATAAAAGTCAGCAGTTGTCCACTTCATTACCTCCTATTCCACCACCTTTTGAAGCCACTGCTGGATCATCAAAGTCCCCAGCAGTGGTTAGCTCAGATGATACACATTTGCAGCCTTCACCAACCAATGCCATCATACCATATCAAGGAGATTTAATCTTCTTGAGATCTCATCCACCTGATCAAATCATTGGCAACATAAATGAAGGGGTACTCACAAGAAGTCAAACCCAAAACATTTGTCTTTTTGCTGGTTTTTTATCACTCCATCAGCCAGTCAAGTACCAAGAGGCACTGAAAGACAACAGCTGGGTAGAAGCCATGCAAGAGGAGCTCAAACAGTTTAAAAGACAACAAGTATGGGAGCTTGTACCACTGCCAGAAGAGGGTAGTCCCATTGGCACAAAGTGGGTCTTCAAGAACAAAATTGATGAAAAGGGTATTGTTGTCAAGAATAAAGCCAGGCTTGTGGTTCAAGGTTACAGACAGGAAGAGGGGATTGATTATGATGAAACATTTGCCCCTGTTGCAAGATTGGAAGCCATTAGACTGTTCCTGGCCTTTGCTGTCAACCACAATATGAAGGTGTTTCAAATGGATATCAAAAGTGCTTTCCTCTATGGTTTCAAAAGAGGTACCATTGATAAAACACTGTTTTTAAAATGGAGAGGGAAGGATTTAATGATTGTCCAGATTTATGTGGATGACATTATTTTTGGAAGCACATGTAACTCAATGTGTGAAGAGTTTAGAGAACTCATGACAGCTGAGTTTGAAATGAGTGCTATGGGTGAGCTGCAATGCTTTCTTGGTCTCCAAGTACAGCAATTGCATAATGGAACTTTCATTCATCAAAGCAAATATGCTAAAGAACTTTTAACCAAATTTGATATGAATGATTGTAAACCATGCAGCACACCCATGGCAACAAATAAGCTGGTCATGTCTGATGAAAAGGATGAGCTGATTGACCAAACACTTTATAGAAGCATGATTGGGTCTTTATTGTACCTAACTGCATCTAGACCAGACATCATGTTTGCAACATGTGTCTGTGCAAGAAGTCAATCAGCTCCCAGAAAATCAAATCTCATTGCTGTAAAAAGGATCTTCAGATACATAAAAGGTGCTCCCACACTTGGTATCTGGTATCCAGCTAATGGGAACATCAAGCTTTCAGGTTTCTCAGACAGTGACTTTGCTGGATGTCACACCACAAGGAAGTCCACATCAGGAGGGTGCCAGTTTTTAGGTGATTGCTTAGTCTCATGGCAAAGCAAAAAGCAAGCAGCTGTTTCAACATCCACTGCTGAAGCTGAATACATTGCTGCTGCAAGCTGTACAGCCCAACTCCTGTGGCTTCAAAATCAGTTACTGGATTTTGGTATCACTGCCTTGAAGACACCACTCATGTTGGACAGTCAGGCAGCAGAAAATATCATCAAAAATCCAGTTTCCCATTCAACCACCAAACACATCGACATCAGACATCACTTTGTGAGGGATTGCTATGAAAAAGGTTTGATTTCTCTGCATCATGTCCCAACTAAAGACCAGCTGGCTGATGTGCTCACAAAAGCACTTGATACAGCCACTTTTGAAAGCTTGGTCTCTAGAATTGGGATGCTGAACATGGAATAACAAGCAACACTTTGTTTTTCTATGAATAAAAGCAACAAAATGTTTTCAGAAAATCAAAACTCCATCATTAAAAATAGCTAAAAATGAAAAATTTTCATTAAAATCCTTAAAAGTCTGCCATTAACCACTGATTGTTCCAAAGTCTGCTCTACTTCAAAAGTCTGTCCACTGCTGAAAGTCAACCCCTGCTCTCTCATTACTTTGATAAACTCTGTTGTTCAAAAGCAGTGTCTTATCCACTGATATGCTATCCACTGATAGTGAAAATCATCCACTGCTTTCATACCACTGCCTTCATCAGTCCCTATCACACAAGTACTGTCCTTCACTTTCAACAGGGGTTGTCACGTGGGCAGTACATATTGGTCAGACCTTTTTGTAACGGCTGCCACCTCAGCATTCACTTTCTTCCCTATAAAATCCCCCACTCACCACCAAAACAGGGTTTTACTGTCGAATTGAATTCTTAAAAATTCTCTTCTCAAAGCAGTTTTTCTTCTCATCTCTCACAAATTTCTTCGATCATTCATCTTCAAAATGACAAAATCGAAGTCATCTTCAAAACCCTCATCCAAATCATCTTCGAAAACAGCCTCTCAAAAGGCAATCTCCACTGAAATTCCACATAAACCATCTCACAATCTCCTGGGTCTTCTCACAAAACCAGGAACCACCAAAGTTTTCGATTCCATCATTGATCTCATGGAAAAATCAAAGTACAAAACTTTGTTCACTGCCGATGCACCAATCTATTTGGCGACCCAAAGAGAGTTCTGAAAAAATGCAACCCTTGAAAAACAAGGAGACACTGCAACCACCATAAACTCTTCGATAAAGGGTAAAGTTGTCCAAATCACGCCACAATCCATTTCAGAGGTCTTTCAACTCGGTGATCAGGAAGGTAAAATTTCTTTCACTAAAAATGAGTTACAAACTGACTTCATTGAGAGAGGGTATGAAGCCACAATGATGAAGAAAATTACCTTAGAAAAAGGTTATTTTCCATCTGCAACCAGATTTTTATTTCATACCCTCCTACTATGTGTTTCAAACAAAACCACTTCTTTCAATGAAATCCCTTTAAAGATTCAAAATCTGGGATATGCAATTCTTCAAGGAGAAAATTTTAACTATTCTCGGGAAATTTTTAAAGATTTGGTTAATAATGTTGCAACAAAATCATTCTTACTGTTTCCAAGGTTTTTAAGTTACTATTTTGCAAAGAAATTCAGTAAGGATGATTTAGCTGTAATAAACCAAGGTGATTCTACTCAAATAAACAGTTTAACAACTGAAACTTTTTCAAGAATGTTAGCACCTTGCAAAACACAAGCAGAGGTGCCTGAGCAGATTTTAGCAGTTGCAACTGCTCCTCAGGTATCTGCTGCTGAGCCCACTGCTCAAGGTGATCAAAGCAGCAGCACAACTGTTTTGAAACCCACACCTAAAATCACCAAAAAGCCAACAAAAAGAAAAACACAAAAACTCCCCAAAACCATCAAAAAGGCATCTCTGGAGGATGAGATACCAGAGCTCCTGCCAGTGACAACACAAAAGTCACAAGAAACCACTGCTGCTACTTCCTCACAGCAGTTGGTACAAATATCTCAACCCATAACCGAAACTCCTCCTGTTTCTTCACAAAAAGAACAGGTTGTACAAATAGGGTCTCCACATCATGATGCTCTGGAAACACTCGTTTCTATCATCCAAAGTCCAATGCCCGGGACACATCCTATTTCTACACCAATCATCACATCCACAATTCCCTCACCAATAAAACCACTGTTGGATGCAATTGATTTGAACCAGGCATTAACCAGTCCTTCTCAATCACCTGATAATGAGAATATACCTCAACAACTGACTGGGTCTGATGTATCAATCTTTGCTAACCCACCAACACAACCTGAGGAGGTTACACCCCATGAGTTACAAGTAACTCTTGGTGGTAATCCAAGTGAAGCAGCCACTACAACTGTTGAACCTACAGGTCTACAGTTGGACAGTGGTTACATTAATAAGACTTCCTTGGAGGCAATTCCTTTTATAGCACCTCTGCCAACCACCAGTGGATTTATTTATCCTACTGGCAACATCAAAAGGTTGTCAAGTGTTGAAGGAAGAAGACCCCAGTACCAAGAAAAAGGGGCATCAGTGGTTAATGTTTGGAGTATACTCCCTACATCTACCACTGATAAAACCACTACTAGTGGGAAATCAGATGATCCCATTGACTTGGGTGATGGTTTAAAGTACCAGAAATTGATGGATCGTATTGCAAAGCTTGATAACTCTGTTGCAGAACTCAAAGATATGCTACAACAGGTGTTACAAGTTCAGAAGGTTCAATCATCTGCTGTTCCACCTCAAGCACCTGCTCCACAAAGGGCACCTGCTACAAATGAGCTCTGGAATCTATTTCAATCTTTTCTCCAACAACAAGCACAATTAGCAGATCAGCAACATGAAAAACAGCTGAGAAATGCAATGGAGTCAAGGTTCAAGAACACTCAGGCTGATTTAAAGGCTCTCAAAACTCAGATCTTGCACACCACTGGCAATGCTCCTCCAAAAGTCCGCTACATTTATCAAATCCCAGAAGATAATGCCAAAAAGGGGGAGAAAATTAAGGAGTGGAAAAAGAAGGGTATAGAGGATGGTCTCTATCTTGAACCAGAAAATTCAAACATGACCAAAAAGATCCCTTTGCCAGATGGCAGCAAGAAAATTGATGTGACAACAAATGCACTAGCAGAAGCAGTTGCAAGTGTAAAAAGGGATAGATAGGCCAAAAGGAAAGCCAGGGTGGACAGAATGGATCATCCAGATCAGGGTACTTCTGGGTCAAAGGATCATGAAAATCCTGTTGAGGAAAAGAAGAAGCCTACTAGAAAAGTAAGGCAACCCAAATCCATTCCAACCAGACATTCAAATTCTGCTAAAAAACCACCATACAAAACAGCTAATGCAACAGGAGTTACAAAAACTACTGCTTGCCAAACAGTTGTTCCATCAACACACACCACTTCAACACACACAACATCCACTACTTTACCATCATCATCACCACCAAAAACAACACCTGCTGACATACAGCAGAAGACAGCAGATGTTATAACATCTGTTGTAATGACAACAGTGGTTGAAACATCAGTTGTTTCAACAGCTGTTAGTCAATCACAATCCACTGCCACTACATCTACCACCACTGTTCCATCCAAAACATCATCAGTCCTTCCTACAAAAAAGGAGAAGACTAATTCTCAAAGATGATGACAATTCACCACCACAAACATCTTCAAAATCTTTAGCACTTGTCACAATTCCAAAACCTGTTCCTCTCTCTTCAGTTAAAATGTACAAGCCCTTACCTCCTGCAGGTGTTAAATTTCCTCTTGAATTAGCAGCTGTTAGAGAAGAAATAAAATCTTTTTACTTTGAGGATGACCCTGCCAAAAGGAGTTTGCCATCAATAAAAGGATATCCCTGGCCTAAAAATGTTGATGAATATTTGGAAATCAAGGCCAAGCAAGCAGAGGATATCTCAAAGAAAAACACACAAGGGAAATCTGATAAAGAAATTGCACAGAGAAGTCAATATTTGCTCACACAAGTCAGATCCCTAGAGCAATTTGCAAAAAATGTTAGTCAACAAATTTCTGAAAGAGCAGCTGAAACTCTGAAGAAAGACTACATTGAAAGCATCATGGCTCACAAGAAGTACAAAGGAGAGAGATACATGTACAAAGAGTGGACTATTCCTGAACTTGAAAATGAAGCAGCAAGAATTCAAGACATGATAAAAAGGAAAGTCACTCACACTCCTCCTAACTGGGCAAAGTTTAGAAAGAATGTACATGACAAACAGGAAGAGCTGAGGAGAATGAAAGAGGAACTGGTAGCAGCTGATTATGGAAACAAAAGACAAGTTGCTAGATGGAAAGAAGATGTGGTCAGGGCTACTTACAAAAAGTTGGAACAATTAAGAAAGAAAGATCCCACAGTTCCTCAAAAGCCTGACTATCCTGAAGCAGCGGTTTCAAAAAGACCATCAAAGCTGCAAATTAGGAGATCCACAGCTCCAGTTGGTGCTGCCATCTACAAAAGAAGGCCACAGAAACAGCTGATTGCTAAAACCATCAAAGAGTTAATGGAAGGTGAAGACCTTGGAAAAGAGGGTATAAAGAAAATGATCATGGAAACTCTTGGTTTGGATCAAACTGCAAGTACTGCTCAGCCAGTCATGAATAGGCCAGCCTCTCCAAATACTTCTGCAAATAAACATCTCCCAAGAAACCCACCAGGCTCAAAAATACAAAAGTGGGAAACTGACAAACAGACCTGCGTATTGACTTTGCTCAGGTCTGGTGGAGAAGTGGAGAAAATATCAAGGGAACAAGCTCTTGGCCTGAGTCTTGAAGATTTGCAGGATCTCCTTGATCTTCCACTTAGCAGGGATGATGAAGATACAGATGCCCTAGACTTTTAATTACAATTTAAAGGTCAGATAAGGGAGCTGTTGATGAGGCAATAAAGAATTCCACAAATAATGAAGAGTTTTGGCATTATCTGTTCCAGGGGGAGATTGTTGGGATTGAACCCTATCAGAGGAACATATAATTAAAGCCAAAACTGGATCAGAGCAGTGGATCCAGAATAAGCAGACGATTACAGTTAGTTCATGCAAATCTCTCCCCTTGAAAATGGTTTTGTATCTGCTGACCTCCTATCTGCTGATCTTACTAAGTGCTGACCTACAACTGCTGCTTTGCATCTACTGACCAATGTCAAAGACTGATGGAAGACCAAAGCTCTGCTGGGTATCCAAGAAAAAGGCATGCGGAAGATCGGTGGGTAAGCTTGTTCGGACGAGTGGCGGAGGTGTTGGGGTAACAAACGTATCCGAAGACACGAAGATGATCATAGGACGGTTTCCGAAGGTATAATAGGGACAAAGGGGTGCGGTTTTGGTGTAATTTAGTGGGGAGAATGTTGTGTAGGTAGGCGCCGGTATGAAGAGCCTTGACCCAAAAGGTGGAGGGGAGCGAAGCGTGAGTGAGAAGGGTAAACATAATTTCGTTCAAACGGCGAATCATGCGCTCCGCCTTGCCATTTTGTTGAGAGGTGTGAGGGCATGAGAACCGAAGTTGAATGCCACGTTGAGAGGTGTAGTTATGAAGGTTTGTGTTGTCAAATTCTCCGCCCATGTCACATTGGATGACTTGGATGGGAAGGCGAAATTGGGTTGTAACAAATTGGTGAAAATGAGTTATTTTTTAAAACGTTTCAGATTTGAATCGAAGCAGATAAACCCACGTATATTGAGTGTAATCATCGATTATTACCAAGTAATATTTATAACCCACATGACTTAATAATGGATTGAACCCTATCAGAGGAACAGATAATTAAAGCCAAAACTGGATCAGAGCAGTGGATCCAGAATAAGCAGACGATTACAGTTAGTTCATGCAAATCTCTCCCCTTGAAAGTGGTTTTGTATCTGCTGACCTCCTATCTGCTGATCTTACTAAGTGCTGACCTACAACTGCTGCTTTGCATCTACTGACCAATGTCAAAGACTGATGGAAGACCAAAGCTCTGCTGACTCAATCTACTGCCTTGAGTCAAGTACTGCTGATCCGGACAGGCACTGCTGGGTTCACAGCAGTGGAAGGATGCAGCAGCTGTTTAAGTGTCTTTTATGTAAAGAAATGTAATAGCAGTGTTTAGTACATCAGAGTTTGTATAGATCAGAGGTTAGAGTTTGTTAGGAGGTTAGATGTCACTTTCATGGTGACGTCAGCTAAGATGCTCAGTGGTTTGCAAGTGCCTATAAATAGTTCAGTACTTTGTACTGTTCTATTAGCTCTTTCACAACATTGTCTTCTTTGCACGAACAAACTACTGAGCTCTGGCTGAGGGGGAATTTGCATTCATTCATCAATCATTGTAATCGTTGTTGAAACAAATTCAATCTTTCGATTCATTGTGTAAAGATGTTTGATTAAAGTATTACTCTCGTTTGATTGTATGCAAAGTTTGTTTTCATCTTAATTCCGCTGCACAACTCTCTCATTTCCATCTTAATTTCAAACGAAAATACAATAAAAAAGAAACTCAGATCCAACAGAGAAAGGGCATAATGAGTACGTAATAGAATCATTAAATGGCAAACGTTTATGTTTCGACAACTGACAAGCATGACAAAGAGACAAAGTCTTATTTTTATTACAAGAAATTAAACGGTTCAAACGGAGAAAGTCCATGACAGGTTGGCCCGGGTGACCGAGTCAGTTATGCCAAAATGGATATTCTTGAGTAGTAGCAAAGCAAGCGGTGACGGAAGCTGGTGGGGTGAGCGGGTATAAGTCACTAGAACTGTTGTGACGGCTCAGGATCGTGCCATCCTTGAAATCCTTCACAGAAAAACCATATGGGTCAAATTCAATTGTTGGGATTGAACTCTACAGAGGAACAGTTGATTAAAGCCAAAACTGGATCAGATCAGTGGATTCAGAATAAGCAGATGTTTGTATTTAATCTTTCCCCTTGGAAGTGGCCCTAACAACTGATGACCTCTATCTACTGTCCGTATACAACAACTGCTGATCACTCAACATCTGATGAAGTCCTAAAGACTGTTGAAGGCAAGCACTGATGCTCAATCTACTGTCATGTTTCAAGTACTGCTGATGAAGACAAAGCACTGCTAGGAGTATAACAGTGGAATGGGAAGCAGCAGTTTACTCTATCTTTTGTTTGTATTGTAATCAGTAGTTTGTAATAGCAGTAGTTGTATTAGATAAGTAGTTACAGGTTGTTAGGAGGTTAGATGTCACTTTCATGGTGACGTCAGCAAAGATGCCACAGTGGTTTGCTTCGTACTATATATAGAACAGTACCCTGTACTGTTCTATTAGCTCTTTCGTCACTTGTCATTCTGTACGAACAAACTAGTGTAAGCTCAGGCTGAGGGGGAGATTGTAATACATGCATGCATGCATTTGTAATTGAAGATTGAAATAAATTTAATCATTCGGTTCAAAGTTAAACATGTGTGTTGAAAGCAATTCTTCTGTTTGATTGTGTGTGAAAGTTTGTTTCTATTTTAATTCCGCTGCAATTACTTGTTCATCTTCATAAATCTCAAACAAAAACACAATCATAAGAAACTCAGATCCTAACAATTGGTATCAGAGCTTGGATAGTCAAATTTGATCTAACAATCATTTTGACGTAAAAGTTCAGCTCACAATCGTTGATACTTATAATTGTTCGTTTCGTTGAAAAACAGAGTAAGGTTTAATCACGATCAAAGTTGATTAATCAGTGCCTGTAAAATAGCCAGGATGACGTCACAAACACAAGATGTTAACAATAACATCGGTTCACTTTTTAAACCACCCACGTTGAAGCGAAATGAGTACAACATCTGGCAGAGAAGGATGGGTCACATCCTTGCTCAACAGAATACCGGATGTTGGAAGTCGGTTATCTTTGGACCACATGTTCCAATGGTGCCGAGTGCTGAGGATCCAAAGAAGTTCGAACCTAAGAAAGTAGAGAACTATACTGATCTGGATTTTCAGAAATTTGAACTAGATGCCAAGGCATTTAGCATTGTTGCATCTGCATTACCCAATGAAATTTATGCTGGACTGTTACACTGTAACAGTGCCAAGGAATTATGGGATGCACTTAAGGAACAATTTGGGGGAACTGAAAAAGTGATTGAAAATAATAGGGAAATTCTGAATCAGCAGTATGAAACCTTTTGTCATGTTAAGGGTGAAACATTAACACAATGGTTTGAGCGATTAAGTTGTCTCATTAGTGAGCTAAGACTTGTTAATGTTGAATTTTCTAAATCAACACAAAATAGCAGGTTTCTTAGATCACTGCCTGAAAAATGGCATACAATTGCTTTTGTGACCAGAAATTCTGTTGAGTTCAAAGATCTGACCCTGACCCAACTTCATGGTAGACTCCTGACCTATGAAAGGGAGTTAAACCAGAAAAAGAAGTTACAGGAGTCTGGCAAAGTTGCAGATGACTACTCATTTGGCAACACAGCTCTTCTGGGTCAGGAAGAGTCTGGCAGTAGTAAGGATCAGAGTTATGATCATTTTATTGACATAACTGCTAGTGGAAACTTCATCTCTGATCCTCACTCATCCAGTTATGCTTTCATAGCAAATGGAGAAAGCCAGAACTCTGATAATCTGTGTTTTGAACTCAGTGACCTTCAGCATTTTGATCCAACTGACTTAGAGGAAATGGACATATTACACCAACTTGCACTGCTGAGTGTTAGAACCAACAAGTTTTACAAGAGGACAGGGAGAAAATTCCCAGGGTTGCATGGGAATCTAAAGGTGGGGTTGGATAAGTCTAAAATTAAATGTTACAAGTGCAACAGGTTAGGTCATTTTGCTAGGGAATGTAGGAGTCAAACCAATGGACCTATTATCACTCACCCTAGTTTAAGACCACAAAATAACCAAAGCACTGTGCAGTATACCCATTATACCCCTGCTGCCCATGTAAACACTGCTCATTATGCAAACCCTGGAACCCCTGTTCCTGTGCAGTATGTCCAAACCATTGTTCCTTAAATTCAGTATGTCCAAGCCCCTGTCCCTCAGGTTCAGGTGCAACAAGTTGCACCAACCGTGGTTCAACCAGATCAGCAAAGTTTCTTCACACAAGGCTTTGTTGACTGGAGCAGCTTACCTGATGAACTAGGAGATGGAAATTTTGCTCTATATGCTAATGATGTTGTTCCTAGTGATGAATTTTGTTTTGTAGCATTGGAGACAATACTAGAAGGGCTGGAAGCTGAAGAAGGACAGCTAAGTGCTGAAACAGTGGATGAAGTTGCTGAAGCAGTGGTTACTAGTACTGTTGCTGGTGAAATACTGTTGGGAGAAAGTTCAGAACCCCTGTTAGAACCACTGTCTGACCCCTGGTCTAAAGAAGAAGAAAAGAAACATGGTGAAAAGGAAGAGAAGGTGGCTGATGAGAAATAGCATGTTTGTGACTGTGCCATGATGGCTGCAGCTAAGGTATCACCTCAGGTTCTTAAAAATCTGTGTTCAGACAAATGCATCATAGCATTTGCTAACATTAAAGAGGTGAATGAAAACCTTAGGGATAGAGTGTTAAATGATGAAGTTCAATTTGAAAAGTCTTTAAAAGAACTGAAAATCAAATTGGCTGAAAAAGATAATGAAATCTGCAGTCTCAAACAAGAGCAAAGCATAACCAAGGACCAACTCCAGACTATGATAGAAAAATATCAAGCCTGCAAAAAGGAGTTGGAATCCACCCAAATCACTTGTGAAAAATGGGTGGAATCCTACAAAGGTTATGAGATTATGCTTGAAAAACAGCTTGAAAGTAATGTAAAATTTGGCATAGGGTTTAGAAAAAATGGCCAAGTTGAAAACACTGCTTCAAATCAAGCTGGTTCTGTTGAAATCATACCAACCAACAAGAATGGCCAAGAAGTTAAAATAACTGACAAACTTGGTAACAAAATCACTTTGGAAAGATCTGTGGGGTCCTCAACTTATGAGGAGATTGAGAAATACCAATTCAAACCCACATGGTCTGATGAGTGTGACTTTCTTGAAAATTTTAAACCAATGGACTTCACAACCATCGATGGTGTAAAAGCTCCTAAGGCCAAGGTCATTCCTCTTAAGGACACCCCAACAGTGGTTCAAAACTCTGTTGCAAAGGAGTCTGAAAAGAGGAAGAAAAGAGAAAAGATTAAAAACTTGTTTTGTGACTTTTGTGAAAAGAAAAATCATTTGACCAAAGATTGTTTTCATTTAAAAGCATAGGATCTAAACAAAACAAGTACTGTTGTGCCTTCAAAGAGCTGCACCATCTGTGAAAAATCAAATCATTCCACTCAAGAGTGTATGTACTTGAAATCCTTTGAGTTCATCAAAACTATCTGTCAAGAGCGAACCACTGTTTGTGCCAGTTCAAACAGCTGTTACAAAACAGCTGAACCAAACCTCTGTTAAAAGAGAAGTTCAGGTGACTGATGCACCCCCTGCAAACCAATACCGAAAAGGTAAAGGTCAACCACCATACCAAAAGGTCCCACATGTTTATGAGGTTTACAAAAAACCTTCTAAACCAAGAGTGAACAGGCATCCCTTTGGATATTAGCAGATGATAGGGCAAGACCCCCAGCAGTGGTTAGAGAAAAACAGTTCCAAAACTGTCCAAACCCCTGAGCTAACCACTGTCCATCCACCTGAACTTAACACAGACACTGTTGAGACCCCATCCAAAGCCTTATTGGCTTTGGAGACCCTAATGAACTAACCTTTTACTTGATGTGCAGGGAGCTTCTGCATGCTTAGATAGTCTTTGGTATGTAGATAGTGGAGGCTCCAGGCACATGACTGGATGTAGAGCCCTACTCAAAGATTTCAAAACTCATGGAGGGGATGATATATCCTTTGGTAATAATAGTAAAGGGAAGGTTATGGGGTCAGGTACAGTTCAGTCTGGTAATGTTAAGTTTGAAAATGTCAATCTAATAGACAATCTAAAATTCAACCTTCTTAATGTCTCACAAATGAGGGATAAGGGCTATGGCTCATTCTTCACTAAGGATTGTTGGACCAGAAATGGTTAAAAAGATTGAAGAAATAATAAAAAATGGAAAAACCCAACTTGTTGCTCAAAGGAGTAGCAATGTCTATGTAGTTGATTTGTCAAAAGAGAGCCCCGGGACTGATGCTTGTCTGTTCTCAGCTGCCTCTAACAAAGAGACAAAATTATGGCACAGGAGATTGTGGCATACAAATCTCAAGACAATCACTGCTTTGTCAAAACAGGGGTTAGTAAGAGGTTTACTGTAACACCTCAAAAATTCACGTCCTATAATGTGTTGACACGTGTCATAAAGTTTAAACGTGTGAAAGAAATATTATAGAAGGACTAAAGTTGACAAACGTGGAAAGTATGTGAATATACGTATTCTAAGTGTCAACTGTGAATAAATATAATGTATATTAACCCTACACGATGCTCATACCTTCAAACGAATAAATCATGGATCATACGAAGCTAAAAGTGGGAGATTTCAAACTACAGGGACCAAATGTGTCAACATGTTTAAATTATACCTCTGAGTGACCTTTTGACAAACCCGAAGCTTTGTAAATATTAATTATGCTCATGAGAATGCACCATAAAAATTTCATAAAGTTTGGTTAACGTATGAGAAAGTTATGATCAAATTCGTGTGCGAAGTGTTAAAGCGTAAACGTTGGAAGTTAGGACTTTTCGGGTAAAAATAAAGTTACCCGGGGACTTGGCAAAGTGGGTATATGTTTTAAGGCCTTATTAGATCAATTGTGAAGGTTTACCATGCAAGAAATCAGTACCTATTCGAGTTTTGAAGAGCCAAGGACTGAATCGCAAAAGAAAAACAAAGTTGCTGATCTGCAGGTGCTCGCGCCACGCGAGGGTCCCTCGCGCCACGCGAGGGATGCCCAGAACTGTGAAAACGGGGCTGTTGTCTGCCAAGTGTTTTGTGCGCGACCTTTACTCGATTTTTCACATCTCCTGGCCCCTAAAACACCCCCTAAGCCTCTAGGACACCTGTTGATTGATTGTGGGCACTGATAGACTTGTTTGTCAATCACTTATGGTGAGTGATTACACTATAAAAGGCCATGTAGTGCAACATTCATTCTCACACCTTCTCCTGCATTTGTGGATCATTTCTGGAGCTATCAAGCAGCCTCAAGTGATCAATCTCGTGCATAGGACTCTTGTAAGTCTGCTAGTTCTTGTTTAGTTGAGTTTATCTTGTTTAATTAGCTAAAAGTCAAACTGTCGTAATTACGGTTTGACTTCGAGATTAGTCAATAATGGCTCAGTCATATCTCGAATTAAAAGTAGTTATGAGTTGGTATTTATGTGGGTAATAAAACCTCAAAAGGGTTTCCCCTGATCACCACTCTAACCAGGTCTAATGTCGGGTCAAACTTTTAATTAAAAAGTCAACATAATGCTTAAAATGTCATTTATGCATAATTAGCTATCTAGAACATATATAACCTGTTTGATCATTGTTATAACTTAGTAATTAGTGTAAGAACATGTCCAAACCTGTTCAACCCGACTATTTCCTGTTTAGACCCGGTTCGGAACCGAAAGTCACATAGTTTGACTTTCGCTTTGACTTTCAGTTCTGACCCATTTAGGCATGTTTTAGAAATGCCTCAGAGCTTTAATTGGATTAGGATGCATGTTAGAACAACCCTCTATGATTATACACCTTGGTTCACTAGTTATCCAATTAATATGCATATTTCCGTTAATTGCTCATATGTTGACCGTTATGCCCTTATTACCTTAAAACGTGATTTATGAAAATGTAAAAGTGTAGAAACCTTTGTTACTGATATATAGACTTGTATGCAAAGTTTGACATCAGTTTGACTTGTAGATTAAGAGTTATGCTCATTATCGCAAAATTAATGCTTTATGTTAATAAAATGGCGTAATTAGCGTATAGCCTAGTTAAACATACTTTTTGGTATCAAATATTTTACCCACTGATGTAATATATTATTTTGGGATTTTTAAATATTTTTAATTAATTTAGGCTGAGCATAACTAGTAGTCGTAGGCTTAATCCGGTAATTGTCGGTTTTGCCCTTACGGGCCATAAAATGAGTTTTACACATCTAAACGACTCCAAACCTTTTGCTACTGATTAGTTATGATAAATAAATTATTTTAAGCCTTCTGGAAATATAAAAATATCAGATTTAAGTATCGAACCCGGTAATGGCCTTTAATCGCCTTAATTAGCGTTTTTAACGCATATTATGTTTTAAAATCATATTGGACATACCCGGGTTGATACCTACTGATATAAGAGGCAAATTATAATATTTTAATAGTAAGCAAAGGTTGATAAACTCAGACTTCAGTTTTGAGCTTTTCGGCTTATGTGAAATTACCAAAATACCCCTACGGGGCCTAGTTTGGTTAAAAATGATAAGTTTCACATACATGCTTTAACCTACTGATATAACTTAGCAAATTGAGTATATTTTATGATTACATCAGACCTGTAACTCAGGTTGTCACTTAAACTCTTTTATAAACTTTTAAATGACCAAACTACCCCTACGGGGCCTAGTTTGTGTTTAAACACGTTTCGGGCATAACGAAAGACACCTTACTGATGTCACAACATATTTGAGACATAATTAACTTAGGAAACCTGTATATGGCTCTCATGACTACCCGTCATGCTTATTACGCGTACGGTTCGGTTTATGTAACAAGTTTACATAAATTAGCCGAAACGGGTCAAACCTTAACGGTTTTATCTCAAAATCCAGAATGTGAATAATAAACCCATATTAGACAAGTCTTCAAACTTGTCGGGTCTGAATCACATTCTATCCAGTCTTCGCTTAATCGTGCGTACAAACCGTATCTTGAAACTAGCCGGTCTAAGCTTAAGCTTAATAAAAGACCCGTTAGCATTCTAATAGGTTATTATAAACCTTCGTTCCAGATTAGGAGAACCAGTAAAAGCTACGTGCATTTTGCTTGTTGTGATTAATACTTACTCAGGTAAATACTTTTAACTTATTTTCCCTATACGGGCTTGGGTTACGGTATATAGCATACCGCTTGATCGGGCATCAAATCTCCACATTAAGTGGGTAGTTGAATAATTTGATCGGCTCGTTTAAACAGTCTTGTTTACTTTACAGCCTTTGGGGGGTTAATGACCATGTCCCGGATATCCTTGGCATCATCTTACGAGATGGCCACGACCTGAGCACGGGGTGTAGGCGTACACCGTCCGTGTATAACTCTATGATGTGGTGTGTTTATTGATCTTTAACCCGGACTAGATCCGGGCTACTGAACGCATAAGTAACATGTAATTCGTTCACAAGATTATAATATTAAATAATTCTCCCAAGTTAAACAAAAATGTTTATGCCATGTGCATCCAAACCAATTTTTTAATCATTTTCTAAAATGAGTCAGTTGAATGTATTTACCAGTGTAAACTGACGTATTTTCCCAAAAAGACTGAATGCAGGTACTAAACGAAATTGGCTGGATTGTCTCCTAAGCATCAATAAAAAGTCTCGCAAGCTTAGGATGCCTGAAGTCTGTTGAACCATTAATATTATTTTGTTTCGATCCTACTGTGGATAAACTTCCGGATATTGTTACATTGTTAAACAATATTAAATTCGGTTGTATCATATTTTAAATTTGCTTCCGCTGTGCATAATAATATTGTGTTGTTTGACTATTACGTTGCCAACCACGTCACGATACTCCCCCACCGGGCCCACCCGTGACACGTGGAAATCGGGGTGTGACAGGTTGGTATCAGAGCCAACACTGAGTGAATTAACCACTAGACTTTTGTGTTTAATCTCAGTTACACAATTGCACATATCTAAACCTTCGAGTCTAGACTTATAACATAGGACAAATTCCACCTTATTCGGGTTTTTGTTTTGTCCTTTGAATTTTATATTTTGTTATTGTTATCTCATGCTTTATTGACAGGAATATCAAAATGCCTCCAAGATTTTTCCGGAGACGAGGACGAGGCAAGGGGCTAGTCACCGCCCCCAATGACCATGAAGCTGGACCGTCCAATGTACGAGCTCCAACTGCTACGGAAAGCGAAGATCCACGTCAGCGCAGGAGAAACCTGTTCGAGCCAGCGAGACGATCCGTTTCGCACAGCTCTACACCTCCGGTCCACAATTCATACGGACCACATTCGGAAGACGAGCCCAACAATCCTCTGCCTTCCTACATACCGCTGCAGAGATCTTTGTCCCATCATTCCTATGGTGACCCTACACCAGCGTTCAGGGGCCGGTTCAACCCGGCCAACTACATTCAAGAGCCCGTGGGTTTTAACCCACTGGGTCCAGAGGACCATTTTTCAGGAGATCACGCAGATGACATGGACGAGGATACGGATCCCGTCATGCTGGCGAGTGGTACTCCGAACCACCCCATCGAAATCTCTGACGGATCGTCCTTCCACGGATCACCCTACGGTGGTCCAGACAGTTTCCAAGCCCTGTTTAATCAGCACGAGTGGTACTATACACCTTCTCACCACTCGTCGTCTCATGGGCAGCAACAGCAGCAGCAGTCACAGCAGCCGCAGCCGCATCATCAAGATTCATCGAAGGATCACCGGTTTGTGGCAGTTACGCCACCACCTCCACCGCCACCAGTTCAGCCGGCACCTCCTCAACCGCCAAGGCGTAGGAGAACCGGTGCCCGCATGTCGGTACGACCAGGGGACTTTCATCTCAGTTCCCCACGACAATCAAGTGCTAGTCACTACCCGCCACATCAGGAGGACCCACAAATGGGTGGGCCTTCCAACCCAGCAATGCCGCAGCCGCCGCCCATGGGTTTTGACAACCCAATCCCAGCTTATACCGGTTCCATGGCTTATAACCCGTTCGAGCCGCCAGTCCACCACGACTATGGGTATGCAGAGGCCGACCCTTACTTGATGGCAGCCAACTACAATGCCCTGCAACCAGATGGACCATACGGAGCTCCATGGGGAGTTGGGTACCCAACACAAGGGTACCAGATACCACCTAGGCCTATCATACGGACTCAATCGCAGCCGCCTAGGTTCTCCCCACCTGAGCATGAGGAACTCCTTCAGAGGCTGGATCAGGTGGAACGGGAAGTGCACAGGGACCGTAGGGAGAGGCAAACATTCTTCCAAGGATTAGTAGGCTTGATAAAGGGGAAGAACAAGAAGGATCATTGAGTCCTCCCATTTTCTGTTTAAGCCCCTGCGTGGGTGTATTTGGTTGTTAAGCCCCTATGTGGGTATGTGTATTGCATGTTTGTTTTGAGCCCCTGCGTGGGCCTATCTTTCTATTTTCCGTTAACCCCTGCGTGGGTATGATGTTTAGTTGTTAAGGTCCCTACGTGGACTAGTTGTTTGTTTTAGGCCCCTGCGTGGGCAAGTACTGGTTTGACCCCTGCGTGGGTTTCGGCTTGTTTGAAAAGACCCGTTTAGGGCAACTTGTAACCTATGTATAATTAATGGAATGTTGTTTTTATGAATTTCATGTTTGCCATTTTGGGCATAATTAATTTATAAATGAAATAAATAAATTAAAATCATTCCTTTTAAATTAATCTGCCTATATAATTATTTAATTAAGAATCTTAAAGTGTGAAACCTAGCCTCGTGTCAAATATAAAACCGGGCTAAAATGGTAAGACCTGTTTAAAAGATTCAAATCCCTGTTAACATCTTAAAACATGTTAACACTCCTGGCAGAAGTGATTCGTTAAAATCACATGTCATTCTTATATGTATAAGGATTCTTTAGAAGATTCCAAACCCAGTTATATGATCTCTGAATCATGGGTTAAGATCATCAGTTAAGATGATCATATTTTAACATACGTGTTAATATGATGCCTACGGGCCCAACTCACTCCCATATGAGCCAAAAGACAGTGATAGCTATGACTCCCTGTCTGATAAAGGTAATGAACTAGGTTCAAACCTTAAAAGTCTTGATTCTCTGAAATCATAGCTTATAATCTAAATTGTCCATGTGACTAAGCCTTATGTGCTAATATATATTGTTATTGTTATGTTTAGGATAAATTTTAATTGAAATCCTAAATTAATACGATTAATAAGTTAACCAAATATGGTCTCTGTTTACCATGGTTAACGAATTACCCTAAGGGGTAATTCCATAATAAACTCCCAAGTAAAATATTGTTCTTGTTTTCTGCAACAGTTCAATTCAAATGGCTGAATCAAATGAAATCAATAGCCATCCAGTGGAGCCAAATGTGAACGCCCAGATTACGTTAACGGGTGCCGAATTAAAAGCGATCATAGACGACGCTGTTACACAGGCTTTGGATAGGCAGTATGAGGAATACAGTGGTACTCGAAGTAGGACCCACTCTGCATCACATTCAAAGCCCAAGACACATTCTGAGGCTCATAGCAAGGCTCCTCCCAAAAAGAATGGACCCAAGAAAGATGGTGATGACCGTCAGTCCACCAACCATCAAAGTATCCCATCTCAGCATATAGTACTGCATCAAGAACCCCGTAACAAGGGTTGCTCCTATAAGTACTTCGTGTCTTTTAACCCAGGGATTTTACTGGGGAAAAAGGAGCCGTCGACTGTATGACTTGGCTAGACGAGATGGACACGGTGGTAGATATCAGCGGGTGCGCTGAAAGGGATATAGTTAAGTTTGTGTCACAGTCCTTCAAGGGTGAAGCGTTGGCATGGTGGAGATCTCTGATGGAGGCCTCCGGAAAGATCCCGTTGTATAATATGTCGTGGGATCAATTCATTGCCCTAATCAAGGAAAATTTCTGCCCTCAACATGAGGTGGAGAAGATAGAATCTGACTTTCTATCGTTGGTGATGAAGAACCTCGACTGTCAAGCTTACCTGACAAGCTTCAACACGCTGTCCCGGTTGGTTCTCTACCTGGTAACCCCGGAGCCAAAAAGAATCGCTCGCTTTATTGGTGGTTTAGAACCTGAGATCAAGGCAAGCGTAAAAGCTTCTCGGCCAGCTACCTTCAGGTCTTTAACTGACATTTCCTTATCCTTCACTCTGGATGCGGTCAGGCAGAGATCGCTGAGGAATAAGGAGGCCGAGAAGAGGAAGCGTGAAGATGATGGTTCACGAAGGTCGAACAAGAAACACCGTGGGAACGGTGATAACAAGAAGGGATCTGAGTCGAGGAAGGATGGGCATAAGTCTGATGAGAAGCCCAAGTGTAAAATTTGCAAGAAGCAGCACTATGGAAAGTGCAGACTGGAGTCGAACTCTCAGACTCAGTCAAAACCCTTTGCTTGTGGAATTTGCAAGTCCACGGAACACAAAACCCTGGATTGCAAAAAGATAAAAGACGCAACGTGCTACCGTTGCAATGAAAAGGGGCACATCAAGACCAACTGCCCGAAATACAACAAGAAGCCTGAGGAGGCTAAGAAGACTAATGCCAGAGTCTTCAGAATGGACGCGAAAGAAGCTGTGCAAGACGATAATGTCATAACAGGTACATTCCTTGTAAATGATGTCTTTGCAAGAGTACTTTTTGATTCAGGCGCAGATAAGTCTTTCGTAGATCATAAGTTTTGTAAATTGTTGAATTTACCTGTCAAAACCTTAAACGCAAACTATGAGGTAGAGTTAGCAGATGGTACCATAGAAACCGTCTCTACTGTGTTAGATGGATGTGTTATATCCATTAAGAACCATTCTTTTCCTCTGTCTCTACTTCCCTTTAAGTTGGCTGGTTTTGACATAGTTCTGGGTATGGACTGGTTATCTCATAACCAGGCCCAAATTGTCTGTAACCAGAAACAAGTGGTAATAAAAACTCCGTCTGGTGAATCACTTACCATTCGGGGAGATACCCAGTATGGGCTGCCTGAGCAGGTGACTATGCTCAAGGCTTCCAAGTGTTTGAAGAAGGGGTGTGTCATTTACATGGCGCAAGTGATTATTGATGAGCCTAAACCGAAGATAGAAGATATCCCTGTCATTTCTGATTACCCAGAAGTGTTTCCTGAAGATCTACCTGGCCTACCACCAGATAGACAAGTCGAATTCAGGATTGATATCATCCCCGGAGCCGCACCAGTTGCTAGAGCACCATACAGATTGGCACCCACAGAAATGAAGGAGTTGCGGACGCAGCTAGATGAATTGCTGGCCAAAGGTTTCATTAGACCTAGTTCATCTCCTTGGGGAGTGCCAATCTTGTTTGTCAAGAAGAAGGATGGGTCGATGCGTCTGTGCATCGACTATCGCGGGCTTAATAAAGTCACGATCAAGAATAGGTATCCTCTGCCCAGAATCGACGATTTGTTCGATCAGCTTCAAGGGGCAAGTTACTTCTCGAAGATTGATTTGAGGTCAGGCTACCATCAACTGAAGGTCAAGGATGAAGAGGTTCACAAGACTGCATTTAGGACTCGTTACGGTCACTACGAGTTCCTAGTGATGCCTTTTGGGCTCACTAATGCACCAGCCGCGTTCATGGATCTCATGAATCGCGTCTGCAAGCCTTACTTAGATAAATTTGTTATCGTCTTCATCGATGACATCCTTATTTATTCTAAGAATCAAGCTGACCATGAGAAACACCTTCGTTGTATTCTTAAACTTCTACATCAGGAGAAGCTCTATGCCAAATTCTCTAAGTGTGAATTTTGGCTACGAGAAGTCCAATTTCTTGGACACGTGGTCAGTGAGCGTGGTATCCAAGTGGATCCCGCTAAAGTTGAAGCTGTTATGAATTGGCAAGAGCCAAAGACGCCTACGGAGATTCGTAGCTTCCTGGGATTGGCAGGATATTACAGGCGTTTTATTGAAATTTTTTCAAGGATTGCTGCACCCCTAACTTCCCTGACCAAGAAGAAAGTAAAGTTCGTTTGGGGCCCTAAGCAGCAAGAGTCCTTCGATGTTTTGAAACAGAAGTTGAGCAACGCTCCTGTGCTTACCTTACCTGAAGGCGCTGAAGAATTTGTAGTTTATTGTGATGCATCACACACTGGCATGGGGTGTGTGCTTATGCAGAAGGGCAAGGTTATTGCCTATGCATCACGACAGTTAAAGGTGCACGAAAAGAATTACACCACCCATGACTTGGAGTTGGGTGCCGTTGTGTTCGCACTAAAACTGTGGAGGCATTATCTTTATGGAATCAAGTTTGTGATCTATTCTGATCACAAGAGCCTCCAGCATCTGTTTAATCAGAAAGAATTAAACATGAGGCAACGCCGTTGGATGGAGACCTTGAATGACTATGATTGTGAAATCAAGTACCATCCCGGCAAGGCGAATGTAGTCGCCGATGCCTTGAGTCGGAAGGAAAGGGTTAAGCCCATCCGAATTAACGCCAAGCGTATGGAGATAAAGAATAATTTGATGGAAATGTTGTTAGCTGCACATAAGGAAGCTGTGTTGGAAGCTAACTATCCTAATGAAAAGTTAGGAGTGACTGAGGAGCAGTTAACTCTTAGCAAGGACGGAATTTTACGGTTAAACGGGCGAATATGGGTTCCAATTTATGGAGGACTTCGAGATGTCATCCTCCAGGAAGCCCATAGTTCCAAATACTCCGTTCATCCTGGAGCTGATAAGATGTACCAGGATTTAAAGGCAAATTATTGGTGGATAGGCTTGAAAAAGTCTGTAGCCGCCCATGTAGCAAAATGCTTGACATGTGCGCAAGTCAAAGCCGAGCATCAGAAACCGTCAGGTTTGCTACAACAGCCTGAACTTCCTACGTGGAAGTGGGAAATGGTAACTATGGATTTTATTACCAAGTTGCCAAAGACAAGGAAAGGCAATGATACAATATGGGTTATAGTTGACAGACTGACTAAGTCAGCTCATTTTCTACCCATCAAGGAGACTTATAGCTCCGACATGTTAGCCCAGTTATACGTTGATAAGATTGTAGCCCTACACGGCATACCTGTAGCTATTATCTCTGACCGGGATACTAGGTACACGTCACATTTTTGGAAGAGTTTCCAACAATCTTTGGGCACACGTTTGAATTTTAGTACGGCTTATCATCCTCAGACTGACGGTCAAAGTGAGCGTACTATTCAAAAGTTGGAAGACATGCTACGTGCATGTGCGATCGATTTGGGAGGTAGTTGGGATAAGAACCTACCATTAATCGAATTCTCCTACAACAATAGCTACCATACCAGCATTAAGGCTGCGCCTTTTGAGGCATTATACGGTAGAAAGTGTAGATCGCCAGTTTGTTGGGCGGAAGTTGGAGAAGTCCAGTTATCAGGACCAGAGATCGTGTTTGAAACGACGGACAAGATTGTCCAGATTCGTGACAATCTCAAAGCTGCCCGGGATAGGCAGAAGAGTTACGCCGATCCAAATCGTAAGGATTTTCATTTTGAAGTAGGTGACAAAGTCCTACTTAAAGTGTCACCCTGGAAAGGGGTGATGCGATTTGGTAAGAAAGGCAAGCTAAGCCCAAGATACATAGGACCTTTCGAGGTTATCGAACGTGTCGGGTCAGTTGCCTATAAGTTGAACTTACCAGAAGAGCTCAGTGGAATTCACAATGTGTTTCACATCTGCAATCTAAAGAAGTGTTTCGCTGACGAATCACTGGTTATACCACATACAGATGTGCATATAGACGCGAGCTTAAAATTTGTTGAAAAACCTTTGTTGATTGAGGATCGACAGGTAAGGAAGCTTCGAAGGAAGCATATACCTTTTGTAAAGGTCAAATGGGATGCCCGTAGAGGTCCCGAGTACACGTGGGAGGTTGAGTCCACGATGAAAGAAAAGTACCCTTACTTATTTCAGTAAATCTCGGGTCGAGATTTATTTTAAGGGGGTGAGGATGTAACACCTCGAAAATTCACGTCCTATAATGTGTTGACACGTGTCATAAAGTTTAAACGTGTGAAAGAAATATTATAGAAGGACTAAAGTTGACAAACGTGGAAAGTATGTGAATATACGTATTCTAAGTGTCAACTGTGAATAAATATAATGTATATTAACCCTACACGATGCTCATACCTTCAAACGAATAAATCATGGATCATACGAAGCTAAAAGTGGGAGATTTCAAACTACAGGGACCAAATGTGTCAACATGTTTAAATTATACCTCTGAGTGACCTTTTGACAAACCCGAAGCTTTGTAAATATTAATTATGCTCATGAGAATGCACCATAAAAATTTCATAAAGTTTGGTTAACGTATGAGAAAGTTATGATCAAATTCGTGTGCGAAGTGTTAAAGCGTAAACGTTGGAAGTTAGGACTTTTCGGGTAAAAATAAAGTTACCCGGGGACTTGGCAAAGTGGGTATATGTTTTAAGGCCTTATTAGATCAATTGTGAAGGTTTACCATGCAAGAAATCAGTACCTATTCGAGTTTTGAAGAGCCAAGGACTGAATCGCAAAAGAAAAACAAAGTTGCTGATCTGCAGGTGCTCGCGCCACGCGAGGGTCCCTCGCGCCACGCGAGGGATGCCCAGAACCGTGAAAACGGGGCTGTTGTCTGCCAAGTGTTTTGTGCGCGACCTTTACTCGATTTTTCACATCTCCTGGCCCCTAAAACACCCCCTAAGCCTCTAGGACACCTGTTGATTGATTGTGGGCACTAATAGACTTGTTTGTCAATCACTTATGGTGAGTGATTACACTATAAAAGGCCATGTAGTGCAACATTCATTCTCACACCTTCTCCTGCATTTGTGGATCATTTCTGGAGCTATCAAGCAGCCTCAAGTGATCAATCTCGTGCATAGGACTCTTGTAAGTCTGCTAGTTCTTGTTTAGTTGAGTTTATCTTGTTTAATTAGCTAAAAGTCAAACTGTCGTAATTACGGTTTGACTTCGAGATTAGTCAATAATGGCTCAGTCATATCTCGAATTAAAAGTAGTTATGAGTTGGTATTTATGTGGGTAATAAAACCTCAAAAGGGTTTCCCCTGATCACCACTCTAACCAGGTCTAATGTCGGGTCAAACTTTTAATTAAAAAGTCAACATAATGCTTAAAATGTCATTTATGCATAATTAGCTATCTAGAACATATATAACCTGTTTGATCATTGTTATAACTTAGTAATTAGTGTAAGAACATGTCCAAACCTGTTCAACCCAACTATTTCCTGTTTAGACCCGGTTCGGAACCGAAAGTCACATAGTTTGACTTTCGCTTTGACTTTCAGTTCTGACCCGTTTAGGCATGTTTTAGAAATGCCTCAGAGCTTTAATTGGATTAGGATGCATGTTAGAACAACCCTCTGTGATTATACACCTTGGTTCACTAGTTATCCAATTAATATGCATATTTCCGTTAATTGCTCATATGTTGACCGTTATGCCCTTATTACCTTAAAACGTGATTTATGAAAATGTAAAAGTGTAGAAACCTTTGTTACTGATATATAGACTTGTATGCAAAGTTTGACATCAGTTTGACTTGTAGATTAAGAGTTATGCTCATTATCGCAAAATTAATGCTTTATGTTAATAAAATGGCGTAATTAGCGTATAGCCTAGTTAAACATACTTTTTGGTATCAAATATTTTACCCACTGATGTAATATATTATTTTGGGATTTTTAAAGATTTTTAATTAATTTTAGGCTGAGCATAACTAGTAGTCGTAGGCTTAATCCGGTAATTGTCGGTTTTGCCCTTACGGGCCATAAAATGAGTTTTACACATCTAAACGACTCCAAACCTTTTGCTACTGATTAGTTATGATAAATAAATTATTTTAAGCCTTCTGGAAATATAAAAATATCAGATTTAAGTATCGAACCCGGTAATGGCCTTTAATCGCCTTAATTAGCGTTTTTAACGCATATTATGTTTTAAAATCATATTGGACATACCCGGGTTGATACCTACTGATATAAGAGGAAAATTATAATATTTTAATAGTAAGCAAAGGTTGATAAACTCAGACTTCAGTTTTGAGCTTTTCGGCTTATGTGAAATTACCAAAATACCCCTACGGGGCCTAGTTTGGTTAAAAATGATAAGTTTCACATACATGCTTTAACCTACTGATATAACTTAGCAAATTGAGTATATTTTCTGATTACATCAGACCTGTAACTCAGGTTGTCACTTAAACTCTTTTATAAACTTTTAAATGACCAAACTACCCCTACGGGGCCTAGTTTGTGTTTAAACACGTTTCGGGCATAACGAAAGACACCTTACTGATGTCACAACATATTTGAGACATAATTAACTTAGGAAACCTGTATATGGCTCTCATGACTACCCGTCACGCTTATTACGCGTACGGTTCGGTTTATGTAACAAGTTTACATAAATTAGCCGAAACGGGTCAAACCTTAACGGTTTTATCTCAAAATCCAGAATGTGAATAATAAACCCATATTAGACAAGTCTTCAAACTTGTCGGGTCTGAATCACATTCTATCCGGTCTTCGCTTAATCGTGCGTACGAACCGTATCTTGAAACTAGCCGGTCTAAGCTTAAGCTTAATAAAAGACCCGTTAGCATTCTAATAGGTTATTATAAACCTTCGTTCCAGATTAGGAGAACCAGTAAAAGCTACGTGCATTTTGCTTGTTGTGATTAATACTTACTCAGGTAAATACTTTTAACTTATTTTCCCTATACGGGCTTGGGTTACGGTATATAGCATACCGCTTGATCGGGCATCAAATCTCCACATTAAGTGGGTAGTTGAATAATTTGATCGGCTCGTTTAAACAGTCTTGTTTACTTTACAGCCTTTGGGGGGTTAATGACCATGTCCCGGATATCCTTGGCATCATCTTACGAGATGGCCACGACCTGAGCACGGGGTGTAGGCGTACACCGTCCGTGTATAACTCTATGATGTGGTGTGTTTATTGATCTTTAACCCGGACTAGATCCGGGCTACTGAACGCATAAGTAACATGTAATTCGTTCACAAGATTATAATATTAAATAATTCTCCCAAGTTAAACAAAAATGTTTATGCCATGTGCATCCAAACCAATTTTTTAATCATTTTCTAAAATGAGTCAGTTGAATGTATTTACCAGTGTAAACTGACGTATTTTCCCAAAAAGACTGAATGCAGGTACTAAACGAAATTGGCTGGATTGTCTCCTAAGCATCAATAAAAAGTCTCGCAAGCTTAGGATGCCTGAAGTCTGTTGAACCATTAATATTATTTTGTTTCGATCCTACTGTGGATAAACTTCCGGATATTGTTACATTGTTAAACAATATTAAATTCGGTTGTATCATATTTTAAATTTGCTTCCGCTGTGCATAATAATATTGTGTTATTTGACTATTACGTTGCCAACCACGTCACGATACTCCCCCACCGGGCCCACCGGTGACACGTGGAAATCGGGGTGTGATATTTACCTCAAAAACTGTTCACCTGTCCTGAGCATTGTGTTTCTTGCTTAAAAGGAAAGCAACATAAAAGCTCATTTAAGTCCATTGAAGAGTCCAAAACAACCAAGTGCTTGCAAATGCTGCACATGGATTTGTTTGGCCCAGTTAAAGTCATGAGTCTGAAAAAGAAAAAAATATTATTTGGTTATTGTAGATGACTTTTCTAGGTTTACAAGGACTTATTTCTTACATTCCAAAGATGAGACTGCAGGCATCCTGCAAGACTTTGTTAAACAGGTTGAAAAGCAGTTTGACTTGCCAGTAAAAGTCTTTAGGAGTGACAATGGCACAGAGTTCAGAAATAGGGTGTAGGTCCCGTGAGCCGTATGGATCGTAACAGAATCGTCGATCTAACCTAGAGTGCGGAATCCTCTAGATCAGATTTAACAGAAAACGTGTAGAAAACTGAAATCACTTTTAAACCCGATCTTTATTGATTATCTTCCAACGATTACAATCAATCAAGATCCTAATTCGTCCAAGCCTTTGTCTTTCACGAATTCTCTCCAAGAGTGATTAGATGATTAGAAGATCAACCTAAACCCTAATGCTAAGCTTTGTTTATATAGGGCAAAGCTTTGCACATGGGCTAGGTCTTGGGCTAGGCCCATTTCGCCTACCATCCCCCTATGTGGGTTTGGGTTTGGCCCAATCACTCTTAATTAACTATTACAAAGCTAAACCCGCTAACTGTTTATCGTTTTACTAATTACAAGATATCCAAAGACCAAATCTAAGCTGTTGTCACAAATATGCACCAACAAACTCCCCCTTGACAATAGCTCGCAAAGGTAACTTCAGTCTTCAGAATCTCACAGTCTTTTGGTCTTTGGATAGCTTCAGCTTTAACAGCTTCTGTCAGCAACAAACTCCCCCTAAGCTGATGCATCCAATCACCAAATCTTCAAAAACTTTAGCGTTAGAGTAAACTCCAGTTCAGCTTTTGTATAACACTCTTCAATTCTTCAACTTTGTCTGCAATGTAGAAAGGAGGGTCTACCATGCATCCAATCAAACTCTCATCTTTACAGCAACTTCTCAGCAACACAGCAACTATTCAGCAACACAGCAACTTCTCAGCAACACACTGCTGCAATCTGTATACTATAAAACAAACATCTCGAGAACCCATAAGAATTTTTCAACATAAGTTAAACAAATTATTATTATTCAAGAGATTAGTTAAACTGTAAAACAGATTAAGCACTTTCCAACTCAACACCAACACGCACAAATTTTAAATAAACACCCCATAACCTGCATCATTTCAAAATTTTGAACCCACTTACTAACACTGTCTCCCCCTATCGGTAACAATTCCTCCAAGAATAACAGTTTTCCGTACATTAAGAATTTTAACAGAAAAAGACACTATTTTTGTATTTTTGTATTTTCTAAAAGCAAATAAATACGGAAAGCAATAAACACTCTATTTTTGTGAGAATCACCGGTAAGAAGATCATATCAGCACAATCAAACTGTTTCACACTATTAGATAATTCTTTATTTAATTTTTTCATGAAAAGCAGTTCAAGACGATTACCAGTATGCTTGTCCACCTAAACAAATGCATGAACATTTCAAGTACCATTACCGTATGATACGTTAAGGTAATTTTATATCTGATATACTAGTGTGTCCCACTTCAGGATATACCCCCGCGATCAAGGTATGCACAAAGATTCATCGTAGTAGGTGAGTATACTGGTGTCATCCTTTAAGATATCCTGACAATGTCTAGATCTGCATATAATCTGTTTTATCATGTTTTGATTGCTTAACAATGAACACCCAAATAAATACTAATCAAATCCTGGAAATATAAACAACACACTCTATCATGCAAGTATCTTCCCTACCACATATTTCACAAGTCCAATCCAGATTTCTGAAATCTTAACTGGGAATAGGTTGAGAAGAGAACAGAATAGATCTTTAGCAGAGATGGTATAATATACAGATCAAATGAGTTTTTCTCAGTTTGATATAGGTTTCTTGGGTTTCATTTGGGCACTTGAGGGCCTCTTTCGGGTGTATTAGATCTATAGCGCGACAACGTACAGCTAGGTCAGCATGTATCTGGATGCAGCAGAAGCTGTCGTTGCCTAGCACCTCCAGGTCAGCATATATCTGGATGCAGCAGAGGAGGTACACGACTTTTTTCAGAGAAGATTTCAGAATCAGATCAAAATTGTGTGTATCGGGACAACATACAGACATTCAAATAGAAATGTGCTAATTCCAAGTGACTTTCTTTCCTGGGGTCATGTACAATTTTAGTTCTAAACAGAAGGACAACCAAGATATCCCCACATGAAATAACAGTATAAAGACCCAAAACTTCAGATTTTGGCAATCTATCAACGCAAGATTTAAGGTTATTAAACCATACACCACTGATGTGTTCCCCACTCATACTCAGTGCATTTATGTTTATATCACATTGGTAAGTTGATTATTTCATGCTTTTGCCTACTGGTATAACATATGATGAAGCTACTATCACACTTAAGCATTTTAACTCAATTCGAGTGTGACAGTCTAACTTGCTGATGTACTATCATTTCTTCTTTTTCACACAGTGAAAACTCATTTTTGATTTTCTATTTTTTTAAGTTTTTGATTTTTCAATGTTTTTGTATTTTTGATTTTTAAGAAAAACAGTAAACTATTTACAAAATTCTTATGAAAAACCAGTTATTCAGGATTCCTCATCCCGTTGAGTTCGACTAAGTGTTCAAAGCGAGCTCGATCAAAGGCTTTAGTGTAAAGATCAGCAAGGTTATCTTCTGTGTCGACTCGATGTAATTCAATTAGTCGTTTTTCAGCACAATCCCGTATAAAATGATGACGTATGTCAATATGTTTAGTTCTACTGTGCTTTACGGGATTGTTTGTGATTGAAATAGTGGCATTATTATCTATCAAAATAGGAGTACGAGTGAAATCCAAACCGTAATCGCGCATCTGCTGTTGAATCCAGAGGACCTGAGAGCAACAGCTACCCGCAGCAATATATTCAGCTTCACACGTAGATGTAGACACACAGGATTGCTTCTTGCATTGCCAAGACACGATCCTGCCTCCCAAGAACTGACAACCACCTGTTGTTGACTTTCTGTTTGATTTGCATCCTCCAAAGTCTGAATCAGTGTAAGCAACGAACCTCAAATCACTATCAGCTGGATACCACAACCCAAGTTTAGGTTTCCCCTTCAAGTAACGAAGAATACGTTTCACTGCTTTCATGTGTGACTCTTTCGGATTCGCTTGATATCTGGCACACAAGCATACGGCAAACATTATGTCAGGTCTTGAAGCAGTCAAGTACATTAGAGAACCAATCATCGCCCTGTATTGAGTAGGATCAACATCTTCAGTGCTTTCATGATCTGGGCCAAGATTGTGATTTTCGCAAATGGGTGTGTTGAAAGTAGAGCAATCATTCATTTTGAATCGATCCAAAATGTCATACACATACTTCGTTTGATGAATAAACATCCCATCCTCCTTCTGTTCAACTTGTAATCCCAGAAAATAGGACAGCTCACCCATAGCGCTCATTTCAAACTTGCTCTTCATCACCTGTTCAAACTCTTTACACATGTTCACATCAGATGACCCAAAGATGATGTCATCCACGTATATCTGTACCAACAGAAAATCTTCCTTTTTCCTCTTTATGAACAGTGTACTGTCTATCTGACCCCTTTCAAAACCATTCTTGAGCAGATGTGTAGACAGTGTCTCGTACCACGCCCTGGGAGCTTGATGTAACCCATACAAAGCCTTATCAAGTTTGTAAACTCGATCTGGATAGTCTGGATCAACAAACCCATCTGGTTGTGAGACATACACCACTTCTTGGACTTTCCCGTAAAGAAATGCACTCTTCACGTCTAGTTGGTAAACTTTAAAGCCCTTGAATGAAGCAAAAGCTAGAAACAAACGAATTGCCTCCAACCTTGCCACTGGTGCAAACACTTCATTGTAATCTATCCCTTCTTGCTGATTGAACCCTTTGACAACCAACCGAGCCTTATTGCGCGTGACAATTCCTCTTTCATCTTTCTTGCACCTAAATACCCATTTAGTGCCAATCTCTCTTTCACCTTTAGGAAGGTCCACTAACTCCCAAACCTTCAACTTCGCAAACTGGGCCAATTCTTCTTGCATAGCTTCAACCCATGAATTGTCTTTAAGAGCCATATGAATGTTCTTCGGCTCCTCTTGGGAAATAAAGCAACTGTACAAGCATTCATTCACTATCCCAGTCTTCTCAATCGAAACAAATAACCCAGAATTTGCTGCTATGCTTCTTCTCGTCTGAACACCTGCAGTAGGATCTCCCAGTATCATATCAACCGGATGATCTCTATTTGCTCGTGTAGTAGCAACTGCATCGACTTCTAGATTATCACCCAGGTTTGATCCAACCTCCCCCTGAATATTCTGATTTGCAAACGGATTAACAAACTCCTCCCCCTGAATGGGTTCAGAGTAACTATCGCTTGAATCAGGATTAGCAGCACCTTGAGAAGTTTCCGGAGCATCTGACATATCAACATTCGATCTAGGCATAAACTCGCCTTCATCGTCTTCACCAATCACTGTTTGAATGAGCTGAGATTCATCTGCATCAGAAACCTCAGGAATATTAAATGATTTAAACACACTTTCATAATCATATAATATAGCAGGACCACTCGTTGATTGTTGAGGTTTGTAGGAAGTAATTTCCACATTAAAAACAACCTCAATTTTACCAGTTTTGAGATTAAAAACCCTTTTATTCGGTGTGCCAGGCACGTAACCTAGAAAGTAGCCTTCGTCGGCCACCTCACCGAATTTTTGTTTATCTTTGTTTCACACAATGGTGCAGGGTAATCCAAATGGTTCAAAGCCTGTTAAGTTTGGTTTTTCGTTAAACATAAGTTCATGACAAGTTTTGTTAAAACGTTTAACGGTTAAAACTTTGTTTAGGACGTAGCAAGCTGTATTCACAGCTTCTCCCCAGAAAAGAACTGGTAGCTTTGAATCTGAAAGCATAGTCCTAGCGGCTTCAATCAACGTCCTGTTTTTCCTCTCAGCGAATCCATTCTGTTGAGGAGTATAAGGAGCAGAATATTGATGTTCTATTCCCTTTCGAAGACAGTAGAGATCCAGAACCCGATTCTTGAACTCCGTGCCATTATCACTCCTTATCCTCTTAATCCTTGCATCATGGACGTTTTCCAATTTCGTAAAAAGATCTATCAGCATCTCCGCTGTCTCATCTTTTGTACCTAAAAAGAAAACCCATGAATAACGTGAGTAATCGTCAGTGACAACCAGACAGTAGTACTTTCCACCTATGCTCCTCACGTTCACTGGACCGAATAAATCCATGTGAAGTAATTCATAAGGGGCATTAATGGAATTTACTGTTTTAGACTTATGAGGTTTCTTGTGTTGTTTTCCCTTTTGACATGGAAGACATTTATCTTCCACTTGAAACCTCAGCAATGGAACCCCTTTCACTAGCTCATTCTTTATGATATAATTCATTTTGCGGTAGTGAATATGAGCCATGCGTTTGTGCCACGACATAGATTCAGCTTCAGATGCTTTTGACAGCAAAAACAGCCACCGCTGCAGTCGGATCCTTGGCACCCATGTCCATGACATAAGTATCATTTTTCCTTGGTGCACGCATTACTATCCAATCGTCCGGAATGACCAAACCCGGTTTCAACACCAATGCCTCAGTTTTGGTAAAATGGACCGAGTGACCCTTGTCGCAGACTTGTGACACGCTCATTAGATTGTGTTTAAGCTGCTCAACATAGTTCACTTTGTCCAAAGTGATCTTCCCATTCGTCACTTTTCCTCGTCCAGTAATCCTACCACCTTTAGCACCAGCAAAATTAACATGTCCACCATCATATTCTTCAAATTCAGAAAACAACCTCGCATCCCCCGTCATGTGCCTGGAGCAGCCACTATCAACATACCATAAGTTGATAATCCTCCTTAGCAGCTCCTGCACACACCAACCAAAAGATTAGTTAGATTGGGGGACCCAAGCCTTAATGGTCTTGGGTCTTCCAGATTCATCAACTACAGGAACATCCATCCAGTATCCATCACTCCTAGCTGGAGTCTTGGATCTTGGGCCTGTTGATGGAAATGGGGCATGATTTCCATAAGGTCTCTGGTCCTGAGGGTACCTATTTGTGTTTGGACTATGTGACCTTTGAAAATTTTGATTTTGATTCCAAGAACCTTGATTGTAATTTCTAAAGCCATTGTTATAAAAAGTTCGACCACCATTATTTTGGTATCGATTTTGATATTGACCTTGACTTCTGAAATTATTTGAGTTTTGATTTTTCATTCTTGGTGAGTTACTTCTAGGTCTTTCATATCTGCCTGATGTAGATTCAGGCTGAAATCTTGGTTGATTTCTTTGAAAACGAGGAACTTGTGGAGTTCCTTTTTCAGCCTTATCTACACCACCAGCAACACCCGGTTGTTGCTTTGGAGCAGATTTCTTTGGAGAATTTGAGACTTTCTCCTCATTATCACCTTGCTTCTCAGGTGATTTCCCTCTTTGTTTCTCACTAACTTGTGCTTCAACCTTTTTGTTAGGATAGCAGCTTGCTACATGTCCCTTTGTGTGACATTTGAAGCACGATCTCTTTTTCGAAGACTTCTCAGCTGAAGCCTTTGAACTAGATTCTGGTGTTGATGATGATGCCTTAGAAGGATTTGGTTCAGTTTGCTTAGTTTCAAGATTTTCTATGTTCTTATTTTTTGCAAACTTTAAATTCGATTCGTTTTCAATAACAGCTGTTTCGTTTTTCATGTCACTTCCTTGAACAAAATTAACCTTTTTAACAAAAGTTGGATTTTTATTCGTAGGATTTGAGTTTTTCTTTTTCAAAACAGGTTTGCTGTTATTTTCCTTCTTAGCATCATTATCTTCAGACACATCACCTTGACTAGATGTGAAACTACTTGGTGATGTTGACAGGAAGTCTGTGAACTCATCTTCATCAGGTAAGAAAGAATAGTCATGACTAAGAGGAGGTGGGACTTCATTGAAGCCCTTGAATCCCACACTGGTCTTGTCATTACTCTTCTTTAACCCACCCATCATGTGTTTCATAACAAAAGTAGAATCCCTGAATTGACCTAATTTCTTTTCAAGTTCAACAATTTTGAGTTGTGCATCTGACAACTCTTTGCATTTTTCAGAAATCTCTTTTGTTTTCTCAGCCATCATGTCATGAGCTAAGTCTATGACTTGAAGTTTTTCGTTTAGTTTGCTGGTTAAAACTTCAATTTCAGCCTCATACCCTTTTATCTTTTTCAAATATGATGACTCGTTTCTTTTAGCAAAGAAATTTGATTCTTTTACGTTAGATATTTCGCTCACTAGACTTTTGTTTTGAGTTGACAACCTGTCAACTTCACCCTGTAATTCACGACACTTTAAACACACAGAAGTAGCAGAGTTACTTACCTCTCCTGTCGATTTGTCTGAGTTAGCCATAAGAGCAGCAAGTTGAGCTTCCATTCTTTTGATGATCTCATCTTTAGCTTCGTCTTCCCTTTCATGCTCAGACTTTGGCTTTTCATTTTCAGCATCAGTTGGCTGATCAGTCTTATCTCCTTCAGTATCATCCACTGCAGTTTCACCATCATCAACTGGCACAATTTCTGCCATGAAAGCTTGAGTGATATTCTCATCATTTTCCAAGTGAATACTCCAGTCGTATGAACCTTCTCGAGCAGTAGAGATCAATGCCCTTGAGTTAGAGTTGTTGGAAGCATTCCTGTTGTTTGAATTCTGACTCGATGTCTCTTGCTTTTGTTTTTGACATTCTCTAGCGAAATGTCCATAACTTTGACAGTTAAAGCACCTAACTTTGGTCTTGTCAAAACCAACAGTTTTCCCCACAAACTTCCTTCCAGTTCTGTTCATGAACCTCTTCACACGTCTGGTAATCATGGCCATTTGCCATTGCAAATCCATATCTTCAAGATCATCAGGGTCAATCTGATCGTAATCTTCATCTAAAACGGCAGGATCAGATATCTTCCCCTGAATGTAGTTTTCATAAGAAGCAACAAACGAAGCAAGTAGAGCAAGATGTTCTTCAGCAGACTTCACACTCATTGGCATCGACTTTGAACTACTACTTTGCTTAGCAATTGATGTTCTCTTAGCTCCAGTTGATCCTCCCGATGCAGCCACAAAACACACATCACCATCCTCATTCACTATGACCTGCTCATTTTCACGCGAGAGAAAAGCAGTGGCAGAGTCGCTAGAAGCATCGTGAGATGAAGAAGATGTAAGCCCATTGTAAATCCCTGGATCTTGAACCTGATCATATCCAGTGTCCTTCTTCTTCATACTGAGCTCATAAGCTCTTAGCTTTCCAACTACTTCTTCCAGCTCTTTTGTGTCATAATCAGCTTCTCCCTTTATCATGAGGGTGTAAATATCCCATTTAGCAGGTAGAGCATCAAGCAGCTTGTCATTTTTCTCTATGTCAGTATAGCAATCTATATCATAATTGTCCAATTCCGACATCAGATGGTAGTACCGAGTGATGACGTCCTCAAGTGACTCATTTTTCATGTACTTGAACACAGCAAACTGCTTCTTCAATAGATCAACTTTGTTCTTCTTTACATCAGGATTTCCCTCATATCTCTTCTCTAGTGCATCCCACATTTCCTTTGAAGTAGTGTACTTCTTAAAGGTATGTTTGATGCCATCAGGTAAAGACATTTTAATGGCAGCCAAGGCTCTCTTTTCAGCCTCATACATTTTCTTTTGTTCGGCATCCATATCAACATAAGCAGTTATACGTTGTCTTCCCTCAAACTCATGAGTTGGGTTCACATACCCATCATCTATACATATCCACATACGAGTGTCCTGGTACTCAACAAAGGATTGAAACCTATCCTTCCATGTCAAGTAGTTCTCCACCTTCATCATCTTAGGTGGTTTGTTCGTTGTGCCTACCTCATGTTCCATCCTTAAGAGTTCGTTCAACTTAGACATGTTCGACATTTTAACTTAAGCAGACTGGTAAAACCGTACAATTTTAGTCCGAAATCTGTTTTTACCAAGTTATACCGTTAGATTCGTCTCGAGATTACGATTCCAATGATATATAATGTCGAAAACCGTTTTCGGGATTTTCCAGAGTCCTTTTTTTTTAAGGATCCCAACGGTGCAAACGGTTTCCTGTGACGAGTTACGGATAATTTTCTAAACGCGAAACAATGAAATTTTTCTTACGCGAGCCAAGAAAAATTCCACCCTTTCCGAAATGGTTAGAAAAGGTCCGAAATGGTTAATGGTTATCCGTAATGGTCCGAAATGGTTATGTTTATCCGAAATGGTCAGTGTTGATCCGGAATGACCACCTTCCGGTCCGAAATGCACTAGTCTGATCCGAAATGATACTCTCTGGTCCGAAATCAAACACCTTCTGATCCGAAATCAACTAAATGATCCGGAATGCAAGCTTATCTAGTCCGAAATTGAGTCAATCTGATCCGGAATCAACTGTTTGATCCGAAATGCTATCTGAAATGCAAGTTTTGTATCCGGAATGATGCTGATTAGTCCGAAATACAGGTCTGATGATCCGTAATGCTTGTTTCTGGTCCGAAATGGTTGCTGTTTAATCCGAAATGACTGATTTCCTGTCCGAAATCAATCCGTAATGCAATATTCCTATCCGAAATCCTTGAATTTTGTCCGAAATCAGCAGCAAACCCTAGAACAGCCTTCAAAAACACGTCCAAAACTTCGATTTTCTGCAGAAACGATTCTGAACCAAGCCAATCGAGAGCAAAACGCTCTGATACCAATTGTAGGTCCCGTGAGCCGTATGGATCGTAACAGAATCGTCGATCTAACCTAGAGTGCGGAATCCTCTAGATCAGATTTAACAGAAAACGTGTAGAAAACTGAAATCACTTTTAAACCCGATCTTTATTGATTATCTTCCAACGATTACAATCAATCAAGATCCTAATTCGTCCAAGCCTTTGTCTTTCACGAATTCTCTCCAAGAGTGATTAGATGATTGGAAGATCAACCTAAACCCTAATGCTAAGCTTTGTTTATATAGGGCAAAGCTTTGCACATGGGCTAGGTCTTGGGCTAGGCCCATTTCGCCTACCATCCCCCTATGTGGGTTTGGGTTTGGCCCAATCACTCTTAATTAACTATTACAAAGCTAAACTCGCTAACTGTTTATCGTTTTATTAATTACAAGATATCCAAAGACCAAATCTAAGCTGTTGTCACAAATATGCACCAACATAGGGAGTTGGATGAGTTTTGCATGTCAAAAGGAATTGTAAGGCAGTACAGCATTCCAAGGACACCAGAACAAAATGGGGTTGTTGAAAGAAAGAACAGTACATTGATTGAGGCTGCCAGAACCATGCTTGCAGATTCAGGTTTGCCATTAACTTTTTGGGCAGAGGCAGTAAACACTGCTTGCTATGTCCAAAACAGAGTTTTAATCAACCCCAGGTATCAAAAGACTGCCTATGAACTGCTGTATAAAATCAAACCACTGATCTCTTACTTTAAAGTATTTGGCTGCCCATGCTTTATTTTGAACTTAAAAGACTCAATTTCAAAATTTGCAGCCAAAGTAGACAGTGGATATCATTTGGGATACTCAACCACTGCTAAGGCCTCCAAAGTGTTTAACACAAGGACCAAAACAGTGGAAGCGACTTTGAATGTAAAGTTCAATGAACTTTCTTCAATGAAAATCCTTGTAAATCCTGCAGAATTGTTTGATCTTGATAAATTTACTTTTGAAAATGTTGCTGTCAAGACTAACAGTGCAGGTTCATCAGAAATTCCTCCATCAGACAATGGGTATGAAGTGATTCTTCCACAACAAACCTTCAAATCCATTGCCAGAGCAGCAGATGTTCAACACAGCTGTCAAAGCTCAACCACGGCTACCTCAACAGTTGTTGACCAAAGTAGCCCTTTAACCCCTTCTTCCACATCATCAAACACTGTTGATAGTCCTCAAACAGTGGATAAAAGTCAACATGTTTTCACATCAATTCCACCTATTCCTCCACCTCCATTTGAAGCCACTGCTGGATCATCAAAGTCACCAGCAGTGGTTAGCTCAGATGATTCACATCTGCAGCCCTCACCATTAAATGTCATTGTTCCATACAAAGGAGATCTAATCTTCTTGAAGTCTCATCCACTTGACCAAATCATTGGCAACATCAATGAAGGGGTGCTCACAAGAAGTCAATCCCAAAACATTTGTCTTTTTGCTGTTTTTCTTTCTCTCCATCAGCCAGTCAAGTACCAAGAGGCACTAAAAGACAATAGCTTGGTAGAGGCCATGCAAGAGGAGCTCCAACAGTTTAGAAGACAACAAGTATGTGAGCTTGTACCACTGCCAGAGAATGTAAGTCCTATTGGCACAAAGTGGGTCTTCAAAAATAAAACTGATGAAAGGGGTATTGTTGTCAAGAATAAAGCAAGGCTTGTGGTTCAAGGTTTCAGACAGGAAGAGGGCATTGATTATGATGAAACTTTTGCCCCTGTAGCAAGATTAGAAGCTATCAGACTGTTCCTGGCCTTTGCTGTCAACCACAACATAAAGGTGTATCAAATGGATATCAAATGTGCATTCCTCTATGGTAAGATTCAAGAAGAGGTATATGTTTGTCAACCTCCTGGTTTTGAGGATCCATTTTATCCAGATCATGTCTACAAGCTAAACAAAGCTTTGTATGGCCTGAAACAAGCACCAAGAGCCTGGTATGAAACTCTTTCCACCTTTCTACTCTCCATTGGTTTCACAAGAGGTAAAATAGACAAAACACTATTTTTAAAATGGAGAGGGAAATATTTGATGATTGCCAGATTTATGTGGATGACATCATTTTTGGAAGCACATGTACTAAAATGTGTGAAGAGTTCAGACAACTCATGACAGCTGAGTTTGAGATGAGCGCAATGGGTGAACTCCAGTGCTTTCTTGGTCTTCAAGTAAGGCAACTGCAAAATGGTACTTTCATCCATCAAGGAAATTATGCCAAAGAACTTTTAAAGAAATTTGAGATGGATGATTGTAAGCCATGTAGTACACCCATTGCAACCACAAAAATAGTCATGTCTGATGAAAAGGATGATTTGGTTGATCAAACTCTTTATAGAAGCATGATTGGGTCTTTATTGTACCTAACTGCATCCAAGCCAGACATTATGTTTGCAACATGTGTTTGTGCAAGATCCCAATCAGCCCCTAGAAAGTCAAACCTTATTGCTGTAAAAAGGATATTTAGATACCTAAAAGGTGCTCCCACACTTGGTATCTGGTATCCAGCTGATGGAAATATCAAGCTTTCAGGTTTCTCAGATAGTGACTTTGCTGGATGCAACACAACAAGGAAGTCCACTTCAGGAGGGTGCCAATTCCTAGGCAGTTGCTTAGTGTCTTGGCAAAGCAAACTGCAAGCAGCTGTTTCAACATCCTGAGGCAGAATACATTGCTGCTGCAAGCTGCACAGCCCAACTGTTATGGCTTCAAAATCAATTGCTGGATTTTGGTATCACTGCCCTAAAGACACCTCTCATGTTGGTTAGTCAGGCAGCAGAAAATATCATCAAAAATCCAGTCTCGCATTCAACCACCAAGCACATTGACATCAGACATCACTTTGTGAGGGATTGCTATGAAAAAGGTTTGATTTCTCTGCATCATGTTCATACCAAGGATCAGCTGGCAGATGTGCTAACAAAAGCATTAGACACATCTACCTTTGAAAGCTTGATTTCTAGGATTGGAATGCTTAACATGGAATAACAGGCAAAATCCTGTTGTTTTATGAATAAAAAGCATTAAAATGTTTTCAAAAAATCAAAAACCCATCCTTAAAAATAGCTAAAAATGAAAATTTTCATTAATCCTTAAAAGTCTGCCATAACCATTGTTTTTGGTTCAAACATCTGTTTTGTTAAGTGTTGTCCGCTGCTGAAAGTCAACCCCTGTTCTCTCATTTCCTTGGTAATCACTATTGATCAAACATCAGTGTTTTCACCCATTGATAGGCTATCCACTGATAGTCTTAAAGTCACCCACTGTTCTCATTATAACCGTTGCAACCACTGACATTGCTCCATCAGTGGTTTCCATAAACAACTGTCTTCCATTACTCATCAGGGGTTGACATGTGGACAGTACATAGCGGTCAGATCTTTTGTAACCGCTGCCACGTCAGCATTCACCTTTTCACTTTATAAAACCCTGATCAAAACCCCAAACAGGGTTTTCACTGTCGAATCGAATTCAAAATTCCTTTCTCAAAGCAGTTACCATCCATTCCTCTCAAATCCTTCATCATCTTCTTCCTCTCGCAATCACACTCAAATCACCATGGCTCTCCCATTCAAAGCACCTCACAATTACTTGGGTCTTCTTACAAAACCAAGTCATACCACCACTTTCGACTCCGTCATTGACTCTCTTTCGTCCTAAAAGTACAAAACTTTGTTGACTTATGATGCTACAGTTTACCTGGCTACCCAGCAAGAATTTTGGAAAAATGCTAAACTTGAAACTAAGGATAAAAAGCCCTTAGCCATTAATTCTTCGATAAAAGGGAGTTCCAGTTACAATAACACCTCAAACCATTTCAGAGGTCTTTGAACTCGATGATCTTCAAGGTAAAACTTCTTTCCCTAAAACAGAGTATCAAACATATTTTCTTGAGAGGGGGTATGAAGAGGAAATGAAAAAGGACACCTTACAAAAAGGCAGTGTTCCTCCTGCAACAAGGTTTTTATTTCATACCCTCCTAATGTGTGTTTCAAACAAAACCACTGCTTTCAATGAAATACCATTGAAGATCCAATACCTGGGTTATACTATACTGAATGAGGAAAACTTTAACTACTCCCAGGATATTTTCAATGATCTGGTAAAAAATGTTAATAAAAAATCATTTTTACTATTTCCAAGGTTCTTAAGTTACTATTTTCAAAAGAAATTTTCAAAGGATGATGCTCGTGTGCTTATCCAAGGAGAACCTTGTCAAATAAACAGCCTAACCTCTGAAACTTTTACAAGGCTATCAAAACCTTCTTCCAAAACACAAGCAGAGGTTCCTGAGCAGACTTTAGCAGCAACCACTGCTCCTCAGGCACCTGCTGTTGAGCCCACTACCCAAGGTGATCACAACAGCAAAACAACTGCTGTGAAACCCACACCTAAAACCACCAAAAGACCAAAACAGAAAAAATCACAAAAGCCCCCCAAACCCACTCAAAAGGTAACTCTGGAAGATGAAATCCCAGAGATTATACCAGTGACAACACAAAAGTCACCAATAACCACTACTGCTACTTCCTCACAGCAGATGGTCGAAAGATCTCAACCTGAGCCTCAAACTCCTCCTGTTTCTTCTAAAAAAGAACAAGTTGTAAGCCAAGGGACACCACAATATGAAACATATGATTCAATTGAATCTATGTTCAATAGCCCAGCTCCCGGGGAAAATTCTCTTTCTACCCCTATCCCCACTTCACAAATTCCACCATCAATAATACCTCTATTGGATGTTGTTGATATTGCCCAGAAACAAATCAGTTCTTCTCAATCACTTATTACTGAGAATATGCCATAACAAGTGAGTGAGTCTGGTGTTTCTATCACTGCTAACCCACCAATAGCTAAGGAGGTTACACTGCAGGAATTACAAGTAATTCCTGTCAGTAGTTCAAGTGGAGCAGCTACTACAAGTGTTGAACCCACTGGTTTACACTTGGGCAGTAGTTTCATCAGTCAGACTCCCTTGAAGGCAATTTCTTCTTTGGGAATTAGGGTATTTCCAGTATTCACTGGTTCAATAAAACATTGTTTAACCCTCCTGAAGGAAGAAGTCCCCAGTACCAAGACCAAGGGGCATCATTGGATGACTTTTGGGAAAATTTCCCTAAGTCAACCATTGATACAACCACCACTGGTGGGAAATCAGATGATCCCATTAACTTGGGTGATGGTTTAAAATACCAAGAATTGACGGAGATGGTAGATAAGCTAGATACATCTGTTGCGGAAATCAAAGATATGCTGCAACAGTTGTTAAAAGCTCAAAAAGCTACACTAACTGCTGCAACCTCTGCTTCATCTACAACAACTGCTATATCCCCTGATGAGTTCTGGAATCTATTTCAACCTCTGCTTCACAAACAAAGAGAATATGCTGATCAGCAACATGAAATTCAAGTTCAAAAGATCAGAAATTTAATGGAAGCAAGGTTCAAGGATACACAAGCAGGCATTAAGGCAATAAAGGCCCATTTGTTACAAACCACTGGCTCTGCTCCTCCTACAATAGTTTTTGTAGATAATCCTCCACCAAATGATGCCAAAAAGGGGGAGAAAATGAAGCAGTTAAAGAAAAGGGGATATGAAGATGGTATGCACATTGTACCATATAATTCTAGTATGCTTGCAGATCTCCCTAGGCCAGATGTTTCCAAAAAGGTTGATGAAACCTTAAATGCTTTTGCTGATGAAGAAGCAAGGATGAAAAAGGATATGGAGGCAAAGGGTAAATCAAGGTTTGAGGAAGAGAAGAAAGTTTTTATGGAAATGGAAGAACAGGGTAGTTCGGAGCCCAAGGATGAAGAAAGTCCTAAGCCCAAAAGAAAATAGCCCACTAGAAAAGTGAGGCAACCCAAATCCACACCTTCCAGACTCACAAAGCACACTCCCCAAACTCCTAAAAGCTCTACTTATCAACCTTCCAAACCAACAGATGTTACCCAAACAACTGCCACCACTACCACTTCAACACACACTCAATCCACTGCCTTACCTAGAATCACATCACCACCAAAAACATCCTCATTACCACTAACACCTCCTGCCAAAAAGCAGAAGACAATGGTTGATACTTCAACTATTGTAATGATAACAATGGTTGAAACACCAGTTGCTTCAACAACTGTTAGTCAGCAACCTACCACCCAAATCACCACTCAACCCACCAAAACTCCACCAACCTCTCCTAAACCCAAAAGGAGAAGGATAATATTGGAAGATGACTCTTCACCACCTCCAACTTCTTCATAAGCACTGCCCCTTGTCACCATTCCAAACCCTCTTCCACTCTCTTCAGCACAAGCCTTTAATCCAAACACTGCCATTACTCCTGCAGGAGTCCAATATCCACTAGACCTTCCAGCAGTTAGAGAGGAAATTAAATCCTTCTACTCTGAAGATGACCTTGCTAAAAGGAGTTTGCCATCTCTTCAAGGATATCCTAGGCCTAATAACATAGAAGAATATTTGAAGTTAAAGGCTCAACAAGCAGAGGATATCTCTAAAAGAAATTCACAGGGAAAGTCTGACAAAGAGATTCAAAGATACTATCAATACCTGCTCACCCAAGTCAGTACTTTGGAGAGGTTTTCAAAAGATCTTTGTCAGAAATTATCAGAAAGAGATGATGAAAGCCTGAGAAAAGATTACATTGAACACATTATGGCATTCAAGAGATATAAGGCAGAAAAAGCTCAATATAAAGAATGGACCATTCGTGAGCTTAAAGAGGAGTTAGAAAGAGTGCAAAAAATGAACATTGACAAAGTAAAACACACTCCTCCTGTTTGGTCAAAGTACAAGAAAAATGTACCTGATAAAGTTTTAAAGCTGAAAAGAATGAAAGAGGAACTTATTGCTGCTAATTATGGTCCAAGGAACTAGGTGACAAGGTGGAAAGAAGAAAAAGTGTTGGCCACATATAAAAGCTTGGAAGAGTTGAGAAAAAGAGATCCCACTGCCCCTCAAAAGCCAAATTATCCAGAAGCAGTGGTTCCAGCAAGACAACCAAAAATGCCTATCAGAAGATCCACTGCTCCACCTGCTGCCATCCTTTATCAAAGAAGGAAACAAAATCAGATGGATGCAGAAACAAAAGAAGATTTAGCACAAGGGGATTACATTATAAAAATGGTCCTTCAACAGATGATAGCAGAAAATCCTGAATTGGCTAAAGCTGCAAACACTACTCAACCAGTCATCACCAGGCCACAATCTCCAAACTCATTTGCAATAAAAACTCTCCCAAGAAACCCACTAGATTCAAAAATACTAAAGTGGAAATCTGACAAACAGACCCACGTATTGACTTTGCTCAAATCCAGTGGTGAGGTGAAGAACATATCAAGGGAACAAGCACTGGGCCTGGGTGTTGAAGATCTGCAAGATCTCCTTGATCTTACACTGTGCAGGGATGAGGATGACACAGATCCCTTGAACTTTGAATTACAATTCAAAGGGCAAGTCAGGGAACTGTTGATGAGGCAATAAAGATCCATAATAATGAAGGGTTTTGGCATCATCTGTTCCAGGGGGGAGATTGTTGGGATTGAACCCTACAGAGGAACAGTTGATTAAAGCCAAAACTGGATCAGATCAGTGGATTTAGAATAAGCAGATGTTTGTATTTAATCTTTCCCCTTGGAAGTGGCCCTAACAACTGATGACCTCTATCTACTGTCCGTATACAATAACTGCTAATCACTCAACATCTGATGAAGTCCTAAAGACTGTTGAAGGCAAGCACTGATGCTCAATCTACTGTCATGTTTCAAGTACTGCTGATGAAGACAAAGCACTGCTAGGAGTATAACAGTGGAATGGGAAGCAGCAGTTTAGTCTATCTTTTGTTTGTATTGTAATCAGTAGTTTGTAATAACAGTAGTTGTATTAGATCAGTAGTTACAGGTTGTTAGGAGGTTAGATGTCACTTTCATGGTGACTTCAGCAAAGATTCCACAGTGGTTTGCTTCGTACTATAAATAGAACAGTACCCTGTACTGTTCTATTAGCTCTTTCATCCCTTGTCATTCTGTACGAACAAACTAGTGTGAGCTCAGGCTGAGGGGGAGATTGTAATACATGCATGCATTTGTAATTGAAGATTGAAATAAATTTAATCATTCGGTTCAAAGTTAAACATGTGTGTTGAAAGCAATTCTTCTGTTTGATTGTGTGTGAAAGTTTGTTTCCATTTTAATTCCGCTGCAATTACTTGTTCCTCTTCATAAATCTCAAATAAAAACACAATCATAAGAAACTCAGATCCTAACATCAATTGAAGTGTAATTGTCAATATTAAATTGTCGAACAGATATAAGGTTTTTGACAATGTTGGGATTAAAAAGGATGTTTTTAAGATGTAAAGGTTTTGAGGCAAAGTTCTGGGTTGAGTGACCCGAGCCCATAACTGGAAGCTTATTGCCATTACCAACAATTATTGACGCTATTGGTGTAAACATAGAAACGTGTCAATATTATTTTTATTTAATGAAACATGAGAAGATGCACATGTGTCGAAGTTCCACTGGTCATTGCTTTCACCGGAGTCCACGGAGAGTGCATGAACCGCTTTAGGTAGTTGAGTTGGTTCGAGAAGGTCTACATCGACAAGGTTAGCTTGAGCCGACCGACGGTTGCCACGATTAGTTGGTGACTGAGATGAAGCCTGAGGGTGCCACGGTTGGGGCCAGTTTTGAGTGGGGTACGGGCAAGGCGGAGGAGTCCAGTAAGGGGGTGCCCAAAAGGGTGGGTAGTAGGGTGACTGTTGAGGGTAGTTTGGGTATGGGTGTTGGGTATGTGGGCTACGGTTAGGGTGATTGTTTAGGCTGCGATTGTTATTGGATCGGTATGGACGATTATTGGGCCTGTTGTTGTATTAGCGACCTGGACGGTGGGCTGTGGGAGGGTTGTTTGGGCTGTTGTGGTGTGGTGGTGAGTGGTTGTTGGCAGGGGTGTTGAGGTTTGAGTTTGGAGGTGGATGTGGGGATGGTATGGCAGCCGCAATGGCCGGGTTTTTGGTGACGGTGTCTCGGGTTTTAAGACTGCCAGCCTCAGAGAGGAGCTGGTCGATGGCATCTTCCCATGATGGCAGGGAGTTGTTTAGTATGGAGGCAATGGTGTCGAATTCCGACGGAAGACCTTTAACGATATGGAGCACACGATGTTGGTCGTTCATCGGAAAATCAAGGGCATGAAGTTGGTCGGTTAGGTCGCGAACTTTTTGACAATACTCATCATGTCACCCCTACCTAAATCTCATCTCACCGCACTCTCTGACCCAAACTGGAAGGTTGCCATGGCCAATGAATATGAAGCTCTATTGGCCAACAACACATGGGAACTTGTCCCTCGACCGCCCGATGCTCTGGTCATTCGATGCATGTGGCTCTTCAAGCATAAGTTCCATGCCGATGCTTCCTTAGAACGACACAAGGCTCAGTTGGTTGTAAATGGAAAAAGCCAAACCGTGGGTGTTGACTACGACGAGACATTTAGTCCGGTGGTCAAACCCACCATTATTCGCACCGTTCTCAGCCTTGCTGTTTCGCGCGGTTGGTCGACCCACCAACTTGATGTCAAAAACGTGTTCTTACACGGGCACCTAAAAGAGACTGTCTACATGTTTCAACCGCCCGGTTTCACCTCTTCCAAATATCCCAAATATGTCTGCAAACTTAAGAAATCTTTATACGGTCTAAAACAAGCCCCCAGGGCCTGGTATCAACGTTTTGCAGGTTACTTACTTCGCTGTGGATTCAAGAGAAGTGTTTACGATACATCAATTTTTATTTACCATCAGCGGAACCTGATAGCTTATCTACTTTTATACGTTGATGACATCATTTTGACTGCCTCCAGTAATGACCTGCTGCAACGCATCATTAAGTCCCTCACTGCTGAATTTAAGATGACTGATCTAGGGACTCTACATCATTTTTTGGGTATTGCAGTCACCAAACACGCGAACGGGTTATTCTTTTCTCAGTCCACGTATCCAGCCGATATTTTGTTCCGTGCAAACATGTCAACCTGCAAACCGGCTACCACTCCTGTCGAAGCCGGATCTAAACTTAGTGCCGACAGTGGTTCTCCCTTTTCTGATTGTTCTTTATATCGCAGCCTGGCCGGAGCTCTTCAGTATCTCACTATCACCTGACCCGACATTGCTTATGCTGTTCAGCAGGTCTGTTTATTCATGCATGCTCCTCGGGAACCACACTTCCAGTTTCTGAAATGGATCCTTCGCTACATTAAGGGCACCCTTGACCATGGTTTATTACTTTCACCATCCTCATCCACTGACTTGACAGTCTACTCAGATTCTGATTGGGGCGGGTGCCCCGACTCCAGACGGTCCACATCCGGCTATTGCGTCTTCTTGGGATCTAACTTGATTTCCTGGTCTTCTAAACGACAGACTACTATCTCCAGGTCAAGTGAAGAAGCTGAATACCGTGGCGTGGCAACCACAGTTGCTAAACTTAACTGGGTTCGCAACCTGTTACTTGAATTATCGGTCCCTGTTCGCCACGCGTCCATTATATACTGTGATAACATCTCGGCAGTTTACCTCTCCGATAATCCAGTTCAGCATCAACGGACTAAACACATCGAACTGGACATTCACTTTGTCCGCGAAAAGGTACGTCTTGGCGCTGTCAAAGTTCTTCACGCCCCTGCCGACTACCAATATGCAGACATCTTCACGAAAGGATTACCGAAGCATCTTTTTCAACGTTTTCGATCCAGTTTATGCCTTCGGCTTCCTCCGGCTCAAACTGCGGGGGCGTGTTAACCGATAATTGTGCTCTACAATTATTGGTTTGTTATTTTGTAAATCAACGTATTTATTTGTATTATTTGTATTTCATTGTTTCCGTAATCATCTCATTTCCTTGTAACTATTTATGTTTGTTTTGAGTAATGAGAAATCCAAGGGATTACACAGCTTTACAATAATTACCCTCCTCAAGTCGATTCTAAACTCCTTGTTGACTTACTATTTCCCTTTTTTTTCATGTCCCCGCCTAAGTTTTTAAGTCCCTTGATCAGTTGAGGCATAGCTTCTTTTGGGGAGGTGATGAAGACCATGAAAGCATGAATTGGGTGGCTTGGTCAAAAGTGATTCTTCCTACTGAGTACGACGACATTGGCATTGGGTCGTTACAGATGCCAATTTAGCTATGTTAGCTAAGTGGTGGTGGATGTTCAAGACAGAGCATGGAGCTTTATGGTGGAGAGTGATTTGGGCCATACATGGTGGGTCAAGGTGGCACTTCATTCCTAGAAGACTTTCAAGCCCGGGCCCTTAGAAACATATTGTGGGAATTAGCGAGGTTTTGGGTAGTTTTGATGTGAACTTGGTGGGTCTTATTAGGGGTATCCCCGGGAATGGCCGGTCGATTTTTTTTGGCTTGATACGTGGGTGGCAGCCGACCTGTTGAACTCTCTTTATCCCAAACATTTTAGGCTGGATATGTTTAAAAGATGTATGGCGGGTGACCGCGTGGAGATGCATTCAGGTGGGATAAGGTTCCAGTGGGAGTGGGAGTGGGAGTGGGCGAGGGCTAACCTAAATCAGATTGAGACTGGTGAACTCACCGAGCTTGTTTCTACTCTGAAGGTAGTGAAAAAGCAACTGATGAAGGTAGTTGATGCACTTCAAAAGGTAAGTCTTCTTAAAGTTAAATGATTATATTGTTGTAAATGCAATAATTTTTATAAGATCCTTAGGTGGTCTAAACTCTAAAGCATATCACAAGTCTTTGAGTGATATATATTCTTTGAGTGATATGTTTAAAACATGCAATAGGTACCCTAAGAGAAGGTTGGATTCAACATTTGGGTTTAACCATGACCTTTAATTATCACCGAAGAAGCATTATTTAAGTGTCCATCATTTTGGTAAGTAGTTAACAACCTAATTTGAGAATTTCACTGCAAATTGATTATTTTAATTTGGGATTAAGCTAGAAACAAATGTAGGATTGTTAAAAGAGCATATTTCGGGTGGTGGCAAACAAAACTTGATGTTCAACATTCCAATCTTTGGGTAAGTTTCTTTAACCTATAACCAAGTTGAAAGGGTTCCTTTTAGCTTGAAATTCATAGGAACAATTTTGAATGGATCCGTTTGTTGACCCACATTTCTTGTTCAACCCATGTAGCTTTTGGTTATACGGGTCGTATGACCCAAATTTAATATTTTGAACAAACACCTGATATGGTTTGTATTATTTAGAGCTATACGAGCGACCCTAAGACTATACAGGTTGTACTAGCCAAGTAATTTTATTATATGAATTACACCAAAAAACCTAAGAATTGACTAAATTGACTCTAAAAACTTAATCTTCAATTCCATTGAACACTTCACAACTTCAAGAATGTCTGCAGTTGCGCGGAGTTGCTTAATGTCCTTGTTTTCATCAAGGGTAGAAACAAGAACAATGCCAAGAACGACAATCGAAGGAAATGACATCAACTTACGTATTACCTTCTCCCGTTGGCATATCAAATTACTTAAATGCTCACATGTTTGTTCCTAAACATCGGTGTACAACACATCTTTGTTGAACTGTGTTAATGTCTCGTTAAGTATTTTCTGCTTGAAAAGGTTAGAGGGTGAGGATGTCATGATTTTTTTCCAGCTACTACCAAAAAAGAACCTATCACAAACACAAGACAAATAAATAGTGTATTTGGAATATTCTTTTTGGAAAATTAACAATCCAACCCATGGGACTCCCACAGAAATACTTACAGAAATAGATTATCCGGTCTTGTTGTATCTAAAAAGGAAAGGAAGTGCCCAATGACTCTAACCCTTGCTTTCATTCATCGTCACTTCACATCCGTCTACTAGTGAGACCCTCAAATGCAATGGAACCAGACATTTATTGTATTCATAAGTAAACTATTAACTCTGGTGCTGCATCCATCTGATTTTAGTTTATGGTTTTGATGTCATTATATGATCATCGAATGCACTCCATATGTATGCATATGCACACACTTTTTATGTCAGCTGCTTTAGAGATACTTTAGCCTTTAGGCAATCCTAATTTTGTGTCTGGAGTTGAATGCGAAACACAAATCAGTCTCATTTGGTTAAAAACATGCTTAATAAGTACTCCCCTCACCAGTCATGTATCAGCAGATGCATTATGACGTGAACCTGATGAATCTTGTGCTTATTATTGGAGAAATATGTTGGGATCATTATTGTAGAGGCATATTTGTGTATCTATAGGTATAGGATGGTGTAGTGGCATGGACTCTTCCTAGATATATTATGTGACTCAGTCAGGCATGTATTATTCCAAGCTTTTGTAGTTTTGAAAACCTCTTTGCTTACAGTGAATATTGTATGCAAAAATGATGTTGTATTTGATTTATCTGCCTAGAAAAAGGCAAGGAAGTTTTATAGTACACGATAATCAGGTTTTGGCTTGTCTTTTCTAATGTTTTTAATAATCAGACATGTTTGGGTTGATCGTTGAACCCACCCGTTTAATTGAACAGGTCGAATAGTTTTAAAATTAGAATAAAAAAATACAAGTTCAACCTGCTAACTCGTTTACGATCCATTTAATTAGACTACCAATCAACAGGTTTGTGGCCAATTTAACGTGTTTACAACCCATCAACGTGTTTGGTTCATTTAGATAAATGGGATTTTATACGTGTTTTGGTTAGCATTGATGTCTTTGACAACACAACCAGCCAACCCAACATGATTGACACCAAAAGTTTTTGTTTTATAAAGTGTGCCTAAGCACGAGGCTCATCAAGGCGAAATTTAAATGCCATCTGGTTAGGCAACTCGGTATGGGTGAGGCTCATCCTTGGAGGATGACCCTCCACGTCAGTGCCACGTAGGAGGGGTGTGAGGATGGAGCAAAGAGGATTGATCTAAGGAAATGGGGGATGGGCCTAAAATATATATGTATATGTTGTACGTATATGTGTGTGTGAGAAGAAGATGCAACAACTTTTGTCCTTTACCTCCCGTCCCCAGCGTCCCTACCCCGACGTTTTGGACGACGCCGAGCCACCCAGGACGGTGTTTGGGGGCGTCGCCGGGCCTGGACGACACCACACCGAGTGCCCTTAGGCAAGGTGCAGGGGGTACATGAAGCGAGGAAAGGCGTGCAACTTTTTGGGCATTCCAAAGAGGTGTGTTTGCGCATCAGGACACCTCATGTCCTAGGCTTTCTTCTGTTTTAACAGTCCAGTGCTTTCAAACGCTATGTGTCTATATCAATGACTCAATGTAGTTACATACTCTATGTTTTTTTTCCAAGGATTCCAGTAGGGGTGTAAACGAGCCGAGTCGAGCCCGAGCCGAGTCTTTCAAACGTTAGGTTTTTTTGAAGCTCGAGCTCGAGCTCGGCTCGGTTCGAGCCTACTTTTTTGAGCTCGAGCTCGGCTCGCCCAAAGCTCGAGCACGGCTCGAACTATTTTGAGAACAACCTAAACGAGCTAAAAACTCGGCTCGAGCTCACTTCAACATCGCTTAAACGAGCAAAAGCTCGGCTCTAGCTCGGCTCATCAATGTTATCATCATTATTAATATATTATATATTAAAAAATTAAAATTTTGTATGGGCTCGTTTAGGCTCGCGAGCCTAAACAAGCTTTGTATTTCAGGCTCGAGCTCGGGCTCGATAACAAAACGAGCTCTATTTCAGGCTCGAGCTCTGGCTCGGGCTCGTTAAGGGTCTTCTTACAAAACCAAGTCATACCACCACTTCCTCTCGCAATCACACTCAAATCACCATGGCTCTCCCATTCAAAGCACCTCACAATTACTTGGGTCTTCTTACAAAACCAAGTCATACCACCACTTTCGACTCCGTCATTGACTCTCTTTCGTCCTAAAAGTACAAAACTTTGTTGACTTATGATGCTACAGTTTACCTGGCTACCCAGCAAGAATTTTGGAAAAATGCTAAACTTGAAACTAAGGATAAAAAGCCCTTAGCCATTAATTCTTCGATAAAAGGGAGTTCCAGTTACAATAACACCTCAAACCATTTCAGAGGTCTTTGAACTCGATGATCTTCAAGGTAAAACTTCTTTCCCTAAAACAGAGTATCAAACATATTTTCTTGAGAGGGGGTATGAAGAGGAAATGAAAAAGGACACCTTACAAAAAGGCAGTGTTCCTCCTGCAACAAGGTTTTTATTTCATACCCTCCTAATGTGTGTTTCAAACAAAACCACTGCTTTCAATGAAATACCATTGAAGATCCAATACCTGGGTTATGCTATACTGAATGAGGAAAACTTTAACTACTCCCAGGATATTTTCAATGATCTGGTAAAAAATGTTAATAAAAAATCATTTTTACTATTTCCAAGGTTCTTAAGTTACTATTTTCAAAAGAAATTTTCAAAGGATGATGCTCGTGTGCTTATCCAAGGAGAACCTTGTCAAATAAACAGCCTAACCTCTGAAACTTTTACAAGGCTATCAAAACCTTCTTCCAAAACACAAGCAGAGGTTCCTGAGCAGACTTTAGCAGCAACCACTGCTCCTCAGGCACCTGCTGTTGAGCCCACTACCCAAGGTGATCACAACAGCAAAACAACTGCTGTGAAACCCACACCTAAAACCACCAAAAGACCAAAACAGAAAAAATCACAAAAGCCCCCCAAACCCACTCAAAAGGTAACTCTGGAAGATGAAATCCCAGAGATTATACCAGTGACAACACAAAAGTCACCAATAACCACTACTGCTACTTCCTCACAGCAGATGGTCGAAAGATCTCAACCTGAGCCTCAAACTCCTCCTGTTTCTTCTAAAAAAGAACAAGTTGTAAGCCAAGGGACACCACAATATGAAACATATGATTCAATTGAATCTATGTTCAATAGCCCAGCTCCCGGGGAAAATTCTCTTTCTACCCCTATCCCCACTTCACAAATTCCACCATCAATAATACCTCTATTGGATGTTGTTGATATTGCCCAGAAACAAATCTGTTCTTCTCAATCACTTATTACTGAGAATATTCCATAACAAGTGAGTGAGTCTGGTGTTTCTATCACTGCTAACCCACCAATAGCTAAGGAGGTTACACTGCAGGAATTACAAGTAATTCCTGTCAGTAGTTCAAGTGGAGCAGCTACTACAAGTGTTGAACCCACTGGTTTACACTTGGGCAGTAGTTTCATCAATCAGACTCCCTTGAAGGCAATTTCTTCTTTGGGAATTAGGGTATTTCCAGTATTCGAACAGCTCGGCTCGTTTGAGCTTTTAACCGCGCCGATCACGAGTAGCTCTCGAGCCTCTGGGCTTGTTTACACCTCTAGATTCCAATGCTTTCGTGGTTCATTTGCTGTTTTGATCATGCTATTAGGGTGGAGGGTATGGTTAATCACTCTAGGGTGATTGAGTGAAATCCTACCCAATAATATTATGCCATGTCAACTCCCCATTCTACTCTCCATTTTACACCCAATCACTAGGTATGGTCAAACACCCCTCAATTTAAAAAAAAAAAAAAAGTGATTGGTTGAGTGATCCTCTCTCCTCTCCTCTCAATCACATCGGTGAACAATCACCGATTTTTGTTCACTCTCTCCAACTCACCGCATAACTCAATCAAGTGGGGGTGGTCACCGATCGGTGACTCCCACTCAATCACCCACTCACCGATTACTATACCCTCCACCCTTAACTACATATATAATTCTCCACTTGTGTACTATAAGTAGGGGTGTAAAAAAGCTCAGAAGTTTGAGAGCTACTCGTGATCGGCTCGGTTAAAAGCTCGAACGAACCGAGCCTTAACGAGCCCGAGCTCGAGTCTGAAGTTTTGTTATTGAGCCCGAGCTCGAGCCTGAAATACAAAGCTCGTTTAGGCTCGCGAGCCCAAACAAAATTTTTGTTCTTTTTATATATTATATATCAATAATGATGATAACATTGATGAGCCGAGCTTTGGCTCGTTTAAGCGATGTTGAAGTGAGCTCGAGCCGAACTTTTAGCTCATTTAAGGTTGTTCTCAAAATAGTTCGAGCTCGAGTTCGAAGGCATGCTTTCTACTGTCGTGGAAGATGAATAATGGTAGACAAGTTGCTTTGTGTTTTGAAGTTTAAAAGATGAGATCATTCAGGTGCATCAAGAAACGGTTAAATAGGTATTATCTTTTTCTTCGGGACCTAAATCTTGATGTCATTTCTTGGACACATGCTCATGTATTTGTTCATTCTTATGTTTTTATACGCTTCATGGTTAGAATAACTTATATGTCCCAGTAGTCTTTATGACAAAACACCTTCCGGATCATATGCATCATGTTTCTTGAAACTGCATTTTTAGAATCTTCTGGCTTACAAATTTGAATACCTTTTCGAGAAAAGATTCTGGGGTCTTTATCTGTTTGTTTATCGACCAGTTTTGACCTAATTTAACCAACCCATTTTAACGAGGTTGCCCCCATTCATGAAAAAATCTGGATCAGCCACAGCTCGTGTAGGTGATACCTGCTATATGCATCTCTCACTTATTCAAACCAATATACCAACTTAGCAGTTGGTTGTAGCTTAGCAGGACATGTCCGTTTTTCTAAAACAGTATCAACAAGTCACAAAACTATCGAGCTTTATATGACATCTGCTTATTGTTCTCTAGTTTAGATTATTAACGAAGGGTACAAACTACAGACACAGAAACTAGTAGTGTTTTGAAAAACATTTTCTTATAAATGTATCATACCAAAAGTGAGATTTCAAGGAAATAAATGTTGGTTCAGGCATTGGGTAATACAAACTCACACACATTACTCACGATACTCTTTGTATATTGATCTTTTAAAGAATTACAAAAGGGTTACTGAAACAAAGAAAAACTACTATTTATAATTAAAAATGAACACATGCTAAAAAACAAATGACTGCACGTTATCCAGCGTCCATTTGCATGAAACTCGGTCAAACGTGCAGATTCTTTTTTTTTTTTTTTTTTTTGAACGGCCGACAAAATTTTATTCATTGTAGCAAGACGCTACCCACCAAATTTACAAGATGTTCAACACCAAATACAATAACCGGTTACATTAATACTAACTACCAAGGTTAAGCCGACACCAATCCTCCCAAGATAAAGTCGTCATTCTTGATCTATTCTTGACCCAAAGGTACGCCATTGCTTTAATCTCATCCAGCGTCTTCGTAGAGTTTGGAACTATTTGTCTGAAAACGGCCTCATTCCTATTCTTCCATAAGCTCCAAAACGTCACCAACACGACTGCATGTAGAGCTTTCCTCATTTTCCTTGAACCCGAGCTTGTTTCATGCAAAGTGAGATGGTCGTTTATACCAAAAGCAAAAATTGGAGGAATCCTACACCACCCTGCTAAGTTCTGCCAAATCATTTGTGCAAACTGACACGACACAAAGATGTGTTCACTCGTTTCAATATAGTCTCCGCATAATACACACATTTGATCTAATACCGGCACGCTCCGAACTGATAGCGCATGTTTGGTTGGAAGCCGCTCCATCTCTGCCCGCCAAGCCACTAAACCAACTTTTTTCGGAACCCAATTGTTCCACTCAAATATTCTCTCAGGCCGTATACGGTTAACTGAACTACGAATTTTCTTTAAGCTAGCAACATTAAAGATTCCATTCTGTTCATACTTCCAAGTCCATCCATCAGTTCCATTTGTCAAAACCAAACCACCAATCAAGTTTCTAAGTTGCTGTAACTGGATCTCTTCTACACCATCATATATGGGCCGAACCCAGGCCCAACTATATTCAATTTCAAACTGCCCAGCTTTCATTCGATCAGCTACCTCACATGTTTTATCTTTTTCAATTTTAAATAATTCTGGGAACTTAATATAAAAGGGGGTTGAATCTGCCCAACAATCCAGCCAAAATGAAACATTTTTACCACTTTCTAAAACTGCTGACATCGCTTGTTTCAGGTCAATATCGGCTAACAGTAAAGGCTGGTGAATACTAATAATATTTTTCCAAGGCCCTGCAATAGAAACTTTACCTGGAGTATCATTCCATACCCTTGAGTTATGATGAATCGCCCAGATTACTCTTCGCCACAAAGATTTTTTTTCCGTTTTAAACCGCCACCACCACTTTGCTAACATGGCTAAATTCGCATCTCTGAGTGAGCCGAAACCCAACCCCCTGAACTCTACCAGAGCAATTGTTTTTTCCCACGCCACCCAGTTCATTTTGGCTTTTTCTTCCGAGCCTCCCCAAAAGAAAACCATTCTAATTTTATCCAATGAATCAATAACTTTTAAAGGGGCCTTAAACAATGAAAAATAATATGTTGGAAGCGAGTTTAAAACCGATTTAATAAGTGTTATTCTCCCCCCATAAGATAAGGTTTTTGCTTTCCATAACGAAAGTCTATTCTTGATTATTTCAACAACCGGTTTCCAATTTCGAGCAAGATTCATATTAGCACCTACTAATAAACCGAGATGTTTAAACGGGAATGTACCTTGTTTACAATTCAATAGAGAAGCCATTCTTTGAACATCTTGCTCATCCACCCCAATCCCATAGATACTACACTTAGCAAGGTTAATTTTTAAACCTGAAGCTAAGTAAAAGCACCGCATCATTCTTCGTAGATTGATAACATTTGACTCGGACCATTCGCCAATGAACATCACATCATCTGCATAAATCAAATGAGACACCAAAGGGCCACTGGTGGAAATACTAATCCCCTTAAACAGACCAATAGAAGTAGCCTGTTTCATCAAACTTGTTAATGCTTCCATAACAATAACAAACAAAAACGGAGATAACGGATCCCCCTGACGAAGCCCACGTGAACAATCAAATTCTCTAGTCGGTGAACCATTCACCAAAACAGAAGCACTAGCCGAATACAAAGTAGACATCACCCATGTTCTCCACCTACTCGGGAAGTTCATTTGAGCCATAATCGAATTAAGACAGAGTCATATGCCTTATTGATGTCGACTTTAAAGTACATCCCACTTTTCTTGTTCTTCTTTAGCCAACTAAACTACTCATTGAGGACTAATGGGCCATCCATGATATTTCTTCCCGCCAAAAAAGCCGATTGTTGTTCCGAGATCAACTTCCCCACCACCCCTTTTAGCCGATTTACTAGTACTTTTGAAATCACTTTGTTTATTACACCAATCAGGCTGATTGGCCTAAAGTTCGTTGGACCAACCGGGTCTTTTACTTTAGGGATTAAAGCAATAAAAGAGGACGAGCAACACTTACTCAAAGAACCCTCCTCGAAGAATTTATTGAACAGTTTAATGAAATTCTCCTTGAGACCCGACCAACATCTCTTAATAAACTTAAAGTTAAACCCATCCGGGCCAGGAGCTCGATCACCTTCACATTCCCAAATTGCTTCTTTAATTTCCTCCACGGAAAACGGACACTCCAGCATGGATGCCTCATGATCAGAAATAGTAGCCAGGTTCGGGCATACCAATTCTGGTCTATTAGCCATCGGTTCCGTAAACTGGTGACGGAAGAACTCATACAAGGTCTCTTTAATAACAAGTGGGTTTGTTACCCAACCACCATCTATCATTAGCCCGTTCAATCTGTTCGTGCTGATATTAGAATTGATAATATGATCAAAAAAAGAGGAATTTTCATCACCATCTATAGCCCATCTTGATCTGGACTTCTGCCGAATATCTAACTGTTTCATTCTGTCCCACTCTGCCACATAACTTTTACATTCCGTTCTTTCAGCCAATTCTTCTTCAAGAAACGTTCTTTCCTCCGCCAACTTTTCAATATTAGCCAACCTACTCTTTTTTCTACCATATAACCCATCCCTTCTTTCCTTTTCCACATACAGCCAGGATTTTATATTATTTTTTAACCACCGAAGCTTAATGGCTAAGGCAAGATCTTCAGGTCCCGAAAAGGAAAAAGATTCGCATTTATGTAAAACATAATCCAAAAAACCGGGGTATTCAAACCAAGAATTAAAGAATCGAAATGGTATATGGCCGAAATCAGACTGGACGGTAGATAAAACAATTGGCCGGTGGTCCGATGCTTCGCGGTCTAAAGAAATCACTGATGCGTTAGGCCAGTTCTCCATAAAGCCTAGACAAACTAGGAATCGATCCAGTTTGCTCAGTTTCCTACCGTTGTCTGAGATATAAGTAAAATTGCCCCCTCCCATATTATATTCCACCAAACCAGCCGAGAGAATGAACTGATTAAAAGCGTCAGCATTTGCTTCAATAAACTCAGAATTCATACGCTCACTAGCGTTCCTTACCTCGTTAAAATCTCCCATAATAACCCACAACCCTTGTATCGAGTTCCTAATCCCCAGAATTTCCAACCAGACGGCCCTCCTACTAACCGCATCATTTGGCGCATAAACATTTATCAAATTAATACTACACCCGGTTTGTACTAGATTCCCCGAGACCACAATAAAATTTCTGTTGTGAATTAAATTAACACACCTGAACACTGCTGGGCACCACAGACAAGCGAGACCACCTGATCTTCCCTGCGAGTTTACTACCGCCATCTTATACTCAGCCCTACCCCAGAATTGACTGAACAGAAAAGTCTCCGAATCTTGTAATTTAGTTTCTTGTATAGCGAGAAAATGAATACCGTAGATGTTCTTAAGCCCTCGAATCCAATCTGACTTTCTGTTATTCCGCACCCCCTTAAATTAACAGATAAACAATTCATCTCGAACTATTGTGCACACCTTCATCAACAATAACCTGCTCAACAGCAGATTCGAAACCGTTTAGATTAACCTCCATTAAAGATCCCACCTGTATCGTAGCCGTAACTTCTTCTCTAAAGGGAAAAACTGGGACACCATCACCTGGATCTTGCCTCGACGTTTGTGAACCACCCCCAGCCTCCGAATCAGGGACCCTATTTACCGGAGCTTCATCATTGACCGCCGGTTCAGTACATACCTCCTATTCGATACCAGAGACTGCCCTGACAGGTGTATTCAAATCCAGAGGTTCAACATTAGAGCTGATCGGTGCACAAAAAAGTCTTTGAGTAGGGCCTTGAACCGACCCAATCGACGGTGGGCTACGCTCGTCTCTATTTCTTTTACCCAGATTTAAATTTGGAGTTGGGCCATCACCCACTTTCTCATTAAAAGGCCCAGGATTATTCACCCCAGGATTAAACGAATTGGGCCCAACACCCCTATCAAGATTTAAATTTAGATCACCACTATTACCCTCTTTATCCATATTAATATTAATATTATTTTCATGCGCCGCTTTTTTATCATACCCATGCACATTATAGATATTTCCACCAGCATTTACTACAGAAGGCCCTTGATCTTCCGGTGATTTTTGGGCTCCCTGCGACTGTTCAACATCCACCGGAATATTCTCAGTCCGGTAATTCCTCATCTCGTCTACCACATCCGCCGTCGGGATTTGGTTTTCATCATGATTCCAATCATCGCCTTCCTGGTTCTGCTTAATCTCTCCCTCCTCAAGATCATCCATATCCACCGAATCTTCATCAGAGTCCGACTCCATTTCTGAGTCGGAACCCCTAGGACTCACCGAAATATCAGAATCATTCTTTGACATCCAACAATCCGAAGATTCGGAAACTCGGATAACTATACTTTTTCCATTCCATTTAATCACCGCATTTTCATCGATTCTAGATATTTGGGAGGTAAGAATCATAACCCTACCGGTAGAGTTATCTTCATCCTGCCAGGAGAAAGACGACGGCTGCACAACATCCCTGAACAGGCCTCCAATATCATCAAACAATTTGTTGTCACGGATAAGGAACGGGACCCCGACTATGCTTAAACTCACAAGGCGGCTGGAAGTGACATCTTCACCGTTCCAAAGATAATACTTTGAGAAAATCGAATCAAAGAAACAAGAATGCAAATCCATACAAGCTTTGGCAGTTGATTTATCCTTAAAAGTTAACATAAAAGTTACTCCACCAACATATGACAAACCAACTTCAGACAAACCTTCACCTTCTATAGCCAGTCTAACCATGCTCAAAGACATAACACCCTTAGCGTAACCAATAACCAATCGGCCAATACAATGTAGCGGATACAGTGAACCCTTTCCTGTAACAGTAACCACCTTTGCACTATTGCCATGCTCCACACTTTTACCCCGAACCAAATCGGCAAAGGACGTCCCCTCATGAACGAACGTATTCCCAGCCGGAGCTTGACCGGATGCTTGATTCTTCATATACCTTTGTCCTCCAGGATGCTGCCCATCATAAACATTATTACCATAAAAATTCTTGTCATTCCGAGCAGTTTCTTTTGGCCGCCAAACGCTCATCCCAAAGTTATCCGGTGCGTAGTTAATCCGCTTATTGTCCTTGTCATACTTAACGAGAGATACATATACTTTCAAATCAAATATCCGAACCGTGTTCATTACCGTAATCGTCTGCTTCATGTTTTCCACTCCAACATAACGAACAAAACCAAAACATTTGCCTTTTACATCTCTCGTACGGGCCACATATACGTCTGAAATGAACCCATACGGTTTGAAAGCCTGCCATAACACATTTCTTGTTACCCGGTCACATAAATTCTGCACTAAAAAGGTCCATTCCACACCATCCCCTTTGCTTCTCCTGTTTTTCCGATACTTCTCCTGTTTTTCCGATACTTCAATAGGGTATTGTTAAATACACCCATAAGTCAACTTTTTTATTATATTATTTAATAGTGAAAGAGCATTGGGACATAAAAAGTCTAAAACCCTACCTTTGATCCCTGACAAACTATGTCCTACATGCACGCATAAATTCTGCACCCCATCTTTCACATTATTACAGTTCATACCCTCATCTTATTATTACATATTTACATTACAATTATGTGTTATTAAAAAACAAATCGAGTACTTTTAACATTAATACTTTTATTATTTAACATTAATACTTTTATAATTTTAATATCATAATAATAATAATAATAATAAGTGAATAGTACTGTTAACATTTTTATAATATATATAGTTTTTCTAATACTTTTATTATTTTAATATCATAATAATAATTATTATTTTCATTATTATTTTTCTGAACTTTAATGATTTTCTTTTCGTCATGGGTTGGGATAAGCTTGATATCTAATAATATATTTTTCTCACGTAGTATGTTATGGTTAACTAATAATATCTTTTATTTATGCAACTAGGAATTATGGATGATCCATTTCATGTTTAGTGTATCAATTTTGGGATTAATTAGATTAGTTTAAAGCTTTCTAATATTTCTGTTAGTTTAATAAACACTGATAAAATTTATATTAAAACGTAAATAAACTAAAAACGTAAAAAAAACATATTACATAAGAGTTTACTCATTTTCAAAAAAGTGTAATTAACTTGAATTTATACCGAAGCAGGTGTCTTCATTATAATAAAGTGTCTTGATTATTTATTTATTAATATTGATATTAGTACTAGAATTATATACCCAATTTTATCGTCGTGAAAGTGGTTTCGTCGATGTATGTGATTAATTGTTTTAATGTTTGCACGTTTACTGTTTTATTAAAGACTCGTTATTTATTTATGATTAACTTTTTGACTTTCGTATTTATAATAAAGTATCTTGATTATTTATTTATTAATATTGATATTAATACAAATAATAGTATAACAAAATATAAAAAAGTAACAAAAGTATTATAAAATAAAATAACATAAAAAACATAATTATTACTTTTGACTTTATAATAAAACATAATTATTACTTTTAACTTTATAATAAAATAATATGATAAAGTAGTTAATTATTACTAAATCATTACTAAATTTGACTTTTGGATATATTTATCTTTATCTTGGGTGTGTTTATCACACCCCATTCAATATTAGCATATGCTGAAAGGAACAACCCGGATGACCCATTCGAACCATTTGACTCATGACCCAATAACGTGTCGACCCGTGACCCGTATACGAACCGATTAACCCAACAATAAACGCTTTTTTCCTGTGACTATCGGGTGTGAATTTATGTTTGATTTTTTCTTGTTATATATTAAGCTGGATTTTAGTCCTTGACTCAAGTCCATTAGCAGTTTACAGTTCTTGGATGTGCTGTTCAAGCCAGCATTTACTGAAATGCCAATTCTTTGAAATTTTGTAGGTAGACCTTAATCAAGCTATTGTAAGGCATTTTAGTTGCATAACTATGCTTCATCCTCATAGCCTCGCATGTTTCTGGCAAAAGTCTGGATGTACAATGGAGGCGATTGTAACACGAAAAGAGCTTCACATACAAGCATGTTAAGGCCTAGAGCTTATGTCCAAACAGTTTTGTTACTTCGCTTATTAAGAAAGGTGGTTCAGTTAATATGGGTAACTGTGGTTCTGGGTGGGTTAAGTTATTAATAAGAAAACATAACCTTTGATTTATAAAGGAGAATCATGGAACAATGAATTTATTAAAAGCACACTTTCTCGACATATTTATAAAGGAGAATCATGGAACAATGAATTTATTAGACTAAAGGGTATGGAGATGATGGGCTTGGAGGGGATGAGCCGCCACGTAGGTGGCTCGTGGGGGATGGGCCTCCTTCACATTTGAGAGGGATGGAGGATGGGACTACCCCACCTCATTATTTTATAATTTTCTAAGTGTTTAAATTGAAAATGGATGAGATAAAGGGTATTTAAATTGAAAAAGGATGAGAGAGAGGGTATTTAAATTGAAAAAAGAAATATAATATTCAAGTGGGGCCACATCTCACCCGGCTGTGGGGAGCCGTTTGGGCCGAGCCGGGGCTAAGGGGGGCGGTGTGGGGGACCGGCGCCGGTCCTAGCTGGCCCCCATACCCTTTAGTCTTAAAAGCACACTTTCTCGACATATAATATATTATTTGTAAAACATAAAAGATTAATTTCAACATATCTTCGGTTTAGTTTTTTCAGTTATTTACGCACATATAACTGTAACTGAATCATAAAATCCAATTATATAAAAAATAATACTTTCTTTTTTAACATAAATTTCTAGATTTTTAGGATAATTACACCACAATTTACACCTTGCAAGTTTTGAACTCTCTCGTGAATTACACTATCTAACCACCAAAATGTCTCCGAGGTATAGCGTGTAGTGCTAAGTAGGGATGAGCCGATGAGCGTGGTAATGGGATTGTACCGAACCGATACCGGTATTGAAAATCGTCCAAAGTGGGCACCGGTATCGAAAATGTTCGGTACAGTACGGCACCGGTATTTAAAGGTAAAAATCGGTACTTTACCAGTACCGAAAATGCTAAAACGTGGGTACCGGTACTGAAAATGCCAAAACGTGGGTACCGGTATCGAAAAAATTCAGTACGAGAAAATTTGATACTGGTACCTAGTACCAAATACTCATCCGTAGTGCTAAAGTGTCTCTCTTCTATCCAAGATGAGAGTTCAAATCCTTCAAGCCGTAAGTATAGGTAGCTTATAGAAGCAGATTAGGAGCCCTTCTAAAATGCATAAGGTTAACCACATAAATGTCCCCTTAGACCAAGTGTAATGGTCAAGCCCTTTGGGGGAGTTTTGTGTTATCTGACGTCACGTCAGCAAAAGTATTTTTAGCAAACAAATGTTCTAATGGTTCAAACCCTTTCGGCCATGAGTTTGCGTGTGGAAATAGACGTTAAGAAGAAAATGCCAAACCCCTTTCACGCCATGAAAACGCCAAGGGGGTGGTGTACCATGGTGTAAAGAGGCGTTTTGGAGGTGGAAAACGCCCCAATACAAAACGTCTTAGGGACAAAAAAAAAATTATTTGAACTGTCGGTTTTTTCAATTATTTGATTATCTGATGATGAGTTAATTACTACTACCTGAGCAAGCAGTTTTTAACTGTTTGTTGAGATAAAAACCGACAGACAAATGTCACATGTATGTCTCTTTAGTATTGAGACATTTTGGAAACATATGATAGGTGACGGTGTAAATTAGAAAGTGGCAGTGGAAGCTTGTGCATTAAAGGAAGCAACAGCAAACAGGACCATTGATTAGAAATTAAAAACCCATGGGTACATCACATAAAAGACGCCTAATCCTAATGATATATCTAGTCTAGTGTGGGGTTGCTTCTAAATCAATTTCAATCTTTAATTCCCCATGTGCATACAACTCCTGTTCTTTACTTCTATGGTCCAACTCTATTTATAAGTTTTATGACACTTTTTTTAATTGTTATTTCATTATTATTTTTATTTAATTTGTATGGTGTTTCAAATTCGAAATCTTGTTCTTTACTTCTATGGTCCAGCTATATTTATAAGTTTTATGACACTTTTTTTTTTTGTTTTTAAATTTTATTTCATTATTATTTTTATTTAATTTGTATGGTGTTTAATTCAAAATCTTGTTCTTTACTTCTATGGTCCAACTCTATTTATAAGTTTTATGACACTTTTTTGTTTTTGTTTTTGAATTGTTATTTCATTATTATTTTTATTTAATTTGTATGGTGTTTAATTCAAAATCTTGTTCTTTACTTCTATGGTCCAACTCTATTTATAAGTTTTATGACACTTTTTTTTGTTTTTAAATTGTTATTTCATTATTATTTTTATTTAATTTGTTTGGTGTTTCAAATTCAAAATCTAGATGTGATACTGAATAATTAAAACCGATACCCAATTTTAATTATGATTATGATTATGAAATTGCTTATCTATTGTAAAAACAAATAAATAAGAATTTTTGTTATTTATAGGTGAGAATTTTTAAGTAGTTATTGTAAATATATAGAAAAGTCAACTTGATATTCAACTTAATTTTTGATATCAACAAATGCGATGTCATATTTTTGTGGGCAAAAAATGTTTATTGTAGAGAAATCTAGAAAGGTTTCCATTTTTACCGTCTAAAAAGTATATATCTAATCTAACTACTATAATAAAAAAAACCAATTTTTAGACATATGTCATTCATTAAAGGTATCCTCAAATATATATTTATCTTATATTAACTAAATAAATAATAAATTAATATTAAATCTTATGGTACTTTAATAAAATATTATCCTCAAATCTAAATTGTTAATTTAATATATTTTTAAAACAAATACATCTCTTATCTACTTATCTTATATTAAATATATAAATAATAAATTAATATTAAATGTTATCTTAATTTATAAAAATATAGTTTTTTTTAGAGTAAATTACAAGTTTTGTCCTTTATGTATGTCTAAAATTGCAGGCGCTGTCCTTTGTCTTTAAAATTGACGAGTTTTGTCCTTAATGTTTGCAAATCTTACACGTTATGTCCTTTAGGCCAAACCCAGTTAATTTTTTTGGTTAAATGCAGTCATGTGCAAGGCACATGGGGGTAAAGTTGTCATTTTACTAATGTATTATAAAGGGTAGCTTATAAAATTAAATTAAATAAAAATCTAATCCACCACTCTATAACTCTCTCTCTCCACCAGATTTTCTCCCCCTTTCTCTCTCTATATACGCATCTTCATCTTCATCTTCTACATTACCCAACCCTGAAACACCCTAGCCCCCATCCCCGTCGACCATCTTGTTCGCCTGAAAGATCTGAAAACCCCAACTTCCACTATCGCTCAAAGATCTGAAAACCCCAACTTCCACCATCTTGTTCGCCTCTCCACTTTCCCCAAATTATATAACACCACCAATCATCTTCTTCCCAAACACAAAGCAAACCCTAAAAATTGTACACCAGCCTCGCTCACTTGTCACTCCAAATCGCCGGTCAAACTCAACATCACTGTTGTTCGAATCCATTGCAACTCTCATCGCAACCAACAGGTCTTCACATCTCACATCCGATCGTTTATCACATCGCCGGCTATCACAAATTCTTGTCACCCACAAATCTTTCAAGCACCGGTTAGATAACAAAGACCATTGAACCTGCAATCTCTTTGAATTTCCGGAAATCTGGCACACAGTCGAACTTGCTTTCAAAATTTTCTACATTCTCACATACACAGTATGTGAGTTCTTGGTGAACCGGTTGAACAAGATGAAGATGACGAACAAATATGATGAAGATTTAAAGATGTAATTCAATTTTGATTTTGTAATTGTTAAAAAAAAGTGAGTTTTCCAATAAGAATCTTGATCACCGATTTTGATTTTTTGAATATGGAGGTTTTGTGTGGAAATCGGTGAGGGTGGTTAATGTGTCAATTGTTGAAGTTATTGATTTTTGTGTGGAAACCGATTTTGATTTTTTGAACAGGGGTGGCATCGGTGATTACAGAAAAGGCGGTGATGAAGGAAATTGGGGCATCGGTGAGTACCGAAAAGGCGTTAATGTGTCAATTGTTGAAGTTATTGATTCCTGTGTTGAAGTTATTGATTATTTTGTTTGATGAAGATGGATAGATCTGGATTCCTTGTTCTTGTTTGATGAAGATTATTCATGAAGATGGATAGACCTGGATAGATCTGGATTCCTTGTTCTTGTTTGATGAAGATTAATGGTGTTAATGGTGATGTTGAAGTTATTGATTCCTGTGATGAAGATTATTCATGAAGATGGATAGATCTGGATAGATCTGTGTGGTTAAAGTTGTGAATTTGCAATTTGATGAAGATGGATAGATCTGGATTCCTTGTTCTTGTTTGATGAAGATTATTCATGAACTTGAACTAGATGAAGATTGTTCATGAATTTGAAGATCTGGGTTCCTTGTTCTTATATATAAATTTTTTTATTTTCTAAAACCTTTTTTAAATAAGGGGAAAGACAAGTGAGAGGTGAAATGACATTTCTACCCTCATGTGCCCTGCACATGCCTTCATTTAACTGAAAAATATAACTGGGTTTGCCATAAAGGACATAACGTGCAAGATTTGCAAACATTAAGGACAAAACTCATCAATTTTAAAGACAAAGGACAGCGCCTGCAATTTTGGACATACATAAAGGACAAAACTTGTAATTTACTTTTTTTTTTATTGTTTGGTATACAAAATTATATTTATTCAACACGTGTAAAACGTGGAGTTTTTAAGGATATACTTTTTTTTATTATTTGGTAGATTTTTCAACCCGACTATACACGAGTTTTTTAAAGATACGACGTTTTTAGTATTTAATATACAAAATTACATTTATTTAGGATATAATTTTTTTTATAATTTGGTAGATTTTTCAACCCGACTATACACGAGTTTTTTAAAGATACGACGTTTTGAGTATTTAATATACAAAATTACATTTATTTAATCTGTGTAGTACACATGATTTTTAAAGATATAACTCCTTTTTAGATCTATTCAACACGTGTAATATACGGGGTTTTTAAGGATGTAATTTTTTATTATTTGGTAGATTTATTCAACTCGATTATACACGGGTTTTTTAAAGATGTGACGTTTTTAGTATTTTGTATACAAAATTACATTTATTTAATCTGTGTAATACACATGTTTTTAAAGATATAACTTTTTTATTATTTGATATATAAAATTGCATTTATTTAACTGTACAATATACATGGTTCATAAAGATATAAGTTTTTATTATTTAATATATAAAATTACATTTATTCATTATTTACTATACAAAATTACATTTATTCAACCCGTGTAATACACAAGGTTTCTAAAAATATAACTTTTTTTATTATTTGTTATATAAAATTACATTTATTCGACACGTATAATAAATAAGGTTTTTAAAGATATATTATTTTATTGTTTAGTATATAAAATTACCTTTATTCAACCCGTGTAATACACGGGGTTCTAACCTAATTATATATATAAAAGAAAAAAGTGAATTTTAAGGATTGTCCTTTATCTTTATACCCATTTTCAGGCGTTGTCCTTTATGTTTAAAATTGACGAGTTTAGTCCTTTATGTTTTCATATCATACACGTTTTGTCCTTTAGGCCTAACCCAGTTATTTTTTTCAGTTAAATTTGGTCATGTGCTTTGCACATGAGGGCATTTTTGTCAATTTAAAGGCTACAGAAGCTTTGAGCTGTAAATCTGCCGTTAAACTTATCTTTGAATTGACAAAAATGCCCTCATATGCAAAGTATATGACCAAATTTAACTGAAAAAACTAATTGAGTTAGGCCTAAATAACAAAACGTGTATGATATGAAAACATAAAGGACAAAACTCGTCAATTTTGAACATAAAGGACAACGCCTGAAAATGTGTATAAAGATAAAAGACAATCTTTAAAATTCACTAAAAAAAATATGATTCACTATTTGGAAAGATATATTGTTTTGCATATAGACATGTCGGTTATTTTTGTTCAACCAATTTAACTAAAGAGGTGTGATGTTTAGTGAATAGATGCAACAAAAAGCAACACAATTCTCTATGAAATGAATTGAAAGATATGTTGTTTTCCATATGGACACGTCGGTTCCTTTTGTTCAACCAATTTAACTGAAAAGGTATAATTTTCATTTTCCACATATAAAATACTTGAAATGATAAACAATAATAATATGTAAATTTTTGTAGACTAAACAAAACCCCGCATATTTTACAAATGTTTATAACATACAACTAAGCTTTTTTCAAGTTAATTAATTAAATAAAGATAATTTTAGTTTGCTAAATAGAAATGTCAACTTTTATATATTTTTGTACAGTTAACAATTTTCATAACAAAATAGTACAGTACGTATTATAAAAAAAATTATTTCAAAACTAAAGAATTTTTGCATCTCAAAAGGTAATACTAATGAATTTCATAATCAATTTCCCGCTGTAACATACGGGATAATATCAACTCGTATATATACAAAACGGAATGAGTTCTGAAAGGTTCATATTTTAGTCTCAATGTTATCTTTACATAAGGGTGAACGGAGTGGGGGCGGTAACCCACTCGGTACCGAACCCCCATCCACCGCCAACCTTTTTACCTAACAAATGTTACCGAAATGGGGGGCATTTTCGGTGAGTGGTCATCGATTCGGTGAGAGGGAGGGAAGGGGAGAGAGATGGGTGTATGGTGAGGTCCATTCCTTCCCAACCAATCTCACATTTTTTTTTAAAAATAGTTTACCTAAACCCAATTAGGTAAACCACCGCCAATGTTTTTGAGCATTAGGTAAACAATTTAGGTAAATTGACGTGACACTGTCTAATTGAGTGAATGAAGAGTTTACTTATTTCAGATAGGTAACCACTCCTTTTACCCTAAAAAAAGTAAAATGCAATAATGATCCGTGTTGTATGTACGTTTTATTGTTTTATCCTTTCCCTTTCAGAAATTATTGATTTGATTCTCACAATTTTTCAAACCAAACATGTTTGGTCATTTTCACTAACAAGTGTTAAATACATAATAAATTCATGCAAGATGACAATTTTATCCTTATCGCTAAAAAACAAAAAGAAACATAAAAACCTAAATTTCTCAACGTTCCTTTCTTCATCTTCATCACAGAAGTTTGCTCTCAAACGATTTGGTAATTGTGTCTACAAAGATCGCGAAGAAACATTTGTCCTTGGAAGATCTGAAGCACGGTTTGCCATCACAAGCTCCCAGTTGACTTAACATATACAAATTCTAACCATGTAGAATATAACAATCTAGAAAACCCAAGAATCGTCGATAGTTGGAGTAACAATTAGGAAATTACCTTGTCACGGACTTTAATTAGGATGTTATTTTTTATATAAATATATATGAGATCCAACTAGAAAAACCTAATTTAGGCCGAGAATTAACAAATTACATCTGACGAGGTATGACCCGGATCGGCTAACCCGACCCGGTCATCACCTATTATTTTATTATAAATATTCAATTACACATGTTTATTCTAGAATGATCCATTTTGCATGAATAAACCACGTAACCAAATCCTCAACTTTGCGGGAAGATCATGCAAATCCCTAACTTGTCGGAGCCCATCCTAAGTTAGGCGAAACCCTAATGGTAAACTATAAATAGAGGTAAATATCAAAGGTATGGATCATCTTGTTCTCGTTTACTCTCTCTCTACATTCATTCATTCTTTCTTTCTTTCTCCCAAACCGAGACTTATTCTCACGCCGGATGGTGGTTACAGGAATAACCTCATTCTTGTAACGAGTCCTAACGGTGTTCTGTTTTGCAGTCAGATGTTCGGATCGCCAAAGAGTTGAAGTCCTAGCCGGAGCTTACCCATAAGGTCAGTGTTTCTTCATTGGCGCTATCCGTGGGACCTTCTTGTAACAACAGCAAGATTAAACCGAATGGCAAACGATCAGAACACGGCAGTAACACCAAGTCAGGCAATGATAACCAGCAACCCATTGCTGGAGACGAGTCCTGTTACCACTATGCCGGCTTCACCTGCTGTAACCAGATCTCTCGACCTGGAATTCGAAGCAGATGCACCACCACCAGGGTTTGCACGCACCTCTGCTGTCTCTTCTGGAACCGACAGCAGTAGACCCTTTTTCATACACCTCCTTGCAGTTCCGGTCAGTGGCATCAACCACAACAGACACCAACGTCTCCACCCCAGCATCAACTATGAGTGCACAGACTATACGTCATAGCACTATACCGGTTATCACATCCGCAAGCCCAAGTATTACCACGCCGCAGAAGAGCATGACTCAATACTATCAGCCCTCGGCTACATACGCCATGCCGCCTTTATACTCAGCAGCGCTAACAACGGCATTGTCCACGCCGCCACACCAGCCAGTCATCATGCCTCCAGGGATTATGAACGCCCCAGTCACGCCAGGGAATCAATCATACTTCCCAGGTTATTACTATGCACCCCTATACGGGTATTTACCCCCATACAATACTCCAACATATACTCCACAGGTGGCGGCACAAGGTTATGCTCAGCAGTCACCATACGCGGCTTATATGCCACCTTGGTAGACTTTCCCAACATCCCAACCGGCTTACAGTCAGCCCCCGCCTACAGCGGAACCTGTTTATGATAGAGGAAACTCATCTAGACCTCGTTTTTCTCCAAACGGGGGCCCCAGCTCTACACTGAACATCACCCCGGCTCAACCCCCTATAACCCAGGGAACCAGCCAGGGCGGAGCAACTCCTCCAATACAACCCATTAACGTTGAAGATGACGATCTCACCAGACCTTATAAACCTATGGACGCCACCTTCAAGTCTAAGTTCACAAGAAGAATAGCTGAAGCCCCGATCAAGGAAAAACCAAAGATGCCTCAGACAGTGGGTAAGTACGATGGTCTCGGTGACCCGGATGACCATCTCAATCTGTTTAAAAGCGCTGGGGAGGTAGCCTGTTGGCCCATGCCCCTCTGGTGCAAAATGTTTGTCCAAACACTGGTAGGAGCAGCGCGGGTCTGGTGGGATAGTCTACCCATCGGAGAAATCGATAGTTTTGAAGACTTAGAGGCCAAATTCACGTTGCAATTCAGTCAACAGAGAAGGAACACAAAGGATCGAAACAAACTACTTCACATTCGTCGGAGAGACAATGAAACGGTGGAGAGTTTTATCATCAGATTTAATAAAGAGAGCCTGGTGATCCCAGGTGTCACAAATGATCTGGCCCGCGGCGCTTTCCTACAAGGATTAAACGATGATGAGCTTTTAAGGACATTCTATAGAAGGGATGGCGTGCCCTCCACCATAGAAGAAATCCTAAGGATAGCAAAGGTGTATGTCACACAAGAGAAAACTGTGGCAGCCAGTCACGCGGCTATTAGGAAAAAGGAAGCCCAGAAAAGTCAAGACGATAGAGAGCAGCGGAGCTCTAAGGGCAAGGGTAGAGGAGACAGGTACCAAAAGAGTGACAGATCAGACTCGCGGTATGACAAATCCCGGAGTTCACATTCAAGAAACGAATCCTCCTCTAAGCCGCGGGTTGATTATCCTAATTTAAGTAAAACGCCGGCAGAAATCCTGGCCTCCGAAAACCTCAAATTCAATCCTCCCAAGCCGTTGAAGGACGCCCCCAACAAAGACACCAGCAAATACTGTGAATATCACAAGGGGAGCGGCCACAATACCAACGATTGTTATCAGTTGAAGAAGCAAATTGAGTACTTTGTGAAGGCGGGTAAGTTGGCTCACCTGGTTCGAGATATAAAGCAGGGCCCGCCCCCACCAAAGAAGAAACTGATAAAGGGTCGGGTAAGAGACAGCGGGAGTTAAATATGGTGTATGCCGATAAGGGAAAGGGAGCAAAACGGAGTTCTCCACACTGGAACCCTGGATGCTGGCAACCATGATAATCGAACCACGCGTAGAGGACTTGCACCTCAACACCGACCCCCTAATCATATCCGCCGTAGTGGGCGATTATAATTTGAGGAGAATCCTGGTAGACACCGGAAGTTCTGAAGACATCATTTACGAGCACTGTTTTAACAGAATGTAGCCAGAAGACAGGAATTTGCTCGAGTCAGTACACGCCCCTATTAAAGGGTTTACCGGTAAAAGATCGATCCAATCGGCCAAATTACTTTCCCAGTTACATTTGGACAAACCCCCCGGGAAAGAACCATACTCCTCACGTTCCTTGTGGTAAGCGCTGAGTCTTACCACAATGTAATCATTGGAAAGTTTACCCTGGGAAAACTGGATGCCATAGTCTCTATGGAGCGAGGGTTCATGAAGTTCCCCACCCCGTGGGGTATTGCAACAATATGCCGGGATAAGCTGGGAGAAGTATTGTACACCAAAAGATACCGTCAAGAACCTATCGGCGCCATCGGCCTGGAAAGGTGGGTTTTAAGCACACGCCATCCAGAGCAAACAGTGACAATAGGGGATAGTCTTTCCCCTGAGGTTAAAAACAACCTAAAATAGTTGCTGAGAAAGAATGCCGATATCTTTGCTTTTGAGCACTCTGACATGACTGGAAACCCCAGGACAAGGCAGAGCACAAATTAGCAACACTCCCGGGCATCAAGCCAGTCGCACAGGGTAAACTTAGCATGGCTCCTGATCGAAAAGCGACGATAGTCAAAGAAGTACGAAAGCTGGTCGAAGCTGGAATTATTAGAGAAACAAAGTATCACACATGGGTGTCAAACCCCGTGATGGTTAAGAAGCCAGATGGTACATGGCGGATGTGCATTGACTTCAAAGACCTGAACAAGGCATGCCCCAAAGATGCTTATCCGTTACCTGAGATGGACTTCAAGGTCGACTCTCTGGTCCTTTATAGGTACAAGTGTTTCTTAGACGCCTATAATGGCTACCACCAGATCAAAATGTCAAGAGAAGAAGAAGAAAAAACAGCATTTCACACTGATGTGGGCATCTTCTGTTATACCAAGATGCCTTTCGGTCTTCGAAACGCCGGAGCCACATACCAACGTCTCATGGACAAGGCTTTCAAAAAAAAAAAAATTGGCAGAAACTTGGAAGTGTACGTCGATGACTTAGTAATTAAGAGCAGAGAGGAAAAGCAAATGCTCGAAGACATTGAAGAAACCTTCCAAAAGCTCAGAGAATACAACATCAAGCTCAACCCCAAGAAATGTTTGTTCGGGGTAGAGGAAGGCAAGTTCTTGGGGGTGGTGGTCACCCGGGACGGTTTTAAAGCTAACCCGGAAAAGGTAGCCACCATAGCGCGAATGCCCTCCCCCAGGACTTTGAAAGAGGCACAAGCGTTAAATGGGCGTCTAGTGGCCATAAACAGATTCCTGGCAAGACATGCCGAGAGATCTTTGCCATTTATAAAGACGTTGAAAGATTGCCTTAACAAGAAAAATTTCAAGTGGACCAGTGAAGCAGAAGAGGCTTTACAAGACATGAAACGGTTCATTGAAAAATTACCCATGTTGACAACGCCATACCCAGAAGAACTCTTAAAAATGTACCTGGCAGCAGCTCACAACGCGGTGAGTGCGGTACTCATGGTAGAAAGGGATGGAAAGCAAACACCTATATACTACATCAACCGAGTCCTGGCGGGACCCGAAACGCGGTATCCAACACTTGAAAAGTTGGTACTGGCATTAGTCCACCCTTCCCGGTGTCTTAGAATATATTTTCAAGGGCACCACATACAAGTCTTAACAAACTATCCGCTACAGCAAATTTTGCACAAGCCTGAAATCTCTGGGAGATTGGCCAAATGGGCAATAGAGCTTGGAGCCCTCGATATTGAATATCGAAAGCGAACAACCATTAAGGGATAAGTGATTGCTGATTTCTTGGCTGAAATTCTCGAAGGAGAAGTGATACAAGATCCCGCAGTTCAGGACATACCAGAGTCCAGCACGGCTAGGCAGACCTGGAAATTATACACCGACAGATCTTCTAGATGAAATAAGGCTAATGTACGCCATGCGGTTTGACTTCAAATGTTCCAACAACGAGGCAAAATATAAGGCGCTACTCGCGTGCTTGAGAATGGCCCAATCCATGGGGGCAACAAGGGTCGACGCATACGTTGACTCTTTACTAGTCAATAATTAGGTGAACGAAACTTATGAAGCCAAAGATGAAACGATGGCAAAATATTTGGCTACAACCAAGGAGCTCATAGCTTCTTTCGATAGCGTCACACTCAATCACGTTCATCGAGGAAAAAACCAAATAGCAGACACCTTGAGCAATCTCGCCACTTCTGGTATGGAAAAGGAAGTAAAAGTAGAAACACTACAAGCGCCTTTCCATTAAACCCCGGGAAGTGTCCGCCATCACCGCGGAAGAACCCTGTTGGTACACTCCAATACTGAAGTTCCTCACAAAGGGGGAATTACCCCTACCCGAGGTGAAGCTCAAAAGATACAGACCAAGGCATTGCAATACGAAGTAAACAATGGCGTCCTGTACAGGAAGTCATACTTGGGACCGCTACTGCGGTGTGTATCCCCAGTGGAAGCAAAATACCTAATCCTAGAAATACATGCTTGCATATGTGGCATTCACGCTGGACCACGGGCAATGGTCGCAAAAATTTATAACGCCGGGTACTATTGGCCCGGGATGCATGAAGACGCGGTAGACGAACTCAGAAAGTGCCGCAGTTGTCAAAAATTCGCTCCTCAAATGCTCCGCTCCAAGAACAATCTAATTCCTGTCACGGAGGCCTGGCCATTTCAAAAGTGGGCAGTCGATATCGTAGGGTCATTCCCGCTGGCCCCCGGAAAGCTAAAGTACCTAATAGTGGTAATCGACTATTTCACAAAGTGGGTTGAAGCCAAACCTTTAGCTAAAATAACCGCTGAAAACGCCAAAAAATTCCTGTGGGAAGACATAGTATACCAATTTGGGCTGCCGCTATACCTGGTGAGCGATAACGGAATGCAATTCACAGACATGGTCTTACAAGACTGGTGTGCAGAGCTACAGATTCAACAAATCTTTACATCGGTAGCACATCCCCAGGGAAATGGCCAAGTAGAGCGGGCAAATAGGAGTCTGCTTGATAGAATTAAAAGAAGATTGGGCCACGAGGGAAGCTCTTGGGTGGAAGAATTTCCGAATGTCCTCTGGGCACATCAAACCATACCCAAGACAAGCAACAATGAAACCCCCTTCAGCCTAACCTATGGCGCGGAAGCAATGATTCCAGCGGAAGTCGGATTACCCTCGCTAAGGCGCCTTACAACTAGTGATGACAATGACAGGCTCCTAAGGGAAGGCCTAGATCTACTAGAAGAGCGGCGTGAGGCAGCCGCCATTAGTGAGGTAAAGTACAAGAAAACTTTGGAAAAGTACTACAACCAGCGCGTGGCTCAGCATACTTTCAAGGAAGGTGAATACGTCATGCGTGACAACGAAGCCAGTAGAGCGGAGCCCTCAGGCAAGCTGGGACCCAACTGGGAAGGTCCCTATGTCATCCAAGAAGACCTAGGCAAAGGGGCCTACCGCCTGTCCAGACTAGATGGTACCGCGGTCCCACGTAGCTGGAACACGGCTCAATTGAAAAAATGTTATATGTAAAGCCCCGCCCCTAACGGCGGGTCTGATTATTTTTCTTTTACAAACAAGTATAATTCATCTTTAACGATGTTCTTTTTTCTTTTAAGTATTGAGTTAATAAAATTTCTTTCTTTTTTATTATTTTCACTCATTACTTACATGCACAATAACAATTACCATCGCATTCATACTGCACTTTACGATACAAACAATTACCATCGCATTCAAACTGCACATAACGGTAAACAAGCATCCTTGACACGAAATTTTTCATACATAAGTCAAAGGATCAAAAATATATAGCGCTAAGAGTGGGTATCTTGGTAATAGATACATTAACCACTACAAAAAAAGATAGGTATTTTGGTAATAAATACATACAACTATCTTACAGAAAACCAAGTACTTGTCCCTGTTGCTAAAACACCAACATACGGGAACCAAAAAACGAACATGTTCTAAATATCTACTTCTTGGAAAGCATTGCCCTCACCTCTGCAGGGGTGTACAATGTCACACCGTAATCTTCTAATGGATGAGGATCAACGATCTGGTCATTAACATTAACCTCATCTATCGGAACAGCCAACACCCTCCGATCATCAACCGGGTTCATACAACGACGGCCACTGCGACGTCGTTCGTACACCAGTCTACAACGTTGAACATGATCAGGAGGAAAAGCTCCTATTAGAGTATCAGCTGATAAAGAAATCACACCCGCATCAGCTTTCAAAGGACCTTCATCTTCGATGCTCTTGCAAGACCGGCTAACCCGGGGTACAGTACCATCGGAGTTCACCTCCCTTCCTCTGATCATCTCCTCCGTCACCGGAATTTGAAGATGAATTAGACCATCAGCCGCATCCAAACGGCGAAGAACATGGGAAATTTTCTGTGTATGGCATTTTCGCCCCATCTTTTCGAATTACCAAATTTGGAAAAGATATGACTTAATTTATACAAGTTTAAAGGGCCTGACAATGATGACGGTAGCAAAATTAATAGCAAGTCATCATTACATGTCAAATTGACACATTTAGACAAACGGCGGCGTAATTCATCAATATATTAGCATTAAATGTCTGACAGAAAATCAAGTATTTTCACATAACCCAAGCAAAACAGTGTTTATACAAAATATCCAAGGAATAGTGTACATAACAAGCAGAATAAAACCCTCATTCCTCACCAGACTCCTCCGCTGGATCCAGCATTAGGCGTAAGGAGTCCACGCCATCTTCGTTTACTTTATCCATCAAGTCGGCATATGAGGGTAGCGGATCATTGCACGCCGCTTCCAGAGTATCCGCCATATCTCCCTGCAGTTTGCCTCTTTCTGCGTGGAACGCGGGGGTAATCTTGTCTGACTGTTGACACTCAAAATAGCCCTTGTAAACACTATCATGATGACCAGATTGATAAGCAGCCGCATAAAGGCGGTCTAACAAAGCAGTAAAAGACTCCGATTGGCGTAGGTACTCAAACGCCCCAAACAGGCCATTGGTTATCAGCCAATTCCGGTCACCTTGCAACTCAGCCAGTTGGCTAGTCAGGCTATCCACCTCGGCGTTTGATCGCTCCAACGCACTTTCCGCCTCTTTAAGGCGTTCCTGGTGGGTAGCGGAAGACTGGACAAGCTTATTTTTCTCGGAGATAAGGGAATCACATTGTTGCTGAAGCTTTCTAAGCTGATCCTCCCGCTCCTCCAACTCATCTTGCTTGCCTCGGGCCTTGGCGTTAGACGCTTCTACCTCAACAGTCAAAGCCTGGTACCGCTCCTGCACCTGAGACACAAAATCAGTGTCAATTCGGAACTTTTCCATCTTAGCAGACAACTCAGATCTCACCTTTTGAGCCTCGGCAACGACCTTGCGTTCAAATTCTTCTTGGACGACTTTAGCATGAGCAAGGACTCGATCCTTTTTCGATATATCACGAGCCCATATTATTCTCTCCTCGGCGAGATGGGTCATTACACATTTCAAATCATCCTCCGCCTTGTTTTTCTCAGACACAAACCTACTTTCCCTCAGACCAGCGGCTTTTAGTTGACTTTCCAAGCGGTATTTTTCATCCTTCAGTTCTTGAATAGCAGCCCGCGCCTGATGGAGTTCATTATTATCATGCATCCACCGGCGCCGGATCTCTGCTAACCTCCGGGGCTGACTAACGGAGTCCACCATAGTGGCATTCATCAAGTTTTCATTGTTTAACCCCTCAACATACGCTGACTCGGCAGAGGGGTATGCCCGCTCAACCCAGTGTTGAATCACTGGAGGAAAGATAAATCTCGAAGACTCAGCTATTTTCCACCTGGGCTGGTAGCGCTTATCCTGCACGTTGGGGTCCAAGTTGATGGTAGGCAAATAAAGGTCATCACCCAGACGGGCCCCATCATCAGCAATTCTGCCGCTTGTTCCCCCAGCATCGCTAATAGCGGTATCTCTGGTTGACTCTTGAGCAGCGGACACTGTAGGCATCTCCTTTTCAGATGCAGTAAAAACGCTAAGCGGAGAGTGAAACAAGGATATGGGGGTGACACTGGAAGGCAGCGGTGTAGGAACAGGACTGGTTGTCACAGCCACAGCAGTCGTGGGCATAGGAGGCGGCATAGAACAACTGACAGCAGCGACAGCACTTGATTGTGATATAAGCTCTGAAAGGCTTGGTCCGCTATCAGTGGAAGGTATAACTTCCACAGATGTCAAAGGGGCAGAGGACACACCCTTAACTTGAACCCCAATAGTAGAACCTATGTTAAATCAGACTTTCAGCAACATGGAACACAAAGTCCACAATAACACCCACAAACAAAATTATTTACCAGTGGGCATGGCATAGGCGGCTTGAATAGCCTCAAATGCAGTCAGGGCAGGAACAATTTTGCGTTTTTTTCGACACACGAGTTGGACTCACCAACTCAGCAGTAGCAGATGTAACAGCAACACCCCCTAGTGGGAACATAAACACCAACCGTAACAGTGGAAGTAGCGGCCCCCGCGGCCATGTACTTTCTCCCGGTGACTCTCACTCGGATCGATTGTTTTTCCTCCGCGGCAGAAACGTTACTCCCTCCACTGGGGGGAGGCTGGGAAATATAAGCAGCCGGGTCCGCCGGCACAGAAGGCAGCAAAAACTGCTCCAAGTGGATCTTCAGTACATCAGGTTCCTGTTCACCAATCACGTGGCCTGCGGCCCTTAAAGCAGCGTTCCGCGGGGGATCAACAAAGTCAAACAAACTCCACTTGCCTATGATACTTACACATGTCAATACAGATGCAATTAACAAAGTAAATCCAAGGCAAAGACCACATACCTTCATCATCCCTCCGGAAGGAAGGATACAGCTTGATATCACGCCATAGCAGGCTCATTCCCGCCATCACCAAGGCCCCTTCCGGGATCACTGTGCACTTGGAGGGGCATTCACACAATCTCTTGAAAAGAGCATTTTCGACATAAGCATCTTTTGGGGGACCGTCATCTTTAACCTTTTCCTGGGGTCCCATCTCCCTCCACTGCATTTCTCCAGGTATAACACCAACATCAATATAGAAGAACTTTCTCTTCCAATCCTTATCTTTGGAACTGGAAGGAATGTCCCTCAAACAAGACACACCAGCATCCCTCCTATCAAAGGTGAAAAAGGGGGATTTCTACACAAGAACGAAAAAAGCCCTAAAAACGGTGAGTTCAGGGATGTGGCCCAGGGCTATATAAGCGAATTCAAACTGTCGGAGTTTAACCAACCCTAATGGGTGCAGTTGGGAGATGTGGATGAGATAATGATCAAGAACCAACTTACAAAACTTGGTGATCGGAAATCGAAAATTGAAAAATTTTAAAAAATCACTAAACAAGGCGATTTTACCCTTCTTCAACGGTTATGCTGTGTCTGTTTTCGACGGCAGCACCGGGTTCCACTCCGCCCTAATATCGTAATTTTGAATAAGAATGTTGAACGATACAAGCCCCCATTTGTCATAAAGGGCATCGGAACTGGCTTGGGCAGAAGAAGAGGGTTCGCTGATTTTGGAAGCCATTTTTAGATTCAAAAAAGGTGAAGGAAGTGGTTGTGAACAAGGAAGGAAATGAAATCCCAAACCTTAAACGGGAAACATATTTATAAGAGGATGCAACCTTTCGAATTCAAAAAGGCAAACGGGTGGGAACGCGTGTCAAGACATGGGAGGTACAACTGTCATCCTAATGATGACTTAACTGTCACATCCTTTCCTATCGTCGCCATTTTTCAAAAAATATAACGATACCCCACTCGAGAAACTTGCACTCAAAGGGGAATTTTGACTTTTTCCTTTTTTAGTCCAATTTCATGAATCTCATTTCATAACTTCGGACTGGGGGGACATGAAGAGGTATGACCCGAATCGGCTAACCCGACTCGGTCATCACCTATTATTTTATTATAAATATTCAATTACACATGTTTATTCTAGAATGATCCATTCTGCATGGATAAACCACGTAACCAAATCCTCAACTTTGTGGGAAGATCATGCAAATCCCTAACTTGTCGGAGCCCATCCTAAGTTAGGCGAAACCCTAATGGTAAACTATAAATAGAGGTAAACATCAAAGGTGTGGATCATCTTGTTCTCGTTTACTCTCTCTCTCTCTCTCTACATTCATTCTTTCTTTCCCCCAAACCGAGACTTATTCTCACGTCGGAGGGTGGTTACAGGAATAACCCCATTCCTGTAACGAGTCCTAACGGTGTTCTGGTTTGCAGTCAGCTGTTCGGATCGCCAAAGAGTTGAAGTCCTAGCCGGAACTTACCGATAAGGTCAGTATTTCTTCAATATCATTAATTAAAATGTTGAATGTTTAAACCACCCAACCCAACTAATATCAACCTTACGATTACTATTCATAAACCACAAAAAAGAAAAATTAATAATCCATAAAAATGCAATCTTTCTTCTTTTTACTTAAGTCAAAGACCGCGTTCTCCAAATAATCCATCAAGTCGTCATATTAATAACATCTATTATTTTTTCTTCACTTTAGTTTAGAATTTAGATGAATGCATTGATTCCACAAAATCTACAATCGACCCCGATCTAATAGAAGAGGTGAGAGCAATTTCAAGCCACTTAGAAATTGATATCCAAGAATTCACCACAATGGCATTATCGGCTAAAATATATGACTAAAAATCTCCACATGATCACAACAAAACGGACAAGGTAAATATGAAATATCCAAGCTTTGTTGCTCAAATTAACTCTAGTCGGTAATCTGTCCATTTGTAAGTCCCCTGAATCACGGATCTAACACGAGATAACGGATCTATGATGAAAGTGAGCAAAAATCTCTTGAACAACACCTATCGTGGGCATGCAAAACGATGTAACAGAAAACCGTAAAGAACAAACGACAGACAATACACTTTCAAAGAATTGGATTCAGATTCAAACCCACAATCCTACACTTTGGTGGTTTCTCTCACTAAGACTTTATCTCTCTCTAGAACCCTTGAAAAACCATTAATCAACAATTCTATTTCAAAATCCTTTATATAGGTATGGGCTCCAATCTAAGTAGCATCAAAACCCATATGTTCTATAATAGAAACCTAATAATCCTAGATTAAAGAATCATAGGCCTTGGAAAAATCAATCTTGATAAGTAATAATATTTTTTTTTGTTCTCCTACGCTAGAAGAGCTTTCGGTAGATAGAGAGAGCTTCCTGTTATCGGATAGACTAAACTAAAAAGTTTTACTTGTTGATTACTTGATTTTGACAACTCTAATGAATTAATTCTAACGTCACAAATAGGTACGTGTTGATTTTGACGACTCTAATGAATTAATTAACTCTAACATCAACACTTCTTATTGGAAATAATTTCACCAACAAAGAACAAAACCTACAAAGTCTTGTAATTTTGTATTTGAAGCAGGAACCACTGGCGTCGCTCATCTCTCTTTCTCGCACGCTCTCTCTCTCTTCTCTGCGAATGGACCTCTTTACTTGTGTTTGTTGCTTAAGACCAGAAATGTGGTCCAATAACCTACACATGCCAAACACTGTGAAATACCAAAAGTAACATTTTCTACTGTTCAAAGCTTTGGTTTATTAATATATAGGAGAATTGATCATGTTGTTTACACTTTACTCTGATTTGGAGTAATCTTCTTGTTCTTTGATTATGCTTTCTAATTTGAATGCTTAACATTTCTTGACTTTTCTAATTGAAGAACAATATCCCTATATTATGGTAATGCATAGCATCAAGAAGCAAAAATGAAAAGTATAAAATAAAATAAACTATCATAAATGGTTCGACGTGACTCCTTTTGTTTTTCGATAAAAATAAGCTCTAATCATCTATTTCTTTTACTTTGTTAAGTGTACTTCATTTTTTTTTATCATTCTGATTTTGTTTATACTTGTCTTCGTCTTTTTCTTGAGTTTAGATGCCAAAAGCTAATGAAGAAAAAGCAAGAAGCATGGGAGATATTTAGGTTTTATATTTTTGTACTTCTCTCTTTTTAGTGTTGTAGAAGTAATTAGACTCTCCATTCGGTCGAGGGGGGTTACGAGTACTTGACCTAGTCGAGGAAATGTAGGTCCCCTTGAGTCGTATGGATCTTTCACAGAATTATCAATCTAATCAAGAGTGCGGAATCCTCTTGATCAGAATATCACAGAAACAAGTAGAAGAACAGATTCACAATCAAACTGGGTTTCTATTGATTATCAATCTCACGAATTACAATCAATTAAAACCCTAACCAACACAAATTTCGTCCAAGCCTATGCTCTCACGAAATTACTCTCTCAAATATTGTTTTGGCTGCTTAACCTAAACCCTAAAGCCTAACCTTGTTTATATAACACAAGGTTTGCTACTTGGGCCAAGGTTTCCAACATGGGCAGAGCCCAATTCGTCCCCCTAGACCCAAACTAGGTTTTGTTTAGCCCAAACTCTATTATTCCACTAATACAAAGCTAAACCCGCTAACCGTTTATCGTTTAACTAATTACAAGATATCCAAAGACCAAATCTAAGCTGTTGTCACAAATACTTTGTGTGTTTGAAAAATGAAAATTTGGATGATCTAGCAAACCGATATACAGTCTTAATTGAACATTTGAAAGAACATGAGATAAGACTGTCAGATACTGAAAAAGTATCAAAGTTTGCTGATGCATTACCAGTAGAGTGGGATGAATTTTTGGAAAATCTAAAAAAGGAGTTTAGTTTTTCAAAGTTATATCTAAGAGAGTTGATCAACAAACTTAAAAATTATGAGCATGAAAGTAAAAAGAAAAAGGAAGAGTTGATAAATGAAATAAAAAAGAATTTGATGAAAGTGGATTTAAACGTGATTCTTGAAATGAAAAGAAGAATTAATGTATATCTTGTTGCAAAAAGTAATCTGATATATGATAACAAGAGGGGTTGTTATATTGATGAGAATGCCAATCCTTTTGATTTCGTTAAAATTTTTTGTGCAGGAACATGCAAGATAGAGAGAGAAAATTTCAAAGAATGAAGAATCTGAAAAGCTTGGATCTTCAAATTCTGAATCAGTATGTTCTAAATGTGATAAATTTGAAGCTGACAATGACAAACTTTTGAAGGATGTGGAAAGTTTGACATTGGAAATCAAAGAGTTGAAGGAACAGGTTAAAGAAATCTCAGCTTTCAAGGATGAGAAGAAAGCTGATGATACACAGATTCTTGAACTGCAGGAAAATTATGAGAAATTGAAATCTGAAAATGTCAAACTGTTAAGTGATTTGGACAGTTTGACATTGGAAAACAAACTTTTGAAAGAAAAGGAAAAAGATTTTGAAAATGAAAAAAAAAAAACTGAAATAGAATTTCAAAGTCAAATAAAGATTCTTGAAGATCAGAAATCTATTTTTAGCAAAAATAATATTGAAAAACAAAAAGTGATAAATTCTCATCTTCAGACGATTATTCGACTTGAAAAAGAAGCTGAAATTGCTCGGAATAAAATTGATAAGCTTGAGAAGAAATTGAAAGGTTTTGAGACTTATTGAAAAACAAAAAGTGATAAATTCTCATCTTCAGACGATTATTCGACTTGAAAAAGAAGCTGAAATTGCTTGGAATAAAATTGATAAGCTTGAGAAGAAATTGAAAGGTTTTGAGACTTCGTCATCAACACCAGATTATCCATGTCCAAAACCGATCAATTCTGTTCCAATAAGTGACAATGTCACAAACTTTGACAAAGTCAAAGTTGAAGATTGTGATGAGAAAACTGATGATGAAGTTGAAAAAAGAAAAATAATTTTGAAATTAAGTGAAATGTTTCAAGAAACTGTTCTACATTCTACTGAAAAAGGTGAATGCTCAACGCAAAAACCTGTAAAGAAGAATGTGGAACAAAAACAAAAGGATAAAAAACCGAAAAATGTTCAAAAAGAAAATAAAAGCTCATCAGTTCAATCATCCAATCGTGATAAAAAACCACAAAAATTGGAAAATCAAAACTCAAAAACTGTTGTTAATAAGTGGTGCAGGTTTGACCACAGTGCTCAAAAGCCAAATCCAGAATACAAGAGGAGAGATGGATATCACCAAGCCAAACAGTGCTATGATCTGAATGTTTGGACTGAAAATGGTGATTGGTACGATAACAGAGTGTGTTACACTTGTGGAGTGAGAGGACACATTGCTGTTAACTGCCAAAGTTGGAGTTATGAACAGAGGAGATGCTTTGAATGCCATATCAAAGGTCACATTGCCAGAGATTGCCCAATGAGATCAAAGGGAAGATCAAGGACTGAACCTCAGAAAATGGCAAAGAAACCAGTCAATGTCAAAGGAAAGCCCAAAGAACAGAAAGTTTAAGAACCTAAAGTTCAAGAACAGAAAGTTCAAGAAAAGAAAGTAAAGCTTTCTCAAGGGCAAAAAGACAGACCGAGGAAGAAAAGAAAGAAAGCGAGAGAGTATCTCGAAAGGATTTTATCCTCGAATACAACTGGTAAAACAGATAAAAGTTCTGATAAATCGTCTTGCTCGCCAAAGAATGACAAATCAAGCAAAACGAATTCATCAGATACAAATCTGAGGACTGAGGAGAGAGTAAAGAAAGAAAAAGTTGATGGTGATGAATTTGTTTCTTTGGAAACAAAGGAGCCACGGGTTGGCGATGAATCTGACTCATCAAAGTCAGACAAGCCAAGTTCAGGCAATGAATCTGGTGTGGTAAAGCCAGAAGAGCCTTGTATTGAGGTAAAAATTGAGAATTCTGGTATAACAATGGATGATGCAAATTTTCCACCATTGTTGAACAAGAATTCAAAAACACCCAACAACAGTCAGGCTTGGGTGAATCTGTTTAAATGAAAAAAATCTGACTTGCCGGAGCCCCCAGGTTGGTAATCGCAGAGCATGAATCAGCATCTTTCTTGAGAAATTCACTTCGGTGATATTTCGAACTTACATGTGGTAAATCAGGGACATTAAGTTGTACTTGATTTTCTACAAGTGATTGTGTTGAGAAAGTCGGGAAATGTTAAATTTCTACAAGTGATTAAAGAAAACAAGGTGATGAGATCCCCATGTTTGAAAAATGACTCACAAAACTAATTTTCCGGAAAAACCATTTTGATTAAAACAAACTTAAGTGTTTTGAAATCACCATGGGAAAATGTTTTGTTGTCAGGGGGAATTCTGATTGTTTAAGCCAAGTGAATGGAGAATTGAAGTAATTCTCATCATGTTGTCAAGTTTATCTTGTACAGTTTATTTTCAAATTTTCCCAGAAAATCAAAATTGAGATATATTTTGATTTTAGGGGGAGTAAAAATTTTAAAAAATTAGAAAATTTGAAAATTCAAAAACATTTAAAAAATTGCAAAAATGAGTTTTGTTGTGAAAAAGAGGAAATGATAGTAGATCAGTTGGACGATCACAGCATGCTAAATAAATGGAATGATAAAATATGATAAACGATCTCACTAAAGATGTGACGGTAGGCTCAGCTAGACTAGTAGATTTGCGATAACGATACAAACTTAAAAGAAAAGCCTAGTTCTAGTGGGAAACATGGTCAAAAGCATAGTACTTAGTTTTGTCCTTCTTGATTGTGTGCCTACTCAGTAATCGCTGATTGTCGAAAGACATAAAACTGGTTAAGTTTGTGAACTTTCATTACTTTGCTGAAAAGTCGCTGTGATTGTGCATTTTATTTTGCAAAGATTTAAACTTGTTTTATTTCTTTATTTTGTTTAAGCATTGGACATCCTCTGCGTATACGTGAGTATCGACCTGGATGTTAGTGCCTAAACGTTCTGCTTTATTTTCTTTGGTGTTTCGTTTAAGCTTTGGATCACCTCTGCGTATACGGAAATATCGACCTGGTGGTTAAAGCCTAAACAACTTCAACTTGTTTTATTTTTTATTTTGTTTAAACATTGGACTTTCTCTGCGTATACGGAAGTATCGACCTGATTGTTAATGTTTAAACATTATGCGTTGTTTTCACACATATCACAGTTGATAAAAGTTTAAAGGCATTACTTGAGTTTGTGTATTGCATGATGAGGGGATATGTTGAAATCGTGGGGTCCATAAGAATTTAGTGCAAAATTATTATACCTTAAGGTATCTGTAAGCATTTCGAAAGTTTTTAGATTGAGCTTAAGTGGACAACAATATCGTCAATCTATGTGAATCGTTTAGAACTTAAAATGTTTAAAGCTTAACGGTGCTAGTGATTGGTCACATAAACTGATATGATCCTCTTATACAAACTTACAAAAATATTGTTTGTAAATATTTTATTTCTGCATTTAAATTTTTGTTTAGTTTACATATTTTGAAAAATCCAAAAAGATTTACGACAACTGATGTTGGAGAGCTGATTTTCAAAATTCTGAGGCTAAACATGATGAATTTTGGTTTGGGAAATTGGGTTGAGTTGAGAAAAATTTTGAAATATTTAGATGATTCATTAAGTTGAATAAGAGTTTAGAATGTTTCAAATTTTGATAAGATTTTCAAATGTGAAAATTTGTTTATCTTATGAGTGCTTGAGATGTGTGTAGGTGAAATAAAGGTTTCCGATCCTGTTGCTACGAGGAGTCAGGAGATGATTCAGAACCTGTGAAGAGCTTAAACATAGAAAAGCTAGGATTTGATTTCAAAGGCGATAACTAATTCTAGACTGAAAATCCCAACTTGATGAAAGGGGGAGTCTGACGAGGTTAGAGCTAGAGAAAGATCCAGGTACATCATTCCAGGAGAAAGTCCTGAAGAAGACCGATCAAGATTGAAGAGTCGTCATGTTGAAGACTCTCACTGAAGATTCCGTCAACATTCAAGGGGGAGTCTGTTGGTGCAGTTGTCTGTCGACTTCATCTTTGTTCGAGTCTTGGATCAGAACTGACAGACCATGGCACGTTGTACGAGAAAATGTTGAAATTAGAGTTAAAGCTAATTCCGCACGGAATTACCAAGGGTAATTCCGCACGAAATTAACATCCTAATTTCGCTTGAGTGCTAATCTCGTGTGAGAGCTTAATTCCGCATGTAATGGTAATTCCGTATGAGACATGTTCAAACGGAATTACATGTCTATAAATAGGTGTTAGGTTGAGTCATTTGGTACGGGATTGGAGAAGGTGTTCCGGTGAGACGAAGTGTCTACTGAGTTGTAAACCGCGTGTTTTCAATAAAATAGACAGTTAATAGTGAATCCAAGCTAAACGAAGACCGAATCAATGAATTCCGCCTCTGATTCAGTCTAAGATCTCTTCTGAACGACTCATTTGGTCGGGAAACCGTTCCTACAAGGACAACCCTGATATCCCCAGATGAAATAACAGTATAAAGACCCAAAACCTCATATTTTGGCAATCTATCAACGCAAGATTTAAGGTCATTAAACCACACACCACTGATGTGTTCCCCACTCATACTCAGTGCTTTTATGTTTATATCACATTGGTAAGTTGATTATTTCATGCTTTTTGCCTACTGGTACATCATATGATGAAGCTGCTTTCACACTTAAGCAATTTAATTCAGTTTGAGTGTGACAGTCTAACTTGCTGATGTACTATCATTTCTTCTTTTTCACACTGTGATAACTCATTTTTAATTTTCTATATTTTTTTATGTTTTTGATTTTTCTAAATGTTTTTGTATATTTGATTTTTAAGAAAGCAGTAAACTATTTACAAAAATTCTTATGAAAAACCAGTTATTCAGGATTCCTCATCCCGTTGAGTTCGACTAAATGTTCAAAGCGAGCCCTGTCAAAAGCTTTAGTATAAAGATCTGCCTGGTTATCTAGTGTGTCGACTCGATGTAATTCAATTAGTCTCTTTTCATCACAATCCCGTATAAAATGATGACGTATGTCAATATGTTTTGTGCGACTGTGTTTCACGGGATTATTAGTTATAGAAATCGTGGCATTATTGTCTATCATAATAGGAGTACGAGTGAAATCCAAACCGTAATCGCGCATTTGCTGTTGTATCCAGAGAACCTGAGAGCAACAGCTACCCGCAGCAATATATTCAGCTTCACACGTAGATGTAGACACACAAGATTGCTTCTTGCATTGCCAAGACACAATCCTGCCTCCTAAGAACTGACAACCACCTGTTGTAGACTTTCTGTTCGACTTGCATCCCCCAAAGTCTGAGTCAGTGTAAGCGACAAAATTCAGATCACTATCAGCTGGATACCACAACCCAAGTTTAGGTTTCCCCTTCAAGTAACGAAGAATACGCTTCACTGCTTTCATGTGTGACTCTTTTGGATTCGCCTGATATCTGGCACACAAGCATACGGCGAACATGATGTCTGTTCTTGAAGCAGTCAAGTACATTAGAGAACCAATCATCGCCCTGTATTGAGTTGGATCAACGTCTTCAGTACTTTCATGATCTGGGCCAAGATTGTGATTTTCACATATGGGTGTGTTGAAAGTAGAGCAATCATTCATTTTGAACCGATCCAAAATGTCATACACATACTTCGTTTGATGAATAAACATCCCATCCTCCTTCTGTTCAACTTATAATCCCAGAAAGTAAGACAGCTCACCCATAGCGCTCATTTCGAACTTGCTCTTCATTACCTGCTCAAACTCTTTACACATGCTCTCATCTGATGACCCAAAGATGATGTCATCCACGTACACCTGTACTAGCAGAAAATCTTCCTTCTTCCTCTTGATGAACAGTGTACTGTCAATCTGACCTCTTTCAAAACCATTCTTGATCAGATGTGTAGACAGTGTCTCGTACCACGCCCTGGGAGCTTGATGTAATCCATACAAAGCCTTATCAAGTTTGTACACCCGATAGGGATAATCTGGATCAACGAACCCATCTGGTTATGAGACATACACCACTTCTTGGACATTCCCGTAAAGAAACGCACTCTTCACGTCTAGTTGGTAAACTTTGAAGCCCTTGAATGTTGCGAAAGCTAGAAACAAACGATTTGCCTCCAACCTTGCCACTGGTGCAAACACTTCATTGTAATCAATCCCTTCTTGCTGATTGAAACCTTTTACCACCAATCGAGCCTTGTTTCGCGTCACTATCCCTCTTTCATCTTTCTTGCACCTAAATACCCATTTAGTGCCAATTTCTCTTTCACCTTTAGGAAGGTCAACTAACTCCCAAACCTTCAACTTCGCAAACTGGGCCAATTCCTCTTGCATAGCGTCAACCCATGAATTGTCTTTAAGAGCCACATGTATGTTCTTCAGCTTCTCTTGGGAAATAAAGCAACTATACAAGCATTCGTTCACAATTCCAGTCTTTTCAATCGGCACAAATAAGCCAGAATTCGCTGCTATGCTTCTTCTTGTCTGAACACATGCATTAGGATCCCCAAGTATCATGTCAACTGGATGATCTCTATTTGCTCGTGTAGTAGCAACAACATCGACTTCTAGATTGTCACCCAGGTTTGATCCAACCTCCCCCTGAATATTCTGATTTGCAAACGGATTAATGAAATCCTCCCCCTGAATGGGTTCAGAGTCACTATCGCTTGAATCAGGATCAGCAGCACCTTGGGAAGTTTCCGGAGCATCTGTCATATCAACATTCGATCTAGGCATGAACTCGCCTTCATTGTCTCCACCAATCACTGCTTGAATCAACTGAGAATCATCTGCATTTGGAAACTCAGGAATATTAAATGATTTAAAAACACTTTCATAATCATATAATATAGCAGGACCACTCGTTGATTGTTGAGGTTTGTATGTAGTAATTTCAACATTGTAAACAACCTCAATTTTACCAGTTTTTAGATTAAAAACCCTTTTATTCGGTGTGCCAGGCACGTAACCTAGAAAGTAGCCATCGTCAGCCACCTCACCGAATTTTTGTTTATCTTTATTTCGCACAATGGTGCAGGGTAATCCAAATGGTTCAAAGCCTTCCAAGTTTGGTTTCTTGTTAAACATCAATCCATGACAAGTTTTATTAAAACGTTTAACAGTCAAAACTTTGTTTAGGATGTAGCAAGCTGTATTCATAGCTTCTCCCCAGAAAAGAACTAGTAGCTTTGAATCTGAGAGCATTGTCCTATTGGCTTCAATCAACGTCCTGTTTTTCCTCTCAGCAACTCCATTTTGTTGAGGTGTATAAGGAGCAGAATATTGATGTTCAATTCCCTTTCGAAGACAATAGAGATCCAGAATACGATTCTTGAACTCCGTGCCATTATCACTCCTTATCCTCTTGATCCTTGCATCATGGACGTTTTCCAATTTCGTAAAAAGATCTATCAGCATTTCTGTCGTCTCATCTTTTGTACCTAAAAAGAAAACCCATGAATAACGTGAGTAATCATCTGTGACAACTAAACAATAGTACTTTCCACCTACGCTCCTCACGTTCACTGGACCGAATAAATCCATGTGAAGTCATTCATAAGGGGCATCTATGGAACTTACTGTTTTAGATTTATGAGGTTTCTTGTGTTGTTTTCCCTTTTGACATGGAAGACATTTATCTTCCACGTGAAACCTCTGCATATTTTTAACAAGGTAATTCATTTTTCGATAGTGAATATGGGTTATGCGTCTGTGCCACAACATCGATTCAGCTTCAGATGCTTTTGATAGTAAACACGCCACCACAGCATTTGGATCCTTAGCACCCATGTCCATGACATAAGTGTCATTTCTCCTTGGCGCTCGCATCACTATCCAATCTTACGGAATCTTCAAACCTGGTTTCAACACTAATGCTTCATTCTTGGTAAAATGGACCGAGTGACCCTTGTCGCAGACTTGTGACACGCCCATCAGATTGTGTTTAAGCTGCTCCACATAGTTCACTTTGTCCAGTGTGATCTTCCCATTGGTCACTTTTCCTCGTCCTGTAATTCTACCACCTTTAGCACCCGCAAAATTCACAGTTCCACCATCATAATCTTCAAACTCAGTCAACAATCTCGCATCCCCCGTCATGTGCCTAGAGCAACCACTATCAACATACCATAAGTTGATAATCCTCCTTAGCAGCTCCTGCACACACCAACCAAGAAATTAGTTATATTGGGGGACCCAAGCCTTAATGGTCCTGGGTCGTCCAAATTCACCAACCACTGGAACATCCATCCAATATCCATTACTCCTAACTGGAGTCTTGGATCTCAGACCTGTTGATGGAATTTGATTTTGATTTCCACTAGGTCTTTGGTCCTGAGGGTTCCTATATGTGTTTGGACTATTTGACCTTTGAAAATTTTGATTTTGATACTTTGAATTTTGATTCCAAGAAGCATTATTGTTGTAATTTCTAATGCCATTGTTATAAAAAGTTCGACCACCATTATTTTGGTATCGATTTTGATATTGACCTTGACTTTTGAAATTATTAGAATTATGATTGTTCATTCTTGGTGAACTGCTTCTAGGTCTCTCATATTTACCTGGTGGAGATCTAGGCTGAAATCTTGGTTGATTTCTTTGAAAACGAGGAACTTGTGGAGTTCCTTTTTCAGCCTTATCTTCACCAACAGCAACATTCTCTGGTTGCTTATGAGCAGATTTCTTTGGAGAATTTGCAACTTTCTCCTCAGTATTAACACCACTCTTCTCTGGTGACTTCTCTCTCTTCTTTTCACTCACTTGTGCTTCATTCTTTTTATTAGGACAACAGCTAGCTACATGTCCCTTGGTGTGACATTTGAAGCACGATCTCTTTTTCGAAGGCTTCTTATCTGAAGCCTTTGAACTAGATTCAGGTTTTGCTGATGATGCCTTAGAAGGACTTGGTTCAGTTTGCTTAGTTTCAGAATTTTCTTTGTTCTTGTTTTTAGCAAACTCTACATTAGATTCATTTTCAATAACAGCTGTTTCGTTTTTCATGTTGTCCTTGAACAAAATTAACCTTTTTAACAAAATTTGGATTGTTATTCTTAGGATGTGAAGTTTTCTTTTTCAAAACAGGTGTGCTGTTATTATCCTTCTGAGCATCAGCACTCTCAAACACATTTCCTTGGCTTGATGTGGAACTACTTGGTGATGTTGACACAAAGTCCATGAGGTCATCTTCATCAGGCAAGAAAGAATAGTCATGACTAACAGGAGGTGGAACTTCATTGAAACCATGGAATCCCACACTGGTTTTGTCATTACTTTTCTTCAAGCCACCCATCATATGTTTCATAACAAAAGTAGAGTCCCTGAACTGACCTAATTTCTTTTCAAGTTCAACAATTTTGAGTTGTGCATCTAACAACTCTTTGCATTTTTCAGAAATCTCTTTTGTTTTCTCAGCCATCATTTCATGAGCTAAGTCTATGACTTGAACTTTTTCATTTAATCTGCAGGTTACAACTTCAATTTCACTTTCATAACCTTTTATTTTCTTCAAGTATAGTGATTCGTTTCTTTTGGCAAAAAAGTTTGATTCTTTAATGTTAGACATTTTGCTTACCAAACTTTGGTTTTGTGTGGACAACCTGTCAACCTCACCCTGTAGTTCACGACATTTTAAACACACAGAATTAGACTTTACCTCTCCTGTTTGTTTATCAAGGTTGGCCATTAGAGCTGCAAGTTGAGCTTCCATTCTCTTGTATTTAGCATCCTTTTCTTCAGCTTCCCTTTCATGGTCAGACTTTTGCTTTTCCTCTTCAACAACAGTTGTCTGATCATCCTTCTCTTCTGCAGCTTTACTCTCTATCTTCACCTCAGCCTCAACATCCACTTTTGCTTCAGCATCTCCCACAGCAGCTTTATCATCATCAATAGGCACTATCTCTGCCATGAATGCCTGAGTGGCATTCTCATTATCTTCTAGATGAATACTCCAATCATAGGAACCTTCTCGTGCTGTAGAGATCAAATCCTTTGAGCTAGAATTGTTTGATGCATTCCTATTGTTTGAACTTTGACTCGAAGTCTCTTGCTTTTGTTTTTGACATTCCCTAGCGAAATGCCCATAACTTTGACAATTAAAGCACCTCACTTTGGTCTTGTCGAAACCAACAGTCCTCCCTACGAACTTCCTTCCTGTTCTGTTCATGAATCTCTTCACTCGCTTAGAAATCATGGCCATTTTCCATTGCAAATCCATCTCTTCAAGATCATCAGGGTCAATCTGATCATAGTCTTCATCTAAAGTAGCAGGATCAGAAATCTTTCCCTGAATGTAGTTTTCATAAGAAGCAACAAACGAAGCAAGTAGAGCCAAATGTTCTTCAGCACACTTCACACTCATAGGCATTGACTTAGCACTACTACTCTGCTTAGAAGCTGATGTTTTCTTGGTTCCTGTTGATCCTCCTGAAGCAGCTACAAAACAAACATCACCATCCTCATTCACTGTGTCCTGCTCATTCTCACACGACAGAAACGTAGTAGCAGAGTCGCTAGAAGCGTTGTGAGATGAAGAAGATGTAAGCCCATTGTAAATCTCCAGATCTTGAACCTGATCATATCCAGTATCTTTCTTCTTCATACTGAGCTCGTAAGCTCTCAGCTTGCCAACTACTTCTTCAAGCTCTTTTGTCTCATAATCTGCTTCTCCCTTGATCATGAGAGTGTAGATATCCCACTTGGTAGGCAAGGCATCGAGCAGCTTGTCATTCTTCTCTACGTCAGTATAGCAATCGATCTCATAATTTTCCATTTCTGACATCAGATGGTAGTAACGAGTGATGATGTCCTCAAGTGACTCATGTTTCATGAACTTGAAAACAGCAAACTACTTCTTCAATAGATCAATCTTGTTCTTCTTGACATCTGCATTTCCCGCGTATCTGTTCTCTAATGCATCCCACATATCCTTTGAATTTGTGTACTTCTTGAAGGTATGCTTGATGCTATCAGGTAAGGACATTTTTATAGCAGCCATGGCTCTCTTTTCAGCCTCATACATCTTTTTATCAGCCTCTAGCATGTTCACATAGGCAGTTCTACGTGGTCTACCCTCAAAGTCGTGTGTTGGGTTTGTGTACCCATCTTCAATGCATATCCACATGCGAGTGTCCTGATATTCAATGAAGGATTGAAAACGATCCTTCCATGTCAAATAGTTCTCCACCTTGATCATCTTAGGTGGTTTATTGGTAGTGCCAACCTCATGCTCCATCTTCAACAGCTCATTCAAAGTAGACATGTTTGACATTTTAACGTAACAGACTGATAAAATCGTACAAAATTTCTCCGAAAACAGTGGTTACCAAATTACACCGTTAAAAACGTCTCGAAAAGACGAATCCAATGATATCTAATGTCGAAAACCGAATTCGGGATTTTCCAGAGTTTTTTTTTTTCTCCTAAAAATATGAGGAATTCAACGGTGCAGACGGTTCTGTCAAACGAGCTACGGATCAATTTCTATTTGCAAAACAGTCAAATTTTATCGACGCTTGCCAACTGAAATTCCACCCTGTTAAATTCGCTGGTCTCAGTTAATTTCGCTGGGCAAGTAATTAATTTCGCTGGCCTGTTGTTTGTTCAATTTCGCTGATTAAGTTCACTGGTCAAATTCGCTGTCAAGTTCGCTTCTTAATTTCGCTATTACGACGACCCGTAAAGTCGCCGAAAACCGTAATAATTTCGCTGTGGAAAGTTATCCGGTTACCAAAGTCGCCTTTGGATTTAACGTCGCCGGTAATTTCGCAAGTCAGTTAATTTCGCAGGTCCAGACTGCGAAATTAATCAAATTCACCAGTAAATTTGGAAATTAAATCTGTTTGAAATTTTGAAGATTTTATCCCTTCACCAACACAAATCTGCAAAATCAAACAACCTAATCAGCTCAAAATTTTCGAAAAATATGAAGAACTGATCGAAGAAACACGAAGAACAGTCTTCGAATCTTCAAGTCTGTCAACCAAAAAATTTTCCAGAATCAACAAAATCTTTCCAGAAATCCTGCAAAACAGCAATCAAACAAAACAGAAGATCAAAACAGCCAAAAATTTTCGAAAATTTTTATCAAAACAACCAAAAATTTCGAAACCCTAATTGCAAAAATTTCGAAAATCTCCCTGTTTCTGCCAAGCACAATTCTGAACCGAGCCTTCAAGAGGCTAATGCTCTGATACCAATTGTAGGTCCCCTTGAGTCGTATGGATCTTTCACAGAATTGTCAATCTAATCAAGAGTGCGGAATCCTCTTGATCAGAATATCACAAAAACAAGTAGAAGAACAGATTCACAATCAAACTGGGTTTCTATTGATTATCAATCTCACGAATTACAATCAATTAAAACCCTAACCAACACAAATTTCGTCCAAGCCTATGCTCTCACGAAATTACTCTCTAAAATATTGTTTTGGCTGATTAACCTAAACCCTAAAGCCTAACCTTGTTTATATAACACAAGGTTTGCTACTTGGGCCAAGGTTTCCAACATGGGCAGAGCCCAATTCGTCCCCCTAGACCCAAACTAGGTTTTGTTTAGCCCAAACTCTATTATTCCACTAATACAAAGCTAAACCCGCTAACCGTTTATCGTTTAACTAATTACAAGATATCCAAAGACCAAATCTAAGTTGTTGTCACAAATATGCACCAACAGGAAACGTGGTAAATTAAAGAGAAATTATTTTCGGAAAATTATATATGCCAAATATCAAAATTTTACTAACATCTATAACAAAATATGGGAATATCAATGTAAATCAAAATCAAAACGAAACATATTGAAATAAATGTCGTTCAAAGAAAAACTTGTTCAAATACATGTTGCAGAAATCATCGTCTTTGACCGATTCTGAGTAATGGCTGAGTACTCACCGAGGAATGACGAGTACTCGGTGACTTGATCGAGGTTGATCGTCTTGGACCGATTCTGAATAACGGTGGCTGAGTAGATGAAAAGTTCTTCGGCACCCTACTAATGATCGAGTATTCACCCTCCTAGACCAAATATTACAACACTGGTTTTTATTAGTAATTAGTAAATAGCAAGGGTAAAATGGTTATATCATATGAGATTAACATTTTTAATCCCTAAGGACAAAATGCCTTAAAGTTTGACAAATAGTAAAAAAAACCAAATCCGTAATTTCTGAAAGGAAAGGACAAAAACCACAAAATGTACATACACATATTTTGGATTCATTTTATGTGCAGGAAAATTTAAAAAAAAAAGTGTTATTATTGGTATAGTAAGAAATATTAAAAAAAAAAAAAAAGATGTCACATGGTAATCCTTATTGATGTTTCTGCACTTGAATTGAAATATGTAATTCGAATTTTTTAAGTTAATTTAGTTGATCGATAATTACCTTATACATCAAAACATTTTGTTACAATTAACAAATGTTAAATTGATCGATAATTACCAAAAAAACAAAAAAAACTAAACTAAAAAAGTATATTATCATGACGGTATTAATTAGCTAATTTTTTTTCTTGGTTGCATCATATGATTTGATTGTCTACCTTGTATTATAAAAACTATATTGTAATAAAATAAAAAGCACAAAACGATTGCAACCATATGGTGACAACGTACGTTTTGGATGTTGGTTGGTGAATAAACCACGTATCCAATGGACCCGTGAAAATTTAATGTTGCCATGTTATTATGTTAGATTGGATACAACTCTTACTCTAATTATGAATTTCAAGATAGGGAGACATCTAGGAGATTGTGCCACATTAAGAGGCTGTTTGTCAACCTTTAAATCAGTAAGTGCTGAACCATTAAGGTTATGTTTGGCAAAAGTAGCAGGTGGCTGGTGACTGGAAGCTGTTGGCTGAAAGCTAGTAGCTAGTAGCTGTAGCTTTTTAGATATATTTGATGTTTTGCAGAGTAGATGGTATTAGTCAACCATCTGATTATGGCATTTATCTCCACCATCTTTTGTATTTAGAGATAATTGTATTTCCATGTTTGTAGGAGGATAGTTTCCATATTGTATCCTATATATGTACATTGTATCGATATTGAAAAACAATACAATTGATATCATAACTACTGTTCTGGTATCAGAGCCATAAACTGAAAAACCCTTTTCTTTTTTCCGCCGTCGCCTATCTCTTCCTCCACCGGTTTCGACCATGACTGACAAAGGCGGCCCCTCTAACTCTCCGGTTTCGACTGACATCAAACATTTACATCCTGTTTGTTGGATCGTCGTGTGACCCGAATGAGTCAATCAGAAGAGTTTAACATCAATATCAAAGGCGGAATCAATGATATCAACGTGAATACAGCTAGATTCTCTATAATTATCTTCCTTTTATTGATTTCAAAGCTTTTACAGATCGTTTGACAAACTGGCAGCACCTCGGCTCTGAATCGGAAAAGTTACAAAATGACAAGGCACAATACATATATATAGGCTGAGTAATTTCGCACGAACCTGTTTAAACGAAATTACTTCAAGCGAAATTACTAATTCCGTACGAAATTACCATGTAATTTCGTATGGAATTACCAAATGTAATTTCGTGCGAAATTACCTCCAAACCTATTTTTGACATATTTCTCGTACTACGTGCCCTGATCTATTAATTCTAATACAAGACTCTATAAAGACGAAGTTAACAGACATCTATGCACCAACAGACTCCCCCTTGGATGTTGACGAAGTCTTTAGCATCAAATCTTCAGTCTTTAGTCTTGATCTATCTTCTTCTCTGTCCAATTTGTCTGACACTGTAAGCATCCTTCAATCTTTATCTTCAAAACTCCCCTTTGAATACTAATCCAGAATGTAGACTCCCCCTTTCAATATGCTGGAGCTTGAATTATGGTTCAATCTTTACACTTTCTTTGCCATGGGGATCTTGATACCTGCTTCTCAAGAATTTGACATTACAATCTATTGACTTTTAACATCTATCTTCTTGTTTTTATCAGTTTTAATAATCCACTTAAGTATTCAGGTCCAAATTAATGACCCTGAGTACTTAATTTATCTACCAAGTTCAACTTAATGACCTTGGTTGATCTAAGACGAAACAAAAACTGACATTTGTTTAACATAGTTTCAAAACATTTTCTCTGAAAATTACAAGTTTCAACTTAATAAACTTGTTTTGACTTTTCATTAACAGGTTTAACATATTAAGCTCACAACCTTCTGTCCAGCTCAGAAACTTCCTGCATATTCTTCAAACTGCGAATCTGAAGACCAGCTTTCCACTTTGGATTGTCGGGAAAAATAAAGCAGAAATGAAAAATCTTTTTGGATTTTGAATAAAGTTTCTATATTAGAATGCTAAACAGAAATAAAATGCAGTAAATGTAAACTATTTACAAACAATTTTTTTTTGTGAGCGTGTTAGGGAATCATATCAGCTATCGACAAGTCACACGTACCGTTAAGCTTAGATTTCATACTCAGAATTAAACAATTCACTTTGATTGTCGATATGCTGATCCACTTAAATTCTCAAACAAATTTCAATCTGTTCACGATACGAATTAGGTGTATTAAGAACTTAAACTCATTCATGTGTCCCACATCTTGAATATACTCCCGTATCCAGATCCCAATATTCAGTCTTACAGGTGAGTATACCACAGATGATACCTGTAAGGGGTTAAATGCGAGGGCCGGGAGAACTCAGGCTATTGCTTCCGCAAAATCAGAGAGATGACGGCTTCGACTTTAAGTGGGTCCCCTTTAGAGGGTCTTTTTTACAACAGCACATGATTAGCATTTTTCAATGTTTCATCATTTTTTATGCTGAGGGCGAGCTTTTATTTCAAGTAGCAGTAAAGTATTATCTGGGGACTAGGCCATTGCTTCCGCAAAATCAGAAGTCCCGGGATAATACCCCAGATATCACTGAGTATAAAGACCTAGTATTTCAGAAAGAGGGGTCCTTCAAACAAGATTTCAGGGGTTACCTATATATCCAAGTAGTGTTCCCCACGAAATAAACAAGTAATGATTTAGGTTTATATCCCGAACAAACCTACTAAATGTGTAAAAACCTATCGGCACATCATCAGCGATACTGTTTAACACTTTAAAACTTTACATTTCTTTAGCATACCGTAACTGTCAGGCCAATGTACTATCATTTTCCCTCTTTACACAAGTTCTTTTCCGGTTTTCTATTGTTTTTGTATTTTGAAAATATCTCATGTTTTTGAATTTTTGAAATTTTTACTGTTTTTGTATTTTCTGAAAATATTAACCTACTCCCCCTAAATACCAAAACAAGTAAAAAATCGACAAACCATTGCAGATTGCGTCTCAACATCATCTACAGTGATACCTTCATCTACGCCGAGAATCTCCTCCAACACCGATAAAAGCTTCATACCGTTCAATTTTAACAAATATTGAAAACGAGTTTTATCAAACGCTTTGGTATGTAAATCAGATTTTTGTTCATCAGTGTGGATTTTCTCAATTCGTATCAACTTCTTCTCGAAACAATCGCGAATGAAGTGATGACGAATTTCAATGTGTTTCGTTTTAGCGTGATGAACAAGATTTTTAGTAATGTTTATCGCTGCCTCATTATCAACAAAGATAGGGGTGTTAAGAAATTGCAAACCGTAGTCTCGCATCTGTTGCTGGATCCACAAGATCTGAGAGCAGCAACTGCTAGCAGATACATACTCGGCTTCACATGTGGACAAAGCTACAGAGGTCTGCTTTTTGCATTGCCAGGTGACCAAACGTCGTCCGAAAAACTGGCACCCCGCTGTTGTTGACTTAGCGTTGACTTTGCAGCATCCGAAATCAGAATCAGAATACCCTTCGAGCGTGAAATCGCCTTCTATTGGATACCACAACCCCAGTGATGGAGTTCCTTTCAGGTAGCGTAATTTCTGTTTCACAATCACCATATGCGAAGCTCTGGGATTTGACTGAAACCGCGCTGCAAGGCAGCTTGGATACATAATATCGGGTCTTGAAGTTGTCAAATACATCAGCGATCCGATCATGGAATGATACATCGTTTCATCTACCTTCTCTCCAGTGAGATCAGGGTTTATCCCATGGTTCGTCGCTAATGGGGTGGAAGCTGGAGTAGAACTTGACATCCCAAATTTCTCTAAGATATCATGAACATACTTCGTCTGATGTATGAAAATTCCTTTGGGTAGTTGATCAACCTGGAGTCCCAAAAAGAATTTCATCTCACCCATCGATGACATTTCAAATTTTTGCTTCATAACTCTTTCAAAATCTTTGCACAGATTTTCATTTGTTGACCCAAATATGATGTCGTCCACATATATCTGAACTATCAGAAGATGACCTTCGACTTCTTTGGTGAAGAGAGTGGCATCCACTTTTCCATGGATGAAACTGTTGGCTAGCAGGTGTTGAGACAAAGTCTCGTACCAAGCTCTCGGGGCCTGGTGTAAACCATACAACGCTTTATCCAGTAAATAAACCTTGTCTTTGTGGATTGGATCGGTGAAGCCCGGCAGCTGTCCGACATATACCTCCTCCTTTACCTTCCCATAGAGAAAAGCCGATTTAACATCTAGCTGATAAACTTTAAATCCTTTCCAAGATGCAAATGCTAGGAAGATTCTGATCGCTTCAAGTCAAGCAACCGGAGCATACACTTCAGTAAAATCTATACCCTCCTGTTGACTAAAGCCCTGGACTACGAGTCAAGCTTCGTTACGAATAATAACTCCTCGATATCCCTCTTGCACTTAAACACCCACTTGGTGTTTATCTTCCTTTGACCATCTAGCAAGTCTACCAATTTCCACACACCTAACTTCACAAACTGACTCAGCTCCTCTTGCATCGCGTTGACCCAAGAATCTTTAGTTAGTGCTTCCTTATATGTTTGCGGCTCAATCTGCGAAATAAAACAACTAAGTGAAAACTCAGTTTGTAACAGAGCAACTGTAGAATAAAAACAAGTAAGGCCTTGGTCAATTTGACGTCTAGTGCGAACGCCTGATTGTAATTCTCCAATAATAAACTCTTCTGGATGGTATGAAAGAGTTCTCGGCATCACCTAGCCTGGAACATCTACCTCGCCTTCCAATTTTGTGACATTCTGATTTGCACCTTGTTCACTGACTGGAATTGTTTGACTTGAAATCTGGATCTGCTCCCCCTCAGAATCTAAATCACCATGATCAAATACAGGCCTGTCATCAGATTCTTGATTATCATTGACTGCTGTCTGATTTTCAGGAGCATGTTTTGAAGATTGTTGAATATCATCATGTTCACCAGCATTGCTTGGACCGGCTTCATCATCATTTGAAGTTTGTCGTCGACTTCTAATATACTCAGCTGGAAACATTTCTTGTGATGACTCGTACTCTCTTAGAATATCCAACTCATCAAAGAACTCTGGTTCTTCTTCTGTGTCAAACGAATCCCACATAGTATCGTAGTTAAAACACCATGAGTCGCCTGGGTTCTGCGGTGGCATTGTGTAACCTTGGCATTCAACATTGTGTGCTTCAATAATCCGCTTCAAGCTTGGAACAAAGACTTGCTTTAATGGACTTGAGTAACCCACAAATATTCCTTCAATGCTCTTTGCACCAAACTTTCCAAAAGGCTCTAGAACTGTGCAGGGAGACCCAAACGGTTCTAAATACTTCAGATTAGGTTTGCGGTTGTTGATTAGCTCGAAACATGTCTTGTTGAATTTCTTCACTGTGAGAACCCAGTTGAGTGTATAGCAAGCGGCTGGTAATTTCGAATCAGCAAGCATCGTCCTGGCTGTTTCAATTAGCGTCCTGTTCTTTCTTTCAGCTACTCCATTTTGTTGTGGAGTGTAAGGAGCACTAAATTCTTGCAATATACCTCTCTCATCACAATACTCTTCCATCTTGTTGTTCTTAAACTCAGTACCGTTGTCACTCCTGATTCTTCTAATTCGAGTTTGGTATAAGTTTTCAAGTTTTCTAAACAACGCCATCAAACTTTCAAACGTCTCATCTTTAGTCTTCAGAAAAGATACCCACGAAAATCTCGAGTAGTCGTCTGTTACTACTAGACAGTAGAGATCACCAGTTATGCTTTTGACGTTCACTGGACCAAAAAGATCCATATGAAGTCTCTCTAACGGTCTCGAGATTGAGTTTTCCTTCTTCCCAGGGTGAGATTTCTTCTTTTGTTTGCCTTTGACACAACTAATGCACTCCCCCTCAAGATGAAAACCTTTCACATAAACACCAATTACTAAGTCGTTATGCACCAGGTGATTCATTTTTCGCAGGTGAATGTGGCCCATCTTTCGATGCCACAATTGTGATTCTTTTTCCGTTGCTCTTGACATAAAACAGTGAGTCTGACCCGTGGTAGTAGTTGCTACACTCATGTCCAACACGTACAGATCATTGACTCTGGGTGCTTTCATGATAACCCACTCTTCAGGAACAACAAATCCCGGTCTCAAGATCAAACATTCTTTGTCTGTAAAGTGCGTTGTATACATACGATCACAAATCTGAGAAATACTCAGAAGATTGTTTTCAAGCTCGGCGATGTAGTTTACTCTTTCAAACGTGACAATACCATTCGATAGAGTTCCTTCACCAACTATTCGACCACCTTGATTGCCTGCAAATCCCACATATCCTCCATTAAACCCACGAACATCGTACAATAGGGTTTTCTTCCCTGTCATGTGCCGAGAAGCTCCACTATCCATAATCCAACGTGAAACGGATCTTGGAAGCTCCTGCACATATCACAAATACTTAGTTAGAAGTTGATGCCACCCAAGCCTCTTTCGACTCGGGTAACTTGACATTGATGTGAGTTTTTGCAGTGTATAATGGTGGAAAATTTTTATCATTCATCTTTAAGCTCTCTTCAGATCCAATCTCAACCTCTTTGTATAAAAAGAAATCATTTTTAGGAGGTTGACCAGATGATTGGTCTTTCTTTGGTACATGCTTCTTTTCAGAAGTAGTAGACTCTTGTTTTTCAAGTTTCTCATAGTAATCCACAGGAACATTCACCTTTACCGGAGCGGTAGAGGATGATTGTTTTTCCGTCTCAGAAACCTTTGGATTTGAAGAACTTGATTTCTTATCAACTGATTTTGGCTTCCATGCTTGTTGAGGCGAAGCAACCCGTCTGTAAAATTTGTCATTTTTAGTTACCACATTCTTTACGGGTTCAGTTTTGATCTTGGTGTTTTCATTTTTCAAAACTTTTTTCTCAACAACCATTGGAGCTTTGCCTTTTGCATCAGCTTTCCTTTTCTGACTCTTAACAACTTTAGACTTAGGCTTTAAGTTGGTGCACTTTCGTGCAATATGTCCAACTTTGTTGCACTTAAAGCATGTACAAGTATCAACTACCCGACTTGTGCCTTCGGTCTGAGACTGTGAGGCCTTTTCCTCAAAAAACTCTTCATTTGATTTTGAAAAAATTTCAGATTCTTGCTCGGAATGAGAACTCGAGCTTTTTACAAACACCTTTTTCTCAACAAACTTCTTGTTTTGAAAGTTCCTTCTTTGATAATTCTTACCACCCTGATATCCACCCGACCATTTGTTTTGATTGTTTTTAGAAAAACGTGGTGGTACAACAGGTTTTTTATAGTAAGCTTTATCTTTTTCAAAATTTAATTGCCGTTTGGAACGTTTCAAACCTTCAAGTTCACAAACATCAATCTCAACCAACTTGAACACATTTTTCAATTTGTCGACATTCATATTCTCCAAAGGAAAATCACGATCCGAATACAACTTATCAGATCCCGCCATCTTGTACATCACAAGATTAGGTTCTTCATTTAAGTTGTTTTTGGATTTTGATTTCGGAATTTATTTGTCCAAAAAACATTCATCATCCTCAGTAATGTCACTTTCAGACTTTAAAACATTTTCAACCATGCTTTTCCCAACTTCAGAATGGACACTATCTTCATCGGAAGATGAAGTGAATGTGACATCAATTGTGTCTGGAAGCTTAACTTCATTAACTTCTTCATCATTAACCAACCCGGATTTTTTCTTTGAAAAATTGTTTAAAACTGGTGGTTGAACCTGATGAAATCCAACCCCTGTTCCATCAAAGTATACATCTTCGCTTGCTTTGTTCTTCCCAATTGGTTTAGGAACTATATGTTAAAGAACAAAACTTGCGGAGTTGTAACTGTTCAGTTTCAACTGGATGCGTTCATTTTCAATTTTAGCTTCTTGAAACTGAAGCTTCAACTTAGCAATTTCATCCAGTTGCTGGTTGATTAACTCTTCTTTCACTCTAAGAACTCCTGACAATTGTATATTTTCTTTACTTGTTTCACCATTTCTTTCATCAGAATCTTTTACCGTGCGTTTTAGCTTCTCAAAATTTTCTGAAAGTTGACGATTTTCATGAATTAATTTTTCGTTTTCTTTCCTAATTCTTTCTACGTCACTTTTATCATTTTCGATTTTCTCAGTTAATTCTTTTAATCGTTCATTTGAAGCTTTTAACATTTTGTCACGGTTTAAGATCTGATTTTCAACATCTCTGACTCTTCCTGTCAGTTCTTCAGTCTTTTTACCGTTAAGATAAGCAAGTGTACTACAAACCTTGCAGTCTTTCATGCAATTTTTGCAGTCGCTTTCATTTTTAGCTTTCTTACCTAACTCATTGATTGCATTATTCTGACTGACCTTGCTTTTAGACTCAGTTCCAGAACTAGAAACTACCTCTAGCTCTTTTGCAGCAAGTACTTTATCAGCCATCTTCTTCAATGTGAATTCTTGTGACGTGTCAATAATCCCGTCATCAGTTTTCTTTGTCTTCAGCTCCTTCTCTTTTTCTTTTTCTTTTTCCTCAGCTTCTCCTCCTCCCCACCACTCTCTCTGTCTGGCTTCTTCTTCATCAGCAATCTGTTTGGTGAGGGTTTCAACATCAACAGTATTTGGATCAACAGCAATGTTTCCCTTGGGATCTAGGTAACATTCTCTATCAGCATCCCATCTTTTCGCCTATTTAGCTTCTTTGTATGTACGATAGATTCTGCTAATCCTGATTTGAGCTGACACCTTTCTGTTGATGTATTTCTCTTCTTCTGTTCTGCTATCTTTGAAAGGAACAATCTTTGTCACAAACGCATAGCCTACTGCGTCTTCCTCTGGTAACACTTCACTCCAATCATATCCCTCATCGTCATGGATAACAGCAAGTGCTCTGGATTTTTCTTTGGGATTTTCTTCCATCTGCTTCATTCTGGGAGGTTCAGATTTGTTCTGATGATAGATTGCTCTTTTGTAGTAATCTTCACGAAATGGGTTTGCAGTATCATCAGCAGGTGCATTTCGACATTCACGTTTAAAATGTCCCTTTTGTTTACATCTGAAGCACGTAACTTTTGATTTATCATACCCGAGCTTTGTGGAAGGTCCGCCAATAGAATGTCTACCTGTAATCTCCATGAACCTTTGTGCTCGTCTGACTGCACTAGCCATACACCACCTGATATCGATCAATTCCATCTCTTCTGGATTGATCTGGTCATAATCCTCCTTGGTGAGATTAGTGTTTCCAATCTTTCCTGCAACAAGGCTCTCGTAAGATTCTAGCACAGACGCTAAGAACACCATTTGCTGCTTTACGGATTCTTCACTGAAATTTTGAGCATTCTTTAGATCCACAGCAATGTTGCATTGAAACAAATTCTTTGGAACTGATTGACTTGAAGTAGTTGACGATGAACCACTATGAAAGCCACTGCTTGAACTTTCTTGATTTGATGTGTTAGAACTTTCAGCTGAGAAAGCTGTTTTGGGGGACACAGTCTTTGGGATCATACTTCCTCGATAATACAGCTCCACATTCTGCTGATATGAAGAGTTATTCACTTTGTTATATTTCTTAATCTCCAACTCATGACTCTCCAATCTTTCGATTAACAGATCAACCGTCAGATCCTCCGACTTTATAGTGTTCTTCAGCATCAAAGCAAAGTATTGCCAGTCTTTATCATCCGGCAGCGAGTCAAACAGTTTGTCAACCAACTCTTCTTGAGTGTACACGATTCCATGTCTTGCAAGTTCCATCTTAAAATCCCCGAATCTTTCGATCATCTTTGACACAGATTCATTTTTCAAACATCCAAACAAATCAAATTCTTTTCTTAACAACTTCTTTTTGTTTTTAACTATCTCGGTATTACCCACACATTTCACTCTTCGTTTCTACCATATATCTTTCGAATTTGTGTATTCAATCAATGATATTATGTCGTCTCTCACAGACTGATGAAGCAATGCAATGCACTTTTGTTCAGCAACATATCTATCTATCTCATTCTCTTCTAGATTCTCAAAATTCGTTCTTCCCATATTGAAGCCATTCTTCATGCTTTTCCAGCTTGGATATGCAAATGCTTTTAGCCACTCTTCAAACCTTTTAGCCCATCTATTATATTCTTCAATCGCCATCAGTTTAGGAGGTTTATTGTATGTGCCATATGCACTCTCCACACTCAAAGCATCAGAAAGAGTTTTCTTTGCACTTGGAGCATTTTCATTTGTGTTGTTTGATGTGTCATCTCCGGTGTTTCCCGTGAAAGCAAACATGTCACTAAAGGATTCATAAACTCATCCATCTTCAAGTATTTGAAACAATCAACAAACACTTTCAAGCGAAATTAGAACTCAAACGAAATAACAGCCTTCAAACGAAAATAGATTTCAAGCCTTTCACATGAAATAGCTTTCAAATGAAATTACTTCTTCACACGAAATACCCACTCAAACAAAATTAGGTATTTCAAGCGAAATAGCGTTTTCGAGCGAAATTACCAAGTGAAAAATAATTTCGTGCGAAATTAGCTTAGTTTCAAGCGAAACTAGCCAATTTGGTACGAAATTAGTAATTTCGTATGAAATCCTCAAGCGAAATATGATTTCGTATGAAATTATGAGCACTTTCAAACGAAATTAGCCACAAAATGTAATTCCGTGCGAAACTACAGTGACAATTTCGAGCGAAATTATGATGGCATCATCATTTCGGCCACCTTTTTGTCAAATTGATCCGGTTTTTGGTCGAATTTTGGTCTAATTCTTTTAAGGATTCACTAAAACAGTGTTTTACGTGATATGTGTGAAATTCAGCTCATTTTGTCCGTGAAATCTCGTTTAATTTTGAAAAGAAGGAGTAGAAGTGATGAAAACAAGCTGAATTGGTATAAACGCTTCTTCCTGAGCTCTGATACCACTTGTTGGATCGTCGTGTGACCAGAACGAGTCAATCAGAAGAGTTTAACATCAATATCAAAGGCGAAATCAATGATATCAACGTGAATACAGCTAGATTCTCTCTAATTATCTTCCTTTTATTGATTTCAAAGCTTTTACAGATCGTTTGACAAACTGGCAGCACCTCGGCTCTGAATCAGAAAAGTTACAAAATGACAAGGCACAACACATATATATAGGCTGAGTAATTTCGCACGAACTTGTTCAAACGAAATTACTTCAAGCGAAATTACTAATTCCGTACGAAATTACCAAATGTAATTTCGTGCGAAATTACCTCCAAACCTATTTTTGACATATTTCTAGTACTACGTGCCCTGATCTAATAATTCTAATACAAGACTCTATAAAGACGAAGTTAACAGACATCTATGCACCAACACTGTTTATTCGGTTACTAATATACAAAACAAAGTCAGAATTCTCGATGGCGAAAAGGTCACGTACTCGGCCTCGGTCAAGTGTTTCAAACTCCATGCGGAAGGCTATGATGTTCTGGATCATATAGACGGCTCCGGACCTCCGGCTAAAACCGATGAGGGATACGAAGCCTGGATGAAAGTCGACTCCGTGGTTCTCCAATGGATATATGGAACGCTTTCAGTTGGCTACTGGGCTCGTGTTTTTGATGACACCATCACGGCTCAGCAAGCTTGGGACAAACTCCAATCAATTTTTCACAACAACAAAAATGCTCGTGCTTCGTCCCTCCTACATGCTTTCACAACCACCACTTTGTCCTCTTGCTCGTCGCTGAACGATTACTTCCAACGACTCAAAGATATATCGGAGCAACTGAAAGATGTCGACCAACCGATACCCGAGTCCAGGTTTGTTCTATAGATGATTCAATGATTGCCACAGGAATATGATACCACTACTGCCTTTATTACCCAATCAATACTTCTTGGGACGATGCTCGTGACATGATTGAACGCGACCAACGTCGTCAAGCAGCCAGACAACACACCGTTTTCACTGCTCCACGCGGGTCGGCTCCCACCAATAACAACCTACCCCCATCCTCCAATAACACCCCGCCTCCACCACCCTCATACAACCCCTCCCAACAGTTTGATCAATACTCACAACGCCAACCATCCCGTGGTCGGGGTCGTGGCCGAGGCGGTTACCGCGGCCGTGGCAACAACTATGGGGGACATGGCCGATCCTCACATTACAACACCTACCCAAATACCCACTCCCCAAACCCAAACCACAACACCTACTCCTGGTGGCCCACTCCACTGCCGTGCCCACATCCGGCCCAATCACCTTGGGTCTCTACCTGGAACCGGCCCACCTCTCCACCCGCCCCAAACCAAGCCCAAACCCAACCCATACCACCACATCAGACCCAACAGCCCTTTCAGCTCACTGTCTATCCCGGTTATGGCCTAGCGACCCAACTGCCACCCCAGCCCAACACATTCCCCTACGGCCCACCTCTTGGTTTTCCCTATCAGCCCAACTACCAACCCCTAGCAGTGGACCCCTTACAACCCACCGAACTCGGAGCAGCCCTCTCTACTCTCACCTTGAATCAGCAGGACCACACCTGGAACATGGACACGGGCGCCTCATCTCATATCACTTCAGACCAAGGTCAGATCACCTCTCATGTATCTTCTTCTGTTAATACTAAAATACTTGTAGGTAATGGTCAAACTTTACAAATTTTGGGCTCGGGCCACGGCTCACATACTACCAACGACAAAGCCTACACCCTAAATAACATACTTTATGCCCCTAATGTCGTTAAAAACCTTATATCTGTTAGAAAATTTACACGCGATAATTGTCTGTCTATTGAATTTGATCCTTACAGTTTTACTTTGAAGGATCTCAAGACTGGACAACGTCTTCCACGCCATGACAACACCGGTGATCTTTACCCTTTCACTCCACCAACTCAAGTCCTTTTGACAGCGTCTTCAAATAAGTGGCATTACCGTTTAGGCCACCCCGGTTCTCAAGTTTTGCATTTTCTTTCTAGTCATTTTAACATTTCGTGTACTAAAGATTCCTTTGGTTTTTGTGATTCGTCTCATATGTCAAACAGTAAAAGGCTTCCGTTTGGTGATTCTATTTCATTTACTTATGCACCCTTTGATATTATTCACTGTGACTTATGGACATCTCCTGTCCTTAGCAATACCTCGTATAAATACTATATGGTCCTCGTGGATAACTATTCTAATTATGTGTGGGTGTACCCCTTAAAGTTTAAGTCTGAAACATTTTCCACTTTTATCAAATTTCACAAATTTATTCAAACTCAATTTCACAAAAATATAAAAGCGTTTCAATGTGACTTAGAGGGAGAATTTGACAACAATGCGTTTCATACTTTTGCTTCTCAACAAGGTCTTACCTTTCGTTTTTCCTGTCCACAAACCTCACCCCAAAACGGTCAGTCTGAACGTATGCTCATACGTCTTAACGACATCATAAGAACCCTTCTTTCACATGCACATATCCCACCCGTTTTTTGGGTAGAAGCACTTCACACCGCTGCCTACTTAGATAACATTCTTCCTACTAAACATTTAAATTTCAACACACCCACATATGCATTGTTTCTTTGTCACCCCACCTACGACCACCTAAAAGTGTTTGGGTGTGCTTGTTTCCCAAATGAGTCTGCCACTCAACCTAACAAACTCCTACAACGCTCTCACCGGTGCATCTTTCTCGGCTACCCGCCCAACTTTCGAGGGTATCGTTGTCTTGATCCTTCAACCGGCAAGGTTCATATCTTTAGACATGTACAATTCGATGAGTCATCCTTTCCCTTTTCCGAAACCACACACCAACCTACCTATCACTTCCTTGATGACGAACCTATACCCAATATACCATACACTTTTCCTACACCCACTGTTCCTTTACCCGATCCCCTACAGCCCATCGGCCCAATTACTACACCGGCACAAACACCGCTACAAAACCACACCCCGACCCAGTCCCCACCCCGCGCCCTGAGTCATCCACCTGACCCACCTATCCCCACAGCCTCCTTATCTAACCCTCTCGGCCAACCCAGTACCACCACCACACCTACGGTCCCCACACCAATACCTCTACCGCCACCCATCAACACCCACCCAATGACCACCCGGGCAAAGGAAGGTATAACCAAACCTAACCCCAAGTATAACCTGAACACCACCTCCTTCCCCACGGTTTCTCCTATTCCCACATCCCATTTACGAGCCTTGGCCGACCCAAATTGGCAAAGTGCCATGAACTGCGAGTATAAAGCATTAATAGATAATGGTACATGGGAGTTGGTTCCTCGACCTCAGTCTCATCCTGTCATTAGGTGTATGTGGCTGTTTCGGCATAAGTTCAAAGCCGATGGTTCTCTAGACAGGTACAAGGCACGTCTGGTTGTGAACGGGAAATCCCAGACAGTTGGCATAGATTGTGTAGCTTTTAGCCCGGTTGTAAAACCGGCTACCATTCGCACAGTTTTATCTTTGGCTATTTCTAAGGGTTGGGCCATAAATCAGATTGACGTAAAAAATGCTTTCTTAGACGGGGATTTACAGGAAACAGTTTTCATGCACCAACCCCCATGATTTGTGGAAACTTCTCGTCCTATTTATGTGTGTCGCCTGCTTAAGTCTCTTTATGGTCTTAAGCAGGCGCCTCGGGCTTGGTTCAGCAGATTTTCCACGTTTTTCATAGCTAGGGGATTCAAGAGCAGTGTTTGTGACCCTTCCTTATTCATATATCATCATGGTGATCGTATGGCCTATTTACTACTTTACGTTGATGACATTATTCTGACAGCTTCATCTACAGCTTTACTTAATAACATTATTGGGCTTCTCTCTCGAGAGTTTGCTATGTCAGATATGGGAGCTTTGCATCATTTCTTAGGCATCACTGTTCAACGGGATTCTCATGGCTTACTCATGTCTCAGTCTCAATATGCAAAAGATATCCTACATCAGGCCAACATGACAAACTGCAAGCCCTGCTCTACCCCCGTTGATACTAATTCAAAGCTTAGTGCTCTAACTGGCGAGCCACTTCAGGATGGTACCTTATACCGCACTTTAGCAGGAGCTCTAAAGTACTTAACATTCACCAGACCCGACATCACTTATGCGGTACAGTAGATATGCTTATTTATGCATGCTCTGAGGGAACCCCATTTTTCCTTCCTCAAAAGCATACTACGTTATATTCAGGGGACTTTGGAAAATGGCCTACGTTTATCTCCCAGCCCCAGCTTGTCCCTAACCGCCTATTCAGACGCTGACTGGGCCGGATGCCAAGATTCTCGGAGATCGACTTCTGGCTACTGTGTCTACATGGGCCCCAACCTTCTCTCTTGGTCCTCAAAACGGCAACCGACCATTTCACGTTTAAGTGCAGAAGCTGAATATCGAGGGGTCGCCAATGTCGTTGCGGAGACCACATGGCTTCGCAATCTCCTACTAGAGTTACACACACCGATTCGTCAAGCCACAATAGTGTATTGTGATAACATTTCAGCCATTTACTTATCAGAAAATCCGGTTCAACATCAACGGACCAAACATGTAGAACTTGATATCCATTTTGTGCGAGAGAAGGTTCAGTTAGGTCATGTTCGTGTCCTCCATGTGCCGTCCTCCTATCAGTATGCAAACATATTCACCAAGGGTCTTTCTAGACAACTATTTGAAAGTTTTCGTGCCAGTTTGACCGTCTGTCGAAGCCCCCACTCAAACTGAGGGGGAGTATTAGTCAACCATCTGATTATGGCATTTATCTCCACCATCTTTTGTATTTAGAGATAATTGTATTTCCATGTTTGTAGGAGGATAGTTTCCATATTGTATCCTATATATGTACATTGTATTGATATTGAAAAGCAATACAATTGATATCATAACTACTGTTAGATGGAGCTTTTAATAAAATGTATAAAATGACCTAAATAGACATAATTAAAAATTTAAAAAGTTTGTGCATTAAAAAGTTCATTATCTTTAGAGGTTAAAATAATCATTTTTTACCTAAAAGCTTGTAGCTCCTTATAAACGCTACTAGTAAGAGCGTTCAACCAAAAGCTTCAAGCTACTTCAACCAAACGATACTTTTTTATTGAGTAAAAGCTTTTTCTTAAAAGCTTAAAGCTAGAAGCTCCTAAAAGCTCCATGCCAAACATATCCTAAGAGGTCTGACTGGGTAAGAGACTCTGAGTCAGTAAGTGCTGAACAAGTAAGTGTTATTTGGTTGGACCTCTTAATAACCATACAGATTGAATATTTTACCCCTCTAAGGAAGTTATTTTATAAGAAAATAAACAAATAAATGAAGGGGTTTTCTAATGGCACACCCTCCTGTCTATCTACACACTTTTTCAATTCAATACGTATCGTATAGGCCTATACGATGCGTATTGAATTAAAGTAAAAAACATGGCAGACTGACAGGTGCAGGTTATGTCTGGCGGCGGGCTTGATATGATTGATAAAGATCTTGACACTGTTTTTTTGAATTTATTTTTTGTTGTGTTGTGTCGAATGCGAACCCGAGAAACGAAAGGGATTTCGAGCAGTTGGTCGATGATATGATTGATAAAGATCTTGACATGATTATTTCCATTTTCAAGTATTATTAAAACCATTCAAGCCAACCAGTCTACAATGTGGTTCCCAATTTGCGGAACATAATCCCAGATTGTCTAAAGAAACGCTTTTATCATGTGTCATGTGGTAAACAAATACCAAGGGTGTATACAGATCTCTATTCGGTCATCTTTCCAAGCTTTTACACACGAATATATGGCTCCCAATTTGCGGAACATAGTCCCAGATTATCTAAAGAAGCGCATTTTATCATGTGTCACATTAGATGTGTTATGGTGAGATTTTTCAATCTGGGATTATGTTCCGTTTCTTCAAGATTTACGCCTGATGTCCAAGTTTGATCACATTTGACTTCATCGGCGGTAGTCCAATGACTTTCTTGAGTCACATATCCGACAATAGGTCCCACGGATGTTATGCCCACCCGAGACCGACCTCTGGATCACACATGATAAAGGCGCTTCTTTAGACAATCTGGGATTATGTTCCGTTTCTTCAAGATTTACGTCTGATGTCCAAGATTGATCATATTTGACTTCATCGGCGGCAGTCCAATGACTTTCTTGAGTCACATATCCGACAATAGGGCCCACGGATCTTATGCCCACCCGATACGTCTTCTCTGGATCACACATGATAAAAGCGCTTCTTTAGACAATCTGGGATTATGTTCCGTTTCTTCAAAATTTACGTCGGATGTCCAAGTTGAATCACATTTGACTTCATCTGCGGCAGTCCAATGACTTCTTGAGTCACATATCCGACAATAGGGCCCACGGATCTTATGCCCATTCGAGACCGACCTCTGGATCACACACGATAAAAGCGCTTCTTTAGACAATCTGGGATTATGTTCCGTTTCTTCAAGATTTACGCCTGATGTCCAAGTTTGATCACATTTGACTTCATTTGCGGCAGTCCAATGACTTTCTTGGTTCAATAATCCGTTCAATATCAGCGTTGTTTATCACCCTGTGTGAGCATTGGAAGCCCGACAAACAGTCTTGCAATTACATCTTCAATCGAGAATGTGGAAAACCGCAACCATTTTTTACTGAGGAAATGGTGGCTATGGGAAATACAAACCTAACACGAACCACAATGGACTCAGAGTCATACTACCCTTGCCGTTCTGTATTTTCTCCTTTTCTAATTCTCGAAGAATCTTGTAACTACCGATATCTCATCCTTCTGTTGTTAAGTACTTCCGAGACGATTCAAGTGAGTCCTATGAAGCAAGTGTCTGTCTATTCAATTGAGAGGAATCATTGCATTACATCCCCGTTGAAAACAAATTGTGTCTGTCTGAACCAACCGAAATCCACAAATTTCCAACAATTAACAGGACATTGTTAAAAGGGAAAATCTAATCGAACACCTGATTGAGATAAACTTCTTCGAGCTAACTGCCGATATCTCATCCTTCTGGTGTTCAGTACTTTCGAGACGATTCAAGTGAGTCCTATGAAGCAAGTGTCTGTCTACAAATTCCAACAAATTGTGGGTTAATAAATTCCGAAGGTGTTATTTCAGTTATTTCTGTTGATTCAGTACTTCAAGGTGTGTACGTTAAATACCGTTCACCGCTTTTTTAGTTGCTTCTCTTGTTAAGTGAGACATTTCATAGAGAACAAGTTCACAGCAGAATGAAATTTTATTGAAAACTTCTAAAAATGTTAAGTGTTTGAGGCATGACTGTTTGATTCAAGTAAGTCCTATGAAGCAAGTGTCTGTCTATTCAATTGAGAGGAATCATTGCATTACATCCCAGTTGAAAACAAATTGTGTCTGTCTGAACCAACCGAAATCCACAAATTTCCAACAATTAACAAGACATTGTTAAAAGGGAAAAACTAATGGAACACCTGATTGAGAGAACCTTCTTCGAGCTAACTACCGATATCTCATCCTTCTTTGAGAGGAAAGATGACCGAATAGAGATCTGAACAAACCGAAATCCACAAATTCCAACAAATTGTGTCTAACGCACGGATCTTCGAATTAGTTGCTTCTCTTGTTAAGTTTCTGAACCAAACGCTTTTTTAGTTGCTTCTTTTGTTAAGTTTTTGAACCAACCGAAATCCACAAATTCAAGTGAGTCCTATAAAGCAAGTGTCTGTCTATTCAATTGAGAGGAATCATTGCATTACATCCCTGTTGAAAACAAGTGGTTGTAATGATGGAACCCTTGATTTGAAAAACATTTTTGTGAAATTTATAGTTCAATACGCATCGTATAGGCCTATACGATGCGTATTAATCGATGATTTTACTGAAATACCCCTGGTTTTTTGATAAATCCAGGGGTATTTTTGAGAAAATTCAAAGTTTAATACTAATCGTATAGGCATATACGATACGTATTAAGCTGATATATGATACAACATAGGCCTATACGATCGTATATGTCATTATTTCAAATTTAGTGTTATCGTGTTTCCCTCGGTTCGACGCGTATACGTCTCGTTTTTTGCCGAACTTTCGCATATTTTGTCGTTTTATTACGTATACCTTCAACATAAGTCGTTTCGGTGCCGTTCGGTTGCGTGCGAATATCGTAGTCTATGATTACCTACAATTTTGTTTGAAATCCACTTGTACTCCATTGTGCCGTATTATATGTATACTTGTGTGGAAATATCATTAGTCGCGTACTTTGACGTATTTTTGCGTATTTTGACGTATTCTAACATATTGTTGTGTATTTAATAGTATTTTTGACGTATTTGAGCGTATTCTAACGTATTTTAGCTTATTTTAACCTATTTTAGGGTATTTTTACGTATTTTAGCGTATTTTAACGTATTTTAGCGTATTTTAACGTATTTTAACACATTTTATTGTATTTTAGCATATTTTAACGTATTTTAGCGTATTTTAGGGTATTTTAGCTTATTTTAACGTATTTTAGCGTATTTTAACGTATTTTAGCGTATTTTAGCGTATTTTAACGTATTTTAGCGTATTTTAATGTATTTTAGCGTATTTTAGCATATTTTAACATATTTTAAAGTATTTTAGGGTATTTTAGGGTATTTTAGCGTATTTTTACGTATTTTAGTTGGTTTCGAATATACCCAAAGTTGTCAAATTCCTTGCGTGCATTCATATTTGAGAAACATTTATTCAGTTATTTATGTTGATCCACAAATTCCAACAAAGTTAATATTCACTGTGGTGGATGCAAGCATAAAGTTAGAAACCGGTGGTATTGAACCAACATTTCCTTTAAACATTCTAAACCCTACAAGGATGTTGGGAATTAAACGCATGTACGTGACAAAACAAGGATCGTTCTAATAGATTAAAGAGAATAAACCAAGTACAAAATCATCTGCTTTTCTGAATCTGAATCTTAATGTTAACTTTGACTCATAAACCCTTGAATCCCAACACTTCTATGATGATATCAGCGTTGTTTATCACCCTGTGTGAGCGTTGGAAGCCCGACCACTAGTAGAAGAACCCGACACGTCTTCTATGATGATTCGAAACATTCACGCTCAAATGCCTCACCGGCTTATGTTGATGGATAACGCAAACAAGTTCTCCACAGTTTGTTATTCAAATCTCTATCCGGTCATCTTTCCAACCTGCAACACACGATAAGTTCTCCAAAAGAATGCATACACAAATAGTACCGGGACCACTGGAATAGACACATGTCCAAACTGCAACACACGATAAGTTCTCTAGAACACTCGTAATCCTCAACCGGCTTTGAAACCGGACGGAATCTACGAAGAAACCATCGTTTGTGACTATAGGAAACACAAGTTTTCTTTTTAAGCTTGATGGATGGCCGTTATCTCAGTTGAGGAGTGCATTGTTTAAATCTGAATATAACTAGATGTTACGTGTAACTTCATTAAACCAAGAACAAAACCTATTTCAAAACACATGTGTTCGTAGTATTAGCGTTGTTTATCACCCTGTATAAGTATTGGAAACCCGACAAACAGTCTTTGACAACTGTGACAGCTTATCTATATGTGTGTGTAACATCCATCCTGTTATAGCAATCGATATGATTAATTTTACAGATTTTTTTCTAATTAGCGTTGTTAACTACCAAAAGAATGCATACACAAATAGTTCTAGTGGACGAAGCAAAGAGATCGTTGTGTATCTGAATCAGGTTCTCAAACAAACCGTGAAATTGAACAGTTTCTTCGTAGATTCCGTCCGGTTTCAAAGCCGGTTGAGGATTACGAGTGTTCTAGACTCGTTCAAGGCATGCTTGTTTCAAAGCCGGTCCGGTTTCTCCGAAGCTGTTATTTCTGTTGTTCAGTACTTCCGAGACGATTCAAGTGAGTCTTATTTCTGTTGAAAAACGTAACCGAATATTTGAAGTACACGTTCTCCGATACCTGATCGTGTTTGGTTTTGTTTGCGATTGAATCATCGATGTCCTTTATGTCGATTTCAACTTCCATTGATCAAATAATAAAAACCCTAAGAATGCATACACAAAATAGTTCTAGTGGACGAAGCAAAGAGACCGCCTTGTTAATTTTAATGAAGCAATGAAGATTGAATCTGCAAACCGCAACCTTTTTTACTACCGAAACGGTGGCTATGCGAAATACAAACCGCAATCGTTTGTGACTATGGGAAACACAAGTTTTATTTTTGAGTTTGATGGATGTCCGTTATCTCAACGCTTCTCCTTACATTATTGATCTGGAATTGGAGAACCGTTGTTAACAAGAGTATGTTGTTCCAAGATCAATTCCAAGATTATTGATGGTAACAAGAGTATGTTGTTCCAAGATCAATTCCAATTGCAGTTGATGAAACCGGAGCTGTTATCTCGGTTGTTCAGTACTTTCGTGATAAATACAGTGGAGGATCTCATTCAACAGCTTCGATAAATTTAGGGTATTCTCAAATAATGTTTCCTAGATGTTTGATGTGACACCCCAGGAAAACCATGCAACTTAACTAGCTTCCTCAGTGAGTACGTACCAAATTTCGGGACGAAATTTCTTTCAACTTGGGGATAATGTGACAACTCGTATTTCAGAACCTATCTTTCTGTTAATGTAACGTATGTGAACACTATGTGATTATGTGAACTTGATGATTAATGAAATGTTATGTTTGTTATGTGTTTATGTGTAACGAGGGTATGAATATAAACGAACCAATCGCACAACACAACCCGATGGCACAAGCCCATTCGGCCTACACTCTTTGCATCCGAACCAAGGGCAGCCCATGATGGGTTCGGCCCACTCCTCTTATACGCATACACATATCCTTAGGGAGTTTTGTTTCTCATTTGTTGCAAAACAAGAACACACACAAAACCCTATACTCTCTTTCTCTCCTCTTGAAGCCGACGGCAAACAACACCCCTCTCCATCGAAGCTTTTGATTCGGATCACTCTCATCTTATCTATAATCGGTTAGTGTTTCACGATTTATGTTTTGTTGAATGATGTTATGATTCCATGATTTGATTAAATGGTTAGGGTCGTATGTATGATGAACAATGATGGTTATGAGATGATGTTTATGTGAATCGGATGTCATAATTTTGATCTAAGAATTGATTGGATGCAATGTATTTGGCTGTGTGTTTGTGTGTTCGGATTAAAGGCATGATCGAGTATGAAGTGATGTATGAATTGAATCCATGGATCTAATAGCTAAAGTATAGGTTGTTGCTATGATTTGATTATGATTCGAGTTCATATGAGTTTGTGATAAGAATCATGTTTTGATCGAAAATAGTAGAGATAGAAACTGTTAGTGAGGATTAATTGGTTCATTGAAAAAGGAAACCGTTGAATGATTTAAACTAATTGCCTAAAATTAGGAGATTAGATAACAGATCGCACAAGACCACCCTCAATCGCACAAGATCAGATTGCACAAGACCACCCTCAATCGCACAAGATCAGGTCGCACAAGACCTGATCTGATCGCACAAGCTCCCAATCGCACAAGATGGGATACAACTGTTACAGCACAATGTGCAACGTATATCTTGCATGATCGCACAAGGCTTGGGCCATACACGAACACTTGGGCTGTTGGGCCTTAAAGCCCGTAACCCAGTCGCACAAGCCATCCGGATCGCACAAGTCCATCCGGATCGCACAAGACTCATGTTTACTTGTTTGGGCCGTTTGCATTGTTGGATTGATTATGTTTTTGGGCCGGGTATCTTTGGGCTTCAATGGGTGAATCGCACAAGGCTGTTAGACTTGTGCGAACCCAATCTTTTGAATCGTACAAGTACGAGTATGTTATGTACTTGACTGTTTAATGTGTATGCCATAATCAATACGTGTTTGCAACCTGTTAGCTTGTGTAAACATACGTGCTTTACTTGAACCTAGACCTGACTTGTATGGTAACCATGTTAGGACGTGGTTGACCACATATAGCTCAAGTAACCTTTCTGTGTATCTGCCGAGCAAACCAAGGTGAGTTCACACTCTATCCAAGGCATGGGATTCCCAAGGGTTGGGAATGGGTTAAAGAACTAAACAGTAACTACATACTTGCGTATTCCCCATAAAACAGGATACGTACTACCATAAGACCATCAACTCTATCACTTGAAGTCCCTCATTTATCGACTTAATCGCCGAGGCCTATGGCGAGCGGGTCATTAGTTAATAGCGCTATTAGGTTTAACAAACCTCACACCGTGCCAGTCGGACGGGCGTGTACTAATGGACTATGGGCAAAGGGTCAATGCTGATAGACATTGACTTAGGGCACCTCTTACATTTTCGTAGCAGTCGATACGCGTGGTCTAGTAACACATGGGAAGCCCCCACTAATCTTCGCAAACATGTCTGGGAGACCGCGATACTAACTAACACGATACATGGTTTACAAAACGAACATATGGTTTACGAAACAAATGCTACAACTAAACAACCAACTGTGAACTCGCTCAACTTTGTTGTTGGTTCGTTGCTACATGCCTTGCAGGTCGTTAGGTACTCATGGAGCTTGCACAGGGAGGCGCAGTCGTTGTGGGACATGGTAGTGTGTGCCATGCTAAAAACATTTCTTTATTTCAGACATAATACTTACTTTGGGTTTTACAATTATGCTTCCGCTAAACACTTAACTATGCTTTGGTTTTGAACACCTTTCATATTGTTTGGTTGAATTATATTTACTACATACATTGTTCAATATGATTGGTGGCTTGATCCTGGTCAGTCACGCCTCCAAGCGGTGATACTCCGCGTGTGGATTTTTGGGGGTGTGACATTTGAAGACCAACAAATGTCCAAAGTGCTGCTTCTTCGTTCGCGTGACGGAAAGCTACCGCATGACAGGAAGCTACCTTGCAAAAATAAAAAAATTAAATCGACACCCTCAATACGTATCGTATAGGCCTATACGATGCGTATTACTTCTTGGTAGGGGACAATGGCAACCTTTGGCAGGCATAGAAGTTTGAACCCACCTCAATACTCATCGTATTGGCCTATACGATGCGTATTGAGGGTGTCGATTTAACCCCCAAGGTGTGCCAATAATACGACCCTAAATGAAAACCTAAATAAGCAAAACTAATAAATCATATAAAAAATTAATAAAAAATAGAAAAGAAGGTACAAGTCTTCCCGTGTCCCTGCTCTTTGTTTTCAGTCAAGGAACCATAAAGAAATGTTTTTTTATTACTCATCTTCGCCAAAAGAATAACCAGTAGAAGAAGATGCCGTCTTTCATCACTTCTTGCCAATAACCGGAAAAATCAAAGTGATGATCTTAGCCGGAAAAACAAAAAGGCGGTGGCGTACGGCGGTGGGTATGGTGGTGGAAGGTATCGCCGTGACTGAAAAAGAAGGGAATGTGGAGAGAAGTGTTTGTAAGGGGAGTGGGGGTGGAGAATAATTTCTCCGTGATGAAAATGTACAACGCGTGGAAAGAAGCACAAACCACCGCCACCTATAAAATTCACGCGTGAATCTTTATTCCCGTGAAAAACATAACGCGTGATGGAAGGAATGGAGGATGGATGTGAGGGAGTGTGTAGGATCGTTTACGGACCCGAACGAGTCGTTCAGAAGAGTTTATGCTCAGTACAAAAGGCGGAAACCGTCGTACTGAGGTCAATTTAGCAAGATATACACTTTAACTGTCGATTTGATTGATTTAACAACGATTTACAGTGAGACGACACTTCGGCAGCACTTCGTGGCTTCAACCGGAATTACAGAACTACTCTCAAATGAAATCAGGACTCCTCTGTATATAGGCCAGCTAATTCCTTTTGAACATGCCTCAAACGGAATTACGTTCATGCGGAATTACAAGTTCAAATGGGATTAGGTAATTTCGTTTGAACTTGACATGTTCATTTCAAACGAAATTATAACTTCTAATTCCGTTTGAAGATGCCTGTTGACCTATCTTTGACAGATTTTTCGAATAACGTGCCCTGATCTATTTACAAACATACAAGACTCGATACAAGACGAAGTCGACAGACGCATGCACCAACAGACTCCCCCTCGAATGTTGACGAGTCTTGAGTGTCGAGTCTTCGCATCTTCAGTCTTTATCAGTCTTTGGGCTTCTCTTTTGAAGTACCTGACACTGTAAAACATCCTCAAATCTCTATCCTTTCTCTATCAGCACCAACATATAACCTCCTCCTCTCTAGCTCAATCTTCTCTTGATCAGATCTCTTGATTCATTAAGTTCATCAGCATCAGCAATCTCAAGATCAGAATCTAGTTCTTTGTCATTCAGACTCCCCCTTTCGATATGCTGGGATCGCAGTCTGGCTTCCACAGATTCAAGATCGTGTCCTGGCTCACATCCTGCTTTGGATCGAAACCTGGCTTTTTATCTGTTTATCCCAAGATCTGTTGCTGGCTCTACTTTTTCCTGCACAAATCTCTACCCAAAAATAAATCTCACAAATTTAAAATTTGACAAATTTACACTCTGCTAACCACTTGAAAAAATAATTCTCAAAATGATTTAACATTTATAAACTCTGATGAACCACTTGCAGAAATTATTCAATCAATGAATGATTTTACAATGTTAAACTTTGATGAATCACTTGAAGAAATATCATTTTTGTTTACAAAAACACACTTCCCAAACCATTTGTTCATCATGTCGAGCACTTGGAATTTTGAAAATCAGCTCTCCAAAACCAGTTGTCGAAAATCTTTTTGTATTTTTCAAAATTTATGCTAAAACACTCCAAAAATCTTTTTAGATTTTGATTTGAAATGCAATGCAGAAAAGAACTATTTACAGACAATATTTTTTTGTGAGTTTGTGTAAGAGGATCATATCAGTTTATGAGACAAATCACCAACACCGTTAAGCTTTAATCATTTTAATTTCTAAACGATTAACTTAGATTGTCAGTATACTGATCCACTTAAATTTTCACACAAAGTTCAACTATTTCGAGATACGAGATTAATGTTTTAAGCACTTAAACTTATTCGCATGTCCCACCTCAGAATATACTCCCGTATCCAGATCCCAATATTCAGTCTTATAGGTGAGTATACCTAGATGATATCTGTAAGGGGTTAAATTGCGGGGGCCGTGAGAGCTCAGGTCAGAACTTCCGTTCAGCAGAGAGATGACGGCTTCGACTTTTGGTGGGTCCCCTTTAGAGGATCTTTTCTTCAACATCACATGATTTGCATTTTGCAATGTTTTATCATTTTTTATGCTGAGGGTAGGCTATATTTCAAGCAAGAGTAAAGTATTCTCCGGGGACTAGGTCATTGCTTCCGCAAAATCAGAAGTCCCGTGATAATACCCCAGATATCACTAAGCATAAAGACCTAGTATCTCAGAAAGAGGGGTCCTTCAAACAAGATTTCGGGGGTTACCCATATATCCGAGAGATGTTCCCCACGATATAAGCAAGTTTGAAATTTAGGTTTATATCTCGTCACAATTTACTAAATGTGTAAAAGCCTACTGACACATCATTAGTGAGACTGTTTATCACTTTTTATCTTTCCAATTCTTTAGCATGCTATGATCGTCCACTGATGTACTATCATTTCCTCTTCTTTGACACCAAAACTCATTTTTGAATTTTATCATGTTTTTGCCTTTTTCAAAATTTCAAATGTTTTTGGATTTTCTGAAAAAACTTACTCCCCCTAAAATTCAAACACATTTAAAGGAAATTTGAAAACAAACTGTACAAGCAAATTGACAACTGATATCGAATCGCTTCAATTCGCCATCCACTTGGAATAAACAATCAGAACTCCCCCTCTCAACAAACTATTTTCCCATTGATTTCAAAACATTTAAGTTTGTTTTAATCAAAATGATTTTTTCGGAAAATAAGTTTTGTTGATTGATTTTACCCCATGTAGGTTAGGGGTTCATCACATTGTTTTTCAAAATACCACTTGTAATAATTTAACATTTCCCGATTTTCAACACAATCACTTGTAGAAAATCAAGTACAACTTAATGTCCCTGATTTACCACTTGTTTGTCGAAATATCACAGTTGTGAATTTCTCAAGAAAAATGCTGATTCCTGCTCCACTCTTACCAACCTGGAAGCTCCGGCAAGTCCAGGGTTTTACTGATCATAATAGGTTCCATCTCAATCACAAACCTGAGATGAAACATCCTTACCTGGTTTCTTCAATTTTTTCTCATAAAATTCTTTCACCCCTTTAACCTTCCCATCAACCATTTTTCCAAAAATGTGTTTCATTTTAGAGTTAAAGGCCTTTTCAACATCAAATTCTTTCTTTTCTGAAAAAAATTGATTTGAAATCTCAATTTTACCAACTTTTTGTTTAAAATTTTCAGCCCTCAATGGTGGAAAATTTGCATCATCCATTGGAGGAACTGAATTCTTAAATTTAACCCCAATTTGTGGCTTTTCTGACTTTGTGGAATCAGATTCATCGCCAGACAATAGCTCATCTGATTTTGACGAATCAGAATCATTGCTAGAACTATCATCAGACTTCTTAACAACCCATTTCTGGTTGTCAAGGTTTGTTCTTTTCTTATAAAACCTCTTTGAACATTCACCAATTTCAAATTTTGAGTTTTTGAAAAGTTTAGTTCTCTCAATTGGTGGTTCAAACTCAATCACTTTCTCTTTCAGTTTAGAAACTCCCTGTTTGATTTGTTTTGCCTGTGAACAGTTCATGGCAATATGACCACTTTTTCCACATTTAAAACAGGTTCGAGTTTCCTTCTTCTGATCAGTAGTCTTCATTTCTTCTTGCTTCTTCGCAAGGAAATCTTTGTTTGACTGATTTCTGAATAGATTTTCTTTCTCTTCTTCAGATGATGTTCCTGAAACAAATATTATTTTTTATTTAAAATCTCGAACATATTTTTCATTTTTATGATTTTCTGGTGGAATAAAACCCAGACCTTTCTTTTTGAAATTACCGTTATGGTTTGGTTTCTTTCGATAACCAGAACCAGAACTGTAACCTTTTTTCTTGTTTTCTCTTTGTTGAACTCTTGAGGTGTATTTTTTAGGTTTTTCCGAAAGATTTACATCTTTTATTTCAGAAATATTAATTTCTGTAAGTTTGAAAACCTTTTTTATCATTTCTGTTTTGACACCTCTTATTGGAAATTTCTCATCAGAATATAATTTGTCAGAATCATTCAATGTATATGCAACTTTGAATGTTTCGTCATTCAAATTAGATTTTGATAGAAGGAATTCTTTATTGTAAACTCTTTTGCCCTGTTTGACGGTTTGACTCGGAGTGCTGAACTCAGACTTTGACTCTGACTCTGACATAGACTCCGACTTTGAGTCCTCAGTTTCATCGTTATCTAACACATGATCCAATACTTTCTTCATCAATTGAGATTGTTGATCAGTGTCAGACGATGTAAACGTAACATCAATATTTTCTGGCAGGTTAACTGAAGACTCCGACTCCCACTGTAAATCTGTTGTCTTTTTTACTCTTTCTGAATTTGGATTTCGTGGAGAATATCCATTTTTAAGCGGGGGCGGACACTTGTTGTAACTAGCACTGTGTTTCTTACCAGATGTCTTCACTTCAGTATCCTTCTTCTTTTCTTTCTTCTTTTCAGGAGTCTTTTCTTCAGATACCTTTTGTTCTTCAGTTACTTCATCATCTTCAAAAGCCTTCATGCCTTCAACAGTTGGATAAATCCTGTCAATGACATAAGAAGTACATGAGTAACTTTTTAACAAACGATTAACTCTCTCAATTTCAATCGTTTGAGTTTCCAATTTCTGTTCCAAAGCAGCACACTTCTCGATATAATTGTTCACAATTTCCCGTTTTATCATGAACGCTCCTTGAAGTGTCTTCATTGCTGTTGCCTGTTCTTCACTTGTTTCATTGTACATATTCATGGCTTTGTTTAGAACATCGTATGATTCTTTCAACCTGTTCATGTTGTTAATCAATTCGTTGTTTTTCTTCTTTATGATCTTACAGGTTTCACAATTCACTGGAATCTCTTTTGCATCAGCTTCTTCATCAATCTTGAAAGCTGGAACTTCTTTCACTTTTCTCTTCACCACTGGTACTTCTTCATCATCACTACTGACTGGTGTTTTGACCTTTTTCTTTTTATTTTTAGCTTTTTCATATTCACTATCACTTTCTGCCATCATTTTTAAATGAGCTGCCATTCTTTTTGCATAATAATCATTATCATCATCACTATCTTCTTCAACTCGAGCAACAAACGCTTTGTGATTTGAAGTTTTGTTTGGATCATAATCATCCCAATTGAAATTTGCCCAGCTAAAACCCTCTGGCAACTTTTCATCATCTTGATTGATTAGGCATGCTTTGTTGCCGGCTGAAATATATTTGTCCCAGCTGAAATTTTCTTGATTCACCAAACATGCTCTCTTAGATGATTCTTCAATATCCTTCCTACCATGAGCAGTTTGTGGCTGTTGAGCAACTTGATGATAAATCGATTTCCGATAGTAATCATTGTTATTGAACGGATTTTAAGCTCCACTTGCTTCGCGATTAGTGCACTCCCTCTTGAAGTGTCCTTTTTCCCTGCAACGAAAACAAGTAACTTTAGATTTATCAAAACCTAAATTAGAAACATATGCATCACGGAAGTCATCTCTTCCTGTGATCTGTTTGAATTTTTCAGCTCGTCTTAACACACTAGCCAAACACCATTTTATATCCATTAATTCCATCTCTTCAGCATCTATTTAATCATAATCCTCTTTGGTCAACATTGGATTTCCGATCCTTCCTACTACTAAACTTCCATAGGACTCCAACACAGTCTCTAACAAAGACATATGACTTTTCGCAACTTCTTCAGAATAACCCTGACCATTTTCAAGATTCAATACAATATTGCATTGTAGCTTCTTGCCATTCTTGGTTGCTGAAATATTCGGATCAAAAGATGGATATGATGAAAAACTTGTGTTGCTGTTTGATCCTTTGGATGAACTTCCTGATGAACTCTTTGCATTGAATGCAGTCTCAACCTTTGGTGACATGTTGGTAGTTTTGTCATTCAACCCTGCTTTGTAATAAATCCCAATGTCTTGTTCACCATCAAAATCTTTCATTCTTAATACCTTTCTCTGTTCCATCTCCTGAGCCTCAATCTTTTTGATAAACTTGCTCAGTGTCAGATTACTAAAACCTTTCTTGTTCCTCAACATCATGAGATATGTGCCCCAAGTCTCATGTGGCAATGCGTCAGCCAATTTTTCGATCAACTCATCATTTTCTTTGGTGATGCTCAATCTCTTCATGTTTGCTAACAAATTGCAATATCTTTCAATGATTTGCTTTGTGCTTTCATTTTTCAAACCACGAAACAGATCAAACTCTTTCTTCAGAAGTGATTTTTTGTTCTTGACCATCCCTTGACTTCCAACAAACTTTGATCTTAACGCTTTCCAGATCGAATAAGCACTTCCATTATGTTGCAATAACACCAAGATATCTTCTTTCACTGCTTGTTGTAGTAGACTTAACATCATTTTTTCATTTTTGTATTTCTTTTTATCATCAACACTCATATCTTTAATTGCAACCTCCTCTTCGTCATCATTCGTCGGTCTAACATATTTTGTCTCAACACATTTCCAAGCATCCAAATAATTTGCTTGAACCCAGTTTTCAAAATGTCCTTCCCAACCTTTATACTCCTCAATGTTCATGAGCTTAGGCGGTTTTTGCATCGTCCTCGTTTCAATTTCCAACATTGTCTGCTGTGTAACAGTAATCAGGGTAGCAAAGGCGTTATAAAATTCCTCTTCCATGCTTCGGATTTTCAAAGTTCACAAAACAGTCCTGTTTAAACAGAATTATCTTTCAAACGAGATTCCTTTCAAACGGAAATACCCAGTTCAAACGGAATTAAATTTGAAACGAAATTACCCTAATTTCGTTTGAGGGAACACACTTTCAAACGGAATTACTAATTCCGTATGAAATATTCAAACGGAATAACCAGTTGAAGCGGAATAGCTGTTTTCAAACGAAATTACTCAAACGGAATACCAGATTCAAACGGAATCAACCAATTTTTCAAACGGAATACCGGTTTCAAGCGGAATTAAGGACGAATTCCGTATGAAATGCTGCTGACGTCATCATTCTCGAACAGATTTTCAAACGAAATTACAGATTTTATCAGTTTTAGATCGAATTAAGGTTTAATTTTTTCAAGGATCTGTTAAAACACTATTGCGCACATGATGTGAGAAAATTAACCAATTTTAATCGTGAAAAATTTTCAATTTTGAAAAAGAAGGTGTAGAAAACAGGATCGTTTATGGACCCGAACGAGTCGTTCAGAAGAGTTTATGCTCAGTACAAAAGGCGGAAACAGTCGTACTGAGGTCAATTCAGCAAGATATACACTTTAACTGTCGATTTGATTGATTTAAAAATGATTTACAGCAAGACGACACTTAAACGAAATCAGGACTCCTCTATATATAGGCCAGCTAATTCCGTTTGAACATGCCTCAAACGGAATTACGTTCATGCGGAATTACAAGTTCAAACAGGATTAGGTAATTTCGTTTGAACTTGACATGTTCATTTCAAACGAAATTACAACTTCTAATTCCGTTTGAAGTTTCCTGTTGACCTATCTTTGACAGATTTCTCGAATAACGTGCCCTGATCTATTTACAAACATACAAGACTTGATACAAGACGAAGTCGACAGACGCATGCACCAACAGAGTGTGAGGGTTTATTGTTGGGTGTTGTGAGTGATGACCATTGTCATTAAAAAAGGTTGTGAGTGATGGAATAATGGTTGATGACATGGCGGAACTTGATTGAATGTTGTGAGTGATGGAATTTTTGCAAGTAATGACCACCCCCTCCCTCCTAAGGGGGCTGTGGAGAAGTGCGTTTGATAATTAGAGGCAAGGGTAAAGGAGTCTTGTTTTCCATTCAGATAGTTTTTATTGATGAATCATTAAAATGATGGCTAAACCGTTAAGAGGTGCTATTTTAGTGAACCAATCACACTTAGGGGCTGTTTGGCAACATCTGAATGGTTAAGTGCTGAACCAGTAAGAGGTCTGAACCATTAAGTGCTGAACCAGTAAGAGGTTTGAACCATTAAGACCCTGTATAATGCTTAACCGTTTAGAGGCAAATGTCTATTCAGATTAAAGGTCTTAATCATTCAGACTCTGTATAAATCTTAACCATTCAGAGGCAAATGTCTGAACCATTCAGACATCTGCTCGTGAAACAAACAGTCTGAACCATTACGTGCTGAACCAGTAATAGGTCTGAACCATTAAGAACCTCATTAAAAGGTAAACAAACAGCCCCTTACTTCTGACTGATTCAAAGGTTATTAAGAGGATATCAAACAACCCCTAAATCTCACCGTCCACGTAAAATAGTTGATTATTAGCATCACACTTCCTCAAAACAGAAAAAAACAACATAGTCATTATTTTTCTTTCTATAATTGAGTATTTATGTTTATCTTATAAAAATACGAATAATATAAAAACCAAACCGATCAGTGGTCGGGAAAGACATAAAACTGGACCACCTCATAACAACTTATATTTTACAAAATACACACAAATATAAAAAAATATGAAAACTTTACATATCTATTATCAAAACGTATACGCATTCAAAGCTTAAGCATCAGTGAACAAAATTATAAGTATATATACAACACCGGATAAAAAAGTTAATAATGATAACATAAGCTTATAAAAGAAAGGTGATATATTTATAGTTAGAGTAACCAGGACGTAATCAGGACATTTGCCTTTACCGCTGATGGGTTGGGTTTCCACAAAGCACAAGGATGTAAATGGTGAGGAATAAGGAAAATGGAGGGCTTGCCTTCACAGGAGGCGTCATCGGATGTTCAGTCGTTTGTCTTCCCCACCAATGGGTTGGGTTTCCACAAAGCATAGGGGTGTAATTGGTGGGGAATAAAGAAATTGGAGGACACTAATTTTGATTAGGGTGCGATTTTGAGATGAAAGACAATTATGCCTCCACCCTAACGTTGGCCGTTAGGTGATGTTGTTTGAGCCAGGCAGAGCCGTTTCTACGTTTTCAGAGACCCTAATCGAACTATGAAGTGGTGGCACTTTTGCAAAATTATCATTTTCAACATATTTAGTAACAAAACCCTCCTCCTTTATTCGGGCTTGGGACCGACAATTATAAACTAAAAAGTTTATAACTGGTGTTGTTAAATTTTTTTTTGAAAGTCATATGTTTTCTATAATTATAGTATATGTTTAAATAAAATCTACTTTTCTAGATTTATCCGAGTCAAATTGTTTGATGAAATTATCGTAATCAAGTTCTTCTAAAAAAACTTTTACGATTGACATACTAGCTAAAGCGTTTAATCTTTCTTGTGACATTGTAGATCTTAAGTAATTTTTTATTAGTTTTAATTTGGAAAAGCTACGTTCTGCGGTAGCAACAGTTACAGGAATGGTTAACACAATTCTATAGGCGGTATATGCATTTGGAAAAGAACTAAAAATTTTAATATAAGTTAATATATTAGCAAGTGTGTCAGATTCTACATGTATAATTTCTCTTAGCATTTTTAATTCTTCAAATAAATCTAAACCATCAATATCAAAATGATTATCATAGTTCCAAAACTTTTCCAGATAAATGCACTTCTCTTTTAAAATTTTTTGGTTTAACGATTTTAACTTTTTTATACTAAACAAAAAACCAAAAATTTGTTCGAACTCTTTAAACTGTGCAAATCTACTTTCGAGTGAAACACTAGCTTAATCTACTATGTATAAAAAGTAATCCGTTCTAGAACAATCAATAGGAGTTTTCAGAGTCTCATTATCAACATTTTCATCAAATCTTCTATTTCTACTAATAACACGTTTTTTCACGAAAACTATGTTCAATGCCCATCTTTAAAGAAAGTTATTTAGCCGTAATCATAGCACTTTCAAATCCTTCATCCCTAAACTTTTTAAAATAAATAATAAGTCAATCTAGTTCTTTTATAGCAATATCAATACATATGTCTTTTGATTGTAAGTTTTTACTAACTACATTAATAACATGTAAAACCTCATACCAAATAACCATCGCTAATAAAAATTCAAAATTTTCCAACTCATTTTCAACTAAAGATTTAGCATCACTTTTAACATTAGCATCGGTACTTGTCGCAACCCCCGGCCCCTATCTCCTGGGAACGGGCGGCTGCGAGCTCAGATTCAGTGGTATCAATGTTTATTATTTTGACAACGAAATTTACATCAGGACCGTAGTTAGGAAATATTTTATCAGAGTAAAATACCATATTTTTATACTAATAAACACATGGGTAAAACCCAAGTTTCTGTTACAACATTGTTTATAGGGATAAACCCTATTTTATTTAAATAAAACATCTTCTTTATTTAGGTAACTTTTATAGCCACATTTTCCAAGCCTTCAGTGCTGTCCAGCTGGCTTCTATTTGGCTTTCACATTTTGTTACCTGAAACGCGTTTTAAAAACATTTGTCAGTGGGAAATACTGGTGAGTGAATCCCAGTTTAATCAAAACAGGTTTTTATCATTTTACAGTATTGAGGGCGATCTCGCAATTATATTTGTTTCCAATTCTTACATTAATTACCACCCACGGTACTGTCAACCCGACTTGTGGTCATGTTACTACTTACAGTGTAGTAACAAATTTTGTATACAAAACCCCAACATACCGACGATAATTGTAGAATTACAAATACTCAATCACTGTTAATCATAATGTAAAACAATTGAGATTTTGTAAAAACAATTTATAAAAAGGTTTCACAAAAATGAGATTACTCACATTGCTAATTTAGGTATTCTCCTTGTGACTTCCTGGTTATAATCTATTAATTAAACAATGCACACGCGTTAGTATAATAACCCAATTTACATTAGTTATACCCTCCCCGAGACAGAACTCCAACGACTACGTCGGGCAGAGCCTCGACAGCCGTTACGGAGCACTAGATCAATCGGGCAGCGTATCTAATACGTAACCGGGGGTTAAAATACTTACAACGAGGCAGAGGTTCGCTATATTAGTGGGTATAATACCCGATATTAATTCTAATATTCAGAAGTTGAGAGAGAAGCACAAAATTTGAACTACGAAATGAAATGCCGATTGCCACTTTATATAGGGCTGTTTCGGCAGTCCCTCGCGGCCCGCGACGGAGTCAAGGCGGGCTTTCGCGGCCCGTGATGTTGGGTGTGTAGGGCCTAGCTATGCTGAATCAGACTTCTAGCCTCGACACGATGTTGACACGTGGCGGCTCAGGGGCTCTCCTGATGGTCTAGCTGTCGCAGCCGGCGATGGAGCTAGCCAAAGGCTTCGCGGCCCGCGAGCGCCCTTAATTTCTTGTTTTTATTTAATTTTCGTAAAATTAAAGGTATTTGGGACCGGTTTTCGTATACGATGTGTATTTTAGGACATATAGGGATGCTATAAATATTTTAGGAGGGTTGTTATATCCTCCCCACCTTGTTTTAGAACTCGTCCTCGAGGTCTACTGGAACAGGTGTAGATATTTCCTCTGCATTTCTGATTTAAGCTCCCATGTATATTCTGGTCCTCTCTTGGAATCCCATTTTACTTTGACCAGAACTAATCTCTTATGTTTGAGAATCTTAATCTGTCTGTCTTCAATTTGTAGAGGCCTTTCTACAAACTTAAGTTTCTCATTGACCTTTATATCCTTAAGAGACACCACTAGTGATTCATCGGCTAAGCACTTTTTGAGATTACATACATGAAATACATCATGTATTCCTGCCATTTGCTCTTGCAGTTGTAGCTGATAAGCTACGGGACCTATTCTTCTAATAATCTCAAAAGGTCCAACATACCTGGGGCTTAACTTTCCTCTTTTGATGAATCTGACTACTCCTTTCCAAGTAGAAACTTTTAATAATACCTTGTCTCCTACTTGAAATTCCAATGGCTTCAGCCTGTTATCAGCATAACTCTTTTTTCGATCGCGTGCTGCTTTTAGTCTTTCCTTGACTTGAATAATCTTGTCCGTTGTTTCTTGTACAATCTCTGGTCCAGAAAATTGCTTTTCTCCAATTTCTTCCCAACAGACTTGGGTTTGGCACTTTCGTCCATAAAGTGCTTCGATTGGAGCAACATTGATACTGGTATGATAGCTGTTATTGTAAGAAAATTCTATTAATGGTAGATGATCGTCCCAATTTCCTCCGAAATCAATTATACAAGCTCTAAGCATATCTTCCATTGTCTGAATTGTCCTTTCGCTTTGTCCATCTGCTTGAGGATAATAAGCGATGCTTAGATTTAACTTGGTTCCCATTGCTTTTTGGAAACTTGTCCAAAAATGAGAAGTAAAACGGCTATCTCTATCAGAAACAATAGATAAAGGAATTCCATGTAATAAAACTACTTCATTTACATATAACTTGGCTAACTGTTCCATACTGAAAGTTTCTTTTATTGGTAAGAAATGATCAGACTTGGTTAACCTATCTACAATCACCCAGATTGTATCATTACCTTTTCGTGTCTTGGGTAATTTGGTAATAAAGTCCATTGTTATCAATTCCCATTCCCAAACAAGCATTTCTAATTGCTGCAATAAACCTGAGGATTTCTGATGTTCAGCTTTAACTTGTGAACAAGTTTGACATTTAGCAATATAAGCTGCTATATCCTTTTTCATTCCTATCCACCAAAAATTCTTTCTTAGATCTTGATACATCTTATCACTTCCAGGATGTATCGTATACTTAGACTTATGAGCTTCTTCTAATATTCGATGGCGTAGGTTTCCTAATTTAGGTATCCACATCCTTTTCTTATGGAATCTCCAAATTACATATGTTCCTTGTTCTAATTCCTTAATCATTCCTTTCAATTTCTCAGTATCATCCATGATTACTGATTCTTGTACTTATCTAATTTGCTCGTTTAAATCTATCTGCAGATTTAATTTAAGAGAACGTACTCTTTTTGGCTTTTCATGATACTTTCTACTTAAAACATCAGCTACTATATTAGCTTTTCCTGCATAATACTGGATATTACAATCATAATCATTAAGAAATTCTATCCAGCGTCTTTGTCTCATGTTCAACTCTTTTTTCCAAAAAATGTACCTTAAACTCTTATGATCTGTGAAGACTACAAATTTATTTCCATATAAATAGTGTCTCCAAATCTTAAGGGCAAAAATTATAGCTCCTAACTCTAAATCATGGGTTGTATAGTTTTCTTCATGATTCTTAAGTTGTCTAGAGGTATAGGCTGTAACCTTTTGACGTTGCATCAACACACATCCATAACCTGACTTAGAAGCGTCACAATAGACTACAATGTCTTCAGTTCCTTCTGGTAACGCTAGTATGGGTGCTTTGGTTAATCTTTGCTTAAGAATTCTAAAGGCTTCTTCCTGTTTTGGTCCTCATTCAAACTTAACAGATTTACAGGTTAACTTTGTTAATGGGATGGCTATTCTAGAAAAATCTTGGATAAACCTTCTATAATAACCTGCTAGTCCGAGAAAACTTCTCACTTCCGTTAGTGATTCATGGACTTTCCATTTGGTAATTGCCTCAATCTTTGTGGAATCCACATGAATTCCTTCATGATTAACTAAATGTCCAAGAAATTGCACTTCTTCTAACCAGAATTCGCATTTTGAAAATTTTGCATAAAGCTTTTCTTTTCTCAACAAATTTAAAAGTGCATGCAGATGCGCTGCATGTTCCTCTTTACTCGTAGAGTAAATTAGAATATCATCTATAAAGACAATTATGAATTTATCCAGATATGGCTTACATATTATGTCATCATGTCCATAAATGCGGCTGGGGCATTGGTTAAACCAAATGGCATGACGGTAAATTCATAATGACCATACCTTATTCTGAAAGCGTTCTTAGGAATGTCCTCTTCCTGTACCTTTAATTGATGATATCCTGAGCTTAAATCGATTTTTGAGAAAAATCAAGCTCCTTGCAATTGATCATACTGATCATCGATTCTCGGTAATGGGTATCTATTTTTAATTGTGACTTTGTTCAATTCTCGGTAATCAATGCACATACACATTGACCCGTCTTTCTTTTTGACAAATAAGATCGGTGCTCCCCAAGGTGATGAACTTGGCTGTATGAATCCTTTCTCCAAAAGTTTTTCCAGTTGTTTCTTCTGTTCTTGCATCTCTGCAGGTGCCAAACAGTAAGGTGCCTTGGCAATTGGTGTTGTCCCTGGTAGCAGATGAATTCTGAATTCAACTTCTCTATCTGGTGGTAGTCCTGGTAATTCTTCTGGAAAAACATCTGAGAATTGAGATACTATGGGAATATCTTTCAATTGTTTTCCTTTAGTGTTAATGATTATGGAAATCATATACACTAGGGATCCTTTTCTAGCACAACTTACAGTTTTCATCACAGAGATGAATTTCGTAGATCTAGATGGCTTATTTCCTTTAATTGTGATCTTTTCACCCTTTGGTGAATTTACTTGGATTGACTTTTGATCACAGAGAATACTGGCTTTATTGGCTACTAACCAATCCATTCCTAATACGATATCAAATCCAGCCAGATTCATTGGGTAAAGATTTGCAATAAAATCTTGGTTTAGAATTTCTATTCTTGCTCCCTGCAAGATTTCAGTTATCTTAATGGATCCTCCATTTGTTGTCTCTACTAGACATTCTTGTTGAAGTTTAGTTAATGGTTGATTGAGAATTTTGCAAAAGGAAGTATTAATGAAACTTTGGTTCGCACCAGAGTCAAATAATACTTTAGCAAAAACATCATTAACTAAAAATGTACCGGCAATTACATCCGGAATTATCTTGGCTTCTTCGGCTGTCAGAACAAATGCCCTAGCATTCTTAGTAGCCTTGTTGTTTATGGCTAGAGCTAGTTTCGGACAGTTTAGCTTGATATGTCCCTTTTCTCCACAATTGAAGCATACTCCGTTACTGGGTTTCTTCCTACAGTCTTCTTCTTTATGTCCTGGTATTTTGCAGAAGTTGCAGTAGGTGGAGCATCTTCCTGAATGCTTCTTCTTACAAGCCTTACAATAAGGTGCAGAAGTAGAACCTATATTTTTCCCACGGTTGGAATTTCCGTAGCGAAATTCCTGGGTAAGTTTCTGAACTAGGTTCTTTCTCTAATTCTCTTCTTGCGTAAGTACTAGTTCATCAGTCAAGATATTTGCTAGTTCTACAGCTTCTTCTATAGTTTGTGGTCTAGCTGCCTTGACTACATGTCTAATCCCACTGATTAATCCCCAGATGTAACGGGAGATTAATACTGGTTCTGGTGAAGCTAGGGTTGGCACTATTCTAGCATATTTGAAGAATACAGTAGTGTAACCCTTACAGTCTACTCCAGTCATTTTCTAAGGTTCAAGAACTTATTAGCTATCTGTTCTTTTTCATTGGGTGGACATAATTTTCTTTCGACCATATTCTTAAACTCAAACCACTCCATATTATAAACTCTGTCACTTCCCCTAGACTGGAGAATAGTGTTCCACTATTCCAAAGAAGCATTCTTAAAAAGATTGGAAGCAAACATGATTTTGTCTTCCTCTGCACATTTGCTTATTTTTAAGACTGCCTCACTCTTTTCTAACCAGCGTAGAGCTGCACTGGCTCCTTCATTGCCTGAGAATTCTATTGGTTTATAGGACCAGAATTCTTTGTAAGAACAACCATCAGACATGGTTCTTCTTCTTTTTGGAATAGGCATTTGAATTAACGGTCCATTGTTTACGCTGTGACTGGGTTCAGCTGGTGGTCGCTTACTTCCATTTGCAGATTTATTTTCTGCTTCCTTAACAGTCTTAATGATATATAGCATAGCATCTATAATTCCTTATGCTGTTATGTTGGATAACACTATTATTTATCTGGTTGCCATTATTATCATTATTCTGATTTTCATGATTTGCTGCGTTGTCCATCTAGATTATAAACAATTACTAAGTATTAATATCATAGAGCAACGTTTAATGCAAACAATCACACAACAAGCATATTTATCAAAATCGTCATGCATTGCGACATTTACTCTATTTTATATATTATGCATCTAATACAAATCACAACTGGAATTTAAAATACAATACTAGTATGTATCAATAGTTATTTGGATTATCTATCCTAGTGGATTTTTTTTTCAAGTTACACACACACACACACACACACACACACACACACATATATATATATATTATTACTATTAGTGGGGGTCCATCCAATATTGCATGTTACGCTCGTCGTATTTCCAAACGAGCCTCTCTCCTATTTGCCTTATCTTTTCACTTTCATCTAATAACTCCTCACCAAAGGTGCGAAGTTCCTGCATGTTCTCGGTACTCATGGGTGGTGCGGGTGCTGGTATCGGATCAGGGTACTGGGGCATCGGTTCTTTGTCTGGGTATGGGTTCTCTAGGATCTCCCGAATATACTGGTCATTATCCCAGTATGGATCTAGAGGGTCAAGGTTTGGGTAAGGTGCTACTGGGTTTGGCATGGGTTCCTCTTGTGGATGGAGTTCTGGGTAATCCTTGTGGTCATTAAACCATGGGTCATAATCTAGAGGATTTGGGGCTGGGACTCTAAGGATTTCGATGGGTCGAATGCAGGCATGAGAATCTGGTTTCCTGGGTTTGATTCTATTTCCATGGGTTGAGTTGGGAACAAGGGTAGTGGCTGTGGTGCTATGATTTATTCTAAATTTGGGTCTGCGGCTGTGGTTGCTAGTATGTGGAAATTGGCCAGTCTCCTATTGAGTATATCTTGAGTTTGGGTGTTCATCTCCCTATTCGCAGCTGCTAAACCTCGCTGTTGCTGTAACTTTCTCATTCTTTTCCTATGCTCGTGAGCTCTCCAACTGAACCATCCTCTCTTTTTGGTAGGGAATGGCTCTTCGGATTATGCTTTGAATATAAAGATCCCTGTTTTGGTCAAAAATTACCGAAGCAATTAAGTGATCAAATTAGTAAAGTGAGGTAGTGTGCTAGAAAGTGTATTGAAAATATGCTTGTTAAGTTATTTAGAAAATCAGTATTCAGGATACGGCTCAGGATATTGAGCTGTATCTATGATCAAACTATGAGCAAAAGTAAAGTAAACGACACGAGATGTACGAGGAAAGCCCTTGATCAATCTAGATCGCCGGCATAAAACCTCGGGAGCTGACAATCACAGCTGCCTTGTTCTTCTTATTACTTCAAACGTCAGGATACAGTGCAGGATGTGGTGCGGATCGACTATGTGTTACAATGAAATTTGAATACAAGTGTGGTGTTTGCAATGAGCTAGAGAGTGAAAGTGTTCGAGAGTGTCAGTGTAAATTGTGTGCCTTAAACTGATCCGCCCCCATCTATTTATAGTAAAGATAATGTAACAAACTATCCTAAACTTCCGGGATCCAGCGAATATTCCCACTCGAACGTTGAGGACCAAGTCTTTCGGGTTCAACGGCTTCCTCATAACAAATACGCCCGAGTCTTGAGGAGAAGAAGTCCTGATGACCGTTAGTAACTTACAGCCATTAACCTGCACGTGTTTAATTCACTCAGACTTAGGATATCGCCCAAGATGTTAGCAATATCCCCGTCCAGTATCCTGGTCACAAATAAACAATTAAAAGCGGGATATTAGTCAGGATATGTATACTCAGAAAATGACCCATAACAATTGTCCCCAAATATATCGGTTGGTATACCAATCCAACGGATATATTTCAAAACCTTTTCTCGTCGATCGAGGCTATTAAAATGAAACGATGGTTGAAATGACAGTGTGCCATTTTCAATGCAACATTTACTCTTTACCCCCCTATATTCAGCCTATATTTAGCCAAATCATTTCTGCTTCTTCTTATCTTTCTTCAAGCGATTTTCAGGTAATCACTTTTCTCTCTATCCTCTATCCTTCTTTCTTGAACTTCTTTCAGTTTACTCAACACCTTTCATGGCATCACGAACAAGATCCCAATCGGACAGACCGGCCTCAAGCCTCGTAAGTCAAAATTTCATTGTTGATCCAGCAAAGGAGATCTGCTGCTTCAACAACGCCGACATCGATGCTCTTAAAGATTCCGGCGCCTTCCCCACCAGAACAGTCTTTCGCCCTTTTGATCTGGAAGCCCGATCAGACGCGTTATCCGATGAGTGGGTTTGTTTCTTCGCCTACCCCTTCTCTCTCGGACTCCGGTATTCATTTCCACCCTTTATCTCTCGCTTTTTCGAACTCACCGGCCTTAGCTATGCCCAGATTATGCCAATGGTTTGGCGAGTTTTAATAGTGCTGGATCAAATCAAATCTCGTCATTTTCCTGACCTACTTGTTGAGGACCTCCCTATAGCATACCGGTTGAGATCCCACGGCAATCACCGTTTTCTCCTGTTTTCTACCTCCAAGAACCCTTTGGTTCTTAAAGCCACCAAGAACGAGGATCGATGGCGACGAAAATTCTTTTTAGTAAAAAGAGACTCTATTGATAAGGGTTTCGATCTACCGGTTAAATGGTTAACCAAGGGTAGGATTTAGGGTTTTAGGAATATCCCCAATTATATCTTCAAACTGTATTCTGGACTTATATCCTGATATTTTTATGCAGCGAATTTCAGAGATCTAGTGCCTCCCAGTGCAGAATCCGAATCCAAGATCAAGGAAATCTACCGACTTCCTGCCAGTGAAAGAACTTTCTCCCTGTCTCTTACATATTCATGCCAGAAATCAAGCTCAGAAATGTCTGGTAAGCACATTCTCAGCATTACTTTTCAGAAGTATGATGAGTTTAAGAATATCTTCCCTTGTACAGTACCAGTTGTCAACCTTGAAGGTTTCCAACTTGACGAGTTGGATTGCTACTCCAGCCTCGCACCCATCAAACAGGAATCCAAGTCAAAGTCGTCTGCTACACCAAAACCTACCTCTTCAAGGACCGTTTCTGCTCCTAAAGCCCCTCCGGCATCTAGGACCCGAGCATCCACTTCTCGGAAGAGAAAGGAGTCGGATTCTCCAACTGTTTCTGAAACATTCTCTCTCGAGAACCATGGGTTTAACGAAGCCACCTCATTCCTCAAACAGGTAAAATTTTCCTCTCAATATCCTGCACAAGTATGTTAGTCCTTATCCTGCTCATTTTTACATCGATACCTGTGTCTTTATCGATAGGGTTTGGATCGTCTTATGCACTTGTATGAAGACGCCTGCGGGCTTAACAAGATGTTGGAGATCAAGCTGGAGAAAGCTGAAGCCACCATAGCCGACCAAGGAACCATTGCAGCTGCCAAATCCCAGCATTACGAAGACAAATATAAGGCCATGATCCAGGAACACCAAGCTACCCTCCACAAAGCCAATGAGGATGCCCAAGCCAAACTAGATGCTGCCCTTCTCCAGTACCAGCAGAATATGAGTTCCTATCGGGACAGCCTCAAAGCATCCGTGGTCGTCTCTCTTCTCCAAGCCAGGATAAGGATGGCTTATGAAGCCAGGGATTTGGGCTTCGAATGCCCCTCCTGGAACATAAAGACTTGGGAAGCGAAACTAAAGGATCTTGGAGGTCATCCCGTTACTCATCCTACAAAGCATGCTGGTGAAGAGCCTTCTAAGGCGACAGAGGAAGTGGCCAATGCTGACGATGGTGATGCCGAGAAGAATCCTGAGGCCGATGCTGGTGCTGATGCTGGGAAGGAAGTTGTTGATCAAGAAGGTACCGCTTCTTAAGCGGTGAAGTGGGCGATGATGGATATACGTGCCAAGGCCGGAGCCCACTTTTAAGTTTCATGGTTGTGGTTATGTAAACAATTTACTTTTCCTGTCTTCAAACAATTTATATTCCCTGCATTAGAACAATGTGATGGCCAAAGGTGGATGGGTCCTAGGTTTTAGGACGAAGCCCTTGGTCATCAATTAGTAAAACTTGTTTTGAATCTGGTAACGGTTGTAGGTGGACAGGTCCTGTTTTGAGATATATCCTGCAACCGTTACACAAGTATGGTAAAAACTAATTGTGCTTTTGGCGGATGGGCCTTGGTTTAAGGTGAAACCAAAAGCACAACTTTTGACTTGTTAATAATATAACTATCTTTTGATTTGTTTGTTATTGCCTTGCATTAATTAATGTAACTCTTAGCTTTGTAAAAATTTTATCTTGTTATCTTATGAAAATATCCTAATCAGTATACTCAGCAATATATTACAAAAACTTTTTTATTAGATAGGACTCCCAAATGCTCGTTCAACTTTGTAGAAAGCTTTTGAAAAACAATCTATGTTTCCAAAACCAGTTTTCGATAATACTTAAATGATCAAAGTTCCAAACTAATACTAGTTTCAAACACCTTAATCAGATATCCTGAAAAGGACTTTGAGAATATATCAGGATACTTAACCTTTTATAAAACATAGTGTTACTAAAAACTTAGACGATGTTTACAAAGGAAAGATCATACCCGGAGTAGTATATAACCCTATTACCAAGCCTCAATCTCTTTGCAACTTCTTCAATGAAGATGTCCCCTGTGCGAGGTATTTGGTGCATTAGTTCCGAGCCTTATCCTTTTAACTTTACATCACCACCTTGGTAGGAATGTCCCCTGTGTACAATGTCTTCAAATACTTTAGAAATCTTCTGAATGTCAGTTTCCATTGTATAGGCAATTTTTTTACGTCCCAAAGGTAAAACCCAAGGATGTACTGGAGATAAATCCCTTGTATCCTGGGGAAAATCCCAAATTTTCATGCGCTACAGGCGGGAGTGTATAAACTCCAAGACTTAGAAAGGTGAAAACCTTTAAACCTTAGAGAGTATGAAAATACCCTTTCGTGAGAGAGGGTGATCAATCCTCATATACCTTTAGGATTCAGGATATAGCTAACAGTAACGAAATTGTCAGCCACTTTTACATGGACTGGTCCCGCCACCTTGAACTATCCCTGAATAACTTGCGCTCCAGGCGGGGTGTTTAAACCCAATTCGAAAGAAAGGTGAATACCTTTAAACCTGTGAAGGGATCAGGATCCCTTGTACGTAAGAGAGGGGGCCAATCCTCTAATCTTCCGAAATATCCTGAGTGAGCATCCCGGAGCTATATCCCGAAGCATATACTGCAAAACATCCTTACACTAAGGTAGGTGTTAGCTTGGCTAACACCCCTCCGATGCTTAAGTCAGTATTGGGTTACAAAGAACAAATTAAACCAAACATATTTAAAAAAGGTAGAATTCATACCATCCTGAGTTAGAAATTAAATTCTAAACTCACTTGAAATAGAGCTTAAGGTGTATAGCATTCCAAGATCTCGGTAGCATATCCCCCTCCATATTCTTGAGTCTGTATGCTCCTTTCCCAGCTTCTGATTCAACTTCGTATGGTCCTTCCCATTTTGGAGCTAACTTGCCATCGGCAGGATTAGTAGTATTCTGAAAAGCCTTTCTTAACACCCAATCTCCAACCTTAAATCTTCTGGTCCTAATATTCTTGTTATATGCCCTGCATATTCTCTGTTGATATGATGCCATCCTTAGCCTTGCCGCATCTCTCTTCTCATCTATAGTGTCTAAATCCTGACTCAAGGCTCCAGGATTCTGCTCAGGATCACTTAGGGTAGATCTTGCAGTAGGTATTGTCATTTCCGTTGGAATCATTGCTTCTGCTCCAAATACCAAGGAAAATGGGGTTTGGCCTGTTGCATTCTTTACCGTTGTCCTATCAGCCCACAAAACAAAGGGTAATTCTTCTGCCCATCTTCCTTTTTTGGCTCCAAGCCTTTTCTTTAAGTTATTGACAATTATCTTGTTTGAGGATTCTGCTTGTCCATTCGCTTGAGGATGTACTGGAGTAGATGTTATCATTTTGATTCCCCAACTCTTGCAAAAGTCAGTAGTTCTCTTGCTTATAAACTGAGAACCATTGTCACAGATTATCTCGGCTGGTACTCCGAATCTGGTCAGGATATTCCTTTTTATGAAGGATACTACTTCTTGGTCTCTAACTTGAACAAATGCTTCAGCTTCAACCCACTTAGAGAAATAATCCGTCATTGCTAGCATAAAGACTTTTCCTCCCGGAGCTTTTGGTAGTTTTCCCACTATATCCATACCCCACTTCATAAATGGCCAAGGGGAAACAATAGGATATAATGGTTCAGCAGGTTGATGCAGTATGTTACTATGTCTTTGACATGCGTCACATCTTCGAGCATATTCTGCGGCATCTTTTCTCATTGTTGGCCAATAATATCCTGTCCTTAATACTTTTGAGATAACGACCTGCCCCCAGTATGGTTACCACAATCCCCTTCATGTATATCCTGAAGTACTTCTTTGGCTTCAGGATCCTCCAAGCACCTCAAATAAGGTCCTGCAAGAGATTTCTTGTATAAAATATTATTTATAATAGTGAATCGTGATACCTTCATCCTGAATGCCTTAGGATTTTCATTTCCAGGGATGTGTCCTTCTTTGAGATATCTCATGATTGGAGCCGTCCAGGATTTAGGATCCTCTTCAGGATGCTCTGCTCCAGGATCCTGAATACCCGCTACTTCTTTATCCCGAGGATTCGTTGCAGGATATAAGACATGTAATATTGGTATTTGGGTTCCTTCTGGTATCCTGATCGATGATCCCAGATTTGCTAAGGAATCTGCTTCAGCATTATCCTCCCTTGGTACCTGTTCAAGTGTAAAAACATCGAAATATCCTGCTAATTTTTTGAGAATATCGAGGTATTCTATTAATTTCTCACCCTTGACTGCATAGGATCCATTAAAATGGTTAGTAATTAACAAAGAGTCAACATATATTCGCAAATTCTTGATACTCATACTCTTAGCCAATTCTAATCCTGCAATTAAAGCTTCATATTCTGCCTCATTATTAGTAGCCGGAAATTCACATCTAATAGCCTGGGGTAATATGTCCCCCTGTGGCGATTTTAGTAGTATACCTAAACCTACACCTCTTATATTGGATGCACCATCAGTATATAATGTCCAGGATCCTGAAGATTCTTCTAACTGTTGAACTTCTAGATCTACCTCATCCTGAATATCACTACTGAAATCAGCCACAAAGTCAGCTAAAGCCTGAGACTTTATGGCACTTCTAGGTTCATATACTAAATCATAAGCACTTAACTTTACTGACCACTTGGCCATCCTGCCTGACATCTCTGGTTTCCTAAGCACATTTTTAACAGGATAATTTGTTTTAACATGAATCCTATGTGTCTCAAAGTAATGTCTAAGCTTTGTCGACGCCATGACTAGAGCTAATATTAATTTTTCTAAATGAGAATACCTAGTTTCAGCATCTAACAAACTTTTACTAACATAATAAACAGGATATTGCTGACCTTCATGGTCTTTTATAAGAACGGCACTTACAGCATTCCCTGATACAGCAAGGTATAGGGATAGTGGTTCACCATTTTCAGGCTTCATCAATAGAGGTGCGGTTGAGAGATATCGCTTCAAATCCTGCAAGGCTGCTTCATGCTTTGCTCCCCATTCAAATTTCTTATTCTTCTTGAGGATATCATAGAATTCCTTGCATTTTTCTGAGGATCTTGAGATAAATCTGTTTAATGCTGCCACTTGCCCCGTTAATCGTTGAACATCCTTCATATTTGAGGGCGATTTAATATCCAAGATGGCTTTAATCTGCTCCGGGCTCGCTTCTATTCCTCTTTTGGTCACCATATATCCTAGAAATTTTCCTGCCCCCACTCCAAAATGGCACTTAGCAAGATTCAGCTTCATGTTATACTGATCCAGGATATCAAACGCTCCTTTAATATCCTGGAGGTGATCCTGAGCTTTCTTTGATTTTACCACCATATCGTCGATGTACACCTCCATGGTGTCCCCCAGTTTGTCTTTGAACATCATGTTTACCAATCTTTGGTATGTTGCACCTGCATTTTTCAAACCAAAAGGCATAGTTGTATAACAATAAATACCTGTTGGTGTCATGAAGGCAGTATCCTCCTGGTCAGAAGGCTCCATTTGGATCTATTGAAATCCTGAGGATGCGTCCATGAAGGTCAGCATTTCATGCCCGGCAGTGGCATCTACCATTGCATCAATGTGGGGAAGAGGAAATGGGTCTTTAGGACAAGCTTTGTTCAACTCTGTGTAGTCTACACAAACTCTCAATTTCCCATTTTTCTTATGTACCATAACCACGTTTGCTAGCCACCTTGGGAACTTAACCTCTCTGATCATCCTGGACTTCAATAATCTCTCAACTTCCTCTTGGATAATCGTATTCCGCTCAGGAGCAAACTTCCTTCTTTTTTGCTGAACAGGCTTGAATGATTTATCAATTCCAAGCTTGTGAGTGATAATGTCTTTGGATATGCCTGTCATGTCCTCATGCTTCCATGCAAACGTTGACATCCTGCATTTCAAAAAGTTAATTAATTGTTGTTTAATATCCTGAGGGATATTGGTCCCTACGAGCACCGAAATATCGGGATTATCCTGATCCAGGATAATTTTCTTCACATCCTGCTCCGGATCCTCCACGATATCCTGGGCCCGCGTCTTTAATTGCTATGCTGCACTAGGTTTGGTTGAGGATTTCATCGAGGATGAATAGCATTCTTTCGCCTCCTGCTGATCACTATCAACTTTGACAACTCCCCAAGGGGTAGGTATCTTGATGCATTGGTGATATGTTGATGGCACAGCCTTCATATCGTGAATCCACGGTCTTCCCAGTATGATGTTATAGCAGGATAGAGAATCCATCACACAGAAACGTTGTATCGAGTTGACTCCTTCAACGTATACTGGCAACTTTATCTCTCCCACTGTGTTTCTAGCCTCTCCACTGAACCCAACAAGCACGGTAGACTTTGAAGTGATATCCATTGGAGATACATTCATTCTCTTTAGAGTCTCTAGTTGGATTATGTTAACGGAGCTGCCATTATCAACCAATATCCTGCGTACAAAATGGTTAGCCACATATAACGTTATTACCAGGGCATCATGGTGAGGATCCTGGACAGTATCCTTGTCATCAGCATCAAAAGTGATCACTTTGTCAGTTGTGAGGGTAGTCATCCTGACAGGTTTGTCTCCCCTTTCGGCCTTAGCTTCCTTTGCATGTCTCTTTGCCGCCGAATACGAAGTCCCACAAATGTCGGATCCTCCCGAAATGAAGTTGATTATCTTGGCATCCACGGGAGGTGATGCTGCTCGCTCAGGATCCTTCTCAGTATCCTGACCCTTATTCTTCTTTCTTCCTAAGAGATCTTTCAGATATCCCTTGCTTAGAAGATAGCTTATTTCTTTCCTTAGAGCAATGCAATCCTCAGTCATATGTCCGAAATCTTCGTGGAAAGCACACCATTTTGACTTATCTTTCCAGTCAGCTTTCTGTTGACTCTTTCGAGGCCACCTAGCCTTGTCTCCGAGACCCTGCATGGCATACATCAATTCAGGAATGTTAACAGAAAAGCAATATTCAGACAACTCAGGATACTCTTCAGGATCCTCATCTTCGACAGCATTCACTCTCTTATTTTCATTTCTACCATATGGCTTAGGCCGATATGGCTTGAATGAGGATTCAGACTTCCTGTTGGTCGACTCATAGGTGTTGGATGAGTTCATTCTCTCTTGCATCTTCCTATCATCTTCCAACCGAATATATCTTAGGGCCCTGTTTCGAGCTTCATCCAAGTTCCTGCATGGGTTCATTACAAGATCTTGATAAAATTGAGAATCTTTTTGCAGCCCCATCTTGAAAGCTTGCACAGCTGTTGCAACATCGAGGTGAGGAATGTCCAGGGATTCCTGGCTGAACTTGTTCACATAATCCCTAAGGGATTCTTGAGGTCCCTGTGTTATCCTGTAGAGATCACTTGTTAATTTTTCAAAGCTTCTACTACAAGAAAACTGACTATTAAATAAATTTACTAAGTGAGCAAAAGATGTAATCGAATGCGGAGGAACATTCAAGAGCCATTTCAAGGCTGATCCTGTTAAGGTTGAACCAAAACCCTTGCACAAGCATGCTTCCTTGAGATCCGGAGGGATATGGTTAATCTCCATTCTTTCCCTATACTGAGCAATATGCTCCTCAGGATCCGTAGTTCCGTCGTAAAGCTTCATGTTGGGGGTTTGAAATCTCTTTGGGATCTCAGCATCACAGATAGGATATGCAAAACGAGATATCTTATGGCTGTCTTGGGACACTTCCGGGATCGGCTGGACCACCCCAGGTACACTGGATATCATGTCCTTCAACTTCTGAAGTTCCCTAGTAAGTGCTGTTGTTACACCTGTATCCTGCAAAGATCCACTATTAGTAGCATGAGTATTATTATTATTTGACACGTTACCCGTTGGAGGATTTTGCCCATATCCTGAAGCATATCCTGAGCTCCTCATGGTTGACATCCTGACCGAGGAGGGTATTTCAGGAGTATGATTCTGAGGGAGGCTGGGCACAATATTCCCCCTGTTATCCTCAGTATACACAGCTGAACTGAAGTTCAAAGTTCTGGGTTGTAATGGAGTGACAATATCTTCAGTAGATCTGCTCGAACCAGACTTCAAGAGTTGTATTTCCCTCAACAGCATTTGGTTTGTTTCCTGTTGCTGCCTCATTAGTTCCTGCACACTTCCAAATAAGGTTAAAATTTCATCGTTAGAAGCTAAAACGGGAGCAGATTCCTGAACACTGCGGGTAGGGATAATATCCTGAGGTCGTGAAGAGGCTGGCATCCTTGGAGGAGGTGGAAGCACCGAACCGGTAGTAGCAGAAGTCATAGCAGACACAGTGGAGGAGCTCATGTTTGATCTTGAGGCCATTGTGGACAATGTGGCAAAAAGTTTTGAAAATAGAAAGCCGATTAGCGATTTCACAAAAATTCTTAGTAAAGAGAGCACCACTTGCCCCACGGTGGGCGCCAAATTGTTTTGGTCAAAAATTACCGAAGCAATTAAGTGATCAAATTAGTAAAGTGAGGTAGTGTGCTAGAAAGTGTATTGAAAATATGCTTGTTAAGTTATTTAGAATATCAGTATCCAGGATACGGCTCAGGATATTGAGCTGTATCTATGATCAAACTATGAGCAAAAGTAAAGTAAACGACACGAGATGTACGAGGAAAGCCCTTGATCAATCTAGATCGCCGGCATAAAACCTCGGGAGCTGACAATCGCAGCTGCCTTGTTCTTCTTATTACTTCAAACGTCAGGATACAGTGCAGGATGTGGTGCGGATCGACTATGTGTTACAATGAAATTTGAATACAAGTGTGGTGTTTGCAATGAGCTAGAGAGTGAAAGTGTTCGAGAGTGTCATTGTAAATTGTGTGCCTTAAACTGATCCGCCCCCATCTATTTATAGTAAAGATAATGTAACAAACTATCCTAAACTTCCGGGATCCAGTGAATATTCCCACTCGAACGTTGAGGACCAAGTCTTTCGGGTTCAACGGCTTCCTCATAACAAATACGCCCGAGTCTTGAGGAGAAGAAGTCCTGATGACCGTTAGTAACTTACAGCCATTAACCTGCACGTGTTTAATTCACTCAGACTTAGGATATCGCCCAAGATGTTAGCAATATCCCCGTCCAGTATCCTGGTCACAAATAAACAATTAAAAGCGGGATATTAGTCAGGATATGTATACTCAGAAAATGACCCATAACAATCCCTTCCTCTGTGTTAGCTGAATACCCCGAGGGGGTAGGCTGGGAAGAAGTTCCTTCATCTCTAGGAGAACTAGACAATTGATGATAGGCGTCCGATGGTCCTTGAACACTCATACTGTAAACTAACAGATTGTCAAATAACAAAACAATAATATACACGTATGTACATAGTCACATAGATTATTTCCTAACAGAATTGACAATTTCATTGTCAGCAGAACACCTATGTGGCTGAAATTAGTGGATGTAGCTCTGATACCACTCTCTGTCGTAACCCCCCAGCCCTTATCTCCTGAGAACGGGCGGCTGCGAGCTCAGATTCAGTGGAAACAGTGTTTATCATTTTGGCAGCAGAATTTACATCAGGACCATAGTTAGGAAATATTTTATCAGAGTAAAATACCACATTTTTATACTAATAAACACATGGGTAAAACCCAAGTTTCTGTTACAACATTGTTTATAGGGATAAACCCTATTTTATTTAAATAAATCATCGTATTTATTTAGGTAACTTTTATAGCCACATTTTCCAAGCCTTCAGTGCTGTCCAGCTGGCTTCTATTTAGCTTTCACATTTTGTTACCTGAAACGCGTTTTAAAAACATTTGTCAGTGGGAAATACTGGTGAGTGAATCCCAGTTTAATCAAAACAGATTTTATCATTTTACAGTATTGAGGGCGATCTCGCAATTATATTTGTTTCCAATTCTTACTTTAATTACCACACACGGTACTGTCAACCCGACTTGTGGTCATATTACTACTCACAGTGTAGTAACAAATTTTGTATACAAAACCCCAACATACCGACGATAATTGTAGAATTACAAATACTCAATCACTGTTAATCATAATGTAAAACAATTGAGGTTTTGTAAAAACAATTTATAAAAAGGTTTTACCAAAAGGAGATTACTCACATTGCTAATTTAGGTATTTTCCTTGTGACTTCCTGGTTATAATCTATTAATTAAACAATGCACACACGTTAGTATAATAACCCAATTTACATTAATTATACCCTCCCCGAGACAGAACTCCAACGACTACGTCGGGCAGAGCCTCGACAGCCGTTACGTAGCACTAGATCAATCGGGCAGCGTATCTAATACGTAACCGGGGGTTAAAATACATACAACGAGGTAGAGCTTCACTATATTAGTGGGTATAATACCCAATATTAATTCTAATATTCAGAACGACGAAAATGAAATGCCGATTGCCTCTTTTGTAAAATTAAAGGTATTTGGGACCGGTTTTCGTATACGAGGTGTATTTTAGGACGTATAGGGATGCTATAAATATTTTAGGAGGGTTGTTATAGTACTATCACTATCACGATACAAATCCATTAATGCATCTCTTAGTTTTAGAGCTTGAAACCTAATTGCTTTAACATTTTCTAATCGACTTTCCCAACATGTTTGTGATAATGATTTAAGAGTTAAATATGGTATATTATCTTGTAATATTTTCCATCTTTTAGTGGATGATGCAAAAATAGAATAAATAAGTTGTATGGTTCCAAAAAAATCTTGAACTTTGTCACAAACGCTAGCCATATCAGAATAACTAAATTTAAACTATGACAACCACATGGAGCCTAAAAGGTTCTAGGATTAACTTCTAACAATCATTTTTGTACTCCCTTATGTTTTCCTTTCATATTTGAACCATTATCGTAACATTGACCTCTAATGTCATCCACATTAAGTCCTATCCTATTAAGTTCTTCAGTAATAGAATTAAAAAGACCTTTACCGGTTGTATCATTCACTATTAAAAAATTCTAAAAAGTATTCTTTAACTTCTATTGAAGTTGGCGAAATATCTAAACATCATAAGATAATGGACATTTATTCTTTGTGGCTTATATCGGGTGTGCAATCAAGAATAATTGAAAAATATTTAGCTTCTTTAACCTTTTTAATAATTTTTGTTTTGACCTCATCTGATAATAAATGTATTAGTTCATTTTGCATTCTGGGTCCAAGATAATGATTATGAATTTTTTTTTATTTTGTATGCGTCTAACATGTTCTTGCATTATCGGGTCAAATTCTGCAATCATCTCAATACCGGCTAAAAATAAACCATTGTTCTCTTCATACAATTGTTCATTTGTCCCACGAAATGCTAATTATGTGTACCAAGCCTCTTTACAAGGGCAATAATTCTTTTTAGCACATTTCTCCAATGTTCTTTTTCTTTTTTATTTGATTTTGATTTTGTTTATAAATTGTATTATTTTTCGCCAATCTTATCTCTAATTCCATCCAAGTTCTCATATTGTTAATATATACTTTACTTTTTTCATGTTCTTTTAATTTACTACTAATATTTTTTCCAATCATTATTACCTTCTTTAGCTAAGCTACTAGTACATTGATAATGTTCGCATTTGGTAATGTTCGCATTTGGTAATGTTCGCATTTGGTAATGTACGCTCTATCTAAATCTATAGAATAAATCAGCCATTTTCTTTCTAGCGTTTCACCATTTGGTAATGTTCGCATATAGTGAGATGTATTAAAGCTTCTTGAGTGTTCATCTTGTGGAAAATCGTAATCATGAATTTTAATCGGACCTTTTTCTACGAGTATATCTCTTAGATCAATACTAATATTATTCCATTGACTAGGATCAACAAAAATTATAGGTATTTCATCGGTTGTAAATTCATCATTTGTAGGTTTTTCGTTGTTTGTAGGTTCATTATTTGTAGGTGTATCACTATCGTTTGTAGGTTCATTATTTGTAGGTGTATCACTATCGTTTGTAGGTTCATTATTTGTAGGTCTATCACTATCCTTTGTAGGTTGACTTGTTGTAGGTGTACAAAATTTTAGAAGTGCTCCCTTTTGTGATTCAATTAAAGCTTCTTGTTTACGTTTTTTTTGCCTTTTTGAATGACCGGATTCAAAAGGTTGAATTCGATTTGACATTGCTAAAATATAAATCTATTTAAGAGATGGATAATGAGCCCTAATTCCCTAAACAACAACTTTATTCAGAAAAATAGCAAATTATGAAAGAAGAATAAGCCCTAATTCCCTAAACAACAACTTGATTCAGGAAAAAAATCAGATATCTAACCTGTTCCACTGACTTCCGAGAATCTGAGTGTCTGAGACTCTGTGCCACTGAGTTCCGAGAACAAAGAATCCTCGTCTGCCACAAATCAAGAACTGATATCAATTCAATTCGAGAACTGATATCAAATCAAATCAAGAACTGATATTAATTCAAATCGAGAACTGAGGTAATTGTATATGAGAACTGAGGTAATTGTATATGAGAACTGAGGGTTTGTTTGATGACTGACAAATGAAAACTCAATCGAGAAGAATATGTATAAGTAATACGTTAGATACCTAATCGACAATTCAGGCTCCGACAGCATGAGTTCCAACCTGCAAGGCGACCGTTCATTCTTTTCTTCTCTCTGCGACGATTCAGGCATCAGGCTGTTCGTGAATTGTGTGGGAGACCGAGACAGTAGCGACGTTTAAGATTAAAACAATAAATGGGATCAGGTTTTTACATTAAAACAATAAATGGGCCTTTATTTCTTTGGGTTGTTTAGTATAAAATAAAAAAAATGGGCTTAGTATAGAAAGAACCTACAATAAATTTGGAGGCCTTTCATTTTGGGTGGCCCTAGGCCTGTGCCAGGGTTGGAAGCCCATTGGGCCGGCTCTGGAACCAGGGACGCTGTTATGGACTAATACCATTGTAGGATCGTTGTTGGACCCGAACGAGTCAATTAGAAGAGTCTTTTCTCTGTATCAAAGGCGGAATCAAAGATACAGACGCTCAAACTAATTATAATGTCTCTTGTATTGATTTAACACTGATTACAACCTGAGAATAATCTGGCAGCACTTCGTTACAATTTCTGGAACCGTTGCCAAATGAACAAACAATGCCCCTATATATAGTTGGGGTGGTTTCACTTATATGGACATGTCCATATGAGCGAAACTACATGCTGTGGTTTCGCTTTTATGAACATCGTCCATATAAGCGAAACCTCTTGCATAACCACTAAATTTCGACTCTCGAACCTCGTGCACTGATTATTCTAATCTATCCTATTACATGATACAAGACGAAGTCAATAGACGCAATGCACTAACAGACTCCCCCTCGGATATTGACGAAGTCTTCAGTGTCTAGTCTCTGTTATGACACCTCTTCTGTCTTGATCATTCTGCCTTCTCGTTCAGATTGTAACATTGTAAGCAACTTTCAATCTTTCTCTTTGATCAGCTTCTCTCTTTGACTCTTACACCAGGATCTCATCACTGGTTCTATCATCAACAGCTTTATCATCAGCAGGCTCCCCCTTTCGTCAAGCTTCCGTGCTTTTAGGGATCGACACCTAGGTTTCCAGCTACAAGCTCCTCCTAATTTTCAGCTTGTCTTCAGACTCCCCCTTAGATTCTGCTCTCGGGATGGTAGTCTGGACTTTTCCTGCAATCACTCATACAACTATAAGTAACAACATTTTAATCTTCCAGATATCATAATCTGACAATTCAATCTCCTCAAAATCACTTCTCATGAATTTGGCAGTTTCATCGAATCGTATCGAAAACTAGCTCTATAACAATATAAGCATCCAAATCCCCCACAGTTAATCATCCAAGTCCAAATTAATGACCTTGGAGATATCACAAACTGTTTTTGAATTTTTGATTTTAACACTTCAAGTTTCAAATTAATGAACTTGTTTTATTCTCAGAAACACAATCAGCTTACTTAGATTTTGAAACTCAGCACTCAGACATCGGTTGTCGAAAATAAAACAGAAATCAAAATCTTTTTGTATTTTCTGAAAATATAAAGCAGAAAAGAAATATGTACAAACATATTTACAGACAATATTTTTGTTTGAGTATGCGTCAGAGGATCATATCAGTTTTTGACAAGTCACAAGTACCGTTGAGCTTAATTTCACTTTAAGAATTAAACAATTCACTTAGATTGTCGATATACTGGTCCACTTAAATTTTCATACAAATTTCAACTGATTCAGGATACGAATTAGGTATTTTAAGAACTTAAACCCATTCATGTGTCCCACCTCTTGAATATACTCCCGTATCCAGATCCCAATATTCAGTCTTACAGGTAATTATAACACAAATGATATCTGTAAGGGGTTAATAAATTATGAAGAATCATGAGAGCTCAGGTCAGAACTACCGTTCAGCAGAGAGATCATGACTCAACTTGTGGGTGTGTCCCCTTTAGAGGATCTTTTTTACAACAGCATTGCTAAGCAATTTTATTGTCTTATCATTTATGCTGAGGGTGATGCTGTGTTTCAAGCATTTGCAGAAAGTATTATTCGGGGACTAGGTCAGAACTTCCATTCAGCAGAAGTCCCGGAATAATACCCCAGATATCACTGAGTATAAAAACCTAGTATATCAGATTATGAGACCTTTCAAACGAGATTTTAGGGGTTACCTATATATCCAAGTAGTGTTCCCCACGAAATAAGCAAGTGTTTGAATTTAGGTTTATATCCCGAAAAAGTTTACTAAGTGTATAAAAACCTATCGACATATCATCAGTGAGACTGTTTAACGCTATATAATCATTATAATTCTTTAGCATACTGTAACTGTCTACTGATGTACTATCATTTCCTCTTTTTACGCAAAACTAAAATTTTTAAATTTTTATCATGTTTTTGGCTTTTTCAAATTTTCTAATGTTTTTGGATTTTCTAATGACAATTTTTCTCCCCCTAAAATGCAAAATCATTAAAAATTTGACAACACAATACTGATAGCTTTGTCTCGCCATCCATTTTCTGCTTAAAGTGCTCTGATTTGCAGAAAATATACATACCCCCATGATTTACAACACATTGATATTTTACAGTTTGAAAACCGTTTTTCAATCTGATGAAAGTAATCATGTTTGTTCAGCCGTGAGGGTTTCGGCATATTCAATCAACATTTATTCAAACAATATTAAAGACAACATATTTTTGTTTTTTTTTTCAAATTTTAACAAACTAAAAACATATTTTTGGTTTTAAATTTTTCAATTTTTAGGATTTTGAAAATATTGTTTATTTATGTACAAAAAAACAATCAAACTAAACTCCCTGTTCAACCAAACCAGGGTTCTGCAACCTCTTCCTGTGCCAGGCTGCTCCAACTATCATTCTCACAATCTTCAGCTTCATTGAGCACCTGCACATTCAAACTTTATCAATCATTTGAACAATTTAGCCCAGGTCTGTTGGACCTTAGGCATTTCAACACAATAATGTTCATTTAATTTCGGAAACTCTTTGTCATTTAAAACTTTTTCAGCATTGACTTCAACTTTCTCATCTTTTTCCAACGTCACTTGTTTCTTAGCACTGCACATTTGACCTTCCGGAGTACCTCTTTTGTAAAAGTTTGTCTCTTTTTGAACTTTTTGATTTTGAATAACATTTTTAGGTTTCCAAAACTCTTGAGATTTTGTCATATCAACAGATGTTCTCCAACTCTGTGTTGTTCTGAATCTGGGTGTGTGAAAATTCCAGGTCTGTCTTGAATCGAACCTGCTCGGGTTTGATTTCCAATTTTGATTTGAAGCAAACTTGTTTGTATTGTACCTCCAAGTTTGTTTCGAATCAAATCTGGTTGACCTTTGTTTCACATTCTCAGATTGCTGTTTTTCAACATCAACAGGCTTTGGATTTGGACACTTTCGTGCAATATGTCCAATTTGATCACATTTAAAACACACTTTCTTTGAAACATCCTTGGCCTGTTGTTGTTTCTTTTTCATAGCATCAAACTCCTCATTAGACTGTTGTCCAAATTTGAGTTTTTCTTCTTCTTTCAAGCTTTTCCCTTGAACAAAATTCTTCTTTTGTTGCAAATCCTGTTTTTCATTTTGTTTTCGATTTTGTTTCTTTTTATAACCCAAACCAGCCTTCATGTTTTTCTTCTTAAAACCAGGTTTGTTATAAAAAGACTTATGACTTTTGCCAACAAACTTTGAAATTTCCGACTTCTCAATCTCAACCATTTTGAAAACTTTATCAACCTTCTCTGAAATCACATTCTGAATCGGGAATACAACATCTAAGAATAGTTTGTCCGATCCAATCATGGTATAGACCAATCCCTTTGAATCATCATCCAAATTTTTCTCGGATTTTGTGTTTTTCAGATAACCATCATGAAAATTTCCTTCATCTTCATCCTGTGATTCAGACTTACCTTTTGTAGACTCATCTTTCAAAACGCTTTCAACAACCTTACTTACCACCTCTGAATCATTAGCATCATCAGATTTGGAGTAAGTCACATCGATACTTTCAGGTAACGGGTCAGCTATGTTCAAACCCTTTGCCACCTTTTCCTCATCATAAAAAGTATAATTGTTTCTCAATGGTGGTGGTACCTGATGAAACTCTGAACCAATACCCTTTTTGAAATTTTCAGTATCTTTGTCATCTGGTGTGATGTTGAAAATGCGTTCAAGAATGTACGAAGAGTTATGATAACTTTGAAGTTTTGTAACAACCTTTTCTTTTTCAGCCAAGACTTGTTTAAGATGAGCAATTTCATCAACACATTTGTTTAATTCAATTTGCTTTTCTTTAAACTTTCTTTCATACATTTCTTTAGTGACTAAAGTTTCTGACAATCTTTGATCAAAACTTTTGACTTAGCTTTTCAAAGTATCATAAGCTTCTTGTACTCTCTGACTCGACCACTTTAAAGAATCATACTGTTTTTGTAAATCTTGAAATTTAGATTCTTTTTCAACACAATCGACACATTTTGCTAAACACAGTTGTCTATAAACATCATTATCCTTTTCAAGACCTTGACATTTCTGTGTCCATTTTTCAACTTTTAGTTTCAAAATTTCTTCTTTTTCAATCATATCTTTACATTTTGTTGTGAAACCATTTTCAAGTTTAACTATGTTATTGTCTTTTGTTTTTATGATGTCATCTTTTTCAGTATAGGCTTTGCACATTTCTATGCAATTCCTGCATTTGTTTTCTTTTTCATCAACCAATTCAACATTCGATAGATCAGAAGATTTTCTAACCTCAGTCTCTTTCAGCACCGGTTCTTCTGACTCAACTTTCTGATCTTCCTCCTTTACTTCTTTCTGAGCTTCTTCATTCTTCTGTTCTTCTTCAGCTTTCTGGTCTTGTTCAGCAGCAATCTTCACAACGATCTTTACTTCTTCAATCATCTTCTTCAATTCTTCTTCTTTTCTCTTCTTCATTTCTACCACCTTCGGTAGACTTGCTTCACAAACCTCTCTTATCTTCTTCTCCAAATCAGGCAGATATGCTTTATCAGATAACCTTCGTGTGTTGAAAGTAGCTTGCCTTGGAAGCAAATTTGTTACAGCTTTGAAATCCACTTTTGATGGGTCAGCAACTGGATTACCCCGTGGATCCATGTAACATTCCAAATCATCATTCCATCGTTTTGCTCTCTGGGCTTCTCTGAATGGCTCGTTTAATTTTCCAATTTCCCATCTTGCATAATCTGCTTTCCACCATCTATCAGGATCAGCATCAGCAACAAATGCATACCCAACAGCATCTTCTTCAGGGCAAACTTGACTCCAGTCGTAACCTTCATCATCATATATAACTGCAAGAGCCCTTGATTTTTCTTCAGACTGTTTCAGTCTTGGTGGCTCAGACTTGTTCTGATGGTAAATCGCTTTCTTGTAATAATCTTCGTTGAACGGATTTGCCGAATCATCATTAGCATACGCATTTCTGCACTCGCGCTTAAAGTGACCTCTTTGTTTGCATTTGAAGCATGTCACCTTAGATTTATCAAATCCCAATTTGGTAAATGGTCCACCAATTGACTTTCTCCCCGTGATCTCCATGAACCGCTGTGCCCGACGAACCGCACTGGCCATGCACCATCTTATATCCATTAGTTCCATCTCCTCGGGGTCTAATTGATCATAATCTTCTTTCGTCAAGTTGGTGTTGCCAATCTTCCCTTCAACGAGGATTTCATACGATTCAAGTACAGATGCCAAGAAAACCATCTGTTGTTTCGCCGATTCTTCGCTGAAATTCTGCCCATTCTTCAGATCCACTGCGATATTACACTGAAACAAATTCTTAGAAGCAGACTGACTTGAAGTGTTTGAAGAAGATCCACTGTGAAGACTTTCATTATTTACTGAACTTGAACTTTCTGCAGAAAATGTTGTTTTTGGAGATCCAGCCTGTGGTACATTTCCTCTGTAGTAAAGCTCTACATTCTGCTGATAAGCCGGATTGTTGACTTTAAATCTCTTTATCTCCAACTCATGGCTTTCAAGCCTTTCAATCAGCAAATCCACTTTTAAATCTTCAGGCTTGATTGTGTTTTTCAACATTAGAGCGAAGTATTGCCACTCTTGATCATTTGGTAATGAATCAAACAATTTATCCACCAACTCCTCTTCAGAATATGTGATTTCATGTCTGGTCAGCTCCATTTTCAGATGTCCAAATCTCTCGATCATTTTACAAACAGATTCATTTTTCATACAACTGAATAAATCAAACTCTTTACGCAACAATTTCTTTTTGTTTTTTACAATTTCATTACTCCCTATACACTTTCTCCCTAACACTTCCCACAAACTCTTTGAAGTTTTCTCTTGTTCTAGTAACGAAATAATATCCTCTCTCACTGACTGTTTGATTAATGTCATCATTTTATATTCAGCCACAACATTTTTTATATCTATGTCTGTGAAATCTTTTGGATTTATTAACTCTCCTCCCTCTTTTACTGGTTCAGTGTATCTATTTGTCAGTTTTAACCAGCTTTCAGGAGCAAAAGCTTTTACCCAACCCTCAAATCTGTTCTTCCACCAGTGATAATCTTCAACTTTCATTAGCTTTGGTGGCTTCTGTTGGCTTCCGTACATGTTCTCAAACTTCAAATTCTCTGAAATCTCTTTTGAATATTCTCTCATCTCAGATCTTCTATCTGACGATTCGGAAGTGAATGCGTTGTAGAATGTGTTGTAGAACTCTTCACCGTTGCTTGACATCTTCAATTACCTGAGAACAAACAAATTCAATCAATTAAAACAATATCAAAGAATCTGAAATACACTGACACTTGGTTGTCGTGAAATGATCTTGACGCGAAAATGTTCACTTTCGAGCGAAATATGACACACGGGTGAAATCAGTCTTTAATCATACTATGTTCACTGAAGCGAAATCAAAAACAACAACACAATGAACAAAATCAGATTGAACGATGTCCGTATGAACAAAATAGCAGTATATGTCCTTAAGAGCGAAATTAGTCTTTGACAAATAAGCGAAATATCAATGATGTTCCTTTGAGCGAAACCCTAGTTGACAGATAAGCGAAACCATCCTAGAACCTTATAAGCGAAATCCCTAAAATGTGAATGACATAAAGGCAAAACCCTAATGTCACTATAAGCGAAACCTTGAATTGTCACATGAGCGAAACCTAAGTTCACAAAAGCGAAACCACTAGTTGTCACAAGAGCGAAACCCCAAGAAATTTTGTTCACTGGAGCGAAACCATGTGGATCTATGAGCGAAACCCTTCAACTTATGTGATCCAGGAGCGAAATCTGATGTAGCCTATGAGCGAAATCACAGTCAAGTGTGTCACAAAAGCGAAATCAGACTGTATTAAAAGCGAAATCAGGCCTTGTTCACTCGAGCGAAATTAGTTCGAAGACTAATTTTGTCCATTTTTACTTTGAATTTAGGTGTGAAAATTTCAAGGGTTTATCGATGTCCAATTTTACACAAACTGTGAAATTTCGATCTGATTTTGACCGGTAAATCTTGTTCAGATTGAAAAAGAAGGTGTAGAAGACAGAAAACTGATGCAATTGAGCTAAACTCTTCCTCCTGTGCTCTGATACCACTTGTAGGATCGTTGTTGGACCCGAACGAGTCAATCAGAAGAGTCTTTTCTCTGTATCAAAGGTGGAATCAAAGATACAGACGCTCAAACTAATTATAATGTCTCTTGTATTGATTTAACACTGATTACAACCTGAGAACAATCTGGCAGCACTTCGTTACAATTTCTGGAACCGTTGCCAAATGAACAAACAATGCCCATATATATAGTTGGGGAGGTTTCGCTTATATGGACATGTCCATATGAGTGAAACTACATGCTGTGGTTTCGCTTTTATGAACATCGTCCATATAAGCGGAACCTCTTGCATAACCACTAAATTTCGACTCTCGAACCTCGTGCACTGATTATTCTAATCTATCCTATTACATGATACAAGACGAAGTCAATAGACGCAATGCACTAACAACCATTGCAAGGTATGGGACTTTTCCCACATTGGTTGTATAGGCAACTAATGTGGGGTTTATATACCAAATGGGCTTTCTCACCCACCAGACTAGTCTTTTGGGTTGAGTTCTCTCGTTTGGTATGTAACATTGGCATCAGAGCCAGAACTTGGAGAGGTGGCCTGGAGAGAGCCAGTCGTGACCAACATGATCGTGACCAACGTGGCCGTGACCAACGAGGCTCAGAGTGGTGGTCTGGAAAGAGCCAGCCGTGACCAACATGGTCGTGACGAACGAGGACATTGGCCCTTAAGGAGGGTCGATTGTTATGGACTAATACCATTGCAAGGTATGGGACTTGTCCCACATCGGTTGTATGGGCAACTGATGTGGCGTTTATATACCAAATGGGCTCTCTTACCCATTAGACTCATGTTACATACCAAACGAGAGAACTCAACCCAAAAGACTAGTCTGGTGGGTGAGAGAACACATTTGGTATATGAACCCCACATCAGTTGCCCATACAACCGATGTGGGACAAGTCCCATACCTTGCAATGGTATTAGTCCATAACAATCGACCCTCCTTTAGGGCCAACGTCCTCGTTGGTCACAGCCATGTTGGTTACGGCTGGCTCTTTCCAGGCCACCAATCCGAGCCTCGTTGGTCACGGCTGGCTCTCTCTAGGCCACCACTCCGAGTTCTGGCTCTGATACCAATGTTACAATATAGCCTTCCGTTTGCATGGCGCTTATATGGCGTGTAGAGACTTCCCTGAATATTTAAGTGTCTCGTATAAGTCTGAAAAAGTTCCTCAGACCTGAGGAGTTATAAAAATTGTTTTCTTAAAACGACGGTTAACGTCAATACTTTAAATTATGTGTAAAACTAAAAGTCTGCAACTTTTTTAACAGCCAACAAAGCAAAAATTCATAAACTAACGGCCAACAAAGCAAAAATTTTATAAAGAGTTAAATGCTCTTTTATTCTATGTTATTTGGGCAATTTTGACAGTTTAGTTCAAATGTTTCATTTTTCTTCTGTGGGTACAAAAATGTTTTACCGTTGCCATTTTAGTCCACTAGGTTAAATTCATTCATTATTTCTGTTAACGAAAAGGGTAATTCGGTCATTTTATTTCGTCGAATTACCTTTTTAGTTAACAGAATTACATATAAAATGATCAAATTCCCCTTCTTGTTAACATAAATAACGAATGAAGTTAACTCAGTTGACTAAAATGGTAACGGTAAAACCTTTTTAGATCCACATATGAAGAATAAAACCTTTGAACTAAACCGAAAAAATGACCATAACCAAAAAGACTAAAATTACATTTAACTTTTTTATAAAGAAACAACAGGAAAACAGCTGGATGCTAGCCCAAAATATGTATAGACCCTCAAGCTTTTACCCACCAACCGGAAATTAACCTCAAGCTAAATATCAAAACTCCGTACATTTACCAACCAATTTCCTACATCTACATTTAGGCTCATTCTATACACAACCCCCCCCCCCCTTTCCTGATTACACCCCCTTTGAGAGGAAAACTATCGGTCCCACGCAGGCCCCACCTGTGTATGTGAGGGGAGGGGGTGAAAAAAGTAAATAGGGGGGTGTAGAAAGTAGCACCCCTACATTTATCATGGCAGGGAATAGTGTTTTCCTGCCATTGATCAAAATTGGCGGCCAGCAATACACCATTGAACCAACAAGTTTATTATTTTTTATCCGCTTAAATTTACTTTTTTGACCTACATCTACATTTACAATGGCAGGGAATAGTGTTTTCCTGCCATTTGTCAAAATTGACGGCCAGCAATACACCATTGGACTAACAAGTTTATTATTTTTTATCCGCCTAAATTTACGTTTTTGACCTCAGTTTAAAATTACATTTTCGCCCCAAGCTAAAAAAGTAATTACCCTGTTGCTCCCAGCTAAGAATTACGAATATGCCCTCGGTTCAAATATTACGATTTTACCCTCCGCCTCAAAATTACGCTTTTACATCAGTTTATTATTTTACACTCACTTTAAAATTACGTTTTTGCCCCCAGTTTAAATTTACGCTTTTGCCCCCAGTTCAAACTAAAAATATGTTTTTGCCCCCAGCTAAAAATTACGATTTTTCCCTCGTTTAAAATTACGCTTGCACACTCAATTCAAAATTACGTTTTTTCCCCAGTTAAAAATAAAATTATGGTTTTCTCCTAGCTAAAAATTACGAATTTACCCCCGCTAAAAATTACCATCTTGTTGTCGTTTTAGTTTTCCTTTCTAATTCATATAACTATAGTACTGTTTTTTAAATTGGTTGAGAATTATTTAGCTATCGCCTCGCAACACGGACGGGGCATCAACTAGTTCTAGACAAACTAAATCTGCTTCTATTTCTCTTGGTCTAGCTTTTATCTAATTCATATAAGTTTTCACCTCAGGCTAAATATCAACTCCGTACATTTACCAACCAATTCTAGACAAATTAAATCTGCTTCTACTTCTCTTGGTCTAGCTTTTATCTAATTCATATAAGTTTTCACTTTGAAATTTGCAAATCAAACTATCTTTTAATAATTTATTTTGCAAATCAACTATCTTTTAATAATTTATTAGGGTTGACAAACATAAAATGTAGGCACATTGTCTCGTGGAATTTGACTATTGTTACGAAAATAAAATGTTGAAGAATGAAAATTATCTAATTGTGGCGGGAATTCCGCAATTTTCTCAAGACTTTCACGTTAATACGTTATTAATATAATCCAATTGAGTAAAATTATAAATAGTCCATATGGTTTTGCAAAATAACACATATAGTCTCTAACTTTTGCAAATTACACCGGTGCTCCCTGTAGTTTGACAGTTTGTTACTCGGATAGTCCCTGGAGTGGAAGCTTCCACTTGTTAATCCACAAGGAGTTTGGTGGTGAATGGTGGGGGGAAACAGAGAGAAAGGTGGGGGGTGGGTGGGGTTGAGGTTGTTTTGTTTTTATAGAGTGGAGAAGATCAAGGGTAAATTTGTCATTTCACATCCACTTAACAGAGAAAACTAACCGTCATCCACTCTAGCGACTATCCGAGTAACAAACTATCAAACCATAGGGAGCACCAGTGTAATTTCCAAAAGTTGAGGACTATAGGTGTTATTTCGCAAAATCACAGGGACTATCCATGCATTTTACTCTAATCCAATTATATTCAACTTTAAATTTTTGAATTTTTCTTTGTTTGTTATCAACAAATTCAACTTAAATTTTTGAATTTTTATTATTTTGTTATCGATAAAACAATGAAATCGGATAAAAGATTTATGACGAAGTAACTACGACACATTTGTCATAACATTTTTCAGGTATACGTTTTTCTAACAATCATGTTATATCTTTTATTTGTCGACATTTCAATTGTACCATTATTAATGAAATAAGTCTGTTTGAAATCAGGTCCTTGATTAAACACACACAAACACTTAACGAACTGTTTGATTTTTTTTTTATTATTTATCAATTAAAAGCCCACAAATACGATAACTCTAATCATATATTTATACTAAAACTTATTCTAATTCTAACCTAACTCAAATTCTATCTAAATAATAAATAAAGTTCTAGATATACCTTATTAGTTTAAACTAATAATTTTCTCTAATTTAAATATAAAAGATTAAATAAATAATTCACGATAATTATCTATAACATGTCTTGATCTATATCTCTTCAATTCAAAATTAACGTCTTCATTTTCTCCCTTAACCTTGAAGCAGACCTGGTGTTAATCTATTAATTACACAATTGTACATATGTTAGTAAAATAACTCATTATTTACATTAGCAATACCCTCCCCGAGACAGCATTCCAACGACTACGTCGGGCAAAACCTCGACAGCCGTTACGGAACCCTGGATCAATCGGGCAGCGTATCTAATTCGTAGCAGGGGTTATAATACTTACATCGGGGCAGAACTTCGTTAATTAGGGGGTATAATACCCGGAAATAGGTTATACTATGTAAAAAGTCGAGAAAGAAAAGAAATGTGAGCGATCGGAAACTGAAGCCGATGCCCTCAATTTATAGGGCTGTAATTCGAGGTTCTCGCGGCCCGCGTAAGAGTAAGCTAAGGCTTACGCGGCTCGCGTAGTAGGGGATCTACTGTGACAACCCTCACAAAACCAGGTATCCGTACAATTAATTAATATTTAATTAATGCTCAATTACTGTGCTTGCTTACAATTGTGGTTAAACTGCTTCTTGATTTATGATACATACATACTCATGCATCACATTTTATACTGTCACTCTATTACTTACACACAAACATTAGTGACAACCTTGATGCACAAAAGCACAGTTAGCACACTATACGGATAACCCAGAAAACATGCTGACAATGCCAGCACTAGACAGACATTGTCTCTGAGGCCAGTATGAGCCGGGAATAGATTACTACACTGGTAGGGAGTGTAGGGAGGTGCGGATCATTAAACTACATCACTAGGTGATAGTTATAGTGCCCGGAAGTGCCCAAAACATACTTTAATTACAAAATACTGCACTTTATACAAAAATTCAGCATTTAACATAACTAGTAAAGTGCAAAAACTTGGTAAAATAATTCTAGACATTTTCCAAAGTGTTTGTAATTTATTGTGCCACTAAAAATAATATTAAAGACACTTTAAATACTTATTTAGCACTTTAACGGATCGATATCCAACCGAACAACCGGACTTTACCCGGAACATAAAAATATTGTCAATGACCTTGTTTACACTTTTCTGAGCTAGTTAGGGTCACCGAATACCCTGACACCCTTTATATTACATAACACACTAATAACCTATTTATTTTCCTAACTAAACAAACTAGACACTTAACCAAGTTCCATTGCAATCTAACTAAACCCCCCCCCCCCTAACCGATCGGTTCCCCCATGTGGGACACACCCCACCATTTTTGATTATTTTAATCCTAATGGTTTGATATCTAGGCTACACATTACATGGTGGTTAATAGGATTATAGTTATAAGTAATCACCAAGAGATTATAACCTTCATTTCACAAATCACCAAACCAAATTGCTCTCTCTTTCCCCTCTTGCTATCTTCGGCCGAGACCATCATCCCACATCCACCCATCATCAAGTTTGGTCCTTGCTAATCCACATACATACAAAGGTGCAAGGTGATATACGAGGAGGCTCGGTGCTTTCGGAATCTCAAGAACCTCTCTACATTGCTTTTAACCACCTTGTTTACGCCTTGTTTCTTCCCTAGCCTCGAGCTAGTAGTAAGTGCTTCTAGACACCCTCTTGTTCTTGTTTAAAGTGGTTAATAAGATATTTAACGGTTAAAACTCAAAAACACACAAGAATAAAACTAAAAGTCTTGAAAGAATGATGAACTAGATGGATAAAGAGAAACTAATGGTGTAAAACTTGTAAATCTTGCTTTGTTGTTAATATTTGATGTTGTTAGTTGCTAGTAGTGGAACGGATCGTCATCTAACCATGCTAGATCATGTTCATGGAACATGAACTAGTGATATGTTAAGTGTAAAAGTTGTAAGATGATGAACCCTTCCACACATAAATATGAACTTGTGTAAAAGTGATTTTTCTTGTAAAATAGAGTTCTAAACTAGTAGATCTAAGGATCTACAAGTGGTTTTTCAGAAGAACCAAGTAAAATATACAAGTCTTGTCTAAAAACCGGATCTTGCATAAACTACAAGCTTTTTAGTGAAAAAGCAAGTATGTAAACACTTGTGTAACAAAAGATTTAACAAAGAAACATTTTCGTAAATTTTGACTAGAAGTTGTAAAATTTCACATTCTTTAAAAATAAAGTTTTCAAGGAACTAATTTTTATTTTTAAAGATGACGAGATCCACTAAAAATGTTAAAAGGTTGCTACATATTTTTACACAACTTACAAGTTCATGAGTTTGCGATTTATACTTACTTTGACTAGTTTGATGTTTGAATATTGTATATTGATGATTGGAAAATTGATTGATTGAATTTTTAAAAGAAAATGATACGCTAGTAAGCGTGGCCACATCCAGTTACAGAGGAAACTCTGGCGAAATTTTTCCAGAAAATAACACTTAGAAATATTTTTGTGGCAAGTGGTTATAAATATATTTTTGACTTGATTTTTCCAAACAAACTTCGCCATGATTTTTATTACAAAATTACCAAGTGTCGGAGGTGGATTTTCGTAAATAAAAACTTGTTAAATATATATTTTGAATATATATGTTTCATAATAAAACACTTGTGTGATTTTATGATTACTTTGTGAACTAGATATGTTATTTTTAGAGTAAAAATAATATAACTTGAATACACTTAGAAGTATCGACTCCAAAAAAATACCAATGCCCTCACAAATAAATATTTAAGTTACACCGGTACTGTTATTACCACACGAACTTTAAAACGTAACTTATGTATTTTCGGAAAATACTCTTAAATATGTATTTTGATAAGGCATTATTTTGGAAATTATATAAAGTAAAATATAATATTTTTGGGAAAAATATGTATATTTTGGGAGACAGAATATGTTAGACAAGTGATTTAAAATATATTTTCAAGTGAGACTTAAAGATATATTTTCGGAAATATAACGTTTACATGTATTTAAAACCCCCATCCTTGGGAATGTATACACTTATTAAATAAATAAGAAGTGTGAACACGGAATAGTTGCCTAACTATTTCCCAAAAACGTTAAACCTTAAGCCAAGGCACGACCGTCCGTCTAATAGAAGTTAGCACGTGTAGGTCGTCACACAGCAGGTTATTTTGGGACGGACTATTTCGAGACGCACTTCTGTGAGTTCATGTCCCCCTTTTCTCTTAACTGTTTTCAGTTTTTATACTTCGGGGGTGAAATACATGTTACAATGATTACGGATACTTTTATACATGGTTAGCTTAAGGAGGGTTACTACTTAGATCATGTGAGTGGGTAGGCGGAAACTAGAATCCTCATTGTAGGACCGAGGGTCATTAGCGGTAGATCTATCTGGGTGTAGCGAGCCCAACTCCAGGCCCAACAGTACGGACCTCGGGGTGACTTTGTACCCGACGAAAAAATCTGCTAGGTTTGAGTCTTTCTACAGCACTTCACACATATCATTGGCTTTGCAACCCAATGGTGATCTCTTTTTCCTTATTTGCTACATACCAGGGATTTTCATACATACAAACATATTACAAAGGTTTATACATACTCACTTACACATGAACTCGCTCAACTTTATGTTGATTTTTCAAACTACATGTATTTCAGGAAACTAATGGATCTGGCACGGTATGCATATTTTTCAAGCTGCGTTTGAATAAAGAAGTCATCCAGAGTTGTAGGGTTTAGAAGGTGTAACCTCTTCCTGGACGGGTTACATATCCCTAAACCCAGTATTGTTTAAAGTCTTTTGCTAAGTTTTTATGAACTCAGTTAAATCAAGCCAAGGTTGTAACTTATTTTGTGAATGTTGTTTTAAGACAAGTATAATATGGTATTTTTCTAAACTTTATTAATGGATGAATACCTCATGTTTTTATCAATATAGCATTGTTATGATTGTTGCTATGATATTAAGAAGTCACACCAATAAACCCACGCTTCCGCAAAGCCAGGGTGTGACAGCTTGGTATCAGAGCCTTGATCATAGCGAACTAGGATTCCTTCTCGAGTCTAGACTATGATCACTAGGGCTCTCACGAAAACATTTTTACATTGCATACACTAAACGTCCAGATCCAGGGCACAAACATTTTTAACAAAATGGCACAATACACTTTTCAAAGAATTATAATTCAGTCGGGGAGACTGAGGAAATTCAGTCGGGGAGACTGAGGGAGTTTAGTCGGGGAGACTAAGAGAGTTCAGTCGGGGAGACTGAGGGAGTTAAGTCAGGGAGACTAAGAGAGTTCAGTCGGGGAGACTGAGAGAGTTTAGTCGGGGAGACTAAGAGGATAGTCTAGGGAAGACTAGGATGATTACATGCTTACATTGTTATTACTTACACGCTTAATTGCTGATTATTGATATACGTGCATATGAGGTGAGTATTTGCATACACTAATTGTTAATAATTTCTATGGATATACATGCTATGACTATTATGTACCGGCACAGATGTCGCACTATTTAGAAGGCAAGTTATCAGGCATTGATAACCCTATGGCCACCGCCACGGATAAGGAGACAGCATCTGCGCCGTGGATATTTACGGCAGACACTGAGAGTGATCCTGATATGCTGACCAAGGGCGAGGACGACTTCCAACAGTTCGCGCTACCAGATTCTGGTGATACTTTACCCTTGCTGATGGCTTCTCTGACAAGAATCTTTCTATCACTCTTGTTTCAATCCATGACCACTCCATCACTGGTCATCCCGATGATGGACACACCATGGCTCCGATCCACGATGATGCGCCTCCTGCGGACATTCCTACTGAAGGCTGGCTACTCGACAAACAATATATGACTACGTTGATATGCATATCGATGGTCCTCCTACCAACGCCCATGACGACAGAAAACCAGACGAGAACACTATTACAAACTTCACTTCTTAGGACCCCTGTTAACAAGCCATCCTCTGATTCTAGCATGCATTCAGACTCCTTTGAGTCTGTGATACCTGCAACCTTACAAACAGCTGGATTGCAACATTCTACTACTGACACAAGACGACGATGACATGGCTGCTGCTCTATCACCTGCTCGAGACACCACACCGAAGAAGGGGAAGAAGATGATGAGTTTATGTGATAATGGCAATGTGAGCTACTTAGGGTCTTTATAAAAACAAAACTCCAACATGTTAATCTTTATGTAGATTGTATGCACTTCTTTAAGGGGACAAGAAAATAAAATATTCAAAAGCATATGGGGCCCAATGGGACAGGCCAAGGGTGGGGGGGGGGTAAAGTGTAAATTTTTGGAACTTGGGGGTTTAAAGTGCAAACGAGGGGGTTTAGGTTAGTTTAAGTGTGTTTAGGTGTTTTTATGATTTTTAAGGTGTTCTCACACCAATACTTGTTTAATATCATAAAAACATTACTTCTAGTCAAATTTTGATGTTCCGGGTAGTGTCCGGTTGTTCGTTTCATTACGGTTTGTTAAAGTGCAAAATTGCGCAGTTTCGCTAAGTATGACGCACCTTTTGTGGCAGTTTCAATTCCCGACACTTTGTAAGTTATTCTGGACAATAAAACATAAATTCTGCATCATTTTATAGTGTTAAAACGCTGATTATAGCTGAATTATGCCTGAATTATGCAGAATTCTGCATTTAAAGTGCGTTTCGGGTGTCTTTTAGTGCATAGTTTAGCTTCTGGAAAGTTTATATGTTAACCCTTGTATCTAGGGGTGAAAACGAGCCGAGCCAAGCCCGTGCTTGACCAGACTCGTGCTTGACCAGGCTCGAGCTCGAGCTCGATTAACTTATGTGAGCTCGGGCTGGAGCTCGGCTCGTTTGTATTTTCTCAAGCTCGAGCTTGGCTCGGGCTCGGCTCGTTTATTATCTATTATATAATATATTAAATAAAAATAATATAAATAATAGAATTTTTAGGCTCGCGAGCTCGATAAGTGAAGCTCGGGCTCGTTTAATTGATAAGCTTATTTTTAGGTTTGAGGTCGGCTTGTAAACATGTTTGAATAAGCTCGGCTCGACTCGGCTCGTTTACACTAAGGCTCGACGAGCCAAACTAGCTTCACATGTGAGGCTCTAGCTCGGGCTCAATAAACAAACGAACTTTATTTTAGGCTCAAGCTCGGCTTGGGCTCGATAAGGCTCGTCTCGTTTCGAGTTTTTTCTCGAGCCGAGCTCGAGTAGCTCGCAAGCCGCTCGGCTCGTTTGCACCCCTACTTGTATCCACACTTGGGTTTTAATGTATTTTAGACGTTGGACCTACTTCTAGGCCCTAATTCTATTGTCTGACTGCTTTCTGCAGAAATGCTGACACATAGTGTCTTACCGGTAAGTTTACTAGTCTTTCTGACGCAACGCTTAAAGTAATGCATAAAGCAATATTTGAAGTATGAAACGTGAATGAATTCACATGTATAGCATGTAATCAGACAATGTTGACATTTAAGCACATAATTGCAGATAATAAATATTATTAAAATGGTACGAAAATTACCGGTTTTGTGCTGGCTGTCACAGTCTCCCCCGTTAAAAGAATTTCGTCCTGAAATTCAGGCTGAGTTACCTCCCGCAGGAGCTTCCTCGGACAGGTGGGGGTACTTGGCTTTGAACCGGTCTTCGCGTTCCCATGTGTACTCAGGTCCGTGTTTAGAGTTCCAACGTACTTTGACAAGTTTAATGCGACTCCTCCTTGTTTTATGGATCTTCCAATCCGTTACTTCAACGGGTTGTTCTGTAAATCAGAGCGTGTCATCAATATGTACCTCATCCGCAGGGATGATAACTATTTCCTTTGTTGGACTCTTTTTAAGATTGGACACACGGAATGTATCATGTACTCCGTTAAGTTCTTCCGGTAACTCCAACTTGTACGCTACCTTACCAATCTTTTCCAAGATCTTGAATGGTCCGATATATCGTGGATTCAACTTTCCACGTTTTTCGAATCTTGCGACACCTTTCCATGGTGAGACCTTCAACAAAACTTTGTCTCCCACCTTGAAATCTAAGGGTTTCCGTCTTTGATCGGCGTAGCTCTTTTGTCGATCACGAGCCGCCTTGATTCGCTCTCGGATTTGAATGATCTTTTTTGTTTTCTCTTGAACAAGTTCAGGACTAATCAACTGTTTGTTTCTAGCGTCTGCACAACACAACGGTGAGCGGCACTTGCGGCCATATAGGGCTTCGAACGGTGCGGCTTTTATGCTCGTATGGTAGCTGTTATTATAGGAAAACTCAACTAAAGGTAGATGAGTATCCCAGCTGCCGCCTAGATCCATAACACATGTGCGAAGCATATCTTCCAGTGTTTGTATGCTCCGTTCGCTCTGACCGTCTGTTTGCGGATGGAAGGCCGTGCTTAGATCTAGTTGAGATCCAATGGCCTCCTGGAAGGATTGCCAGATCCTTGATACGAAACACCCATCTCTGTCTAAAATAATCAAAATAGGCACTTCATGACCTGCCACAATTTCTTTAAGATGCAGGTCAGCAAGTTTTCCAGTGCTATCCTTCTCTTGGATTGGTAGGAAGTGTGTAGACTTCGTTAATCGATCAATTATCACCCATATCATGTCATGCCCTCTAGGGGTCCTGGATAATTTTGTTATGAAGTCCATCGAAATTTGCTCCCATTTCCACATGGGTATCTCAGGCTGTTGCAGTAGGCCAGACGGTTTTTGATATTCGGCATTAACCTTAGCACAGGTTAGGCACTTTCCAACGTATACAGCAACGTCGCTTTTGAGTTTTGGCCACCAATAATATTCTTTCAAGTCTTGATACATTGTGTCCGATCCTGGGTGGATCGAGTATCTTGACTTGTGGGCTTCATCAAAGATAACTTCTCGAATACCGCCATAGAGCGGAACCCAAATGCATCCCATAAAGTATAAGGTTCCCTCTTCGTTGGGCACCAATTTCTTCTCCATACCTCGGAGATATTCCGCTCTAAGATTCTCCCTCTTAAGGGCTTCTTGTTGGGCGTCATGAATGCGTGCAGTAAGATTTGTCCGAATAGTCATTTTCAATGCTCGAACCCTTAGGGTCTTAACACTTTCCTTTCGACTTAGTGCGTCTGCTACCACGTTTGCCTTTCCGGGATGGTACTTAATCTCACAGTCATAATCGTTAGGCAACTCAACCCATCGTCACTGACGCATATTTAGTTCCTTCTGATCAAATATGTGCTGCAAGCTTTTGTGATCAGTGAAGATAGTACATCAAGTACCATATAAATAATGTCGCCAGATCTTCAAAGCGAATACCACCACGCCTAGCTCTAGGTCATGAGTGATGTAGTTCCTTTCATGTACCTTCAACTGTCTTGAGGCGTAAGCGATGACCTTTTAGCGTTGCATGAGCACGCAACCCAATCCTTGACGCGAAGCGTTGCAGTATACCATGAAGTCTTCGGTGCCTTCGGGTAGAGACAGTATCGGTGCATCGCATAGCTTGTTTTTAAGAAGTTGGAAGGCTTCTTCCTGTTTATCACCCCAGTCGTACTTCTTGTCTTTTTGCGTAAGGGAAGTCAGCGGTTGAGCTATTTTAGAGAAATTATTGATAAATCTGCGGTAATAGCCCGCTAATCCCAAAAATTGTTGAACTTCGGTTGGTGTTTTGGGAGCTTCCCAATTCTTTATCGCTTCTATCTTTGCTGGGTCTACATGGATACCATTCTCGTTCACAACATGACCAAGGAACTGTACTTCGTTAATCCAAAATTCGCACTTTGAAAACTTTGCATAAAGCTTCTCTTTCTTAAGTAGTTCTAGAATGGTCCTGAGGTGCTGCTCGTGCTCTTCTTTCGTCCGTGAATAAATCAGAATATCATCGATAAATACAATCATGAATTTATCGAGATATGGTTTGCAAACACGATTCATCAGATCCATAAACACTGCTAGTGCGTTCGTCAATCCAAATGGCATCACAAGGAACTCGTAATGCCCATAACGAGTTCTGAACACAGTCTTCGGTATACTCTCCTCTTGGATCCTTAACTGATGGTAGCCAGACCGAAGGTCGATCTTGGAGTAGTAACTCAATCCTTGCAACTGATCGAATAAGTCGTCATTCCTCGGTAGTGGATACCGATTCTTGACAGTGAGCTTATTCAATTCCCTATAATCGATACACATCCGCAGAGTTCCATCCTTCTTCTTTACGAACAAAACTAGAGTTCCCCAAGGCGAGAAGCTCGGCCTTATGAATCCTTTATCCAACAGCTCCTGAAGTTGTGTAGATAATTCTTGCATCTCGGATGGTGCAAGTCGATAGAGCGCCTTGGCTACAGGAGCGGCGCCTGGAACCAAGTCTATATGAAATTCGACTTATCTTTGCGGAGGTAGTCCTAGCAAATCTTCGGGAAAAACATCAGGAAATTCCTTCACCACAGGAATATCTTCGTGTTTCGGCTCCTCAGCCTTCTTATCTACTACGTGCGTCAGGAATGCAACACATCCTTTTCGTAGGCATTTCTGCGCCTTCATGCAGTTGATGATTCGCAGAGGTGTGTCTCTTTTCTCTCCATGCACGATGAGTGTTTCATCATTCGCAAGAGGGATGCGAATGATTTTCTCGTGACAAACAACTTCAGCCTTATTCTTGGACAACCAGTCCATTCCGACTACCACATCGAAGCTACCCAATTGAATAGGTAAGAGGTCGATACTAAACCTTCGCTCACAAAGTTCTGACGTACAACCCCTAACAACTTCGCCCGATTCAACAAGTTTACCATCGGCTAGTTCATGGAATAAGGAATGTCTAATCTACTAGATTCTATTCCAAGCATACGTTTAAATTCCATAGACATGAAACTATAATCGGCACCAGTGTCAAATAGTATGGATGCAAAGTGATTGTTAACGAGAAACGTACCGGTGACCACATTAGGGTCCTCGCGTGCGTTCCTTGCTCCAATCACAAATGCTCGAGCTTGAGCGTTGTTTTCCCTCGGACATTCTTTCTTGAAATGGTCTTTGCTACCACAACCAAAGCATCCTTGGTTCTGCCCAGTTCCATTACCATTTCTGTTACCATTACCATTGCCATTTCCATTACCGTTCCCATTACCAGCACCGCTTCGATTTCCACTCCCGTTCCTATTACCACTTCCATTTCCTTTTCCCCAACAGTTATCGGTGCGGTGGCCCAGTTTTCCACACTTGTCACATTTTGGAATGCGACAAACTCCTTCATGGTGATGCTTGCACTGATTGCATTTGGGCAGAGTGCCCTGGTATCCTCTGGTAGTAGCGTCATTCACCGCTGCAAATGTTTTCGTCTCTTTAGGTGGATTGGGGTCGCATTTCTTGTTGCTGGAACCCTTGTTGTTGTTACGTTTCACTTGGCTTATATTCGAATGCTTCCTCTTCTTGTCACCAGACGACTCAGCATGCGTCTCAGTTTTCTCAGTAGGTTTCAGCGATAACTTCTTCATATGGACAGCATCTTCAGTAAGGCTGACAGCCAGAGTTACAGCCTGAGTGATCGTTGTTGGTTTTGCCGTAGTCACCATGCTGCGAAATTCCGGAGCCAATCCCCAGATGTAGCGCTCAATGCGCTTAAATTCGGGAGTCACCAGATAGGGGATCACTATTGACAGATCATGGAACCTTCGAGTATAACCAACAATGTCCGTACCATCCATGGACAGGTTCCAAAACTCAGTCTCCAACCTTTGGAGTTCAGCACGAGAGCAATACTTTTCCCTCATTCTTTCCTTCAACTCATCCCAAGTCATATCATACGCAGCATCATCACCCAGAGTTTGGACTTGCAAATTCCACCTAGCAAAGCCTCATCAACGAACAATCCAGTAACAAATGTGACTTGCTGGTCTGCGGTACACTTGCTCATGCGGATTGTGGAGTCAGTCTTCTACGTCTAGCGCACAGAAGCCACTGCAACTCCAGTGTCGTCGTAGTTCAGTGGTTTGCAATTGAGAAACTGCTTGAAGGTGCAGGCTGGAATTAATTCAACCAATTCCCAAATGAGCAATCAATGAAACTATGAAACAAAGACCGTTCATAAATTTCATCATGTTATTTATGAAACAAAGACCGCTCGGCTCGTTTGCACCCCTACTTGTATCCACACTTGGGTTTTAATGTATTTTAGATGTGGGACCTACTTCTAGGCCCTAATTCTATTGTCTGACTGCTTTCTGCAGAAATGCTGACACAGAGTGTCTTACCGGTGAGTTTACTAGTCTTTCTGACGCAACGCTTAAAGTAATTCATAAAGCAATATTTGAAGTATAAAACATGCATGAATTCACATGTATAGCATGTAATCAGACAATGTTGACATTTAACCACATAATTGCAGATAATAAATATTATTAAAATGGTACGGAAATTACCGGTTTTGTGCCGGCTGTCACACAATCGACGATCTGATCGATCGATTCAAAATAAAGTTACAATAGATTCAAAATAAATGTATACTCGATTCAAAGATCTGGACTTCTAAGTTATCATCCATGGGGAAGGAAAGAAGAAAGATAGAGCGTGGTAGAGGCAATGATGAAAGTGAAATTAGGGTGTTAAGGATTGATTGAAGAGACGACGTGTTGGAGAAGATTTCAACTGATTGAGAATTGATTGGAGTTTCCATATTGAAAAACATAATAGCGCTTTAACAAAATAGAGGAGGAATGAGGAAAAGGATTTGCCACTCAAATTCATAATTCTCTGCATAAGTAGCAATGCCACATCATCAAGTGAGGTGACAAAGTTATTTTGCTTTAATATAGGAGATAAATACACATGTAAATGTATTATATGATTAAAGAAAAGACAATATAACCCAAGAGGAGGAAAAGAGAAGAAAACAAAAACCATACTAACCTGCGAACATAAAAAACATGTAGAGAAAGAAAATAACAATAGAATTCTAATAATTCTAAGATCTCATAAACTTATCATAAGACCATCCGCAAAGTGGGATATGTGGAATCGTTCGAAAATTCAAAACTTGTCAAATACGGACGAGGGCGACGTGGAGGCGGGCCAGAATGGAGTCCAGTTTTTTAGTCGGAAAATTCAAACTAGGAGCAGACGAACCAGGTGGGACCCCTCCTCTCTCTTACACCCACGTATATATTATTTTATTCCATGTTATTGCCTGTTTAAAACTAGTACATTTCTCCGCGTGTTGCGGCAGGTTTGAAATGTAAAGTAACTTGAATTAGCACCGTCTAATGAAAACATATTATATTTGACTCGACTTGTTTCTAAAAAAAAGCTATGTCAAAACCTATACAAAGTAAAACTCACATAAAAATAAGTACGAAAACGTATTATACTTGATTCGACTTATTTGCGAAAGAAATTTATGTTGAAACGTTAACCAACTTGAACTTATACGAATACGTACATAAAAATTAGTACGTAAGAAAATAAAGTTTTTTTTTTAAGTTAAATAATGGTACGCCACGTTGTGGCAACATCGAAATGTAATGTAACTCGAATTTTTACCATCTAATAAAAACGTATTATATTTAACCCGAATTGTTATAAAACAAAATTTATGTCAAAATGTAAACCAACTAAAAACGTACATAAAAAAAAACAAAACGTATTATATTTGAGCCTACCCATTTCTAAAAAAATTACAATGAAGCATAAATCAACCTGAATTTTGAATTTATATTGATATATACAAAAAAAATAAGCATGTACAAATTGATTATAAAGTCTTTAGAAACTTGAGGGGTTGTAACCATACTAAATGTTGGAGTGTGGAAGTAAAAAAAAACAAAATGACACTAAAATACAAAAAAAACCCTCTCACATGGGTTACTGTAGATGTAACTTTGTAGGTTTATGTAACACCCCGACCGTGTATAGCAACCCATGACAGAAACGCCAGGGAGTCACGTTACAAATTGTTCACAACACATGGTACTAAAATTTAATTGTATTGATTATTTGAATTACATTGTCTTTCGAAACACGAACAAACCACAACACCTGTTTTTAGATTTAAAGCAAAACTAAGGCCCGAGTCCATTCCTATGTGTAGTACGCTTGCATAATATCAAAAATTTGTATCTGAAACAAACCCGGGAAGTTGGAAACGGAGTTGTCAATCCTATGGTACCATAACATACTATTGGTCGGCTTGGCCAAAGTTAATGAACGTACTCGTGTTATGGATAACGCACCACCAAGTTTCACACAAATTGAAAACATATCGTATATATAAACCATATATATAGTGTTTTGTAAAATTGGAAAATAGTAGTAGACACATATGAATCACCCCAAAACGATTTGAAAACGTAAAAGCGGGTACTATGTACTCACTTGATTGATGATGTTGTACTTAATTGTGCTCACAAAGCTCAAGTGTTTCCTAGAAATAAAGATTCGTTTGTCAAGATTTTGTTGTGATAATGTTTGTGGATGAATGTGAGTTATGGAAACATCGTAACTTTGAAGAAGTTTAGATGTTTTAGAAGATATGAATTTTGACAGCCTTTTATGTTGTTTTTATAAAATACGTTAAAAATAGCAAACGTTATCGAAAAATTATAAATTTTCCAGTTCAGTAAATCAAAGTGTGTTTTAAAACTTTCATTTAAAGAGTTTTTCGATATGGAACCTGGAAAATGGTTAAAACTATTAATCTTTACAAACTATTCAATTTTGACCTTTGGTTTGGTTTTAGACATTTGAGGGTCGAAACAAAGGTGTTTGTAGATGTATCATACATAGTTGAAACCGCATTTTGATGAACTTATTAAAAATGTAAGAGTTTACTTTGTTTGGTTAAGTTTTGACCAAGTTCTGCCTAGTTAAAGTAACAACATAGAATCTGTCCAAAACAGGAAGTTTCCGTCGGTAGTCTATTAAATGTATAAAATATGGATTTTGACGGAAGAGTGAATAGAATGTGGTTTATAACTATATGAGCAAGGGATCTTATGTAACATGGTTGGTTAAACCTATCATTCTGATTGGAAAGTGTTTTGACCTGTTACAGCTAATTTATGCTAGTTTTTAAAGGGTTTTGACCCGTCACAGGGAGATTACATTAGAGTTTTGTGTACATTTTCGTTTCCCGATACCCGGGGTAGGAGTTTACGGTATTTTTGGAGACCTCGACGGTCTCGTTTTCTTTGCAGGGTGTCTCGCTCGGTGACGCTCCCACAGTTTGTTGTTGCCTCAGCTCTGTACTCATATGATGAGTCAGTATGCCTGGAATTTTTGGATATGCCGACCACCATGTCCGTTGACGTGTTGTGGCCTTGGTGGCGCACTATTGGTGTCTGGGACTTCGCGACACCGCATTCGCGATCCCCGAAGGTGCGGGTGTCACGTATTTAAGAATCGTTGCATCGACACCTACATCGGTGTATCGCCGTGACTATTGTGGGACGTCATGATAGCAGGGAGTAGGCCACCCAAAATAACATGTTCTTCTTGCACGACCTACTTACCAGTCGGGGGGGGGGGCAACTTGGCATACAGGTTGGCAACATACTTTGCTGAGTACGCTTTTAACCGTACCTCGTGCCACATTAGCTATGGCGGCTTCGTCACCCATCTGGTGAAGTCCTGGGCTCGCCTCTTGTCACCGCAGGTGGCTCGGGATATGACCATCACACGTCAGGTTGATCCTGTAGGAAGGGGCACAACATGCTCGGTGGGGATTGCCTACGGGGTCAGGGATCACATTTTTTGGTCGCTTGACGACGGTCGTACCGAGTGGTACGAAGGACAGCCACTGTAGATGGAGATGGAGTCGACAAGACACTGGGCGAGGGAGGTGCGGGTGAGGGTGACGGGGGAGAGGAAGAAGGAGGTGATGGAGTTGATATTACGATCAACAGATCGCAGCAGGATGTGTAGGATGCATGACCTAGTCGCCGGTACGAGCGACGGACCATGAGACCACGTGTGATGCCTCCACAGGGGGTGGAGGAAAGACTGGCTCAGGTCGAGTCAGATGTAGTGTAACAACCCGACTTTTCGCATCGTTACCTATCGCTGTCTTTTCTTCGTAAACGCTTGTCCTCTTGGGATTCAATTAACGTTATGGGTTAAACTATATTTTCAACACATTTTAAACACATATTACAACGCTTATCTAATCACGATTATCGCTTATTACTTAAACGCATTATTATCGCAACTTACATCGCTTAGTTATAACGTTTGCTACTTAAATGCAAACTCAACGCAGACTCGAAACGCGGATTTACTCATATTATGTGTGTTATTTGTGTGATTATTTGTTGAATGTTATCTGGTTATCAACGCAACGCTTATACGCTCAAACGCTCACACGCAAATCGATTTAACGCAACGCAACACAACGCTTAACAAACGAACCAAAGTTAGAAAACTAACGAATGCGCACCAGGCCGTCCGAATGGACATCCAACCGGATGACCATCCGCCAGGATTACCATCCGTCCGGATGGAGCCATCCGGATACTGCCATCTCGCTCACTGACTTACACACTTCGCCCTTTCTCTATAAATACCCGCCATACACTCTCCCTTCATGATTTTGACACTCTCATCCGCTCCCAAGTCTCAGACGCAATCCAAGGCTATTTTGTAAGATTTCTCACTCAAACCTTCTTCAATGTTCATCTCTAAACACTTCTACTCCATCTCCTTCATCAAAATCATACACACGCACTAATTTTTCTCGAAATCATCTGATTTGGACCTCTTGAAGGTGTATTCCACTCAATTTGCTAGGGCAAACAGTGGTGGAGCAATATTCAATCGAGATTGGTCCAAGATCTAAAGGATTTCACACTTTTCAACATCAATTATGAAAGATTTCAACACCTTTTCAACTTGTTCTAAACTTTTCTTCGGTTTTTACACAATATTGATGGAATCTAGACTTAATTAGACTCTCGACTCATTCCTTAGTCGAAAGCCGACTTGAAAATGGATATCCACCGAAGAGATGGACCAATTAACGGGTCAAACATGAATCTTCATCAAGAACAACTCATCTGTCCGAATGGGCGGGACCCATCCGACCAAAGGAACTGGATTTGGTGTATTCCATTGTTGACACGTCATCACGCCGTCTTCGTTAACTTAAATTTTTTACTTAGAAAATTATACGAGATTTTACGAAACTCCAATTACAGATCACACGTCCGAATGGCCATCCGTCCAGATGACCTGACCCTGATGATTTTCGATTGTTTAAATGCTTTAACTAAACTTTGAATTTTAATGGTTCACAAACAACCCCAGACTAGTCGAATGACCATCCGTCCGGATGGGACCCATCCGTTCAGATGGACTATGGAACACTTCTTATCCCCCTCGACATTCTGTTTACAACCATTCAGCCCCAAGGAAGACTTATGCTTCTGTTTCCGTGCACAGGCTAACTCAACGCGCTCCCTTCAATCCAATCCAGATTGTGTTTACGTGCTAAACACACACTGTGAGTATACTCGAACCCATTTTCATTTAACACACTTTTGGGTGTTACATATGTTCTATATCAAAACACAACACACAATGCAAACACTTTAAAACGCTAACCGCTCCCGCATGCTATACGTGATTTGTTGAATGCTTGTTACTATGCTTACACAGTGTTATACTAGACCGCCTCTAGCAACGATAGTACTATAGTTTGGACTCAGCACCTGTTTGACAGGGGTTGCTAGGGATCACATTACTTTACTTCATGTGTTTGCTTCGGCGAACATGTGTCGCGCATATTCTACAACGCAGTCTCATGGTTAGGTTGTATCATTGTTGATAGTTACATGATTCACCCGTTACGTGTTACATGCTGGTTATGCGTAAACGCGTTTCATACTATTATTATGCAAACTTGTGTACTCACCTCTACTTTATGTATTGACTTTTATTTTTACGTATGTGACAGGTTGATTTGGATGTTATGCTGGAATCAAGTTAGGAGTCTAGAAACCCACTAAATAAAATCTGAGTTGTCGAAATGGAACTTGTTTATGAGACTGAATATTTTTAATGACTGTTATGCTTTATTTGTTTAATAGTATGGGATATTGAACCTTAAAAATATTGTCATTAATAGTTGTTATGGATTCTGATGAACAATCTGTTTCGCGCAGTGCCACGCCTCGATGATTCCTCCATCGGTTGGGGTGTGACAGATTGGTATCAAAGCCATAACTATAGAGAATTAGGTCGAGTTGTGTAGAATTGACCTAGTCTGTAGTCTAAGCACCAATAGACTAGCTTCGTGCGAACCCAGTAGGGGTTTCGTACGAACCCGCTTTGATATTCTCGTTTGAACTTGCGAAAACTACATCTTCGTGCGAACCCAGATACTGCAGCTTCGTGCGAAGGCAACCTTTCCTACGGTTGAAAACTAATTTGCCTTTCCTAAGGCTAACACAATACACACGTTTTTTCAAAACGCTCGCATGACACAATCGAGTGATTAGGTCGAGATTAGGTGTGAATCCCAGGAACTCTCGATAAGATCACTCACTCTACGCATATTTTTATTCTCAGCATGAGAATCTTCGTTGAGTTAGGAGTGAAATCCACATCTAACCGGACATCTCCATCTCCATCCCGTGGTTTTACCACTACTCAGGAACGAAGTTGTCAAGTTAGGGGTGAAACCCGCATCTTAACGACTTATTCCACTCCCTACTTTGAATTTACAAATCTCACCAAAGTCTCGACTGTTCCTATAACTTGAGTCACGTAGTAACTGGAAGGATGAGTGTCGTTCGCCGTATTTTGGTGTGAGCATAGTCTATTAGGCCAAAACATTTACTCAAGATTCGTTGGGGAGTAGTTGAATCACTTTGGGTAGTCAATGTCTAACACCCAGGACACTCTGTTTTCGATTTAAGCCTGCAATCGCCGATTTTACGCATCATCGATTTTATGTATTTACATATTTTGATTTTGGAGATTTTACGCTCTATCGCTTTTCGCTTCCCGCTGCATTATGAAGCTCAGGATCACACCACTCTCTCAATCTAAAACGTTAACTAATCGCGAACAAACTAAGAACTCTCATACGCTAAACTACTCGCTTACGCTACTCACTAATGCTCGCATCTCTCGAACGCGCTATGCAACCTTGAAAGATAGGTGAATACGTGCAAAATATGTAGGTGAATACGTGCAAAATATGTAGGTGAATACATGAAAAATATGTGCTCATACGTGCTTATGTGCCTATGTGTATACGTGCCTACGTGGATTATGTGTTTACATGACTATGTGCCTATGTGCTTGACGTGTTACTGAGCTTTACATAATAATAATAATAATAATAATAATAATAATAATAAGTATGTGTATGCAACGCTAAAGTTCTCAAGACATAACCCAATATAATCGAATCTCATCTAATTCATATGACGACGTCTGCTGCAGAAATTGCACCCGACAATGTCGTCATTTGGATCTCATACTCACCGTGTTGCCTGACAAAACCATGCTGACAAACGTATTGCTTCACTTGTGGCCAAGGAGATGGCCAAGGTCATACCTCAGCTTGTTAGTGAAATCAATGAGGTCAGCAGCAAATCTTATATCGAGTCAAAGAGCGACTCGCCCAAAACTCCTTTCAGCTTTAAACAATTCAAAGCCTGCGGTCCTGCAAACTTCACTATTGAAGATGGACCCAGTGCTATGTTCCAGTGGTTTGACTCTATCAAGGTCACCTTCAGGCAAAGCGGATGCCCAGAAAACCTACGCACTGTGAATGTTATTGGAGTCTTTCAGTCCAGGGCTCTGGATTGGTGGACTGTTGAGCCCAACCGGTGCGGTCACGACCAGCTTATGGCCTCTCATGGGAGGAACTCAGGGAGCTTATGATGAAGGAGTTTTGTCCTCCTCATGAAGTCCAGAAACTGGAAAATGAATTTTGGCACATCAAGCAGGAAGAAGGTGACAATGCTGGTCTCACCGCTCGTTGCAAGCAGCTGAGTATTATCTGTCCTAGTCAGGTGGACACGCCTGATAAGACAATCAAGAAGTACATTCGAGCTCTCCCCGACTGTGTAGCTGATTTTGTTCAAGCAGCAAGACCTACTACGATTGAGGAAACTTATCAGCTAGCAGCCGAGATCAGTGACAAACGAGTCTTGGCTAGAGCTTTCAAGACCCCAACTAAAAGTCTCAATCAATCCACTTCTACTCCTGTTACCGACAATGCAGCTTCTCAAGGTTCAAAGTCTTCATGCCAGAGCCGCAAGGGAAAGAACAACAACAACAACAACAAGAACTATGCCACTACCGCCGCTCCTATCAACGTCGTTCCCGTACAGCCCAGCAACCAGAATCGTCAAGCTACTGTTACCAACGCACTGCCTGCTAAGCGTGGGTACACTGGTATCCACCCTATGTGCCCTACATGCACTTATCATCATCCGACAGGGTCAACTATCGTTTCTGTGCGAACTGTAACATGTATGGGCACTGTACTGCTCACTGTCGTTCAGGCCCACGTCAGCAAGCTGCTCAAGCTCTTCCCGCACTACCAGCTCCACCTCCTGCTCCTCAGGTCAACCAAGCAGCTCCTGCTGTAACACCCCAATCGGGTAATACAACAACATGCGGCGGGAATATCGGGGAGTCACATTACAAATTGCTCACAACTACTGGTACTAAATTGTTTCAATATTATTAACATCGTTTTACAAACAAAGAATACATGAAATTGTCTTTTGATTAAGAAGTCTAAGGCCCTGAATACAGTCCTATACGTTGCATGCTTGAATAATTGATAACCTGAAACATATGTGAAAATAAAGTCAGCATAAAAATACCGGCGAATACATAGGTTTTGTTGGCCAAATAAATGGCAGAAGTTTGATATTGCAATAAATAATCTTGATTGTGAAAACTCGTGGCAAATAGTTTTGTATATGGCAATATGATTATTACTAAGTAGTTTTTATGCCATTTGAAATTGTACATTGTAATCTCGTTGAAATCATCGTAAAACTCGTTAATGTGTTATTAGAAATCCAGTCTAGGATTAGTAATAACTGTTTTTGAAATTAATCGGATAAGTAGTATATTTAAATATACTTTAGTTGTGAAATCCTTAAACATGTGGTATATCAAAATATACTTGGGTTTCTGAAATAATAGATTTGGTAGTATATCACAAGTATACTTTGGTTTTAAAAAAAATGAAAAACATCGGTAGTATATCAAATTATACTTTAGTTTATAATTTGCAAAGTCGGTAGCATATCAAACTATGCTTTGGTAAACAATAGCATATCAAACTATGCTTTGGTGAATAATAGCATATCAAACTGTACTTTGGTAGAACAGTAGCATATCAAACTATGCTTTTGTGAACAATAGCATATCCAACTATGCTTTGGTGAATAATAGCATATCAAGCTATACTTTGGTAGAACAATAGAATATCAAACTATGCTTTGGTAACTAACAACAAAAATCCTAAGTCCTAATGGTGATTCGGGATAACGCCACGAAGGGTGATACAATAAGCACCCTTATATATAGGAAGTACCAACGGCGTATCCACCATGTGCGTATTGTATTACTCTAGTTTCCTTATCTAAATCACCAACAATCTACACAATAAGCATAATCATCGTCTCGTAAAGTACTTCTTAAAAATCTCACTATGAAGATAGGAAGATCTAAGTCTGTACTTCAAATATCCTATGAGAATCTAACTATGAAGATAGATAGATCTTTTAAGGATTTAGATAAACATCGTATTTGCATAATCGGAATAATACACATAAAAGCGCTTAGTAATCACATATATGCCATACATTTGGAAAACAAATTGGTTACACATATGAATCACCCCAAAACATTTGAAAATGGTAAAAGAGGGGAACTATGTACTCGCCTGGGATTACATATAGTTCTTGTTCAAAAGATATAGCAAAGCTCAAAAGACCAAGAGTTCAAGTGTTGAAGCGGTTCCTAGTGTAACGGATACTATATTAGTGAATCGACACCTAAATCAGAAGATCGGGTAGAATGAGGTCTCGTAAACCAAATGAGTATTGGAACTCATGTGATATGGTTTAACAAAGCCTACATTCTAAATAGGAACCTATCCTAAGTGCTTACGACCCATTACGACCCATTAAGGTAGCTTATGCTACTTTAACGCGTCGTTCGCGCAAATGCGCGTTCGAGACGCCTAACTAGTCCTATGACAAGTATTATATGCCTTAACATATCTAATTATGTTATATAATCAGTTTAGATGTCAAAATATGTGTTACATATGCTTAAAATGAAATTATGCTCAAAAGGGCATTTTGGTCATTTTCCTAAGGGATATAAACTACCTATCATAACAACTAATTAAACGAAGTGACCATAAGGTATAACCTCGGAAGGTTATTCCCTATACAACTATGGTCACCTAATGTGTTTGTTCGGATCCTAACGATCGACCAAACGGGTCGGGTTCGAAAGTCTAAGCAGTTGTTTAGACCGCTTATCTTACGACCCTATATAAGCACTAGACTAAAAGTGACGAGTTAAACATGTTAAAACATGTTTAACTAAGTTAGAAAGTAGCTTCGTTGCAAAGTACGCATAAATACGCTTTTTGATCGAAACTTTGACTCGTAACTTCGACTAATCGACGTGGTAATCAGTAGGTATAAGAGACTATAACCATCGTGATTACGCTCACGTTGCAAAGTTCGATTGAACTTTGACTTGACCAATTCATGGTCAAAGCAGAAAGTCAATCAATGTTTGACTTATATGCTTGAAAAGTGTTGGTGCACTACATCTGTCGACTTCGTCTTGTATCGAGTCTTACTTTAGATAGAATAGATCAGGGCTCGTAGAATGAGAAAATGAGAGAGAGTTAGAAGATTTCGCTTGAAAGTGTGTAATGTATTTGAGTTTTCGCTTGAAACCTCAAGCGAAATCATCATATCAGATTTCGCTTGAGTGATGCTGAAGCGAAATCTCAAAGTCTATATATAGGTGTTCAGTGTCAAGCGAAATCATAAGTATCAATTCTGAAATTCCATACCGAAGTGCTGCCGGTGTGAGAACTGATTGTATTTGTGTTCAAATATCAATATAATCAGTGTTAAAGTGAAGATTCAGCTGTTTAATAGTCAAATACTTGTTTTCCGCACCTGTATTTGATAGAATTCCTCTGAACCGACTCGTTTAGGTCGCGAACCCGGTCCTTACAATTGGTATCAGAGCTCAGGAGGAGGAGTTCTGCAAAAATCAGCCGAAATTCATCTTGTTTTCTTACTTCTACATCTTCTTTTAACAGTTCAGAAACTTTTCACGGTCAAAATCAATTCAATTTCTCACGGATTGTTTAAAAGTACTAGATAACAAACCCTTGAAAGTTTCACAGCCAAATTCGACCTAAAAGTGATCAAAATCGACCTTCGAATGGATTTCGCTTGAAGAACGAAGTTTTATTGGACGATTTCGCTTGAAACTCCAAGCGACACTTAACATTTCGCTTCAAACAGAGTTCGTTTTCGCTTCAAGATTTTCGCTTCAAGGTGTTCGCTTCATTCAGGATCGCTTCAAAGGTTTTCGCTTCAGAAAGTGTTAAATTGAAAGTTTCGCTTGAATCATTTCGCTTCAAGGATTTCGCTTCAATCAGCTTGATCATTTCGCTTCAAAGATTGTTCACTTGACCAGTTCGCTTGAAAGTGATTAAAACATGGACAACGATTTCCACAACGCTTTTGCAACATCGTCTAGTTCATCTTCCATTGCTCAGAACATGAATTCTGAAAACGAAATGGGGACTACTCAGAAACCCCCGAAGCTTATGGGAATTGAGGAATACTATGGATGGAAAGATAGATTCGAAAACTGGGTGCAAGCAAATCATCTAAGATCATGGGAATGTATTCTGACAAAGTATACTCCACCACAAACCGAAATGCAGACTGAAAAACAGCTTTCAGATTTTAGTAAAGAAGAACGGGAAATATACCGAGCTGAAAAGATGATGATCAGTTTACTTCAACAGGCCATCAAAGAAGACATTTTCATACTACTTCAACATGACAAAACATCACAATCAATATGGGATGCTCTAAAAATTAAGGTTGAAGGCAGTACGAGTATGATTAAAAGCAAGAAGGCATTGCTTAAAAAGGAATTTGATTTGTTCACAAGTTTACCCGGAGAAGATACAAAGAAACTCATTGAACGATATTGTCACTTAGTGAGAACAATGTCAATGATGCACATTAAAAAGGAAAATGATGAATGGGTGGATAAACTTGCTGATGCATTACCTCAGAAAGAGTGGGGAACTTATTTGATGATATTGAAGAATACCGGAGTTTATGATAGGTTGTCGATCTCTCAGTTCATTGAAAAGATTGAAAGTCAGGATTTGGAACAGCAAAAGATTGCAAGGATGAATAATCCAAGTGGTCAACAAGATGTAAAGATGTATTACAAGGGTAGTGTTCCGATTTCAGAAGCTGAGAAAAGTCCGAAAATTCAGACTGCATACAGTGTTGGGGATACTACAGAAAAAATTGATCAAAGCTCAAACAAAAGCAGCAGTGGATTCTCATCATATCCAAGTGTCAATCCAAAGATTTCATCAGAAAGCTTTCAGTCTCAAAGCACAAAGATGGGAAATGGTTGTGTGATTCAATGCAACATAGCTCTAAATCTTCCAGAAGGTCAAAGTTTTTCTGAAGACATTGCGAAAGATCATATGGCATTACTTGGTTCCGTGCTTATCTCATATGAAGGTTTAGTGGCTGGTCGAATTGGAAATCCTATGCTTACCAAAGAAGATTATGACCAGATTGATACTGAAGAGATGGAACTAATGGATATCAAATGGTGTCTTGCAAGTGTTCTTAGACGTGCTGAGAAGTTCAAAACAATTACCGGGAGAAATGATTTTCTTGATGCTTGTGTTTCTACTTTAGGATTTGATAAATCTAAAGTTACTTGTTTCAGGTGCAGGGAAAAAGGTCATTTTAAGCGAGAGTGCAAGAACAGAGAAGTTAGTGGTGCTCAAAATCCTTTTGGAAAAGATGACTACTACCGGAAAGCCATTTATCAGCAAGTTGGTCAGACACAAGACTCACAGACGGCTCATGGTAGAAAAATTGAAGATTCAAAGAAAGGATGTTTGGTAAATTTCAACTGGAGCAACTACATATCTTCTAACAGCACAGCATGTTTAGTGGATCAAAATGATGAACAATTACCTGAAGGTTTCAGTTGGGATATGTTTGCTGATGAAAAGGGTGGTTTTAAGGCTTTCATTGCAAAGATTGTTAGAAAACCAGATTTATTTGCTACTTGGATGAGATCAATTGGTGAAAAAGTGAAAGATCAATCAATTACATCTGAAGAAAGTTCAGGAAGTGCTGATTCTGAATCATTAAGTACAAATGAGAGTATGCAAAATGAGGATACTTCAGAAAAAGAAGTTGTTTTTGATCAAACACCATCTGATTCTGGTGTGTCAGATGCTGAGTCTGAAAAATCTGTAGAGTTTGATCAAACACCGATGGAGAGTAGCAGTGATGATGAAGAAGAGAAACATATTAATATTGCTAAAAAACATCTTTCTCCTGAAAGTTTTCATTTTTATTTTGCAGATCGCATGAAGAAGCTGAAGGGGAAACAAGCTGCAAAAGAACAACAACAAAATGAGAAAGATGAAGTAGTTGTTGAAGAAAAGGTGACTGAAATTGAGAAGGTAAATGATGAAGAAAAGGTGATTGAAGTGGTAAAAACAATCGAGATTGAAAAGATTGTTGAGGTTGAAAAGCCTTGCAAGAAGTGTTTGGAAGCTTGCAAAAGTTGTGAAGAAAAAGATGTGATTTTGTTTGATAGAGAAAAACTGATAGAAAAGTTACTATCTGGCATCAGCTATGTGAAAGAATCGTATAGCGTGTTGAACAGAACAGTGACAGGTCTTCAAACAACGAATTCTGAAAGAGAAAAAGCTTTAACGATGACGAATTCTACATTAATGGCAAAGCAAAAGGCAATTAACCATTACATCGAAGAAAATGCTAATCTAAAGCAAGAGTTGGAGAAAGAAAAGATTGAGAATGAAAGGATCAGAAGGTTATTACTGAGTTATTCTTGTTCTGATTATGTCATTGATCGAGTTTATCCTACTGTTGCAGGTTTTGAAGCATTTCAGGATGAGAAGCAAAAGAATGAGACTGGTAAGAAATCGACTGTTAAATACAACAAGTGTCCGCCTCCTATCTGGGAAGGATATTCTCCTAGAAAACCAAATGAGGAGCAAGTCGAAAAAGCAGTCAATATAAAGTTAAAATCCGAGACAACTGACGTTTTACCAGATAACATTGATATCACGTTTACCTCGTCTGATACTGATCATGAGTCTGAATTAATCAAAAAGGTGGTCGATCAGGTGTTGGATACTGAGGAAGTGTCTGAGTCTGGGTGTTCAAGTTCGTCAGTCAAAAGTTCAAAGTTGTCGGAAAAACGGTCTTATAGTAAAGAATTTTTGTTATCAAAAGCAAATTTGGATGATGAAACATTTGAAGTTGCATATACTTTAAATGATTCGGACAAATTATACTCTGACAAAGAGTTTCCGATTAGAAGTGTTCGTTTCGACATGATTAAAAAGGTTTTCAAAATGACGGAAATTAATTTTTCTGAAATTAAGGATATAAAATCTATTGAAAAACCTAAAAAATACACTTCTAGAGTTCAACAAAAGTTAAACAAGAAAAAAGGAAAAAAGAATTACAATTCTGATTCTAGTTTTCAAAAGAAAACAAATCAAAATTGTAGTTACAAAAAGAAAGGTCTTGGTTTTACTCCACCTGAAAATCGTAAAAATGAAAAATATGTTAGAGATTTTAAATCAAAAATGACATATGTTGCAGGAAAAAGCTATGAAGAGGAGTCAAATAGCTTATCTTTGAAAAAATCAAATCAAGAGTTCCTTGCTGAAAGGAAAAGGACAGGAACTGGAGTTTTTCATCCAACTGGAGTTTTTCAAACCAGAGATACTAGAACTTGTTTTCAATGTCAAGTGGTTGGACACATTGCTCACAATTGTCCAAACAAAGTCAACAAAAAACAGGGAGTCTCTGAAAAACTTAAAGAAAAAGTGGTTGAAAAGAATGATTCATCAACTACAAAATTTAAAAATTTTGAAAATTCAAAGAATGAAGTTGGTGAAAATTCTAAAAGATTGTACAAAAAGAGTGCAAAAGACAATCAAAAATGGATTGTTAAAAAATCAGATGTACAATCTGGCAATGAATCTGATTCCACAAAATCAGAGGAGTCACAAGATGAGATCAAAGATTTGATGAATGATGCTGACATTAAATCACTGAGTGTGGAAGAGATTAAACAAATGGTTGATAAAGTTGAAAGCTCAGATTTTAATATTGAAAAAACATTCAATGAAAATGTTAAGAAAATTTTCAAGAAAATGCTTGATGGGAAAGTAAAGGGGGTTAAAGATTTTTATGCAACTAAGAAGGCAACTTACAACCCTACTGCACAGGAATTGGAAGCCACCAAGTCAAATAAGACTTGGGTGGAAGTTTGTTTTCCTTAAAAGTCTTAGGACTTGCCGGAGATCCCAAGTTTATATCGTGGATCAGGAATCGGCATCTTTCTAATGTTTGAAGTTTTTGGTTGAAAGTTTTTGATAGTGTTTGGATGTTTACAGGTTGTATGACTATGCCGGAGCTTTCAGGTTGGTAAGTGCAAAGCAGGAATCGGCATTCTGATTGGTAAAATGGTGATGTAGACGTAATATTTCTACAAGTGATATTGTGTTCTACATGTGGTAATTTTTACAATTGATATAGATGGTGCATATTTGCAAGTGGTAAATCAAGGACATTAATTTGTACTTGATCTGCTACAAGTGGTTAAGAATAGACAATGTGATGAACCACACCCCAAATCCACAAATGATTATATCATTAAAACTTATTTTCCGGGAAAATCATTTTGATTAAAACAAACTTAAGTGTTTTGAAATCTTAATGAGAAAATAGTTTTGTGATAGGGGGAGTTCTGATTGTTTATGCCAAGTGAATGGTGATTTGATGCGATTCAATATTGGTTGTCACTTTATTGTACAGTTTATTTTCATATTTCCTAAAATGTGTTTGCATTTTAGGGGGAGTAAAATTTCGGAAAATCCAAAAACATTTGAAAATTTGAAAAAGACAAAAACATGATAAAATTTAAAAATGAGTTTTTGTTGCATATAGAGGAAATGATAGTACATCAGTGGACTGTCACGACATGCTAAAGAAATGAAAAGATAAAATGTGATAAACAATCTTACTGTGGATATGTCAGTAGGTTTTTGCACATTTAGTAAATTGTGACGAGATATAAACTTAAATTTCAAACTTGCTTGTTCTGTGGGTTAACACAAACTTGGATATATAGGTAACCCCTGAAATCTTGTTTGAAAGGTCCCTTATTCTGAGATACTAGGTCTTTATGCTCAGTGATATCTGGGGTATTATCCCGGGACTTCTGCTGAAAGAAATTTCTGACCTAGTCCCCGAATAATGCTTTCTGCAAATGCTTGAAACATAGCATCGCCCTCAGCAAGCTGATGAAACAATAAAATTGATAGTCGCTGCTGTTGTAATGCAAAAGATCCTCTAAAGGGGACACACCAAAAGTCGAAGCCGTCATCTCTCTGCGTATACGGGAGTATCGACCTGAGCTCTCACGGCCCTCGTACTATAATTTATTCCCCTGACAGATATCATCTGTGGTATATTCACCTGTAAGACTGAATATTGGGATCTGGATACGGGAGTATATTCAAGTAGTGGGACACATGGATAAGTTTAAGTATCTTAAAACATTAACATCATATCTCGGATCAGTTGAACTTTGTGTGAAAATTTAAGTGGACAAACATACTGACAATCTAGGTAAATTGTTTAGAACTTAATATGAAATGAAGCTTAACGGTGTTAGTGATCTGTCTCATAAACTGATATGACCCTCTTGCACAAACTCACAAAAATATTGTTTGTAAATATTTCTTTATTGCATTCCTTTACAATCAAAATTTACAAAAAGATTTTAGTGTGTTTTAGCATAAATTTTGAAAAAATCCAAAAAGATTTTTGACAACTGATATTGGAAAGCTGATTGTCAAAATTTCAAGTGCTAAACATGATGATTTGGTTGTGAGGGGGAGTGAATCTTAATGTCAAAAGGTTTATTAAAATTCTACATTGTTTATTAAAAAAAACCTACATTTGGTTCATCATTGATTTGTGATATGAGAGAGAATTATCTGATTATATCAGATTGTTGATGCATTTAAATTGTTAAATTTAGAAAATTTATTTCTGGGTTAAGATTGTTACAGGTGAGCCAGATTAATTCATTCAAAGCTTATGAAAGTCAGAATCTGATAATGAATCTAAAAGTTTGCTAGCTGCTGATGCTGATGAACTTAAGGAATCAAGAGATCTGATCAAGAGAATTAGATAAAAGCCAGGCAATGATCCTGTAGACAAAATTTGAATCAGACATCGATCCTAAAGCAGATGTTGCTGAAGAACAAATGAATACCAGCAAATCGTGAGGGGGAGTCTGATAGAGCAAGGTGATTTTGAAAAAGAAGAAAGAGAGAGAAAAGCCCGGAGACTGATCAAGAATGAAGATGTGAAAACACAGCATTGATGTGACTCGATAGTCGACTCGTCAACATCTGAGGGGGAGTCTGTTGGTGCACTACATCTGTCGACTTCGTCTTGTATCGAGTCTTACTTTAGATAGAATAGATCAGGGCTCGTAGAATGAGAAAATGAGAGAGAGTTAGAAGATTTCGCTTGAAAGTGTGTAATGTATTTGAGTTTTCGCTTGAAACCTCAAGCGAAATCATCATATCAGATTTCGCTTGAGTGATGCTGAAGCGAAATCTCAAAGTCTATATATAGGTGTTCAGTGTCAAGCGAAATCATAAGTATCAATTCTGAAATTCCATACCGAAGTGCTGCCGGTGTGAGAACTGATTGTATTTGTGTTCAAATATCAATATAATCAGTGTTAAAGTGAAGATTCAGCTGTTTAATAGTCAAATACTTGTTTTCCGCACCTGTATTTGATAGAATTCCTCTGAACCGACTCGTTTAGGTCGCGAACCCGGTCCTTACAAAAAGCATAAATAAGCATGAAAGAAGCTTACAAAGGGTCCAAGCTAGGAAGAATTGATCTAAATTACTCAGGTATGAAGCATTCATCAATGTGATAGCTCCAACTTAGAGTAAATCAGATCAAATGTGAGGAATGAAGCTTGAACTAAGTGGGTATTTATAGAAAGACATGATCCATCAAGATCTTTACAAGTGTTTTTGAGCAATTCAAGGCATGATCTCAACCATACACTTCTGGCACATAGTTTATAATACCATGGGATCTCAAAACAAGTCCATAGTATCCAAAATCTGGGGTTAAAAACCATTAGAACAGGCTGTTTCAACCAGATTCAATGTTTCTATCTGGCAGTCTGTCGTGCCCCGCGAAGACATGTGCCTCAGTCTTCGCGCCCCGCCAGACAAGTTTGACAGATTGTCAGTTTTAGTCCCTTCAAGCCTGAAACTTTGATTTTGATGCATTTTCAACGCGTTTAAGCCCCGTTAACCCCATTTCAAGGCTCTACCATGAAGTTAAAGCATAGGGAACATGAAATATGCTTGAAAACATCTCAGATGTCGGTTCGTTTGGTCGTACGGTCGCGTTATTCGGTTAATTACGATGGAAACTCGAACGGACGCGAAAACGATCCAAATTACGCGACGAATGGTATTTTTGCATTCCAATCACTAAAATAAAATATTTTAATGATTACAAAAATTTTTGGAAGTCCGGATATGTTCAGAACGTAAGATATGCGCGTAAATGCAAACTTATGCACTTTTTGACGCTTTTAGTCCCTATTGATCAAATAAGCGTAATTTCGCATAACGAACCCCTCAAAGCCTATTTCTAAGCTATGTAAAGGATATTTAGCGTATGTTTAGCTTATGATCAAGTTCCGGAATGTTTGTTACAGTACGAATCAGAAGACTTTCATAGTTTGATGCAAATAGTCCCTGTGATCGAATTAACTCGTTTTTGACACACCGAAGCCTTCAAAACTTATTTCTAAGTTATATAGAAGTTATTTAAGGTATGTTAAGCTTATTCCACTATTCCGGAGTGTTTTCCGCATTAAACTGATTACGTTTACGCATCAGTTTGCGTATAACTTTCCAGAAAGTGATTTAAAGCTTGAAATCGAACTGAAAATCAAAATGTGAAATTGTCAAATATAAAAAGCAAACATTGAGACCAAAAAACATTGTTTCTTTGATAAAATATATTTTCCTACATCGTGCGATGTTTACGGAGCACAAGTGTCACACCTGCGCCCGTTGTTCATGCACACACTTGCTACTCTTGTGGTGACCCGAATCATTTTGCTAATGTTTTTCCGCTGTGTGTGGCGAAACAAGAATCGCAACAGTAACCACTGCAGCAGAAACAACAGCAGCAGCCACAACAAGCATCCCGTGGAAGAAACTTCAACGTCAACGTCCGCCAGGCTCAGACTGACAACAATGTTGTCCATGGTGTACGTTCCTTGTTAACGGTATTTATGCTTCTTGCTTATTTGATACTGGAGCCAATAACTGTTTTGTATCGTTTGCATTCAAAAAGCTATTAAAACGTAAACGCGCTAACCTCCCAACGACCTTCGACGTAGAAATTGCCACCGGAAGAACCGTCACCGTCAGCTCCGTTCTCCATGATTGTACTCTCGAACTCAACAATCACATTTTCACGATCGATCTCATCCCAATCAAACTTGGTAGTTTCGATGTCATAGTAGGCATGGACTTTCTTCGTGAAAATCGTGCCGAAGTCGTTTGTTTCGAAAAGATGATCCGTTTCTCTCTATCAAACGGGGATCAACTATAACAACCCGACTCTTCGGGTCATTACTTAGATCTCTCATTTCTCGCTTAATTACTTGTACAATGAGATTCGATAATAGATTAAACCGTTGCGATACTATATGTGAATTATTTTAAACGATATCCTTGAAACTATGTTCTATAACGCTTATTACAACGCTTATTCAAAACACAGTTAACGCATTTAAACGCACTTTATCGCATTGTTACTACACGCTATCACAACGCAACACAACGCAAACTCGAAACGCAGTTATTGGTATTGTTCTATGTGTGTGTTATTATGTGCTTTACTTGTGTGTGCTTATATATGTTTTGGGATGTTATTCGCAAACGCAATCGCAACTCTATCACAACATAAACTCAACGCAGACTCAAAACGTGGATTTACTTTTACGCATTTATGTGTTAGATTATGTGATTATTAGTTTATATATATTGTGGTTATCAACGCAACGCTTAACGCACGAAACGAAAGTCGGAAACTAACGAAACGCAACTCGGTGGGTCGAATGACCACCCGATCGAATGGAAATCCGACCGGATGACCATACGATCGGATGGCCATCTGATCGAATAGCCATCCGACCCATTTCTCCACTGCCTTATCTCCTCTCACACTATAAATACCCGTACACTCCACTGTTCACTAATGTGACAGCTCCCTATCCGACCAACTCTCTCTCAAGTCCCTTTCAAGCACTTTTCTCTCGATTCAAGGCTATTTCGTAAGTATTTCTCCCCAAATCTTGTACAATCTTCAGCATTAAACGCTACTTCATCATCTTCTCCACTGAAATCACTGATTTTCCTCGTGAAATCACTGATTTTCCTCGTGAAATCACTTGATTTGGATTTCTTGAAGGTGACATCATCACGGTTGCTCATGCAATCGGTTGTGTGACGTCATCTCATCAAGAATCCTTCAGATCTAAAGGATTTCCACACATTTTAACACAAATCTCAGCTATATTTCAACATTTTTCAAGTGTTTTCTACTTCCTTAAACTTTTCTTCAATATTCTACACAAAACCGATGGATTCCATGCTCATCCAGACTCTCTACTTATTCTCTAGAGGAGAACCGGCTTGAAAACGGATTTCCACTGGAGAGACGACTGATTAACGGGTTGAACATGAGACTTCCTCAAAAGAACAGTGAGTACGATCGAATGGGGTGATTCCCATCCGATCGAACGAGCTGGGCTCTGGTGTGTTTTCCGTTGTTCAAACACATTGTCACGCCGTCTCCGTTAAATCACAACCTTTTAAACTCGAAAACTTGAATTTTTCAAAACAACAGGTTGCCCACTCGAGTGGCCATCTGACCGGATGACCATTCGACTGGTGACTTGTCCTTCATACTATTTCTGGTTCAAAACGAGTTAACCAAAACCTCAAACTTTCAATTTTTTCAATCGAATAACTATCTGATCGAATGGCCATCCGTCCAGATGACCATCCGACCGGATGACTTGATCTACACCACAACGAAAACTTCAAAAGTTTCAAAATGATTTATAAACCCACTCACTCATTTGTATGATCAACCATTGGAATGGTCATCTGCCCGGATGACCATCCGACTGACTCACCATTCGACACTTATCTCATCTGACGCACTGTTTACACGATGTTCAACGCTTACGCCACTGTTCTATACTCAGGCTAAACTTCCACGCGCTCCCTTCAATCCAAGACTGTGTTTATTGATTAAACACACACTGTGACTATACTCAAACCCATTTTTTCTTAAACGCACTTTTGGATGTTACATACGTTCGCTATCAAACACAACAACACACAACGCAAACACTTTAACGCTAACGGCTCCCGCATGTTATACGTGATCTATGAATGCTTGTTACTAAGCTTAGACAGTGTTACACGGTATCGCCTCTAGCAACGATAGTACTATAGTTTGGACTCAGCACCTGTCGTGGACGGGGGTTGCTAGGGATCACATTACTTTACTTCACATGCCCGCTGGACATGTGTCGCACATACTCTACAATGCAGTCTCGTGATTAAGTGTGAACATAGTCTGATAGTTACCTGCTTCGCCCGTTACATGATACATGCTGGTTATGCGTAAGCGCTTTCATACTATATGCTAATCAAACTTGTGTACTCACCTATACATTATGTGTATTGACTTTATTTTAACGTATGTGACAGGTTGATAGGATGCTCTGCTTGCTGTGATGAAACGAAGTAGGAAGTCTAGAAACCCACAATAATATCTGATTTGTCGGAACAATGTTTTGTTTATGAGAAACTATATCTGTAATAACTGTTTATGCTTTATATGTTAGTGGTATGGGACATTAACGTTAAATATATTGTCACTAATAGTTGTTATGGATTCTTTTGAACAATCTGTTTCGCTCGGTGCCACGCCCCGATGATTCCGCCATCGGTTGGGGTGTGACATATTGATATCAGGGCCATAACTATAGGGAATTAGATCGAGTCTTATAGGATCGACCTAGTCTATAGTCTAAGTACCAACAGACCGCCTTGTATAAACCCAGTAGGGGTTCCGTGCAAGCTTATTCTGATACTCTCGCTTGAACTCGCTAAGACTACAACCTTGCGCGAACACCGCATACTACAGCTTCGTGCGAATAACAGCTTTTTCCCAAAGCTGGACATTACATGGCTTTTCCTAAGGCCGATACGATGTACACATTTTTTAAAACACTCACATACCACAAACGAGCGATTGCGTCGAGAATAGGGGCGTGGCTTTTCCTAAGGTCGAATAAACGACTTATTTGATCAACTGCAAGGCGCTACCTGTTTCTCTAAGATCGACCTACGCTCTGGTTATCACCAGTTGCGTATACAGGAGCAAGACATCCCGAAAACCGCTTTCCGTACCCGCTATGGCCATTACAAATTCATGCTCATGCCTTTTGTTCTCACAAACGCACCCGCAGTATTCATGGATTTGAAGTTGCTGATCACGTACTCCTAAAGGTTTCACCTTGGAAGGGGGTGATCCGATTCGGCAAGAAAAGAAAGCTAGTGTCACGATACGTGGGACCCTTTAAAATTCTGGAAAGAACTGGCAAGGTGGCCTACCGACTCGAATTACCGGAGGAACTTAGCAACGTACATCTGACTTTCCAAGTCTCGAACCTCAAGAAGTGTCTAGCTGAAGAAAATCTTCATGTTCCTCTTGAAGATTTAAAAATAAACAAGACACTGCACTTTGTGGAAAAGCCTGTAGAAATCATGGACCGAGAGACCAAGAAACTTCGACGCTCTCGCATTCCTATAATGAAGGTTCGCTGGGAAGGCAAACACGGCGCCGAGTTCACTTGGGAACTCGAAAGTGATATGAAAGCTAAATATCCACAACTCTTTGTTACGCCTGCTCCTTAATTTCGGGATGAAATTTTCTAAAGTAGGGGAGGCTGTAACAACCCATCTTTTCGGATCGTTACCTGTCGCTGTCTTTTCTTCGTAAACGCTTGTACTCTTGGGATTCAATTAATGTTATAGGTTAAACTATATTTTCAACACATTTTAAACACATATTACAACGCTTATCTAATCACGATTATCGCTTATTACTTAAACGTATTATTATCACAACTTACATCGCTTAGTTATAACGTTTGATACTTAAACGCAAACTCAACGCAGACTCGAAACGCGGATTTACACATATTATGTGTGTTATTTGTGTTATTATTTGTTAAATGTTATGTGGTTATCAACGCAACGCTTATATGCTCACACGCAACTCGATTTAACGCAACGCAATGCTTAACAAACGAACCAAAGTTGGAAAACTAACGAACACGCACCCGGCCGTCCGAATGGACATCCGACTTGATGACCATCCATCTGGATGGAGCCATCCGGATACTGCCATCTCGCTCACCGACTTAACCCTTCGCCCTTCCTCTATAAATACCCGCCGTACACCCTCACTTTTCATGATTTTGACACTCTCATCTGCTCCCACGTCTCAGACGCAATCCAAGGATATTTTGTAAGATTTCTCACTCAAACCTTCTTCAATATTCATCTCTAAACACTTCTACTCCATCTTCTTCATAAAAATCATACACACGCACTAACTTTTTCTCGAAATCATCTGATTCGGACCTCTTGAAGGTGGATTCCACTCGTTTTGCTAGGGCAAACTGTGGTGGAGCATCATTCAATCGACATTGGTCCAAGATCTAAAGGATTTCACACTTTTCAAGAACAGCTCATCTGTCCGAATGGGCGGGACCCATCCGACCGAAGGAACTGGATTTGGTGTATTCTGTTTTTAACACGTCGTCACGCCGTCTCCGTTAACTTAAAACTTTTACTTAGAAAATTCTACGAGATTTTACGAAACTCCAACCACAGATCACCCATCCGAATAGCCATCCGTCCGGATGACCTAACCCTGATGATTTTCGATTGTTTAAACGCTTTAACTAAACTTTGAATTTTAATGATTCACAAACAACCCCAGAATAGTCGAATGACCATCCGTCCGGATGGCCATCCATCCGGATGGGACTCATCCGTTCGGATGGACTGTTGAACACTTCTTATCCCCCTCGACATTCTGTTTACAACCATTCAGCCCCGAGGAAGACTTATGCTTCTGTTTCCGTGCACAGGCTAACTCAACGCGCTCCCTTCAATCCAATCTAGATTGTGTTTACGTGCTAAACACACACTGTGAGTACACTCGAACCCATTTTCATTTAACGCATTTTTGGGTATTACATACGGTTTTATATCAAAACACAACACACAACGCAAACACTTTAAAAACGCTAACCGCTCCCGCATGCTATACGTGATTTGTTGAATGCTTGTTACTATGCTTACACAGTGTTATACTAGACCACCTCTAGCAACGATAGTACTATAGTTTGGACTCAGCACCTGTGTGATAGGGGTTGCTAGGGATCACATTACTTTACTTCACGTGTTTGCTTCGGTGAACATGTGTCGCGCATACTCTACAACGCAGTCTCGTGGTTAGGCTATATCATTGTTAATAGTTACATGCTTCGCCCGTTACGTGTTACATGTTGGGTATGCGTAAACAATTTTCATACTATTATTATGCAAACTTGTGTACTCACCTCTACTTTATGTATTGACTTTTATTTTAACGTATGCGACAGGTTGATTTGGATGTTATGCTGAAATCAAGTTAGGAGTCTAGAAACCCATTAAATAAAATCTGAGCTGTCGGAATGGAACTTGTTTTTGAGACTGAATATTTGTAATGACTGTTATGCTTTATTTGTTTAATAGCATGGGATATTTAACCTTAAAAATATTGTCATTAATAGTTGTTATGGATTCTCATGAACAATCTGTTTCGCTCAGTGCCACGCCCCGATGATTCCGCCATCAGTTGGGGTGTGACATGTAGCTGCTGTACGGGTGGATGTATCCCGTATGGGTGTGGACGTATCGCGTATTCAGGGCGACATGTAGTGGGTGGTGGAGGCGATTATTGTTATGCATTCTGACGCGCCTCTACCTCTACGAGCTGGCGCTGCACCACCACCACCACGACCGTAGCTGCTTATTTTATTTTGGTTTTGTTGTTTTACATTTGAAACACTGTAAATATTTATCTTTTGTAGTTTTAGATGTAAAACATTGGAAATATAAATCTTATGTTTATATTTTATCTTGTTTGTTTAATAATTGTTATCGTATTGTTTATTATGTTGTTTGTTTAATAATTGTTAAGGTATTGTTTATTATATACTCATGTTTTGCTTATCTGATATATATAAAAAATAATACGGCAAATACTATTGTAACATAGACGTTTTACAAACTCGTAACATAATCCGATATATCTAAATAATACGACAAACACTATCTAAAAAATTACTAAAATTATTAAATGGTTGTTCGGTTTTACAAAAAAAAAAATTATATAGGGGTAGTATAACATTATACGGCCCGTATACAAATGTTAAAAACCCAAAAACCTCATAAAATCTCACCAAAAAAAACACCAACATTATATTGAACGTATACAAATGTATACGACTCGTATAATGTTATACGGCCCGTATACAGGTAAAAAAAAAACATTCCAATGCATTTATTTTCATGCAACATTATTCTATACGGGCCGTATAAGGTTATACGACCCGTATAAATATAGGGATGTGAAAATAAGAAAATAGCGATGTGAGAATAGAAAACCCCTATATAAACCCGATAATAAAAAAAAGATGGAATTAAAGTACGTATTAGTGTTGGACAGATACATCAAGTTTATACTTTTTATTTATTGTTTTATAATATACAACAAATTTAAAGGGTGCTGCTAAATGTACCTTGTTTTTTTACTGAACATACCCCCTCCTTTAACTTTCACAATAATATAATTTAAACCCTTTTGTTTTTCTTTTATTTTTTATATTTAATTATTATTACTAGTATCTGTTTTCAAAACATTATTTTATTTAAAAAGAAACTTTTTTTTATTATTTGGAAAATAACCGTTTTCTTACGTTTTAAACTAAAGCGAGTCATTTTAATTTTGAAATGGGATTTTTTTGTTCATAGCGGCTTGAAGTGGGTATTCGAATTCACTTTGTATAAACAATAATACACAAAAATTTAAATGAAGCTTTAAAGCCAACCAACTTAAATAACGTTTTATTTTCTTTTTAAGTCTTATTACTTTTAATAAATAAAAGTTGTTAACTAAATTAAAAACATTTTAATATAATAATACTAATAAAAATAGAAATAGAAATAGAAAGATGAGAGAACTAAAATACCAGAAATAATTAAAAATATCAAAATCATTTGTTTTTTTAAAAAAAAGGTTCTGAAACTTTTAAATTGTATTTTTAAAAAAAGGGGTATAACTAGTAAAAAAAGTGGTGCATTTAGCTAACCCAATTTAAATGACATAACAACCACATACATTATTGCATTACTAAATTAAGTCTTGCAATGTTTTTAACCAACTTTTTTTCATATATATATTTGTCACTACTAAATGTATATTGTTTTTTTATCCCATGGTTATTAATTTTTAAGAACATTCTTCTCATAATCATATCATAATCACCAATCAACTACACCTCCACCACCATCAACTTCTACCAATGTCAACTTTCAGTCTTCCACCACCACCAACCTCAACCACTTTTAACCCTCCACCAACTTCTCAAGAAAGGGCGGTGACAACCTAAAAATTAACACCATCAATTTGTTACAAATACAGAACACCAACATACTGAGACAAAATTCCAAAGTGGTGTTTAAGTGGCGAAAGTGGTGTTCAAGTTAGTTACTATACTTTCTTATTTTTACGAAAAAATAGTTGCTCAACCTAATTTTAATATATCAAAGTCTATACACTATAAAGTTCCATTAAAACACGATAATTTGCTAGGATAATTAGTTCATTACTAGTATATTGGTAGTTTTGTACTATATTTTGATGCTTGTATAAAAAAATAAAACAAAATCATCAAAATTAAGAAAACAGAGTCAACTTGTCGAGCCGCGGTCTGAATTGGGCTGAAATCGAGCTGAATACGAGCTAGGGTTTTGACTTATAAGTTGGAAAATGCAGAGTTGATTTTTTTTAAACGGGCAACAACACTTTATATATAAATATAAAGAACCAGCTAGAAACTGAGAATAAAAACAAACACATAAAAGAAGACAAACGAAGCAAAACAAGACAACGTTACAGCACGTCTATGACATCAAATACTACCCATTTTTCCCAAGCTGGAGTCGTTAACTTCGACCGGTTCGATATCCGTATGAAAGCATCTTCCTTAATCTTAACCACAAATTTATGAACCGGAATAAAATCATCTTCAAACCTCTTCTTGTTTCTAGCAAACCATATTCTCCAAACATTGGCCAAAAGAACCGAATACACAATTCGCTTCCAAACTTTTCCACCCGGGCTATTCTTTATATCAGCAAACAAACCTCTAAGAGAGTTAAGGTTATGGGGAAAAATTATCCTCATCCACGTTATCACGCTCCACCAAATACTTCTAGCCCATAAGCAATTGACAAAGATATGGTCAACATCTTCTTCAACTAAACCGCAACGAGGGCATAAAGTGTCTGGTAACAGAATACCCCTTCGGACCAAACCTGCCTTGGACGCCACTTTTCCCATCAGCGCACGCCACACTAAGTAGTTGTTCTTAGGCGGAGCCCAAGAGTTCCATTTATACTTCCACTCAACATTATCATTTTGAGCTCCAGCCAATAAAATGTCTAACCGAAGTTTGGCAGAAAACAATTGCCCATCATCATTTTTCCAAGACCACACGTCTTTGTTCGCTTTGAATGCCACCATATTTAATTTACTCAATAAGTCGCCCAGCTGCGCCCACTCCCTTGTTGTGCTTGGCATCTTTTCCCACTCTCAATTCCACTGCATAAGAGCCCCAACCCTCGTAACATTAGATGCGACTAAGCTGTTTTTTGTTTTTTACAAGGCGATATAATTCCGGATACTCGTTTTTTAGCGGTTGTTGCGAGACCAAGCCTCTTTCCAGAACCGAATACTCGACCCATCTCCAATGTCAGCTCTTAGCTTCTCTATGATATTAATCGAGTGAATTTCAAGTTTTGTCCTTTATCTTTATAGTGAATTTCAAGCGGTGTCCTTTATCTTTCAAATTGACGAGTTTTGCACTTAATGTTTTAAAATCTTGCACGTTATGTCCTTTAGCCCTAACCCAGTTATATTTTTTTGTTAAATCAAATCACACAAGGGTAATTTAGTCTTTTTACCACATATATATATATATATATATATTTTAAATAACAATAAATAAAAATAAATTTAACAAATTGTATACTTATTAATTTGAAACATGCCTTTCTTCCAAATGACCTGCTTCAACCAAGTTCTGCCATCTAGTATGGTGTAAGTACCAAAGACCTGCTTCAACCAAGATCGTCGCATCTTTCGTCTAACATTCAAAACCCTACATCAGAACTCCCTTTGTTACCGCCGACGCCATCTGAGATCATGGCGGAACCCTAGCGTCGTCGTCGGAGGTGTGGTGTTACCCTCATAAAAGTCACCACCGATGTGTTGAACTGCAAGAAAACCACCGCTCTCACTACTCGAGTTGCCGTTGCCGGAAAACCCGACTCTCCTCCATAGCTGCTCAGATCGTCCATAGATGCCCATATGTGGCCGTCACGTTGCTGTTGCTGCTGCCATCACGTCACCGGAGCTGGCAGAGCTGCTACACTACGACGGAGATTTGCGATTTGGGGCTAAAAGATTTGGGAATTTTGTATGGATTTGGGGTTAAAGGATTTAAGGTAAGTGGTGGTGGCAACAGGTGATGGAGGTGAGTGTTGGTTTTGGTTTTTTGGTATTCATGGACGAGAGAGAGAAAGCAGATGGTTTAGTTAATGGTGGATTTTGGATTTTTGGGTTTTGGTGTGATGAGAGATAGGTGGTGGGTGGTGGTGGTGGTGATGGCAGCAGGTGATGTAGTAGGTGATGTGAGGTGGATGGTGGTAGTGATGGTAGATGGTGGATGTTGGTGGTAAATGGGAGAGAGAGGTGAGAGATATATTTACATAATTAGTCCCTAAAAAGTGAAATGACAATAATATCCTCATGTGCAAGTCACATGACTAGATTTAACAAAAAAATCTAACTGAGTTAGGGGTAAAGGACATAACGTGCAAGATTTTAAAACATTAAGTACAAGACTCGTCAATTTGAAAGATAAAGGACACCGCCTGAAATTCATTATAAAGATAAAGGACAAAACTTGAAATTCACTCAATATTAATCCCATACTTCAGCAGCTCCACATCCATTCGTCCGATGTCTTTCCAAACTCTGGGGATCGTATTTTTAATTGGGATCAACCTACTCTCCGTTTTAGTATAATGAATTGCTAGTATAAGTTGAGCCCAAAATTGATTAGAATCCGCTTTGTACAGGGCCGTCCCCGAAAATCATAAAAATCTTTTAGGCCTTGTGCGAGACAAAAAAATTGGCCCCCCTCCCTATAATATAAACATATAAGTTATAAATCCAAAAACCACAATATGACGATATGTGGACAATTGTTATAAAATAAACAAAACAATAGTAGTGTAACAAAATGATCGAACTAACTTACTTAAACAAATCGTGAGGGTCATCTAGCGTTTTTAGAATAAATTATCTAGATAAAAAGACATTATACAAGACCTTGAAATTTTAGAAAAGAACATAACGATTTATTTAGAACAACATATTTAGTTTAGTAATTGTTTAAGAAAAACACATAGAAGTGAACCACAGTCTCTTAAGTGACGATTGGGTTAAAAAAAAAAAGTAAAAAAAGGTAAATGCTTGAGGCTCCCTAGGATCGAACACAGATCCTCATACTTCAATCATGTTTTAGAAACAACCGATAACCAAGTGAACTAGCTCACTATATTTGTTTTTTATAAATAATGAAAAATATATAATATATATTTTTTTTTAAATAAACTTCGGGCCCCTTGGCAATTTGGGCCTTGTGCCGTCGCCCGACTTGCACAGGCCCAAAACTGGTCCTGGCTTTGTATCTCCACCACCATTTAGATAACATAGGAATATTGAAATCTTTTATACCGCCTAACCCCATTCCACCTCTCAACTTTGGTCTAACTATTTTTTCCCACTTCACTCATCTTATTTTGACCCGCACCCATCTTTCCCCAAACAAAATCACGTCTAATTTGTTCAAGTTATTTAGAATACCTTTCGGGGCTGAAAAAATGGATAGGAAGTATGACTGAGAGACTTCCTAACACAACCTTCGCCAATGTCATCCTACCATGCGGAGTTGATCTAGCTTGGCTCTTCTAAGCCTAATCTGGATTAATAGTGACTTGAAATGAGTGACCTGTATAATTAACAACCCTTTTAATGCACTTGTCTAGTTGTCCCGTTACCTTTTAATAAGGCTTTATATTAACTTAACACTGATTATAGTTTATTCGTTTTTGCTGTTTATTATTATCAACTGTTATGATTTATATTGTTGGTGCTGCTTGCTGTTGTTAACAGTAGTTCTGCTTGCTATTACCATTGATGTTATATTATATTATTATAATATAATATAATATAATATAATATATATAATACAATCAAAGGATCACCTTGTAGTCAACCCTAAAATCAAAATCACAATTTAGTGCCTACCAGCTAAAATATGAAACTCTAAAACACTTAAATATTTTTTTTCTTTTAATTTGTTTTTTTTTTAAATTTTATTATTGATCCATATGCTTCAATAAATCATTAAGGAACAGTAGAATTAAATATGGAACAAGACATTAATAACTAAAGCCCAAGATATTTAACACAGAAGTGATAGGAGGCACATTGGGTCATACACAGATAAGGACGCTCGACCCGTCACGCGGATTCACCAGCTTGTCACTGTTTCGATGTCTCCCTATATCACCTTGTCAGAGCTGGACTCCTCCCAGTATGTTTGTCCAAACAATGTAATTCTCAAGTTTTTTTTTTTTTTTTTTTTTTTTTTTTTGTGTAATACTGCCACCAGGTTTGTTAATTATACTTATGCTCCTAAAACTTCTACTTCTTAATTATCCATTGCTTATGCTTGTATGAAGGTGACATTCGGCTTGTAAGCTCATTTAAAGTTGAGTTTACAGGATTAGGCTAAATATACCCCAATTGTCTTATCCACCTCCTATAATTGTAGATTCAGCTCCTTTGAAAATTCATTATTTATTAAAGTTTTTTTAATGTTCAAATCTAAAAAAAGGTTTTTTATTTTTTAAATAAATAGAAACCGATTCTTAATTAAGTTTTTTTAACTCTTTTTCTATAAAATGTCAAAAGCGTTTTAAAAACATTTTATTGAGCTAGTATTTTAATTTTTTTTAATATAAATTACCCTATATATTAAAAACACAAGTTTTTTAACAGTGTTATATGCCACATGGCACTGCACTATCAATAGGTGATGAGCAAATGGTATTGGTTACCGGTACCAGAATCAAATTTACCAAACCGGTTGTATTTTCGGTACCGGTTCGGCACTGGTATTCACCGGTTTTTACCAGGGCCGGCCCTGAGAATTCGTGTACCCTGTTCGAGCTCGAAAAAATGTGCCCTTAGGCCTTAACGAAATTGGGTATTTGGCTAACTAAAAGTCTAAACCTAATGCCAAAGGGGTTAATAACTAATCTAAACCATAAGAATAGTTTTGTAAGGGGGCCTATGTTGGTGTTTGTATGAATGTACCCGATTAAAAAAATATTTTACATATACATATCGGTTTTTTTTTTCATAAAAAACGTGCCCCTCGAAATATCGGGCCCTGGCCGGTGGTCCTCCCCGCCCACCCCCAGGGCCGGCCATGGGTTTTACCCTCAAATACCGGTGTTGTACCAGTACCGACCGGTACCGTACCAGGTATATTCGGTACCGGTACCCACTTTTGGGGATTTCGGTAACGGTATTTTCGTTACCGGTTGGTACCGAGCTCATCAAATCATGTAGCAACATAGCAATGCAAGTAATTGCACCATTTATATTACTTTTCATACACACAGTAAGTAAATTGTATTTCGTTTGACTAAGGTTTTATATACACAACAACTTATTTTGCTTTCTTTTTTTTTTCTTTTTCTGTAATGAGTGAATTGTAGCATGTAAAATTAACTTGGATATTTAGATTATTGATTAGCAAATCGTATCAAATCCTGTAATCAAACCGGTATCGTATCAGTACCAAATTAACTATACCAAATCATTTTCGGTACCAATTTGGTACCCACCTTTTGGCGTTTTCAGAATCGTTACTTTCGGTTCGACACCGGTCTAGCACCATGCTTGCATTTATTGATTTTTACCTTCAAATACCATACCGTATTGTACCGAGCATTTTCGGTGCCGGTACCTAATTTCGATGATTTTCCGGATCGGTACTTTCGGTGCCGTTACCGGTACCGATCTCATCCATATTTTAACGTGTTAGCACCGTAATAGCTGAACTGAAAACAACCAAATTTTCAAATGTGTAGGACGTGTGGGTCCAATTATTATATATTAGGTTATTTAAAATCGTTTTTTAGGATGGAGTGACTATCCTTACCACGTTATTTTTGTTTATGTTTTGATATTCGGTATCTGCTTGCCGTTGCTGACACACGTTTTGCAGGCATTGGATCCCCGCCGCAACGCGCGGGCGGAAAATGTAACACCTCGAAAATTCACGTCCTATAATGTATTGACACGTGTCATAAGCTTGAACGTGTGAAAGAATGTTCTTGAGGGACTAAAGTTGACAAACATGGAAAGTATGTGAATATACGAGTTCAAAATGTCAACAGTGAATAAATATACTTTACAATAACCCTACATGATGTTGATACCATCAGACGAATAAATCATGGATCATACGAGGCTAAAAGTGAGAGATTACAAACTACAGGGGTTAAATGTGTCAACATGTTTAAAGTATACCTCTGAGTGACCTTTTACCAAACCCAAAGCTTTGTAACGATTAATTATGCTCACTAGAATGCGTGATAAAAATTTCACCAAGTTTTGTTATCGTATGAGAAAGTTATGATAAAATTCGTGTGCGAGGGGTTAAAAGCGTCAACGTTGAAATCTATGACTTTTCGGGTGATCAAAAGTTAACCAAGGACTTAACAAAGTGGGTATAAGTCTTGAAGCCCTTAGAATTCAATTTAGAGGGCCTAAAGTGCAAGAAATAAAGGTAAAATCAAGTTTGGAAGTCCAGGGGTCAAAACTGTCAACATTTGAAAGTTTCTTTGTGCTGGCCAAGGGCTTGCGCACCTCAAGACCAAAAGCCTTACGGTGCGCGAGCAGTTCCTAGATGCAGCAACTCGTTTTTGTTGCCTGTTCAGCCCTTGTAAACGTCATGTATTGCCCTTTAACACTTCATGGGCGCCCCCTAACTGACTCCTAGGCTCTAGGGACATCTGTTGATGATCCATGACCTTTGGTAGCATGATTTGTCAACAATCTATGACATTAAGATCACTATAAAAGGTCATTCATGTTGCAACATTCTTGCATACATTCCATCTGCATTTTTGGAGACTTCCTGGAGCTCTAGAGCAGACCCTAATCATCCTTAGTCTTAATTAAGACCTTGGTAAGTATCATTAACCTTCCTTAGTTAAGTTTTTGCTTAGTTTTAGCTTAAAAGTCAAACCGTCGTAATTAACGGTTGACTTAGCGATTAATCACTAATGGTCCAGTGATTAGTCGAATTGAAAGTAGTTATAAGTTGGTAATTATGTTGGCAATAAACCCTAAAAAGGGCACCCTCTGATTCCCACTCTAACTAGGTTAAATGTCGGGTCAAACTTGTTATTAAAAAGTCAACAGGATGCTTAATTTCTAAATTATGCATAATTAGCAATGTAGAACCCATACAACCTGTTTGATCACTAATATAACTTGGTAATTAGTGTAAGAACATGTCTAAACATGTTCAACCCGACAATTAACTGTTTAGACCCGGTTCGGAACCAAAAGTCGCAAAGCTTTAACTTTTGCTTTGACTTCAGTTCTGACCCGTTTTGGTATGAATTGGAAATGCCTTAGAGCTTCCTTAGGACCAGGTTACATGCTAGTATAACCCTCTGTGATTTATACACCATGGATCATTAGTTATCCAATTAATATGCATGATCCCGTTAATTGCTCATATGTTGACCATTATGCCCTTTTCACCATAACACGTGATTTTTAATAATGTAAAAGAGTAGAAACATTAGTTACTGATATATAAACTTGTACCCAAAGTTTGACATCAGTTTGAGGTCTAGATTAAGAGTTATGCTCATTAGCGTAAATTGAAAGCCTTATGTTAATTAAACGGCGTAATTAGCGTATAGCCTAGTTAAGCCTACTTTTTGATATCAAACTTATTACCCACTGATGTAATATATTATTTTGGGGGTTTTGAAGATTTTTAATTAATTTTAGGCTGAGCATAGCTAATAGTCGTAGACTTAATCCGGTAATTGTCGGTTTTGCCCTTACGGGCCATAAAATGAGTTTTACATATCTAATTGACTCCAAACCTTTTGCTACTGATTACATATGATAAATAAATTATTCTAAGACTTCTGGAATAATAAAAATATCAGCTTTATGTATAGAACCCGGAAATGGCTTCTAATCGCCTTTTTAAGCGTTTTTAACGCATAGTATGTACTAAAACTATTTTAGACATACAAGGGTTGATACCTACTAATATTTTAGGCAAATTATAATATTTTAACAGTAAGCAAAAGTTGTTAAACTCAGACTTCAGTTTTGAGCTTTTCGGCTTATGTGAAATTACCAAAATGCCCCTACGGTGCATAGTTTTGTTATGATTGATAAATTTCACATATATACTTTACCCTACTGTTATAAAATATTAAAATAAGTATTTTTACTGATTACATCAGACCTGTAACTCAGGTAAATACTTAAACTCTTTTATAACCTTTTAAATGACCAAAATACCCCTACGGGGCATAGTTTGTGTTTAAATTCGTTTCGGGCATAATAAAAGACATCTTACTGATGTCACAACATATTTGAAGCATATTAACTTAGGAAACCTGTATATGGCTCTAATAATTACCCGTTACGCTTATTATGGGTTCGGTTCGGTTTATGTAACAAGTTTATATAAATTAGCCGAAACGGGTCAAACCTTATCGGTTTTATCTCAAAATCCAGAGTGTGTTTGAAATACCCATATTAAGCAAGTCTCCGAACTTGTCGGGTATAAATCACATTCTATCCGGTCTTCGCTTAATCGTGCGTACGAACCGTATCTTTGAAACTAACCGGTCTAAGCTTAAGCTTAACTAAAGACCCGTTAGGAATCTAATAGGTTATTAAAAACCTTCGTTCCAGATTAGGAGCCCAGTAAAAGCTATCTGTACTTGCTGATTTGATATACGGCTGGGATTGAATTTATATTTAGCTCAGGTAAATAGTTTTAACTTATTTTCCCTATACGGGCTTGGGTTACGGTATATAAAATACCGCTTGATCGGGCATCAAATATTCCATCGTTGGGTGGTTAATTGAATAATTTGATCGGCTCGTTTAAACAGTCTTGTTTACTTAAAGCCTTTGGGGGGTTAATGACCATGTCCCGGATATCCTTGGCATCATTTTACGAAATGGCCACGACTTAAGCGCGGGGTGTAGGCGTACACCCGTCAGTGCACAAAAGAATAATGTGGTGTGTCTATTGATCTTTAACCCGGACATAATCTGGGCTACTGAACGCATAAGGAACATGTAATTCGTTCACAAGATTATATATTTAAATAATTCTCTCAAGTTATAAAAGGTTAATTTTGCCTCTGTGCATTTTAATCAAATTATAAAAGATATTTTGTGCCACGTGCATCCAAATCAATTTTCTTAAACCATTTTCAAAATGAGTCAGTTAATTGTATTTACCAGTGTAAACTGATGTATTTTCCAAAAAGGCTAAATGCAGGTACTATACGTAATAGGCTGGCTACTCCAGGCATCAATAATCAAGTCTCGCAAGCTTTAGATGTTAAAGTCTGTTGACCAATATTTCCTATTTATTTTGATCCGCCTGTGGATCTTTTACTTTCCGTTGTAATACTGGATATTACTGTATAGTCGGATAGTAATATATTTACCTTTTGCTTCCGCTGTGCATGTATATATTGTGTTGTTTTACTATTATGTTGCCAACCACGTCACGATACTCCCCACCGGGCCCACCGGTGACACGTGGAAAGTCGGGGTGTGACAGGTTGGTATCAGAGCCAACGTTGAGTGAATTAAACACTACCCTTTTGTGTTTAATCTCAATGACACAGTAGCACATTCCTTGACCTTCTGAGTCTAGACTTAACATAGGAATAATCTAAATCCTAATCTAGAAATTTTTGCTTCCAATTTTTTTTATATTGGATACGTCGCCAAGCGAAGAAGCTGTAATAGGGATTCTCCACATCCGGAGCCTTGAAATGCTGAGCTTCGTACCGCGGCCAGGGTGAAACGTGCAACCAAGGAGAAAGCATTCAGAAATAAAATGAAGAAGGAACTCCTTTTTTGTTGAAGATCGTTTCCTTAATAGTCCTTCTAAGGACATATTTATTTTTTTAGTCCCTTCAAGGACAACATTATTCCTTTCAAAGTCCCTTTTAGGGCAAACCTGAATTTTAATTTTATAGTGGAATGACTGAATTTTCATCCTAGATATGAAATATGAAATAAATGAAAAATAACATTCCTTTTATAAGATCTACCATAATAATAAAATGGCAAAATCTAAAAAGGACAAGACCTAGCCACGTGTCATTTTAAAACCGGGCCAAGATGGTAGTTCCATAATTAGATTCAGATCCTTGTTAACATTCCAATTTAGAATTGTTCTGCGTTAAATATTAAAAGAGTCTTAAAGGTAAAACCTAGCCTGCATGTCATTATAAAACCTGGCCAAGATGGTAAAACCTGTTAAAAAGATTCAAATCCCAGTTAACATCTGAAAACATGTTAACACTCCTGGCAGACGTGATTCGTTAAAATCACACACGTCATTTTTATATAAGGATCTTTCCAAAGATTCCAAACCCAACTTAATGATCTCTGAATCATGGGTTTAAATCATCAATTAAGATGATCATATTTAGACCATACGTGGTAATATGGTGCCTACGGGCCTTGCTCATTTCCATATGAGCCAAAAGACAGTGGTAGCTATGACTCCCTGTCAGAAAAAGGTAATGGACTATGTTCAAACCTCCATGCCTTGATTCTCTGAAATCCTGGCTTATGATTTAAAAATTGTCCTTGTGACTAGGCCTTATGTGCTAATATATATTGTTATTGTTTATAATTAGGATAAATTATAATAGAAATCCTAAATAAATATGATTAATAAATTAACCAAATATGGTCTCTGTTTACCATGGTTAATGAATTTCCCTAAGGGGTAATTCCGTAATAAACATCCCTTAGAAGGGAAGTGCCTACGGGCTATAGTTAATGTCCTCTGAGACTAAAGACAGTGGTAGCCTACAGCTCCCTGTCAAGAAAAAGGTAATGAACTTTGATTCAAACCTTAATGCCTCGATTCTCTGAAATCATGGCTTATAAATTAAACCTGTCTACGCGACTAGGCCATTTGTGCTATTATTAAAACCTTAATGCCTCGATTCTCTGAAATCATGGTTTATAAATTAAACTTGTCTACGCGACTAGGCCATTTGTGCTATTATTAACTTATAAATTAGGATTTATGATAAAAATCCTAAATAAAATAAATATCCTTCCTTCCCTGCCAGTATGCATTTTCTTAAAGGTGAAACCTAGCCTACGCGGCCAAGATGGTGAAACCTACTCAAGGGATTCAGATCCTTGTTAACACCTAAGGACGTGTTAGCACTCCTGACAAATGTGATTCGATAAAATCACAACAGTCATCCCTATATTGGAAATTTTTAAATTCCTGATTTGCCTTATGATCTAGAAATCATAGCTTATATCATCTTATAAGATGATCATATTATAAATATCTGTGAGTGATGAAGTACATACGGGCTAAATTTGTTGTCCGATAAGACAACGACAGTGATGGTCTTTGACCCTGTCTAAAGATGTTGGAATACGTCCAAGCATAATAGTCGGTAGGGTCCATACGATCTCGACTAATATCATCTGAAAAGATGATCATACCATAATTATCCCTTAGAAGGAAAATGCCTACGGGCTATAATTAAACGTCCTCCGAGTCTAAAGACAGTGGTAGCCTACAACTCCCTGTCAAGAAAAGATGTTTTTGCCTACCGGCTATAATAAATTGTCCATCTGAGACATTGACATTATGATCTTTAAGATTCCTTGTCTAAGGTGGTGAGCTATGCTCAAGCCAAATAGTCAATATGATTAATGCAATCCTGACTTATATCATCTAAAATGATGAATCCATTATAAACATCCATTAGTGATGTTTCGCCTACGGGCCATATTATATTGTCCATTTGTTACCCCAACGTTATGATCTCTGTGATCCCCTGTTTAAGGTAGTGAGCTGCGCTCAAGCCTAATAGTCAATATGAACGATGTGATCATGACTAATATCATTAGATACAATAATTATAGATAGACATCCATTAGTGATGTTAATTGGTTTACCTTTCTGTCAAGAGAATCGTCTTTCAAGACGATGACAGTTGTAGTCTATGACTCCCTGTCCAAAGGTGAAGAACTATGTTCAAGCCTTAAAACTCCTGATCTAATAAGATTGCAGCCTATGAATTGATGTCCTCGTGACAAATCCATGAGTTATATTTCAAGTCACCCATAACAAGCCTCCGTGTTATAATTCGTCGTTCGTGATAAGTTAACATACTAAATGTTAACATCCCTGGTGACAGGCCTTAGTGCCATATCCTATAACGTCCTAGAGACAAGGCCATTTGTTCCGTATCTAAATGTCATTACGACAAGGCCTTCGCGCCATATGACTACTTATGTCCTTCATGACTGGGCCTTATGCCATATCTTTCTACGTTCCTCGCGACAGGCTTCTATGCCATATATGTATAAACATATAACCAAAGTCATGTAAGGCTAGCCTTTGAGCTATTTATAATCGTCCTTGCGACAAAGACAGTTGTGACATTATGATCCCCTGTCAAGCAGGTATTGGACTCGCTCCAAACCTTGAATGCCATTGATAGTCCTTTTGTGACCTAAGCTAAATGTAATACAAATACATTCAAACAACATTCATTAAGAATGTTCGGAACATAATGGCCTATACGGTTCGTGGATGACGTGGCTAATCTATGTTAGGTCATCAGGATGATGACTAATAATGGTTTAATTTAGTATTTAGTACCAAGTTTTGAGTATGGAAAACTCGGATGAGATAGGCAATAGTCGCGATGCTATTAATGCGACAAAAGCAAATAATGTCTCAAACGCAAACCTCAATATTAATGGAGTTAATCTCCAAGCGGTGGTTAACGCAACAGTTTGAGAGGCCATGGGAAAAGGTCATGAAACAATCCAAAGAGCCGAATGCTTCTCGCTCTAAATTTCATTCAAAACCACGTTCAATTGCTCATGAGAAGAGCTTTGTTCACACTTCGAATATGAAGGATGAACCAAAGGAGGAGGATAACTCCCAGAAATCTAAGAAAGAGAGCAAGTACAGGCTTAATAAAAAGAAACGAAAGTTCAGTAAGAAGCCTGTATGTAAGAATTGCTATAAAAGACACTAGGGACAGTGTCGAATAGAACCAGGACCAAAGCAGTGTGACATCTGCTAAGGAACAGGTCATCATTTCCCAGGAATGTAGGGACATAAAGAATGCAGTCTAACACGGCTGTGGTGAGTAAGGTCGCATCAGAACTAGATTCCATAAAGCTGCCAAAGAAGGTGCAGCTAAGCCTGGAAAGGCTAAAGGAAGAAATGCCTGAACTCACCTGATGAATGCCAAGAGGCAGTTCACGATGTCATCAAGTACATCCCTTATCATTTACAAATGATAATTTCTGCTAAGTGTCCTGATTTAATACAAGCAATAATAAATCTTCATAAACCATAAGCTTAGCAAACTTTTTATATTATCCACAAGGTATAACTTACCAAGGAAACCATAGTAACCAATTCTTCTAGTATCGGCAAGGAATCCTTCCGAAAAATCTAAGAGTACTCTTTCTTCGCATAGAGTACGACAACATATGTTATTTTAATTATTTTTCTCATTGTTTTTCTATCGCCTGCGAATGCCAAACTATGTTTGATAAAAGTGCCATATGAGGATTGGCGTATCATAGTGTGTCCCATAGATTACTTCCATGCCTGATCAGTATGGAGGTTTAATACATGGAACCCCTGATATATCCCAATGGTCATATTGTACTAAAGTCGACTAGTAGTATTCAAAGAAGATATCCAGAAAGGAATTGTCCAAGTAAATGTTCCCGATTAAGGAATTCGTGGACTTATAACATAAATGTGTCACTTATTTGACATAAGCAATGATGGATGAACTGGAGCCTGAGATATGGAAAATCTCTGTAGCCTCCTTGTATCTTGATTATCTTCTCATAAGTTTTCCCTGCTTACCTCCTGGAAGGCAGGTAGAATTAAGATTAACATCCCGCTGTGGGCTGGAGTATTGTGAAAACTCCATATTGATTATGGAATAATCGAAACCTTGATTAAGTAGGTTTTAAGACATAGGCTCATATAGCCTGACTCAATATTCTGAGGGTTTTATGTTATTGAATAAGAAAGACGGTTCATATTGCTTATGTATTAAATGCCGCAACCCTAATTAGGCAACGATTAAGAATTGCCATCAGCTACCCAGGATTGTCGAATTGCTCGACTAACGACAAGGATTAGCTATTCCTTAAAATTAGTTAGGTAGTGGTTGGAATGACCATCTCACCTTAAGATAAGCTTTTATATAATAGTTGATATGTAAGCATCAAGGCTGCTCCCTTGGAGACCTTGTAAAGATGGAATGTTAAACATCTATTGTTAGGACAATAGATTGGTAAGTCCACTTATCAGGATCTGAAAGTTACATTTGAAAAAACGAATAAGATCATACAAACCCCTAATTATCTATAAGTTGCCATTATTCGGCAGAAAATCAAGGATTAATGGAAAGTAGTAACCTTCCTAAATTCTTGTTAAGAAATAAGGCTCAACAAAAGATATCACCTAGGAAGGGTGTGCCAAACTTGTTAAATTATCAGACTAGTTAAGCTCTGAATATATAGAATCATTCGAAGGAAATCGAATGTATCATGATTAAATAGCTTACGAGCTAAGACCTAATTAAGGAGCTCGGTGGAACGCACAATGCACCCCACCCTAATGAGTTAAGGACGTGTTTCGCCAATAAGCCAAGAAACACTATCACATAATGACATACATATTTATGATACGATGAAAAACCTGTGTCGATTAAGGATCGACAGGATTAGAAGCTCCAAAGGATACATGTACCTATCATAAAGGTCAATTGGAATGCCTTGGAGGCTCAAAGGTACTGGGGAAGATTAAGCCCAATGTAAGGCAGGAATTACTTCCTTTACTTTAACAAATCTCGAGGTCGAGATTTCTTTTAAGGGGGTGAGGATGTAACACCTTGAAAATTCACGTCCTATAATGTATTGACACGTGTCATAAGCTTGAACGTGTGAAAGAATGTTCTTGAGGGACTAAAGTTGACAAACATGGAAAGTATGCGAATATACGAGTTCAAAATGTCAACAGTGAATAAATATACTTTACAATAACCCTACATGATGTTGATACCATCAGACGAATAAATCATGGATCATACGAGGCTAAAAGTGAGAGATTACAAACTACAGGGGTTAAATGTGTCAACATGTTTAAAGTATACCTCTGAGTGACCTTTTACCAAACCCGAAGCTTTGTAGCGATTAATTATGCTCACTAGAATGCGTGATAAAAATTTCACCAAGGTTCGTTATCGTATGAGAAAGTTATGATAAAATTCGTGTGCGAGGGGTTAAAAGCGTCAACATTGAACTCTATGACTTTTCGGGTGATCAAAAGTTAACCAAGGACTTAACAAAGTTGGTATAAGTCTTGAAGCCCTTAGAATTCAATTTAGAGGGCCCAAAGTGCAAGAAATAAAGGTAAAATCAAGTTTGGAAGTCCAGGGGTCAAAACTGTCAACATTTGAAAGTTTCTTTGTGCTAGCCAAGGGCTTGCGCACCTCAAGACCAAAAGCCTTACGGTGCGCAAGCAGGTCCCAGATGCAGCAACTCGTTTTTGTTGCATGTTCAGCCCTTGTAAACATCATGTATTGCCCTTTAACACTTCAAGGGCGCCCCCTAACTGACTCCTAGGCTCTAGGGACATCTGTTGATGATCTATGACCTTTGGTAGCATGATTTGTCAACAATCTATGAGATTAAGATCACTATAAAAGGCCATTCATGTTGCAACATTCTTGCATACATTCCATCTGCATTTTTGTTGACTTCCTGGAGCTCTAGAGCAGACCCTAATCATCCTTAGTCTTAATTAAGACCTTGGTAAGTATCCTTAACCTTCCTTAGTTATGTTTTTGCTTAGTTTTAGCTTAAAAGTCAAACCGTCGTAATTAACGGTTGACTTAGCGATTAATCACTAATGGTCCAGTGATTAGTCTAATTGAAAGTAGTTATAAGTTGGTAATTATGTTGGCAATAAACCCTAAAAAGGGCACCCTCTGATTCCCACTCTAACTAGGTTAAATGTCGGGTCAAACTTGTTATTAAAAAGTCAACAGGATGCTTAATTTCTAAATTATGCATAATTAGCAATGTAGAACCCATACAACCTGTTTGATCACTAATATAACTTGGTAATTAGTGTAAGAACATGTCTAAACATGTTCAACCCGACAATTAACTGTTTAGACCCGGTTCGGAACCAAAAGTCGCAAAGCTTTAACTTTTGCTTTGACTTCAGTTCTGACCCGTTTTGGTATGAATTGGAAATGCCTTAGAGCTTCCTTAGGACCAGGTTACATGCTAGTATAACCCTCTGTGATTATACACCATGGATCATTAGTTATCCAATTAATATGCATGATCCCGTTAATTGCTCATATGTTGACCATTATGCCCTTTTCACCATAACACGTGATTTTTTAATAATGTAAAAGAGTAGAAACATTAGTTACTGATATATAAACTTGTACCCAAAGTTTGACATCAGTTTGAGGTCTAGATTAAGAGTTATGCTCATTAGCGTAAATTGAAAGCCTTATGTTAATTAAACGGCGTAATTAGCGTATAGCCTAGTTAAGCCTACTTTTTGATATCAAACTTATTACCCACTGATGTAATATATTATTTTGGGGGTTTTGAAGATTTTTAATTAATTTTAGGCTGAGCATAACTAATAGTCGTAGACTTAATCCGGTAATTGTCGGTTTTGCCCTTACGGGCCATAAAATGAGTTTTACATATCTAATTGACTCCAAACCTTTTGCTACTGATTACATATGATAAATAAATTATTCTAAGACTTATGGAATAATAAAAATATCAGCTTTATGTATAGAACCCGGAAATGGCTTCTAATCGCCTTTTTAAGCGTTTTTAACGCATAGTATGTACTAAAACTATTTTAGACATACAAGGGTTGATACCTACTAATATTTTAGGCAAATTATAATATTTTAACAGTAAGCAAAAGTTGTTAAACTCAGACTTCAGTTTTGAGCGTTTCGGCTTATGTGAAATTACCAAAATGCCCCTACGGTGCATAGTTTTGTTATGATTGATAAATTTCACATATATACTTTACCCTACTGTTATAAAATAGTAAAATAAGTATTTTTACTGATTACATCAGACCTGTAACTCAGGTAAATACTTAAACTCTTTTATAACCTTTTAAATGACCAAAATACCCATACGGGGCATAGTTTGTGTTTAAATTCGTTTCGGGCATAATAAAAGACATCTTACTGATGTCACAACATATTTGAAGCATATTAACTTAGGAAACCTGTATATGGCTCTAATAATTACCCGTTACGCTTATTATGGGTTCGGTTCGGTTTATGTAACAAGTTTATATAAATTAGCCGAAACGGGTCAAACCTTATCGGTTTTATCTCAAAATCCAGAGTGTGTTTGAAATACCCATATTAAGCAAGTCTCCGAACTTGTCGGGTATAAATCACATTCTATCCGGTCTTCGCTTAATCGTGCGTACGAACCGTATCTTTGAAACTAACCGGTCTAAGCTTAAGCTTAACTAAAGACCCGTTAGGAATCTAATAGGTTATTAAAAACCTTCGTTCCAGATTAGGAGCCCAGTAAAAGCTATCTGTACTTGCTGATTTGATATACGGCTGGGATTGAATTTATATTTAGCTCAGGTAAATACTTTTAATTTATTTTCCTTATACGGGCTTGGGTTACGGTATATAGAATACCTCTTGATCGGGCATCAAATCTTCCATCGTTGGGTGGTTAATTGAATAATTTGATCGGCTCGTTTAAACAGTCTTGTTTACTTAAAGCCTTTGAGGGGTTAATGACAATGTCCCGGATATCCTTGGCATCATTTTACGAAATGGCCACGACTTAAGCGCGGGGTGTAGGCGTACACCCGTCAGTGCACAAAAGAATAATGAGGTGTGTCTATTGATCTTTAACCCGGACATGATCCGGGCTACTGAACGCATAAGGAACATGTAATTCGTTCACAAGATTATATATTTAAATAATTCTCTCAAGTTATAAAAGGTTAATTTTGCCTCTGTGCATTTTAATCAAATTATAAAACATATTTTGTGCCACGTGCATCCAAATCAATTTTCTTAAACCATTTTCAAAATGAGTCAGTTAATTGTATTTACAAGTGTAAACTGACGTATTTTCCAAAAAAGCTAAATGCAGGTACTATACGTAATAGGCTGGCTACTCCAGGCATCAATAATCAAGTCTCGCAAGCTTTAGATGTTAAAGTCTGTTGAACAATATTTCCTATTTATTTTGATCCGCATGTGGATCTTTTATTTTCATCTGTAATACTGGATATTACTGTATAGTCGGATTGTAATATATTTACCTTTTGCTTCCGCTGTGCATGCATATATTGTGTTGTTTGACTATTATGTTGCCAACCACGTCACGATACTCCCCACCGGGCCCACCGGTGACACGTAGAAAGTCGGGGTGTGACAGAAAATCAACTAGTTTCCATAAAAAAATAATCATATAACCTTTTTTTTTTACAAAACAATAAAACAAGTTTTGTGCTTTTTTTGGTCATACCCCAAGCCTAGAAACGATCCGAACTTTCAGTGAATGTTCGACGAGACCTTCATTTATGTTCATAAGTTGTTATTTTAGAATGTTAAGGGATCCAAGAACACATACAATAAAAAAACACGATAACTAATGGTTTTTATTTTATATATATAACCAATCTTGAAGGGTTTTATGAATAATGTTTTTTTTTTTATTTATGGTTTTGTCTTGTAGCGTTTTTTTTTCTTTCATTCCTTTTGTTTTGTAATGAATTTGTTTGCGTTTTACGTGTTTTTTTTTGTCTTTCATTCTTTTTGTTTTGTAATGAATTTGTTTGCGTTTTATGTCACTATGCGGTATAAGTTTGTGTTTGCTTTTGCCTACGTTTTACACCGCGTGACAGTATAAATTTACGTTTATGTATTAGGGTTATTCCTGGTTTTTGTCATTGTTTGCTTACTGCATAGCATGGTTTTATGAACCTCGCGTCCGTAGCGGGGAGTCAACATGGGTACCCGTACCCGGTATATATTTTGTTGAACTCAGAGTTGTATTCGTATTAAAACATTTTTTTTGGTATCTTAAGCTATATTGAGTGAAAATACTATACAGGTACAGTAACGAATCAAATCGATACAAACCGAACAACAATGGTACCGGTATAAATATTCGATTTTATGACTTTCAATCGATTTAAAACACGTGTCGTTTGCTATACTAAGTATCAATATCATGTTGATACTTTAATGAACCAAAGTGATACTGACCGAAAGTTTGCCACAAAAGAGGAGAAACCCCACTAGTTTATCAACAAACGATACAAATAACGTTTTAAACAATGCTACAAACTTTCTCTAAATATTATAAAAAAATAACACTTTTTAAAAATTACAACATACTTTCGAAAAAATTATATTTTTAAATAGAGTAAAATGCCAAAATCGTCAATGAGGTTTGGGCAATTTTACCTATTATATCCAAAATAAGAATTTTTTGTAAGTAGACCTCTAACGTTTCATTTTTGTTGTCATTTCTATCCAAATCACAAGCCCGATTAAAATGTATAGTTAACTCAGGGACGATTTTGGCAATTTATCCATTTTTTTTTCTGTTTTTTAATTTCTTTAATTTTCTATTATAACCTTATTAAAAAGCAACTAACTTATGCATATGATACTTGTACAATTGGCTTTGGGAGTTTTTCAAAAAAAAATTGGAATTTTCCTTTTTAACCTTAAAGTTTTAATCTTTGACAATTTAAGTTTAAAGTTTTAATCTTTGTTTCATTTTTAACCTTAAGGTTTTAATCTTTGACAATTTAAGTTTATAGTTTTAATCTTTGTTAATTTAACCCCTTTGATTAATTTGATTTTTCACTTCTAATTCAAAAGTTTTCATCTTATACAATTTAACCCCTTTGATTAATTTGATTTTTCACTTCTAATTCAAAAGTTTCCATCTTTGCGATTTAACCACTTTGATTTTTTTACTTATGTGTTGTAATCTTAGCTTTGAGATTTTTTCAAAGAAAAAATGGTTATGCATATGGTTGTTGTAACCTTGGCTTTGAGGGTTTTTAAAAAAAAAAAAATGATTTTTTTACTTTTCACTCAAATGTATTTCATAAATTACCTTTAACGCAAAACTATTTGTTTTTTACTTTTAACATAAAACTTTTTATCTTTTGCAATCTATCTTCATAACTTTTTTTACTTTCAACTTTGGTCCTTTATAATTTTCAGTTTCCGCAAATTTTTCGCTTTATGCTTCGTTTTAAATTTTGTGACTAAACACATCGAAATGTGCGTCTTTGGTTTAACGTTTTTACGTTTCGTTCTAAATTTTGCGAGTTAACACGACGCAACGTACGTGTGTGGGTGAATGTTTTTACATCGTCTATTTTTTCCCGTTTGAAAGGTTCAACATAACGTGCGCGTCCTAAATCGACTTAGTTATAACTAAAGAATCCCCGCCGCATTGCGGCGGGTCGTAATTTTAGTTTATACTTAATAATACGATAAATTTGAGAAAATCTGAAAACCAATAAAATAATAATGCACCACTCAAATAGTTCAAAAGTTCAAAAAAGTTTCAAATGGCTTATTTCTTTCTGCCCATACTTGATGTCCTATAAATTAAAGTTTGTACTCATCCGCTTTCGAGCTGTCGAGTGACGATTACTCCATCTATTAAGAAAGGACGCGGGGGGTCTGTCTTATAATAAAGGGGGTACTCTCTTCTCTGATGTGCGCTATATTATTGTGTCCTATTCCTGAAGGAGTGATCCGGGATTAAGCCACGTGGTGATACCCGCCAAAAGAAAGGGGGCCTTTCGTACGGATTGGAGTACGAAGAGAATTCTTCAGCACACTAAAATCTAGTTTTACTTTAAATAAAAACAATAAAAATAAATATAACACACACACACACACACACACACATATATATATATATATATAGGGTAAGGTTCATGCGAGAACCACCCTTATTGCGAGAACCGCGAGAACCAATGTGAACACAAAATAAAATCTAAAAAAAATCAAAAAAACACTCAAATTTTTTTTTATTTTTTTAATATTTAAAAAAATCGCTATATTTCGTTACCATAAAAAAAATTCGAGTAACAGTTATCCATGCACATGTGCATATGTATCGTTACTTCAACAAATTCGGTAATACGTTATCAGGAATAGACAATTGCACTTTAATTTACAATACCATTAGTAATACACTACTTTTTATATTACCAATATTCAAAATGCACATGTGCATAATTAGGTATAACCATGATATAACGTGTTTTGGTACAAAAAGTTTGTGATTTTGAATGGAGAAGTAGGCCTATATACATGTTTTTTGGTTAGTTATATCTAGTGGTTGATGGTTTGGTTATAGTTGCCAATTTTTGATGCAATATGTTGATTGGATGGTATAAATGGTGTTTACATACATGTAATAAAGTGAAAATATTGTTAATGGTATTGTATTATGGATGGTAGGAGGTAATGATATTGTATTATGGATAGTAGGAGGTAATAGTAGTTTATTATGGATGGTATGATAGATGAAAGGGAAAGTGTATTCAAAGTAGTGTACCAAAACACTTTATTTCATGTTGATACATATAAATGCACATGTGCATTTATAATATTGGTAATGTAAAAAGTAGTGTATTACATATGGTAGTTTAAATAAAAGTGCAATTGTCTAATATGTGTAATGAATTACAGAATTTGTCAAAGAAATGACAAAAATGCACATGTGCATGCTTGTGTATTATGGATGGAATGATAGATAAAAGAGAAAATAGTGTACCAAAACACCTTATTTCATGTTGATACATATAGATACACATGTGCATTTCTAACATTGTTAACGTAAAAAGTAGTGTATTACACGTGGTAGTGTAAATCAAAGTGCAATTGACTATTATTTGTAATGAATTACGGAATTTGACAAAGAAATGATACATATGCACATGTGCATGGATAACTGTTACCCGAATTTTTTTTTAAAGTTTTTTTTTTATAAACAAAATATAGCGATTTTTTCAAAAAAAAATAGTAAAAAAATAAAAAAAAAATTGGGTGTTTTTTAGATTTTTTTAGGAATTACTGTTTGTGTTCACACTGGTTCTCGCGGTTCTCACAATAAAGGGTGGTTCCTAACGGATCTTTGTCCTATATATATATATATATATATATGGGTGTTTTTTAGATTTTTTTAGGAATTACTGTTTGTGTTCACACTGGTTCTCGCGGTTCTCGCAATAAAGGGTGGTTCCTAACGGATCTTTGTCCTATATATATATATATATATATATATAGGTCTTAACATTAGAAGTGAATGATGGATTCTTTTTTCATCATGTTAAGCACGTATTTTAGTCCAGAATCTAAAAGAAATTTAAAAATCGTGTATTTACACTAGCAGAGTAATTATAATCACTCTAAAGTAATTATGTAGTGATAAAACAAATGTTATATGTTATCGTTGCCAAATAACAGGGCGTAGAAGTCAATATCGAAGCTTGGAGAGCATTCATGACCGGTGCACCCAAGATAACTTAAACACTAAACCTCGACAACATGATGGGTACCAACAATAAAGCCTTGAAGTTTCTTAAAATCGAAGATTTTCCGAGGTGGAAAGATAGATTCATGGGTTACATTCAGGGTTTAGACATTGATATGTGGATTGCTATTCAAGAAGAATTTATTTTTCCTAAGTCAAGAAACAACCCAGGTAGCAATGAATATCTCAACGTTAAATGGTGAAGATAAAAAGAGTTTACATCGGTTAAGCATGGGAGAGAACACACAGTTTGATCTACTCTCAATTCCAAACTTATGAGCTATAGCGTATGGCTCGCTGAAGGGGTATGGTCCCAAAAACCCTGCGCAAGCACATAAGACCATACCATAACTACTTTCCATATCCATCTTAAACAAACCTTGCGCAGCCGTGCAACGTGTCTTGAGAGGATCTGGAAAGATTAGTCTTTAATAACCATGCACCGGAGAAGAGAGAGACAAATATTCAGATAAATCCCTTGCGCGGGCACGCGCAAGGGTATAGTTGAGCTTGAAGTTTTGATAACAAAAGACAAGTCTTGGATTCATCCGCGCACATAAAAACGACGACTTGAGCAAAGGAATCTTTTCTGTTATAACTGAATGGACACGTGGCAAAGGATCAATGGTGTGCAGCTGTAAATCTTCTAAAAGGCATTAAATGCCTATCGTGCATAACATCATTCGGTTATAACCGAGTGTGACGTGGCACAATCCAGAGCCTTCATCTCAGTCATGATGATGGCAGCAATTTGCATAAAAATCTAGATCAATCAACTTTCCACGTGGCATCTCCCCAGCCGTTGATCAAATCCATGATCTGTGTGCATAGATGTGGAGATAACTGATTAACGGAAAAAGAGATAACTGTAACGGAAAAGGAGATTCTGTTACTTCCTCCGTGATAGTTTTTGGCGCCAAAATTCGGTTATAAATATGAGAATTCAGGTTTAAACTCTCCATTCACTTTCACTTACTTTCACCAATACTACTTCATCTTCTCAAGGTCACGGTACTTATTCTCACGCCGGAGGGTGGTCACGGAGAGAACTCCCATTCTCCCCGTGGCGAGTCTAACGGCTTTCTGTTTTGCAGTGTTCTCTGGTGAAGTAGCTCCCATCAACGATCGGCGAGAGGATTAACCATTTTATGCAGAACCCCTACCCCCAGATCTGATTGATTCCGGTCAAAAAGATCTGGTGTTTCTTCAGTGGCGCCCACCAATTTTTTTCTTTCATTTTTCATCTTCTCGTTCGATTTCTCTTTTTTCTTCTGTCTCTATGGCAGAAGGTCTATCTAATCAACCACCAGGTCCTTGATCCGAGAACAGAGGCAATTTTGCCAATGCTTCTCGTGTTGACGGAATCGTGGAAGAAGCATCCGATGATAATGATGTTCAGCATGACACAAACCAGGGGAACGATCCTGTTACTCCAGGCGTTCAGCCTGAAATTCCGATCAGTTCAATTTTACCTCCTGGTGAGACTCCGATCTCTTGGTATATAAAATCTCAGGGTGCTATAAATGCCGTTTATGCTCAGCTTTGTGCACAAACAGCAACAGGAGCACCGCAGGCTCGTAGATCTGCAACTCTGGTGCGGACTCCGACCGCACCTCGAGTGTTGCATTATGATTCACCATCACACATGTCGGCAGATGATACGGAAGTGTATTCTTAGCCAAAACCTAAGTATGAGCCCATTCATTCTGGTACTAGGCGTCAGGATAGTTGGGAAGAACAACACTCTCAAAGACATGCATCGGTACATTCACGACTGGGCCCGCGTACGTCATAGAGGCGGGACACCCAGTATGATGAGTACGATAAGACGTATGACGAAGGTGATAGCACGAGTGTTTTCAACTGGCTGTAGAAGGATCATGCTAGTTATAAACCGAAGATTCATGCGGAATACAACCCTGAGTCTGAACATAATTACAACCTGATTTACCGACCAGCAGAAGCAGCGGAGAACTCCAAGTTTGTTAGGGAAATTGCATTAGCTCCCCTCGAGCGTGCAAAATTACCATCCAATGTTGGGAAATTTAATGGTTTGTCAGATCCTGATGACTATTTGCGCTTGTTCACCAGTGCGGGGTTCATCGGAGGATGGACATTACCGATGTGGTGTCACTTGTTCGTTCAAACTCTCAAAGGAGCAGCACACCTTTGGTTTGATAATCTACCAACAGGTAAACTGACTTCCTGGATTGATCTTAAAGAGAAATTCTTAGTTCATTTCAGTCAGCAACGACGTTCCGTCCGAGATTTCGCAGATGTCATGAACATCTGGAGGAGGGATAATGAAAGTCTGGAGGATTTCATTGCGCGGTATAACAAGGAAGTACTTGAGATTGGTGACGTGCATGAGCACATGATCCGTGCACAGTTCAAATATGCGGTACGATGTGATGACATGATCAAGGTTTTGTCAGGAACAGAGGGGTTACGCAAAAGTTGCGAGAAGCTCATAGCAGCAGCTAAAGTGTACGCTCAAACTGAGCGCAATCTGAGTTCTAACCGACCTCCATTACCTCAGAATCGTCCGCAAGACATGAGTAAAAACAACGGTCGAAAGTTTAAAAAGAATTGGAAGGATTCGAGTTCGAGCGCATACTTGCCAGAAGATGCTCGCTCAACGATCAACCAAATTGCGGCCAAAAAGGCGATCAAACAAGAAAATCGAGACAGGCAGTGAACGCCTTTAACCAAAACCCCTGCGGAAGTTCTCAGTACAGAGAATTATCAGTTTAAACAACCGCAGTAGATGAAAAACAAGAAAGGTCAAGACCCAAATCTGTACTGTGATTATTACAAGGATACAGGTCACACAACTGACAATTGTATTAGCTTGCGCACCGAGATCGAAAAAGCACTCAAAAGAGGGAAACTCACTCATTTGGTACAAAACGTGCGCAAGAGGGACCAAGTAAGAAGAAAGCAAAGCAAAAATGTATGGTTCAAGGTGGTCCAGAGCGCAAGCGCAACCACAAGCGAGGTCATAATCAACGATGGGGCGAGCAGCAAGTGATTTTCCCTATTGTACTAGGGGGTCCACAAGAAGAACGACCGGTCATCATTACTGGTATTTTCGGTCATTATCGAACTGATTATATGTTTATCGACCCGGGTAGTTCTATGGATATTATCTATGAGCTGTGTTTCAAGCAGTTAGACCTAAAGGATAAGGCGCGCTTGAAACCAGTTGATTTCCCACTAACTGGTTTCTGCAACGAGGCCTTCTTTCTGCTGGGTCAGATCTCTTTTCCTGTTACACTTTCTGGTGGCAAACACTCGCGCACTATGTCGGTCTATTTTATGGTTATGCCAGCTATGTCCCGCCATGATGTTTTGTTGGGAAGGCGTTCACAAAGGGAGTTTAGTATGATTACTTCCATACCGCATGCTGCTTGCGGTTTTCCAACAGAAACGGGCGTAGCAATTCTATATTCGAGCAAAGAAGTCATGTTGGTGGATGATGAACCTCCAGTTAAAGTTGCAAAGCCATCCCCTCCCAATGAGCCAGAAAAATAGGTTCTTAACAATGAATACCCGGAGCAAACCGTCCTACTAGGACCGGCAGTGTCTCCAACGATTCGCACAAGATTGAAGCAACTTTTATTTGAGAATATGGATATTTTTGCATGGTCCCCAGCGGACATGACCGGGGTTCCAAGAGAGGTGGTAGAACACTGTTTGAATGTTCGTCCGTCAGTAGAACCCGTTGTACAAGGAAAGCGCAATTTAGGCCCTAGAAGACTCGCGCAATGAACGAACAGGTAGTGGAACTGCTTCACGCGGGAACATTACGAGAGGTTTAGTATCAAACTTGGGTGGCCAAACCAGTGATAGTTCAAAAGCATAACGATGGGTGGCGTATGTGCATTGATTTCAAGGACCTCAACAAAGCTTGTACAAAAGACTGTTATTCTCTCCCAAAGATTGATAAAAAGGTCGATTCGTTAGCCTCGTTTCGCTAGAAATGTTTTCTAGATTGTTATAAAGGTTATCACCAAGTGCAAATGAAAGAGGAGGACGAATACAAGACAACTTTCCGCACAGACAAATGTATTTTTTGTTATACAAATATGCCTTTTGGCCTCCACAATGCGAGAGCTACATATCAGCTTCTGATGGATAAAGTCTTTGGAGAAGATATTGGCGTAACAATTGAAGTTTATATCGTTGATCTTGTCATCATGAGTCCGGATGAAGAACTAATGCTCTCGAATATTCAGCACACCTTTGATTCCTTGCGCAAATTTAATTTGAAGCTGAATCCAGTAAAGTGTTCATTTGGCATGGAAGAGGGCAAATTCTTGGATTCATAGTAACCAAAGGAGGTTTTAAAGTTAATCCAGAAAAGGTAGAAGCCATTCAGCGCATGCTGTCACCAGCATCTATCAAGGAGATGCAACGCTTAGCTGGTTGATTGGCAGCTCTTAACCGATTCTTAGCAAACCATGCGGCTAAGTCTTATCCTTTCATAAGCACCTTGCGCAATTGTGTCAAGAAGAGTCAGTTTCAATGGATTCCAGAGGCCGAGAGAGCTTTTCACGAAATGAAGGAATGCTTAATTCAGTTAGGGGCTGTTTGGCAATATCTGAATGGTTAAGTGCTGAACCAGTAAGTGGTCTGAATCATTAAGTGCTGAACCAGTAAGAGGTATGAACCATTAAGAGCATTTATAATGCTTAACCGTTCAGAGGCAAATGTCTGACCAATTCAGATTAGAGGTCTTAACCATTAAGACTTTGTATAAATCTTAACTATTCAGAGGCAAATGTCTGAACCATTCAGACATCTCTCATGAAACAAACAGTCTGAACCATTAAGTGCTAAACCAGTAAGAGGTCTGAACCATTAAGAGCCTCATTAAGAGGGAAACAAACAGCCCCTTACCCACCTTAATGGCTCCGCGGAAAGAAGAACCATTAGTCTTGTATCTCTCTGCATCTGATATTGCATTGGCGCAGTGTTGCTGGTGGAAAGAGACGGAGTCCAAACTCCAATTTATTATATCAGCAAAATGTTGACTGGTCCAGAAACCCGTTATTCAATCATGGAAAAGCTTGTTCTGGCTTTAGTGCACGCCTCATGCAGATTACGAAGGTATTTTTCAGGCCACGTCATAACCATTCTCACTAATTATCATATGGGTCAAATTTTATCCAAACCGGATGTTGCTGGCCGGTTGGCAAAGTGGGCCATTGAATTGGGGGGACATAATATCTTGTATAAGCTACGCCCAGCTATCAAAGGCCAAGTTCTGGTAGATTTCGTTACTGAAGTTCCGGTTGATAAAATCCAAGAATGCGAAGCCATACAGAATCATGTCTCAGTCTTCGACGATAGTGTCTGGACCTAGCACATAGATGGTGCTTTCAACGATGACGGCGCAGGGGCTAGCCTTCGCCTAGTCAGCCCCGACAATTACGAAATTACTTATGCCATTCGGTTGGATTTTAAAAGCACCAACAATTAAGCAGAATATGAAGCATTTCTGGCAGGTCTTCGCCTTGCAATTAAAATGGGTGCAAAGAATCTAGAAGCACACGTTGATTCTTTGCTAGTTGCTCGATAAATCAACGGTCTTTATGATGCGAAAGATGAAACCGTGGCATTATACCTTCAGCAGGCGAAGTCTTTGATTGAGAAATTTCAGACTTTCAAAGTGAATCATATTAATCGAAGCGAAAACAAGCACGCAGATGCACTTAGCAAGCTGCTACAAGTTTCAAACATCTGGCAAAAAAGTGCGCATCGAAGTTCTCTCAAACCCATCGGTTCCCTTACGACATGTAAACATGGTGGAAATCTAGAATCCATCCTGGATGTCTCCGATTATTATGTTCTTGCAGCATGGAACTCTTTCAGAGGGAAAGGCGAAAGCAAGAAAAATCCAAAACAAAGCGTTGAACTATGAAATGGTTGATGGAATCTTATATCGGAAGTCCTACATGGGTCCTCTTCTTCTATGTGTTGACAAACATCACGCGCAGTACTTAATTCGAGAAACACACGAAGGTTTATGCGGGATCCATGCCGGTCCTCGCATGGTGGTAGCGAAAGTTATGAGCGCAGGATATTACTGGCCTGGCATGCACTTAGATGCCGTCGAGACTTTGCGCAAATGTGCAGCATGCCAAAGCCATGCCCCAAAGACACTCCGCCCAAAAAATCCTTTGGTTCCAGTAACCACAGCATGTCCCTTCCAGCAATTGGAAATCGTTCTGGTTGGTCCTTTTCCTAACACGCCCGGCGCGGTGAAATTTATCATAGTTGCTGTGGATTACTTCACAAAATGGGTGGAGGCAAAAGCCTTGGTGTCAACCACCGCAATGGTTATCAGGAAGTTTATCTGGGAGCATATTATTTGCCGGTTTGGGTTGCCGCTCCGCATCATTACAGATAACAGTACCAATTTTGCTTCAGACGATTTACAAAAATGGATGAAAGAGATGCGCATCAAGCACAGTTTTTCCTCAGTGGCACATCCACACGCAAACGATCAAGTTGAGAGAATCAATAAGGAGATCGTGGACGGTATCAAGGCAAGATTAGGAACCCCAAGAAGGGGCTGGGTCGATGAGTTACCAAGTATTCTTTGGGCTCATCGCACCATGCCAAAGACTAGCACGGGTGAAACACCGTTCAGTCTTGTCTACGGAACGAAGGCCGTGATCCCAGCAGAAATCAGTCTTCCGTCACCCCACATGCTAGCTATAAAGAAACATAACAATGAACAAGAGCGCAGGCTTGACTTGGACCTCCTCGAAGAAAGACGAGAGAATGCAGCCATTAATGAGGCCAAGTATAAGTTAAAACTGGAAAAATACTATAATACTCGGGTTCGTATATGCACCTTCTTACCCGGAGACTTTGTCTTAAGAGACAATGAAGCATCGAACCTTGAGCGCCCGGGGAAACTCGCGCCTAAATGGGAAGGGCCTTTTGTGATAAACGAGGTCTTGGGAAAAGGAGCATACACCTTATGCAGGCTTGATGGAACAGATGTTCCGCGAACATGGAACGCGCAGCAATTGCGTAGATGTTACATGTAATCTTAGCATCCTTCAAGGATTGCTACTTACATACGCATCAACTTTAATTATTTTATTTATCCTAAGATGTAATCTTAGAAACTTTGTAATTAACGGCCTGTGCGCCTTATCAAAATCAATGCAAAGTCTGTTACATACACTATGCCTTTATGTTTTATTACAAATGCATGCAATTTCTTTTGGTAAGCACAAAAACACTATGGTAATCTATCACAAGTCTCATGAACAACCTGCAGTCATATATAACTGCGCAAGGCCAAGTCCTACGTTCACACATGAGCTTTATACCATCTTTATTTGTCTCACCTAAACAAAGTAAGTGTACTCATGCAAGAATTATAACTAAAACATGTCATATATTAACAAAAAGTTACTTGCGCACAAGTGCATTAACAAACATTACAAAAAAGGGATACAACATCCCAAAAATGTTCAAACAACGAAACAACTTCCACCAGTACAACAACCTAATCTAGGTCTTCTTCATCTGAAGCATCCGATCCATCAGGAAATATCTCTTTCAACTCGTCCACATAATATTCAGATTGAAGCGTAGAAGTTACTAAATCCATCACCGGTAGGCGCAGGTTGTTGTATTCTTCTTTAGCGGCAATTTGATCAGCACCAGTATCAACCCCGCGGGTGGTAGACCTGCTAGTGTCCCAGTCAACCTTCAAAGCACTGGTAACATGCTGAGTACACTCCGCATCACCCTGCACATAACCGTTGTTTCGTGCAGTTACCATAAGGTTAGCGACAGTTTGATCCAAATCAATTGAGTTCAGGATGAAGTTTGCAACCTGCACAGACAAAGTCATAAGATGCGTTGTTCAAACTTATTCAAAAAAATGCAAGGGGTTGAGATACTTACATTTATGATCCCATGATGTTGCATCCGTAACAAGTCATTCTTCAAAGGATTAACCAAACTCTCCCCGTCACCCGGGCAGTCTCAGAATTTTCTAGTTTTTCTTCAGTCTCGGTGAGGCGGCGCACAGCTTTAGCTTTTTCAACTCTTTCAAGTTGCAAATCTTTTTTGGCAGACTCAAGTTCTGCTTTGATTTGTTCCTGTTCATTTAATAAAGAGGTAAGTTCTTCAATCTCCTTATTTCTAAGAGCAAGAGTTGCGCAAGTTTTTACCTCTCTCTGCTCACTTCTCTCTCTATGAGACCGGGCCTCATCGTGAGCGGCCTCAGCGTCCGCCTTCTCTTTCTTCAGTTTCTCAATTTCCGCTTTGATATTGTTAATGTTATTTCGAAGAACCATTTTTTCGTTGTTACCTTTCTCACAAATCTCCCTCCATCGTTTGCGTTCTTCTGAAAGGATGGCAGCTTTAGATTCAACCTTCTTTTTCCATTCCATGGCTGACCATTCCTCAGTTTTTTGCACATCCTCAAATTTAGCTTGATTAACTTCAAGTTTTATCCACAAAGCAGCAACCTTTTCCTTCTCTTCAACAATCTCCTTCTTCGAAGCTTCAATGGCGTCCCACTCTTTATGCATGGTGCGCCACTCGCGCACGATTCTATGTGTAGTTAAAGTGGAGCTGGCAATTTCTTGAAGGTAAGAAGGGTAGGTACGCTCATGGTATTGTTCTTCTTGGAATTTGATTTCAGCAGGTGGAAAAGCACCCTGCAGCCAATCACGGCACACTTGCCAATCAGAGAATGTATCGCCTTGTTTCAATTTCCACACAGGTGCATGGATGTCAGAAGCTCTCTTCACCGAATAAGTCATATAGTATTAATCCCCCGGAGTCTCATCCAGGCGGATAAGAGTCTCTTCTTCTGAATCATGCAACACAAAGCCTTGTTCCTCAACATTTACTGGTTTTTCCTGAATATCATCTTAGGGAAGTTCGGAGGCAGGCGCAGAGGAAGAAGGGACAGTTACCACAGGAACCTCTTCTTCAAAAATAGATTTTTCCTTTTCCGGACCCTGCACCACAACCTTAGAAGACTTTGGCTTGGAAACACCAGCATCAACCGTCTCCACCTCCGCAGTTTTTTTCGCGTCCACCTCCACAGTCGTCTCTACCTCCACAGTCATCTTCACCTTCGCTTCCACAGTCTTGGTACCCTCTAATTTTTCTTTGATAGACACACGAAGGGGCGATGACGGAAGGTCAACACCAAATTCAAGAGCTTAACTCTAGTGTTCCTCATCATTCTTAAAAACCCATTAAACACCTAAGTAGTGATTATGAGTTTTATCAACATGAACACCAATTCATTAATTTACTAACTAGGGTTTGTTTCTAATCATGCATTCATCCTATTTTCACCCAAATATCCATCATTCAAGCTTAAATTTCGAATTTCAAGTGTTCATCAAGGATTTGAGATGGAACAAAATAGTGAAATTTGACATACCTTATGATCACTTCATTGAGGTGATCACTAATTCCTGCTTGGATTTCGATTTAGGTGTGATTTTCCCTTCCAATTGCTTGAATTTTATCTTGTTAGGGTTTGAATATGAGAGCTCTCTGGCTCCTCTGGAAATTTTGACCAGAACACACACTCAAGGTGTGTGTTTTGGTGTTTCATGTTTTTTTTATTTAAAACTAGTGTCTAGTTTATCACTTTTGGCCCTTATACTTTACCCAAGTTGCATATAGTGTGTTTTGACCAATTTCCTTATTACTACAACACTTGTGACTAACTAGGTTATTTATTCCTAATTACTTTATCTTATTTATTACTGATATTTAATTTTTAATATAAAAATTTATGTTTTCGGGGTGTTACAAGTCCACCCCCTTTAAAAGGGTTTCGTCCTCAAAACCGGAATACGTACCAAATAATGTAGGGTAGATTCGTGTCATCTCCTCTTCGGATTCCCATGTAGTATCCGAACCCTTTCTATGCTCCCACTTGACCTTAACTTGGTCAATTTCCTTATTTCGTAAGCTCTTTACCTTCTGATCCATAATTTCAATCGGCTTCACCGCATAATTAATACTATTATCCACAGCAATGTCGTCATAGTGAATATAAGTCGTTTCTTCGGCAAAGCACTTTTGGAGATGTGATACGTGGAATGTGCTATGGATTCCGCTCAATTCCTCTGGTAGCTCGAGGAGGTATGCGACCTTACTGACCCGTTTGATGATTTAAAACAGCCCAATAAACCTCAGGCTTAACTTTCCTCTTTTTCTGAACCGGATAATCCCCTTCCACGGGGGTACTTTAAGCATAACCTTGTCACCAACCTAAAATTCGATCGGTCTTCATCTCTTGTTAGCATACAACTTCTGTCTATCTTGGGCCGCTTTCAAATGAGCCCAAACCATATCAATTTTCTCATTAGTGGCTCGAACTATATCTTTATGGGCAACTTCACGTGGTCCCACCTCACCCCAACACACCGTGGTTCGGCACTTTCTTTCGTAGAGCATCTCGTACGGCGCCATACTAATACTAGCGTGGTAACTGTTGTTATACGAGAATTCAACCAACGGTAGATAAATATCCCAACTACCTCCGAAATCGATGATACACGCCTGTAGCATATCTTCCAATGTCTGTATTGTTCTTTCGCTCTGTCCATCCGTTTGAGGATGGTACGTGATGCTAATGAACAATTTCATCCCCATTTGTTCTTGGCAATCACACCAAAAGTTTAAAGTAAACCGGGTATCCCTATCGGACACGATGGATACCGGTACTCCGTGGCGTGCCACTATCTCATTAGTATACACCTACAACATCTTTTCAGACGTATAAGTCTCATGTATCGGTTGAAGTGAGCACTTTTCGTCAGCCTATCTACAACCACCCATATGGCATCGAATCCACAGTTCGTCTTTGGAAGTTTGGTCAATAGGTCCATTGTGATTTGTTCCCATTTCAAACCAGGACATCCAACGGCTGAAGTTTACCGTAGGGCTTTTGTTGCTCCGCTTTGACTTACAAGCACGTCAGGAATTTCTCCATGTATTTCACTACATCTCTCTTCATTCCGGGCCACCAATAGTTTTTTAAGTCGTTATACATCTTAGTTGCTCCCGGATGAATAGAATAACATGATTTATGAGCTTCATCAAGTAAAAGGGTCTTAACCCCACACGAATTTAGAACCCACATCCTTCCGAAACGAGTCTATAACCCGTTGTTTCCATCCACCAAATCTTTCAGTTGGCCAACTATCCTTTCTTTCTTCCAATTCTCTTCTTTCATTGCTTCAATTTGAGCTTCTCGAATTCGTTCAAGTAAACCCGATGTCACTATAATCTGCATCGATCGCACCCGTATAGGAGCATAATCTGCCTTTCGGCTCAACGCATCTGCCACTACATTGGCTTTTCCAGAATGGTAATGTATTTCGCAGTCATAATCCTTTACCGTTTCCAACCACCACCTCTGTCTCATATTTAACTCCTTCTGATCGAAGAAGTATTTTAGACTCTTGTGGTCGGTAAATATAGTGCACTTCACCCCTTATAAATATTGCCTTCATATTTTTAGTGCAAATACCATTGCCGCCAATTCAAGATCGTGCATAGGGTATTTCTTTTCGTGAACCTTCAGTTGCCTTGAAGCATATGCTATAACTTTGCCTCGTTGCATTAAAACGTAACCGAGTCCCGAATGTGACGCATCCGAGTAAACCACCATGTCATCGACTTTGTCCGACAAAGTTAATACCGGAGCATGGGTCAACTTTTCTTTGAGTGTTTGGAACGCTTTTTCTTGATCAACGCCCCGTACAAACTTTTCCTCCTTACGAGTTAACTTGGTTAATGGCGAGGCAAATTTGGAAAAATCTTGTATGAATCTCCTGTAATACCCCACAAGCCCTAAGAAGCTTCTAATTTCCGAAGGATTCTTCGGTGGGTTCCATTTCGACACGGCTTCTATTGTTGACGGATCTACTAACACCCCGTCAACACTAATGATGTGCCCGAGAAAACGCACCTCTCGTAACCAGAAGGCGCCTTTCGAGAACTTTGCATAAAGCTTTTCCTGTCTAAACGTTTCCAATACTTCGCGTAGATGATAGGCGTGATCAACCTCATTTTTCGAATACACCAAAATGTCGTCAATAAACACTATCACCGACTTATCTAGCATAAGTTTGCAAACCAGGTTCATGAGATCCATGAAAGCCGCGGATGCATTTGTCAACCCAAAGGACATTACGAGGAACTCGTAATGTCCATACCGTGTACGAAAAGCCATCTTCGGTACATCATCCTCTTTGACCTTCAACTGATGATACCCCGATCTAAGGTCAATCTTGGAGAACCAACTCGCACCTTGTAGTTGGTCAAATAAATCATCAATTCTTAGGAGCGGGTATCGGTTTTTCACCGTGAGTTTGTTTAACTCTCGGTAGTCGATACACATTCGTATGCTCCTGTCCTTTTTCTTCATGAACAATACCAGTTCGCCCCACGGAGACACACTCGGCCTTATAAACCCCTTGTCGAGCAAGTCTTGAATCTGAGACATCAACTCTTGTAATTCCAACGACACGAGCCGGTACGGAACCTTAGCCACTGGTTTTGCTCCTGGAATCAATTCGATTCTAAATTCAACTTCTCGTTCTGGCGGTATTCTCGGTAAGTCTTCCGGAAACACATCTTCATAATTGCATACCACCGGTACATCTCCGACCTTTGGCAACTCTTTCTCTGGTCCGCTTGCGTATATCATAAACGCTCTACATCCGCGCTTCATAAGCTTGTGAGCTTCCAACATTATACACACAACAGGATTACCCCCTTTTTCGCCATAAATAGTAACGTGTTTTTTCGCTCGGAGACATTAGTTTTATCTCCTTACGGAAACACACGACCTTCACGTGATATCGAGATAACCAATCCATCCCGACCACTACTTGAAACTCTCCCATCGACATTGGGATCAAATCTATTGAGTATTCTTCATTATCGATACTCAACTTACAGTTTTGGCATACGTCACACACTATAAAACTTTTGTTATCACCTATCTCGACTTCTAAGGGTATAGATAATTTCGTTAATAAGAATGAAGGATGTCGAATAAATCCATGTGAAATAAAGGATTTATTCGCACCCGTATCAAATAGTACACGCGCGGGAATTGAGTTTACAACAAATATACCTGAGACCACATCGGGCTCCGTCTTTGCTTCAGCTGCAGTTAAGTGGAAAGATCTGGCCCTCGCCTTTTGCGCCTCTTTATGTGTATCCTTCACGTCTTTCTTCCCGACCAACTTCGGGCACTCAGATTTCTTGTGCCCCGGTTGGTAACATTTATAACAGATCGAGACTTTCCCTAGGCATAATGAAGCCGTATGCCCAGTCTTCCCACATATAGGACATGGTTTATCCTTGAAGCGACATTCGCCCTTATTTCTTTTCTCGCATACTTTACAACTCAGTGACTCACCTTTCACAGCCGTCTTCTTTGCCGATTCGGTCGTTCGTGCCTTCTTTGTAGGGTTTGGGTTAACATCTTGCGCCCTCCTTTCACCCCGCTCTATCTGCTTTTTCAGCTCAATCTCTTGTTCCTGAGTAGTGTTTATGATCTCGGTGAGAGTCTCGTACTTTGAGGGAGTTATGAACTCCCGATACTCGACACTCAACATGTTGTAGTAGTAATATATTTTCTACTCTTCATTTGTCACCAATTCGTCATAGAACCTTAACTTATCAAGGAAAATACCTGTAATTTTGTTTATGGATTCACCCCTTTGCCTCATCTGGATGAACTCTTCCTTGATCTTGTTGATAACCGCCTTGGGACTGTGATGTTTAACGAACGGTGCCTTAAACTCGTCCCATGTCAAAGCCTTAGCCGCTTCACTCCCAATTTCCTTTTTCTTGTTATCCCACTAGTCTTTCTCCTGACCTCTTAATTGACCCGTACCGTATGCTACGAAGTCATTTGTATCGCAGTGAGTCCTTTCAAACACCCCTTCCATGTCACTCAGCCACCATTGACATATTATCGGATCGACCTCTCCGTTATAGATTGGAGGTTTGCAAGCCATGAACTTGTTATACGAGCAGGCCTTCCGCTCTCCCGACTTTTCTTTTGCTTGGTTGGCATTATCATCCAACCTTTTGATCCGTTCTTCTACTACCGTAAGCACGTGCTTTGAATCTTATCTATAAAACCGGATAAACTATTCTCGATTGCCTTTCCAACCTCTTCGGCAATAACTTCTCTCATTTGTTCGGTGACTATCGGCACCGCATCATCATTACCTCCACCGGCCATCTTGAAACTGAAATGTTTATATTAATTATTAAACATTTCATCCTATAACATATGCTTCATTCACTTTGGGTTAGCCAAGTTCACAACTTGCTTAAACCGTTCTCATTTAGTGCATTTTCCGGGTTTGAGTGTATTACACACCCTTCCCATGCTCATCAAATTAAACTCTCTTCTAATGTTTAAATAAAATCTACTAAAATTACTAATTCTTACCGGATGTTTGATCAAGCTTCGAACCGAACACATTTCTCAACAACCTTGAGCTCTGATTACCAACTTGTAAGACCCGTCTCACATTAAACGATTTTATGCAAAATACATATTTTATATATATAAGTTAACGTTCATAGATAATTAAGTTGTTCAAGCTACATCACCCACATTAGTTTAAAACGTTAAAGTGATTACAAGTTTTAAATTAAAACTAAATAAAAGATATCGTTGCGGAAGCTTCAAAAGTCTTGTGTTCGATTCTTGATATTTGCTTGATCGCCATCCGGAATATCACTAACATCACCTAAGATCAAATACCAACTTAAAAGTTAGTTTTTATAGCATAGAAACGAGTATAAACAAGTTCCAACATCAAACAAATAAAATAATTTTTTTTGCCAATAACAGGGTCTCTCGCGGGCCGCGAGAGACTAAGCCTTAAGTCTACGCGGGCCACGAGGACGTTAATTTCGCCTGGCAGTTTGTTAATTCAGCTGCATTTGCCTAGCTTTGATTTTAATCAAATATCCAACTTTAAACAGCCGTAACTTTCGTTCTACAAGTCCGTTTTACAAAATTCTTTTTCCTACATGTCCATAATTTAAATACGAACCCGTTTAGCAACATTATTGCATAAAAATCTAGTTTATATGTTGATCGCCTATAAATCCCCTTTTTGTTTATTCGACCCGTTTGGGTATATGTCAATCTTTACAAAGCTCATTCTTATGGGTTTCTAAACTAAGTTACCCATTTCCCCGGGCTTATCAACATTGGCGTTTCACTACCATTCAAAAGATTTACACACGCAATACGCCGTGCTTGTTAATAACGATTTCAATCATGGACATTATTACTATATCAACAATTTATAATCCAAAAGCCTTTGACCCAATATCATGGGTTCTTTTAAGAAAAGCTAAGCTTTTGGCGTGTCCGTTCAACGGCCTACGCTCTCATGATTCACATTCAACGAGTGACTATCAAATCACTACAAACATTACCAATTTATCCATTATTTGACCCGTTTGGTTGCCTAATAGAAACCACCATTTTACGACACACCAAACTTATTCTAACCATTATTTGACCCGTTTGTTTATCTAGTGAACTTCGTCACTTGAACTATATACCAAGTTCACATAATATGCTAGTTCAAGGTCAACTAACAAAATATATAATTAAACATAATGTAACGAAACCGTAGTCACGTACCTTTAGAGCTTCCCTTCAAGCGCATATCCGTTCTGGCTTGTCCGCTCGAAGATTCGATCTTTTTGCCTATAGAGTTCAACCAATAATCCGTTTAGAACTCTAATTATGTCATTTAATGCATTACTCGCCCTAGCATTCAAATTTGCGTTTTTGTCCCGATTTTTTAACATTTTGTGTTTCTTTTAGGCATTATATCAAACACCTAATGAGCATAATTTTATAAAATTAACCATCAAGTACCACGACTAGTTATCTTGCCAATTTCAACTTCTTTTACTAATTCAATGTATAAGTTATACTTCAGTATCATGATTAACTTCATAAAGCCTTATTAACACCAAATTCAAGAGCATAACTCTAGTGTTCCTCATCATTCTTAAAAACCCATTAAACACCTAAGTAGTGATTATGAGTTTTATCAACATGAACACCAATTCATTAATTTACTAACTAGGGTTTGTTTCTAATCATGCATTCATCCTATTTTCACCCAAATATCCATCATTCAAGCTCAAATTTTGAATTTCGAGTGTTCATCAAGAATTTGAGATGGAACAAAATAGTGAAATTTGACATACCTTATGATCACTTCACTGAGGTGATCAGTAATTCGTGTTTGGCTTTCGATTTGGGTGTGATTTGCCCTTCCAATTGCTTGAATTTTATCTTGTTAGGGTTTGAATATGAGAGCTCTCTGGCTCCTCTGGAAATTTCGACCAGAACACACACTCAAGGTGTGTGTTTTGGTGTTTCATGTTTTATTTATTTAAAACTAGTTTCTAGTTTATCACTTTTGGCCCCTATACTTTACCCAAGTTGCATATAGTGTGTTTTGACCAATTTCCTTATTACTACAAGACTTGTGACTAAATAGGTTATTTATTCCTAGTTACTTTATCTTTTTTATTACCGATATTTAATTTTTAATATAAAAATTATATTTTCGAGGTGTTACATGACACAGATTCTATTAATATCAATAAACTCATACAAGAACACACGCCTCCTCAATTGATACAATCTCTCTCTCTCTCTCTCGCACAAAGCAATATGATAATCAACTCAAAAATTTTTAAATAACTACAATACACTAATAAACAAAGTACACATAGAATGTGTTGTCGCTAAACATTACTTTGATGTTGACATCGAACATTCTAACTAATATGACGGTATTTGGCTTGGTTTTAACGTATATAATTCTATGGTTTTAGGTGTTTACTTTGAGTATTGTTTAATTTTCAAGTATCTAGAGTTTAAAGGAGGCTTTTTGGGAGCTAAACGAGATATCGAAAGCACGTGGAAGAAAAATGAGCAACGATACAGAGAAACTGATGAAAAACAATGGGGACGTAAATTATGCCCTCATGGACATAAGTTATGTCCTGGTTTGGATAGGGGAGCACAAGATAGGACATATATCAAGAAGAAAAAAAGGGAATTGCCAATGGGACGTAAATTATGTCCCGAGTTGATTAAGCAATGCGAATTCATGGCTTGACCCACCTATCTAAACCTAAACTCTTAGTTTATGAATCCAATAAGTCCCATTAGTTTTTAGGCATCCTAAAGGAAATTTTGCTGCGTTATGAAATTTTGAATCATACCAGTCAATGAAATCAAGATTCCATCCGATTATTAAAAATTCAGGCACGCCGATGAGCAGCTAAACCACTCATGATCTCCTCCATGTGTAGGGTTTGTGCTATATACTTTTGATTCTTGTTTAACCTAAGTTTTTGGGATTACATTTCATTAACACCTACGTTTTTTCTCGAATTTAGTTGTAGTTTTTACTTTTAAACTATTTGGTATTGTTTAAACATTAATTTGATAAGCATTTGATTCTGGTTTATGTTTGCACATAATTGAATTGGTGGTTGTGTGAATAGAACCTGTTTGGTTCGGTTCCATATCCATCACTTTATTAAGCATATACATGGTCACTCTTAATGACTTCCGAATATGTTAACTAGATTAATAATGTTTTAGCAAATCTAAATGCCAGATTGAATTACCTTTCTCGTTATTGTTTACAAGAAATTAATCATAATCACTTTCACACTTATTCTTGCAATCAAAACAAACATAGAAGTCATAAGTTACTTAATTAGCAAGGCATTTGAACTTTGACACTTTCCACTGATTCCTCATGGTTCGACACCCTACTTACCCTTGCTAGTAAAGATATTTAGAAATTGATTTTATATTTGTGTTTTACCGACTTTCGACATCGATCACTAACCATCACTGAAAGTGACATCTTAAGTTGTAAATGAAACAACTGAAAGAGTGCACAAAACCACTAATGATTGTAATGCTTGAAAAAACTGAGGTAATCAGATCTAAATGCTACTCTTTTTCATTCTCCAATCAAGCATCTTATTAGTTGAATTAAGGTGCCAATTTTAATGTAAACTAAACATAAAAGGGTTAATGGATTTAAACACCCCCAACTATGCCCATTTGGCCGATGGCACTCTCAACTTTCACTTTGGCTCAGAACACTCCCAACTTAACACATCGATTGTCATGGCACCCCTTCGTTAAATATTCACTAACCAGGTTACTAAAATTGGCCTATGTGGCAATTTAATCTGATGTGGCATTCCTACGTGTCAAGTATACTCATTCACCCTCTTTAAAACCCCCAGTCACTAACAAACTCATTCTGTAAACCCTAATCCTAGTTGATAGAGAAATCAGACGCACCTTGGAGCAAATCCATCATCAACATACGATCCGGTCGATTTTCGTGAAGAACAAGCCCTAATCTTGAATAAAAATGAGCTCCTCTTCTACGTCTTCATCCACAGTATCCAGAAACCCTAAATTGTTTAAGGTTGATTTGGAGGGTAATGTGTACTGCCATCATGATGTTGTAGCAGTTGTTCGAGTTGTTGGACGGAAAAGTGTGCGGCAAGGTCAACAATTCTATGGATGCTCTCATTGGCCGGTATGTTCCACCTTAACTCCAAGTATTTTTCTTGAATTGAATTGATTGATTAACAGAGGTGTTGTTGGCTTTTGCAGAGATCAGACTGCAAGTTCTTATTATGGAAAGAAAATGTCGATAAAATGTTCAACCAACATGCATCCCAGTGCAGGTTCAGTTCAGAAGACCTGAAATATGAAAACATGGTCTTAGTAGAAGAGAATAGGTGGTTGAAAGCAAAGATATCTGGAACAGAGTCGAAATGGAACAAGCAATATGTGTTAACCTTGTTTATTGGCATTAGCATAGTGTTGTATATGTTTAGGTAGTATGAACTGTGTTCTTGTTGTAATTGTACACTTTTGACTTTTGATGGAATTTAACGCAAAATCCTACTCCTTGATTGTATATATCTGCACATGTATTGATATTACCAGATTAGTCAACATATCCAAACTTTAATTTGACCAACAAATGTCAAAGGTCATGATATAATAAGAAACATACCTCTAATGGGTCTGCACATATAGCTGCACATCTGCATATGGGTCAAAACTGCAAGTGTCCAAAACTGCACAATGCATATGGGTCAAAACTGCAAGTGTCCAAACTGCACAATGCATATGGGTCAAACTGCAAGTGTCCAAACTGCAAGTGTCCAAATCTGTGTATGTTGTCCAAGCCGTAATGACCAAAACTGCATAGTATAATGACCAATCAACCAAAATGCATAAAGACCATAAACAAGACTTATACCATTACATTACCAACAGTTATAACATCACCAAAAGTTACCCTAAAGAGTTATAACATCACCACAAGTTATCCTAGAGAGTTATTACATAACTTAAAGTTGTCCAAACAGCCAACAACACAAAAAGGTCATAAAGACCACAAAAAAGTCAAACATGTCCATTTATCACAAAAAAAGTCAAACTATGACTTTTTAACTGCTGCCTTGTATGTTCCCTTTCCATTTGACATTTGACTTGACAGTTGACTTGACAGTTGACTTGACAGTTGACTTTTTAGCTGACTTCTGGCTGGAAATTTTGCTTCTCTCCTGGGTAGATTGCTGAGTTGTTCCTTGTGAAGGTACTGGAGTAGATTGCTCAGTTGTTCCTTGTGAAGGTAGTAGAGCAGATTGCTGAGTTGACTTCTGGCTTGACTTTTTTGTTCCCTTCTGTCTCTTTTTAGCAGACCCTACAACATACAAAACAAAAGTAGTTAAAGCCTACAATATACACAAACAACTGTCACTAAAACAAGTAATTCACCTGCAATAGATTGCTGATTTCTCTGTTCAGTACATTTTCTCTTGTTGTGACCTCTACCTCCACAATTACCACAAGTCATTATCACCCCATGCTTGGTAAGTTTCCCTGGTCTCTTTGGATCCTCATGAGGATCCCTCTTTCTATTCTTCTTAAGCCTCCCAGGTTGAGATCTTATTGGTGGTGGATCCATAGGGTGGTGAATCTTGGGCCAATACCTTTCACTAGGTATTGGAGGGATTGAGAATTCATAAGCCTTCATGTATGTGTCTTTGTGGTAACACACATCAACATACTCTTCTGCATTTTTATGCAAAAACCCAGCTACTGCACAAACATGTTTACATGGATACCCCCTCAAATCCCATTTCCTACATGTGCATGTTCTTTTATCTAGATCAACTGAAACATCATCAAAATCCCTGACTTGAAACACATGGTATGATGAGGGATACACCTCACATCTATATGCAGCCTGTTTTGAAAAATCAAGCTTTTCTTGGATTTTAGGGCATATAACAACATCCCTGGCACTCATTTCTTTTCTTTTAGTAACCAGCCTACTCATGACCAGAATCCTTATGTCCTCTAACATGTGTATAATGTGTTTTGACCTTGCATTGATGATAAAGCCATTAAAAGTTTAAGCCATGTTGTTTACTATAACATCACATTTTGTGTGAGTGTTCAAATAGCACCTGTTGAACCAATTGGGATTTTGCTTGAGTAAGGCCTCTACTGCATCAGGGTTTATGCTCCTCATCTCTTCAATGGCTTGCAAGTAATCAGCTTCACAATAGGCCCTAGTTGATTTCCAAGATAGCTCCTTTAACTCTTCATCTTTGTATGTCTTGTGTCAGTTAGCATAGATGTGTCTTGCACAGTTTCTATGCTCTGCCTTTGGCCATACCATTGCAACAACATTCAACAGACCCTGCAAAACCAATACAACAGTGTCACAGATAAGTGATGAATAAGCTAATTATTGGTTAGGGAGTTTTACCTTTTGCTGGTCAGATATAAAAGTCCATGATTCACCATCATCAGTTACTCCCAAACACTGCCTAAGCTCATCCATAAACCATTCCCAACTCTCATTATTTTCCCCTTCAACTACTGCCCATGCCAAAGGAAACATTTGGTCATTACCATCCCTTCCCACAGCTGTTAACAACATCCCTCCAAGGAATGTTTTAAGAAAACACCCATCTAAGCACAATACCTTCCTGCATCCTGCTAAAAAACCTTTTCTGACTCCATCAAAACAAAAAAACAGTCTAAAGAATGTTTCACATGTGGCCTCTGGATCTAGGTTAATGAAACCTGGTGGAGCAGTTTCTAACCTAAAGGTTGATGATGGATTTGCTTTCTTTAGAACTTCCAGGTAAGAACCAATTTTACTGTAATGATCTCTCATTGAACCATGAAGCTTCTTGTGTGCACTTGATTTAGCCTTGTAAGCTAACCACTTAGTTATAATTACCTTAAACTTCTGTTTAACTGCTGCTTGAATCTCCTTAGCAGACCAATTTGGCTTGGCCTTAAACAAAGGAAGGAACTCATCCCCTAAGAACTTGGCAGTTAGCTGTCTATTCTTGATCATGTTTCTCTGGCAGTTGTGTTTGTTCTTCACACTTTTAATCATGTAACACTCTTTGGCTTTGTTTAGTGAACAATATAGATAGAAGGGACACCCTGGTACACACTTCACATCTAAACGACCTTCTTCCTTATTATCACTCTTTGCAATGATCAGATTCCTTCCGTTAGTCACAGCATACCTTCTCACTGCCTCCTTAAAACGATCCCTTGATGCAAACCTTATTCCAACTTTCCATGTAAACTTTTTCCAGTTGGTGTGTTCATTTACACTTGGAGCAGTTTCTTTGTACTTCTTACCTCTTATATCATCATCCTCACTCTCACCAGGAGTAGCAACATCACCATCAGATTCCTCGTAACTACTGTAACCCTCTACATGTGCACACCCTGCATCATTAGACTCACTCAACTTACCTTCTTTTTCAGAAGGTTTAGTACACTGTTCAACTAACTTCTTTTTAGCTTCAAGTTCATCCTTATTAACTCGTTTAATGGCATCTTGTGACTGTCTCCATTCAGCATCTTCTCTGTCTGAATCTGAGAAAGCTATTTCATCATGAACCTCATCTTCATTACTATCATCAAGAAAACCTTCATCTTCATCTGAACTTGACTCTTCTGTCCCATTTAATTCAGCTTTATAGTCACTGTCTTCACTGTCATCTGCACTCTGCTTATCAAAACCACTCCTTTCTTCCACTAAAACCTCTTCTCCAATAGGCTTCTTTTGCAAACCATCTGTTTCTTTCGATACACCCTCTTGAACAATAGACTCCTCATCCAAATCAAATGCCCATGTAGCCTCTTGTACACTAGGCTGATTATTCAAACCAACTGGTTTATCAGCAACAGCCTCCTTTCCTGAGGCAGTGGATTCAGATCTAGGGACTTCAAGTACAGGAGGGTTACCACTTTTGTCAGATGCCCTACTCACTCTACTGACATGGACTACTTTCTTTTTTGACTGGGTTACAAGTTTTTTGGGTCGGCCTCTTCGTTTAATGGGTTGGGAACTGGATTGGGCTTGTGGTTTACTGGGTGGTGAATAAGATTGGGCTTTGGGTTTACTAGGCTGGGACATGAATTGGACTTCTTGTTGATGGCTAATTGGAGCGACTTGAATAAAGACCTCCATGAATGGTTCAGACCATGTTAGAGCCTTCAATGCAATCTCCAAAACATCATTATCATCCCCAAACCACTTGAATTCACCAGTATCAGAGTTTAATCCATACATGTAAAAATCCCTACTTTCATAACACCCAGAATCCATTGCATACTCTAACAACTCAAAGTATGCAATGTGATCAACATCCATACGTATCAACTTTGATTCACCTCCAATATATTGAGGTTGATCAAAACTAAAATCCAATGTTCCACCATACCATAGCATCACATCGATAATCTCCATCAGTGCAATCAGTGAACAATACCAATATATTGAGAGAAAACGTACCTCTGATCGATTAGGGTTTGATTGCCATTGATGAACTTGAGAGCTTCTGATATGTTCTTATCTTGGTTTGAGTGAAGTGATGGTGTGTTTTGGGGATTATAAACTTCACGAATGAGGGGTTATCCACATCAGTAAATGTATGACACGTAGGAATGCCACATCAGATTAAATTGCCACATAGGCCAATTTTAGTAACCTGGTTAGTGAATATTTAACGCAGGGGTGCCATGACAATCGATGTGTTAAGTTGGGAGTGTTCTGAGCCAAAGTGAAAGTTGAGAGTGTCATCGGCCAAATGGGCATAGTTGGGGGTGTTTAAATCCATTAACCCAACATAAAAACAATAGTTCAGGTTTAATTCGAATGTATTTTACCGAATTTAAATATAGCAAACCCAATAACATTTGTGTGATTCTAGGTATTAAATGATACAATAATTACATATTTTATCACATTCTAAATTACATTTAAAAGTCCATACAATATTTGAAATTACACTGAAAAATACTAACAAATTAAACAAAATCGCAAAAAGAAAAAGAAAGACAATTTTTAAGGGTCGCCATTGATCAATCACTACCAACTAAAGTGACAAATCATCCAAAAAGGAAAAAAATTAAAAATTTAAATGTCCATTTGTTTGCGCACTCTTGAAATTAATTTTATATTTTCTTTTTCTTTAATGATATAAAACATAAAACAAGAAAACAACAAATAAAATTTTAAAACTTGTCGGTAATCCAAATGAATTGAGATTTTTTGTTATTTTTAATAATTTTCATAGGTCATTTGTAGATAATTTCCAACGAATGACTGATGGGTTTATAAACCTTGGTAATAGAATTAGACTTAGTAAATTACAACTATGCTTACTTCATCTAGGTCAATCACATCTATACATGATCAGTATCCGTTAATATTGGCCAATCTATGTGAATCATGTTGATCATTCACAATTGAACTAGGTGAATCACAACTATATTTTGTCAATATGTTAGTCATAATTACACTTGATAACCCATAATTAAACTTGGTCAACGGTGGTCAACAATCATCATTCACAAACATACTTGACCAATTTAGGTTAATGACAATCATACTTGACCAGTAGAGGTCAATCATAGTATTTAAGGGCAATCATAATCTTAAGTGATTAGTATAAATCAATCATGGTCAACCATGATGAGCCACAACCATGGTGAATTTAGGTTAGTTTTGGTTAACATAAGCCATTCATAACCATACTTGGTTAATCAAGGTAAATTATGGTCATAACTAGTCAATTACAACCATACTTACTCTTTATAGGTGAATCACATATGAATTTGGTGAATCTAGATCAAGAATAATCATTATAGGTTAATTACAATCATACTTGGTCAATCATGACCAAGAGTGGCCATTTACAACCATACTTGATAATCTAGTTCAATCGTGGTTAACACTAGTCAAAAGCATACTTGGTCAAATCATAGTGTATGTATGTATATATACACACACACATATATATATATATATATATATATGATATTACAAGTATATAATGTACAATTGTGTATATAGATATAAATTTACTTAAAACAATAAATGATACAATTGTGTTTACTCGACGCTAATTAGTGAGAAATCCTATACATATATATGAGATAATCTATTTTGTGCCAAGTGATTTGAGTCTTATTAAAGTAAAGACAAGTTCTTTATCGCGCCAATGCATCATCGCATTTTACATTCTCTTAAATGAATGCACGCCAACTTTAAGGAATCTACGACAACCATTAATAATAAAAATACATTTTTTAATTCAACATTCAAAGCTAAGAATAAATATTAGGGGTGTTATGTAAGATGAGTTAAAACATGATATTTTGTTCCTCTACTCATATGCATACAGACATATTAGTTGTTCGCATAATAAACATAATCCTACGATCCTACTAATTATACATAGGTTTGATGTAACATCCTACTGATTATACATGTTTTGATGTAACGTAATGTAAGATCGACATCTAGGTTTTAGTGATTGAATTTGATAACATGAATAGAAGTTTGAGATAGACACTAACGACAATCGGCACATAAATGTTTAGAAAATCATCACATATTCGTTATACTGAAATAGTTTATATCATGAAAGACCTAGGAGATCAAGTGTGATCTCCCTCTCAAACTTATTAATGACACAAAACAAATGAGCATATATTTATAGTCCTCCTCCCATTCTCTAACACCAACATAGGGAATGGGAGTTTATTCGCATCTACGACTCCATTCGGTAGACATATTCTAGCGAATGACAATTTGTTTACTTATTTTGTTCTACCCAAACACCTATTTAACACAAGACTCATCCTAGTGTATTCACATAGTAATAGACACACTAAAATGCACTCATAGATCCCCCCTTGTCTATTGCTGTTTAATGCTGAATAACCTACAATCTTCAGTCACACATTTGTTGATGATAGCACAGCCGCGTCAATAGAGATTCCCTCTTGACTGATAAATTAAAGTGTGCTTCTTTGACTGATAATTCAGGTGATGCTAGACTTTGACATGAAACTTCATGGAGCAAACCATTCATCGTAAAGCTTTTCATATCAGACTTCCCTCCCAAAGTACGCATATCTAGATTAGTTAGAAACTTAAACTCGATCGACTACCATCACCTCCACCTAGGCTAGCTTTATGTCTGATTAATCATTTCTACTATTCGGCATCTGGCAAAGGTTTGGTCTTTCAACTAACAACAATATGTCATCAGGGTTATAAGAAACAAACAAATCAAAGCCGGTAATGACATAATCCACTGATAACGCATTTATATCCCCTGTCACATCATTATTCCTGATGCTTAGTTCATTAGAATGAATCATGTGATGTAGGATCAATTTTGTAGTCCTCTAATGATGAACGATTGGTAATGCACTGTGAACTTCTAACATCATTGTTCCCTGACGGTTAGTTCAAAAAACAAATCATATGCCGAATATACATTTTGTAGTATTTTCCATGAGAGTCGTCATAATCAACCCCTATCACGGTCTTGCCAATGATCGACATTGAAAGCTCCCAATAAAACTAGAACTTCAGTTTGATGAATAACCTGGACCTCTAATATCCTATACAAAACTAGCTTCACAAAGACTAGAACTTTAGTTTTATAAACAAACTTAAACTGTCATATACTGTGCACCACCAAAGGGTTGTTGTAAATACCATCTGAAATTGAAGTATCACACCAAATTTCCATGAATTATACAAATTCTTAAATTTTTAATCCATCTAATTCTTGGTAAATTCAACATCTTCATATACGGAATTTTCACATTTTGGCCCATAATAGTGATATTATCATGCAGGAACTTCAAATCATCGGTCGATAGAATGATCCAAGAATACCATTGTACTCTCCGTTTCTCATGACAACCCCAGAATCTTGACAAACCTATAATTTCAGCATCACAAGTTGATCTAACGCATCCCTGAACACTCAATTCGATGTTGGAAAATAGTTTTATTAAGGATTGGATGATTGTATCTTGATAACATCACATCTCAACACATCGAAACGGATCAACTTGACATCATTAGCCTTCTCATTCGCTAAAACGACATTCAAATTAACATCCCCTAGTGCATGGGAACTCTTAGTGAATGTAGTTCTTGTAGCGAATAACAATCTTTTAGCGAATGAAGACCCTTGTCAACGAATGAATAATCGTTTAGTGAGTGAGCATTCTTTTTAGCGAATGAGATCTAACATTAAAAATGAACATTTCCTTAACGAATGAATTAATTGACGAATGAGAACCAACGGATGAGAACCTATTCGCTAAAACAATCCTAGCGAATGAAGCTTGAATCGCTACAAACGCCTAGCGAATGGACACTGATTCGCTAAGGACTCACACGAATGACACCTAATTCGCTAAAACCAACTTAACGAACCAGCTTATTCGTTAAGGTCTCTTAGCGAATGACTACCAATCTGATTGCAGTGACAGTTATGAATCCGGTGGCCTTTTTCGGTAACAAACTCGCCAGAGAATTGCTAAGTAACTCTGATTCATGAATTAGATCAAATTTTTTGAATGAATCGATTTAGAAACACAAACTAATCAACCCTATCCAATCAATTTTGACATATAAACACATTTTAATCAAACTAAATAAAAATTTTGATCGACATGTTCAAAAACCCACTGTTCATAATTTTGATCAAATTCAACCACCAATCACAAGCTCAATGATCTAATCGAGTGTTAGACTGAGTAGATCAGGTACCATAGCTCTGAAAGCACTTGTAGGGTCGAAATCTGGGTTTAATAATTGAATTTGATAACACGAACAAAAGATTAAAAAAGACACCAACTAAAATCAGTACATAAAAGTTTAGGAAATCATCACAAATTCATTATTACACTGAAAGAGTTTGCATCGTGAAAGACCTGGGAGATCAAATGTGTTAGGCCCTATAGGTTTATGGATTAGTAGATTAATTGCTTAATGGATCAAGTTCTAGAAGTGGGGGTATTAGAGTGGGCTTTGGGGTAATTATGGGCCTATGGTTTAGGGGGAAACCCTCCCTATAAATAGTTAATGGAAATTAGGGGTTAAGGTGGGTTGGTTCAATTATTTTAGAAACTTGTATTAGACATTTCACATGTATGCAAGTTTAAGCATTTGAATACATTCAAATCTTCAAATCTTTATATTGTTCTTGATTATTTCTTGAAGATTATCAAGTTTGGATTCCGCCCATCCTTTGTGATTGTTTGATATCGTTGTTTGATCCTGATTTTCGGGACTTACAATTGGTATCAGAGCCAATTTGATATCAAACTCTCAAGAAAAATTTGAATTTTTGTTGAAAATATTCATCGCGTTCTTCGTGTTCTTCGTATTCTTCATGGTCTTCATCAAGTTCATCAATTTTTACCAAAAACCATTATACTTTGCTATTCTAATCTTTTAAATGGCAGTTAAAATTTAAAAAAATTGTTTTATATTGTTTGACATCAGATTCACCTCATCATCATCATCTGTCAACATCAAAACAGCTTTTATCTTTCATCATCAGCAAACATCATCAAATACTCGCATCATCCGCAATCATCGTACATTATCAATCCATCATTCCATCCGACATCGCATCCGAGATAACATCATTTCATCCGTATTCATCATCTCGGATAAAACTCATCTTCCGCATCACCATCCGACATCGATCCGTGATCAACATACTTCATCCGAGATAACACTTTTTAATCCGAAATTGATCCGAGATTCATATACATCACTGGTTCATATTCATCCGTGATCTTCACATTTTAATCTGTAATCTTCATTCCATCCGAAATCTACATCCGAGATCTACATCGTTTAATCCGTGATACATCTTTCCACTCGAGATAACATCTTCATTTATCTGTAAAACTATCTCAGATCCTCATCATCTTCTCCGTTCACCGTTACCGGTCGTATATGTACAGAAACCTGCAACTCCATTCAATCATCATCTTCTCCGTCACAACTGTAACTTTCTATCTTTATCCGTCATCACTTCCTACACACCTTCATCTCCATTGCACACTCCATCAGTCGTCTTCTCCGACGACGACCATCGAATCTCCGCTCACCCTCACAGTCTCATCCACCATTATCGTATTCAACGTTCACCACCATCGTTCACCATTTTCATCTGTTACCTACCACGGCTCACCGTCGTAAATATCGATCACTGTCCACCGACTCTCATCTTTGTTCATCGTTCATCACTGCCACCGCCGATCTCCTTCACCACCTCCATTCATCACTGACTCGAACCGTCGTCTGTCATCATCCACCACCGTTAATCGTATTTTTTTTTGTGGCGGCTGGTTTTGAAATTAGGGTTGGTGTTGGCTCAACGTAGAAGACGTACAGGACTTTAGGTTTTTTTTTTTAAAATACTAAGTTTATAATATTAATTATAACATAATGATTAGGTAATGATTAGTTAATCATTAATATTATTAAAGGTTTTTACTAAAATATATCATTATAATATTACAATAATATATGTTTATTTTAAATTTAATTAAAATTTAAAAAAGGGGTTTATACAATTAAAAAAAAGGGTGTTTGTTTGTTTTGGGGTAAAAATTTTACAGGTTTTTGAGGTGCAGTACAGGAAACCGGCTCTTACGTTTGCGGAGTGCTTGAGTTAGTGATGCGTAGTCGAGTGTTATATATATTAGGTGTATATTTTAAGCCCCTGTAACACTTTTTAGTCAAGTTTTAAATTTATAAAACACGATATTTACTAACACTAGACACACATATGGGCAAGTGCACCCATCGTGAGCGTAGTATAGTGTTGGTAAGATACCGAGGTCGTCCAAGGACACAAGAGCTTTTAGTACCGGTTTATCCTCAACGTCTAATCAAAATAAAAAGTTTAGAAAAATGTTTTAAACTAAAAAAATAAAAACTAACTAAAATGCTGAAAAATAAAAATACAAAGAAAAACAGATAGACAAGATGAATCACTTGGTTCCGACTCGTATCTAGTGTAACCATTGATTATTTCCGCACTTTTGCACTATTTTAAGAGATTATCTTAGTTATTGTAGTAGGCCCCTCTTTTGAAGGTGACGTTACCCTCACCCCAGTAGTTTGAGTCAGCAAGGATACAATCCTAAAAGGGTGGATTATTAGAAGATAATTAATTAAGTTATTAATGCAAATTATGGTAGGCCCCTCTTTTGGAGGTGACGTTACCCTCGACTAAGTAGTCTGAGTCAGCAGGGATACAGTCCTAAATAGCCGGGTTATAGTATTAATAGTAGTTAACTTATGAGGGGATCAAAGAGTTTGGACCCCCGCCATCCAATACCGTTAAGTATTGAAGGAGGTCCTACTAAATTTGACCCAGGTCCATTGCAGGACCTTTAAACGCTGAACAATGGCAAGAGCTTTACCAAACCGTTCCCTTAACCCCCGACCAGGTAGCCAACATACCTCCATATAGACCGTGGAGATATGAATGGTGAAAATCTTTTATTTTATATAGACAGTAAAATAATGCCAAGACACCACGGACAAACGATAAGGAAAGATCACCTTCAACATAAGCAACTAGTTATTAAAGTCATTAATACAAAACCAAGTAAAAAGTGCAAAAGATTAGAAATAAAAAGTATTACACTAGACACATTGTCTTCACCAAGTGATGTAAGAGACTTAGGCAAACATGGCCTTGATTGTCAAGAACTCTTACGATCAATCTTAGATCCCGAGACGACTCACACACTCTACGATGGACAATGGATGATGGTGGTGGATAATGGTGTTATGGTGGTGGTGGGTGGTGGGTGAAGTGTGAGAGAGGTGGTGTGCCAAGGGATGGTTTGAGCTTGAGCCAAACACTTCTATTTATAGGCTGAACAGAAGCTCGGGCACGGCCCCGTGTCCAGTGGGCACGGCCCCGTGTCCAGTGGGCACGGCCCCGTGTCCACATCCTTCTCTTTCTTCATTTAATGCAGTTTTGTCTTTTTAGTTGACCACGCCCCCGCGTCCGCTGAGCACGACCCCGTGGTGCAGAAGAATCTTTGTACTATGAAGATTTGCTAGATTGTGCGAATCTTATAGTTGACCACGGCCCGTGTCCGCTGAGCACGGCCCCGTGGTGGGCAATAGAAGCTTCTACCACTTTGTCTTTTATGCTGACACTTGGGCACGCCCCCGTGCTGGCTGAGCACGGGCGTGTTCAGTCTTCTGTTGTCTTGTTTTGCTTGGGAAGATGCTGTCGTGGGGTCGGGCATGTCACGTCTTGTTCCTTTTCTTGTATTTATGTTAGATTTTGATGTCTTTTTGCTTCTTTTGTTAATTTGAGCTCATTTAATCCTGAAAATACAAAAGGAAGACAAAAGCACACTTTTTCCAACATTAGTACTAAAAAAAGGTTAGTTTTATGCCACAATTGATGAAATTTATATGTTGCATTTTTAACACATCAAATACCCCCACACTTGAATCTTTGATTGTCCTCAAGCAAAACTCTTTAATATGTGGCTATTACACTCCCAAATGGAATGGGTAGAGAAGAAGGTTTTTGGGCTTGTCGTAGAGTGTCGGGATTTCCAAGATTCTTTATTTAGTTTTATTTTTATTTATTTACAATCATATTCGTCATGATTTATTTAAAACTTTTCATAAGATAAACTACTTATTAGGGCATAACATGCCTCTTTAAAATTCTACTTATATACAAGTTCACATACCTCACGGGGATCACTCAACACTCGGCCGAAGATGTATTTTTTTGGATCGCTCGAGAGCGGCATGGAACTTACTCCTACCATAAGCTTGCCAAGCAATCAATCATCCTCCTTTTTAACTTATATACCTTTGTAAATATCAAGAGGACTTTATGGGTGAAGGGTTAGGCTTGGGTTAAAGGTAGGTGGTTGGGTTAGTGGTTAGTAGAAAAAGGGCTAAAAGCGTAACAAGTGTCGGTTTTTCGTAAGACTTTCTATTTTTGTAACTTTTATTTTGATGAAGCTATTATTCAAACAAAGTTATTTTTGATGAACTTGTTTGTTTATTTTCTTTTGCTTCATCATCAACATAAATTTTTTTTTCAACGTCATACGAAAAATCGAACTTGTTACTAAAACAAAGGGGTAAAAATGAAAAAGGTTTTGGTGGGTAAAAAGGGTTTTGGTTTGGGTTATGAAATGAAAAGGTTTAGGCTCAAAGGGGCTAACTAGGGGGATTTTGGGTAGGTGGGTGTAGAAATAAAAAGGGTTAGTCCTAATGCCTCCGTCATTTACTTACTCGGGTTCAAGTTTGATAAGGACTGGGAATGTATCGTCATGGCAAGTTCTAGAGTCGTAAGAACCAAGCGGCTATTCACACAAGAAACGAAAAATGAGCATTTAGTCTAATGATATGTAATTGTATGCTCAATAAAGGCTCAAAACTCACTTTTGTGGGAATGGGTTTTTATGTGATCAAGTATATATAATCAAATTTTAACTAAGTTTGTCATGCCTTTTCATAATTTTCTTATGTTGGTTCTTTTTATCACGAAGCTATCGGTTGTAAATTCGTAAAAATATAACCTTTTTAAGAACTTGAATTTCCCGAGTTAAACCTAGACAAGTAATAAAAAAAATTGAAAATTTTTGAAAAAATTTGGGGTGATTAGCAATTCCAATAGAGTTTTGTGTAAGGCTTGTATTTAGGACTTGCAAGATTCAAGGTTTTAGCATCCCCCCCACACTTAAATTACACATTGTCCTCAATGTGTCCCAAAAATAAGTTTTTAGGTTGATTGAATGTGTAAAAGTTGTGAAAAAGCAAAAATTTTGTGTTACTGGTTACCTGGGCACGACCACGTGTTGAGTGGACACGACCCCGTGCTCAGGTGCCAGTAACGAAAACTTACAGAAGGTGAACACGGGGGCGTGTCTGCTGGGCACGACCCCGTGTCTGTCAAAGTCTGCAGAATTTAAACAAACAGTAGGTTCAGGGGAATGGGCACGGGGGCGTGTCGGCTGGACATGACCCCGTGTGGACAGTCTGCAAAGTTGAAAAACAGGTTTCTTTCTTCGGTTTTCCTGTCCCGGCTTTAGTAGTACTAATGCTTAGTACTTTAAGCCTCGTTTGTACCTGTTTAATCAATAAACACTCCACCAAAACATAGCAAACATCCTACTTTTACCAAAGTCAACATCCATGTCAAAGTTAAAAGGAAAATAAAATGCAGAAAATAAAAGAAGTTAGGGAAAGTAAATTGTTCAACACTTAGCACGCAGTCCATCAATTGTTCAAGATTAAAAAGGGTTAACCTGGGAAGTCATTAACCAACCGCTTCCTCCTCCGTTCCCCCCGCCTACTCCATGTCCTCGTCATCATCATCATCATCATCATCATCATCATCATCATCATCATCATCATCATCCCCTCCATGGCCTGCAATGTGGTCCCGGATATATCCAATATCATCCTGGATATCGGATATGTTTCTCTCGATAGCTCCCACCCGGTGGTACGTGTTGCTTGCCATATTGTAGGTGTTCCTGGTGCACATAAGGTTTTCCTGCAACAAATCATGCAAACTTTGAAAGTTAGGAAAACCGCCTCCCGAGGAGGATGATTGGCCCGGATCACCATGGGGTTGGTATTGGTACTGATGATGTTGCGGAGCGTGGAGGACAAGTGCTTCTTGCGGGTTCCATGCATGGCCTTACATCCTTTGAAAGCTCACCGTCCCATCTTCCGCCTCATAAATTAGGTTCATTGAGCGGCATATGTGTATATCCACCATACCCGACCATGGGCTCCTCTCAAATGACCTAGGTATGTGGGCGAAGTGCCTGAAGAGACGGTACACCCATCCCCCAAAGAAAATAGGGGTTGGTGCACTAGCAAGGCGGTTGTGATGCATGTTTTGGAGCATGAGGAACAGAACATCAAGCGGCCTGCGGGTGTGGATACAGTGGAGGACAACAAGATCTCTTAACCCAACGACGCCACTACTATCATGCCTTTGGCTAAGAGAGTAGCCGAGGAGCCTATGAATGTATCTGTAGAGCGGATCCCTCAGCTTCGTACTCTTAGTGCTGCTCGGATTGTAGTACCCCTCACCAATCTGAGCCCAAATGGCTTGGCGTTCGTTCTCACCTATCTCTCGCATCCCCCCAGTATTTTCCTCGTTTCCCGCATCCTCTTCTGCATACAACCCGATAATCGATCCAAACTGAGCCATAGAGATCGAATACCTCGTTCCGCCACATCGAAATGCTACCCCATCATTTTCGAATGGGTCGCACCTCGAGTTGAATGTGAAGGTGCTATAGAATTCCAAAGTACATTCGTGGACGGAACGGAGCCGAGTTGTTAAAGCTACTCTGAGTGGTCCCGTGACAATGTTGTTGAAACGGTCGATTTGATTCACCACAGTTAACAATTCCGTACATGCTTGCCTCGGGTATTCCTCCGGCCTTGTTTGAAGTATCTCGTATCGAGCCCTAGCATCGAGCTCATTGGCGTTAAATCTTGTGAACTTCCTAGCCATCTGAAAGAATACACCAAAAGTTAGCACGAAACAGAAGTATTTTCGGACAAAACTACAAACAGTGAGCTGGACACGACCCCGTGTTCAGCGGACACGGCCCCGTGTCCAGGCGTCTGTTACTCAAAAATTTCATTTTTCGTCCCGGTTCCGAAAACTTGAAAATTTTTGGTCCAGTAGGTGCGGTTTTCCCCTAAAATGAAACCCTAAGTACCGTTTTTCCCAAAATATCCCGTTTACCCATTCATTTTTATCTTTTTCGGTTCAAGAACAAGGGTTTGGGGTTTTTGTGCTAAATCGGACGAATCTATGAACAATACAAGTGTATTTTCTTCCCATAACACTAATCTAACTAAATGCAAACAGATCTAAACAAAAATTTGAGGTTCGATCCGGATGAACTTCAAGAACCCTAGATTTTTCCCCAAATTTTTGGTGTTTTAACTACATGCAAGTAACTAATCTAACTACTACAAGTGATAGAATCATACCTTGATGTTGTTAGAGCAATGGGAGACGTCGAAAATCTGTGAAAAATCGCCTGGAACCAGAGCTTTTTCGGGGAAACGGGGCGTGTGGAATGAAGTAACTGTTTTGAAAAAGGGAATATAACCCGACTGCAGCGCGGACACGGCCTCGTGCCGAGCAAAGTTTAAAAAAAAAAAAAATTTAGTGCTCGTGTGAGTGCCCTTGTTTCCCATCAGCTTTGGTTAGAAAACTTACCGATTTAGATGTCGTCCCGATCGTTCGTAACTTACTAGGTATGATGTTGGTTTCATTCTTCCACCGTCTGAAGCGAGATCTCTTCTTCTTCATCCTCAATGAATCCTTGATAGAGTTTCAGCCATTGGCCATTGACCTTGAATGGAGGCCTATTCCGAGATTTAATTTCTACTGCACCGTGTGGGAAAATATGGGTGATGGAAAAAGGTCCTGACCACCTCGACTTTAGTTTACCAGGAAACAATTGAAGTCGTGAATTAAACAAAAGAACTAGATCTCCTACCCGTAATTCATTAGGTTTAATATGTTTGTCATGCAAATTTTTCATTCTTTCCTTATAAATTTCAGAGTTTGAGTATGCCTAATTCCTAAGCTCGTCTAATTCATTTAATTGACAAAATCGATTTTTACCAGCAAATTCTAAATCTAAGTTTACATTTTTAATTGCCCAGTAGGCTTTGTGTGCAATTTCTACTGGCAAGTGACAACTTTTTCCATAGACTAGCTTATATGGGGTTGTGCCTATTGTTGTTTTATAAGCAGTTCGAAAGGCCCATAAAGCATCGTCTAATTTATCTGCCCATTCCTTTTTATTTACCCTACGGTTTTTTCAAGTATTCGTTTTAAACCTCTATTAGTCACTTCGGCTTGTCCGTTTGTTTGAGGGTGATATGCTGTTGAGACCCGGTGATAGACCCCATATCTTGTTAAAAAATTTTCAAGTTGATGGTTGCAAAAATGGGTACCTCTATCACTTATTAATGCTTTAGGTGTGCCAAAACGAGAGAATAGTTTTTTCAGAAATCTTACCACGACTCTTCCATCATTTGTTGGAAGCGCCTCGGCCTCGGCCCATTTAGACAAGTAGTCTACTACCACAGTATATATTTGTTTCCTTTCGATGGTGGGAAAGGTCCCATAAAGTCGAGTCCCCACACATCAAAAATTTCACAAACAAGAATGCCATTTTGTGGCATTTCGTTTTTGGAAGAAATATTACCTGTTCTTTGGCAAGCATCACATGTCTTGACAAGACTTTGGGCGTCTTTGTAAATGGTTGGCCAATAAAATCCTGAATCAAATACCTTTCGTGCGGTACTAGCGGCACCATGATGCCCTCCGTATGGACCTTCATGACAATGGCGAAGAATTCTTCGTGCTTCGCTACCATGTACGCATCGTCGGACGAGTTGGTCGGCACACATTTTGAAAAGATATGGATCTTCCCAAAAATAGTGTTTCACATTGGCAAAGAATTTTTTTCTTTGATGATGTGGCCACCCTTTTGCGACTATACCGCTAGCCAAGTAGTTAGCATAGTCGGCGAACCATGGTTCTTCCTTGTATTCCACCATTTCCAGGGACTCGGTTGGAAATTTTTCGTTGATTTGCTCGTCCCTGGTCGCCTCCAAAGCTGGGTCTTCTAAGCGCGAAAGATGATCTGCTGCGGTATTTTCTGATCCCCTTTTGTCTTTGATTCCAATGTCAAATTCTTGGAGGAGTAGAATCCACCGAATCAAACGTGGTTTTGCGTCCTGCTTCTTGAAGAGATATCGAATGGCTGCATGATCTGTATAGACTATAGTTTTAGAAAGAACAAGATAAGAACGAAATTTATCAAAAGCAAATACCACAGCTAGTAATTCTTTTTCAGTTGTTGTGTAATTTTCTTGTGCATCATTTAGTGTTTTACTAGCATAATAAATTGGGTGGAAATGCTTTTCTTTTCTTTGTCCCAAGACAGCTCCAACTGCAAAGTCACTAGCATCACACATGATTTCGAAAGGAAATTTCCAATCAGGCGCTATCATGATAGGTGCGTTGACTAACATTTCCTTTAAGGTTAGAAATGCTTGATTGCAATCCTTGTCAAAGAGGAAAGGAGCATCTTTTTCAAGTAATTTTGTTAGAGGCCTAGAGATTTTAGAAAAGTCTTTGATAAACCGCCTATAAAATCCGGCATGCCCTAGGAAACTTCTGATAGCTCTAACGGAGGATGGAGGTGGTAATCTAGAAATGGTATCTATTTTAGCTCGATCCACTTCCATTCCTTCGCTTGAGATCTTGTGACCGAGTACTATTCCCTCTGTTACCATGAAATGACATTTTTCCCAATTAAGGGCGAGGTTAGTTTCCTCACATCGGGATAGCATTCATTCAAGGTTATCGAGGCATTGGTCGTATGAATCCCCAAAGATAGAAAAGTCGTCCATGAAGACTTCCATTGTCTTTTCTATCATGTCATGGAAGATGGCTACCATGCAACGTTGGAATGTTGCGGGGGCATTACATAGACCAAACGGCATGCGTCGATAAGCAAAAGTTCCGTAGGGACATGTGAAAGTTGTCTTTTCTTGGTCTTCGGGTGCTATCGGAATTTGAAAGTAACCTGAAAAACCATCCAAGAAACAATAAAATTTATGACCGGATAATATTTCTAACATTTGATCAATGAAGGGTAAAGGAAAGTGATATTTTCTTGTTGCTTCATTTAATCGTCTATAATCTATACATACTCTCCATCCTGTGACGGTTCTCGTTGGTATTAATTCATTTTTTTCGTTAGTTATTACCGTCATACCTCCTTTCTTTGGAACTACTTGGACGGGACTCACCCAAGGACTATCGGAGATAGGATAGATAAGTCCGGCGTCAAGTAATTTGATGACCTCGTTTTTAACCACTTCTTGAACATTTTGATTTACTCGACGTTGTGGTTGTATGACCGATTTGTAGTCATCATTCATCAAAATTTTGTGTGTGCACATGGAAGGACTAATTCCTTTTATGTCTACAAGTTTCCAAGCTATTGCGTTTTTGTGTTTTTTCAAAAGACTAATTAATTTTTCTTTTTCTAAGCTATTTAATTTAGATGAAATAATTACAGGTAAATTACCCTCTTTGTCTAGAAAAGCATATTCCAAACCTTTTGGAAGTTCTTTGAGCTCAATTGGTGGGTCTTTAGGAGACTCCTTATTTGGTTGCTCATTTCGATCAAGAACTTTAAAAGTTTGTTCTATGGCGACCTCTTCTTCAACAAAGTGGTCGATCTCTTCACTTGTATCGGGTGGTTCATCTTCATCTTCAATTAGGGGGTCATTATTGCCGAATGGATATTTCATTGATCGCTCAAGATCAACACTTCTTTTAAATGCCTCTAATTGAAGAGGTAGATTGTTGAACTTCCGGTTTTTCAAAGCTTCGTGAGTTTTTACAAATGGTCGTCCCAACACTAGAGGAGCGTCATCGAGGATGACAAAGTCGGTTGGGATTACCATTTGATTTGTTTGAACCAAGATATCCTCAACTATACCGATTGATTTTATTACTTTCCGATTGGATAGAAAAATGGGTATTTGAAGTGGAGAAAAATCACTAATACTTAATTTTTCGAAAATGTAATTAGGCATTATGTTAACACAAAGATCTTTATCGATTGTAACATTACTAATAAACGAATTTTGAAAGAAACATGGAACCGGTGTAATGTTAATTTCAAATGGGTCTTCTTTTATTAGTGACGTTTGATCATTAGTTAACTTAACACTTACCGTTTCGTCAATTTTAGTGTTAGTGTTTAACTCTTTTAAAAACTTAGCATGAGTGGGTACTAAACAATAATTTTCAAAAGAAGGTGACAAGAGATTAATTTCTTCAAAATTAGACTCTTCTTGTATTTTAACGTTGTCGGACTCACCTTTTTCGTTGTTTAACTCGTGTGTCGGTTTTTCACTTATTTGTTCTTCCATTTTCACACTTACAGTTATCTCTTCTTTTTTTAATTCTTCTCTTGCGCGGGACTCCTCTTCCCTTGCGCGAGATTCTTTTATACAGCGATCGATAACTCTAATGTGTTCTAATATCCTATCGGTCACTTCGGTTATAGAAAAAGAATCGGGATTTTCTAAGCTTGAATCTGGTTGTTCGATCCTTTGTTCTTCATAATACCCATATGAAGGAGATGGTTCGCACCATTGTTCTTCATTGTAAGCATATGATGGATAAGGTTCGTAATTTTGTTTTTCATAATACTCATATGAGGTGGTTTGTTCACGCCATGGTTCCTCATAATAAGCATACGAAGGTGGTGGCTCATATCTTGGTTCATCAAAGTATGAGTATGAAGGCTCATACATTGGTTCATCAAAATATGAGTATGAGGGAGGAGGTTCATACCTTTGGTCTTCATAGGATGTGTATGAAGTTGATGGCTCGTACCTGGGTTCCTCATAATAGGTGTATGAATTGGATGGTTGATATGAGTGACTATTTTGAACTGAGTGTGTGTTACGACAATTAGTGCAATAATTACCCCTATAATCATCCTCCTCATAGGTGTAGTTGTAACCTCCTGAGTATTGATCCATAAGAATCACTCAGCAGACCACAACCAAGTCTCGAGATCAGAAAACAAAAATAAAAACGGAAACAGAGGCTGGACACGGCCCCGTGTTCAGTGGACATGGCCCCGTGTTCAGGATCTGTATCTGGGCGTTTTAATTAAATTTACTGATCTAGTTGAGCACGGGGCGTGTTCAGTGAGCACGGCCCGTGTTCAAGCTACTGTTACTGGGTGTTTTTATGAAAATGTGCAGCACGGCCCCGTGTTCAGGTTACTGTAAATGCAAAACTAAACTAAAATTCATAAAAATGTGCGCGCGTTTAAAAAGGTTTGGAAAAACTGATTAGGCCGTCGATTTTAAGCTTTTTTAAAATCCTTGTGTCCCCGGCAACGGCGCCAAAAACTTGATGCGTAGTCAAGTGTTATATATATTAGGTGTATATTTTAAGCCCCTTTAACACTTTTTAGTCAAGTTTTAAATTTATAAAACACGATATTTACTAACACTAGACACACATATGGGCAAGTGCACCCATCGTGAGCGTAGTATAGTGTTGGTAAGATACCGAGGTCGTCCAAGGACACAAGAGCTTTTAGTACCGGTTTATCCTCAACGTCTAATCAAAATAAAAAGTTTAGAAAAATGTTTTAAACTAAAAAAATAAAAACTAACTAAAATGCTGAAAAATAAAAATAAAAAGAAAAACAGATAGACAAGATGAATCACTTGGTTTCGACTCGTATCTAGTGTAACCTTTGATTATTTCCGCACTTTTGCACTATTTTAAGAGATTATCTTAGTTATTGTAGTAGGCCCCTCTTTTGAAGGTGACGTTACCCTCACCCCAGTAGTTTGAGTCAGCAAGGATACAATCCTAAAATGGTGGATTATTGGAAGATAATTAATTAAGTTATTAATGCAAATTATGGTAGGCCCCTCTTTTGGAGGTGACGTTACCCTCGACTAAGTAGTCTGAGTCAGCAGGGATACAGTCCTAAATAGCCGGGTTATAGTATTAATAGTAGTTAACTTATGAGGGGATCAAAGAGTTTGGACCCCCGCCATCCAATACCGTTAAGTATTGAAGGGGGTCCTACTAAATTTGACCCAGGTCCATTGCAGGACCTCTAAACGCTGAACAATGGCAAGACCTTTACCAAACCGTTCCCTTAACCCCCGACCAGGTAGCCAACATACCTCCATATAGATCGTGGAGATATGAATGGTGAAAATCTTTTATTTTATATAGACAGTAAAATAATGCCAAGACAACACGGACAAACGATAAGGAAAGATCACCTTCAACATAAGCAACTAGTTATTAAAGTCATTAATACAAAACCAAGTAAAAAGTGCAAAAGATTAGAAATAAAAAGTATTACACTAGACACTTTGTCTTCACCAAGTGATGTAAGAGACTTAGGCAAACATGGCCTTGATTGTCAAGAACTCTTACGATCAATCTTGGATCCCGAGACGACTCACACACTCTACGATGGACAATGGATGATGGTGGTGGATGATGGTGTTATGGTGGTGGTGGGTGGTGGGTGAAGTGTGAGAGAGGTGGTGTGCCAAGGGATGGTTTGAGCTTGAGCCAAGCACTTATATTTATAGGCTGAACAGAAGCTCGGGCACGGCCCCGTGTCCAGTGGGCACGGCCCCGTGTCCACATCCTTCTCTTTCTTCATTTAATGCAGTTTTGTCTTTTTAGTTGACCACGCCCCCGTGTCCGCTGAGCACGACCCCGTGGTGCAGAAGAATCTTTGTACTATGAAGATTTGCTAGATTGTGCGAATCTTATAGTTGACCACGGCCCCGTGTCCGCTGAGCACGGCCCCGTGGTGGGCAATAGAAGCTTCTACCACTTTGTCTTTTCTGCTGACACTTGGGCACGCCCCCGTGCTGGCTGAGCACGGGGCGTGTTCAGTCTTCTGTTGTCTTGTTTTGCTTGGGAAGATGCTGTCGTGGGTTCGGGCATGTCACGTCTTGTTCCTTTTCTTGTATTTATGTTAGATTTTGATGTCTTTTTGCTTCTTTTGTTAATTTGAGCTCATTTAATCCTGAAAATACAAAAGGAAGACAAAAGTACACTTTTTCCAACATTAGTACTAAAAAAAAGGTTAGTTTTATGCCACAATTGATGAAATTTATATGTTGCATTTTTAACACATCAGTTAGCAAGTTTACGGGTTATCACTTGATTCAACGATGAATTCTCCAAGCACTGTATCTTAACGTGAGTTGGTCTGGAAACAACTCGATAGTTTCGGATATACTGAGGGTGAAACTGTAGAAGACGTGATCAGAAGGTTTACGCAGCTGCTTTCTGAGATCGAGAAGAGCGGATTAAATGTAACACTTGGTAGGATTAACAGGGCTTTTCTGTGCGGTTTGCCACGTAGCAAGACATGGGACTATCGTGTAGCAGTTATCATGGGAACATACAATCATTCTACAACGGAAACAAAAGATGTGATCTCCTTAGTCAATGAATATGTCCAGGAGGACAAGCAAAGGAGTCAGAATCTCGCAAACACATCGTTATCTATGTCTAAATGTCAGAAGGCCGTTGCTACTTCGCCACTTGCTACTAATCCCAGCACCGCTCAGTTTCACTCACCTTCACCTGTGACTGCTGCATCATCTGATGTGAAGGCCCCACAATCAACAGGATCTCATCCCGATGAAGTAGCCAAACCAGCACCCCAAGCCCATGTCCAAACTCAGTCAGACAAACCAAGATCGCTCATCGACACTGTCAACTATCTGTTGTGTACTGAACCGTGCAGGAATAGGGTTGCACAACTTAGGGCACTCAATTCTAAAATAATGGATGATTACAACAGTGTCACGGCAAAGTAAATCCGTCTTCGAGAGAACAATAAAATTCTCTATGAAAAGATTGACGCACTTAAGAAGGATATAGCTCAGCTTCACAGAGATGTGAATCAACAACAATGTTGGGTTCACGACTAGAAACATAGACTCACAGTTAAAACTCTTGAATGTGACTCTATGAAGGGTGAGCTAGAGCTCCTCACTGGAAAGTATAAACAAAACGAGTTAAACATCAAAAAGTTTGATACTTCCAGTGACACTGTTCGTAATCTGTGCGATGTGCAACTTGCTTATAAAGAAAATAAGGGTAAGAGTTTGGGCTACAAACAGGTTCCACCACCATATAATCATAACTACTCAAGATTGCCCACTACTGAGCAAGAAATAGAGAACTATGATAAAATGATTTATGGTAAACCAAGTGATTATGTTCCATGGGAGCCTTTCAAACCAAAGAATGCCAAGCCCACTGATTTTCAAAAGCCCATGAGTTTTGTTAACAATAAAAATGAAAATTGTTCAAATGAATCAACTAGCAAATCTGAACAAGTGAATGTGACAGAAAAGAAATCAGAGAAGGAAACAGAACCAGTTAAAACATCCGTAAATGAGCCCAAAGAAAATTTATCAAATTTTGATTCTGTAGAAAATGCTAACTGTTCTAGTTCATGTGCAGACCCAGTGACAGTTGAAGAGCAGTCTGCATTGGATGATAAATCACATTCAAACGTTGCTGAAGTTGCTAATGTTGCAGATGATTCGGACGTTGCTGAAGTTGCTAATGTTCCAGATGATTCGAATGTTGCCAAAGGCGATAATTATGCTTGGAACTATGTTATGTCTTGGTATGCTGAGAGTCGGGGTATTCCGATTAAAATTGATGATTCAGGTGTTGTGGTCTTAGATTATGGTGGTGATGAAAATGTTTTAACAGGGAAATCTGATGTATTGACTGACAAACTTGAAACACCTGTTTCAAGTGACTCAGAAATCAGTCCTGGTGATTCGGACAACTATTCTAGTATGCCTGAAACATCAACCGGTACATCAGAAACTCATGAACAAGAGAAAAATGAGAAAATTGATATGTTTGATTGTGTTAGTAATGAAGTCGATGAACAGGGATCATCTGATGAACCTGACATTCAAGTTGCAGATTCTGGTACATCAGATAATAATTGTAGCGCTTCTGAGAATTTTGAATGTGACAAACACTCAGAATCAAGTAGTGCAACGCCCGAAGAGAGTCAAAGAGTTTCAAACATAGACTGTTCTTCGGGTGAGAAACCAGAATCAGCTTATGTCAGAAACTCAGAGGTTGATGAAGCTGGAGAAGAGATATTCGTAGAAACCAATTCTGAGGAAACTTATGAGATCTCGGAGCCTGAAGAAAAGGGACCCATGGAAATCAATTCAACAGTTGATTCAACTGATGAAACTGAAGAAGAGATATCTGTGGAAGCCAATTCTGGAGAAACTTCTGAGAACGTAGTTTGTAAGGAAAAGGAATCTGTGGAAGTCAATTCAATAGATGATTCAACTCTCGATCCCAAAGGATCAGATTCAGAAGAAAGCATTTCAAATAAAGCAAAGTCTACTGAATCTGTTCCTTTAAAGAAAAGACGATTACGCAAAAACAGAAGACCACGGAAAAAGAAAGCTCAAAAGGAAAACCCGACTCTCAAGCAAACAGAACCAAAACTAAAGGGTAAAGTCGCAGATACTTACTCTTATGTCGACAACTGTGAGCAAGGTTCATCCAAGATCAAGATCAAGCATGCACACAAGCAGTCAGAGTCAAATGAAAAGAAGAGAGTAGATCAGTTCTCGAAAATAACACAAGCAAAACTAAATGTCTTTTTCTCGAAAAGGCAAACATGTTTTAAATGTGGAGTTCCGGGACACATTGCAAGAAATTGTGTTCATCGTCCTTACCACCATGGGAACATGTATCATCAGAAGGCTATGCACTCTCACTTTACCAAAAACGGTCCTCCCAAAGCAAGGCCTTCTGACAGAGACTAGAATCTTGCCAAACAGGAAAATAAAAAATTTTCAAACATAAACAGGTTTCAAAGAAAAACAAAAGTTTTTCCATCAAATGAAAGTGTTTCAGACACTAGGAATTGGAAACCTAAGACTCCTGTTGGATCCCAGTCTCCGTGTTCGCAACCATCAACATCCACTTCATCGCCAAAAACCACCGGCGATGTTAAGAGCCAGATGATCTTTCGCGAAGTCTCATACACAGATAGTAATGGTCAACTCAGGTCCACTATGGCCTGGATTCCAGTTTCTAACTAATTCCACTAAGTGTGCAGGAACGGCTATGGAAGGCTATCGTTAGACCTTGGTTTATCGATAGTAGTTGTTCCAGACACGCGACAGAAGACTTATCCCAGTTGAATAACAAAAAATATTCGACGGTGAATTTGTCAACTTCGCGGGAGGGGAAACTGGAAGAATAACCATGAAGGGCACTGTCAAATATGGAGTTCTCATCTTCTCAGACGTCAATTATGTCCCTGATCTGAAGCACAACCTTCTGAGCGTATCTTCACCGAGAGTGGCCCGCAACTTCATTCTTCGACTGTTCAGAAGCCGATTTCTGAACCTGCTATAGCTATCCCTGATGGTGCAGTCCGTAACACTGAAGTCTCCTCAGGACTCTCAAACGTTCAAGGAACTTCTCTGTTTCCGGGAGCAATTCCCTCAGATTGCACTGTAGATCCACCGGTGATTAACAACGCTACTGCACCAAATGAGGGGGAGCAATCTGGAAAAGCATCAAGAGGGACTTCAACACATGCCTATTCAGAAACAAATAAGATGACATCAGCATGATAGTGAGGTACAAGGTACGACTGGCAATTCAAGTTTTCGAGCAAGTTGAATGTCTGGATTATGATGCGGTACACACACCGATGGCACGTTTGGAGGCCATTCGTATTTTCGCATGATGAGAAAGAAGTTCAAAAGGCACTCGTTGAGAGAAGTGAAAATGTTTTTGGGCTTGCAAGTTCGTCAAAACAGGGATATGAAGTGTACATCAGTTGGATGCCAATTCTTGGGGGACAGTCTCATCTCATGGAAGTGTAAGAAGCAACAACTCACTTTTGCAGTGGAAGCAAAGTGCGTTGCAGCATCTGCTGCCTGCTGCTCTCAGGTTCTTTGGATGCAACACCAGCTCAAGGATTACGGGTTGACTTATCTAAACTTTACTACTTATTTTGATAATGATGCTGTTATCCAGATTATCAAAAACCCTGTCTTTTACTCTAAAACCAAGCACATTGATATCAAGGTGCGTTTTATTCGAGATTGCTTTGACAGAGGATTGTTTAAACTTAAACCGATCCACACTGACTCTAATTCAGCGGATTTTTTTTACAAAACCTGTCAACATCTCGTGATTCAATGTGCTTGTAGATCTTTTGAAAATGATACGTATCACCAACTGAGCGTCAAAAATAAAATAAAGAAAAACAACAACAGGTTTCGTCTTACTGTAAAAAAATAAGTAAATTTGCGCATAAAGTGTGATGAACAAATTTAGGGGGGAGAGGGACATATATGTACATATGCATAGTTTGAGGAGGAGAAAAGCAAAAAAAAAAAAAAAAAAACCATATATGTACATACGCATCGTTTGAGGGGGATAAATAGTTATTAGGGAAGTGAAATAAATTTTCGTGATAAAGAGCTTGATTAACACATGTAAGGTTTCAATGTTGAACAGATTTGGATCCACTGCGATGTGTTGATAGGTCTAACGCTCGAAAAGCAAAAAGAGGCAAAAGTGATACAAACATAATGAACTGGACATCTCGTGGGTAACAGACCAACGATGTATGATTTCATGGTCTTAAATCCTACTTGATAGATAGCCAACATCTAAAGTTTTGGGTCTTTATGCTAATAAATCATCCGGGATATCAGGGCTGTCCCTCTGTTGCATCCAGATTATATGCAGACCTGGACACAGTCAGGATATCTTAAAATAAGAGCCACAAAAGGGCCAAAACCTGAAAACGGAAGAAATCTCACTAAAAAGAGAATTCCGTGTGCCTTTAAAGCCAAATCCGTACCGTTAAAGGTATCTGTCTCGCCCTCGTCAGAACTTCTCTGGTCTCTCTGCTGTACGAAAGTACTGACCTGTTCACCAGGAAGTCTGGCATTGAAAAATAAAAAAATAAATAAAAAGGATGATCTCAGTATACTCACCTGCTACGATGAACTGTTGTGCTTACCTTGATCGCGGGGGTATGCCTTGGAATGGGACACACGGGTGTTACAGTATAATTCTACCTAAAAGCGTATCACAAAGCTAAAAGTTGAAGTTTGAGCGTTGGATTTAAGAGGACAATCATATTAACAATCGCATGGACCAGTCCAAGTAAGCGAAGAGCTGAAAAATGTTCCTTAATCGGTTTGAAAACGATTTTGATCCCATGGCAGGTTCTCCCTATATTACTCCTCCATTAGTTTTCTATTATTAATTTGCTTTATTTTGTTATTGTTATTTCTATGCTCAAAAAGGTTGCTCGGTTGGTTGGATCGTTGATTTTGAGAAATATGTTTTCTGTCCTGAAAATGCAAAACATTAAAGTCATAGTCTGGCCCACTGTTTCGGATTGGGGCCCACTATTTCGGATAAAACGAATCAGATCCGGCCCATTGCTCTCGAATGTAATTCAGACCATTGTTCCGAGTTGGGGCTTGGCCGTTTGATCTCAGGCCCAATCCGAAACACTATAAATTGTCAACCATTTCTCTTTTGAGTCACATTTCGGCCCTTTTCTGTTTCTAAGCATTTCAGATCCTCTCATTGTCTTCCCAGACCACTTATTCGAATTACAAGGTTTGCAGGTTCCCATACTTTTCAAACCAAAGCCTTTGAATGCCACAGTTGCCAAAGAACATGACGAGCAACTCATGAGTGCTGCTGCTAAAGCTGAGATAGAAGCTGAAGTGTTAGAGATGAATGAAGAAGAATCTGACGAGATCAGTGATGTGGAAGTGGTTGTCTCTGAGAAAGCTGACGAACCTGTTTGAAAATCAACGTTAATGACTGAAGAAATCCTACAAGCCCTTATTGAATTCTTGAAGGATAGTGTCAGAAACCCACCTTCCGTATCTATTCCTGAAATTGAAGATGATTCGAAAGATGATGCTGAACAAGCATCCAACAAGAAACGAAGAACCGAAACAGCTCCTAATAATCATTCTACTGGCCCAAGCTCAAAACCTTAGCCTACTATGCCCACCGATCCACAAGTCACTGCTGCTACTCAAGAAACAAGCACGCAAGATCTCGATCTGCCTGAAACAACTCATTTGCAACCAGAAAGCTCAAGCAGCATCAGGTTCAATGTAGGAAGTTCCAGTGGTGCCGATTTCTCTGAGCATGATAAAGCAGCCACGCGCTTTGCAGCCAACAAATTGAAATTTATTGAAGAAAGAGATAGTGATGATGATGATAAGGCTGTTGATGTAGCGAAGTTGCAGCGAAAAGTGATTGTGTTGAAACAAGATGCTGCCCTGAAAGAAGCTTAGATCTCATCTTTGTAAGCTCAAAAATCAAGCAAAGATCAGACGATCGATCAACTACAAAGCGATGCGGGTATGCTGTTGTCTGTTGAAAATTAAGCTGGAAAAGAAGTTCAAGATCGTAATCAAGAATCGGTTGTTTGCTGATCCAGCTCCGTTGCCTGGTGGTCCTCCTAATGGAATCAAGAACTAATCCAGTAAACCTAGGGGGAGATTGTTAGGCCCTATAGGTTTATGGATTAGTAGATTAATTTCTTAATGGATCAAGTTCTAGAAGTGGGGGTATTAGAGTGGGCTTTGGGGGTAATTATGGGCCTATGGTTTAGGGGGATACCCTCCCTATAAATAGTTAATGGAAATTAGGGGTTAAGGTGGGTTGGTTCAGTTATTTTAGAAACTTGTATTAGACATTTCACATGTATGCAAGTTTAAGCATTTGAATACATTCAAATCTTCATATTGTTCTTGATTATTTCTTGAAGATCATCAAGTTTGGATTCCGCCCATCCTTGGTGATTGTTTGATATCGTTGTTTGATCCGGATTTTTCGGGACTTACAAAATGTGATCACCCTCTCAAACTTGTATTTGACACAAAAAAATGAAAATATATTTACAGCCATCCTCCCATTCGCTAACACTAAATTAGCGAATGTGAGTTCATTTACATATAGATACTAGCGAATGGCTCTATTCGCTAGACATGCTCTAGCTAATGACAATCTATTTGTTTATTTCGTTATACCCAAACACCTATTCAGCACAAGACTCATCCTAGTCTATTTGCACAGTAATGAATACACTAAAATCACTAACACGTAATCTAGCTATAACTTAATTTCTTATTTTCATTTGAAGTTCTTAATCAAATAAAATAAATATTTGGATATTTATAAAAACTCATAGTTAGGTTTAATGAACAATACACTTGTAAGGTTAGTCTTCAAAAATAAAATTAACCCTTGTAAATTGAGGTACAAATTATACTTGATGACCTACATTAACATTATCAAATAATTTGAAATTTTAAGGCGTGAATACAATACTAAAAAAAAAATACTTGAACCTTAACAGAATGCATGAATACAAATTTACTAAAAACTACACTTGTAACCTTAACAGAATCCAGATCTAAGGGTGGACTAGGTGCTCCCCAAATGAGGAGTGGTAAATTTTTCCCCAAACCAATAATATCATGTCATGTCAACTTTCTCTTTCACTCTCTATTTTACACTCAAACACATGGAGTGGCAAACAATTTTTTTTTAAAGAAAATAAATTTGTGATTAGTTGAAAGAGGGTTATCACACCCCGACCACGTAGAACAACAATACGTGGCGGAAAACGTCGGGGAGTGTTGTAACAGAATCATTGTTTCATAACACATTGAAATTGAAATATTGTTTTATTGATTAAAGTAGTTACAATGTCATGACAATCAAAGAAACATAACATAAATAACTAGTCTTGCATCTTTTATTGTCGCTAAGGCCCAAGTCCGCCTAAGTGTATCTTGATAAATCCTATGCATCATATCCTGAAACACATGTGAAAATAGGTACGTCAGCATAAAAATGCCTGTGAGATACATAGGTTTATGAAAATAGGATTCATGACTTATTGTTTAAGAAAATGTTTAGTCATGAACCTTGTAATTTGATTTGTCTTGTAAATCATTTGAAAAATGATAAGATCAGATGATATGTATAAATAAGAGAATAATGTATGGTTAAATGAATAACCATATAAAAATGAGTTTGTATAATTTAAGTTGTTTGTAAAACAATGTATTGTGAAAAATAGGTTATTTGTATAAAATGTTATATGTCTCAATTTGAAATGGTTCATATAACGCTACGATATGTAATACCATACAATCACTTATATATAGGAAGTACCAGCGGCGTATCCACCATGCTTGTATCATATTACACACGCCTCGTTACTCGAATCACTTACCCAAACAAACCACCAATGTAAGATGTCTATGTTTAAACCAATTGCCAAACGTATTGAATAATATGTCAAAATGTCTATGTCAATATGTAAATCATGTAATGTGTAACCAATGTCAATAATGTTTATGTGTCAAATGTAAATCATGTAATGTGTAACCAAAATGATATGTATGGCTAGTGAAATATATCAACTAAACCATATGCACAAAAACAAAGTATTGAAGTAAAACACGGTTTAAATCAAAGCTATGTTTTGTGGAAATGCATGCTATACTGATACAAATATCTATGCGGTATTGTGAGAATGCATACATCCAAGCCTTGAGACTGTGGCGATAAACCCTTAAATAAATTAAAGGTTTATCTTGTTGTAACTGTATATCGAATTCGGTCATTCCTTTCATCCCCACCTACCCGGGATGTCCGGAACGGGAGTTGTCAATTCCTATGGTACCACTACCTACTAACGAACGGCGTGATCTGTGTTAATGAATGTATTGTTCCATTTATACAAACCAAATATCATATCAAAATGTAAGCATGTGATGAAAACAAATGTACTAAGTATGCAATAGATGAACATACATAGCATGTGATGTGATGTGAAACGATGTACTAAGTATGAACTAAATGGACATACATAGCATGAAATGTAATGAAATCATGTACTATAAATGTACTAATGAACATAGCATGTATATGATGTGAAAGCATGAAAGTAACAAGTAGGCACATGTGTTTCACCCCAAAACAGTTTGAAAACGGTAAAAGAGGGGTCTATGTACTCACTTGAGATTGCTCAGAAGTCCTAAGATAACCACCAAGCAATGCTAGAGATCACGGATATCAAACGGCACTTAATATAGGTAACTACATTAATAAACCGGACCTAAATCGGAAGATCGGATAGAATGAGGGTTCGTAAACCAAATGAGTATGGGAACTCGTGTAATATGGTTTAACAACGCCTACATACTAAATGAATCCTAACATAAGTGCTTATGACCCATTACGACCCGTTTAGGTAGCTTATGCTACTTTAACATGTCTAATATTGTTGTCAAATCAGTTTAGATGTCAAAAGTTATGTTACATATGTTTAAAATGAATTTTGGCATCAAAGGGGTATTTTGGTAATTTACCTAAGGCATATAAACTACCTATCATACAACTACTTAAACGAAGCGACCATAAGGTATAACCTCGTAAGGTTGTTCCCTATAAACTATGGTCACCTAAAGTGCTTGGTCGGATCCTAATGATCGACCAAACGGGTCGGGTTCGAAAGTATAAGCGATTGTTTAGATCGCTTACCTTACGACCCTAAATAAGCACTAAACTAAAAGTGACGAGTCTTATTGTTTTTCAAATGATTTACAAGACAAAGCAAATTACAAGGTTCATGACTAAACATTTTCTCAAACATAAGTCATGAATTCTGTTTTCACAAAACCTATGTATCTCACACGCATTTTTATACTGACGTACCTATTTTCACATGTGTTTTCAGGAGATGATGCATAGGACTTATCAAGACATACTTAGGCGGACCTGTGCCTTAGTGACTTAAAACAAGACAAGAACTAGTTAATTTTTGTTATATACTCTTTGTTTCTTGTTTAAAACAATGTAACTCTCTTGTTTGATTAATAAAACGAAACTTTAATTGCCATGGATTTGAACAATTAATTCTGTTACAACACTCCCCGACGTTTCCGCCAAAAAAAAAGTTGAAAAAGGGTGAAGCCCACCATTAACCCCCTCTCTTTACTCTTACCCACTCGGTGACTACTCACAGTAATAAGCTTTCACCGAACACCGAATCCACCCAAGGGGTGCCTCCCCGATTGGCATATACACTCACCAAAGGGGTCACCGAATGGTGCCCCTTCCACCCTAATATTATACTAACATTTGGGAAACTTTGACGATTAAACAAGCTATGATATCAAGTGTTTAATTATTATGGGAAAAGTAAGGAGAACGATCGAGCAATAACACAAAAAGAAAAGCATATCCACTATGAAATAACCTTACTTGAAGGTATGCTTGGTGTACTTAGACACAATCTTACACAAGTACTTTATCACTCAGATGACTAGTGGTAGTTTCTGTGTTGTGTTACATGTTTAATTATTTAGCTGATTTCTTATGGTAGTTGGGTTTTCACGTACTCATAACTCAACATGCATAAACTACAACTAATTGTAAATAAATTATCGAGAATATATATAAAAAAGGTTTTCACTATTTTATGTATAAAGGTTATACACGTTACATATATAGAGCATTAAATTGATTAAGACATAACGTATTAAATGAGTGACAAGATCCGAAATCAAGACTTTAGGGTGAACGGGGTGCTCCCCACGTGGGGACTATTCCCCACTTAGCCACAACCAATCAGGTTATTCCATGTCAACTCCCCTCTTAAGTTCTCATTTTGCACTCAAACGTTGGCATCACTCCACTCACACAATTATTTTTTTATAAAAAAAGAAGAAAAAAAATATGATTGGTGGAAAAAGGGTGGACCCACATTAACAACCAATCACCCCCTCTCTCTCTCATCTCTCTCAATCGGTGAGCACACACCGAGCTTTACACAACCCGCGCGGTAAAATTTTGTTGGTGGCAGTCTACCCGCACGGTGAGCACACTCCCCGCATAGGGTCACCGAAGGTGCCCCGTGCACCCTTAGGATCACAAGTGATTCCCATATTTCAACCTAAAATCTAAATACATGTGTACCTCTATACTATAAATTATATATATATAACCCCACCCTCTCTCTCTCTATATATATATGATCATTTGAGAAGAAAATTTAATTAAGAAGAAAAAGGAAAATATTAATAATCTATGTAAGTTTACTAATATACTCTTACAATAATATTAAATATAAATATTAAATTAAACAAAACAAAATAAAATATTCTTAATTTGTATTTCATGTTAATATAAGGTTAAATTTACATAATTAATAGCTAACTAAATTAAACTAATAACTTACTTCCAAAATATACCATTTCAAACCAAAGCTAATTTAGTGTAGCATATGTATAAGATAAATTTAGACATGTATAGTATAAATTAATTTTGATTAATTAATTAATGATAAAATATTTAGTTTTTTTTTTGGCAGTCTTTTACTTTTTATCTTTTCTCGTCTTCTGCTCTTTATGTTTTCGCATCTTCTATGGGTGTGTGCATAGAATCAAACACAAACATATTTATGTAGCCTATACATCAATATTTACTTGTTATTTTTTTTAATTAACTTAAACCCTTAATTAGTTAATATAGTTATAAGTTCTGTAAATATTACATTAATCAACTTTTTGAGCATTGTTTGAAATAGAACACTTAACGCAAGTTCGGTGAAGTTTTAATGATTACATGAAAACAAACAACTAATTTCAGAAAGTTTCCCATTGTGTAGGGGTCCATGCACACACAAGAAAACCCTCTATTTAATCCTCCATCTACATTTCATAAAAACTATATCTTTTCAAGGTTGCTCATGGTCACCTTCTTTACTCACTTGTAATCCTTCTACTTTTCATTTAAATTTATATATTTTCCCTTTCAAATTCCCAAACCCTAATAAGCTCAGCGAGTAATGTGAGATCGACTTTTCGACTCTTTATTTTTCGCAGGAAAATACGCAAAAATGGGTTTGACATTCATCTCGATCATGAGCTTTTTGTCGGTGGTATCACTGGTTAATGGTTACTATATAACTCCATGGAGCAATGCACATGCCACTTTCTATGGTGGTGGTGATGCCTCTGGAACAATGGGTATGTAGAACTCTTCATGCACCAAATATAATATTTTGAATTAGGGTTTGTAAGTTATAACTCTTCATGCACTTGTAGGTGGAGCTTGTGGATATGGGAATTTGTATAGTCAAGGGTATGGTACAAACACTGCTGCACTGAGTACACCCTTGTTCAACAACGGGTTAAGTTGTGGTGCATGTTTCGAGCTTAGGTGTGTCAATGATCCACAATGGTGCCTTCCAGGCACCATTGTGGTCACTGCCACTAATTTTTGCCCTCCGGGCGGATGGTGTGATAATATACATTTCGACCTCTCAGAGCCAATTTTTCTTCACATTGCTCAGTACCGTGCCGGAGTTGTCCCCGTCGCTTATCGAAGGTACGCATTTCTTTTAACCATAAACAATTCGTTTTACATATATCACACCAATGTGGTCAATGGTTTCGGATTTCTTATTTTAATATGCAAAGATTACCATAGTTTATATTATGTGAGTAAACAAAAATTTTTGGAGCCGGAAGTTTCAGTAGTAACATCTTTATTCGTGGAGATCGATGTAAAGTTTCCCCCATTACGCCCTTTCTAGACCCTACTCTGTTATCAAGAGCAAAACCAAGGAGGGTCAAAAGGGTTTGCTGATTCCCGACTATTGAAATTTGTAGCGATGAGCGATAGAAAAAATAACTTTATGATAACCCTTTGACTAAAAATTTCTTATTCTCTCTTTCTTAAGTGGGATTATAGCAACTAATATGTTATATGTTATTATAGCTTCATACACCATTCAAAGTACGTACTATGGTTAGCTAAATGTTATGTTATTGTAGTTTCATACACACATCAAAGTACTATGGTTAGCTAGCTACTAGCAAGGATAGTTTGGTCATTTGTGGTCAAACACGGAAATTCATGTCTAACTTTTATTTTGTAAATTGAAGTATTTAACGCCTTGATTGCCTAAAAAAAAGAAAAAAAAAACACCTTGACTTTTGAAGAGTACTTTGGTCTTTTGACATAGCCACCGTGAATATTCTCGTCAAAGGTTTATGTCGTCGTTGTCATCAGTGGTAAATTAGTCTTTTCTTTTGCCTTATTACCACCACTCACGGCCATTAATTATTTGATTTCGATGGTTGTCAAGGGTAGTTCCGTCAGTTTGGTTGCCCATTAAAATCTTCTTTTAATATTTTAATAAGAAGAAGTCAATATCAACGACAATTTTGTCATTTTCATATACTCGTAGTCCAGTACCGGTACGACGGTTCCCACTTATTTATAAATTATAACAGCTGTGTTTCGAGGGTAGTTCCGTCATCAACTCGTAATATTAATATCAGACAATTTAGAATGTGGGGTATGGGGTATGGGTTGGCTGAAAACGCCAAAGCCACCATCCCGGGTGGGCTTGGGTTGGGGCGTGGTCCAAGGGGCGGGAGTTTGAAGCCGGGCGTGGGGCGAGTCTATCAGCATGACATGGTAGGTTCTCGTTGGCCAAACCAAACCAGCCGTTGGCCAACGGCTATGTTAAAAAAATATATTTTTTCACTATAAAACTCACACTTCTATTCCTTTTTTTTTTTTACCACATTCAACCACAATACACTCCACATCTTCTATAATCATCTCTATTCTCATTCTACAAAACGAAAAATGCATCCTCATAATCGTGGTTATGACCCGAACAACCCGTGGGCATTCCAAGGAAATACTAGCCCACCATCCAATCGTCCCATGCCTCGTCCATTTTTATTACACTCCTCTATGCCCGTGGGCATTCCAAGATGATATGAAATTTCTAGCCCAGCCCATTGATCACCTAGAGGGTGAAGAGTTGGAACTAATTTTGGAGACGAGAGAAGAGATAAAGAAAAAATATAAGCGTTAGGAATTGTTTTTATGTAATTTTCTTTATTTATGTAATTTTCTTTATTTAAAAAACATTAAAAAAATTAAAATTTTTGTTTTAAAAAATTTAAAACAGCCATTTGGGCTGGCCACGCCCCAAACCCCCGCCCCACCATACTGTCTTCAATGTGGGTCAGCCCAGCAAAGCTCCCCCAAACCACGTGTCATCCCATGCCCAAACCCCCACCCCACCATACCCGACGTTCTTATACCACATTTTATAAGCTTTTGTCTTTCTGACAGTAAAAACACATAAACTTTTAAGTTCTGAACTCAAAACATGTAACTTTTACTATTTTTATATTTTTATATGTAAGTTATAGATATAAAACCATGATTAACCGGACTAGAGGGCATATGTATATAATTAATTTTTTTATTGTAATTATATTCATTGTTGCCATATCCAATGAGATACTTAAGAGTTAATTCTTTAGGGAGTGCATTACTTTCTCTCGAGATATTGATGTATAATTCTTCTATACTACAAAATACCTACACGTTTCATTAATCATTATTTTATATGCTATTTGATGTTCTCTCCATGTATGTCGCTTCCGCTGGCAGAACTTTGCTATTTCCTACCCTTTCACCCTATTGTTTTATTTTTTTGATTACTTTTGCTTTCTTTCTTTTGTTTAGCAACTTATCTTCTATTCTAATAAAGTAGAATCTAAGTCAATTATGACGTGACAATTGAACGTATTCTAGGTTTCATTTTTGGACGGAACGGTTTCCAAATATTTAGACTTTTAGTAAAAAATGTTGTTAAAATATTTAGTAAACATGAATTATAATTTAAATAAATAGGTTTTATTTGACATAAATGTTAATTGGATTTTTAATTTATGGATAAACACTTATACGTGTACGTTTATTTAGTATTAATTTAAAAGATCTAAATTTTATAAGTTTTGACACTCGTAATTTTTTTTTTAAGATTTTAGAACTTTAATATATGATTTGTAACTCTATATAATTATTTACATCAATTATTAGCTTACAAATCTTAAATACTTGTATAATGCAGTTATTATAACATATTAAACTATACAATATGTATAACTGTTTTATCAATATAATTTTTTTTTTTTTAATTTCGGTTACTAGATTTATTGAATTTTCTTTGTAAACATGTGTATTATTAGGGCCACAAACGAACCGAATGAACACGAATAAGACCTTTTTCGTGTTCGTTTGTTAAGGAAATACTTGTGTTCTCGAACAGTTCATGAACACTTACCGAATAAGATTTTTTTGTGCGTCTTCTTTCACTAAGAAAATGAACTTGTTTGTGTTCGTTTGTTAATTTTAGGTACCGAACACATACAAACGTAAATAAACGTTCATGAACCCACACAATCACAAACGAACATTCATTAACATAAACGAATAAAAACAAGCGTTCATGAATGGAAACTAACAAACGAATGATCATGAACACAAACAAATGTTCAATGAATATATATTAAATTTCAAATAAAATATGCTCTTTCATCACAAATATTAAGAAGATCCACCCAAAATATACTAATGAATTTGAGAGTATTGGAATATGGTTTATTTGGCTTAGTTAACCCAAATAAAAATAAAACAATATCAAAAATAATATAAAAACTAAAAACCCTAATTAACTATCAAACACAAACAAACATAAATGGACCAACATGTTACTGAACATTCACGAATATAAATGAACAAACGCGACCTTTGTTCATGTTCATTCATTTGACTAAATGAATGAATTTTTTTTATTTGTGTTTATTCATTTATTAAACGAACGAATACAAACAAATTTCACGCCAAACAGTTAATGAACTTTTTGTTGAAAGTTCAGTTAGTTTGGAGCTTTATGTATTATGATTTTAACATATTATACTACAAAATATTTAAAAAAAACAATTATTTAGCCCGTGTAATCCAAAAATTATTAATATAGCACGATGAAAGTTTTATTTGTTTATCTTTTTTACCTATCGTCGTATTGTTACCTATGTAAATATGTAATCATATTGCTACAGTTGGTTTATTATTTTTTTTCGTCGGTTACGTATTCAATCACGGCCGCTTACTTTTGTGGGGTTTCACTTCACTGGATTGATATGGAATCAACCATGCCTAATTTTAATTTTCGTTTTCTATTTTATTTTTTTTATTTTTATTTATTTTTTTATTTTTTTGCAACCATATTTGCCAATTGGCATTCAAATCACGTTCAGTGGCATATTCTTTTTCTTTGCCTTTATATCTAAGTGTCGGCCAATACATTTTTCTTTATTTATTTATTTATTTACTTATTATTATTATTATTGTTATTATTGTTATTATTATTATTATTTAACGACCTACGAATCCTCCAAATGGGCTACTGACGAAATTCACCACATCAGAATACATTCGCCTCCGAACCGAAGAAAACCCTCATCTAGGGCCGAAGCCCGTGAACACTCGCCCGAAGGCACGTCAGTGCGGTGAGGTAAAACCTGCTCAGTTCAAGGATCGAACTAGCGATCTCCACCTATTTGTCTAGTCTCCCATCATCAACATGTGCCATAGAAAATAATGGAGAGGACAGGAATCGAACCTGGCTCCTTTAGAACACTAAGTCTCTTCTTTACCACTCCACAACATATATTTTTTTATCTGTTGGTCCAATTTAAATGTCTAGTCTCTAATCCTTGGAATATTAGAGAATGTATAGTATTTTAGTTAGGAATTATAGCTTATTTATCATCTTTTACTTACATGATATATTTTCTTTATTCAACCTATTTAATGCACGAGATCCATAATCTAGTAAATAAATAATCTTCTTTTATAGATTCCCATCGAAACATGTGAAACATTATTTCATTTTAACATAATGGTGACATAAGAACAAATGTTATATTGTATAGCAAAATTAATTAACTCAGGTAGACTCATTGGATACAACATTCATAGTGACCAAGGCTTTGGTTACATGAAAAAGTTAGGACACGAAGTATCAGTTCGCGAGGCAACTTAGATGTTTCTTACTGCTCTTTTGATCGAGTGCTAGAAGCCACACACATATTTAGTTATCTAGTTGGTTAGGGGAGTAGAAATGATATTCGTAATGACATTTATTCGTCAAAACTTTGGGAAAGCCGAACACATATTATGCTCTTCTATTTCTAGTGTATATTTCTCGATGTTTTTCGGGATCTCATTAAATAGTAGTTAGATAACCATCGACGGTTAGTTAAACTACTTACAAAGTGGGTACATGATTGTTTGAGCATGGAATGTTTTTTTTTTTAAACGTGAACTTCATTAAAACACACCAAACCCGTAAACCGGGACGGACGAAACAAACAAAACTACATATTTACAAATTTACACCAATCTCAGTCTAACATACCTTTCTTGGCCCTATGCTTAAACCAAAGAAAACTAACCGTCCTAACCTCGCTAAAGATGTCGTCAACACTACTCCTCTTGCCATTGAATCTAAGATTGTTTCTGGCCTTCCACAAAATCCAACAAGCCGTAATCACAATTCCTTGTAGAGCCTTTCTTTCCAACGACCCCCTATCACCAGAAGCGATTGATAAAGGGCATTCGTCAAGATCTTCAGAGTATTAAATATCTCAAATGAGACAATGATGGTTGAAAATATTTTTAAAAAACTGTATATTTATATCGTGAAAATAGTTGGCGAGTATGTGTATAATCATCAAATTGGTAGTTATATTTCACGAAGAGATACCCATATAGGAATGATCAAAATCTTATAACATCTTAAATATATCATAAAATGGCGAAGTATCTTTAGCGCGGACATTCATATACTTTGGGCATGTTTGGCTAAGCTTTTTGAAGCTCCTTTTAGAGCTATAAGTCCTTCTGAGAAGGAGAAGCTTAGCCAAACATTATTGAGAAGTCAGGAAGATGAGAAAAGCTTAGCCAAACACAAGCAGGAAAATGACTTTTCAAGGGTTTTTTGTCTTCAAGAAGGAGAAAAGGAGAAGCCACAAATTGTGACTTCTTGAGAAGGAGAAGTCCTTTTGAGAAGAAGAAGTAAAAAAGCTTAGCCAAACATGCCCTTTAATGAGAGGAACACCTGTAATTATTGTGAAAGCGTCAAAGTATCATGTCACACCAAGAACCAAAGTTCTCTTAATAATAAATTATTTTGATATTTAAGAAACCCTAATCAGATATCATGAATCTTACCACCAAGAACACGGTGAAAGGGTAAACATGAGTATTAAAAATGAGCGGTACATGGCATGGCAGTAAAAAAACATCAAATTTTCCTTGTTAATTTACAAGTCGAACGTGTCAAATGACATAGAATTTTAATTGTTTTAACTCATGATGTCACCATTGGCCTTTTTCTTTTAGGGTACCATGCAGGAGAAGAGGTGGGATTAGGTTCACAATAAATGGACATTCTTACTTCAACCTGGTACTTATCACAAACGTAGGTGATGCTGGAGATGTAAGATCCGTGTTCATAAAGGGGTCAAGAACAGGATGGCAACCAATGTCAAGAAATTGGGGACAAAACTGGCAAAGCAATAGTTACCTGAATGGACAAGCCCTATCCTTTAAGGTCACCACAAGTGATGGTAGAAGTGTAGTGTCCTACAATGTGGCGCCTTCTGGTTGGTCTTTTGGGCAGACCTATACCGGGGGCCAGTTTCGTTAAGCAGTCATTAAGCATCTAGTTTGATGGTACGTGATACGAACTTTCGAACAAGACTATTAACCTTAAATGCTATGAGTTTAAATCCTTCTTTTGTTTTATTTACTCGGAAGGAACCAATACGCCCGAGAATGATGGAATAAACAAACTAAACGGTGTCCTATAGTAGTTATGTATACGAGTTTGATGACTATAATGTTGTATTTTGTTCACATTAATAGATGAACGTATTATAAGTGTTCTTTCCGTTATACGGAATCATTTTAAATATGAGCTCCTTGTAATCGTACAAGTATATAAGAATGTATTGCACTTTATTTATTTGTTTAAGTATGATTGTAAGAACATATATATCGGCCGGAAATATAAACTAGTTGAGGGTTGTTGTAGAACACTAAATTATCACAAGTGATATAACAGCAAACCTAAGTTTTTGCTGCATATATTTTTTAAACTTATTACAAACAAAGGTGCATGTTCTGTATATAAAGATTCAATGCACTATTATTTATATGCTCTTTTAATTTTTTAATGCCTACCTACACATGAAAAGGTATTATAACCTACATATGACTAGATCCGCCTCCTAGCTCAGTTGGTGGGTCGGCCGGGGGTTTGCTTAGCCCACCCCGGTTCGACTCCCGGCTCTTACGGTTAGTGGGGCGGATTGTCCCAATGATAGATCGTCTCCTACCGAGGCATGGAACGGTCTTGAGGGCAACCCGGTTTTACCCAGCTGTTACCCCAGCGAGTCTCTCGTGTGGGGGCAGTATGGTTTCCGGGCGGAAGTCAGCTCACGCGGCAGGCCGGGGCCCAATCGAACATCGCGTCCGCAGATGCGGGGCTGACGGGGGAATGTCTTTGACATAAACCCGGTGACCACTGGTCCAGTACATAGAAAGTCACCATCCGAAAAAAAAACCCTACATATGACTTGTACATATGCAGATTCTATAAATAAGCATTTTTTTTTTCAATTTTAATAGAAATACATGAAATTTTGCATTTTGTAAGTCTTGAAAACGTAGATATCAAGTAGAGTAAACTGCCATTTTGGTCCCTGTGGTTTGGCCAGTTTTGCCACTTTAGTCCAAATCTCAAACTTATTACATCTGGGTCCCTGTGGTTTGCATTTTGTTGCCATTTTAGTCCAAAATCCAAAAACCCTTTTTTTTTTACTGTTGCAACCTCTTATTTTGTCCTGTAGTGCAGGGGCATTTTGGTCATTTAATTTTTTATTTAACATTTTATTAATTCAAATATATATATATATATATATATATATTCAGCTCTCTCTCTCTCTCTTATTAAAACCCAACCCAGATCAAATACCCCATATCCCAATTACATCAAAACCCTAAATAGTTGCTCCCAACTCCGTCACTGTTGTTCTGCCACCACCGCCGCCGCCGGTGGTGGTGGTGATGATGACGACGTCGTTTTGTTGGTGGGTGGTGACAGCAGTACCATTTTCTTGCTCATTTTTGTTTCTTTGCTGCACTGTGTGTGTGACAGTGTGTGTGTGATCCTCTAGGTTGGTCAGTGATTTTGGTATACTGATGGAGGTGGTGGTCGCCGGAGATGTTGCAGGTTACCGGAGGTTGGTGTATTGCGAAGATGGTGGTCAGTGGAGTGGGGTGGTGTTTGATGGTTGATGATGATGGTTTCTGGGGGCGGTGGTGGTAGATTGGGGCGGTAACGAAATCAGGGGGGGAAAGAGGAGAGAGAGAGAGTAATCGGAGGAGAGAGATGGGCACGACATCGGCGGCAGACGAAGGTGCCGTCTCCGACAACGCCAAGAACGGCGGCGGTGGTGGTGGTGCTTGGCGGCGAGAAGGGGGTGGTGGTGGTGGCAGGTGGTGGTGCTTGGCGAGATGGTGATGAGGGTACTGGGTTTGAAGATAAAGAGTGTTATTGTTCAGAAATCGAATTGGATTCAAGTTACATTAGGTAATTTATCTTGTGTTTTTGGATTGGTTTTTGTTACTTGAATATGGTGTTTACTTGAATCTGCATCTCTGGGTTTTGATGATGTTCACAAATACAATGGATGTTCATAAATGGGATTTGTAATCGTTTGTTGATTTTTGTAATTTTTCTGGGTTTTGTTTAATAGTGTTCATATGTGTGAGAAAACAATAAATTTGCTGGGTTTTGATGATGACTCGATTAGCAATGGATTCAATAAGCAAATTGTTCAGAAATCGTTTGTTGATTTTTGTAATTTTTCTGGGTTTTGATGATGATGTTTGAAGATGAACGATGTCTGGGTTTTGATGATGTTCTTGAAGATGATGATTTTCTGGGTTCTTTATTTTCTTGATTTTCTGGATTTTCTGGGTTTTGATGATGATGTTTGATAATGTTTTGAAGATGATGTTATTAATTATTGAAATGTTATAATAAATTAATATGGACCAAAATGCCCCTGCACTAAAGGACAAAATAACCAGTTTTCAACAGTCAAAATGGAGGGTTTTTGGATTTTGGACTAAAATGGCAACAAAATGCAAATCACAGGGACCCAGATGTAATAAGTTTGAGATTTGGACTAAAGTGGCAAAACTGGCCAAACCACAGGGACCAAAATGGCAGTTTACTCTATCAAGTAAAACCAACAGTCTGACAGAATCAAACTGTTGATCTGAATTAAAGAACACGAAGAAAAAGACTTACATACGATTAGACTGATACTTTGAATAAATCGTCTGATACAAGTATGATTACTAAACCACTATGAATGTTTAACTCTCTCCAATGGAACGGCTCCTCTAGAATGGCTAAGGGGCTGTTTGGCAAGTGCTGAACCAGTAAGTGCTGAACCAGTAAGAGGTCTGAATGGGTAAGAGGCTCTGAACCAGTAAGTGCTGAACCATTAAGAGCTGTTTGGTTGTATCTCTGAATGACTGTGCAGAATGACTATTTTACCCCTCTGAACTATTATGTGCCAAATATCGATCCATATAACATACAAATCCCAAAGCAATGCCTATATGCCAAATATCGATCCATATCTCATTCCTATCTTAAACACTTTGTCAAACACTCGCTAAATCTCACTCACTTTCTAAAGTCGCTTCTTTATATCATACACAACCCTTCGCAATTTACGTTTAACTTAATACACTAAACGGCAATATCTGAATACTATCAAGCAACTCAACTTAACTCTCTACCTCCTAAATCCGCTCAACCCGAAACTACCCGCAAAACAAATCCTACTTCCTTTTATCACAAATTCATAATCAAACCAAATCACTGTATCTATCAACTCAAAAACGAACTTCCTAGCAATTTCAACAACATCACAGCAGACCCAATAACTCTTATTATATGCAGCCTTAAATCAAAATTAATGACCTATTTATGTGCTCAACCTTACCTTTTTCACATAATCTTCATCACATAATTTCAACAATTTCAATCACAAATGATGCAACTGTTGCTTAAAACATTAAAAATCAAAACTTCATACCTGGCTTCGCGACTTGAACTGAGAATTAGAAAAAATTATGAGACTTTTCTTATCAATCGGAGGTAACTCATGGTCGACGGCGTGATGGTGGTGGCTGGACGTGATTAACTCTGCTGACGGGATGACTGGTGGTCGTCGATTTGGGGTTTTGTGGACATCGAAAGTTGTCGACGGTGGTGGGGATCGGTAGGGGTGAAAGGGAAAGGGTGGAAGAGAGGGACGAGGAGCCGCTGTTCGGTGGTGAGGAGAGGGAGGCGAAGGTGTTGGTGATGAGAGGGTAGCAAGAGTCTTTTTTTCCATTCAGCATCCTCTTATTTCTTTATGGTACAGACTGAATGATACCATTAAGAGGCTGGCATTTTGCCAACCAAACAACCACACCTCTGTCCGAATAAGAGGGGAGCCTCTTAATGAATCATTAAGAGGCTTGCCAAACAGCCCCTAACCCTAGTTTATGAGCCTAAAAGTGTGTATATACTACACATACTCAAAAGCCAATTTAACTAGAGTTGCGGCCCTCATGGCCGATATGGCCTTCACTAGCCCACACGACCTAACGCGAACCAACACAAGCCCACCATGAACCCATGTTCACGATACAACATCACCCAAACCCACAAGCGTACATTTGATACATCAACCTATCATATTTAGACCCTACAAAATGATCTTCATAGTTTCAATGTAGCACTATGATCACCACTTCCAGTAAACAACTTTGTTATCAGAATATGTGTTTGTTGTTGCGTTGTTGGTGTTGGTAATGGTGTTTTTAGGTTTTTCGTTTCTAAACTCTCAAACTTGAGTCTCTTTTTCTTCTCTTGGTGTTAGATCCGAAGCTGGATCATAATCAACATCTTCTTTATCATCTTGCTTAAAGAAGGAGCAAGAGCACTACAAGAACTGGCCACCTTTAGCGGCGACAGGTGTCGCCGGTATTGGTCAAATTTGTCGCCGCTATTGACCTTTAGCGGCGACATGTCGCCGGTAAAGGGTCGCCAGTATTGATTGGCCGCTATTGGCCACCTGTCGTCGCTAAAGGTAACCGTCGCCGGTATTGCTCTTGAACCTTTAGCGACGACAGCTGTCGTCGCTAAAAGGTCGCCGGTATTGCCCTTGGTCGCTAAAGGGTTTAAGTCAATAGCGGCGACACATGTCGCCGCTAAAAATCTTTCTTTTTTTTTTAATACAGCTGCTGTATTTACAGCATCCAGCCATTTTTTCGGCCGAAAAAACAGAACCTGCCTATTTCAAACAACACAAACATACGCTACGAACATATACTAAAGGTAATATAATTAAAAACTACGTTTAAGTCGTACATTATAATCCTACAACGTTTAATTAAATCTAAATCATACATTAAAAACAAGTCACTCGTCATCGGATTCATTATCGAATAAGTCGTCAGAATCGTAGTCTTTTGACTTTCCTTTTCCTTTCCCTTGTGAAACATGATAGTTGTTAAGTTGGTTCAAAAATGACGGAGTTTTGAACAAGCTGTTAACAAAATCCTACAATAATAGATATCAAAACGTATATTAGCATATTAATTAACGCTACGAACATATATTTAACAAGAAAACATGCGTTCGTTTGTCATTTTATAAATTGCGTAGTTTACCTCGGAAAAGGGTTCTTGCGTCCGAGCTTGCGAAGACGACATGTTCTAGGACGTGTTCGAGGACGTGTTGGAAGAAGGTTTAGGCCCAATCCCGCGGTACCATCCTCGCCGCTCTCCCAACGCTTCTTGATACGGGGCAATTGGAGGACCATAGCCGCTCCATTCATCTGTGGCCAGTTGTATGTTCCGCTGTATTTTACGAAGATGATTAAATATATATGTGTGTATATATATATATATATATTTGTTATAGAAAATAATACTTAAAAGAAATACTTACGTAATTTTGTTCAGCAACCGGATCAACCAAATTCCCTTGATTGTCCGTGTGGGTTTTAGCATAGGTAGGTACCCAATCCATATCCTGTTTAACATTAAACTTAGATTAGACATTAAATAAACAAAAGCTTACACACACGCACACATACATAAACCATTACATTTTTATAGGCGGTGCTACCGTACGACGATGTCCCCCCACGGTATGGGAATTGTTGTTTGTCGCGTACTAGTTTGTTGGCCTTGCTTTTTTTAATATATTTTTCTTGCCGGAAACCTTCGATGGTTCTCAACCAATTTTCATAGGGCATATCCACGGGATGGTATGCCCTTGCGCTCTCAAGATCATCGTAACCTCCCTTGCTATCAAATAATTGTCTAGCTTCATACTTGCGGTCAGTGTACCGCTTCATAAGCACACTCCTAATACCACCCTTCAAGTTTCTCGCCTCATAATCACGTTCCACTTCATCAAAATTGAAATTTTCCTACAAATTAAATAAAAAGGTTAAAATATCATATATAAATTAGATTTGCATGTGCTTAAATATTTGATAAAATTTTATGCATATAACTTATTTACCCGTAAGTGGTTCATGACGACATCCTTGTAATGTTGTTCAACGTTATCCCATCCAATTTTATCGAACGGGATGGTCTGCCACATATACATGCCGGCCTCACGTGAAAACATGTCTCTTGATTTACCAACAGGGGTAAACGTGACTTGTCTGTCAAACGTAAGCAATACAGCCCCCCCCCCCCCCCCCCCGCTTTTACTAGACGCCGTAGTTTCTCGTTTTTGGTTTTCCCCCTAACCTTCTTTGGGGGAACCGCTGCAATTAAAACAAAAATAATTAGTAACGACATTTATAATATATAAAAGGCCAATTGGATTTTAACACCTTTAACTTTGAAGAATTGGCCGATAACACCCGCAACTAACACTTTGATCTGTGACACCCCAAACTTTTAATTTTGTTTGTCATTTCACCACTCAGTTAAAAAATGACTAACTGAGTTAGTCTTCCATCCTAGCTGGCATCCTACGTGGACTATTTTTGCCGATGTGGCACATCATCTAATCTGAACCTGAACCAAACTTAAACCAATTTGAACCAAACACCCGAACATCATCTAATCTGAACCTGTCTTGAACAAAGCTGAGCCACCACATTCCTCCGCCACCGTCGCCGTCGGACCACCTCCATGTCGTCGTTGTCGCCGTTAATCATCATCATCTTCAACTGTCAGAACCCATCGGATAAAGACTAAGACCGCCGGACCCTGACAAAGACCGCCGAGCCGAGTCTCCGACTGCCGGACTGAGTCTAGGACCGCCGCTGCCACTGTTGCAGGTGTCGGAGAAGACGACCGGAGCTTCTCTTTCTTCTGTTTTCTCCTCTCTCTCTATCTCTTTCTCTATCCGTCACTCACCACCACCCGACAGTGGTGGTGGTGCTCCGTTTTGATGAAGCTAAAAATTGGGGGCGTGTTCCACCGGGAAACATCTAGATTGACAACAGGAACGACGGTCGGCACCTCCTGGACTCGTCGCCGGAACCTCCGGTCACCGGAGATGAGGGCGAAACAGAGGCAGGGTGTAGGTGTGCAGGTGATTGTCGGCTAAAACGTGATTTTGGGGGTGCTGTGGGTGGTGTTTGGCGGAGAGGGTGAGACGCCGGAGCGCCGGTGATACGGCTCCGGTCATCGGAGCTCGTGAGGATGAGAGAGAGGCAGAGAAATGTTGTTGGCTGCAAGTTTATGATTTAGTGTTTTCTCCAAATGTTGCAAATTGGCAAATCGGAGCTCGTGAAGTGAGGTTTTATACCCATGAATGTGCCACATTGGCAAAAATAGTCCACGTAGGATGCCAACTAGGATAGAAGACTAACTCAGTTAGTCATTTTTTAACTGAGTGGTGAAATGACAAACAAAATTAAAAGTTTGGGGTGTCACAGATCAAAGTGTTAGTTGCGGGTGTTATCGGCCAATTCTTCAAAGTTAAAGGTGTTAAAATCCAATTGGCCTATATAAAATATAAGGACTACAAAATAATTTAGTAAAAGACTTACCGTCAGTCTCGTGCGTGCCACGAAATCCACCAGGAGGAATCGGTGGATCACCAGCGCCATCACCCCCATGTCCCCAGGGGGCCACATCCGCCATCAGATAAGCGAATATCAGCAATACCGAAAACATAATCCCTATAAAGTTACAAATGTTACAGCATTTGTATCTAATAGAAATTAAGGGAAAGTACAACAATCAGCCTCAAATAAATATTTCAAACAAGTGTTTATCAAATACAAATCAATATAAATTACAATAACTTTTCTTTTAGTCAGACTCCACATAATCGGGATCATCCTCATCACAATCAGCCTCGACCTCATCACAATCAGTCTCGACCTCAAACACTTCATCGACGGTAGCCGTTGGGGGATGAACTTCAAATGAAGGCTCACCCGCAGTAACATGAGAAGATCCAATTTGAAAGTATTGGGTCAAGTCAATGACAAGTGGACAGTCAGATGAAGAGTTGTTATCGACAACGTCAATATCTTCTAAGCGTTTGTCAACATTTTGAACCTTATTGACGCGGTCATCACTTAATGGCCGATCCCAAATTCTTCGATGATTAACATTTTCGACTACCCACCTATGTTTATTTTTTTGGTTTCGAGACGTTTCTTGGATGAAGAACACTTGTTTGGCTTGCGAAGCAAATATGAGTTGATCGTCCTTGTCCCATTCATGTTCAATGCTTATACTGGTGATATTATTGTCATGGTTTACACCCCTTTGAGTATCAAACCACTTGCACCGAAATAGGACAGTGGAAGAATCATTTGTGTAACGCAACTCAATAATTTCTTCTAATTGGCCATAAAATTTCACACCGTTCTCTCCAACCACTTCCACCCCAGAGTTTTGCGTTGCGCATTTTGCATCACGTTCAAGTGTCTTAAACCTAACACCGTTGACTATGCAAGCAGTGTAAGTGTAAGTAGTCATTTTCGCACAAATTGAAAGAGCATACAACTCCGGGTGGAATTCTGGAGAATTTTATGTTTTCATCGAATGGACCTAACAAACATAGAGTAATAATGTTTGTTATAAATGTATTACCTAGCAAGTGTAGAGTAATGAGTGTTATATATGTATTATACCTTATGGAGAAACCATCCCGGAAATTTGGTTTTAAGATCATCTTGGGGATGTGTATGTTTGAATTCACTACATTGATGACAAATATAAGATAGGAATGAAAAATACCAATTAACAGATTATGAAAAGTTAAAGATAGAAGCACTCACTTCATGTATTCCCTAACTTCTGCGCAGTTTTCGAGGACAAACCATTCCATCTTGCTTTTTCGATGAATGATAGATATTTGTCCTTTGTTGCGCCAACAGGACGACATTTGGACTCAAACACCCATAACTTTCTTTTTTCAACAACGACATCATCGTTTCTATCTGGGCGATTGAACTTAGTCTGAACATCTTTAAGGTACATTGAATAAAATGTTAGAGCTTCTTCAAACACATAACCTTCAGCTATACAACCTTCAGGCCTTGCCGGGTTTTTAATATAGTTCTTTAGTTTTTTCATGTACCTTTCAAATGGATACATCCATCTAAAAGCTACTGGACCTCCCGCAATCGCTTCATAAGGTAAATGCACAAGTAAATGAACCATAATGTCAAAAAACGCAGGTGGATAGATCATCTCTAACTTGCATAAGATGGTAACAATGTCATCCTTTGCTTTCTTCATATCATCCACCGATAGTGTTCTAGAGCAAAGTTGCTTAAAGAACATACAAAGGTCTACTATTGGTGTAGATGTATCTTTAGTCAAAAGCCCTCTAACCCCAATCGGTATCAAACGTTGCATGAGGATATGACAGTCATGAGATTTCAACCCGGTAATGTTAGCATTGTTATCTGTCAACCTCTTACTGATATTAGATCCAAACCCATCTGGTAATTTAACATTTTTTATAAACTGACAAAAAAGTTTTCGATCATCGGACTTGAATGAGTACTTTGGGTGGGGACTTAAGAACTTGCCACCCGATTGTTTCAGCCATTGTGTCGACCGAATGTTTAGTTTTTCCAAGTCGGACCGCGCATTTGGCGTGTCTTTGCTCTTATCGTTCATTAGAAGAGTACCGAGCAAGCTGTCGCACACATTTTTCTCTATATGCATTACATCTAAGTTATGTTTCAGCTGCAGAGAAGACCAATAGTCAAGGTCAAAAAATATGCTTCTTTTGGACCAGTTCAACTCGAAGTTTGACCGGGTTATCCTCCCACCTCCAAATTTTGGATGCTTTCCTGGTAGAAGATTAATTAAACGACCGAGTTGAGCTTCTATGTCAGCTGGGCTAAACTGTCTCGGAGGGTCTCGTGTCTCGGGTCTCCCGTTAAAGTCGAGACTTATTCTCCAAGGATGGTTGGCATCTAAGAACCGGCGATGACCAACATAAGCACATTTACCAGTGACACGTATTGAAGGAGTGTCTTGGTTACAAGTTGGGCATGCCATGTAGCCTTGTTCGCTCCAAACTGATAGACTACTATGGGCTGGAAAGTCATTTATGGTCCATAACAATGCCGCCTTCATTGTGAAGTATGTGTTTGTTGCTGCGTCTTTAGTACGTACACCTGTTTGCCACAATTGCTTAAGCTCATCCACTAACGGTCTAAGGAAAACGTCCATGTCTTTCCCCGGTGATTTAGGGCCAGGTATCAACAAGGTCAACATGAATGTGGACTCTCGCATGCATGGCCAGGGAGGCAGATTATATGTGGTGAGTATAACCGGCCACGTGCTATGAGTCGAGGATCCACTACCGTTGTTAAAGGGATTAAAATCGTCAGCTGCAAGCCCTAAGCGATCATTTCGTGGCTCCATCACGAAGTTTGGGTACTTTTTATCAAAGTCTTGCCATGCAGATCCATCAACTGGATGACGCATAGTCCCATCTTCCGATCGTCCGGTACTATGCCATATCATATCTTTCGCTGTGTGCCTTGAACAATATAAACGTCGTAGTCTAGGCGTCAAAGGAAAGTATCGTAACACCTTACGAGCCACCTTCGTGCCCTTTGTGTCTTTATCGACCCATCGACTCTCATTACAAACGGGACAATTTTGAAAGGACTCGTTTTCTTTCCAAAAGAGAGCACAATCATTTGTGCACACATCTATCATCTCATATGCCAAACCAATCTTCTTAAATGTCTTCTTAGCTACATAATACGAAGGGGGAATCTTGTTGCCTTCTGGCATTGACTCTCGCAACAATGAGAGGAGTCGATCTACTGCTTCATTTTGCAAATGGTACGTATCCTTTATATTCAAAAGCTTTTCTAAAAAGTTGATAGAAGAAAACTTGGTACAACCAGGATATAATTCTGTTTCAACTTCCTTTACCAGGTCTTCAAAATCATCAACAACACCGCTACTATCTCCATTCGAGTTCTCTTGGTTAAGGTATGTATCTTCTTCCATACGCTCCCCCTAATGTCTTCAATAACGTTTACCATACCGTCTTGTGGTGCAACATCGTTTACTTCTGCAATTGGAGTCGTGTCCCCGTGATAGGTCCACTTCGTGTATTCCTTCAAAAAACTGTTAATACGCAAATGGTATTTCATTTCTGCCATAGTCTTTAAGCCGTAATTTTTACATTTGGTACACGGACATCTAACTTCATCGTGGTTTTTTATCACTCTTTCACACATCTCGATAAATGACTTGAGTCCTTGCTTGTAGTAAGGTGAATGACGTGGGGAATCAATTTAACTTTTATCGATAGGCATTATGCAACTAAAAGAAAATCTAATTTAGGATTAACAAGACAAGGGTAGGCTGCTAAACCCACTTTTTGAACACTTTATCTCATATGTGAATGTGTATTACATGATTGTTTGTTTAAGAAAAATTCGGCAGCATTCCTCTTAGCTCCTAAGTATATATGTAATGATATATATACCCGAGGAGCAAAGAGAAAATGATAACCGGATCCTTCTTAAACAAACAATCATGTAATACACATTCACATCCTAAATGAGATAAAGTATTCAAAAAGCAGTCCCAAGATAAACGGGGACAACCCGAAATTAATTTCTAAATCAATTTCGGGCGGGTATTTCTAAGTTCGTTATGTTTAAAATGATTAATTCAAACACGGGCACAGTTTTTTAAGCTTGTTATGTTCTTAATGATTGTTTTAAATTTTGGGCGGAACGTTATGTTTTAAATCATGATTTCAATTTCGATTGGGTGTTTTCTTAGCTCGTTATGTTTGAAATGATGAATTCAATATCAGGCACAGTTTTTTAAATATGTAATGTTCTTCATTTTGTTAGCTCCTTTTGTTTTAAATGGTGATTTCAATTTTGGCGGGTATTTTCTATGTTCGTTATGTTTTAAATTATAATTTAAATTCAAGAAGGGTATTTCCTAACTAATATATATCTTTTAAAGTTAAATATAAATGTTTTCAAACCTAAACACAAACATACTAATTATCAAACTTAAACTTTTTTTCCAAACCTACACATAAACATACTAACTTACATACACACATTTTGACCAAAAACACAAAATTTATACTTACTTACATACACATTTGGATACTTTATACAAACATACATAATAACATACACATTTTCACCAATTACAAACATTTACATGCACAATTGTTCATCATTTATATACACCTACATACTAACATACACCTACATACATACATTCATAGACTTACACACATACATGCTTACATACATCAAAATACACAAATCAATAGATTTTCATATACACATTTTCATCAAATACACCTACATTATACATTTGACATACTAACATACACCTACATACATACATTAATTCATAGACTTACATACACACATACATGCTTACATACACCTAGATACAAAAATACATAGATTTTCATATACACATTTTCACCAAATATACCTACATTATACATTTGACATACAAACATTCATCCTTACATGCACATTTACATACCTAAACCAAAAATTATACAATTTCTAAACTTAAAAAAAATACATATAAAACTAACCGTATTTTTCAAGTTTCAAGGAGATGAAGACCGAGGAGACGAAGTGGTGCCGGAAAAGTGATGGTGGTGACCGGAGAAAAAATGGTGGTGATCCGAATTTTCTTCCACAAACACAAAAATACACAAAAAAGAGCAAAAATTAAAGCCTATAACATGTATATAACAAATGTAGAGAAGAAATGTAACATAAAACAAGTTAAACTAACCGATTGGGCAAAAAAACGAGTGTCTCCGGCGGTGGAAGCAAGAGTTTTGGGGGGAAAAGTGAAGAGGAGAGAGGGAAAAGCGCTGATAAACCTGCTGTTACGTTTACACTTTTACCGGCGACAGCCTGTCGCCGCTATTGATTACGTGTCGCCTCTATTAGGTTAACCAGGATAAGATTTGTGTGGCTGGGATTTAATGTGGGACACACACTTTTAGCGGAGACAGCTGTCGCCGCTAATAACCTACTTTGCGTCGCCGGCATTTCCTTTTAAATCCCCAACCGTTAGATCAGGATTTTGATCAACGGCTGGGGTTTGGTCTCAGGGTCTGTGACGCGGATCGACCAATAGCGGCGACATTAGGCCTGTCGCCGCTAATGGTGTCGCCGCTAATGGCCTCCCATTCTTGTAGTGGAGGAGGATTCCCAACAACTCTTTTGTTTTTCAAACTTTATCTTTTAAGAAGGTTCACGGGTACCTTTTTCATATGTACTTTCATTGTCAAACAATGATATCGGGTTCTTTTGACTTAGGTACATCTTGTCATTGTGGTGCTTCATGCTTGTGAGAAACTGACAATACCTCATTCTTGATCAACCACGGGTTCTTGATTTGAACAAATTCTGCAAATTCTCAGATTTTGTAAGCAAACCTTTATATGCAACAGAGGATCCATTATTCACATGAACACCTTATGATTAGTCAAATTTTCAAGAATGGCTAATTTTTATGAAACGAAAAACAAAATGAAATATTAAAACTAAAGTAAAAATAAAAATGAAATTAAGCATGACTACTACAATACAAATTTACATTCGCTATGTGATCAAATCGTTGTGAAGCGAACCAAACAATACTTTTCAAGACAGATTTACCCTTACTAGTCTATGTGATTGCCAATATATTCGTCCATTTAAACTCTTGCTTTACACCTTTCTTATACAAACATATGTGAACTTTCATCATTTTTTATGCATTAATTACGATCTGAAGTGGGTCCCACTCAAATCCTAAAACATCTTTTGTACATTCTATCATCCAACCAGTTTCCCTACCACATATTTTCACAGTATCTGTCTTAGAATCTGAAATCTTGTCTGGGACTTGGTTGAGAAAAGAACATGATAGATCATATTTAGAGATGGGTATTATGTATTGATCAAAATGGTTTCTCATCTGATTTTGCTTTAAGGGATTGGACACTAGAGGTTCTCTTTTGTTGTGCACATCGGCATCTTGTTGGACACATTTGGTGAATAAATTGATCTAATAAGCACATTGGCTTTAAACATCAAACACCTAGGTCTTTATTTTACAAAACAGAGTAGATGCCGAAATTTTTTCAGATTTGATTTCAGACCTTAGAACATAGTGTGTATTGGGACATCATAAGCAATCAAATACAAATTGTATTAATTCTAAGTGATGTTCCCCAGTAGAGTCATAAATTTAGTTTCAAATTCATCACATGAAAACTTATTTTCCAAGTCAAAACAGAGCCTATCAACATATCACATTAGATCATAGTCTTTTCAGTTGAAGGCCTTACATGTGTTAGCCTCACCCACAAACAAAAAATTATCACTTCCCATATGATGCAACATACTAGTTTTGTCTTTTTTTTTTTTTTGAAATTTTATAGAAAACACAAAAAAAATGATATTTTTGTAAATTTTTCTATCAATTTATTTCTCATCCTAAAACAACGCATAAGCAAAAACTAAAGAAATCCTTTTGTATTTTTCTGATTTCTCCTCAGAAATTTGTGCATAAAGAAATATCTACCTAGTAATGAAAACTTTATGTACAAATTTAAAACTAAGAATTATTTTTTATTATTTTCTTTAATGACCCTCGAAATTTAAAACCAATCATTGTTTAAAAATCAAGGTACATTTCTTACTGATTTTACCTCCCTTATATACTTCAAATGAAGCATACCATATGCCAAAAACATTAAGCATTATGTAACACAATGGAAAATCTCCATCATACACCATTTGAAAGTGGTTGGCGGATTACACAACCTTAACGACCTGCCTCGGTCAGCGAAAGTTCCAAATGAGCAAACAAATGTCTCTTTTCTTGGTTTTTAGGAAGAATAGGAATTTGGAATTACCTTGAAAAACTATCTAGAAAACAGTAGAATTTCTTCCCAGCTAGATGCTCAAGCATAAGCATCTGATCAATAAAAGGTAATAGGAAATGATCTTTTCATGTAGCGTCATTCAATTTTCTATAATCCGTGCACACACGCCATCCTGTCACTATTCTAGTTGGAATGAGCTCATTTTTTTCATCAGCAACAACCGTCACTCCACCCTTTATAGGCACAACTTGAATAGGTTTGGCACATTTAGAAACAGAGATGGGATATATTAAGTTAGCATCTATTAGCTTAAGAATCACTTCCAAAAATGTCTCTTACATTTTAGAACTCAATTTTCTTTGGGGTTGCACCACCGGCTTATATTCTTCCTTCATGAGAATCTTGTGTGTAGTAAGTATGATTGATCCCTTCAATGTCTATAATCTTCCAAGAAATTGCTTGCTTGTTGTCGCAACCCTCGACCCACCCTAGAAGTGGGTACCGCGGACCTGAACTGGTGGTATCGGTATTTATTAAATTTGCATCGGAAATTAAATCATCAGGATCGCAGTTAGGAAATAATTTTAGAGTTGCAAAACACCAAACTTTTATATTAAAAAAATGGGCTAAAACCCATATTTCAACTAGTTTAATACCCGTCCGGTGGACGGGTTACGTTGAACAACTTAACAAACAAAGCTAATCAATATTAAGTGTATACAAATTTAAACAACTTTACACACAAAAGCACCATTCTTTAATTTATAAAAGGAAAACAAACGTCAACAATTTCAACCACAAATCCATAGAAAATAAAACTGATACTGAAACATGAATAAAAATTAATAAATAAACATAAATAAACAACAAACATCAATCCGTAATATAAGGTTAAAAAACATTCACCGGCTTTCGACATATTTAGGTCAAGCGACAAATGTTTCTTTCTTTGTATTTTTAAACAAACAATGTAATTTGTTTAAAAAGAGCCCAAATGTGCGAAATAACAAAACCTTTCTTAATTGGTTCATTTGCTCGTGCGAGAGAAGTTTGGGGAAAGTGGGGAATCAAACTACTATCATTCCATCAACCTAAACTTGTACAAAAAACACACACTACCTGCTATCATTCTCTTGTTTTAACAGACCATAGACTTGTACGAAAAAACATTCAAGCTGCTATTTATGTCCACAATCAACTTTTAATAAGCCATAAGCTTGTCCCCTGCTATTTATATCCCACATTTGACCTGCTTTAATTTCAGTAAAGCAAAAAATACATTCAACTTGCCCTGCTATCATTCCAGCAACTTGCCATAAGCTTGTACAAAACATACTTTGAACCTGCTAATTATATCCACTTCAAATATAGTAAGACACAAGCAGTCAAAATCAAACTTCAAGCCCATGTTACTATTTAGCAAAACCAAAGAACAAATCCCATTCCTCTATATGGCTGCCTCTATAACACTCAATACCAATCTCAAAGAAATAATAACTAATCAGACTCTTAATTTATGAAGGACTAAATGGTTTCTCTACCAAAACTGTATAAAAGAAAAGGTTTTAACTCTTCTGGATTCTTGTGGATGAAGGCTTGTGTAAGAGATATAAAATAAAGCACAAAAAACATATCAAATATTAGGTATCTAATAATGAGATTAGAAAAATCATACCCCTTTTGCATTTTCCACCATAATACAACTTCCATCCACATCCCAACCATTTAAGTTGTATCGTGCAACATCAGCATCCCGTGGGTCACTGAATTCCTACAGTAAAAATAAAGAGAGAAAGCACAAATGCAAAAGTACCATCAAGCTAAAGGTATGGAAAATAAACAAATAATCTGTGCAATAACAACGACTAAAAGTATAATAGTAAAAGCAGCAAGTACGTACCACAAAGGCAAAGTCATGCTTCATATCCACATGACGTATTCCGCGTAAAGGGTGTCAAAAACAGTAAGACCATCATGACATTAAGAACCAAAAGGGTTGGTACTTCACCCCTGAAAGATGAGCTAAACACCACTTTTCCATTTCCATAAAAAAAATACAGAAAATAATATACAAAGAATCGCTAAAGTCTCTTATACACGCACTGCATGAATAGCAACTCATTTTATCATGAGTAACCTCTCACTATATTCCTCCAGGTATGGCTAAACCCATAAACCTTCATAAAGTCATCAAGTCAAATTTACTTGACACTTACAGGGAGTAGTGTTTTGAAGACGTCAATTTAAAAATCGACGTCTTATCCTACACACACCTTAATTCTACAACTACCTAAATTTTATAAATCTTAAGTTCTGATAAAAACAACATATACTTTCACCTGACATACCATCAATATAGACTTTCACCTGGCATTCCATGATGGTTTTAGGTCAAAAGTATGCAGTATAGTTTTAGCGACTTACAAGAACACAAATTTCAGCAAAATTTGGGCAAAAATTAGACTGAATTTCACTGAATTTTCAGCCATTTGAAGTCTTCAATGAAGTCATGAGATATACGCCACCGATTTGTTTCTTTTTTGACTGAAAAATGGAGCTGCCCCGGTCATGGTGGACTAAATCATGGTAACTAAATCATAGATCCCAACCAAATTAGCGATGACGTTGCTGAGGAACCATAAATGTGTTAAAGAAATTCGAGTTAGGTATATGAGAAGATGAATTAGCAGAGCGTGCACTTATATAATTAATAATACAACAACACGAAGAAATAAAAATGTGAAAGGATCGAAAATAATACCTCGGCTTCATTGGCAGATCACTGAACTACATGTGCAATTCTGGTAACTTTCAAGCATCTTGAGCATACCCAGCCAAACATTCTAACTAAAAGGGCAGTTGAATAGGTCTCTAGCATTTCAGAATCCATCATGGTGAGAAACCTAAGAGCAGAATCAGATCGCATGCATGCTTTAGCATGCATTTGTCGTACCACTCTTTGTGTTGATCTTTTTGCAAAAAAAAAGTGTTAGAAGAGGTCAAAAACCTCTTCCTGGAACAGACATTGCATCCCTTTTTGAGGATGCCAGAATCAAAGATGACCTCAACACTGTCACAAGAAAAAGTTTATTTAGAGAAGAGTTGGTAGCAACTTTGGTTGAAAGCTGTTTTCAGCTGTCGCTGCCATTGCCTGAACAAAAGAATTCAGGTATGGAGAGTAGAGTGATCGGAGCATTGGCTTATGGAACTGGTTATGGTGCATTAAATTGGACCGAACCGGCTTTAGAAGTGGTGGAAGTGTGTCGACCTTGTGTAAAATGAGATTGTGAAGGCTGAACTTATGCTGTTGATTGTTACCTGAAGTTGTTGGTTAGGCTTTGCCATATTTTTGATACCAGGGGTGGGGTTAAAAGAGTCAATGATGGGGCTTCTCAAGATCAGATTTTGAATGAAACTCGCTTACAAAATTTGCAACGAAAACTTGTAAATGATCTGTTTGAGGTTTGTGCAAGTTTGAACATTCAAAAATTTATAATTTCATGCATATCCTTCTAAATTTTGTTATGCTGTATTTACCCTTTAAAAACTAAAAATACCCATCTGATAGTAAATAAAATGAAACAATTACATTTAATACTATGTTGACCGAAATAATTTACCATATTTAAATATCATATTATGAAATCTAGAAAGATTTTTTTTTTTTGAACAACAAATTTCTTTTATTCGTGTCGTCTGTGGGACTTGAACTCAAAACCTCCCTCTCCTAAGGTGTTTAAAGGCTTTGCCTTTGCCAATGGACCACCACCCCGTTGGTGAAATCTAGAAGGATTTACATGGAAACTTTGAACTGATAGAACGATATACATGAAATTAATTCTAAATGCCAACTTGCTTCAGTTTTTATTTCATCTTATATCCATTTCATGCGGAATATATATGTCAATTTGGCAGGTGAACTCTCCTAGAATTGCTACCCGGCTTATTTGGGCAATTTCAGAACACATTGACTTAGAAGGTTTGGATCCTCTTTTAGCAGATGACCCAGATGATGCACTGAACATCATCATATCAAAGATACACAAAATCTTATTCAATGCTGATGCATCTGCCACTGAAACAAATAAGCTGCAAGATATTCAAGCAGTTCTTTTATGTGCTCAAAGATTAGGATCACGTAATGCTAGGGCAGGCCAGTTGCTCATCAAAGAGCTAGAAGAGTTCAGGGCTGACCCATTGACCGATTCTGTTAACAAACATCAGGCTCGTATGATATTGCAGAGAATCAAATACGTTTCTAATCATTCCGATGACAAGTGAAAACGATGCAACAGGAGTGAAAATTAGGTTAAACTATTCTGGCACTGGATGAATCGAATTGAAGATCAGAAATGTGACGGAGCTCAGCGACACTAAGAACAACTTGGTTCAATTCGAAAAGCCCTAGAAGCACAAAAACGTGAAAGCTTCAAGAAACAACAAAACCCCTTTTATTTAATCAAAGCTCCAATTTAGATTTGTTTTTAAAACCGTACCTGAAATCACGAGAGGGAGACGATGACTGATCAGGGATGAATCGCCAATTTCTAGGTAGTGGGAAGCTTGGAAGAAGATCCAATGTTAGAATTATGAAAGCCGATGATTGGTTCTAGTGAGGCGATTCATCCAATGCGTTGAATTTTTGTATTTGTGTACATAGGAGAAAACGAACTTGGCAATGGTGGGGGTGGAGGGTTTATAATGGGTGGCTTAGGTGGTTGGGGAAGAGAAAGCGGGACATGGGGATGGGGATTTATAACGGGTGCAGGGAGACGTTGAAGAGAACCGCTAGGAGAGTGGGGGTGGGATGGTAACCTCTAAATTTTAGTAATAACCACCTCCTTGTTATGGTTAGGATTTAATCTCAGAAATACCCATTAAATTTCAACGGCTGAGATCATTACAAAAACGGTTATTTTCCTCAAAATAGGCGGTTAACTCATTGTGAACAATAGTATAATAATAGTGGGCGGGAAATTTAGAAGATAACCACCAAAGTTGTGGAGATAATGGGCAGAAAATTTTGGAACAAAACCACCTACAGAAAACTGGCAATAACCGCCCTAAACCGCCATTAGAGCAGTTATTTGTTTGAGTTTAAAGGACTGAGATTTAATCTAAGCATGATCCGACGGTAGAGATTGATTCAAAAAGTGGTTAGACTTAATGGGTTTAATATATATATATATATATATATAATTAAATTGTAATTATAGGAATAAACCCTAATTGCTGAAAAGATAAACTTTTTCTTTTATTTAGGTAACTTGTAGCCACTTTATTTAAGCCTTCAGTGCTACATAGCTGGCTTCTAATAACTTCACATCAAGTTACCTGAAACGTGTTTTAAAAATATTTTATCAGCAAGAAATACTAGCGAGTACATTCCATTTTTGTAAAAGACACATTGTTATATTTTACAGCATCAAGATGGAGATTACAATGTTTATATCTAACAAATTCTCTAAAGTATGGTCATATCATACAATGGCTAACCCATTGTCCAATTGTGAAGGTTATCAAGTAATGTATACAAAACCCCATAATACTGGCAGTAATTTGTAGAATAGAAAGACTCGGTCACTGTAAGTATAACTGAAAACATTTAGGGTTTCGTAAAGCATTTTAAATATGGCTCACAATAATGGGAGAAAAGGAGAATGACTCACTTTGTAAAATTAGGTTTTACTACAGGCTTCCTGGTGATATTTTCTGATAATTTTCTTGAGTTCCTATTAAAAATATACAATGCACGCGTGTTATTATAGTAACCCAATTTAACTTTATCAATACGTCATGAGACAGAACTCCAACTTAGTTAAAGCATAGCCTTTATCAGGCAACGCTTTGGTATCAGTTGCTGGGTTCAAGATCAATCGGACAGAGTATCAAATCAGTGATCATGGGTTAAAACACTAACAACGGGGCATAGCTTCGTGATTTTAGGGGTATTGTGGGTATAATTTTCGTATTATATAGCTTGAGAGAGAAAGAGAATTGAACGAAATGTGAAATTCAGACTGAAGCTCAATTTATAGTTGAAATCTGGTCCCGTCGTGCCCCGCGACAGCCTGAGGCTATGCCTCTCGCGGCCCGCGAGCGCCCCTTAGCTAGGCACAGGGTTGACCAATCAGAAGTGTAGGTGCGACATGTGGATGACACGTGTCATCAAGGGTTTCTGAGAAGTTACAGCCTCTCGCGCCCCGCGAGAGGTGTCTCCTTCGTCTGTCGCGGCCCGCGACAGGCATAAAATCTTTTTTTTTCATTTTTCAATTAAATTAGCTATACGCGGTTTCAGTTTTTCGATTACGGAGCGTCTTAGGACATTTTTGAGGGTTGTTATATCCTCCCTATCTTGTTTTAAATCTCTTCCTCGAGATTCACTGGAAATAGGTAAGGATACTTCCTTTTCATTTCAGATTCTAGCTCCCATGTATATTCTGGTCCTCTCTTTGAATCCCACTTCAATTTGAGGAGGACTAGTCTCTTGTGTTTGAGATTCTTGATCTTTCTATCTTCGATCTGGATTGGTTTTTCCACAAACTTAAGTTTTTCATTTACCTCTATGTCTTGAAGAGGTATTACCAATGATTCATCTGCTAGGCATTTCTTTAGGTTACATATATGAAATACATCATGTACTCCTGCCATCTCCTTAGGTAATTGTAGTTGATAAGCTATTGGTCCTATTCGTTTGATAATTTCAAAAGGTCCAAAATACCTTGGGCTTAGCTTTCCTCTCTTACCAAATCTAACAACTCCTTTCCATGGTGAGACTTTCAACAGTACCTTCTCTCCAACTTGAAATTCTAGCGATTTGCGTCTGTTATCTGCATAACTCTTTTGGTGGTCTTGTGCTGCTTTCAGCCTTTCCTTGACTTGAATAATCTTGTGAGTTGTTTCTTGTACAATCTCCGGACCTGACAGTTGCTTTTCTCCAATCTCTGCCCAACATACTCGTGTTCGGCATTTCTGTCCATAGAGTGCTTCAAATGGTGCAGCATTGATGCTTGTATGATAGCTATTGTTGTAAGAAAATTCTATTAAAGGTAAGTGGTCATCTCAATTTCCTCTAAAATCTATTACACAGGCTCTAAGCATATCTTCCATAGTTTGAATTGTCCTTTCACTTTGTCCATCCGTTTGAGGATGATAAGTTGTACTTAGATTTAATCGGGTTCTCATTGCCTTTTGGAAACTTGTCCAAAAATGAGAAGTAAAATGACTATCTCTTCCAGACACAATAGATAAAGGAATCCCATGTAATGAAACTGTTTCATTCACATACAGCTTAGCTAGTTGTCCATACTGAAAGTTTCTTTCATTGGTACGAAATGAGCAGATTTAGTCAATCTGTCTACAATTACCCAGATTGTGTCATTACCTTTTTATGTCTTGGGTAATTTGGTAACAAAGTCCATTGTTATCAACTCCCATTTCCAAATTGGCATTTTCAATTGTTGCAGTAATCCTGAAGGCTTTTGATGTTCAACCTTAACCTGTGAGCAGGTTAAACACTTAGCAACATAATTTGCTATATCCTTTTTCAATCCTATCCACCAGAAGTTTTTCCTTAAGTCCTGATGTAACGCCCTGCGTTCCCAAACCTTTATCTTTTGGCAAGTTTAGTCCCTTAAATCAATCAGGATACGTATTGAGTCTTATTTATGCTAAACTACGTGAAACTATGATACTTTGATACTTTATGAACGAGTATGAAACTTGACTCTTGAAATACTAGACTCTTATAATACTCTGAAACTCGAATCTTGAAACTAGACACTGGCTATGCGCGATACTTTGAATCTTGTGATACTTTGATTCTAGATTCTTTGGGTACTTTGAAACTTGACGCCTAATAAACTTGATACTTGGTTAAGCTAGAAAATTGATACTTATGGAACGAGAGACTTTGATTCTTTATTGAACGAGATACTTGATACTTGATACTTTGATACTTGAAACTTACTAGACGTGAACCTAGCCTGAACGCAAACTTGAAACATGGAAACTTTCGTGCTAAACAATGCGCAACGCAACGCTTAATCTATCTCACAAAACAAACCAAAGTCGGAAACTAGCAAATGGGGATTGGCTGTCTGGATAGGCATCTGATCGGATGACCATCCGATCAAATGACCTTCCGATCGGATGGCCATTCGATCGAACAGTCATCCGATCCATGCCATCCCACCGCCTTACTTCCCCTATCACACTATAAATACCCGTTGTCACATCACTGTTCACTGCTGTGACTGCCTCGTCCAACCCAGAAGCTTCCAACTCATTCTAAGGCACTTTTCTTTCGATTTCAAGCGATTCTTGTAAGTTTTCTCCATGAATCTTGTACTTCTATCATCATTACACAATTTCCCACCATTCCTTCCATCAAAATCACGGGTTTCCTCTACGAAATAACTCGATTTGGACTCTTGAAGGTGACATCATCAAGGGTTGCTGATGTAATCGGTGAATAACGCCATCTCATCGGGAATGGTGCAGACCCACCTGTATTCTACACGTTTAAACACGAATCTTTGCAAAACCTTAACATTTTCTCAAAGGAAATTCATACTTTCAACTTTTCTTAAAGCTTTCTTAACTTTTTACTCAAATCGGTGGAAGCTGAACCCAAACAGGCCTAGGACTTGTTCCTTAGTCTGGAGTCGGTTCGATAACGAATTGCCACCGAAGAGATGACCGATCTGGGTCATACATGAAGTGTCATCAAGGGCGGTTACCCTGATCGAGTGGGGTGATTCCCATCCGATCAGACAGGCTGAATCTTGGTGGCTTTCCGTTGTCTTGATACGTTATCATGTCACCTCCGTTTAAACTCAAACTTGGAAATTTTACGAAAGTTTCAAAAGAACAAGATCACAACAGTCGAATGATCATCCGATCGGATGATCATCCAACCAAGCGACCTGTTCCATGTAGCCTTCAACACTTAAACTATTTTGAATCAGAACTTTTAACTATCAAATTTTCACTCGAATAGTCATCCGATCGAATGATCATCCGACCGAATGACCATCCGATCGAACGACTTGATCTTATACTACAACGAAGACTTCAAAAGTTGAAACATTTTGTAAAACACACTATTGTCCGGATGACCATCCGATAAAGAAACCAGTCAGACACTTTTACTCGATTTCCGCACGATACGACATTCTGTTCAGCACTCATACTGTTATACTATAATCAGGCTAACTCCAGCGCTCCCTTCAATCCAATTAGTTGGTGTAGATACTTAGCACCCACTGTGAGTATACTCGATCCCTTTTTGTTTTAAACACTTTTGGGATGCAACATGTATTCTATAAACATGACACTTGACACTTGAAACTTATTTGGAAACACACTCTATCAGTCGAAAACGTGGAAACAGGATACTTGTGAAACTTGAAACTTATATGTTATGTGACGTTCAATCCTTGTATGTAACATGTCTTAACAATTATGGTACTATGCATATGCTATAGGTTGTAACGCCCCTCCTGCTATTCTCTTGGGTATTGTTAAGATCAAACCTCCCGTTAGACTTTAGGAAAGGCAATGAACGTTTATAGCTCCTGCTAGACTCTTGGGATTGCTATGTTCATTGTGTTGGAAATGCGTGTTACATAGGGACTGCGTTAGCTTAGCATGGTGAAACTTGTTATATATTTTCATGGCGGATACGAGTTTTTGGAACGTTTTAAACTATTATGCTATTACGTACTCAAACTTGTATACTCGCCAACATTTTTTGATAGTATTTTAATACATGTTGCAGGTTGATAAGTTGGATGCTGAAGAAACAAGCTAGGATGATGCCTAGAAACTCACCTAGTTAAATCAGGAAATTTTGAACGATATTTGATGTAATTTGATACTTTGTGTGGTTGTGATCATGATTGACATTGAGACAATGTTATGAATTTAATTAATATGTATTGAAACTATTAGTGTTATGGAAACTCTTGAGTAATCTGATTCGCTTAGTGCCGCGCCCCGATGTTTCCGCCATCGGTTGGGGTGTGACACCTGATACATGTTGTCACTTCCAGGATGTATTGTATACTTGGATTTATGAGCTTCTTCTAAAATTTGGTTTCGTAACTTTCCTTAAATAGGTATCCAAATCCTTTTTTTATGGAATCACCAAATTCCATCTGCTCTTTTATCTAATTCTTTAATCATTCCTTTCAAACCTTCAACATCATCCTTGATTGTTGTTTCCTGTATCTTTTTAATTTGTTCATTTAAATCTATCTGCAGGTTTAATCTGAGAGCACGTACCCTTTTTGGCTTCTCATGGTACTTTCGACTTAAAGCATCAGCTACTGCATTAGCTTTTCTTGCATGATACTGGATATCACAATCATAATCGCTAAGGATTTCCATCCAACGTCTTTGCCTCATGTTTAATTTCTTTTGCCCAAAAACATATCTTAAACTCTTATGATCTGTGAAGACAGTGAACAATGAACTTATTACCGTAGAGATAATGTCTCCAAATCTTAAGGGCAAAAATTATTGCTCCTAACTCTAGATCATGGGTTGTATAATTTTCTTCATGCTTCTTAAGTTGTCTGGAGGCATAAGCAATTACCTTTTCACGTTGCATCAACACATCCAAATCCTAATTTAGATGCATCACAATAGACTACGAAGTCTTCGGTTCCTTCTAGTAAAGCAAGTATTGGTGCGTTCGTTAATCTTTGCTTCAAAACCTTGAATGCTTCCTCTTGTTTTAGTCCTCATTCAAACTTAATTGACTTGCAAGTTAGTCTGGTTAATGGAATGGCTATTCTAAAAAAATCCTGAATAAAACGTCTATAATATCCTGCCAACCCAAGAAAACTTCTTACTTCTGTTGGTGATTCAGGGAATTTCCATTTGGTGATAGCTTCAATCTTTGTAGGTCCCACATGAATTCCTTCATGATTAACTAATTGTCCAATAAATTGCACTTCTTGCAACCAAAATTCACATTTTGAGAATTTAGCATAAAGATTCTCTTTTCTCAACAATGTTAAAAGTATGTGTAAATGTTCCGCATGCTCTTCCTTACTTTTGGAGTAAATTAGTATATCATCTATAAAAACAATTATGAATTTGTCCAGGTATGATTTACATATCCTGTTCATCATGTCCATAAATGCGGCTGGGGCATTGGTTAAACCAAATGGCATGACTGTAAATTCATATTGATTGTACCTTGTTCTGAAAGCAGTCTTAGGAATGTCCTCTTCCTGTACCTTCAATTTATGATATCCTGAGCGTAAGTCAATCTTAAAAAAGAATCGAGCTCCTTGAAGTTGATCGAATAGATCATCGATTCTCGGTAGTGGGTACCGATTTTTTATCGTGATCTTATTCAATTCCCTTTAATCAATGCATATACGCATCGATCCATCATTTTTCTTGGCAAATAACACAGGTGCTCCCCATGATGATGAACTAGGTTGTATAAACCCTTTTTTTAACAAGTAGTCTAGTTGTTTCTTTAATTCCTGCATTTTCGTTGGTGCTAGACGATAGGGTGCTTTGGCAATCGGTGTCGTTCCTAGTATCAGGTGAATTCTAAATTCAACCTCGCGATCTGGCGGTAGTCCAGGTAATTCTTCTGGGAAGACATATGAGAATTTAGATGCTACGGGGATATCTTTTAATTCTTTTCCTTTAGTGTTAATGATTACTGAAATCATATACACCATTCCTCATCTTCGTGCGTAGCTTGCAGCTTTCATCACAGAAAGGAACTTCGTTGACCTTGTAGGCTTGTCTCCCTTAATTGTGATACTTTCACCAGATGGTGTATAAACTTCTACAGACTTTTGATCGCACAAAATCCGTGCATGATTAGCTACCAACCAATCCATTCCTAATACGACATCGAATCCGGCTAGATTCATGGGTAACAGGTTAGCAATAAATTTATGGTTTAAAATTTCTATCTTTCCTTCCTGAAGGATTTTGCTTTTTTGATAGAATTTCCGTTTGATGTCTCCACCAGACAGTCTTGGTGAAGTTTAGTTAATGGTTGACTAAGAAGTTTGCAGAAAAAAAGTATTTATAAAACTTTAGTTTACACAAGAGTCAAATAATACTTTAGTATAAACATCATTAACTAAAAACGTACCGACAATTACATCAGGGATCATTTTAGCTTCTTCTGCTTTCAGTACGAATGCTCTGGCATGCTTCTTGGGTCCTTCTATTTCCTTTGCTTTGTGGTCTGCTGTGAGAGCTAGTTTTGGGCAGTTTGGTCGGATATGGCCATCTTCTCCGCAGTTATAGCAGATCCTAGTACTTGATTTTCTTCTACATTCTTCTTCCTTTTGTCCTGGCTTCTTGCAGAAGTTGCAGGATACCGCACATTTTCTGGAATATTTCTTCTTACAGAACTTACAGAAAGGTGAAGAAGATGAACCTGTTCCTTTCCCTCGATAGGAGTTTCCATAACGTAGTTCTTGGGTAATCCTTTAAGCTAGATTCTTTTTCTGGTTTTCTTCTTGCGTTCGTACCAATCCATCTGTAAGAGTGTTAGCAAGTTCCACTGCTTCTTCTATTGTTTGTGGTCTAGCTGCCTTGACTATATCTCTGATCCCACTGATTAATCCCCAGATATGACGGGAGATTAATACTTGTTCTGGCGAGGCTATTGTTGGTACTATCCTAGCATACTCAAAGAATTTGGTAGTAAATTCCCTATAATTTACCCCAATCATTCTATGGTTCAGGAATTTATTAGCAATCTGTTTCTTTTCATGAGGAGTACAAAACTTCCTTTCAACTATTTACTTAAAGTTGTTCCATTCCATATTGTAAACCATGTCACTTCCCCTTGATTGAAGAATGGTATTCCACCATTCTAAAGCTTCATCATTGAAAGGATTAGAAGAATACATGATTTTATCCTCATCTGCACACTTATTTATTTTTAAGACTGCTTCAGTCTTTTTTATCCAGCGTAAGGATGAAATGGCTCCTTCGTTACCTGAGAATTCTATTGGTTTGCATGATAAAAATTCCTTGTAAGAACAACCATGTGAGATGGTTTTCTTTCTTTTTGGAATTGGAGCTTTGATGAGAAGTCCGTGGTCTCCATTCACACTGTGACTTGGTTCGTCATGAGTACATTTACTACCGATTATGGTATTATTATGTTCTGCCTTTTTATTAAGAGTATTGATAATAAATGGCATGGCATCTATGATTCCTTGAGCTACTATGTGTTCTATAACACTCTTATCCACTTGGTTCCCGTTATCATTATTATTCTGGACTTCCTGATTTACTTCGTTTGACATCTAAATTGTAAACATTATCAGGTATTAATATTACAGAATAAATTAAACAAACAATTATTCAAGCACATTGAACCGAAAACGTCGAGCATTGCGACGTTTACTCGTTTTCATATATATGCATCTAGTACAAACTATTACTGAAATTTAAACGTTAGTAATTATGCATTGCTACACACACACACACACACACACACATATATATATATATGTATATTATTTTATCAAATTAAAAGAAAATACGCATATATATGGTATACTAGGCGGTGGTTTTCTAGTATTGCATCTCTCTCTCGTCGTATTTCCAGACGAGATTCTCTCCGATACGACGTATCCTATTTCCTTCCTCAATTAAATCTTCACCATAGTGGCGAAGTTCGGCTACATTTTCCTGGCTCATGGGTGGCATTTGGGCTGGTATGGGCTCGTTGTAAACTGGTTCAGGTTCTCCATATGGCATGTAGGGATGTGGGTCATTCATCAGATCTTGAAATGCCCAGTCATTAGTCCTCCATTGTTCTAATGGGTAGGGTGCTGGTAACCTGAGTATTTCATTTGGGTAAAAGCTGGGATTGGTAACTGATTTCCTTGGTTTTGTTCTGGGTACATTAACATAAGTGCTATGGGTTGCTCTGATTTCCTTGGTTTTGTTCTGGGTACATTGACATAAGTGCTATGGGTTGCTCTGGGTATAGAGGTAATAGTTGTGGTTCGAGTGCGAAAGGTTAAGATCGAGAATATTTTCTACGGTTTGGAACATATCAAGATTGGCTAGTCTCCTATCAAGTTCCTCCCACTTAGGTAAAGTTACTGGAATTTGGGCAGTTCCTTCAGCTATGGTTATTGTTGCTTCTTGTTGGATTTTCCTTATTCTTTTTCTCCTTTTTCCTTTTCTCTTTACTAAACCATCCTCTTTTCTTAGGTGGAAAGGCTTCCTCGGATTTAACTCTAATAACAAAAGGTTCCTTGGAATCGGCTACGTATCCAGATGCTGTATCATATGGTCCTTCATCCATTGGAGAATGGAACAGGTGACGGTAAGCATCAGATGTATTCTGATCACTCATACTGTGAACTCATAAATTGTCAAAATAACATAAAATCATAATATACATACTAAGATGTATTTACACATAATAACACATAAGTTCTACAAATTTCCTAACATAATGGTTAAAATTTAGGTATTGAAAAAACACCTAAATGGCTTAAACCAGTGGCTCTGATACCACGTTCTGTCGCAGCCCCCGACCCCACCTTCGGAGCGGGTACCGCGAACCTGAACTGGTGGTATTGGTGTTTATTAAATTTGCAGTGGAAATTAAATCATTAAGATCGTAGTTAGGAAATAATTTCAAAGTTGCAAAACACCAAACTTTTATATTAAACAAATGGGCTAAAACCCATATTTCAATAAAATTGTAATTATAGGGATAAACCCTAATTGCTGAAAACATAAACTTCTTCTTTTATTTAGGTAACTTATAGCCACTTTATTTAATCTTTTAGTGCTCCATAGCTAGCTTCTAATACCTTCACATCAAGTTACCTGAAACGCGTTTTAAAAATATTTTATCAACAAGAAATACTGGTGAGTACATTCCATTTTTGTAAAAGACACCTTGTTATATTTTACAGTATCAAGATGGAGATTACAATGTTTGTATCTAACAAATTCTCCAAAGTACTTGTCACTCGACGGATCTGTGACTATGGTCATATCACACATTGGCTAACCCATTGTCCAATTGTGAAGGTTATCAAGTAATGTATACAAAACCCCATAATACTGGCAGTAATTTGTAGAATACAAAGACTCAATCACTAAAAGTATAACTGAAAAAATTTAGGGTTTTGTAAAACATTTTAAATATGGCTCACAATAATGTGAGAAAAGGAGAATGATTCACTTTGTAAACTTAGGTTTTACTACAGGCTTCCTGGTGATATTTTCTGATAATTTTCTTGAGTTCCTACTAAAATTATACATTGCACACGTGTTAGTATAATAACCCAATTTAACTTTATCAATACACCATGAGACAGAACCCCAACTTAGTTTACAAAGCATAGCCTTTATCAGGCAGCGCTTTGGCATCAGTTGTTGGGTTCAAGATCGATCAGACATAGTATCGAATCAGTGACCAGGGGTTAAAACACTTACAATGGGGCAGAGCTTCATGATTTTAGGGGTATTGTGGGTATAATTTTCATATTATATAGCTTGAGAGAAAAAGAGAATTAAATGAATTGTGAAGTGCAAACTAAAGCTCAATTTATAGTTGAAATCTGGTCCCGTCGCGCCCCGCGACAGCCTGAGGCTATGCCTCTCGCGGCCCATGAGCGCCTTTAGCTAGCCTTAGGGTTGACCAATCAGCAGTGTAGGTGCGACACGTGGACGACATGTATCATCAAGGGTGTCCGGTATGTTACAGTCTCTCGCGCCCCACGAGAGGTGTCTCCTTCGTCTGTCGCGGCCCGCGACAAGCATAAAATCTTATTTTTTTCATTTCTCAATTACATTAACTATACGCGATTTCAGTTTTTCGATTACGGAGCGTTTTAGGACATTTTTGGGGGTTGTTATACTTGTGGCTTATTAGAACATAGAGGAGTTTATGTTTACTCTCTTCTTCTAACTGAGAGGATATGATAACGTGGAGTTTTCCTGAAGCATCCAGAAATGCATTTTGTAAATTTGAGGGTAACTCCTTTAACTCTAGTGTGGGCCTTCAATGTCCATAATCTTCCAAGCAATTACTTGCTTGTGGCTTCTTAGAACGTAGAGGATTTTTTCTTTACTCTCTTCTTATAACTGAGAGAATATGATAACGGGGAGTTTTCCTGAAGCATCCAGAAATGCATATTGTAAATTTGAGGGCAACTCCATTAAATCTCGTGTGGGCGGTCCCTCTATTGAAGTTTTTGACTCTAGCTCTTTGACGTACATAAGCTCAGATAATTCCTCTTGACTATGTCCATTCATTTCTTCAAACTCTAGTGCTCCAGATAGCTCTATATTTAGGGATATAAACGAACCGAACAAACACGAACAAGGCAATGTTCATGTTTGTTCATTAAGGAAATGCAGATGTTCGTGAACTGTTCATGAAATCATGTCGAACGGAAGTTTATGTTCGTGTTCATTTGTTAAGGAATTTTAGTTGTTCGCGAACAATTTGTGAACATTGGTTATGAACACAAACAACAAATGAACACAAATGAGCACAAACGAACATTAAACTTGAAAAAAAATGTCTTTAGTGTCTAACTTTTTTTGTATTTAGATAACGGTTACTTTTTACCATTTTTTAACATAATTATGAACTAATGTTTAAGAGGGAAAGTAAAACCATGGGGGTTAAAACTTAAGAGGGAAAGTTAAAAACCTTAACAAATTAACATAAACAAGCGAACATGAACGAACGTAAAGGAACATATTTCTGAACGTTCACGAACACATTCAAACGAATAAGACCTTTGTTCGTGTTTGTTCACTTAGTTAATCAAATGAAATATCTTGTTCGTGTTCGTTCATTAAATAAATGAACGAACATAAACGAACTTCCTGCTGAACGGTTCACGAACTATTTGCTGAACATTTGGTTCGTTTACAGCCCTATCTGTACTGGTATATAAAATAGAAAATGATATATCTTTAGTGTTAGCATCCAAAAATTGTGTATCAATTGGATGGAATCGATAAAGTAAACTGAATTGTCTTGCTCCTTATCATGCTTCATTGGATCCGTAACATCAAAAGTAACTTTCTCTTCATCAACTCATAAAGTAAGTTTTCCTTCAAAGACATCAACCATAGGTCTAGTCGTAGCAAAAAATGGTCGTCCCAAAATGAGGGGCACATGATCATCATCATCCGTATCTATGATAACGAAGTCGACAGGAAAAATAAACTTCTTAACCTTCACCAACAAGTTCTCCATTATTCCTCTTGGATATCTAAGGTCAACTAACTTAATACTAATGCGAGTGGGAGTAGGTTCCCCTAGGTTAACCTTAGTGAATACTGAATATGGCGTCAGATTTTCATTTGCACCTAGATCAGCTAATGCATTGCTAACAGAGAAATATCCTGAAGCACGAAATAGTACAACTACTAGGAGCTACTACTTTTTATGGTAATTTGTTCTGCAAGACTATTGACATTTTTCATTAAGGGTCACACTAGATAGATCTTCTAACTTTCTTTTGTTAGTAAGTAATGTGACATTTATATATGTTTAAAATTTTTAACATTTTATATATGTTTAAATTTTTAATTGATAATTCTAATATATTATGGGTACTTTAGTCATTTCACATTGAGTTAACTTGAACTAACTAACCTCAATCCAATTTGGGGACTATCCGAGTAATAAACAATGAAACCACAAGGAACAAACTTGCTATTTTGAAAAAGGTGGGAACTAAAGGTGAAAAAATAGCAAACCACAGGGCCCATCCAGGCAATTAGCCCTTTTTTAAAATGACTAACTTACACCATGGTTCTTTGGTTTTTTGGGGTAAGTTGCAAATTATCACATATAGGGTATGTTTGACATGAATCTTTTAGGAGCTTCTAGCTTTAAGTTTTTAAGAAATAGCAGCTACCCAATAAAAAAAACTTTGTTTGATTGAAGGAGCTTGAAGATTTTAGGTTAGGACCTTGAAGCTTTTGGTTGAACGCTCCTACTAGTAGCGTTTAGAAGGAGCTACAAGCTTTTAGGGAAAAAATGACTATTTTAACCTCTAAAGGTAATGAACTTTTTAATACACAGACTTTTTCAATTTTTAGTTATGTCCATTTTGGTCATTTTATACATTTTATTAAAAGCTCCAGCTACTCTGCCAAACACCAAATATATCTAAAAAGCTACATCTACTAGCTACCAGTTATAGCTACCAGCTTCCATCCACCAGCCACCAGCCACCAGCCACCAACCACCAGCCAACAACTACTTTTGCCAAACATACCCTTAAATTTTTTCATAGGGCTTATTCATTTGGTTTCAACTTTATGCTCATGTGCGATACACTTGATCCATAAACAAATATGTATTTACCTTTCACCGTCGTTGACGAAGAAAGCTCCACCACCATTGTCTGTTGTTCAGGGGAGGGTTGTAGACAGGGGCGGAACTAATAAGGAACGAGACGTAGCACGGGCTACGGCTCAACCTCGTATTCGCAGTGTATTTTTTCTGGTTTTATACATTAGGATACCCTAAACATATATGAGAATACCTCTAAGAGAAAAATATGAAACCTGAAATTATTCATTAAGCCCAAAACTTGTAGAGAAAAATATGAAACTTGAAATTATTCATTAAGCCCAAAACTTGTTAAATAATTAAGCCCAAATAATAAGTTTCATGATCATTAAGCCCAAATTAATAAAATTATCCACTGATTATGGGCATGAAATCATGGGCGGCAATTAGAACTTCTGAGACTGAAACCTAAACGTCGTACAACATTCTTGAAACCTAAACGTCGCACAACATCCTGGAACAAAAGCTGAAGCCGACGACGGATTTTTCGGCATTCTGCGGCCCTGAGCCAGTCCTCACACCGGTTATTCGTCGTCGTTGTACTCACGCCATTTGGATTCTTGTGAGTTTTATTGTCCTCTAGAACGATTTCAAGCTATGAAAAAATGAAGAGAGCAAATCCATTAGGTATTATCTTTTATTTATTATTGTATTTATCATCGTTTTTTTATTGTTGTATGATTGCATGGTAAAAAAAATTGGGATACCCCTGATTTTAAGGGCTAGCTCCGCCACTGGCACTACTAGAAAAAAAACCTATTAAAGGGTAGATATGACACACAAAAGAGTGTCAAGGAAGCCTCTGTCATTAATTGAAGATGACATACATTTGTGTGTCATCCATCCATTTATGATGAAGAGGATGGAGATGGTTGTGGGAGATAATAAAGAGAGAGGGAAAGAGAGAGAGAGAGGCAGTACTGTTTGTGTGTGTGTTTAGAGTGTGAAAGATTTTTAATTTTATAAAATATATTAGTTTTCTAATATATTAAAAAAAATTTGTTTTTTATTAAAAAGATTAACAAATAAATGGCTAGAAAGACTAAACTACCCCTGTTTGACTAGATTTAACAAGAAATATTAACCGAGTTAGGTGTAAAGGACAATACGTGCAAGGTTTTTTCCTATAAAGGGTAAAACCTGTCAAAATATGTTGAAAATGACACCGAATGAAAAATAATATTAAGATAAAGGACAAAACCTTCATTGGGTTCAGGTATTTCAGGTATGATAGTTTTTCGGGTCGAGTGATGTTAGGTTCAGGTTTTGGATACCCCATAAATTTATAAGATAACACAGAAGGATGACACACATATTTCAATATGATTTTTAAATGATGACACAAAAATATAGTGTCATAAAAATTATAAGATGACACACATATTTCAGTATGATTTTTAATCGCAGTTAAACGATGACACACTAATATAGTGTCATAAAAATTATAAGATAACACACAACGATGACACACATATTTCAATGGGTTTTGTTTTGTTCTAAATGATATTTAAACGATGACACACAAATATATGTGTCATAAAATATTCGGATTTTACCAACGATGACATTTTTTATGACACGTGTTTACGTGTTATAAGATTAGTGTGTGTCATTGTTCTTTTGTCATTAAAGGTCTTTTTTCTAGTAGTGTAATGACCTGCACGAAAATGTCCTAAAACACTCCGTAAGTGAAAACCCGGACCCCTAAAACCCTAATTTTTATGAGAAATCAAGAAAATCAAAATTTATTAAGCTGTCGCGGGCTGCGAAAGATTTAAGGAAGGTCTACGCGGGGTGCGACAGCCATGCAAATCTCCGGAAAAGCTTTAGGGCCACGTGTCAGACACGTGGCGGACCTAGGGTGTGACACGGCAGCCCTAGCCGTAGATAAGGTGGCCTCGCAGGGCGCGTAAAACGGCCTTAAGGCCTTCACGGGCCGCGACAAACTCAAAAATCCGCTATAAATAGGTCGTTGCATGGGCAGGCTTCTGTGCTCGAAAACCTCTTCAAAATCACTATCCTTCTGCTCAAAAATTCCGTTCAAAGAGTCAAAACGCCGCTGCGATAACGGGGTAATAACTCGATCACTGCTACGATACAATTTCCGATCGATTGAAACCGATCCGATGGATGTTTAAGTGTTGCCTGAATTCGGGCTATACTTTGTCATTCGTCGTGAGGGTTTTTATTTCGTGAGATTATCGTAAATGTTGTATTAAGTTACAAACCTAGTTTCGTTTGCATTATTTAACTAGGTTACCAGGCTTAATCAGTAGGCAAATTATGTCCCTCTAAACTTGCAATGTGAGTCATTCTCTTTTTATCAAATTGATTTACAAAACCCTAATGGTTTTCCAGTTATACTTTGCAGTGATTAAGTCTTTGCTAATCTTAAGTTAGTGGCAGTAAGTGGGGAATTGTGCACATTACTGCTGTTTTATCACTTTAGGTGGGCGAGCCTAATTAGTGATATACGTCAATTTTGGGTGACAGGACCCAGTAGTGGTATGACCACAGTCATAGATCCGGTCGAGTGACAACTGAACCAGCTAATTATAAGATAGGGGCAAATGTGAAAACTCTTAATGCTGTAAATTATAACCATGTGTCATTTTGTACAAATTGAATGACTCGCCAGTATTTCCCGCTGATAAAATCTTTTTAAACATGTTTCAGGTGATTTACTGTGAACAAGGAAAAGTGCCGCTTAGCACTCCAGCTTGAATTAAGTGCCTCAGTAAATAAATAAACATGTTTTTGAAATCAGGGGATTTCCCAGTGAAATTACTTTATTGTAAAATACGGGATTTATCCCAAAACTTATAATAAAATAATCGGGTGTTTTCAGTTGAACGATCCTGTTAAAATTTCCGATGCCAAATTACATACCAATACCACGGGTTTCTGTCCCGCGACTTCTGAACCGGGTAAAACCGGGTCGGGGGCCGCGACAGAAAAAAGTGGTATCAGAATCACTGATTTAAGCCAATAAAGTATTTGGAAAATACTTAATTTTTCAAATTTCTATTCTGTGATTCTGTGAAAATTTACTTTAATAAATAAAATTTTAACTTGAATTTTTGTGTGTTTCTTCATGTGTGCCTAACAGCATGAATGAACTATCGGAAGCCCTCCGAAATTTTTCAATCCATACCACTAATATGGAGATTTCCGGAACCCATTCCGGTTATCAGGCTGACACCGAGGAGCCACTAGTGTTTCAGGCCTAGCCCCAGGAGAAACCCAAACCTAAAAAGAGGAGAAGGCTTTTGGACTGGAAGCGAGGACGCAAGAAGAATCCCGCTGCCTAAAAGGTGAAAAAGATGGAGGATCCAAAGGGAAAAGGAAAAGAAGTAGGGGAAAGCTCTTGCCAGGCCCAGGAGTTGCCACCTTGGGAAGAACTCGATAGAAAACTGGCAAACTGTAACCTCATCGGACCTGCTGACGAAACCCTTTTCAATTTCCTTGCTCAATCAGAATTTCCTATCAATTTGGAACCTGCTATTCTGGACCCTATTGTAAACCCTCAACCTTTTACAGGGCAATTGGAAGAATGGTGGACGAGCGACTGGCATTTTCAGAATTTCATGAATAACCCAAATGTGTATTTTCCCCAGTTTGATCCTGAACCTACACCATTTCCACCCATGAACCCGGAGAACGTGGCCGAATTACGCCGCTACGGCGAGGAACTGGTGGACGCGGGAAATCGGATTTGAGAAGTAGGAGAAAATATCACGTGGAAGTACGACTAGAGGGAGCGTCGTTTCTAAAAAGCCAGCTAACTATGGTTAAACGTTTGTATAATAATATTATGAAAATATATATATATACATATATAATATTGTATAATAATAATAAAATAAAATATCTGTAAATACCGGGCTTGTATGGATGCATAATATATAAAAATATAAATGTCGCAATGTCGACGATTTTGGCTATCTCTGTTGACTTAATTGTGTTGTGATTGCCCTAGTATGTTTAGTTGTTATCCATTTTGTGACAATAATATATATATATATATATATATATATAATTATTCAGATGGAAAATGCAGTAAACCAACCGGCAAACGAAGTTAATCAATCTGAACCCAATAATGAAGACCATTTTCTCAATAGACAAGATATAGAAAGTATCGTTGCTCAGGGTATAGCCAATGCTATCCCAGCAATCGTCGCTGCTGTTAAGAATCCTGCTGAATCTTCCCAAGCCAACCATAGCAAACGCACCCGCGACGATAATTTCAGTGACAGTGTAAATGGGGGCGGCAATAATAATAATAATGTAGTTCAAGCCCCATTTCTTAAGAAAATGAAAGTGGAAACGACTGGTTGCACGTACAAAGAATTTCTTGCCTGTAAGCCAGTCGAATTTGCAGGCAATGAAGGGGCGACTGCTGCACTGCGTTGGTTAGAAAAGGCCGAAGCATTAATTAAAATAAGTAAGTGTGCATAGGAAGACAGGGTGATGTATGCATCCCACCTTTTCAAGGAAGAGGCGTTAGAATGGTGGAACACGGTGCTACAAGCTAAGGGAAGTGACGTGGCCTATGCCATGAGTTGGGAGGAATTTAAGGAATTGGTAGAAACAAAGTTTTGTCCCACCTACGAAAAGGAACAAATGACAAATAAGTTTCTGAACCGCCGGATGGTGGACGTTGACTGTCGAGGGTATACTTCGAAATTCTTCGAGTATGCTAGAATAGTACCAATTCTGGCCTCGCCAGAACCGGTGCTTATTTCTCGCTATATTTGGGGATTAATTAGCTAGATTCGCAACATAGTCAAGGCTGCGAGACCGCGAACAATTGACGATGAAGTCGAATTGGCCAACACCTTGACTGACGGACTGGTGCGCACACGAGAAGAAAACAGGAAAAAGGAATTGGCCCAAAAGATTACCCAATGGTTCCGTGGGGGTAATAATAGTAGTAATTTCAAGAAAAAAGGGAATCGGGCAGTCCTCCATACCGCCATTTTACGGAAATTGTAAAAAGAAACATTTTGAAAAATGTAAGGAAGGTTGCAATTTCTGCAAACGACCAGGCCACCGAGAGGAGGAATGCAGGAAGAAATCCGTAATCTGCTACAACTGTGGCGAAACAGGACACTTCAAGCCCTATTGCCCAAAATTGGTTAAGCCAGTTGACAACAAGGCCAAACCTGCAGAAGGAGTTAATAAGAAGAATGCAAGAGCCTTCCATCTGACAACGCAAAAGCAGATATAACTCCCGATGTGATAGCTGGTACGTTTCTTGTACATGATGTTTATGCAAAAGTATTATTTGACTCTGGTGCAAACCAAAGTTTTATAAATACTTCATTTTGCCAAGACCTTAACCTACCTTTAACCAAACTTAGGCAAGTTTTTACCGTAGAAACAGCATAAGGAAACTCAGTTAATATAGATAAGGTTCTTCAAGAACGAAAGATAAATCTCTCAGGACATAACTTTTCTGCAAACCTGCTGCCTATGAATTTAGCTGGATTCGATGTCGTATTAGGAATGGATTGGTTAGTAGCCAACCATGCTCGAATCCTCTGTGATAAAAATTCCATAGAAATATTTACGCCAGCAGGGGAAGTAATTTTGATTTCCGGAGATTAGCCGCGTAATGAAGTTCATTTCAGTAAGGAAGGTTGCTAGTTATGAACGAAAACAAGGAATAGTGTATATGATTTCAGTAATCATTAACACTAAAAGTAAGGAACTTAAGGAAATTCCAATAGTATCAGAATACCCGGATGTATTCCCAGAAGAACTACCTGGATTACCACCAGGTAGGGAAGTAGAATTTAGAATTCATCTAATCCCTTGAACTACACCAATAGCTAAGGCACCTTATCGGTTAGCACCCACTGAAATGTTAGAACTGAAAAAGCAGTTGGATGAGTTGTTAGGCAAAGGATTCATACAACCCACTTCATCCCTTTGGGGAGCACCTGTGTTGTTTGTGAAAAAGAAGGATGGTTCGATGCGAATGCGTATCGATTATAGGGAATTGAATAAAGTTACAATTAAGAATCGATACCCATTACCTAGGATTGATGACCTTTTTGATCAACTTCAGGGAGTTAGATACTTTTCTAAGATAGATTTGCGCTTTGGATATCATCAGTTGAAGGTACAGGAAGAAGACATACCTAAAACTGCTTTCAGGACTAGGTATGGTCACTACGAGTTTACAGTCATGCCCTTTGGTTTAACGAATGCTCCTGCAGCATTCATGGACATGATGAATAGGATCTGCAAACCGTATCAGGATAAGTTTGTAATTGTCTTCATCGATGATATACTTATTTATTCCAAAAGCCAGGACGATCATTGTAAGTACATGCATACGCTCTTAACCTTGTTAAGAAAAGAGAAGTTTTACGCCAAATTCTCGAAGTGTGAATATTGGCTACAGGAAGTGCAATTTCTAGGACACGTGGTGAATCACGAAGGCATTCACGTAGACCCCTCCAAGATAGAAGCGATCACCAATTGGAAGACCCCGCAATCAGCAACCGAAGTTGGAAGTTTTCTAGAATTAGCTGGGTACTATAGGCGCTTCATCAAAGATTTTTCTAAGATAGTTGTTCCATTAACTAAACTAACCTGTAAAACAGTTAAGTTTGAATGGGGACCCAGGCAAGAGGAGGCTTTTAGGATTTTAAAGCAAAGGTTAACAAATACCTCAATTCTTGCTTTACCAGAATGGACAAAAGATTTTACGGTATTCTGCGACGCTTCTAAGCTAGGATTAGGATGTGTGCTAATGCAACGCAAAAAGGTAATTGCGTATGCATCAAGACAATTGAAAAAGCACGAGGAAAATTATACGACTCATGACTTAGAATTGGGAGCAATAATTTTTGCCCTTAAGATTTGGAGACATTATCTGTACGGAAGTAAGTTTACTGTCTATAAAGATCATAAGAGTTTAGGGTATATATTTGGGCAAAAAGAATTGAACATGAGGCAAAGAAGATGGATAGAGATTTTAAGTGATTATGACTGTGATATTCTATATCACGAAGGAAAGGCAAATGTGGTAGCCGATGCCCTAAGTCGTAAGTACCATGAAAAGCAAAGGCGAGTTCGTGCTCTTAGATTAAATCAACAATTAGATTTAATGGAACAAGTGAAGAACGTTCAGGGAACAGCAATCAAGGATGATGCTGAAGGAATGATAAAGGAATTAGAGCAAGGGACTGATGGAATTTGGAGATTCCGCAAGAAAATGATTTGGGTACCTAGACAAGGGATTTTAAGAGATAAGATTTTAGAGGAAGCCCATAAATCTAGGTATACGATGCATCCTTGTAATAACAAGATGTATCAGGATTTAAGAAATAACTTCAAGTGGATAGGAATGAAAAAGGACATAGCTAGATATGTTTCTAAGTGCCTAACTTGTTCGCAAGTTAAGGCAGAACACCAGAAACCCTCAGGTTTACTTCAACAGTTAGAAATACCTGTATGGAAATGGGAACTAATAACAATGGACTTTGTTACTAAGTTACCCAAGACCAGGAAAGGTAACGACGCAATCTGGGTAATTGTAGATCGATTAACCAAATCAGCTCATTTCCTACCAATGAAAGAAACCTTTAGCATGGAAAGATTGGCTAAGCTCTATGTAGATGAGGTAGTGTCACTACATGGAGTTCCACTCTCCATTGTGTCAGATAGGGATAGCCGTTTCACTTTGCATTTCTGGACACGTTTCCAAGAAGTAATTGGGACACACTTAAATTTAAGTACTGCATACCATCCCCAAACAGATGGACAAAGTGAAAGGACGATCCAAACCCTGGAAGACATGCTCAGGGCATGTGTAATAGATTTTGGTGGAAACTGGGATGACTACCTACCCTTAATTGAATTCTCCTATAATAATAGTTATCACACAAGCATCAATGCTGCCCCGTTCCAAGCACTATATGGACGAAAGTGCCGAACTCCAGTGTGCTGGGCAGAAATAGGAGAAAGTCAATTATCAGGTCCTGAGATTGTACAGGAAACCACCGACAAGATAACTCAGATCAAGGAAAGACTGAAAACGGCTCGAGATCGCGAGAAAAGTTATGCAGATAATCGACGTAAGCGGCTAGAATTTCAAATTGGAGACAAGGTACTATTAAAAGTTTCTCCTTGGAAAGGGGTAGTTCGGTTCGGTAAGAAAGGAAAGCTAAGTCCAAGGTACATAGGACTATTCACGGTTACCAAACGAATAGGACCAGTTGCCTATCAATTACAACTACCAGAAGAACTAACTAGAGTACATGATGTGTTTCATGTATCTAATCTTAAAAAGTGTTAATCTGACGAATCACTGGTAGTACCTCTTCAAGATATAGAGGTAAACGAAAAATTGAAATTTGTGGAGAAACCTCTCCAGATAGAAGACAGAAAGGTCAAGCACCTCAAACACAAAAGATTGGTACTGGTCAAAGTCAAGTGGGATTCAAAAAGAGGACCTGAGTACACATGGGAGCTGGAATCAGAAATGAATCGAAAATACCCTTACTTGTTCCAGTAATCTCGAGGACGAGATTTTAATAAGGTGGGGAGGATGTAAGGACCTGCACGAAAATGTCCTAAAACAGTCCGTAAGTGAAAATCCGGACCCCTAAAACCCTAATTTTTATGAAAATCAAGAAAATCAAAATTTAGTAAGCTGTCGCGGCCCGTGAAAGATTTAAGGAAGGTCTACGCGGGGCGCGACAGCCATGCAATTCTCCGGATAAGCTTTAGGGCCACGTGTCAGACACGTGGCGGACCTAGGGTGTGACACGGCAGCCTTAGCCGTAGCTAGGGTGGCCCTCGCGGGGCACGTAAAACGGCCTTAAGGCCTTCGCGGGCTGCGACAAACTCAAAAATCTGCTATAAATAGGTCGTTGCATGGGCAGGCTTCTGTTCTTGAAAATCTCTTCAAAATCACTATCATCCTGCTCAAAAATTTCGTTCAAAGAGTCGAAACGCCGCTACAATAATGGGGTAATAACTCGATCACTGCTACGATACAATGTCCGATCGATTGAAACCGATCCGATGGATGTTTAAGTGCTGCCTGAATTCGGGCTATACTTTGTCATTCGTCGTGAGGGTTTTGATTTCGTGAGATTATCGTAAATGTTGTATTAAGTTACTATCCTAGTTTCGTTTGCATTATTTAACTAGGTTACCAGGCTTAATCAGTAGGCAAATTATGTCCGTCTAAACTTGCAATGTGAGTCATTCTCTTTTTATCAAATTGCTTTACAAAACCCTAAAGGTTTTCCAGTTATACTTTGCAGTGATTAAGTCTTTGCTAATCTTAAGTTACTGACAGTAAGTGGGGTATTGTGTACATTACTGTTGTTTTATCACTTTAGGTGGGTGAGCCTAATTAGTGAGATACGGCACTTTTGGGTGACAGGACCTAATAGTGGTATGACCACAGTCATAGATCCGGTCGAGTGACAACTGAACCAGCTAATTATAAGATAGGGGCAAATGTGAAAACACTTAATGCCGTAAATTATAACCATGTGTCGTTTTGTACAAATTGAATGACTCGCCAGTATTTCCCGCTGATAAAATCTTTTTAAACATGTTTCAGGTGATTTACTGTGAACAAGGAAAAGTGCCGCGTAGCACTCCAGCTTAAATGAAGTGGCTCAGTAAATAAATAAACATGTTTTTGAAATCAGGGGATTTCCCAGTGAAATTTCTTTATTGTAAAATACGGGATTTGTCCCGAAACTTATAATAAAATAATCGGGTGTTTTCAGTTGAACGATTCTGTTAAAATTTCCGCTGACAAAATTACACACCAATACCACGGGTTTCTGTCCCGCGACTTCTGAACCGGGTAAAACCGGGTCGGGGGCCGTAACAAGTAGTGTGGTTGTAGATGGGTGGTCAGGAGGGGATTGGATATTTGGTATATAGGGTCAAGTTATTCTACAAAGGCTCCTAATTGTAAGAAGTGTAAGAAGGATTTATAGAGTGACAAGTGTTCAATAACCTAAAATTAAACCCACTACATCACCACCCAAAACCTAAACACCCACCCCCACCCACCCCACCACCACCCAAAAACCTAAACCCCCCACCCCCCGGGCAAAAAAAAAAAAAAAAAAAACTATAGCTCACCAAAAAACCTAACCCTCACCCCCTCAAAAACCTAAAAAAAAACCTAACCCCCTACCCCCCAAAAACTTAAAAAAAAATCTAAAAAAAACTAAACACCCACCCCCACCACCACCCAAAAACCTAAACCCCCATCCCCTACCCCTCGGCAAAAAATAAAATAAAAAATAAAATAAAATAAAATTGGGGTGGGTGGGGGTGGGGGTGTGGGTTTCGGTTTTTTATGGATGTTTAATTTTTTTTTTGTGTGTAGGTAGTTTTTTTAGAAACCTTTGTATCCATTTTACAATTAGAATCTTTTATATTTGATCATAATCCTTGGTATGTGTATTCGTTTTTTATTCAAATGGTAAATGTACTTTCCACACTAACTTAACAAATATTTTTAACGTAAGTTCACTCTCAAGACCAAAGTTATGTTAGTTGATCGAGCACATATCTCGTAGAATTTGTGTAATATATTAAAGAAAATATCAAAAAACGAAACTTCAACATACAATATGGATTATTCGTGTCATTTATTCTTTTAGGTCGGTGATAAAGTTGCAAATGTTCATGCAAAACATTTTAATGTGCATCTTTATAATCATACCATGTATTATTTCACGTACCATTCAAATTCCATTGGAATATTTAAAACTAAGCAATTTAAAACTAATCAATTTAAAAAACAAAAATAAAAAATAAAGCTTATACCCGAAATAAAGTGACTCAAAAGACGGGAAAAAACTAAAGATATACTAATATAAAGAAATAAAATTGATCAAATATGTCTTGGAAGGTTAATGACGATAAATTAAATACATACAATTTATTCACTTTATTGCTATAGGTAACATTTCTATGTCGGCTATACAAATTTAAATGCTGTTTTCTAGGAAAAAAATTGTTTGAAAAGAGGTTTTGATGTGTGAGATATGGCCCGCCAACAGAAACATGTTTTTTATGTGTGTTTTTCTAGAGATTTTGTCTTTTTCTTTTTGTTATGTATTTTAAAATATGCTTCTTCGTTTGTTAGTTTTGAGGAAGGGCGTGCAACTTGTTTTATGATCCTTGTTTTCCTTTCCTTTGTGTTGTTCCCTTTAATTTCTTTCTATACGACTTACATAGCATAAAATATAAACCATTATTCATTAACAATATTACTTGAATCACTAAAAATAACTATTTTCATTTGTGTGTTATACCTAGATATTAAATCATTGAAATTCCGAGTTACAGCCATATGACTCATACCTTACATGACAATACGATTGTGTATCAACTATTGATCACATATAATCGTGGTATCTCGTTTAAATGTGGATCCTATCTATGTATCTCGTTTAAACATCACGTACGATCAAGAAAACATCTATAATACCGTAAAAGGTCATGTTAAGCGACTCTGAGTTGCATATTATAATATTCATGTGTGTACCAAGTGTCTAATCTACGCTTAAGAAACTATTCGACGACAATTTATACACACTCAATTTAAGGTTTTTTTTTTTTTTTTTTTTGAATGGCTAATGTTACTCTCCCAAACTCTTATATTTACAAATAAATCACTCTTGCATGGAATTTAACCCAAAACCTCCCATTAAGAGACAATGGCCTCTACCAAGTGAGCTAGCCCCACTTGCCACTCAAATTAAGTGATTTAGTAGAAGATTGAAATAGTATTCGTGTCGAGTAACACTGGATACTACTCTAAAGCTTTACAATAGTAAGCGACAAGCGTACAAGTATGCCTATGATTGTTCACCATTATAGCATTTTTTTTTGTAATTTATCATATCACAATTTTTATGAAAATATATGTTATACTAGGTATTTTTATTGGTTATGAATGGTGGATTTTGAATATATTGTTTTCTAGGTATTTGTAGTTTTATCATACGCCTTGCCTTTAGTAGACATGTCCATAGGGTTCCTAGAGCCATTAAATAGGATAATACACGTCCTACAACGATGACAGTTGCACAACAATTTCGTTTAAATGCCAGCGATCGAGGTATTGGCATTATAAGGTTATAGCGAACAAACATTGTGGTTCTAGTCATGCATGGCTTGTAAAAGCACAGGGGCGGATTTAGAGGCTATTTACGGGTTCCCAGGAACCCAGTCAATTTGAAAAAAACGTTTTTTTGTAGTGTAAACCTTGTATGATTTGGAAAAAAACGTTTTTTTTGTAGTGTAAACCTTGTATGATTTGGAAAAAAGGAACCCAGTGAAAAAACTGGCTGGATCCACCACTGTAAAAGCATGTTGATAAATAGATGAAAATCATGTCATAGATGAAACAACACTTTCTTGATTGCTTATAGAGTACAACCACCTCCAATTTCCTATACACCAACATGATTAACACTAATTATTGGACGACAAACAAATCATCATTTCTTTGTTAATTATTCTTGTCAATGTGTAAAAATATAGAAATATCATCGTCACCCAGTACATCTGTCATGTTACAAGTAGAAATTTTATGTGATAAGATGATATTCAAATCAAGGTCCAACTAACAAAACATTTGTGCAACAACTTTCAAACGCCTAAAATAGTTTATAGTCTCGTGCAAAAGTAGAAAACGTCTATCAGATGAAAGAGGCATATACTATAACTAGGTTAATGCCCGCGCGATGCGCGGCTTCATCCAAAACCATATTATTTACTTTGAAATATAACATTTTGTACAAACGCATACATTGGAAGAAAAAAACAGAAAACTATTCAAATGCCGGAAAAAACTTCCTTGTAGACTACATTTGTTGTTTTACTCGTTACATTCCCATCTTTGTCTAGTATAAGCAACTTCACACCGTCTCTGCTTTTAACTCTTAATAACGCAACAAAAAGCGGACCATGTGAGAAAACTGGATATTTCAAATACAATCCAACCGTTGATAAAGATTGTCCTTGACTTTTATTTATCTAGTATTGGTGCTTTTAATATCTAGGCTAATGCCCGCGTTACACGCGACTTCAATCAAAAACTTATTATTTTTATTCAAATTTAATACTATATAAAAAGACACGGCCTGAACAACAAAAACAATAAAATTAATAAAAGTGTAACGAAGTTTAATGATTGAAAATACATATCATGACATAGAATTTTGACAATGATTGACCAGGTTGACAGAATTTGACACACGTTGACCATTTGAACAGCTTTGGCCGCGCCTGACCCGGTTGACCAAGTTGGCCTACTCGCCAAACATCCCCCAATTGCATTAACATTATCACTTGAAGATCAAATTTGGGAGTTTTCCTGCCAAACATTAACATTATCACTTGAAGATCAAATGAAAAAAAAAAATAAACAAAGAAATTATTATGTGCTTTTGTTCCATGATTTTTTACCTTTGTAGTTGCTAACCACAAATCTTTGTATGTGCTGTCAGCCATAGGGTCTCTAATACAACTTATCTGAAACAAAATGAAGAGGCTTGATGGAAAAAAAAGGTGTTTGTTACCTTTTTTAAGTAGGTAAATGTCACCCTGATATTTACACGTATTACTGATGGGCCCGGTGGGAGTATTGTGACGTAGTTGATATCATAGACAATTTATATTATCACAGTTTAATATACAGCGGAAGTTGAAAGATAAAATCATTACAAACCGAATAAAAAGTAATATCAAGTGTATTACAAAACGGTTGTAAGGATCCACAGGCGGATCAAAGTTCAAGGATAATTGTTCAACAGATTTATTAACATCTAAGCTTGCAATACTTTTTATTGATGCTAGGAGTAGCCAGCCTATTCCGTTTAGTATACGTCAGTTTACACTAGTAAATACAATTAACCGACTCATTTTGAAAATGTTTAAGAAAATTGATTTGAATGCACATGGCACAAAATAATCTTTTATAACTTGTGATAATTATTTATATATAAACTTGTAAAAGAATTACATGTTCGTTATAAGTTTAGTAGCCCGGGCTGATTACCAGGTTAAAGATTAATAGACGCGCCACATGATATAGTCCCGCGGCGAGTTATTCTCGAATCCAGCGGTTATACCTTTATATATATATATATGCACTGGTAGGTGTATGCCTACACCCTGTGCTTAGGTCGTGGCCATTTCAATGAATGATGCCAAGGATATCCGGGACATGGTCATTAACCCCCCAAAGGCTTTAAGCAAACAAAACAGATTAAACGGGTCATCTCAATAAATTAACCTTCATATGATTAACAATTCAATGCCCGACCAAGCGGTATTTTATATACCGTACCCCAAGCCCGTATAAGGGAAAATAAGTTAAAAGTATTTACCTGAGCAATTATTCAAATTTATCTCAACCGTATTCAATCAGCAAGTGCAGATAGCTTTTACTGGTCTCCTAATCTGGAACGAAGGTTTTAATAACCTATTAGATTCCTAACGGGTCTTAATTAAGCCTGAACTTAGACCGGTTAGTTTTAAAGGAAGATATATGATTCAAACGCACGATTAAGCGAAGACCGGATTAGAATGTGGTTTAGACCCGATAAGTTTGAATACTTGTATAACATGGGTAAACTAAACACATTCTGGATTTTGAGATAAAAATGATAAGGTTTGACCCGTTTCGGCTAATTTATGCAAACTAGTTACATAAACCGCACCGAACGCGAATAATGCGTAACGGGTAACCAAATGAGTCATGAACAGGTTTCCTAAGTTAATATGCCTTAAATATGTTGTGATATCAGTAAGATACCTTCCATAATGCCCAAAATGGATTTAAACTCAAATTATGCACCGTATGGGTATTTTGGTCATTTAAAGGGTTATAAAAGAGATTAAGAGGTTGTTTAGTAGCATCTGAATAACATTAAGAGGCTACCTCTTAATGAAATCATTTAAGAGTTTAACAAAGATAATGTAGAAGAATGTGACATGTGATGGTTTACCATTCAGATGTTACCTCTTATCCAGTCAGACATAAGGTTACCTCTTATTCATTCAGACATAAGGGCCACAAATGATTTCATTAAGAGACAGCATCTGAATGGATTAAGAGGCTACCAAACAACACCTAAATATTAATCTGAGTTTCAGGTCTGATACAATCAGTAAAAATAATTATTTTTATAAGTCATAACATTAGGGTATTGCATATATGTGAAATTTACCTTTTATAACCAAACTATGCACCGTAGGGGCATTTTGGTAATTTCACATAAGCTTTAAAGGTCAAAATTAGAATTCTAAGTTCAAAATTTTTGCTTACTGTTTAATAATAAAAATTTACTCAAAAAATCAGTAGGTATTAAGTTTTATATGCTAAAAATAGTTTTAACCCATACTATGCGCTTAAAACGCGTAAAAGTCGGTTTTAAGTGATTTTCGGGTTTAAATATGAAATCTGAGTTTTTGATCAGTTTATAAAGTTCAAAATATTGTATTTATCATATAAAATCAGTAGCAAAAAGTTTGGTATCAAAATATTATTTAAAACTCATTTTATTCAAGAAAAGGGTATAACCGGCATTTACCGAATTATAGCAAGAACCCTATGTTATGCTCAGCTTAAAAATAATTAAAAATCTTTAAAAATCCCAAAATATTATATTACACAGTGGGTAAAAATTTTGGTATCAAAATTTGGGTTTAGATAGGCTTTACACTAATTACGCCGTTTAATTAATAAAAAGCTTTCTTATTACGCTATTGAGCATAACTCTTAATCTAGACCTCAAACTGATGTCAAATTTTTAGGACAAGTTTATAAATCAGTAATAAAGGTTTTTGTCCTCTCACATTTTCAAAAATCTCATTTTAAGGTCAAAAGGGCATTATGGTCAATATTTAGGCATATAACGGAAACATGTACATGATTCGAATAACTAATGAACCAAGTTGTATAATCTCAGATGGTTACACTAATCTATAACCTGGTCCTAATAGAGCTCTAAGGAAATTCTAAAATATGCTACATTGGGTCAGAACTGAAAGTCAAAGCAAAAGTCTACTTTTGCGACTTTCGGTTCCGAACCGAGCTTAAACTGAAAATGGTCGGGTTGAACATGTTTAGACATGTTCTTACATTAATTACTAAGTTATATGAGTGATAAAACAGGTTGCATGGCTTCTACATTGTTAATTATGTGTTTATGCGAAAATTTGCTTTCTGTTGACTTTTTATAATTAACTTTGACCCGACAATTTACCTAGTTAGAGTGGGAATCAGAGGGTGCCCTTTTAAGGGTTTATTACCCACATAATTACCAACTCATAGGTACTTTCAATTCGGGAATTGACCGGACAATTTGTGATTAATTACTAAGTCAAACCTTAATTACGAAGGTTTGACTTTGGGCCATTAAACTAAGTAAAACTGAATTAAGAGAGGTTAAGGACACTTACTGAAGTCCTATGCACGACTAATGATCCTTAGGAAGTGATCTTGAGCTCCAGGAGTCTCCAGAAATTCAGTTGGAATGGTTTTCAAGTGGGTATCCAAAATGTTGCAACAATGAGCTTCTTATATAGGAACTTACATGCAACAAGATCATGCCAAACAAGTCTACCGATGTTTTATGATGGTCCCATGCGTCCTTATGCATGAAATACCATTGGTTCTGGCCCCTGGAATCAAAAAAATGGCTTTGAAAGGCGTTGTAACCTTCAAAACAGGCATCTGCCTGTTTTTGCACACTGCAGACTAGTACGCGGCCCACATAAGACCTTTACAAGGTCTACGCGGCCGGTATGGCTCCCGGGGTCAGGTTATAAGTTTGCCAGATTTTCATTTTTGGTCCCTGGTCCTTTGTATAGTGGTTTTAACTTTATATTTTGCACTTTTAACCCTTTAAATTGACTTTTAAGGGCTCCAAGACATAACCAAACATTGTTAAGTCCTTGGTTAGTTTTATGATCACCCGAAAAGCCCTGAATTTCAACGTTGACGCTTTTAACCCCTCACTTACGAATGTTAGCATATCTTTCTCATACGAAATCGAAACCTTGTGAAATTTTTATCACTTATTCTAGTGAGCATAATTAATCGTTACAAAGCTTCGGGTTTGCTAAAAGGTCACTCAGAGGTATAAATTAAACATGTTGACACTTTTAACCCTTGTGGTTTGTAAACGTTCACTTTATTTCTCAAACGGCTTCATACGCTTCATAATTCATTCGTTTAATGTTATAAACATCGTGTAGGATCGTTGAAAGGTATAATTATCAAATGTTGACACCTTGAATCCTTTTACACATATACTTTCTTTGTTTGTCAACTTTAGTCCCTCTAAAGTAATTCTTTACACGTTTAAAGCTCATGACACGTGTCAATGTAATATTGGACATGATTTTATGAGGTATTACAGTAAAATGGCATTAACCTCTTCACCGTGAAGATCAAGATGTTCAGACCATAGAGAAAGCCGTAGACTATTAGCGAATTTCCCGGCACTCCAAGATTCTCCATTCATCGTTGATTCGGTAAATTCTCTATCTTTGATAAGAACCCGAATCTGATGCAAAAATTTGTCTTGGCAAAAAGAGTTATTTCTTCAATATAACATTGTTTATTTTGAATTGTTAAAAAAAACCACTATGACCATAAAATGTAAATCTAAAATTGCACCTTAGAATCCCTATGCCCAAGCAAACTCCTGTCATTTATGTTGGATGATCCAATTAACGTGATACGGTCATCCACAATCATCACTTTACTATACACCTACACCTGCATGAAAAACAATAAAACAGAAGATATTACCATTTCATTCTCACTTCATAAATTAATTACCCAACAACACAAAAACATTTCATTACCTGACTTGTAATAATGGGACCATCATCACCAAGTCTGCCATACGTCCTGAGGCCATAAAATGATATATAATCTTCTGTTTTCGGGCCAAGAAGTGCATTGAGATTGTGTAGTATCGAGTTGTGTCCCCTGGAAATGGTTCGGTACTGCCAATGCATTATAGCTCTCATTGTTGCAGCCCCACCATCATCTAGACGCCTTTGTTTATTCGTTACTGCTTTAAGCCAAAGTTCAAAATGGGTCGGGTCTGATAGAGCAACCACAAACAATTTTTTGTATCCACTATCTTTTATTTTACAAACTATTAGTGTGTTAACATATAAAATCTGTTAATAATAATATAAAAGTTTATTAAATAAAAGAAATAAGAAGGCTTAGTGACCTTGGATATATTTCGCTCCATTTGACCCGGTTTGACCCGTCAAAAATAAAACGAAGCCCAAATACAGTGCCATAGCTAACTGCATCAATTAAAATGAACTAAGGTTTCAGGCAGTTAAACCAAGGTTTAACATGGCTAATTCTTCCATGTGCATTAATGCATTTTCCAAAAACCTTTCTTCCTGGGATTACTGAACTGATATACATATTATCCATAGCAATATTGGTGCATGCCACACTTTCACTGCAACTTAGATTTATCACACTGTCCATCATTGATGTCCCCATTATTCCACTGTATGATATATCACTTAACTTGATAGCTGATGTATGTTTATTCAAGAATCCCACACAAAGAAATGTGTTAATCATGTGTTAATCAAGAGTTGGAAACAACTTTCATTTGTTAAGTTATAGAAAAGATAGTTTAATTCTAAAAGATGTACTTATAGAGTTTATGCAGTCCTGCTGAGTGGGACAATAGTATTGGTCGATCAAGATAGGGTTATAAACTGCATCAAACTTGATGGCCTTAAATGATATATTCCTTGCATAACCGCTCCCCCTATATATCAAAGAAACCATAGATGATTTATAATTGTTTTTAAGAGTGTTTAGCAATGTGCTTTGAAAGTGATTATCTGATTATAATGTTTTTAAGCCCTATTTAGTCAATTTCTTGTGTAGGGGTCCAAAGTCCAGTAATGCTGCAACAGACTAATTCTTGTTTTTTTATCATTTTGGTGGTGTTCTATTTTTACATCCTTAAATAATCAAAATTTGTTGCGCATTTAATTTAGTTGCACGAGTAAGGTATTCAATATTACCTGCGAAGATTTGATTCGAACTCCGGCCAAGGTTTTTTGCATTGTACAATTATGAACCTCTATATTTTCCACCACATCAGCTCCTCCTTTCCCCAATGTCACGACCCCCGACCCACCCTGGACGGAATCGGGAGCCGCGAACAGCCAAGTGGTACCGGTGATTATTTTGAAAAATATTGCAGCGGAAATTTTCATCAGGACCGTGAGTTAGGAAAAATATCAGAGTTTAGAAAACACCGGATTTTATTTATTAAATAAATGGAATAAATCCATGTTTTACAAAGGTAGCTTTAATAAGATAAATTTGATTACATAAAACAATATTTCTTAATTTGATTTAATTAATAAATAAGCCACTTCTTGAAGCCTTTCAATGCCGTATCCATCTCTTACTCCAATCTACTGTAATTACCTGAAACGCGTTTTAAAAAGGTTTTGTCAGTAGGAAATACTGGTGAGTTCATTCATTTTGCTAAAATGACACGTTTGTTATAATTTACAGTATTAAGAGAGATTACAATGTTTCCAGATATCAACCAACTACCCACAGTATTTGTCACTCGACCACACATTGGCTATCTCGTTGTCCAATGGTGTCTGTGACTATGGTCATATCACCCCTTGGCTAACCCGTTGTCCAATGGTGACGATTATCAAGTATTGTATACAAACCCCACATACTGGCTGTAATTTGGTGACTACATAAACTTAATCACTGTAATTATAACTTTGAAAATTTTTAAGAAAGTACTTTGATAAAAAGAGAATGACTCACATTATAAGCATACAGATTTATACGGGCAGAGTTTAGCCTATTGATTAGTCTTATAACCTAGTGCATACGAACTCGGTAAGTAACTAATACAGCATTTACGATAGCTCACGAGATTAAACTCTCACAACGAATGACAATGTGCAATCACTTAAACATCCATCGGATTCACAACGAATGACAGAGTATTCCCCGAGTTCGGGTGGTACTTGTCACACCCCGACCACGTAGAACATACAAAACGTGGCGGAAACGTCGGGGAGTGTTGTAACAGAATTAATTGTTTCAAATCCATGGCAATTGAAGTTTCGTTTTATTGATTAAAAGTGTTACAATGTCTTATCAAACAAGGAAATACAACATAATTAACTAGTCTTGCATCTTTTATTGTCACTAAAGCCCAAGTCTGCCTATGTGTATCTTGATCATCTTATGCAACAGCTCCTGAAAAACACATGTGAAAATAGGTACGTCAGCATAAAAATGCCGGTGAGATACATAGGTTTTGTGAAAATAGGTTTCATGACTTATGTTTGAGAAAATGTTTAGTCATGAACCTTGTTATTTGCTTTGTTTTGTAAATCATTTGAAAATCGATAAGATCAGATGATATGTATAAATAATGTATGGTTAAATGAATAACCATGTAATATGAGTTTGTATTAGATAAATTGTTTGTAAATCAATGTCTTGTGAAAAATATGTTATTTGTATAAAATGTTCTATGTCTCAACTTGAAATGATTCAGATAACGCTACAATATGTAATACCATACAAACACTTATATATAGGAAGTACCAGCGGCGTATCCACCATGCTTGTATCATATTACACACGCCTCGTTACTTAAATCACTTACACAAACCAAACCAACAATGTAAGATGTCTATGTTTAAACCAATTGTCCTACCAAAATGTAAGCATATGATGAATAAGAAATGTACTAAGTATGCTACAACAGACATACATAGCATGTGAACTGAAATATCTGTACTAAGTATGCAACAACAGACATACATAGCATGTGAACTGAAATATATGTACTAAGTATGCAACAACAGACATACATAGCATGTGAACTGTACTAAGTAATGAACACAAATGGGCACACGTAGCATGAAATGTAATGTAAACGATGTACTAAGTAATGCACACAACGGGCACACCTAGCATGAACACAATGAAATCATGTACTATTATGTACTAATGAACATAGCAAGTATATGATGTGAAAACAGGAAAGCATGAAAGTAACAAGTAGGCACATGTGTTCCACCCCAAAATGTTTGGAAAACAGTAAAAGAGGGGTCTATGTACTCACTTGAGATTGCTCAGATGTCTTAGGATAATCACCAAGCAATGCTAGAGATCACGGAATCAAACGGCACCTAATATAGGTATCTATGTTAATAAACCGGACCTATATCGGAAGACTGGGTAGCATTCGGGTTTGTAAACCAAATGAGTGTAGGAACTCATGTGATATGGTTTAACAAAGCCTACATGCTAAATGAAACTTAACCTAAGTCTTATCGACCCATTACGATCCGTTTAGGTAGCTTATGCTATTTTAACGCATCGTGCGCGTGAAACGCGTTCGGAACGTCTAACTAGTCCTATGACAAGTGTTATATGCCTAAATATGTTACATAATCAGTTATGTGGCAAAAGTTTAGGTTACATATGCTAAATTACCAATTATGTATGAAAAGGGTATTCTGGTAATTTACCTAAGGCATATAAACTACCTATCATACAACTATTTAAACGATGTGACCATAGGGTATAACCTCGGAAGGTTATTCCCTACCTACTATGGTCACCTAATGTATTTGGTCGGATCCTAATGATCGACCAAATGGGTCGAGTTCGAAGGTATAGGCGATTTATTAGATCGCCTACCCTACGACTCTAGACAACGTGGTAATCAGTGGGCATAGTCCCAAGGGACTATAACCAACGTGATTACACTCACGTTGCGAAGTTCAAAAGAACTTCGCATTGACCATAACTGGTCAATGTAGAAAGTCAAACAAAGTTTGACTTTCAGACTCGAAAGACTCGAAAAGCAATAAAAGAACGAAAGAATACTTACCCAGGGTCCCCGAATGCTAATCCCGATCCAAGAATCTCAGGTATGAAACAATGGTTTCAACTTAGAGGTTCTCAAATCAGAATTCTAGTGATTTATGCAATGGGGTGGATGGGTATATATAGGATTCGGGTAATCGTTGAGATCGTTTCTTGGAAAAGGGGAAACGATCAAGGCCGTACACTTGTTGGAAGGTTATGGAAGCTAAAATTGATGCTTATCATCTGACTAAGCAAGTTAGAACATGTGGTGGAGGATCAAACAGCTGCAACCTGCTGTTTGATTCATTTAATCTGGTCAGAAGGGGCCTCGCGGGCCGCCTGAGGATGTAAGGAAACTGAGGCGGGCCGCCTAGCAGTCACAGATCAGAAAAAGTTTCAGAAATGACAGTTTCAGTCCCTGCACGTGTTTAAGCCCATTTCCGGCACTTCTAAGGCCCCTAAAGCCAACTTTAAGGCCCTAAAATGATGCCTAAACATTGTGGACATGAAACATGCTCAAAAATATGCCGGACATTGGTTCGTTTGGCCGTACGAACGCGATGTTCGCTTAATTACGACGGAATGCGCATAAGCGCGAAAAACGATCCAAATGACGTGACGAATGGATTTTTGGCAATCCAAACACTAAAGCATAATATAGTCATGCTTGCATAAAATTTTGGATGTCCGGATGTATTCAGAACGTAAGTTATGCGTAAAAATGCAAACTTGTGCACTTTTTGACACTTTTAGTCCCTGAATGTCCCAAAAGTTTATTTTAGCATACCGAACACCTCAAAGCCTATTTCTAAGCTATGTAAAGGATATTTATGGTATGTTTAACTTATGGTCATGTTCCGGAATGTCTGTTACAGTTCAAATTGGCATACTTTCGCAGTTTGTCAACTTTAGTCCCTGTAAGCGATTTAACTTTGATTTCACCACACCAAACCTTCCAAAACTTATATCTAAGTTATGTAAAGGTTATATAAGGTATGTTAAGACTATTTCACTATTCCAGAGTGTTCTTTGCATTAAACTGGTTATATTTACGCATCAGTGCGTGTATAACCTTCCAGAAAGCGATTTAGAGCTTGAAATCGAACAAGAATTGATATGTGCAAATGATACACATATTTTTACAAATCCCAAGTATGAAATATAATATTTCATTGGTTTGGTATTTGTTTGATGGCCGTGGAGGCACAGGTGTTACAGTCTCCCCTACTTTATGAAATTTCGTCCCGAAATTAATTCGTAGGAGTCTATCTGTGACTTTGTGTGAATTAACCATCAAAGATATGTAAGGCATAATCCTGTTATTTCTCTTTAACGGACATTTTTCAGAAAGGAAAGATGAACGGAGTTATTTTCAACAGGCATTATTCAGAAAATGGAACATGAAGGAATAAACAAGGATATTCATTTCCCTCGATGGATATTCTTCAGAAACAAAAATGAACGGAAAAGTCATTTTTCACAACATCTTCAGAAACAAAAATGAACAGAATAGTCATTTTCCATCTTCAGAAACAAAAATGAACGGAAAAGTCATTTTAACATCTTCAGAAACAAAAATGAACGGAAAAGTCATTTTAACATCTTCAGAAACAAAAATGAACGGAAAAGTCATTTTAACATCTTCAGAAACAAAAATGAACGGAAAAGTCATTTTAACATCTTCAGAAACAAAAATGAACAGAATAGTCATTTTCCATCTTCAGAAACAAAAATGAACGGAAAAGTCATTTTAACATCTTCAGAAACAAAAATGAACGGAAAAGTCATTTTAACATCTTCAGAAACAAAAATGAACAGAAAAGTCATTTTAACATCTTCAGAAACAAAAATGAACGGAAAAGTCATTTTCTAGACACACGACTAACTAGCTGTGGTTTCCGTGCACTGAATTTTATAATTATGTATGCATCCGTAATTACGCAATTCCTTGCATAGTCCGCACAATTTGTTTGTAATGTGAAGGGGAGGAAAATCAAACCTGTGATGAGTGTGACTAGACCCCCATAGGGTCCTTTTAATTAGATCGACAAAGGATCTTTTTAAATTAGGCCACCCAGGAGTCCTTTCAGCTATATCATCACATGATATTCCTAACCAGATTTTTGGATCAATCTGATTACCTAGACCACTCAGGGGTCTAATTATGGAATGGTACAATATAATCCAAGGGTCTTTACTACAACGTAGAAGCCCATTGAGGATTTAATATAGTACCTTTGGATATCCTACTATGAATCCCTTATACGAAGATATGGAAGATTCTACGAGGATTTGGATTACAAAAACTTGGATTACACGAAAACATTAAAGAGAACACATAAGCACAAAATCACATAGTTGTTTAACTTGTTTATTAATTTGTTATCTTTGGACGCGGATACTTAAAGCACACCAGGAATCCAATTCGTGGATTTCATTTGGCACTTTAATCATTTCAAGAATCTATCTATGAAGATAGGATAATCTTAAAAGGAATTCGGCTTTGTCCTTATTGAATTGTGATGTACGTATTGAATCATACAAAGAATTCAATTAAGGACTCCGATGAATGATACCCATCCACAAGGATCTAATTATGAGGATAGAAAGATCCTTCATGGATTTTTGGAGTTTGTGTAACGGGAGGTGTTCCGACACCTTGCACTAGGCGTGCTTATGTCGATACACAAGGTAGAAAGTTCATGAGGTTGAGGCGCCAGATATGTCAAGCGACATATGAAGCAGAGTTTGAAGGTTGAGCAGCAGCAGGATTTGTAACAGCTTTGCTTTGGATTGCAAAGCGGCATATGTTAACCAAATGTCTCCATCGTCCACCGTGGGTACATTTGTAACAGGGTATTTGGTTCGGATAATGGCAGTGGTATTAATTTCACCAAGGAACAGTTCCCTTTATACAGCTTCATCCCTGAGACAAGTCATGGTGATAGTTAAATCATCGGTCCTCTGGAGTATGACGCCTATTTGCAGGGTAGTTGCAGCACCTGGTTCGGACATTGTTGTTGCGATGAAGAAGCATCTTGAAGATAACGAAAGGCATAGGAGGAAACAAGCGAAAGATAGTCAAAAGAAAATGACAAGGCATGTAGATTGTGACCATTTGTTTGTTACCAAAGGCAAACAAATGAGACAGTGACTAATCAAAGTAAGCGGGTCAATATAATGTATCGCGAAGACATGCTCGCCTATAAGTGAACACTCATCCCAAGAATTCCCAGGTAAGCACAACTGGTCTCGCGTCTGATGAGATGTATACGAAGTGCTTGCCTAGACAGAAAACCCAGAATACAGGCATTCACCCTTCCAGTTTGCACGTGTTCACATTATTAAACACCCAAAACCTTGACGAGATTTTGAAAACTCAAAGGGGTTCAAAACCATATAATAGAGGGTTCAAAACCTAGTAATCAATCATCCTAGAACAGATGATTAGTTTTCAAAGCGGTTTTGAAATTTATGTTCTTGTTGTGGTCATCACCTAAGGATAGGTGACAGTATTGTTTTATGACTAAACGCAAGTAAACTCGCGTTAGGGTCCTAAGAAGGTTATAGACTAGGTCAAAGCATTACTAATAACCTAATTCCCTATAACCATTGGCTCTGATACCATCTTTTCTGTCACACCCCGACCACGTAGAACATACAAAACGTGGCGGAAACGTCGGGGAGTGTTGTAACAGAATTAATTGTTTCAAATCCATGGCAATTGAAGTTTCGTTTTATTGATTAAAAGTGTTACAATGTCTTATCAAACAAGGAAATACAACATAATTAACTAGTCTTGCATCTTTTATTGTCACTAAAGCCCAAGTCTGCCTATGTGTATCTTGATCATCTTATGCAACAGCTCCTGAAAAACACATGTGAAAATAGGTACGTCAGCATAAAAATGCCGGTGAGATACATAGGTTTTGTGAAAATAGGTTTCATGACTTATGTTTGAGAAAATGTTTAGTCATGAACCTTGTTATTTGCTTTGTTTTGTAAATCATTTGAAAATTGATAAGATCAGATGATATGTATAAATAATGTATGGTTAAATGAATAACCATGTAATATGAGTTTGTATTAGATAAATTGTTTGTAAATCAATGTCTTGTGAAAAATATGTTATTTGTATAAAATGTTCTATGTCTCAACTTGAAATGATTCAGATAACGCTACAATATGTAATACCATACAAACACTTATATATAGGAAGTACCAGCGGCGTATCCACCATGCTTGTATCATATTACACACGCCTCGTTACTTAAATCACTTACACAAACCAAACCAACAATGTAAGATGTCTATGTTTAAACCAATTGTCCTACCAAAATGTAAGCATATGATGAATAAGAAATGTACTAAGTATGCTACAACAGACATACATAGCATGTGAACTGAAATATCTGTACTAAGTATGCAACAACAGACATACATAGCATGTGAACTGAAATATATGTACTAAGTATGCAACAACAGACATACATAGCATGTGAACTGTACTAAGTAATGCACACAAATGGGCACACGTAGCATGAAATGTAATGTAAACGATGTACTAAGTAATGCACACAACGGGCACACCTAGCATGAACACAATGAAATCATGTACTATTATGTACTAATGAACATAGCAAGTATATGATGTGAAAACAGGAAAGCATGAAAGTAACAAGTAGGCACATGTGTTCCACCCCAAAATGTTTGGAAAACAGTAAAAGAGGGGTCTATGTACTCACTTGAGATTGCTCAGATGTCTTAGGATAATCACCAAGCAATGCTAGAGATCACGGAATCAAACGGCACCTAATATAGGTATCTATGTTAATAAACCGGACCTATATCGGAAGACTGGGTAGCATTCGGGTTTGTAAACCAAATGAGTGTAGGAACTCATGTGATATGGTTTAACAAAGCCTACATGCTAAATGAAACTTAACCTAAGTCTTATCGACCCATTACGATCCGTTTAGGTAGCTTATGCTATTTTAACGCATCGTGCGCGTGAAACGCGTTCGGAACGTCTAACTAGTCCTATGACAAGTGTTATATGCCTAAATATGTTACATAATCAGTTATGTGGCAAAAGTTTAGGTAACATATGCTAAATTACCAATTATGTATGAAAAGGGTATTCTGGTAATTTACCTAAGGCATATAAACTACCTATCATACAACTATTTAAACGATGTGACCATAGGGTATAACCTCGGAAGGTTATTCCCTACCTACTATGGTCACCTAATGTATTTGGTCGGATCCTAATGATCGACCAAATGGGTCGAGTTCGAAGGTATAGGCGATTTATTAGATCGCCTACCCTACGACTCTAGACAACGTGATAATCAGTGGGCATAGTCCCAAGGGACTATAACCAACGTGATTACACTCACGTTGCGAAGTTCAAAAGAACTTCGCATTGACCATAACTGGTCAATGTAGAAAGTCAAACAAAGTTTGACTTTCAGACTCGAAAGACTCGAAAAGCAATAAAAGAACGAAAGAATACTTACCCAGGGTCCCCGAATGCTAATCCCAATCCAAGAATCTCAGGTATGAAACAATGGTTTCAACTTAGAGGTTCTCAAATCAGAATTCTAGTGATTTATGCAATGGGGTGGATGGGTATATATAGGATTCGGGTAACCGTTGAGATCGTTTCTTGGAAAAGGGGAAACGATCAAGGCCGTACACTTGTTGGAAGGTTATGGAAGCTAAAATTGATGCTTATCATCTGACTAAGCAAGTTAGAACATGTGGTGGAGGATCAAACAGCTGCAACCTGCTGTTTGATTCATTTAATCTGGTCAGAAGGGGCCTCGCGGGCCTCCTGAGGATGTAAGGAAACTGAGGCGGGCCGCCTAGCAGTCACAGATCAGAAAAAGTTTCAGAAATGACAGTTTCAGTCCCTGCACGTGTTTAAGCCCATTTCCGGCACTTCTAAGGCCCGTAAAGCCAACTTTAAGGCCCTAAAATGATGCCTAAACATTGTGGACATGAAACATGCTCAAAAATATGCCGGACATTGGTTCGTTTGGCCGTACAAACGCGATGTTCGCTTAATTACGACGGAATGCGCATAAGCGCGAAAAACGATCCAAATGACGTGACGAATGGATTTTTGGCAATCCAAACACTAAAGCATAATATAGTCATGCTTGCATAAATTTTTGGATGTCCGGATGTATTCAGAACGTAAGTTATGCGTAAAAATGCAAACTTGTGCACTTTTTGACACTTTTAGTCCCTGAATGTCCCAAAAGTTTATTTTAGCATACCGAACACCTCAAAGCCTATTTCTAAGCTATGTAAAGGATATTTATGGTATGTTTAACTTATGGTCATGTTCCGGAATGTCTGTTACAGTTCAAATTGGCATACTTTCGCAGTTTGTCAACTTTAGTCCCTGTAAGCGATTTAACTTTGATTTCACCACACCAAACCTTCCAAAACTTATATCTAAGTTATGTAAAGGTTATATAAGGTATGTTAAGACTATTTCACTATTCCGGAGTGTTCTTTGCATTAAACTGGTTATATTTACGCATCAGTGCGTGTATAACCTTCCAGAAAGCGATTTAGAGCTTGAAATCGAACAAGAATTGATATGTGCAAATGATACACATATTTTTACAAATCCCAAGTATGAAATATAATATTTCATTGGTTTGGTATTTGTTTGATGGCCGTGGAGGCACAGGTGTTACAGTACTCAAACATCCTGTCGGAATCACGACTAATGACAAAGGATAGCGCTCAAACATCCGGTCGGATAGTTTAAATCGATCGGACATTGAATCGTAGCAGCGATCGAGTTAATAACCGGTATCGTAGCAGCGCCTCGCTATATTAATTGTAATTTTGACTTTTGAGCAGCCAAACTTGGTTTTTATGAAATGATTTCGACACCAGGGGAATGCTCGTAGCCTATCCTATTTATAGCAGAAATTTGGGTCTCACGCGGCCCGCGTGAGCCCTTGCTTGATCCTTACGCGGCCTGCGAGGGCACCTAATCTACGCGTAGGGTTGCTGGGTCATCAGTAGGTCTGCCAGGTGGATGCCATTTGTCCCTCAAGCTTATCCGGAGATCTGCCTTGCTGGCGCGGCCCGCGTAAGCCTCAGCTTATCTTTACGCAGCCCGCCTGAAGGTGTAAAATATGATTTTCTTGATTTTTGATAGGGATTGGGGTTTCAGAGGTCCGGGTTTTTACTTATGGATCAATTTGAGATATTTTTGAATATAATTATATCACAAAGAAAAAGGGAATAAAATAGTGAGAAAAGAAAATGGACCCACTTTGTAGCTTTAGGGTTCAACTATAAAGCTTTCTGGTATAAATTTTGGGTATAACTTCTGAGTTATTTAAAAATATATAATGTACTCGTGTTAAGTATAGTACCCCTCATTCAACCTTGTCCCTATGTCACGAGACAGAACCCCAACGAACTTAGTCAGGCAGAGCCTTGACATGTGTTATGGGTTCAGATCAATCGGAAAGGGTAGCGGTGATCGGGAGTTAAAACACTTAAAACGGGACAGGGCCTTATTATTATTATATAATATATATCTAGAGAGAGAGGGGAAATTGGCGATAGGTATAATAAGGAAATGGGCTGAGCAAATTAGATGGTGGAGTGCACCTTTCTATTTATAGCTGTTTAAAACTTCATCTCTACATTCAAATATTAATTGCTTTCCTATCTAAAAGACACGTACACTAGCTTACACATATCCTTCATTTGAATATTTTATTAGTTTATATTTGATTCTTATCTTGTCAATCGACATGTATACATATATTTTAAAATCTCAATTGTTAACATTAATTTATTATTTTATTTTAATCGTAAGTTTCTTATTATTATTATTATTATTTTATTAATTTATATATTATAATTAATTTAATTGCTTTACTTATTTGGTGTATATAACTTGTAAAATATAACGTTATAGAAAATAATAAATATGTTAGTATATTTTTGTCTACATTTTGAACAAGTTTCATTAAAAACAGAGTAGGTTCAAATACAATGTATTTTTATATTTTAATTATTATACGGTTCATAGGCCCATCTAGGAACTTTATATTTCTAATAGTCAATTTACCCGTAAACTACCCGTCTAATAATATAAGTTTTTATATACTTTTATTTTATTTAGAAAGGTCACCCATATACAGGCCAATTAATTAGTAAAATATTTCAACCAACTATATAAAATAGTGTTTAAAACTATTTGGGTTAAATATTTATATTAAAAATAAACTAGTTACTAGTGGTTAATAAATTTAATCAAACTTATAATTCTTATATAAAAATAGGAATGTTACATCCTCCCCACCTTGTTTTAAATCTCGTCCTCGAGATTTGGGTTATGATATTTTCTTTTAGACTTATGCCATATTTTAGTAAATAAAAACAATATTAAAGTAGATGACACAGAATTAAAATATCAAATTTTGTGAATACAAGTTGTACAATAAGTAGGATTCAATGGTTCAACTGAATTAGTTCAAGAAATCGATGACAAACGAATGAGATGAAATGATATAATTTCCAAGGTGATTAGGTTCAAGCCAAAAGATATATGATCAATAGATATTTAAAATGAATGTAAAGGACTTTTTAGAATCAATAAAATTCTTTGTCAAAAGAAAACTTACTTTGATTGGCAACTGAGGAAGACTTAGAATTGACAGGTTCCAAATGAAAAAAAATAAAAAAAAATGGTTTGTCAAATATTTATGATATGAGAAAATCAAAGTGTTGAGATGAGTGAATTGCAAAGATACACCAATAGAGTTAGTGTATCATTGTTTAGAGTTCCAAGTTGTTTTAATTGTGAAACAAAGTGACAGTACATTATTAGTGACCATATTTTTTTCATACTATGTCCTAGAGATCGAAATATAATAAGAACAAGTTGTTTTGGCATAACCAACCAACCATTATATTATATTTGTAAAGCAAAATGTAATATATATTATTTGTGTCCCTGTCTGAACCGTATCTTACATATCAAATATAATTACTATGTAATATATTTTATTTGTTACGCATTTTTACTATATGTAAATGGTCACAACTTTTAAATAAATATTATTTTAGTATTTTACTATACCATGTAAAATAACTTATATTTACTATGTAATATATATTACAAAACACCGCAATGAAGTTATTACATTACAAATATTTTAGTATTATTATTTTGTAAAAGAAATCACTATTATTTATAAATGTTAAATGAAAGTTGTAAATAAAAGTGTAAAAATAGTTATTGTACAAAAGTATTTGTAAAATATTTTGTAAATATATAACACTTAATGGGTCGATTCTATGTGATTACTTATTTTTATTTTGAAACCATATAACGTTGTGAATGTATTTACAAATGTTGTAAATAAGTGAAAACGGGGACTATTCTTATATATTACAATGTTCTCCTAACCCAATGTAATTGATAACTACCATATTATTCTTATATGGTTATTTTCTTGCCAGAGTGTTATGGTACATAGTTACCACAAAACATGTGATACACAATTATTTATATAATTTTATTCGTCCCTCTAATTCTTGTATTGTTTTATGAAAATATGTCTTCTCCTTACAGTACAAAGTATATATATTTATATATATATATATATATAATTAAAATTTATTAAATAAGTATGATGACTTAATTTATATACATTACCTAGTCATTATCATGGTTGGATATTGGTTAGTGCTGCCTTGTTTAAGCATAGGTGATCAGTCCATGCCTAACTAAGGCTAGGCTATCCAATAGCTGCCCTTGACAATAACCCTAGTACCTAAAAATAATATTAACACTACTATTATTAATATATTATTACTAATAATAAAATTATTAATAATAGATAACTTAAACATAAACTTAAATGAAAGTATACCTCAACATAATTTATATATATATATATATATAGAGAGAGAGAGAGAGAGAGTTAAATGCCATTTTAGTCCCTGTGGTTTGGGCCATTTTGCCAGTTTAGTCCAAAGGTTTCATTTTTAACCTGTGGGTCCAAAAAGGTTTCACAGTTGCCATTTTAGTCCACTTGGTTAACTTCATCCGTTTTTTCTGTTAACGAGAAGGCCAATTCGGTCATTTTATATGGCTGAATTGCCATTTTAGTTAACAGAATTACATACAAAATGACCAAATTGGCCTTCTCGTTAACAGAAAAAATGGATGAAGTTAACCCAGTGGACTAAAATGGCAACTGTGAAACCTTTTTGGACCCACATGTTAAAAATGAAACCTTTGGACTAAACTGGCAAAATGGCCCAAACCACAAGGACTAAAATGGCATTTAACTCTATATATAAAAGTATAAATTCTTCACCTCAATTATTTAACAAAATTCATTGACTCGATATCAAAGAATCATCGTTTTGCAATAATGCGGTTTACAGTAAAAAAATCAAATATAGCGAAATGATATTTGAGTTTGGATAAAATGACAAATTAGAATGAAGTCCTCCAGTGGTCTTCACAAATCGAATGAACCACATGCGCAACAAACAGTGCATGTGTAATGTGTGGATTTACCAAGAAATAAAATAGATCAATATTCACTACTATGAAATAAATCCTCATGGTATGATGATCATTAGAGGAAGTAGAAACAAGAAAGTCAACTTATTATATGCAGAAGTCAGAAAAAGAAATATAAGAACTTTTATATGGAATTTCGTGTGATAACTGTTTGTTAAGTGACATTACCAAGGAATGTCGAATAAAATGAAATAGGGGAATATGAAAAGATATGTGACTCTTTTTGTAGTGATAATAATTATAACTCTGATTAGACTGTGCACCGATGGTTGTGAAATCTTGTTCCAACGTACCTCAGCGATATTCAGGTCATTTGTAGGATCATGTGGCAAAGTGCTTCTTTTTTATTAGTAGTTCTTCTACTGACAGGATTAGTATTGGTGTCGTCGTGCCCAATCATATTTTCCAAAGGTCTTGCCTTGAAAGTCGTGTGTGACATACTTTAACGTCTGTGGACGTAAAATTTTAAGTTTCATGTGTTTTCTTGTGCACTAGCACAACTTTACATGCTTCTTACTTGCGTTAATAGTTTATGATAATGCTTTGGAATTTCTTTATATTTTTTATGGTGTTTTAACTTAAAGGGTTTCCATTGTTTATGTTGTCATACGAGCTACGAGACAGATGATCAAACGAAATAATGTTTGATATCGGAATTATAGATATATGCAAGGGATTCCTAATAAAGAAATCTAGATTTATTATTGACACATATGCTTGTGCTAATTGACTTTTGGAATTTCTTATAGATATACATATCTATATAATCATATATTTCACATGCTGTAATATACATACCCTCTATAAGGTCAATGTATTTAACAGATTCATATTTCCAAAACAAATCAGATATCAGGTCATGATACTATTTAGGGAAATCTTTGTCACTTGTTTGACATATTATATACCCCGTCTTATCCGGTTCGCGCCGGAGAGGTAACCCCAGTATATCCGGACAAGCTGGAGAGTCTGCTACACCATACCCAGTTTTGCCGGATAAAATTTTCTATTTCCCATAAATAGTATCTTTTCAAGATTTTAAAAGTGCCTCTTTTATTATGGCTTTTATCCAGAATCAAGAAAATTTGTATTCCCGTAACATATCTTATTCTAGACCAAGTAATATCAATAAGCAAGGATTAATAGCAATTAAATGTTATTGCTTATTTATCGTATCTTGCAATATTCTAATTATCATCTTATAGCATACCAAGACCCATCACACTTAATTTACTCAAGTATTTAACTTATCTCGAAGCTGATACTAAGGCATCTTTTCTTAAGTTCAAGTCTAAATGCTATCATGTGTGCTACCAGTTAATAGCAATCTCCTAACTCTTTTATATAAACTTAGGTATTATTATCACAACACCTATAGGCTTAAATTAGTGGCTCTGATACCACCTTCTGTCACGACCCCCGACCCACCCTGGACGGAATCGGGAGCCGCGAACAGCCAAGTGGTACCGGTGATTATTTTGAAAAATATTGCAGCGGAAATTTTCATCAGGACCGTGAGTTAGGAAAAATATCAGAGTTTAGAAAACACCGGATTTTATTTATTAAATAAATGGAATAAATCCATGTTTTACAAAGGTAGCTTTAATAAGATAAATTTGATTACATAAAACAATATTTCTTAATTTGATTTAATTAATAAATAAGCCACTTCTTGAAGCCTTTCAATGCCGTATCCATCCCTTACTCCAATCTACTGTAATTACCTGAAACGCGTTTTAAAAAGGTTTTGTCAGCAGAAAATACTGGTGAGTTCATTCATTTTGCTAAAATGACACGTTTGTTATAATTTACAGTATTAAGAGAGATTACAATGTTTCCAGATATCAACCAACTACCCACAGTATTTGTCACTCGACCACACATTAGCTATCTCGTTATCCAATGGTGTCTGTGACTATGGTCATATCACCCCTTGGCTAACCCGTTGTCCAATGGTGACGATTATCAAGTATTGTATACAAACCCCACATACTGGCTGTAATTTGGTGACTACATAAACTTAATCACTGTAATTATAACTTTGAAAATTTTTAAGAAAGTACTTTGATAAAAAGAGAATGACTCACATTATAAGCATGCAGATTTATATGGGCAGAGTTTAGCCTATTGATTAGTCTTATAACCTAGTGCATACGAACTCGGTAAGTAACTAATACAGCATTTACGATAACTCACAAGATTAAACTCTCACAACGAATGACAAAGTGCAATTACTTAAACATCCATCGGATTCACAACGAATGACAGAGTATTCCCCGAGTTCGGGTGGTACTCAAACATCCTCTCGGAATCACGACTAATGACAAAGGATTGCGCTCAAACATCCGGTCGGATGGTTTAAATCGATCGGACATTGAATCGTAGCAGCGATCGAGTTAATACCCGGTATCGTAGCAGCGCCTCGCTATATTAATTGTAATTTTGACTTTTGAGCAGCCAAACTTCGTTTTTATGAAATGATTTCGACACCAGGGGAATGCTCATATCCTACCCTATTTATAGCAGAAATTTGGGTCTCACGCGGCCCGCGTGAGCCCTTGCTTGATCCTTAAGCGGCCCGCGAGGGCACCTAATCTACGCGTAGGGTTGCTGGGTCATCAGTAGGTCTGCCAGGTGGATGCCATTTGTCCCTCAAGCTTATCCGGAGATCTGCCTTGCTGGCGCGGCCCGCGTAAGCCTCGGCTTATCTTTACGCGGCCCGCGTAAGCCTCGGCTTATCTTTACGCGGCCCGCCTGAAGGTGTAAAATATGATTTTCTTGATTTTTTATAGGGATTGGGGTTTCAGGGGTCCGGGTTTTTACTTATGGATCAATTTGGGATATTTTTGAATATAATTATATCACAAAGAAAAAGGGAATAAAATTGTGAGAAAAGAAAATGGACCCACTTTGTAGCTTTATGGTTCAACTATAAAGCTTCCTGGTATAAATTTTGGGTATAACTTCTGAGTTATTTAAAAATATATAATGCACTCGTGTTAAGTATAGTACCCCTCATTCAACCTTGTCCCTATGTCACGAGACAGAACCCCAACGAACTTAGTCAGGCAGAGCCTTGACATGTGTTATGAGTTCAGATCAATCGAAAAGGGTAGCGGTGATCGGGAGTTAAAACACTTAAAACGAGAAAGTGTCTTATTATTATTATATAATAAATATCTAGAGAGAGAGAGGAAATTGACGATAGGTATAATAAGGAAATGGGCTGAGCAAATTAGATGGTGGAGTGCACCTTTCTATTTATAGCTGTTTAAAACTTCATCTCTACATTCAAATATTAATTGCTTTCCTATCTAAAAGACACGTACACTAGCCTACACATATCCTTCATTTGAATATTTTATTAGTTTATATTTGATTCTTATCTTGTCAATCGACATGTATACATATATTTTAAAATCTCAATTGTTAACATTAATTTATTATTTTATTTTAATCGTAAGTTTCTTATTATTATTATTTTATTAATTTATATATTATAATTAATTCAACTGCTTTACTTATTTGGTGTGTATGACTTGTAAAATATAACGTTATAGAAAATAATAAATATGTTATTAGAACGAGTATATTTTTGTCTACATTTTGAACAAGTTTCATTAAAAACAGAGTAGGTTCAAATACAATGTATTTTTATATTTTAATTATTATACGGTTCATAGGCCCATCTAGGAACTTTATATTTTAATAGTCAATTTACCCGTAAACTACCCGTCTAATAATATAAGTTTTTATATACTTTTATTTTATTTAGAAAGGTCACCCATATACAGGGCAATTAATTAGTAAAATATTTCAACCAATTATATAAAATAGTGTTTAAAACTTTTTGGGTTGAATATTTATATTAAAAATAAACTAGTTACTAGTTACTAGTGGTTAATAAATTTAATCAAACTTATAATTCTTATATAAAAATAGGAATGTTACACCCAAGGCCCCAATGCTACATGAAATGGTAAATATTGTAACATGTTTCATGATGTAATATATTTAGTGATGATTTCCCTAGTTATATATATTTTAGGAAATATATGAAACTAAACCTGATTCCATGGCCTGGCCCGCACATGATACCGCTGATTTTGACATCAGATAAACCTCCACTAAGAGCAATACAGTCTTCTCCTATATATAGTCATGCAATATGATATGATGGCATAAGTGTAAGGAAAACATTAAGTGAATTATTTTGACAAATTGGAAATGGGAGCAAAGAAGTTACCTGTTTCTATTACAGAATCACGTATATTTACATTGGTGGAGCTAGCTACGTTAATGCCATCAGTATTTGGGCTTGTTTCCGGGGCAATGATATGAAGATTAGACACGATGACATTGTTGCAAGCAGTGTTGTAAGAATCGCTAGGCGCTAGTCGGGCGGTGGGGTACCGACTAGCGATTAATCGGGATTAATAGGGATTAATCGGAATTAATCGGATTGAGACTTTATATGTAATTTTTAGTTACATATATACACACACATTTTTATATGTAGTTTTTTTTATAGTAGACATGTTTTAACCCCTCACTAACCCATTTTTGTAAGTAATTGGAAGGAATTTATATGGTTTGGTCAATATTTGGCCGGCATCTAGCCAAAATTTGGCCAGAATAGGACCGCCATTGACTGCCTAGCTATTAATCGGCCATTAATCGGTGAACCTCCGATTAGTGATTAATCGGCGACTAATCGGTGAATAGTCGGGATTTTTACAACCATGGTTGCAAGTAGTTATTGTGATATGCACTCGTGGACTGTTTACATGTGTTAAGCCATTGAGTCGCAAGCCGTTGCATCTTTTAAACATTAACGCCTGGTTTGTAGAGTTTATTTAATGTTTAAACGATAAAAGATCCAATTTTTTGCATATAAATGTGGGTGTCAGTTGACATCCTTCAGGGCCCTAAGACACATCCAGAAAAATGATTAATTAGTTTTGTGATTTTACTAATTGTCTGTTATTTGTAATTGTACAAAACCTATATAAGATGAAAGATCCATATACTCAAAACACTCCATGTAGGCGTCACAACCTTTTATTAACTATGACTATTTAATTTCACATCTTCACACTTAGATTTTGTTTTTAGTGTTACAATACTGATAATATATTTTTTTGAATAGTACAACATAGATACCATCAACATTAGAACAAAAAAATGGTAGATGTGAAAACACAAACACATACACGACTAAAAATATATTAATACGAGCCGAATTAATATCGTGCAACACGTGACGCCATGATCATTGAATGTAAACGATTATATACAAGTTAAAATTGATACACAATCATGTGCAGTGTAGGATCGACATCATAATCATACGTGTGAAATTGTTATGATACATATATACACACATAAAAAATTGACTAGTTACGTCATTTTCTCTTACTCCTTGTTATTCTTAATTGGTAACCAAAACAACTTATTGTAATACATTCATGTTGCCTGTAAGAGAGAAAAAAACTACAAATTAAATACTACTAGTTAATAATAATTTATTTGGTCCTAAAGTCAAGAAGAAGAGAAAATCTTCAATCCCCCTCCCCAAGGAAGTCGATAAACGGCATTGGTGGTTGTGGAGTGACAATGGCAACGCCACCAGTTACATGGCTTGTGTTGTTCAACTGCAAATTCACAAAAGGACTAATTGCGGTGACACCGAATGGTAAAGACATGAATGCTCTTGATTCCACCATGCAACTCACCTCCATAGCCTTGTTGTAATTGACACCACCACAAGTGGCTAGTTCTACAGAATCAAACACACATAGTAAGGTTAAAAAAGGAGACAAAAAAAAAACACACATAGTAAGATTAAAAAAATGTAGCTATGTCTAATTTTCACGTATCATAAAGGTATAATATATATATATACTGTTCACGCTAGAGCCCTACCATATATGTATATATATATATATATATATATATAGGGGACGGTTATCTTGAAAACGCAAAATATTGCGAGAACCGTGAGAACGAATGAAAAACCCAATCAAAACCAATTTTTTTTTATACAAACCTAATTATAATTAAGATACAACATCAAAACAAGAATTTATAATATCAAATAATTCATTTATCCTTTCAAAATCACTCTTTTTAGATTTTTTACACATATGTAAATATAACAGAGTTACACATGTGTAAATGACAAACTTACACATATGTAAATTTTCTTTATTTACGAATTCACGTAAATTTAAACTTTTAATTAAATTTCTAACATTGTATTTGAATAATAATGATAAGTGTAGAAAAAAAATTTGAATTTGAATTGTTTTTGACAAAGTTCTCATGGTTTTTTCATTTGTTCTCATGGTTCTCACAATATTTAGCATTCTCATTTAAACCCTCCCCTATATATATATATATATATAAGGGAAGGCTAGACAGAAAACCCTTAAATTTTTAGAAAACTCTGGAAACTCAAATCTCCCCCCATTTTTACCCAACCTCCCGACATTTTTTTTTTTGAAAAAAATAACACATGTAATATACGTGTTTTAAAGTGTTTTGGGCAAAAAAAAAAAAAAAAAAAAAAAAAGCGCCGAAGGGATTTTTTTTTAAAAAAATAAACAAATTTCAGCAATGTCTGGTTGCCTAACATGTGTTAGGCACAAAAGACAGAAATTGCTGAAATTTTTTTTTTTTAAATCATTCCTTCGGCGCTTTTTTGATTTTTTGGCCCAAAACTCTTAAAAACATGTATATTACATGTGTTATTTTTTTCAAAAAAAAAATGTCGGGAGGTTGGGTTTTCTATATATATAAGGTTTTCTATATAGCCCTACCCTATATATATATATATATACAGTGAAAGTGTAAAACACAACATTCTTAACGTACGATATGAAATTACGCACGTTATAAAACTCAAAACTTAATCACGTATGTTGAAAATACATAACCACACATGTTGAAAAATTATAACCGTGAGTGATTATGTTTTTTCAACATGCGTGATTAGGGTTTTGAGTTTTATAATTTGCGTAATTTCATATCATACGCTCATACGTTAAGGAATATTGTATGTTGTCCTCTCCCTATATATATATATATATATATGTGTGTGTGTGTACGTCTAGAGATTTCATAATGCCAGTAGGTTTTTGAAGCATGTTTGACAAATAGGTCTCTCACCATATATAGTAGTGAACTCAAGGGAAGGGAATCTGATTATGTTTCTTGAGCTCAAAAACAAGTGAGTGTGTATAAAGAAAAAAAAAATTAAGCTTTTCTTATATTTATATATACTTAAAAGAAAAAATATATTTTAAGATTTTTTTTATATTGTTTTAAAATAAATTGCATTTTAGGGATCCACTTTCTCTATTGCCTGAGTTTTTTCAAGGATTGACAGCGAACTTTCTATCTGTCAAACAGCGAACTTTCTATCTGTAAACATAATGAAGAATGCAAGAAGTCACCTGAAGCGGGCGTGTTTGCCCATGAGAAACTCGTACCCTCGCTTATCAAAGATGATTTCCCAAAGTTCGAAATGGTACTACCATTAGTACTATCACCTGAAACACGAGGATGAGCATAACCAGAAGAAGAAACAACTCCTACATTTCTGTGTCTCCGGGCGTTCAAAACGTGCCAGTGATTCTTGATTGCATTGTCAGTTCTCCCCGGAATAAACTTAGCGATCTGAGACCACTGGTTGCCGAACACTGCATGTGCTGCTATTAAAATACCATCTTCTTCTTTACTGAACGCTGTCTTTTTTATCCTTGGATCCAACTGATTAACCCATCGCAGTCTACAACTCTTACCTGAATTTAACATTTCGCACATATTATACAAGAGCTTATTTAAAGATTATTTTGAGATGATAAAAGCTATACCGGATCTTCCTGGAAGTTGGTCAGAAATAATATTCCAATTTCTTTGCCCATGAAGAGCTACAAGATCTCTTAGCTTAATATCCTCTGATGGCTTCCAATGGCCTTTGATCATGATCATTCGTTGTGAACCACTGTCTTCTGATCCGGCTTCTTGACTAAAAGAAAAAGAATATATTAAATTAGCATGCATGTTTAGAAATCTTTATCTAATACCCATGTGAAATTTTGGATAAAGATCGGGTTTTTTGCGTACTCATATGGGTTTTGTGCGATTTTCATCGTCAAAGATGAATTGTTTTAGTTGTGAATAGCATCGCTGTAATTAGCAAAAGAAAAGATGCAACTTTTCGTTATTTGACGAAAGACACAATTTAGATTTTGTGAATATTGATGGGAAATAAAGCAAGATTACTTTGGTGCACACGAGGGTGGTGACATGGTGGATTCATGTTCTTGGCGCAATCGATGTTGTTCCTCTATTAATAGAAAGAAAAGGTGCACACATATTGAGATTCAACCACGAGATGAGAGAGAAACCCGAAGATACGTATACGAATCTAAGACCACCTGTAGTGGTGAGTTATTTGGGCGTTTTTTGAAAGGTTATCAACATGGATGATTTACTAAAACTATGTGTAACGGTTTTGCTCGTTTTTACAATCAAGTTAAAAAGTGAGTATCTTATCAATAAAATGCATAATTTCTTATTCAATTTTTCATCTTTAGTATCTAATAATTTCATAACTTTTCACTATCCATCACCCACTAAAATAATATTTAAGTAAATTAAATTTGAAAAATATAAAAAGGGGAATGCATCTGATTGGTTGGTTTACATGGGGCCCACAATCCTTCCCTCACTCACAGGCGTGATGCAGTTACCTGAAGGGGATTTCACGCCCATAGTAACGGTGTTTCACGCCCTTTACGGTCACAAGGCTGCCACCTCACTATGGGCCGGTCAAAAGGTTGCCACCTCACTATGGGCGTGATTCCATAACACTTAAAAACCATGGACACTAATTCCTCTCTTGACCCAAACACGAGAAAGAGAAAACAGGTATTGGCTTGGCTAACTCGACCCATTTACTATAATCATGTCAAACCGAACATGATATGCATAACGATCGTGGCTCGTTTTATAAATAAGTTAACATGTTAATCCTTTTAAAAGTTCCGATTTAGATTGGGGTTATTTGACAAATATAACATTTAAAGTTTGATATTTTAATTCCCCCTCATTCTCTGATCCTTTCAATTCACGTTTTCCAAACTTGAGTTAACTAAGTTTATCAATTGGTAGCAGTGGCAGAACTAGAAAAGAAATTCAGTGGTATCCTAATTTTTTTAACCATACATTCATACAATATAATTTTGTTACCGTACGTTCATACAATCAAATACACAATAAACACTAAAATTAATAACTAAACCCTAACCAAAAATCATTTTTATCTATTTTGTGCTATAATACCTTTGCTCAAAGGAAGTAGCGAAAGCCAATTGATGATGAATTGTAGCGGGCCCGTCTATGGTCGGGTCGAGCTCTAAATCTCTCGATCAAGAAATCAATATATCACATAGTAATTGTATGTAATTGCATCTTCAAGTTCCTTTAAAATGTAAAAATAATTATAGATTGTTTTATTTTTTCAGGTAAGAAGAGCATTTTGGTTTAAACTTTTTTCTCTAAAATATATTTCTAAGGGGAATTTTTATGCTATTCTGAAACTATATAAAATTATGACCAGAATTAATTAAATAAACTAATAATAGATCCTATATAAAAAAGTAATACTAAAATAAAGAATATATAGTAGACTGATCATTATTAAGGTCGGAGGGTATGGAGGGCGTCACCGTGCCACATCACCGCCCATAGCGCCCCTCACGCCGCCACCACCCACGCCCTGCTAGTTAAACCGGGCGCCATTGATGGGGCTTTACCATGGTAACGACTAACGAGGAAGAAGGGAGGGGGCAAGTGGGGCCCACATCATTTAATCCAATAACAAATTTTTTTTAATTTTGTTTAATAGGGGGCGTTATCCCACACCCTGCAAGTTAAGAAAATGCGTGATAAAGCCCCCTGGCTGATGTGGATCATAGGTGACACTAACGTGTCTTGATAAAACCCTAGAGGCTTTATCCCACACCCCATAGCCTAACGACACATAATATTTACACTTTTTAAACTTGAAACACTTAATAATAAAGGTCGGATCTATTCACACACCCATTTGGTCTATTCACACACCTAAACGCCCCGCTATGACCAAAGCGGGGCGCTTTGGATTAAAGTCAAGAGACAAAAGCTGAGCACGTCACTTCCTGTCCGGTGACCTCGTACCGAAGCGGCCGCTTTGGCCAAGCAGGACGTTTTGGTCTGGCAGTTTATTTTTGGGGGAAAAAGTACGGTTTTGGTGAAAAAAGGGTTGTTGGTTTGTTGTTTGATTGTATATGATTGTGTTTTTTTGTTGAAAGGTTGTAGATTTTTTATTTTATTTTTATAAGACATATTTAATTTAAAGTTGATTTAAAGTTATTTTATTTTTACAAAAACATATATATATATATATATATATATATATTAGTGTTATTAATTTAGCAAGTAATAAGTTACTTTTATTTTTATTTTTTTGTCAATTTATATCATATCTTTGACTAATTTATATTGTTATGTTCTTTTAGTTTTCATGATGAAACCAGAGCTGTTATCTCGGTTCTTCAGTACTTTCGTGATAAATACAATGTTATATTCGTTATCCAGTGCAGAAAAATACGGTTTCTGTATCGGTTATTCAGATCTCTATTCGGTTATCTTTCAAAACTGCAATACTCGAATGTACAGAAAATCCCGAAGAAGTTTAACAGATATCATCGGAAGCAAATCCTGTTGAACAACAATGTCCTGTTAATTGTTTCAGATGTCATGCTTGGTAACAAAGAGGAACACTTTCTTCTTTTGTTTTTCGATCTTTGTTAGTTGTTAATATTTTATTTTTTTCTACTTTTAGAAAGGTTTGAGAGAGAGAGAGTTGTAGTCAAATTACAGTTAGTCTTAAATGGTACAAAAATGTGATGATACCAAAAGAAGCAGCACTTTGGACACTGGTGGGTTATCATCTTTCAACCCCATGTTGATAAGTGTGTGTTTATTTTGATTTAATGCTTCAGTTTACTTGAATCTTTGTGTGTGTTTTTTGTTGCAATTCAGTCAAGACCGACACGGGTAAGATCGTGCCACTTGATGTCAAAGGCTCAGACACTGTTGGCAGCGTCAAGCTCACAATACAGGCCAATGAACATATCCCCTTTGACCAACAGAAGCTGATCTTCAACGAGAGAAATCAAGTGTCTGTCTATTCAATTGAGAGAAATCATTGCATTACATCCCCGTTGAAAAACAGAATCGATAATTTTTTTAAGGGAAAATGGGGTTGAAAGATGATAACCCAACAATGGAGGATCTCATTCTACAGCTTCGATAAATTCAGGGGTATTCTCAAATAATGTTTCCTATATGTTTGAAGACCAACAAATGTCCAAAGTGCTGCTTTTTCGTTCGCCTGACCAGGCGATGAAGAACCCCTAAAACGGGATATAATCCTAGATTGTCTAGGGAAGCGCTTTTATCATGTGTCATATGAAACAAGTGTCTGACTTGGACAACGGTATCTCAACGAAAGGAATTCTAAAAAGGAAAAGAGATACAACTCGTGTAGTTGCAAAAAGCAGAATCACAGTCCTTTTCCTTCAATTTCCAGAACATTCTCCACAAACTATAACAAATTCCTTTTCCTTCAATTCTATTGATGTGTCATCTTTGGAGTTAGTAGGATTTCTAAAGGGTCGTATTATTGGCACAATTGGAATTGATCTTGGAACAACACACTCTTGTTACCATATGACGCATGATAAAATCGCTTCTCTAGACACTATGGGATTATGTTCCGCAAATTGGGGACCACATATTTACTTCAAGATTTACGTCTGATGTCCAAGTTTCCCATAGTCACAAACGATTGCGGTTTGTATTTAGCATAGCCACCGTTTCGATAGTCAAAAAAGGTTGCGGTTTGCAGATTCAATCTTCATTGCTTCATTAAAATTAACAAGGCAGTCTCTTTGCTTCGTCCACTAGAACTATTTGTGTATGCATTCTTTTGGTAGTTAAAGCGCTAATGAGGCGCCATTAGAAGAAGTACCCAAACACTCTCTCTCTCCTCAGCTATACAACCGATTCCTCTGGGTTTCTTAAATCGGATTTTCACTTAGGGTTTTTATTATTTGATCAATGGAAGTTGAAATCGACATAAAGGACATCGATGATTCAATCGCAAACAAAACCAAACACTCGTAATCGTCAACCGGCTTTGAAACCGGACGGAATCTACGAAGAAAGTGTTCGATTTCACGGTGAGTGGAGAAATTAGTGACGGAGAAACTGTTGGAATTTGTGGATTTCGGTTGGTTCAGAAACTTAACAAGAGAAGCAACTAAAAAAGCGGTGAACGGTATTTAACATACACACCGCATTCGAAGATCCTTGCATTAGACACAATTTGTTGGAATTTGTGGATTTCGGTTGGTTCAGATCTCTATTTGGTCATCTTTCCTCTCAATTGAATAGACCGACACTTGCTTCATAGGACTCACTTGAATCGTCTCGGATGTAAAAACAGTACGTTTTGCATCCGTGCCTGCTTGAATTGCAGAAAGCATATGATAACGAAGATGAACATTGTATTTATCACAAAAGTACTGAACAACCGAGATAACTGCTCCGGTATTTATCACCAATTCATCGTTAGTAGTGTTTGTTTGAGAACCTGATTCAGATACACAACAGTCTATTTGCTTCGTCCACTAGAACTATTTGTGTATGCATTCTTTTGGTAGTTAACAATGCTAATTAGAAAAAAATATGTAAAATTAATCATATCGATTGCTATAACAGGATGGATGTAACACACACAGATGGATAAGCTGTCACAGTTGTCAAATTCGTTGCGTGCATTCATATTGTTTAGACAACAAACGGATAATAAACGGATTGTTGGACTTCTTATTCCAAATGCAACTGTGAAATATTGAATGTGCAAACTGAAACATCTTGACATGATATAATTGCAAGACTGTTTGTCGGGTTTCCAATGCTCACACAGGGTGACAAACAACGCTGATACGAACACATGTGTTTTGAAATAGGCTATGTTCTTGGTTTAATGAAGTTACACGTAACATCTAGTTATATTCAGATTTAAACAATGCATGCCTCAACTGAGATAACAGACATCCATCAAGCTCAAAAAGAAAACTTGTGTTTCTCATAGTCACAAACGATTGCGGTTAATATTTCGCATAGCCACCGTTTCTGTAGTAAAAAACGGTTGCGGTTTGCACATTCAATCTTCAATACTTCATTAAAATGCCACTAGTAGAAGAACCCGAAACGTCTTCATGTTACGGAGAATGTTCTCGAAATTGAAGGAAAAGTATAAATCACCTCCAATCCTTTCCTGGTCAAATCAAACACTATAAAGTTTAAACTCATCGTGTGTTGTAGTTTGGAAAGATGACCGAATAGACATCTGAATAACAAATTGTGGAGAACTTGTTTGCGTTATCCTTCAACATAAGCTAAAATACGCTAAAATACATTAACATACACTAAAATACATTAACATACGATAAAATACGTAAAAATACGCTAAAACAGGTCAAAATACGCTAAAATACGCCAAAATACGCTAAAATACGCTAAATTACGTTAGAATACGCTAAATTACATTAGAATACGCTAAAATTACGTTATGATACGTTAAAATACGTCAAAATACGTTAAAATACGCCGAAATACGTAAATCCCAGATTGTCTAAAGAAGCGCTTTTATCATGTGTGATCCAGAGGTCGGTCTCGGGTGGGCATAAGATCCGTGGGCCCTATTATCGGATCTGTGACTCCATGGAAGATGTGATTAAGGTAAGCGTGCTGTATCATGTGTCATAAAATGGAACATAATCCCAGATTGTCTAAAGAAGCGCTTTTATCATGTGTCATATTAGAGTAGTACAAGTCTGAGTCCATTGTGGTTCATGAATGTTTCGAATCATCATAGAAGATGTATTGGGTGAGTTGTGGTTGATTTAAAGGAGGAGGTTATGATACGAATATATGTTTATGCGAATTTAAAGGACAATACTGACAGAGGTGCTGGTCTTTTCTCCCACTGTGCAAACTTGAAAAATCTCACCATAAGACATCTAATATGACACATGATAAAAGCGCTTCTTTAAACAATCTGGAAAAATCCCTTTCTACATACAGCTGTAGGATCCGTACTTAAAGGTCTATCTCTAAAAGAAATCCACATCATCAATAATCGATACAAACTTCTTCGAGCTAACTGCCGATATCTCATCCTTCGTATCTATTTTACAATCAAATCAACTCATCCTCCGATTTAAGCGTCGTTTTCTGATCAACGTTTATCGAATAACTAGTATTTTACTCATTTTGTTAAAATGATTGATTATTCATTTAAAATATGCACTGATCCTGCATATTCATATAAAAATGGTGGAATGTTGAGTTTAGTATATAACAATATGGACAACGAGGCGAATTAGAAAGCAAATGAGTACGTGGATGGGGATGTACCACGATCGCCATGTTCCTCTGCGATTGATTTAGCTTCTTCCTCCAATGGTGAAGTCAAGTTGACCTTTTCCATATGCTTTGGTGATTGTTCATGCTTGCGCGTATATCCGATGAAAACAGCTGCCCGAATTGCTTTGGTGGTTGCTTTAGAGAAATTGTAACAAATAGTAAGTTATTTGCACGAAATGAAAAGAACAAAAATGAGGTGCATACATACCCTGTCTTATTGGATGCTGATTGGAGTTCAGAAGGTTTTTTAAGGGATGAAGACACTTGCTTCATAGGACTCACTTGAATCGTCTTGGATGTAATAATAGTACGTTTGGCATCCGTGCCTGGTTGAATTGCAGAAAGCAAAGGATAATGTCGCAACCCCCGTCCCCTATCTGTCCCGGGAACGGGCGGCCACGAGACCAGTTTTGGTGGTATCCTTTGTTTATCAATTTGGCAGCGGAAATTTCATCAGGACCGTAGTTAGGAAATATTTATCAGAGTAAATACCACGCTTTTATAATATTAAACATATTGGGATAAAACCCAAGTTTTTGTTACAAACATTTTCATAGGGAAAATCCCTATTTTATTGAATAAAACATATTCTTTTATTTAGGTAACTTTTATAGCCACTTTTTCCAAGCCTTCAGTGCTGTCCAGCTGGCTTCTAGTTGGCTTTCACATTTTGTTACCTGAAACGCGTTTAAAAACATTTTGTCAGTGGGAAATACTGGTGAGTCAATCCCAGTTTAATCAAGAAGAGTTTTATTAATTAACACAGTATTGAGAGCGATTACAATGTTTATATCTACACAATTACTCATTCAGTACCGTTAATCCTGACTGGTGGGTCATATTACCCATTGGCTAACTCTTTGTCCAATGGTAACGTGTTCCACATTTTATATACAAAACCCCAACATACTGGCAGTAATTGAAGATTTCAAAGACTCAATCACTGCTTAATCACATTGTAAAATATTTAAGGTTTTGTAAAACAGATTACAAAAAGGAGCTTACTCACATTGCTGTTTTAGATTTCTTCTAAGGTTTCCTGGTGATTATCTACAATTTATACAAGGCACACGCGTTAGTATAATAACCCTTTATATATTTGCATTAGTAATACCCTCCCCGAGAAGGCTTTCCAACGACTACGTTGGGCAGAACCACGACAGCCATTACGGAACACTGGATCAATCGGGCAGCGTATCTAATACATAACCGGGGTTATAATACTTACAACGGAGCAGAAATTCGTTAATTAGGGGGATATTATACCCGAGTATAGTGTCTACTATATAGTAATTCGACAGAGAAAGTGAGAATTGAGCATCGAAAAATGAAAGTCCGAGCTCCCATTATATAGGAGCTGAAATCGGGTTTCTCGTGGCCCGCGTAAGGTGAGACCAAGGTCTACGCGGCCCGCATAGTAGGGGTGTAGACCTTAGCTCTGATTGGTCATCACCACTAGCTTCGACACGATCATGACACATGTCGGCTCAGGGCTGCGCCTCGTTGTAGGGCTGTCGTGCCCCGTGTAAGATCCTTAAGGGGTCTACGCGGCCTGCGAGCGACATAAAAATCTTGTTTTTAATTAATTTTTAATGTTATATCGTATTTTGGGCTCGGTTTTCGCATACGGGGTATATTTTAAGACATATAAGGGCATTTTAAAATATTTTAGGGTGTCGAAAAATATTTTGGAGGGTTGTTATATCCTCCCCACCTAGTTTTAGAGCTCGTCCTCGAGGTCTATTGAATAGGTGTGGATATTTCCTTTGCATTTCTGATTCAAGCTCCCATGTATATTCTGGTCCTCTTTTGGAGTCCCATTTTACTTTGACCAGAACTAATCTCTTGTGCTTGAGGTTCTTAACCTTCCTGTCTTCAACTTGTAGAGGCCTTTCTATAAATTTTAACTGCTCATTTACCTCTATATCTTTAAGAGGTACTATCAGTGATTCATCAGCTAAGCATTTCTTGAGATTAGATACATGAAATACATCATGTATTCCTGCCATTTCCTCTGGCAGTTGTAGCTGATAGGCTACATGTCCTATTCTTCTAATAATATCAAAAGGTCCAACATACCTGAGACTTAGCTTTCCCCTTTTGATGAATCTTACTACTCCTTTCCAAGGAGAGACTTTTAGTAACACTTTATCACCTATCTGAATTTCAAACGGCTTTCGTCTGTTATCTGCATAAATCTTTTGTCGATCACGTGCTGCTTTCAGTCGTTTATTGACTTGAATGATTTTGTCTGTTGTTTCTTGTACTATCTCATGTCCAGATAGTTGTTTTTCTCCAATTTCTGCCCAACAGACTGGCGTTCGGCACTTTAGTCCATACAGTGCTTCGAAAGGTGCAGCATTGATACCTGTGTGATAACTGTTATTATAAGAAAATTCTATCAATGGTAAGTGATCGTCCCAGTTACCTCCAAAATCAATTACACAAGCTCTAAGCATGTCTTCCAGTGTCTGAATTGTCCTTTCGCTTTGTCCGTCCGTTTGAGGATGATAAGCTGTGCTTAGATTTATCTTGGTTCCCATTGCTTTTTGGAAACTTGTCCAAAAATGAGAGGTAAAACGACTATCTCTGTCAGAAACAATTGATAGATGAATTCCATGTAAAGAAACTACTTTATTTACATATAATTTAGCTAATTGTTCAATACTGAAAGTTTCTTTAATTGGTAGGAAATGAGCTGACTTAGTTAGCCTATCTACAATCACCTAGATTGTATCATTACCTTTCCTGGTTTTGGGTAATTTGGTAACAAAATCCATTGTTATCAATTACCATTTCCACACCGGCATTTCTAACTGTTGCAGCAGTCCTGAGGGTTTCTGATGTTCAGCTTTGACTTGCGAATAAGTTAAACACTTTGCAACATATGCTGCTATATCCTTTTTCATCCCGATCTACCAGAAATTCTTTCTTAAGTCTTGATACATTTTGTCACTTCCAGGATCCATCGTATACTTAGACTTATGGGCTTCTTCTAATATATGGTGGCGTAGGTTTCCTAATTTAGGCATCCACATCCTTTTCTTATGGAATCTCCAAATTCCATCTGTTCCTTTTTCTAATTCCTTAATCATCCCTTTTAACTTTTCAGTATCTTCCTTGATTACTGATTCTTGTGCTTTCCTAATCTGCTCATTTAAATCTACTTGTAGATTTAATTTAAGAGAACGTACTCTTTTTGACTTTTCATGATACTTTCGACTTAAAGCATCAACTACTACATTTGGTTTTCCTGCATGGTACTGGATATTACAATCATAATCACTAAGCATCTCCATCCAGCGTCTTTGTCTCATATTCAATTCCTTTTGCCCGAAAACATACCTTAAACTCTTATGATCGGTGAAAACGGTAAACTTACTACCGTAAAGGTAATGTCTCCAAATCTTAAGGGCAAAAATTATGGCTCCTAATTCTAAATCATGGGTTGAATGATTCTCTTCATGATTCTTAAGCTGTCTAGAGGCGTAAACTATAACCTTTTGACGTTGGATTAATACACATCCATAACCTAACTTAGAGGCGTCACAATAGATTATAAAATCTTCAGTTCCTTCTGGTAACGCTAGTATGGGTGCATTGGTTAGTCTTTTCTTAAGACTTTTAAAGGCTTCTTCTTGTTTTAATACCCATTCAAACTTAACAGATTTACAAGTTAACTTAGTTAAGGGAATGGCTATTCTAGAAAAATCTCGAATGAATCTTCTATAATACCCGACTAGTCCTAAGAAACTTCTAACCTCAGTTGGTGACTCAGGGGTTTCCCATTTGGTAATTGCCTCGATCTTGGTGGGATCTACATGAATTCCTTCATGATTGACTAAGTGTCCAAGAAACTGTACCTGTTCTAACCAAAACTCACACTTCGGAAACTTTGCATAAAGCTTTTCTTTTCTTATAAACTTAGAAGTGCGTGCAGATGCGCTGCATGTTCCTCTTTGCTTTTGGAATAAATAAGAATATCATCAATAAAGACAATTATGAATTTATCCAAATATGGCTTACATATTCGGTTCATCATGTCCATGAATGCAGCTGGGGCATTGGTTAAACCAAATGGCATGACAGTAAATTCATAATGACCATACCTTGTTTTGAAAGCAGGCTTAGGATTGTCCTCTTCCTGTACCTTTAATTGATGATATCCTGACCTTAAATCGATTTTAGAGAAAAATCGTGCTCCTTGTAATTGATCGAACAGATCATCGATTCTTGGTAATGGATACCGGTTCTTAATCATGACTTTGTTCAATTCACGGTAGTCAATGCACATACGCATTGATCTGTCCTTCTTTTTAACGAATAAAATCGGTGCTCCCCATGGCGATGAGCTTGGCTGAATGAATCATTTCTCCAACAATTCGTCTAACTGTTTCTTTAGTTCCTGCATTACTGCGGGTGCCAAACAGTAAGGTGCTTTGGCAATTGGTGCGGTTCCTGGTATCAAATGGATTCTAAATTCAACTTCTCTATCTGGAGGTTGCCCTGGTAGCTCTTCTTGAAATACATCTGAAAACTGGGATACTACTGGAATATCCTTTAATTCTTTTCCTTTAGTGTTAGTTATTATAGAAATCAAATACACTAATAACCCTTTTCTTATATAACTTGCTGTTTTCATCACAGAGATGAATTTTGTGGATTTAGAGGTTTTATTTCCTTTAATTGTGATCTTTTCACCCCTTGGTGAATTTACTTTGATTGACTTTTGATCACATAAAATACTGGCTTTATTGGATATTAACCAATCCATTCCTACCACAACATCAAATCCTGCCAGATTCATTGGGTAAAGGTTTGCAATAAATTTCTGATTTAGAATTTCTATTCTTGCTCCCTGCAAGATTTCAGAAATCTTAATGGTTTCCCCATTTGCTGTCTCTACTAGACATTCTTGTGGGAGTTTAGTTAATGATTGATTAAGAAGTTTGAAAAATGAAGTATTAATAAAACTTTAGTTTGCACCAGAGTCAAATAATACTTTAGCAAAAATATCATTAACTAAAAACGTACCGACAATCACATCCGGGATCATCTTTGCTTCTTCTACAGTCAGAAGAAATGCTCTAGCATTTTTAGTATTCTTGGTGTTCGTAGCTGGAGCTAGCTTTGGACAGTTAGGCTTGATATGACCTTGTTCACCACATGTGACACATGTGTCACTGCGACCATCAAACAAATACCAAGCCAATGAAATATCGTATTTCATACTTGGGATCTGTATAAATATGTGTGTCTTTTGCACATATCAAATTCTTGTTTGATTACAAACTTTAAATCGCTTTCTGGAAGGTTATACGCACACTCGTGCGTAAATATAACCAGTTTAATGCAACGAACACTCCGGAACATCAACATATGCTTAACATACCTTAAATAACCTTTACATAACTTAGAAATAAGTTTTGAAGGCTTTGGTAAGGCAAAATCATGTTAATTCACTTACAAGGACTAAACTTGACAAACTGGGAAAGTATGCCAATCTGAACTGTAACAGACATTCTGGAACATGACCATAAGTTAAACATACCATAAATATCCTTTACATAGCTTAGAAATAGGCTTTAAGGGGTTCGGTGTGCTAAAATAAACTTTTGGGTCATTCAGGGACTAAAAGCGTCAAAAAGTGCACAAGTTTGCATTTTCGCGCATAACTTACGTTCTGAATACATCCGGGCATCCAAAAATTTATCTAAGCACTAAAATATTTATTTTAGTGTTTGGCATGAGAAAAATCCATTCGGCACGCAATTTGGATCGTTTTTCGCGCTTATGCGCATTCCGTCGTAATTAAGCGAACATCGCGATCGTACGACCAAACGAACCAACATCCGGCATATTTTTGAACATGTTTCATGTCCAAAATTTTTAGGCATCATTTTAGGGCCTTAAAGTTGGCTTAACGGGCCTTAAAAGTGTCGAAATGAGCCTTAAACACCAACAGGGACCAAAACTGTCATTTCTGAAAGTTGTCTGCTGATCAGAAGGACCAGGCGGCCCGCGTGAACTCTTGGTGTCCCCTTACGCGGCCCGTGTCAATCTCCCAGATTAGCATAATCAGTTTTAACAGCTGTTTACAGCTTTTAACCACTCAAAACTCAATTCCACTTGTTGTTTCCTGATCATGGGGGGCCATATTGAGGTACCTTAGAGTTGCACCAAATGTAGGGATGAGATTGAAGCACGTTATTCGATAAATGATCTTAACGGTTCCAACATTCCTATAAATACCCCATGATCTCAACCCCAAAAACCCACACCTTTGAAATCTGAATTTGCTCTCTAAGTTGTTGTGTTTAACACTTCATACCTGAGAGTATTCGGATTCAAACCTTCCGTTCTTGGACCCTTTGTAAGTGTTCCTTCGTTCTTTTATTCTTTTAGCGTTAAAGTCAAAATTTGTTTGACTTTCTGCATTGACCAGTTTATGGTCAATGCGAAGTCCGTTTGAACTTCATAACGTGAGCGTAATCACGATGGTTATAGTCCCTGGTGACTATACCTACTGATTACCACGTTATCTAGGCTCAGTGACGAGTCGTAGTTTCGGCCAAAATGCGTATTCTTGCGTATTTTGTAACCAAACTACTCTTAGGTATCAAAACCGTTTGTTTTGATACCAAACCTGTTTTCTAAACTTAGTTAAGCATGTTTTAACATGCTTAGCTCGTCACTTTTAGTTTAGTGCTTATATAGGGTCGTAAGGTAAGCGATCTAAACAATCGTTTATACTTTCGAACCCGACCCGTTTGGTCGATCATTAGGATCCGACCAAACACATTAGGTGACCATAGTATATAGGGAATAACCTTCCGAGGTTATACCTTATGGTCACAACGTTTAGTTAGTTGTATGCTAGGTAGTTTATATGCCTTAGGTAAATTACCAAAATACCCCTTTGACGCCAAAATTCATTTTAAAAATATGTAACATAACTTTTGAAATCTAAACTGATTTGGCAACAATATTAGACATGTTAAGGTATATTCTACTTGTCATAGGACTAGTTAGGCGGTCCGAACGCGTTTCACGCGAACGACGCGTTAAAGTAGCATAAGCTACCTAAACGGGTCGTAGTGGGTCGTAAGCACTTAGGTTAGGTTTCATTTTAGTATGTAGGCTTTGTTAAACCATATTACATGAGTCCCCAGACTCATTTGGTTTACGAGCCCTCATTCTATCCAATCCTCCGATTTAGGTCCGTTTTATTAACATAGTTACCTATATTAGGTGCCGTTTGATTTCCGTGATCTCTAGCATTGTTTGGTTGTTACTCAAGGACTACTGAGCAATCTCAAGTGAGTACATAGACCCCTCTTTTACTGTTTTCAAACTGTTTTGGGGTGAAACACATGTGCCTACTTGTTACTTTCGTGCTTTCCTGTTTTCACATCATATACTTGCTATGCTCATTAGTACACTATTAGTACATGATTTACATTACATTGTTTTGCTATGTATGTTTACTTAGCATACTTAGTACATTGTTTTACATTACATCTAGTTGCATATGCTCATCCAGCATATGAACACATTATATTACATTTTGAACCGTTTGTAACTATTTGACTATGTAAGCCGTTGTAACCATTTGACTATGTGAACCGTTGTAACCATTTGATTATGTGAACCGTTTGTAACTGTTGAACCATGTGAACCGTATTTGACCATACATAAACATTTCTACAACTGTTAAACATTACATTTTGGTGGTTGTTTTGGGTAAGTGATTTAAGTAACGAGGCGACATGTAATACGATAAAAACATGGTGGATACGCCGCTGATACTTCCTATATATAAGTGCTTTTATGGTATTACATATCGTAGCGTTATTTAAATCATTTCAATATTTGACATATTACATTTTACATAAACAACTTATTTTTCACAAGACATTGTCTTACAAAACAGTTTATTTTATCCAACTCATTTTCCTTGGTTATTTCATTTACCATACACCTTTCTTTTATATAATCTGATTTCTTATCGAGTTTTCATATGATTTATAAAAGAAAACACTTAACAAGATTCATGGCTACTTTTTATTAAAGAGTTTCTTTAAACTCAAGTCATGAATCCTATTTTCACAAAACCTATGTATCTCACAGGCATTTTTATGCTGACGTACCTATTTTCACATGTGTTTTCTGGAGCTGTTGCATAGGATGATCGAGACACACTTAGGCGGACCTGTGCCTTAGTGACTTAAAACAAAGCAAGAACTAGTTAAATTTATGTTATGTACTCTTTGTTTCTTGTTTAAGACAATGTAACTCTCTTGATTGATAAATAAAACGTAACTTTAATTACCATGGTTGTGAAACAATTAATTCTGTTACAACACTCCCCGACGTTTCCGCCACATTTCGTTGTTTTACGTGGTCGGGGTGTGACACCACAGTTGTAGCATATCTGTTGTTAGGCTTCTTCCTGCAATCTTCTTCCTTATGTCCAGATATTTTGCAGAAGTTACAGTATATGGAGCATCTTCCAGAATGCTTCCTTTTGCAATACTTATAGTAGGGTGCAGAGGTAGAGCCTACATTTTTACCACGGTTAGAATTTCCAGAACGAAATTCTTGGGTAAGATTTTGGGTTAGGTTCCTCCTCTGATCCTCTTCTCGTGTACGGACTAACTCATCAGTCAAGGTGTTTGCTAGTTCTACGGCTTCTTCTATGGTTTGAGGTCTAGCTGCCTTGACTACATGCCTTATTTCCTCAATTAATCCCCAGATGTAACGGGAGATTAATACTGGTTCAGGCGATGCAAGGGTTGGTACTATTCGAGCATATTCAAAGAATGATGTAGTATAATCCTTACTATCTACTCCAGTCATCCTAAGATTTAGGAATTTGTTTGCTATCTATTCCTTTTCATTAGGAGGGCAGAATTTCCTTTCTACCATGTTTTTAAATTTCTCCCATTCCATATTGTAAATCCTATCACTTCCCCTAGACTGGAGGATAGTGTTCCACCACTCTAAGGCTGAATTCTTAAACATATTAGAGGCGAACATTATTTTATCCTCTTCAGCACACTTGCTTATTTTTAAGATAGCCTCAGTCTTTTCTATCCAGCGTAAAGTTGTAATGGCCCCTTCATTGCCCAAGAATTCTATTGGTTTACAAGACCAGAATTCTTTATAAGAACAACTGTAAGACACGATTCTTCTTCTTTTGGGAATGGGCACTTGAAGTTCGGGTCCATTGTGTAGGATCATTTTCAAACCCGAACGAGTCGATCAGAAGAGTTTATCTCAATACGAGTGGCGGAAACAAACGTATCGAGGTCAATTCAGCAAGATTCACACTTTAAATTGTCCGTATATTGATTTCAGAAAGATTACAAGCCTGTGGACACTTCGGCAGAGCTTCGCTACCGGAAACAAGAATCTTCTCTCTGATTTCGCTTGAACACACCTATATATAGAGTAAGGGTTTCGCTTGAGAGTGACAAAGCTCAGTTCAAGCGAAATCTCTACATGTTGATTTCGCTTGAGACTGCAAAGCCTCTTTCAAGCGAAATCTCCTACTTCAAGAGAAATCATTACATCTCAAAATACGTGCACTGTTTTAACATTCTACGTACAAGACTCGATACAAGACGAAGTCGACAGATGCATGCACCAACAGACTCCCCCTCGAATGTTGACGAGTCTTCAGTGTCGAATCTTCATATCTTTTCCATTTTTCTTTTTCTCAGCTTCAGCTTTTCTTCTTTCTTCTTCTTCTTCATATCTTTTCCATTTTTCCTCTTCAGCTTCTCTAATTTTTCTATATTTTTCTGCCCAATATTCATCAGAAGCATTAGCAACACAACATTTATGATTTGTAGATTTGTTCGGATCATAATCATCCCAGTTGAAATTTTCCCAACTAAAGCCTTCAAGTAACTTTTCATCATCTTGATTTATCAGACATGCTTTAGTGTTAGCTGGAGTATATTTGTCCCAACTAAAACCTTCTGATGATTTTTGATCTTCTTTATTCACCAAACATGCTCTCTTTGAATCTTCAATCACTTTTCTACCATGTGCCACTTGAGGTTCTTGTTGTTGTGGAGCAACTTGATGATAAATCGCCTTTTTATAGTAGTCATTGTTTCCGAAAGGATTTTGAGCTCCGTTTGCTTCACGATTTGTGCACTCTCTCTTGAAATGCCCTTTCTCCCTGCAACGAAAACAAGTAACTTTAGACTTATCAAATCCTAAAGCTGAAACATGTGCATCGTGAAAATCATCTCTGCCTGTAATTTGTTTGAACTTTTCAGCTCGTCTCAATACACTAGCCATACACCATTTTATATCCATCAATTCCATCTCCTCAGCATCAATTTGATCGTAATCCTCCTTCGTGAGCATTGGATTCCCGATCCTTCCTGCAACTAATCCTCCATAAGATTCAAGCACAGTCACCAACAAAGACATGTGGCTTTTAGCAACTTCCTCGGTATAATTCTGATCATTTTCAAGGTTCAAAGTAATGTTGCATTGAAGAACTTTGCCACTTTTTGTTGTAGAAAAATGTGGATCAAATGTTGGAAATGAAGTGGGTCCAGTTTTGCTGCTTGATCCCTGAGATTAGCTTTCTGAAGAATCTTTTACACTGAAAGCAGTTCCAACTTTTGAAGAAAAGTTTGTCTTTTCACTAACACCACTCTTGAAGTACAATCCGATATCTTGTTCTCCATCGTAGTTCTTTATCCTAGCAATCTTTCTTTGCTCCATCTCTTGAGCTTCAAGATGTTTAATGAACTCACCCAGTGTTAACTTTTTATATTCCTTTCTATTATTTCTCAACATCATCAGATACGTTCCCCAAATATCATGTGGTAACGCATCAGCTAGTTTTTCAATCAGCTCATCTGTATCCTTTTTATGCCTAATTTTGACATATTTTTCACCAAGTTACAATATCTTTCAATAATTGGCTTGGTGTTTTCTGATTTCAAACCATGAAATAAATCAAATTCTTTCTTCATAAGTGACATCTTGTTCTTGAGCATATCATCACTTCCCAGAAATTTTGCTTCCAATTCATTCCAGATCGAATAAGAACTTCCATCATGTTGAAGCAGAACCAAAATGTCTTCTTTAATCGCTTGCTGTAACAGACTCACCATCAATTTCTCATCTCTATACTTCTTTTTTTCATCAGCACTCATTTCTCTGATTGGCATTATCTGATTACCATTCTGTGTTGGTCTTTCATATTGAACTTCAGTATGTTCCCACGTATCCAAATGATAAGCTTCAACCCAGTTACCAAAACGTTCGGTCCAACCATTATAATCATCAATATCCAAAAGCTTAGGCGGTTTTTGTGATGTCCCCGTTTCATTTTCAAGCAATGTACTTTGAGTAATATTCATTGGACCAGCAAACGCATTATAAAACTCGTTCTCCATGTTTCGTTTTTCAAAAGTTCTCAATTTGTCAATCTCAAGCGAAATCACAGACTAATCAATATAACCCTTTTCAAGCGAAATGCCAATTCAAGCGAAATCCCTGTTCAAGCGAAAACACAACTTTCAAGCTGAAACACTATTTTCAAGCGAAATACCTGATTTCAAGCGAAATCAAACCCAATTCTGAAGGGAAATCAATCCAAAGTGTATTCTCAAGCGAAATCAGTACCAATTTTCAAGCAAAATCAGTACAAAGTGCACACTCAAGCGAAATCTACCAGAACTATTCAAGCGAAATCAGCATAATGTCAACTTTCGGTCTGAATTTTTGTCCAATGGATTAAGAAAATGATCGAATTGTGTTCTGAAATTCTCAAGGGTTTGTTAAAACAGCATTACGCACATGATATGTAAAAATCAGATGTTTTTAACCGTGAAAACTAGATCAATTTTGAAAGAAGGTGTAGAAAATCAGAATTTGCAACTGAATTGGTATGAACTCTTCCTCCTGAGCTCTGATACCACTTGTAGGATCGTTTTCAGACCTGAACGAGTCGATCAGAAGAGTTTATCTCAATACGAGTGGCGGAAACAAACGTATCGAGGTCAATTCAGCAAGATTCACACTTTAAGCTATCTGTATATTGATTTCAGAAAGATTACAAGCTTGTGGACACTTCGGCAGAGCTTCGCTACCGGAAACAAGAATCTTCTCTCTGATTTCGCTTGAATACACCTATATATAGAGTAAGGGTTTCGCTTGAGAGTGACAAAGCTTAGTTCAAGCGAAATCTCTACATGTTGATTTCGCTTGAGACTGCAAAGCCTCTTTCAAGCGAAATCTCCTACTTCAAGCGAAATCATTACATCTCAAAATACATGCACTGTTTTAACATTCTACGTACAAGACTCGATACAAGACGAAGTCGACAGACGCATGCACCAACACATTGTTCATGCTTTTTTCAGGTTCAGAAGGTCGTTTGCTATCATGCTTACTTTTATTTTCTGCTTCCTTAACCGTTTTGATAATATATGGTATCGCATCTATTATCCCTCGTGCCACTATATGTTGCATGGCACTTTTATCCACTTGGTTTCCATTCTTGTTGTTGTTCGTGTTTTCGTTATCTGGGTTATTGTTACTCTGGTTATCGTTATTCTGGTTTTCTGGGTTATTATCCAGATTCTCTTGATTCACTTGGTCTGCCATCTGAATTTTAAACATTTATCAATTATTAATATCACAAAATAATTAATAAATTAGGCATCAATCACACAACACACATATTGGTCAAAAGCGTCGAGCATTGCGACTTACTCTTTCTTATATAGTATACTTCTAATACAAACCGATACTGGAAACTAAAAATTACAATACTAATATGCATCGCTAACCATGAAGTGGTCTATACTACAACATATATTATTATTATTACATATATATATATATATAGTTATATAGTTATTATTATTACTAGTTCCACCATCACCTTCACTGATATGGATTCATCCAGTAATCCATATTGCGCTCGTCGTACTTCCAGATGAGTCGCTCTCCTACCTGCCTTAACCTCTCGCTATTCTCTAAAATCTCTTCTCCGAAAGTTTGGAGCTCTTGCACATTTTCTGCACTCATTGGGGGTGCAGGTGCTGGTACTGGGTCTGGGTACTGGGGCATGGGCTCCTCCTGAGGGTACGGATTCTCTAAGATCTCCCTAATGTATTCATGGTTATCGTAGTAGGGATCTAGAGGGTCCAGACCTGGATAGGATGCTAAGTTTGATATGGGTTCGTCGTTTAGGTGATAGCGTGGCACATAATCCCTATGATCATCAAACCACGGATCGTAGTCTGGGTCTAAGGGATTAGGGGCTGGTATCCTAGGTATCTCCTCAAGGTTGAAGTCATGCATTTGGACTTGGTTTTCAGGGTTGTTTTCTATCTCCATCAGCTGCGTTGGAAACAAAGGTAAGGGTTGTATGGCTACTAGTTGTTCCAGATTTGGGTCGGCAACTGTGGTTGCTAGGATATGAAAATTGGCTAAGCTCCTATTAAGCATATCCTATGTATGGGCATCTGACTCTCGCTTAGCTGCTGCTAGGACTCTCTGCTGTTGCAACTTTCGCATTCTTTTCCTACGCTCGTGTGCTCCCTTACTGAACCATCCCCTCTTTTTCTGAGGGAATGGCTCTTCAGACTGAGCCTTAAACACAAACATCCCTTCTTCATTATCAGCTGGATACCCAGAGAGGGCAGGCTGTGAAGAGGTACCTTCACTCCTAGGTGAATCGGACAACTGACGATATGCGTCTGAGGGTCCTTGATCACTCATACTGAAACTAACAAATAGTCAAATAACACATAACAATAAAATACAGATATGCACGTATTTCCATAATTAATTTCCTAACAATTTAAATAATATATTTGTGTCAGCAGAACATTTTTGTGGTTGAATCAGTGGCTTAGCTCTGATACCACCTTTTGTCGCAACCCCCATCCCCCATCTGTCCCACGAATGGGCAGTCGCGGGACCAGTTTTGGTGGTATCCTTTGTTTATCAATTTGGCAGCGGAAATTTCATCAGGACCGTAGTTAGGAAATATTTATCAGAGTAAATACCATGCTTTTATAATATTAAACATATTGGGATAAAACCCAAGTTTTTATTACAAACATTTTCATAGGGAAAATCCCTATTTTATTGAATAAAACATCTTCTTTTATTTAGGTAACTTTTATAGCCACTTTTTCCAAGCCTTCAGTGCTGTCCAGTTGGCTTCTAGTTGGCTTTCACATTTTGTTACCTGAAACGCGTTTAAAAACATATTGTCAGTGGGAAACACGGGTGAGTGAATCTCAGTTTAATCAAGAAGAGTTTTATCAATTAACACAGTATTGAGAGCGATTACAATGTTTATATCTACACAATTACTCATTCAGTACCCTCAATCCTAACTGGTGGGTCATATTAACCATTGGCTAACTCTTTGTCCAATGGTAACATGTTCCACATTTTGTATACAAAACCCAAACATACCGGCAGTAATTGAAGATTTGAAAGACTCAATCACTGCTTAATCACATTGTAAAATATTTAAGGTTTTGTAAAACAGATTACAAAAAGGAGATTACTCACATTGCTGTTTTAGATTTTTTTCTAAGGTTTCCTGGTGATTATCTATAATTTACACAATGCACATGCGTTAGTATAATAACCCTTTATATATTTTCATTAGTAATACCCTCCCCGAGATGGCTTTCCAACGACTACGTCGGGCAGAACCACGACAGCCGTTACGGAACCCTGGATCAATCGGGCAGCGTATCTAATACGTAACTGGGGTTATAATACTTACAACAGAGTAGAACTTTGTTAATTAGGGGGATATTATACCCGAGTATAGTGCCTACTATATAGTAATTCGAGAGAGAAAGTGAGAATTGAGCGTCGGAAAATGAAAGCCCAAGCTCCCATTATATAGGAGCTGAAATCGGGTTTCTCGCGGCCCGCGTAAGGTGAGATTAAGGTCTACGCGGCCCGCGTAGTAGGGGTCTAGACCTTAGCTCTGATTGGTCATCACCACTAGCTTCGACACGATCGTGACACGTGTCGGCTCAGGTCTGCGCCTCGTTGTAGGGCTGTTGAGCCCCGCGTAAGATCCTTAAGGGGTCTACGCGGCCCGCGAGCGACATAAAAATCTTGTTTTTAATTTATTTTTAATGTTATATCGTATTTTGGGCTCGGTTTTCTCATACGGGGTATAATTTTAGGACATATAAGGGCATTATAAAATATTTTAGGGTGTCGAAAAATATTTTGGAGGGTTGTTATAGATAACGAAGATGAACATTGTATTTATCACGAAAGTACTGCACAACGTGTCGTAAAAGTTGCGTCATTTAAGAAGTCCAACAATCCGTTCGTTATCTGTTGTTGTCTCAACAATATGAATGCAAGCAACGAATTTGACAACTGTGACAGCTTAATAAAAGTTCCCCAGGCTCACGGCAACCGCACTGGTTTTTCAATCAATTCAACTATGTAGGTTTTGTTTACTTTTTTCCGACTGTTTCAGTTATGTTTCAATAAATAATATCTGATTGAGAAGCACTAAAATAACAACGGTTCTCCAATTAAATCTTCATTGCTACATTAAAATTAACAAGGCGGTCTCGGTTACATATTTTAGAGAGACCTTTAAGTACGGATCCTACAGCTGCATTTGGAACAAGAAGTCCAACAATCCATTCATTATATGTTGTTGTCTCAACAATATGTCTGCACGCAACGAATTTGACAACTGTGACATGTTATTAAAAGTAGAAATCACCTCCAATCCTTTCCTGGTCAAATCACACAATATAAAGTTTAAACTTATCATGTGTTGCAGTTTGTATTTCCCATAGCCAACTCATGAAACGAGGTTTCATTATCATGGGAAACGAAGAAATTTGATATTGGAAGGTATCGAAGATTTGGATACAACTTCAAGTCACGAAGATGACTCTGCAGTAGTTGATCATGACGACTATAATAAAACGAAAGGGATTTCGAGCAGTTGGTCGATGACAAAATGAATTAAATGAATCAATCGAGTATGATACAACTACCACAATGTCATATTTTAATAATGTTCATCGACATTTAAGTTCTAATTAAATTATATTTGAAACAATTCAAACATCTTATGATACAACTACCACAATGTCAGATTTTAATAATGTCCGTCGCTAATTTCCGCATTCACCGAGAAATTGAACAGTTTCTTCATAGATCCCGTCCGGTTTCAAAGCCGGTTGAGGATTACGAGTGTTATAGACTCGTTCAAGGTATGCTTGTTTGTGCGATTTACAGAAATAAGGATGAAGCTCTGTATTTTGATGCCGCGGGGAAACATGAAAGAATACCACCTCACGAAACGAGGTTTCATAATCATGGGAAACGAAGAAATTTGATATTGGAAGGTATCGAAGATTTGGATACAACTTCAGGTCATGAAGATCACTCTTCAGTAGTTGATCATGACCACTGTAATCAAAACGAAAGGGATTTCGAGCAGTTGGTCGATGAAAAAATGAATTAAATGAATCAATCGAGTATGATACAACTACCACAAATTAGGAACCACATATTCGTGTGTAAAAGCTCGGAAAGATGACCAAATAGAGATCTGAATATCCCATTGGTAGTTGTTACAACATGACACATGATAAAAGCGCTTCTTTAGACAATCTGGGACTACGTTCCATTTTAGGGTTTCTTCATCACCTATAACAATGTTGATAAACGTTGATTGGAACACGCCGCTTAAATCTCAGTTATGTCTCATTGCATTATGACAATACTGACAGGGGTGCTGGTCTTTTTTCCCACTGTGCAAAGTTGAAAAATCTCACCATAACACATTGTCTACAAAAGCGGTTTTATCATGTGTCATATAACGTAAACAAGTTCTCCACAGTTTGTGTAAATCAATTTCTATTACATCACTTCATCAATAATCAAGAGAAACTTCTTCGAGCTAACTGCCGATATCTCATCCTTCTTATCTGTAACACCCCGAAAACGGGTTTGGTAATCAAACCACGTTAATACTACAGGACGGGAAAAGTACAGTTAGTGGTAAAACTTACTCGGTAAATTTTATGATTTAAATAAATAAATCTAGTATTTATTTAAAAGGATGAGAAATACTTGAGAAAGCAAAGTAAGTAAAAGGCCCGAGATTTAACGGGACTTAAAATAAACGGGTCGAGAACAAGATAAAGTAACTAGGAAATAAATAACCTAGTACAAGTCTTGTAATTAAAAGAAAGAACAAAATATCAAGTTATAAACCAAACTAAAGTTGAGGGGCTTATGTTGTTAAATTTGCAACTTAATAAAAAATAAATAAAACACCAAACACCCATTTTTGGGATGTCTGGTCGATCAAAAACACAGGGGGCGACCAAGACTCCCCCTCATAACCCTAGCTTTTGTATTTTCACCAAATTGAAGGCTCAAATCTGCTCCGAATCGAAATCCAAGCATATATTTGTGATCACCTCAGTAAAGGGATCATGAGGTATGCAAAATTTTACTATATGGTTCCATCTTAAATTTTAGATGAACTTGTGAGATTCGAATCTGAGCTTGCAAGTTCGTTGTTTGGATGAAATTAGAGATGAAACTATGTCTAGGAGTAAACCCTAGTCATTTATTTGTTAAATTGATGTTCATGATTGTGAATTCATGATCATACTCTCATGTGTCAAGTGGGTTTTGGAGAATTATGTTAAACACTAGGATTATCCTTGTTAACTTAGTGTATTAGAGCTCTATGAAGCAAATCCAGATTTGTTGATATGAAGATTTGTCATGAACATGTAAAAAGATGTTTAAATCTTGGTTAAATAGTTAGTCATGAGCTTGATTTCTAGTAGTAAAAATTTCATGCTCATAAGGTGTTCGATGTAATGCCTAAGTGAAATTGGGTACCTACTAGTTCATATGAAGAACTTGATTATATAAGGTGTCGTGATGAATGCTAGTGATATGATGAACGGGTCTCACTTATAGATGAGAACCCATAGTTCTTGTGAAATGAATGAATAAATTAGTCTTGATAATCACTTGAACTAACTAAAGTGATTAAAATGTGATAAACGTGGTAAGAACTTTGGTTAAAACGGTGGTCTAAAGATAACGCCTACCGGGTAATTAAAGAATGCTAAAACTAGTTGATGAACTCGAATATGCAATTAGTATACTAATGGGCATTTGACTTTTAAAAAGTCAAACTGACCTACGATGTGATGAATGATAATTAGATATAGAAATGCGTAAGGTGGAATAATCGTACTAAGTCATGATTAAACTAACCACCTTGTGAATGATGAATAATAGTTGGCGCTTAACCAGCTAGGTGAAGCTTGGGGAGAAAGCGGGTCAAACAAATCAAGTACGAGACGAAAAGCGTAAACCGGATGAGAGGTAAGTGAAACTTACACCTTTTTGTAGAATATATATCTATTCTATAAGTTATAAATACAATGGAGATAATATTCGAAATATGGTTTCCGACACGAAATGATTTAGGTCGGAATCGGAAACAAATGTTAGAAACCATAGAAATGGTAAAACGGGGTGGAACGGTAAATTAGCCAAGAAAATAATAAGATAAAATGAGTTTTCGTACGGCTACTTTATAAGTAAGCCAAAACTAGTAAAAAGAGTAAAAAGGGATCAAATGGTAATATGGATACCATTTGACAAATAACGACTAATAAGTGTATGTCGAGTCTCATGCTCGTAGGATGAACGGCTCGTGAATTAGCGAAGCTATGAAATAACAAATAAGTCAAGACAAGGTATTAAAACGGGTCAATATGTTGATCCGAGCCAGGTACGCATAATTATGTTGTAGTTAAAAGTGTTATTTTGGTCGAATAATTGGTGAGAGTCCTTCGTCGTAAAATAAGGACCAAAATCGACCAAAACGCCCTTGTAGGCTAAATTGAACAAACAACCCTTAAAGGTTGTTTGGAAACGAGTTTTATGATTTGGTAAATACTTAGAATAAGTATAGAAGCTGAAAGAGGTATTATATTAGTCAAATGGCACTATTTGAGTTTTTGCCGTAAAATAATGATTCGAGAGGTAAAATTTGGTTTATATAGATCACCACATTAAACCCACCATAAATACAGTTGTAGTGGGATATTATAGGATAAGAAATGTGGTGATGTAATGCTAGAAGCAATCGAAAGCGATTTTAGGCTCGAAAGTGCTTAAATACCCTTAACGGGTTAAAATAAGCATACGAGCGAAAACGGGTTTAAATTATATAATAAACCTGTGATTAGAACCTAAAATAGTAGATAACATTAATTTGAAGAAGTGTATGTGATATAGGAATCAAACAAATATGTTTGTTTGATAAAATGCATAAACGGATTAAAATGCGATAAAAAGGTAACGAGTCGAAGGCTTAGAAGTCTCAAAATTTATTATGTTGGATGTTGGATTTGAACTCCATATGATGGAGAATTAAATTACGGACGCGTAGGAAAAAGAATCGGGTAAAACGAATTAAAAACGAGAGAGTTATGCTCGTTTCCGTGAAATCGGGTCATGCTGGGAATTTGCAGCAACATATTACGAACATTCTGCCAAAAAGGGGGGCTAGGTGGGGCGTCTAGCCCCTAGGCGTGACGCCTAGCCCCCCTGAACTTGAAAAATGTTTAATTTTGCTTGTTTGACCCATATAACTTGTTTAAACTTCTTATTTAAGTATCAAAACTAACTTTTAAGTTGGTTTTGATCATAGGTGATTGCCAAGAGTGCCCGGATGAAGATCAAGCTCGAAGAAGAACCGAACACGATAAAGTTAAAAGCTTCCGCGCGACGTTTCGTTGTATCTTTTAAACGACGAATTCAATTACATTAAGTTGTTCATTAACTTTTAAATTGTAAAAGTTTTAATAAACTCGTATTGTCATACTACGTGTAATCGTTCAAACCTGTATTTTTACGAAATTTATATAAAATATTGTATTAATCAAGCAAGGGTGTTATAAGTTGGTAATCAGAGATCATGGTTAAAATGTAAAGTGTGTTCGGTTCAAGACTTGATCGCAAATCCGGTAAGTGCAATGGTTTATTATGATTAAAGTGTTGAGAACAACACATATGGTTATCGTGCAATACACGTTACACCGATAAAAATGATATAGAATAGATTTAGTCAACGAAATTACACGCGTTGATGCGTATAGCAGAAAAGCCTTGTATTATAATACATGCATCCATTAATGTCGAAATTACTAATTGTTGTAAATGTTTTAGTTGAAGGACACTCGCATATGGAGATAGCGAGAATTAACAAATCGCGGATTTGACAAAGGAACGGTCCAAAGAACATGTTCACCAAGGACCTAAATCGTGTGGTCATAGCAAACAAGATTAATGTCAAGAGAAGCCCGTTAAGGCAAGCATTACCAGGTGCACATTTTAAATTTAATTGCACAAATAGTAATATGCAACAAGTACGTAGAAATTGAAAGTTGCACTTGTAAATTAAAAACTCGGAAAAACCCGAATAGAAAATGTATTCGGGATATTGTTCCAAGAGAAACAAATAGAGGCATTACTTACATAGGGCGTGATGTGGACACTATAAAAAGGTCATGCGTGTCATGTGTTAATCGCTTACTCTGGCCAAGTAAGTAGTGGCATATGATACCATGAACTTCTTATAGCGGACACATTTACATCCGATGTAGTAAGGACGAGAGAATGGGACACATTAAAAAGTACCCAAATGAAACAAATGAACAAAATAGTTGATAATAATGTAAACACACAGCCGGGTGACGGAAGCGTATTACATTAGAATAATGAGCCCGAGAGAAGGGACAAGATTTAATGTAAATGATGATATAAATGAATGATCAAAAGAAAATTTACGAAAATAAGTCATCTTGGACGAAGGGGCCATGGTGAAGAAAATGGGCAAGTAAAACCAATGTATAGACGATCCGCTGGGTCGTAAAAACAAAGGTGTTGCCCACACGAAAAAGATAATCAAGGTTGTTAACTTTAGTCGTGGTAAAGCAAGGATAACTATGATAATCGTCACTCATAATTAATAAGGCCGCCAATGGTGGTCACGTAAAGAATAAAGCACATGGTCGAATAAAAGCGACGGATTTCGCTAAGATGACCAAGTAAATCGAAATGAAGTCTTAATGCATACCGGAAGGGGTGCAATGATAACGATTTCGGTAAAACACCCGGTTGATGGGTAGGGAATTAAAACACATGCGTAGACCGAGAGACGGGGACTCGGATGGAAAGTTAAAAGACTCGGGTTTTGAGTCATAACTAAAACACGACAAGATAATGTAAATAGAAATTTTGAATAAATTATGTTCAACTATTTTAAAGTTGAACGGTTTGAATATAATGTCATGCCGAACGGTATGAGTAAACGTAAGCGAGATAAAGGTAGCGTTAAAAGCAAAAGAATAATGATCCCGATAATGGGACATAATCAAATACGAGTATATGTAAACTGGATTATGGTGAGCATAAGATAAACCGACGCATAAATGACGTGAGATGTCATAAAGTCGGAAAATTATCTGAAAGGAAACGAATGCAGCCTTAGACTACGGTCAAGGTCAAAGAAAATACCAAGGCGAAAATAAATGATCTTAAACAAAAACAGGATGCCTTGATACCAAACATGTATTTTAAGAATGACATGAGTAAGGAGTGATCTACGGGATCAACCTAACCTTTGTGGTTATAAACAATGGAAAAGTCTATGAGAGTAAAACGACCCACGAGTCATGACTAGAAAGAAATAGATTATAAGGACCTCGCCTTAAAGAGGTGAAAGTCTAATAAAATAGCACATAGACTAAGTGATAAAACCTACGGGTTAATTAGACAAAGCGAGGGAATAAATGGAGAATCCCCGTATAAAACTAAGACTGTAAAAGAATAAATTATGGACTGTCAATATCATGGTATGGATAATTGACAAAAGTTAAAAGAGAATATCCTAAAACTAAAACTTCGATTTTAGTAAGAAATAACGTTTTTACAAATATAAATTCTGATAGGAATTTGAATAGTAAGCATGAAAGATTCAAGTTTTGACACTGATAGGCGCAAGACGATATATTCGAAAAGTGATATTTCGAAAATGAAAGGTTGATATAAATTAAACATGATGTGACACGATAACGGTTAGGAAATGTAATGTGAAGTAAAATCACATTATAACCAAGCGAGCGGTAAAAAGTAACTGGGCTAATAAGTCTAGTTAGTGAGACCGGTTAAGGTCAGCAATTCAAATCAAGAAATTTGGTTTGCTTGTAAGCGGTGGAATCGGTATAACTGAACCGAATAAATAAATTTGAAAACAAAAGAAATTGTTGCTAAAAGTGAAAGATTTCACTAAAGACCTTTAAACGGGTCAAAGTAACGAATTCATAAAGAATTCGATAGTATATGAAAGTGATGGATATCGCTAAGTTAACTAAACTAGTGGAAATAACGAGATTACGTTATTTCAAGTTGCACTATGTCGTATGAATTATGTAGACAATTAGTAACCAAAAAGATGTTACCATACTTTTCTGGTAATACTAACTATTGGATAAAAGTATAATTAAAGTTTAAAGGAATTCTCGGGTCGAATATATTGAGTTAAACTCAATGAATTATGTAAGAAAAGGTTTCGAGGACGAAACCTCTCTAAGGGGGGTAGACTTGTAACACCCCGAAAACGGGTTTGGTAATCAAACCACGTTAATACTACAGGACGGGTAAAGTACAGTTAGTGGTAAAACTTACCCGGTAAATTTTAGGATTTAAATAAATAAATCTAGTATTTATTTAAAAGGATGAGAAATACCTGAGAAAGCAAAGTAAGTAAAAGGCCCGAGATTTAACGGGACTTAAAATAAACGGGTCGAGAACAAGATAAAGTAACTAGGAAATAAATAACCTAGTACAAGTCTTGTAATTAAAAGAAAGAACAAAATATCAAGTTATAAACCAAAGTAAAGTGGAGGGGCTTATGTTGTTAAATTTGCAACTTAATAAAAAAAATAAAACACCAAACACCCATTTTTGGGATGTCTGGTCGATCAAGAACACAGGGGGCGACCAAGACTCCCCTCATAACCCTAGCTTTTGTATTTTCACCAAATTGAAGGCTCAAATCTGCTCCGAATCGAAATCCAAGCATAGATTAGTGATCACCTCAGTAAAAGGATCATGAGGTATGCAAAATTTTACTATGTGGTTCCATCTTAAATTTTAGATGAACTTGTGAGATTCGAATTTGAGATTGCATGTTCGTTGTTTGGATGAAATTAGAGATGAAACTATGTCTAGGAGTAAACCCTAGTCATTTATTTGTTAAATTGATGTTCATGATTGTGAATTCATGATCATACTCTCATGTGTCAAGTGGGTTTTGGAGAATTATGTTAAACACTAGGATTATCCTTGTTAACTTAGTGTATTAGAGCTCTATGAAGCAAATCCAGATTTGTTGGTATGAAGATTTGTCATGAACATGTAAAAAGATGTTTAAATCTTGGTTAAATAGTTAGTCATGAGCTTGATTTCTAGTAGTAAAATTTTCATGCTCATAAGGTGTTCGATGTAATGCCTAAGTGAAATTGGGTACCTACTAGTTCATATGAAGAACTTGATTATATAAGGTGTCGTGATGAATGCTAGTGATATGATGAACAGGTCTCACTTATAGATGAGAACCCATAGTTCTTGTGAAATAAATGAATAAATTAGTCTTGATAATCGCTTGAACTAACTAATGTGATTAAAATGTGATAAACGTGGTTAGAACTTTGGTTAAAACGGTGGTCTAAAGATAACGCCTACCGGGTAATTAAAGAATGCTAAAACTAGTTGATGAACTCGAATATGCAATTAGTATACTAATGGGCATTTGACTTTTAAAAAGTCAAACTGACCTACGATGTGATGAATGATAATTAGATATAGAAATGCGTAAGGTGGAATAATCGTACTAAGTCATGATTAAACTAACCACCTTGTGAATGATGAATAATAGTTGGCGCTTAACCAGCTAGGTGAAGCTTGTGGAGAAAGCGGGTCAAACAAATCAAGTACGAGACGAAAAGAGTAAACCGGATGAGCGGTAAGTGAAACTTACACCTTTTTGTAGAATACATATCTATTCTATAAGTTATAAATACAACGGAGATAATATTCGAAACATGGTTTCCGACACGAAATGATTTGGGTCGGAATCGGAAACAAATGTTAGAAACCATAGAAATGGTAAAACGGGGTGGAACGGTAAATTAGCCAAGAAAAGAATAAGATAAAATGAGTTTTCGTACGGCTACTTTATAAGTAAGCCAAAACTAGTAAAAAGAGTAAAAAGGGATCAAATGGTAATATGAATACCATTTGACAAATAACGACTAATAAGTGTATGTCGAGTCTCATGCTCGCAGTATGAACGGCTCGTGAATTAGCGAAGCTATGAAATAACAAATAAGTCAAGACAAGGTATTAAAACGGGTCAATATGTTGATCCGAGCCAGGTACGCATAATTATGTTGTAGCTAAAAGTGTTATTTTGGTCGAATAATTGGTGAGAGTCCTTCGTCGTAAAAGAAGGACCAAAATCGACCAAAACGCCCTTGTAGGCTAAATTGAACAAACAACCCTTAAAGGTTGTTTGGAAACGAGTTTTATGATTAGGTAAATACTTAGAATAAGTATAGAAGCTAAAAGAGGTATTATATTAGTCAAATAGCACTATTTGAGTTTTTGCCGTAAAATAATGATTCGAGAGGTAAAATTTGGTTTATATAGATCACCACATTAAACCCACCATAAATACAGTTGTGGTGGGAGATTATAGGATAAGAAATGTGGTGATGGAATGCTAGAAGCAATCGAAAGCGATTTTAGGCTCGAAAGTGCTTAAATACCCTTAACGGGTCAAAATAAGCATACGAGCGAAAACGGGTTTAAATTGTATAATAAACCTGTGACTAGAACCTAAAATGGTAAATAAAATAAATTTGAAGAAGTGTATGTGATATAGGAATCAAACAAATATGTTTGTTTGATAAAATGCATAAACAGATTAAAATGCGATAAAAAGGTAACGAGTCGAAGGCTTAGAAGTCTCAAAATTTATTATGTTGGATGTTGGATTTTAACTCCATATGATGGAGAATTAAATTACGGACGCGTAGGAAAAAGAATCGGGTAAAACGGATTAAAAACGAGAGAGTTATGCTCGTTTCCGTGAAATCGGGTCATGCTGGGAATTTGCAGCAACATATTATGAACATTCTGCCAAAAAGTGGGCTAGGTGGGGCGTCTAGCCCCTAGGCGTGACGCCTAGCCCCCCCTGAACTTGAAAAATGTTTAATTTTGCTTGTTTGACCCATATAACTTGTTTAAACTTGTTATTTAACTATCAAAACTAACTTTTAAGTTGGTTTTGATCATAGGTGATTGCCAAGAGTGCCCGGATGAAGATCAAGCTCGAAGAAGAACCGAACACGATAAAGTTAAAAGCTTCCGCGCGACGTTTCGTTGTATCTTTTAAACGGCGAATTCAATTACATTAAGTTGTTCATTAACTTTTAAATTGTAAAAGTTTTAGTAAACTCGTATTGTCATACTACGTGTAATCGTATAAACATGTATTTTTACGAAATTTATATAAAATATTGTATTAAACAAGCAAGGGTGTTATAAGTTGGTAATCAGAGCTCATGGTTAAAAAGTAAAGTGTGTGCGGTTCGAAACTTGATCGCAAATCCGGTAAGTGCAATGGTTTATTATGATTAAAGTGTTGAGAACAACACATATGGTTATCGTGCAATACACGTTACACCGATAAAAACGAGATAGAATAGATTTAGTCAACGAAATTACACGCGTTGATGCGTATAGCAGAAAAGCCTTGTATTATAATACAGGCATCCATTAATGTCGAAATTACTAATTGTTGTAAATGTTTTAGTTGAAGGACACTCGCATATGGAGATAGCGAGAATTAACAAATCGCGGATTTGACAAAGGAACGGTCCAAAGAACATGTTCACCAAGGACCTAAATCGTGTGGTCATAGCAAACAAGATTAATGGCAAGAGAAGCCCATTAAGGCAAGCATTACTAGGTGCACATTTTAAATTTAATTGCACCAATAGTAATATGCAACAAATACGTAGAAATTGAAAGTTGCTTATGTAAATTAAAAACTCGGAAAAACCCGAATAGAAAATGTATTCGGGATATTGTTCCAAGAGAAACAAATAGAGGTATTACTTACATAGGGCGTGATGTGGAAACTATAAAAAGGTCATGCGTGTCATGTGTTAATCGCTTACTCTGGCCAAGTAAGTAGTGGCATATGATACCATGAACTTCTTATAGCGGACATATTTACATCCGATGTAGTAAGGACGAGGGAATGGGACGAATTAAAAAGTACCCAAATGAAACAAATGAACAAAATAGTTGATAATAATGTAAACGCACAGCCGGGTGACGGAAGCGTATTACATTAGAATAATGAGCCCGAGAGAAGGGACAAGATTTAATGTAAATGATGATATAAATGAATGATCAAAAGAAAATTTACGAAAATAAGTCATCTTGGACGAAGGGGCCATGGTGAAGAAAATGGGCAAGTAAAACCAATGTATAGACGATCCGCTGGGTCGTAAAAACAAAGGTGTTGCCCACACGAAAAAGATAATCAAGGTTGTTAACTTTAGTCGTGGTAAAGCAAGGATAACTATGATAATCGTCACTCATAATTAATAAGGCCGCCAATGGTGGTCACGTAAAGAATAAAGGACATGGTCGAATAAAAGCGACGGATTTCGCTAAGATGACCAAGTAAATCGAAATGAAGTCTTAATGCATACCGGAAGGGGTGCAATGATAACGATTTCGGTAAAACACCCGGTTGATGGGTAGGGAATTAAAACACATGCGTAGACTAAGAGACGGGGACTCGGATGGAATGTTAAAAGACTCGGGTTTTGAGTCATAACTAAAAGACGACAAGATAATGTAAATAGAAATTTTGAATAAATTATGTTCAACTATTTTAAAGTTGAACGGTTTGAATATAATGTCATGCCGAACGGCATGAGTAAACGCAAGCGGGATAAAGGTAGTGTTAAAAGCAAAAGAATAATGATCCCGATAATGGGACATAATCAAATACGAGTATATGTAAACTGGATAATGGTGAGCATAAGATAAACCGACGCATAAATGACGTGAGAAGTCATAAAGTCGGAAAATTATCTGAAAGGAAACGAATGCAGCCTTAGACTACGGTCAAGGTCAAAGAAAATACCAAGGCGAAAATAAATGATCTTAAACAAAAACAGGATGCCTTGATACCAAACATGTATTTTAAGAATGACATGAGTAAGGAATGATATACGGGATCAACCTAACCTTTGTGGTTATAAACAATGGAAAAGTCTACGAGACTAAAACGACCCACGAGTCATGACTAGAAAGAAATAGATTATAAGGACCTCGCCTTAAAGAGGTGAAAGTCTAATAAAATAGCCCATAGACTAAGTGATAAAACCTACGGGTTAATTAGACAAAGCGAGGGAATAAATGGAGAATCCCCGTATAAAACTAAGACTGTAAAAGAATAAATTATGGACTGTCAATATCATGGTATGGATAATTGACAAAAGTTAAAGAGAAGATCCTAAAACTAAAACTTCGGTTTAGTAAGAAATAACGTTTTTACAAATATAAATTCTGATAGGAATTTGAATAGTAAGCATGAAAGATTCAAGTTTTGACACTGATAGGCGCAAGACGATATATTCGAAAAGTGATATTTCGAAAATGAAAGGTTGATATAAATTAAACATGATGTGACACGATAACGGTTAGGAAATGTAATGTGAAGTAAAATCACATTATAACCAAGCGAGCGGTAAAAAGTAACTGGGCTAATAAGTCTAGTTAGTGAGACCGGTTAAGGTCAGCAATTCAAATCAAGAAATTTGGTTTGCTTGTAAGCGGTGGATTCGGTATAACTGAACCGAGTGAATAAATTTGAAAACAAAAGAAATTGTTGCTAAAAGTGAAAGATTTCACTAAAGACCTTTAAACGGGTCAAAGTAACGAATTCATAAAGAATTCGATAGTATATGAAAGTGATGGATATCGCTAAGTTAACTAAACTAGTGGAAATAACGAGATTACGTTATTTCAAGTTGCACTATGTCGTATGAGTTATGTAGACAATTAGTAACCAAAAAGATGTTACCATACTTTTCTGGAAATACTAACTATTGGATAAAAGTATAATTAATGTTTAAAGGATTTCTCGGGTCGAATATATTGAGTTAAACTCAATGAATTATGTAAGAAAAGGTTTCGAGGACGAAACCTCTCTAAGGGGGGTAGACTTGTAACACCCCGAAAACGGGTTTGGTAATCAAACCACGTTAATACTACAGGACGGGTAAAGTACAGTTAGTGGTAAAACTTACCCGGTAAATTTTAGGATTTAAATAAATAAATCTAGTACTTATTTAAAACGATGAGAAATACTTGAGAAAGCAAAGTAAGTAAAAGGCCCGAGATTTAACGGGACTTAAAATAAACGGGTCGAGAACAAGATAAAGTAACTGGGAAATAAATAACCTAGTACAAGTCTTGTAATTAAAAGAAAGAACAAAATATCAAGTTATAAACCAAACTAAAGTTGAGGGGCTTATGTTGTTAAATTTGCAACTTAATAAAAAAAAAAAAAAAAACACCAAACACCCATTTTTGGGATGTCTTGTCGATCAAGAACACAGGGGGCGACCAAGAATCCCCTCATAACCCTAGCTTTTGTATTTTCACCAAATTGAAGGCTCAAATCTGCTCCGAATCGAAATCCAAGCATAGATTAGTGATCACCTCAGTAAAAGGATCATGAGGTATGCAAAATTTTACTATGTGGTTCCATCTTAAATTTTAGATGAACTTGTGAGATTCGAATCTGAGCTTGCATGTTCGTTGTTTGGATAAAATTAGAGATGAAACTATGTCTAGGAGTAAACCCTAGTCATTTATTTGTTAAATTGATGTTCATGATTGTGAATTCATGATCATACTCTCATGTGTCAAGTGGGTTTTGGAGAATTATGTTAAACACTAGGATTATCCTTGTTAACTTAGTGTATTAGAACTCTATGAAGCAAATCCAGATTTGTTGGTATGAAGATTTGTCATGAACATGTAAAAAGATGTTTAAATCTTGGTTAAATAATTAGTCATGAGCTTGATTTCTAGTAGTAAAATTTTCATGCTCATAAGGTGTTCGATGTAATGCCTAAGTGAAATTGGGTACCTACTAGTTCATATGAAGAACTTGATTATATAAGGTGTCGTGATGAATGCTAGTGATATGATGAACAGGTCTCACTTATAAATGAGAACCCATAGTTCTTGTGAAATGAATGAATAAATTAGTCTTGATAATCGCTTGAACTAACTAATGTGATTAAAATGTGATAAACGTGGTTAGAACTTTGGTTAAAACGGTGGTCTAAAGATAACGCCTACCGGGTAATTAAAGAATGCTAAAACTAGTTGATGAACTCGAATATGCAATTAGTATACTAATGGGCATTTGACTTTTAAAAAGTTAAACTGACCTACGATGTGATGAATGATAATTAGATATAGAAATGCGTAAGGTGGAATAATCGTACTAAGTCATGATTAAACTAACCACCTTGTGAATGATGAATAATAGTTGGCGCTTAACCAGCTAGGTGAAGCTTGGGGAGAAAGCGAGTTAAACAAATCAAGTACGAGACGAAAAGCGTAAACCGGATTAGAGGTAAGTGAAACTTACACCTTTTTGTAGAATACATATCTATTCTATAAGTTATAAATACAAAGGAGATAATATTCGAAATGTGGTTTCTGACACGAAATGATTTGGGTCGGAATCGGAAACAAATGTTAGAAACCATAGAAATTGTAAAACGGGGTGGAACAGTAAATTAGCCAAGAAAAGAATAAGATAAAATGAGTTTTCGTACGGCTACTTTATAAGTAAGCCAAAACTAGTAAAAAGAGTAAAAAGGGATCAAATGGTAATATGGATACCATTTGACAAATAACGACTAATAAGTGTATGTCGAGTCTCATGCTCGCAGGATGAACGGCTCGTGAATTAGCGAAGATTTGAAATAACAAATAAGTCAAGACAAGGTATTAAAACGGGTCAATATGTTGATCCGAGCCAGGTACGCATAATTATGTTGTAGCTAAAAGTGTTATTTTGGTCGAATAATTGGTGAGAGTCCTTCGTCATAAAAGAAGGACCAAAATCGACCAAAACTCCCTTGTAGGCTAAATTGAACAAACAACCCTTAAAGGTTGTTTGGAAATGAGTTTTATGATTAGGTAAATACTTAGAATAAGTATAGAAGCTGAAAGAGGTATTATATTAGTCTAATGGCACTATTTGAGTTTTTGCTGTAAAATAATGATTCGAGAGGTAAAATTTGGTTTATATAGATCACCACATTAAACCCACCATAAATACAGTTGTGGTGGGAGATTATAGGATAAGAAATGTGGTGATGGAATGCTAGAAGCAATCGAAAGCGATTTTAGGCTCGAAAGTGCTTAAATACCCTTAATGGGTCAAAATAAGCATACGAGCGAAAACGGGTTTAAGTTGTATAATAAACCTGTGATTAGAACCTAAAATGCTAGATAAAATTAATTTGAAGAAGTGTATGTGATATAGGAATCAAACAAATATGTTTGTTTGATAAAATGCATAAACGGATTAAAATGCGATAAAAAGGTAACGAGTCGAAGGCTTAGAAGTCTCAAAATTTATTATGTTGGATGTTGGATTTTAACTCCATATGATGGAGAATTAAATTACGGACGCGTAGGAAAAAGAATCGGGTAAAACGGATTAAAAACGAGAGAGTTATGCTCGTTTCCATGAAATCGGGTCATGCTGGGAATTTGCAGCAACATATTATGAACATTCTGCCAAAAAGGGGGCTAGGTGGGGCGTCTAGCGCCTAGGATGAAGATCATAGGTGATTGCCAAGAGTGCCCGGATGAAGATCAAGCTCGAAGAAGAACCGAACACGATAAAGTTAAAAGCTTCCGCGCGACGTTTCGTTATATCTTTTAAACGACGAATTCAATTACATTAAGTTGTTCATTAACTTTTAAATTGTAAAAGTTTTAGTAAACTCTTATTGTCATACTACGTGTAATCGTATAAACATGTATTTTTACGAAATTTATATAAAATATTGTATTAAACAAGCAAGGGTGTTACATTATCTATTTCACAATCAAATCAACTCATAAACAACCAAAACACTACCATAGGTGAACCCTCCAGAATAAATCACTGGCTGATACATAAATGTGCATATAATGCATAGAAAAGAGCTCTGCAATTTGCATCCACTAACCATACTGTTATTACATCCGAGATGATTCAAGTGAGTCATATGAAGCAAGTGTCTGCCTATTCAATTGAGAGGAATCATTGCATTATATCCCCGTTGAAAACAAGCTTGAAAACGTTTAGCACTAGCAGGGATCCTGTTAAAGGAAGGCTGGTGAAGGTTAGCTGTCACTTGCCATTCTCTTGCACCTTCTGCAGACATGCATATCTGAGCAGTCACCGAGAGTGAAAAGACGCTCGTGAAGGTTAGCTGACGCTCCATGGGCTATGAGGCACTCGCGATCCAAATCGATCGTTGTTAAGCAAACAAATATGGTAAAAGTTGATGCCTTGTGCCCTTTGATGTATTACTTTTTTGTTACATGATGTCTACATGTGTTTTGAAATAGACTTTGTTCTTGGTTTAATGAAGCTACACCTTCATCTTATAGGCCTATACGATGCGAAAGAAAAGATGCCTTGTGCCCTTTATATCTTTTCTTGGTTTAATGAAGCTACACCTTCATCTGACACACGTAACATCTAGTTATATTCCTACATCTATATCTTTTGTCATGACAAACTAGCTAGGGCTAGACCCCTCAAGTTGTCATTCATATCTTTTTGTTCACTGACAAACTATGTGACATGTTTCTGGTCGAGTGGTCCCGGTACATTCAACATAATGTTCTCTGGCAAGTACTGTTTAATATCTGATTGAGACGCACTAAAATAACAACGGTTCTCCAATTCCAGATCAGTAATGTAAGGAGAGGTGTTGAGATAACGGACATCCATCAAGCTCAAAAGGAAAACTTGTGTTTCCCATAGTCACAAACGATTGCGATTTTTATTTCCCATAGCCACCATTTCCGTAGTCAAAAAACGGTTGCGGTTTGCTCATTCAACCTTCATTGCTTCATTAAAATTAACAAGGCGGTCTCGGTTGCATATTTTAGGGAGACCTTTAAGTACGGATCCTACAGCTGCATTTGGAACAAGAAGGCCAACAATCCGTTCATTATCTATTGTTGTCTCGACAATATGACTGCACGCATGGAATTTGACAACTGTGACAGCTTATTAAAGTAGAAATCACCTCCAATCCTTTCCTGGTCAAATCACACAATATACACTTTAAACTTATCATGTGTTGCAGTTTATATTTCCCATAGCCACCTCACGAAACGAGGTTTCATTATCATGGGAAATGAAGAAATTTGATCTTGGAAGGTATCGAAGATTTGGATACAAATTCAAGTCACGAAGATGACTCTGCAGTAGTTAATCATGACGACTGTAATAAAACGAAAGGGATTTCAAGCAGTTGGTCGATGACAAAATGATATTGAAATTTGTGAGCCTTCAAATTAACGAGGAAGTTTTCTCCATCGCTAATTTCTCCATTCACCGTGAAACTGAACAGTTTCTTCATAGATTTCGTCCGGTTTCAAAGCCGGTAGAGGATTGCGAGTGTTATAGACTCGTTCAAGGCATTCTTGTTTGTGCGATTTACAGAAATAAGGATGAAGCTCCGTATTTTGATTGTTCATGCTTGCGCGTATATCCGATGAAAACAGTTGCCCGAATTGCTTTGGTGATTTGCTTTGGAGAAATTGTAACAAATAGTGAGTTATTTGCACGAAATGAAAAGAACAAAAATGAGGTGCATACATACCCTGTCTTATTGGATGCTGATTGGAGTTCAGAAGGTTTTTTAAGGGATGAAGAGGCCCTTTGTTTGGACGCCACATTGTTTGGAAACGTCGCACGCCTCATTAACCATAGGTATTTTATGATACAACTACCACAATGTCATATTTTAATAATGTCCGTCGCTAATTTCTCCATTCACGGTGAAATCAAACAGTTTGGAAATGTCGCACGCTTCATTAACAATGTTTGTAGGTGCGGTTTTGAATTAAACCAATTTTAGAAAGAAAAAAAAACTCAAAGCGCCAAACTTTGACCAAAGCGGGGCGCTTTGGGTTTTTTTTTAATCAGTTTAATATAAAACCGCACCTGAGACTTGGGGTTTTTCTTTTATTTTTTTAAAATCAGTTTAATATAAAACCGCACCTGAGACTGTCGCGTCGTGTCGTGTTTTGCCACTATAATTTAAAGTTTTTTTTATAACGGTCGTTTAACGTGAGTGTACCGGTTATAATTAACTTATGACAGTCATTTATAAAGATATGTTTCATTTTGCCATTGTTTTTATAAATGCTTACCGATTTTATTTTGTTATATTACACGAACATGTTTAATTAAAACAACGTATAGTAAGTTGCGAAAGAGACGTACGAAATAAACGGAAACAATCGAAACAAACATCGTGTAAAATAAAAGATCTACCGCATAAATATAAATATAATCAGTTTGTACATATAAAAGACAAGTACAAAATACGATGTCAACTTTAAAAGTACAACTGAATGTCTAATAAAAATAAAAGACTAAAGCTACTGATCCTCTGGCAGTGGGAACGGTGGCAGTGGCTGGGGCGGCAATCCCAAATGACCCACGATCTGCAAGAGCATCTGTATGACCCAGTCCACCAGGGCGTCAATACGTCGGAGGCGCCGATCGAAGTCCCAGGCCACGGTCTGCGCACCAGGAGGCAGGTCTGCAATGACGTGCTGTGGGTACTGTGGCGGCTGCGGAGCTGGCTGCGGCGGCGGTGGTGGTAGGATCCCCTCGTCAGCGACGGTATCAACCAGAGGCGAACCTGGCGGAGCCTGATCCTGAACCTCTGGCTCAGGCTCAGGAATACCCATAGCCTCTCGCTGAAGCCGCTGAGCCTCATCCTGAACATGCCTCGGCGCTAGTATGCCGGGCCACTTCTTAATGACAACTGGGATCATCTCCGGTATCACCTCGGGCACCCAAACCTAGTCATCCAGGCCGCAAAAGCGCAGGCCCTCGGGGAAATTGCGCGTCATACGCATGCTAGATACTGACGACCGGCCTAATGTAGTCGAGGGAATGGGGTCCGACAGGTTGGGGTCATGCTCGAGCACCAACCCTAAAGAGCGCGTGATCGCTGTAACGTAGGCCCCGCTGAAAAGCATACCGCGCTCCTACCTATGATAGGCGGTAGCAAAGTACTGCGCCAGGATCTCAGCGAGCGCGCACGTCTGAGGCCGCAGCAGGCAGTAGAGAAAGAAAAGGTCACCCATGTTGACCTTGTCTCGGCTGTGAAACCAGGGCACGATCGAGGACGCAATGATGCAGTGGAGGTATCTGTGTAGGAGGTCCTTGAGGGTGGTGGCCTTTTGCGAGGATTTCCCAAAGGGGGCCCTCGCAATAGCCCTCCAGAAACTGATAAGGGTCTGCCTGTCCAAGGTTGTAATCCCTTGCTTATAAATATATGTATCAAGCTCGGCCATAGTGTACAAACCTGAATGGACGACAAACGGCCGCAGGCTCATCCTAAACTCCTGCCCGACCAGACGAAAAGTGATCTCGTGCACGACATGGTCTGGGTCCTCCACGTAATCCGCCGGATGCGGCTGGTATATAAATGTGGAAATGAACTCGACCGTAAGCTCACGATACGAGTCCTCCAACGCTGTCTGGAACAAGCGCGAAAATGGGGAATCCAACCCAACAATACCCCTCGCCCTCGCGTCCTCCCCCACTGTGTCCAAAAGCCCCCAATCAATCCCGACATGCGCACCTATCTCCATGGTGCGCAACTTCTTGCACCTCCTATACCTTCTTGACCCTCTCAGGAACTCCAAGTAAATGTGACCCTCGAGTGGATCAACGGCAGTCGGGTCATAATCCAAATCATCACCCTCCAACTCCAAGTAAATGTTACACTAGATTTGCAAACAAACCCTACACTTACACCCCTCTTCCACATTCACATGCACCTCATTTTTCTTCCTCTGGTCATACAACTCAATAAACAGCTCTCTTAATCCTTCACCGGCGAATGCTTCATCCGAGACCTGGGTGGAGAGGAGTCTATGGCGAAAGCGGGGCGTTTTGGTTTCCAATTTTACTTATTTGGCCTAGAGAGACCAAAAATGTAAATTTTCAAACACTAAAGCGCCGAGCTTTAAAAAGCACTTTTAAAAAAAACAAAGCGACCGCTTTGGTCAAAGCTTGGTGTTTTGTTTTTTTTTTTAATTTTTTTAAAAATCATTTTAATTCAAAAACGCGCCTACGACCGTCGTAGCGTGTCGTATTTTGCCACCATAATTCATAATGCTTAGTTTATGGTATATACGACACGTTTCGGGTAACTTCGGTCATACCTGTGGTCGTATTACATGATTTCGGGCTATTGTGTTTTGATTTCACTTGTATATCAACATGCCGTGTTGTGTGTATACACGTCCTACCGGATCAGTATTCGATTTGTTTTGTCATTGTACTTCGTATTATGAATTATAGTGGTAAAATACGACACGCTACGACGGTCGTAGGCGCGTTTTTGAATTAAAATGAATTTTAAAAAATTAAAAAAAAACCCAAAACGCCAAGCTTTGACCATAGCGGGCCGGTTTGGGATTTTTTTTATGTTTTAAAAAATCATTTTAAAAAATTAAAAATAACCAAAGCGGCCCGTTTTGGTCAAAGCTTGGCGTTTTGGGTTTTTTAAAATTTTTAAAAATCATTTTAATTCAAAAATGCGCCTACGACCGTCGTAGCGTGTCGTATTTTGCCACCATAATTCATAATGCTTAGTTTATGGTATATACGACACGTTCCGGGTAACTTCGGTCATACCTGTGGTCGTATTACATGATTTCGGGCTATTGTGTTTTGATTTCACTTGTATATCAACGTGCCGTGTTGTGTATATACACGTCCTACCGGATCAGTATTCGATTTGTTTTGTCATTGTACTTCGTATTATGAATTATAGTGATAAAATACGACACGCTACGACGGTCATAGGCGCGTTTTTGAATTAAAATGAATTTTAAAAAATAAAAAAAAAAACTCAAAACGCCAAGCTTTGACCATAGAGGGCCGGTTTGGGATTTTTTTATTTTTTTTAAAAATCATTTTAAAAAATTAAAAAAAAACCAAAGCGGCCCGTTTTGGTCAAAGCTTGGCGTTTTGGGTTTTTTAAAATTTTTAAAAAATCATTTTAATTCAAAAATGCGCCTACGACCGTCATAGCGTGTCGTATTTTGCCACCATAATTCATAATGCTTAGTTTATGGTATATACGACACGTTCCTGGTAACTTCGGTCATACCTGTGGTCGTATTACATGATTTTGGGCTATTGTGTTTTGATTTCACTTGTATATCAACGTGTCGTGTTGTATGTATACACGTTCTACCGGATCAGTATTCGATGTGTTTTGTCATTGTACTTAGTATTATGAATTATAGTGGCAAAAAACGACACGCTACGACGGTCGTAGGCCTCTTTGGGATTTTTTTTATTTTTTTAAAAATCAGTTTAATTGAATCGCAAACAAAACCAAACACGATCAGGTATCGGAGAACGTGCACTTCAACCTAAGTGTTGTTTTAGAATGTTATATTTATTTTATGAGTAAATTACAAAAATTGTACTATATGTTACACTAGATTTATGTGACAACTCGAGTTTCCGACTTTCACTTTCGTATTTATTGCACGTTGACTTTGACTGTTTGGTTGTTTGACTTGTAACTGTACATGTATGTGTTATAATGAAACGTATTGTATTGTGACTGTTGCATGTATGTGATTGATATTATAACATGAGAATTATTATAAAACACTTAGACTGATTAAACCATGAAGTACTCGACGAAACACAAGATGTATTTCGCCAATAACATCTCGACGAAACAGTGATGTGTTTCGCCATCCTTATTCAACGAAACAAAGTGTTTCGCCGGCCCATTGATTCGCCGAAGCCCATTAAGGGCCCAGTACGTTAACTCGAGTATATTACGTTAACCGACTTCCTGTTTCACACTTTTTAACAAAAATCGAAACCCTAGAGCTCCCTTTCCCTGTTGACGGCGATCTTGTGTTTCCCGAAGCCCCCGAATCGATCAAGTTATTATTCCGTTTGTCGCGGTTAGTGTTTAACCTTTGTGTGATTGTTTGATTGTACCATCGTTAACTGTTTTTGCTTGAATTCATTAGGGATCAATGCTAGATAATGTTGGTGTTCATGTTTGGTTGATGAATTGACTATAATAGGATCTACATTATCGGTTACAATTACGTGTGTCGAGATCGGATTTGCTTGTTCTTGGTGATCGGATTAGGATGTTGATATTGTATAATCTGTGAATGCGCTTTCATATAATGGTTAACACATATGCTAAATTTCCTAAGGTTAACACATGATTATGTTATGGTTAGTAATCAATGAATATTGATGATTGCTGAATAAATACCGTATGATTTCTGTATGATGATAACTGTATGATCTTCGTATGATGTTGACGGCTGTTAGGGTTTTTCTGCGATTGACTGTTTAATCGACGTAACTGACATAATGACGAAACACTACTCTCGGCGAAACAGAATATGACGAAACGGAATGTGTTTCGCCGAGAGAAGCCACGACGAATCGGATACGGCGAAACGAAGTGTGTTTCGCCGAGGTTATCACGACGAAACGGAATGTGTTTCGCCGAATGTGAAATCGGTACAGTAACTTAGTTTATTTCTGTTAAAGTTAACTGAGTTAGTTAACTGCTGTTAAATGTTGTGCATGACTTGTATGATTATTGAATACGTGCAATATGCTACTCGGTGAATATTAATGTATTGCCCACTGTGATTATACTTATACGTGAACTTCGTGAATGTAAACTGATTATGTACACGTGCGTACTTTAGGACGTGATTGATAACTGTGAGCACATACCTTAGCATACCGAGCAAACCAAGGTGAGTTCACACTCTTACCAAGGCATGGGATTCCCGGGGTTGGGAATGGGTTTGGATGATTACTTATGCTTGAGTTGTTATTGGAATTACATACCATAGGCCTCGGGAGAGGAAGGTTATTGGTAGATACCGCTAGACTAGTGATACATATACTTCTCTTCGCACACACGCCGGGAATGGCTGCTATAATATATCTAATCTTCGCACACATGCCTGGAATGGCTGCGAACCATACTCTAAACTTCGCACACATGCCGGGTGGGCTGCGATACAACTATACCTAGTCTAGAATACATGGGAAACCCCCACCAAACTTCGCAAACATGTCTAGAAGGCTGCGATACAATTACTTATGATACATGATTACTAAACGAGCATACGCTTTACAATACGAACACTATAACTGAACAACCAACTGTGAACTCGCTCAACTAGTTGTTGACTCTCTGTTACATGCCTTGCAGGACCTTAGGTACATATGGAGCTTGCACGGGTGTTACACCCTAACACGTTTAACCTTAAAAAGACGCAGCGGAATTTCGAGCTTTAAAATTTCTTTCATGATATACATCTTGACATTCTAAAAATTCATTTTATGATATAAGAACATAACTTATCAGTACTAATTTACATATTTAAACATTTCCGTACAATCTGTCTTGTGACTCGGTCCTCGATCTCTATACCTTGATGCACCTCATGGCTTGTACTACCTGCGCTCACCACATAAAATTCATAACATTAGTACGTATCAAAAACATATGAGATTTATTCATGTTTATTCTTCATTCCATTAACTCTTTACATCCCGGCTTTCCTCTGATCATACAATCCGTAGTGAGACATCATTGGTATTCCTGCGTCACACTTCATTCACCAGGTACGATATTATTATCGTTAGTACTCAATTTCATTGATAACTTGTGTACATACTTTCATACAAACCGATATATACGCTTACGACCACAAATAGCAAATTACCTACATACGTACCAACATACAGGCACAGGTACCTACATACGTGCATACCTAACTACATCCATTCCTACCTACATACTTACATTACATACATACATACATACATACTTACATACATACATAAATACATACATACATACAAACATACCTACATACATACATACATACTTATTACATGCCTTCACACAAACCTACATACGTGCATACCTTCGTACATACTCACTTGCGTACATATACGTACTACCTACATACCCACCTGCATACATACACTTAGACTTAAAAGACATACATACGCACATACCCACACACATACCTACCTATTGCAATACACCCGACTCATACTTGTCTACTCATATACGTGTTCATATATTCTCATGTACTTGCTCACGCACTTATAATCTTACATACGTTCGCACATTCATGCTTACATACACTTCTACATACGTGTATAGATACATACAAACATACATACATACCTATCTACATGTACGCTTGCCCTACTGGTCATTAATCATACGTTAAATTAGTCATACGCAACTTGAAACGCGTTTAACCGAGTTCCCGAGCCAAAACGGAGCAAACGAACAACTTTCGCCCACCAGGGGGGGCTCGCGTGACGCCAAGGGCCCTGGCGTCACGCTAGGCCCCTGTTTTCACAGAAACCCTGCAGCAATTTGCTGCATATTCCCAGCACGTCCGCGTTTCACGGAAACGGTCATAACTTCTTCGTTATTGGTCCGTTTTACCCGATTCTTTTTCCTACGCGTCCGTAATTTAATTCTCCATCTTATGGAGTTAAGATCCACCATTTGGACTACCGAAATTTATAACTTTTAAGCCTTCGGCTTATTACCCTTTTCCATGATTTCTGCCCGTTCATGCATTTACCCACATAACTTGTTTGTTTGACCTTAACTTCATATGAATTGATAGTTTCAAGGTCATTTGTCATAAAAGATTCATTCTCGGATGCCCTACATCTCATTCCACCCGTTTTCGCTCAAAAGCTTATTTTAACCCGTTAAGGGTAATTGCGCATTAAAATGTTTATGACTTACAAACCCTACTTCTCACTTTCATACTTAATCAAAACATTACACTAATCGAGTAACTTGCTTCTAAACTACTTTTTAAGATCGTTTGCCCAAAATACCCATCAAGGGCATTTTGGTCAACTTTAATCTCATCAATTATGACAAAAGTCTACAACACATATCTGACCTCAAACATCGTGTTTAGTTAGTTAAAACATCATATAACTTAATCGAACTAAGAAGTGATTACGGAAATCACTTACCTTATGCGTCCGTGCTCGCATCCGATTCCTTGCCTTCTATTGACTCGTTAACCTCTCATGCTTGAGCCTGCCTCGACGTGATTCCTATACTTTCATTTCATCGAAATCACGCACTTATTAGCATACTCATTTGTACTTGTTAACAATCATATCAATCGCATAATTCACACCTAACTTTCCTTAGCCCTTTCTAATAAGCATAAAACATATAGTCGACTTCACATCCTTTCCAACACATGTAATTCATCGTGTAATCAAAATTAACGCATATTAACATAACATGTATCAAACGACTTCCTATAATCCTACATTTACAACAATGAGTCAAACCATGTTTCATATACTTGTTGACTTCCAAAAGTCAACTATTAACCATATGTAACCATCTACTTATCGACATATGCCCGTAACATCATAATCGACTATACGGACGACATTATATACATTTTATCATACACTTAATGTACGTACTACCTTTTAAGCATAACGTACAAGTTATTCATGCATAAATCTTCTAAACTCATACATAACCCCTCAAAACCTACTTCTAATCATCATGTATCATTCCAAATGAACATGAAACATAACATCATCATATTCCTCCTAATTCATCTAACAAGAATTTATCATACACACATAATACATCAATCTTTCAACAAGACTTAAACATAGGTGGTGCTTCTAGTAATTATTCTTACCATAACTAACGGGTTTCACCTCTAATCATCAAATTGACACAAACCATACATAACCCATGTTCTATACGAGGATTCTAACCCTTGTACATGATTAATTTCATATTAACTCATGATTTTGAACATAACCCACTTCACACATGACCACAAATCTTAGATTTAAGACATACCTTATGATCCCCTCATGAGGGTGATCATTAATCCGTGTTCCTTCTTGAATTTGAGCTTCGATTCACCCTTTAATTTGGTGATTTAGTGGAACTAGGGTTTGGAGCTCTTGAGAGCTCCTGAAGATTCAAGAACACGCACGTATGTGTGTGTTTGTGTGTGTATAGACCTTTTAATTAGTAATCAACTTTCATCTATTCCACTCTAGCCCCTCGGGTTTGCCTTTTAAACATAACTGACACTATCTTTATCATTTAATACTTTTGACCATACCCTTAACTAGGTTAAATAGCCTAGTTATTTATTTCATGACGTGTCACATAAGAACATACTACAAATATTAACATTCAGATTTTTGGGGCGTTACAAGTCTACCACCCTTAAACAAGGTTTCGTCCCCGAAACCTTTCTCACTTTCATTGAACACACATTATCTTTCTTCTAGTCCATTCATACGACCCCTAGCACATCCTAATGAGAATCTTCTGGCTCCAAGAACCCGTTCTGGAGTTCTTATTAGTGTCGCTTTCACTAATAACTCAAGTTCCTAACAGCCTTTATAGCTAATGATTCATTCATCATTCTAATACTCGTATATCATATGCATTATATATCTTTTATTTACTTGAAACCATTTCAACATCCCACTACTAACATTCCATTTTTATTATTTGCACATTCATAACATTTTCATCGACTAAACGACCTTACTTTGAATTTGAAATCTATACATATTCATATATGCTTAACTTTAACATTAACCTTATTCCACATTTTCTACAGTTACGTATACCTTGCATACCTTTATTTTATCTTTATATCATTCCGTTCATTTCACATTACTATTGCTTCCACTTCATGCATTACTTAATTCACGTATATAAATAGTTCATATCTCTCCAATCATGAGTTAAACATTTTACTAACCACTTTTTCATCTCCCAAACCACGATCCGCAACCCAGATCGATCATCTTTTTCTCAAGTACTAACCGTACAGGCCAGGTTTCATTCATCCGTGTAAGGAGCTTCCGCTCCTGCACATTCTTTCATCAATACAATTGGTTTCATCACATCAATAATTCTACATTATCCTCAACATCATCGGCGGTTAGCATATATCATTTAAACATTCATTAAACTAGGTGATTACCCACCTATACTCTTCTACAATTTCCTACGTACCTACTATAACGTACCACACATTCTATTTCTTACATGCACTCCTTTCATTCTATTAATCAATTCGCCAACTGACGTACACGCTTGTACTTCCTTCTATTCATGCTTACTTGCAAGGACCTTATTACATTGTCTCAATATTTCTTACCAAACTTACCATTCCCGCCCTTACTTAAATTATTGTTCGGGTCACAGCCCGTCATCATTCCGACTTCTAGAGTCAATTACTCACACATCTTACACGTAACTTATACAAAACTTCGTCTATTATACTATCACTTTTTACTTTATACTAACTTCTATGACCCGTTCGACTCAATCATGGTCAAACTGTCGACATCTTCTTAGGCGGATTAATTTCATCTTTTTATATTTTTTAATCCGTCTCATGGATCCAGATGCATCATTCATACTTTTTCATTCATTGAATCCGCCTTACGGATTCAAACATTACATTCATGCCTTTCATCCTTGAATCCGTCTCACGGATTCAAACATTGCATTCATATCTTTCATCCTTGAATCCGTCTCACGGATTCAAACATATCATTCATGCCTTTCATCCTTGAATCCGTCTCACGGATTCAAACATTGCATTCATACCTTTCATTCCTTGAATCCGTCTCACGGATTCAAACATATCATTCATGCCTTTCATCCTTGAATCCGTCTCACGGATTCAAACATTGCATTCATACCTTTCATCCTTGAATCCGGCTCACGGATTCAAACATATTATTCATATCTTATTGATCCGTACTTAATTACGGATTCCACATTCTTCATTCTTATCAGGCATGTTTTTCATACTTTCATAATACTCTCAATTTCCCGAGAGTCTTACTTCCCATTTCACCCACACGCCCGCCTGCTACCTAACTCTACCGGACATACCTGTAACAATTATCATGTTCTCACGAACGTCATACGTTTCTCGTGTACTGGCCAGGTACACAATCCATATAGTAGTTTCGTGCCTTCATGTAATTGTCACCTTATGTCCGTAGACTTAGGTTTCGGCGCGTGTAACACTTCCAGTACTTCATTACTATACGATCCTTGTCTTTCATTTAAAAATTTTTCCTTCCCTTAATTAATTTTTACCATTACTTACACCCACATATTACATTTACGTACCTGGGCTCATCTGCCTACTTATCTTATTACCTCTTTGCCTGCCTTAGTATTCATCCTAGACTGCATTCACGGATCATCCTCTTCCAACACTTATGCTTACCTTGCACCTACAAAACCGTCAGTTTCTTTATACGTATACATAAGTACATACTTTCATTAGCCTTTACCTTTGGATCTTGATCGGGTCTTAGATTGTACGGACTTCTTATCTCAAGAGCACACAAGTTTGAGTTCAAGTACTTACCTTCTCGTACTTGATTCCCTCAAACCAGGGATCTGATACCAACTTGTTACACCCTAACACGTTTAACCTTAAAAAGACGCAGCGGAATTTCGAGCTTTAAAATTTCTTTCATGATATACATCTTGACATTCTAAAAATTCATTTTATGATATAAGAACATAACTTATCAGTACTAATTTACATATTTAAACATTTCCGTACAATCTGTCTTGTGACTCGGTCCTCGATCTCTATACCTTGATGCACCTCATGGCTTGTACTACCTGCCCTCACCACATAAAATTCATAACATTAGTACGTATAAAAAACATATGAGATTTATTCATGTTTATTCTTCATTCCATTAACTCTTTACATCCCGGCTTTCCTCTGATCATACAATCCGTAGTGAGACATCATTGGTATTCCTGCGTCACACTTCATTCACCAGGTACGATATTATTATCGTTAGTACTCAATTTCATTGATAACATGTGTACATACTTTCATGCAAACCGATATATACGCTTACGACCACAAATAGCAAATTACCTACATACGTACCTACATACAGGCGCAGGTACCTACATACGTGCATACCTAACTACATCCATTCCTACCTACATACTTACATTACATACATACATACTTACATACATACATAAATACATACATACATACAAACATACCTACATACATACATACATACTTATTACATGCCTTCACACAAACCTACATACGTGCATACCTTCGTACATACTCACTTGCGTACATATACGTACTACCTACATACCCACCTGCATACATACACTTAGACTTAAAAGACATACATACGCACATACCCACACACATACCTAGCACGTCCGCGTTTCACAGAAACGGTCATAACTTCTTCGTTATTGGTCCGTTTTACCCGATTCTTTTTCCTACGCGTCCGTAATTTAATTCTCCATCTTATGGAGTTAAGATCCAACATTTGGACTACCGAAATTTATAACTTTTAAGCCTTCGGCTTATTACCCTTTTCCATGATTTCTGCCCGTTCATGCATTTACCCACATAACTTGTTTGTTTGACCTTAACTTCATATGAATTGATAGTTTCAAGGTCATTTGTCATAAAAGATTCATTCTCGGATGCCCTACATCTCATTCCACCCGTTTTCGCTCAAAAGCTTATTTTGACCCGTTAAGGGTAATTGCGCATTAAAACGTTTATGACTTACAAACCCTACTTCTCACTTTCATACTTAACCAAAACATTACACTAATCGAGTAACTTGCTTCTAAACTACTTTTTAAGATCGTTTGCCCAAAATACCCATCAAGGGCATTTTGGTCAACTTTAATCTCATCAATTATGACAAAAGTCTACAACACATATCTGACCTCAAACATCGTGTTTAGTTAGTTAAAACATCATATAACTTAATCGAACTAAGAAGTGATTACGGAAATCACTTACCTTATGCGTCCGTGCTCGCATCCGATTCCTTGCCTTCTATTGACCCGTTAACCTCTCATGCTTGAGCCCGCCTCGACGTGATTCCTATACTTTCATTTCATCAAAATCACGCTCTTATTACCATACTCATTTGTACTTGTTAACAATCATATCAATCGCATAATTCACACTTAACTTTCCTTAGCCCTTTCTAATAAGCATAAAACATATAGTCGACTTCACATCCTTTCCAACACATGTAATTCATCGTGTAATCAAAATTAACGCATACTAACATAACATGTATCAAACGACTTCCTATAATCCTACCTTTACAACAACGAGTCAAACCATGTTTCATATACTTGTTGACTTCCAAAAGTCAACTATTAACCATATGTAACCATCTACTTATCGACATATGCCCGTAACATCATAATCGACTATACGGACGACATTATATACATTTTATCATACACTTGATTTACGTACTACCTTTTAAGCATAACGTACAACTTATTCATGCATAAATCTTCTAAACTCATACATAACCCCTCAAAACCTACTTCTAATCATCATGTATCATTCCAAATGAACATCAAACATAACATCATCATATTCCTCCTAATTCATCTAACAAGAATTTATCATACACACATAATACATCAATCTTTCAACAAGACTTAAACATAGGTGGTGCTTCTAGTAATTATTCTTACCATAACTAACGGGTTTCACCTCTAATCATCAAATTGACACAAACCATACATAACCCATGTTCTATACGAGGATTCTAACCCTTGTACATGATTAATTTCATATTAACTCACGATTTTGAACATAACCCACTTCACACATGACCACAAATCTTAGATTTAAGACATACCTTATGATCCCCTCATGAGGGTGATCATTAATCCGTGTTCCTTCTTGAATTTGAGCTTCGATTCACCCTTTAATTTGGTGATTTAGTGGAACTAGGGTTTGGAGCTCTTGAGAGCTCCTGAAGATTCAAGAACACGCACGTATGTGTGTGTTTGTGTGTGTATAGACCTTTTAATTAGTAATCAACTTTCATCTATTCCACTCTAGCCCCTCGGGTTTGCCTTTTAAACATAACTGACACTACCTTTATCATTTAATACTTTTGACCATACCCTTAACTAGGTTAAATAGCCTAGTTATTTATTTCATGACGTGTCACATAAGAACATACTACAAATATTAACATTTAGATTTTTGGGGCGTTAGAACGGGAGGCACGGTCGTTGTGGACATGGATCGTGAATGTTTTGTTAAACATTATAACATTTCATACTTATACTTATGTTGGGTTTTTACATTATTGCTTCCGCTACACACTTGTTTATGTTTGGTTTTGAAAACACCTATCATATTGATGAATGACATTTACTATTTATTTATATGTTCAATATTATTGGTGGCTTGATCCCGGTCAGTCACGCCTCCAAGCGGTGGTACTCCGCGTGTGGATTTTGGGGGTGTGACAGATTGGTATCAGAGCCATTGGTTATAGTGAACTTGGTTTTAATAAGGGGAAAATGTTTTTGTTAAAACCAGACTATAACCTGTACAGTGCTCAACGATCCACAACGACGCCTCGCTCCACGTGCAAGACTCAACACTCTAGGTAATATGGTATATGTTTTATTGCCTACTTGATAGATTTGCATAGAACTCTGCTCAGGGTATGCTTAGATTAACGTAACACTATTGCATGAGAACATTTGTGTGCTTACTCTTTTCTGTCATCGCACTACTCGCGAACCTCTCTCACTTATGTCATATTTGCTATGAAGATCATGGCTGGACGCATTAACATGACACAAGCCCAGTTGACGGCTCTCATTAACGAACAAGTGGCTGCGGCACTTGCAGCTGCACAAGCAGGAGGTATACCCTGCAGTTGTAACTCACACTAGGATCTTTAGATCCTACGCTCCTAAACCAACTCTTGTGTTTAACTTTGTCCTGATTCTTTTACACAATAGGTCAACCACCTGTTTGCACCTTCAAGACTTTCATGGACTGTCGTCCTACTACTTTCAGTGGCACGGAAGGAGCAGTTGGACTCCTCCATTGGTTTGAAAAGCTTGAGTCAGTATTTGAGATGTGTGAATGCCCTGAGGCTCGCAGGGTGAAGTACGCCACTGGTACTCTCGAAGGCATTGCGCTGACTTGGTGGAAAGCGCAAGTTCAGATGTTAGGGTTGGCAGTTGCTAACGCCACACCCTGGAACGATTTCAAGGAGTTGATCAAAGAGGAATACTGTAGCCGCGATGACATTCATAAGCTGGAGGTAGAGTTTTACAATTTGAAAATGACGGGGTCAGAAATTGAAGCGTACACTAAAAGATCGAATGAGTTGGCTATTCTGTGTCCCACTATGGTAGACCCTCCCATTAAGCGTATCGAACTGTATCTCAAGGGTCTAGTGCCGGAAATTCAAAGTCACGTAACCTCAGCGAATCTTGGCACCATTCAGCAGATCATCAAGTTAGCTCACCGTCTCACAGACCAGGCAGTGGAACAGAAAAGGCTGCCTAAACGTATCAGCGCTACTACTACCGCTACTACTTCAGCTACTCCTGCTACTCCCAGTGACAACAAGCAGAAATGGGAGGGGGATTCCAGCAGGGGTTCAGCCACCGTTCAGTCACAAGCACAGCAACAGCGCAAGACCAATGATTACCAGGGCCCGAGTCAGCAGTCGTCTGGTGGTCAGGGGCAGGGTGGATATCGGGGAATTCACCCACTGTGTAACAGGTGCAACAGACACCACAGTGGTCAGTGTCGCAAGGGCCACTGTCAGAGATGTCTCAAGATAGGCCATGAAGCTAAAGATTGCAGGAGCTCAAGGCCTGTGAATCAGAACCAGCAACAACAGCCACCAGCTCCACGAAACTAGCAACAACAACAACAACAGCGAGGTAATAGGGGATGCTTTCAATGTGGGGCTGAAGGCCACTTCAAGCGGGACTGCCCCCAGTTAAACCAGAATCAGAATAACAACAACAATAATCAGGGCAATGGGAACAACAATGGGGGAAACAACAACAACAATGGTGCTAGGGGTCGTGCATTTGTGATTGGTCAGGGTGATGCAAGGAACGATCCTAATGTGGTTATGGGTAAGTTTCTTCTCGACGACTTTTATGTTACTGTATTATTTGATTCGGGTGCGGATACCAGTTATATGTCTCCGAACGTTAGTCAAATGCTTAAACGCGCACCAATACTTTTGAACACCAAACATGTCGTAGAGTTAGCTAACGGTAAAAGTCTAGAGGCCACACACATAGTTCAGGGTTGTAATCTTATCCTCGCTGGTCAGACTTTCTCTATCGATCTCATTCCTATAACTCTGGGTAGTTTCGACATCGTCATTGGTATGGATTGGTTATCCCAACAACAAGCAGAGATCCTATGCAAGGAGAAGATCATTCGTATTCCCCGTACTGGCAAAGAACCTCTCGAAGTTCAAGGCGACAAGAGTGGTGTCGTGAGTGGCATCATCTCCTTCTTGAAGGCACAGAAGTGTTTGCGAAAGGGCCACACCGCTATATTAGCACTCGTTACTGATACATCGAAGAGAGAGAAAAAGAATGAGGATATTCCAGAAGTACGCGATTTTCCTCAAGTGTTTCCTGAAGAGTTACCTGGGTTACTGCCACATCGCCAGGTCAAATTTCAGATCGAGCTAGCTCCAGGAGCACCACCCATAGCTCGAGCGCCTTATCGCTTAGCTCCAACTGAACTGGAAGAACTGTCTAAGCAATTACAGGAACTTTTGGAAAAGGGTTTCATACGTCCTAGCTCTTCGCCCTGGGGAGCTCCAGTACTATTTGTAAAGAAGAAGGACGGTACCTTCCGCATGTGTATAGACTACCGCGAACTGAACAAGGTGACTGTGAAGAATCGCTATCCACTTCCATGCATCAACGACTTATTCGACCAGTTGCAAGGGTCGAGCTATTACTCGAAGATAGATTTGAGGTCAGGCTATCATCAACTGAGAGTTCGGGATGAGGACATCTCCAAAACAGCATTCAGAACTCGCTACGGCCATTACGAGTTTTTGGTCATGCCATTCGGGTTAACAAACGCACCTGCGGTTTTCATGGATCTTATGAACAGGGTGTGCAAACCTTATCTTGACAAGTTTGTTATTGTTTTCATCGATGACATCCTAATCTATTCGAAGAGTCAGGAGGAACACGAGCAGCATTTACGACTTATTTTGGAACTTCTTCGAACAGAACAGCTGTACGCAAAGTTCTCGAAATGTGACTTATGGCTTCGTGAAGTCCACTTCCTAGGCCACGTGGTAAACAAGGATGGGATTCATGTCGATCCATCCAAGGTAGATTCGATCAAGAACTGGCCTGCACCTCGCACACCAACCGAAATACGCCAATTCTTGGGTTTGGCGGGTTATTATAGAAGGTTCATCAAAGATTTCACAAAGATTGCACAGCCGCTTACACTACTGACACAGAAAGGTGTTGCTTACCGTTGGGGTAATACACAGGAAACAGCGTTTCAACACTTAAAGGATAGACTCTGTAGCGCACCTATCCTCTCATTACCTGAAGGCACGGACGATTTTGTAGTCTACTGCGACGCATCTATCCAGGGTCTTGGATGTGTGTTGATGCAGCGAGATAAAGTCATTGCTTATGCTTCGCGCCAACTTAAGATTCACGAATGGAATTACACAACACATGATTTAGAGCTGGGAGCTGTTGTCTTTGCGCTCAAGATATGGCGACATTACCTGTATGGCACTAAGTGCACCATCTACACCGATCACAGGAGTCTCGAGCATATATTCAAGCAGAAAGAGTTGAACATGCGACAACGTCGATGGGTCGAGCTACTGAACGACTACGAATGTGGTATAAAGTACCATCCGGGCAAAGCCAATGTGGTGGCCGACGCCCTCAGTCGAAAGGATACTACACCTAGGCGTGTACGAGCGTTGCAACTCACTATTCAGTCTAGTCTTCCTGCACAGATACGAGATGCTCAGGTAGAAGCATTGAAACCAGAAAACGTCAGGGCTGAAGCCCTACGCGGCTCAAGGCAACGGTTAGAACAAAAGGCAGACGGAGCCTACTATGTAACAGGACGCATCTGGGTCCCACTCTATGGCAACTTACGCGAGCTTGTTATGGATTAAGCTCATAAGTCTCGCTACTCAGTACATCCTGGTTCGGATAAGATGTACCACGACCTCAGAACTACATATTGCTGGCCTAGCATGAAAGCTCACATAGCGACTTACGTTAGCAAGTGCTTGACTTGTGCGAGAGTTAAAGCGGAATATCAGAAACCATCAGGCCCACTCCAACAACCTGAGATACCACAATGGAAATGGGAACAAATTTCCATGGATTTTGTTACTGGTCTACCTAGATCTCAGCGCGGAAATGATACTATTTGGGTGATCGTGGATCGACTCACAAAGTCTGCTCACTTCTTGGCTATCAAGGAAACGGATAAGTTCTCCACTCTAGCAGACGTATACCTTAAGGAAGTTGTCTCGAGGCACGGGGTGCCCACCTCTATTATCTCTGATCGTGATGAACGTTTTACTTCAGAACTGTGGCAAGCAATGCACAAATCTTTTGGCTCTCGATTAGACATGAGCACAGCTTATCACCCTCAGACAGATGGGCAGTCTGAGCGCACTATTCAAACTCTAGAAGACATGCTTCGGGCGTGTGTAATTGACTTTGGCAATGGCTGGGAAAAACATCTGCCACTTGTGGAATTTTCGTACAATAACAGCTACCACACCAGCATTAAAGCTGCTCCATTTGAGGCATTGTACGGGCGTAAATACCGATCACCTCTTTGTTGGGCAGAGGTGGGTGACAGTCAGATCACAGGTCTAGAAATGGTAGTTGATACTACTGAAAAGATTGCTCAAATACGACAACGCATGGCGGCAGCTCGTGATCGTCAGAAAGCATACGCAGATAAAGATAGGAAACTACTCGAGTTCCAGGTTGGGGATCGAGTATTACTCAAAGTTTCACCCTGGAAGGGTGTTGTTCGTTTTGGCAAACGAGGTAAGCTCAATCCACAATACGTTGGACCTTTCGAAGTCATAGAGAAAATAGGCAAAGTGGCCTACAGACTGAACTTACCAGCTGAACTCAGTGCAGTTCACAACGTCTTTCACGTGTCGAATCTGAAGAAGTGTCTGTCAGATGATACCCTCATAGTTCCTTTGAAGGAGCTCACTATCGACGAACAGTTGCATTTCGTCGAGGAACCAGTTGAAATCACGGACCGGGATGTTAAGGTCCTCAAGAACACTAGAATAGCTCTTGTTCGAGTTCGTTGGAACTCCCGTCGTGGCCCAGAGTATACCTGGGAACGAGAAGACCAAATGGAACTCAAGTATCCCCAGTTATTCGGAAACTGTGCAACCACTACTGAGGCTGAAGCTACTACAGAATTTCGGGACGAAATTCCAAATCAACGGGGGGATGATGTGACACCCCAGGAAAACCAGTAAACGATACAACTTACCTAGCTTCCTCAGTACCCGCATGCTAAATTTCGGGATGAAATTTCTTTCAAGTTGGGGATAATGTGACAACTCGAGTTTCCGACTTTCACTTTCGTATTTATTGCACGTTGACTTTGACTGTTTGGTTGTTTGACTAGTAACTGTACATGTATGTGTTATAATGAAACGTATTGTATTGTGACTGTTGCATGTATGTGATTGATATTATAACATGAGAATTATTATAAAACACTTAGACTGATTAAACCATGAAGTACTCGACGAAACACAAGATGTATTTCGCCAATAACATCTCGACGAAACAGTGATGTGTTTCGCCATCCTTATTCGACGAAACAAAGTATTTCACCGGCCAATTGATTCGCCGAAGCCCATTAAGGGCCCAGTACGTTAACTCGAGTATATTACGTTAACCGACTTCCTGTTTCACACTTTTTAACAAAAATCGAAACCCTAGAGCTCCCTTTCCCTGTTGACGGCGATCTTGTGTTTCCCGAAGCCCCCGAATCGATCAAGTTATTATTCTGTTTGTCGCGGTTAGTGTTTAACCTTTGTGTGATTGTTTGATTGTACCATCGTTAACTGTTTTTGCTTGAATTCATTAGGGATCAATGCTAGATAATGTTGGTGTTCATGTTTGGTTGATGAATTGACTATAATAGGATCTACATTATCGGTTACAATTACGTGTGTCGAGATCGGATTTGCTTGTTCTTGGTGATCGGATTAGGATGTTGATATTGTATAATCTGTGAATGCGCTTTCATATAATGGTTAACACATATGCTAAATTTCCTAAGGTTAACACATGATTATGTTATGGTTAGTAATCAATGAATATTGATGATTGCTGAATAAATACCGTATGATTTCTGTATGATGATAACTGTATGATCTTCGTATGATGTTGACGGCTGTTAGGGTTTTTCTGTGATTGACTGTTTAATCGACGTAACTGACATAATGACGAAACACTACTCTCGGCGAAACAGAATATGACGAAACGGAATGTGTTTCGCCGAGAGAAGCCACGACGAATCGGATACGGCGAAACGAAGTGTGTTTCGCCGAGGTTATCACGACGAAACGGAATGTGTTTCGCCGAATGTGAAATCGGTACAGTAACTTAGTTTATTTCTGTTAAAGTTAACTGAGTTAGTTAACTGCTGTTAAATGTTGTGCATGACTTGTATGATTATTGAATACGTGCAATGTGCTACTCGGTGAATATTAATGTATTGCCCACTGTGATTATACTTATACGTGAACTTCGTGAATGTAAACTGATTATGTACACGTGCGTACTTTAGGACGTGATTGATAACTGTGAGCACATACCTTAGCATACCGAGCAAACCAAGGTGAGTTCACACTCTTATCAAGGCATGGGATTCCCGGGGTTGGGAATGGGTTTGGATGATTACTTATGCTTGAGTTGTTATTGGAATTACATACCATAGGCCTCGGGAGAGGAAGGTTATTGGTAGATACCGCTAGACTAGTGATACATATACTTCTCTTCGCACACACGCCGGGATTGGCTGCGATAATATATCTAATCTTCGCACACATGCCTGGAATGGCTGCGAACCATACTCTAAACTTCACACACATGCCGGGTGGGCTGCGATACAACTATACCAAGTCTAGAATACATGGGAAACCCCCACCAAACTTCGCAAACATGTCTAGAAGGCTGCGATACAATTACTTATGATACATGATTACTAAACGAGCATACGCTTTACAATACGAACACTATAACTGAACAACCAACTGTGAACTCGCTCAACTAGTTGTTGACTCTCTGTTACATGCCTTGCAGGACCTTAGGTACATATGGAGCTTTCACGGGAGGCACGGTCGTTGTGGACATGGATCGTGAATGTTTTGTTAAACATTATAACATTTCATACTTATACTTATGTTGGATTTTTACATTATTGCTTCCGCTACACACTTGTTTATGTTTGGTTTTGAAAACACCAATCGTATTGATGAATGACATTTACTATTTATTTATATGTTCAATATGATTGGTGGCTTGATCCTGGTCAGTCACACCTCCAAGCGGTGGTACTCCGCGTGTGGATTTGGGGGTGTGACAATTTACAAACAAACCCTACACTTACACCCCTCTTCCACATTCACATGCTCCTCATTTCTCTTCCTCTGGTCATACAACTCAAGAAACCGCTCTCTTAATCCTTCACCGGTGAATGCTTCATCTGAGACCTGGGTGGAGAGGAGGCTGTGACGAAAGCGGGGCGTTTTGGTATCCAATTTTACATATTTGGCCCAGAGGGACCAAAAATGTAAATTTTCAAACACCAAAGCGCCAAGCTTTGACCAAACCTTCACATGCAACTCATTTTTCTTCCTCTGATCATACAACTCAAGAAACCGCTCTCTTAATCCTTCACCGGCGAATGCTTCATCTGAGACCTGGGTGGAGAGGAGGCTGTGGCGAAAGCGGGGCGTTTTGGTTTCCAATTTTACATATTTGGCCCAGAGGGACCAAAAATGTAATTTTTCAAACACCAAAGCGGCAAGCTTTGACCAAACCTTCACATGCTCCTCATTTTTCTTCCTCTGATCATACAACTCAAGAAAACGCTCTCTTAATCCTTCACCGGCGAATGCTTCATCCGAGACCTGGGTGGAGAGGAGGCTGTGTAGAAAGCGGGGCGTTTTGGTTTCCAATTTTACATATTTGGCCCAGAGGGACCAAAAATGTAAATTTTCAAACACCAAGGCGCCGATCTTTAAAAATCATTTTAAAAAAATTAAAAAAAAAAACAAAGCGGCCCGCTTTGGTCAAAGCTTGGCGTTTTGGGTTTTTTTTAATTTTTTAAAAATCATTTTAATTCAAAAACGCGCCTACGACCGTCGTAGCGTGTCGTATTTTGCCACCATAATTCATAATGCTTAGTTTATGTTATATACGACACGTTCCGGGTAACTTCGGTCATACCTGTGGTCGTATTACATGATTTCGGGCTATTGTGTTTTGATTTCACTTGTATATCAACGTGCCGTGTTGTGTGTATACACGTCCTACCGGATCAGTATTCGATTTGTTTTGTCATTGGACTTCGTTTTATGAATTATAGTGATAAAATACGACACGCTACGACGGTCGTAGGCGCGTTTTTGAATTAAAATGAATTTTAAAAAATTAAAAAAAAAACTCAAAACGCCAAGCTTTGACCATAGCGGGCCGGTTTTGGATTTTTTTATTTTTTTTAAAAATCATTTTAGAAAATTAAAAAAAAAACCAAAGCGGCCCGTTTTGGTCAAAGCTTGGCGTTTTGGGTTTTTTTAAATTTTAAAAAATCATTTTAATTCAAAAATGCGCCTACGACTGTCGTAGCGTGTCGTATTTTGCCACCATAATTCATAATGCTTAGTTTATGGTATATACGACACATTCCGGGTAACTTCGGTCATACCTGTGGTCGTATTACATGATTTTGGGCTATTGTGTTTTGATTTCACTTGTATATCAACGTGCCGTGTTGTATGTATACACGTTCTACCGGATCAGTATTCGATGTGTTTTGTCATTGTACTTTGTATTATGAATTATAGTGGCAAAAAACGACACGCTACGATGATCGTAGGCCTCTTTGGGATTTTTTTTATTTTTTTAAAAATCAGTTTAATTGAATCGCAAACAAAACCAAACATGATCAGGTATCGGAGAACGTTTACTTCAACCTAAGTGTTGGTTTAGAATGTTATATTTATTTTATGAGTAAATTACAAAAATTGTACTATATGTTACACTAGATTTGCAAACAAACCCTACACTTACACCCCTCTTCCACATTCACATGCTCCCCATTTCTCTTCCTCTGGTCATACAACTCAAGAAACCGCTCTCTTAATCCTTCACCGGTGAATGCTTCATCTGAGACCTGGGTGGAGAGGAGGCTGTGACGAAAGCGGGGCGTTTTGGTATCCAATTTTACATATTTGGCCCAGAGGGACCAAAAATGTAAATTTTCAAACACCAAAGCGCCAAGCTTTGACCAAACCTTCACATGCAACTCATTTTTCTTCCTCTGATCATACAACTCAAGAAACCGCTCTCTTAATCCTTCACCGGCAAATGCTTCATCCGAGACCTGGGTGGAGAGGAGGCTGTGGCGAAAGCGGGGCGTTTTGGTTTCCAATATTACATATTTGGCCCAGAGGGACCAAAAATGTAATTTTTCAAACACCAAAGCGCCAAGCTTTGCCAAACCTTCACATGCTCCTCATTTATCTTCCTCTGATCATACAACTCAAGAAACCGCTCTCTTAATCCTTCACCGGCGAATGCTTCATCCGAGACCTGGGTGGAGAGGAGGCTGTGGCGAAAGCGGGGCGTTTTGGTTTCCAATTTTACATATTTGGCCCAGAGGGACCAAAAATGTAAATTTTCAAACACCAAGGCGCCGATCTTTAAAAATCATTTTTAAAAAATTAAAAAAAAAAATAAAGCGGCCCGCTTTGGTCAAAGCTTGGCGTTTTGGGTTTTTTTAATTTTTTAAAAATCATTTTAATTCAAAAACACGCCTACGACCGTCGTAGCGTGTCGTATTTTGCCACCATAATTCGTAATGCTTAGTTTATGGTATATACGTCACGTTCCGGGTAACTTTGGTCATACCTGTGGTCGTATTACATGATTTCGGGCTATTGTCTTTTGATTTCACTTGTATATCAACGTGCCGTGTTGTGTGTATACACGTCCTACCGGATCAGTATTCGATTTATTTTGTCATTGTACTTCATATTATGAATTATAGTGGCAAAATACGACACGCTACGACGGTCGAAGCGGGGCGCTTCAACTTGTATATCAACGTGCCGTTTAGGGTTCCACTTTCTCCGACAGACATCCCATCAAGTCTCATCAGCCTGTTCCTGCAGACCGCACCCAACCCTAAACGCCCCGCTTTGGCCAAAGCGGGGCGCTTCAACTGACATCGTACAACTTCACATCGTTGGTTGGTGGAAAGCAGGCCAAAACGCCCCGCTGTGGCCAAAGCGGAGTGCTTCGGTGTGGAAATAAGATGGTTCCCTGACTTTACGTCGCTTTGGGGGGTGTGGAAACCGACCATCTTTCACCAAGAAGGATAACGTAAACAAGTTCTCCACAGTTTGCGCAAATGAAATCCTGAAATCCACTTCATCAATAATCGAGAGAAACCTCTTCGATTTAATTTTTTAATTTTGCAAGGTAGCTTTCTGTCACCAATATCCTTTGGTGGCAAGGGAATGCAACCATCTATGTGGGCTTTCCATCCATATATTCCGTCCAGCATGTGACACATGATAAAAGCGTTTCTCTAAATTATCTACAATTATGTTCCGTTTTATTACAGTCGTCATGATCAACTACTTCAAAGTGATCCTCATAACTTGAAGTTAGACCCAAACCTTTGATTTCTTCCAAGATCAAATTTCTTCGTTTCCCATGATTACGGAACCTCGTTTCATGTGGTAGATTATTAAAAGTTCCTCAGGCTCACGGCAACCGCACTGGTAACAAAACGCCCCGCTGTTGATTCTGTTTTTCAACGGGGATGTAATGCGATGATTCCTCTCAATTGAATAGACAGACACTTGCTTCATAGGACTCACTTGAATCGTCTCAGATGTAATAATAGTACGTTTAGTGGATGTAAATTGCTGGGGTGTGACTGTTCCAACAATATGAATGCACGCAACGAATTCGAAAACTGTGATAGATTATTAAATGTTCCTCAGGCTCACGGCAACCGACCATCTTTCACCAAGAAGGATAACGCAAACAAGTTATCCACATTTTGCGCAAATGAAATCCTGAAATCCACTTCATCAATAATCGAGAGAAACCTCTTCGATTTAATTTTTTTAGTTTTGCAAGGTAGCTTTCTGTCACCAATATCCTTTGGTGGCAAGGGAATGCTACCATCTATGCGGGCTTTCCATCCATATATTCCGTCCAACATGTGACACGTGATAAAAGCGTTTCTCTAAATTATCTGCGATTATGTTCTGTTTTATTACAGTTGTCATGATCAACAACTGCAGAGTGATCCTCATTACTTGAAGTTGGACCCAAATCTTCGATCTCTTCCAAGATCAAATTTCTTCGTTTCCCATGATTACGAATCCTCGTTTCGTGTGGTAGATTATTAAAAGTTCCTCAGGCTCACGGCAACCGCACTGGTAACAAAACACCCCGCTGTGGATTCTGTTTATCAACGGGGATGTAATGCAATGATTCCTCTCAATTAAATAGACTGACACTTGCTTCATAGGACTCACTTGAATCATCTCGGATGTAATAACAGTACGTTTAGTGGATGTAAATTGCTGGGGTGTGACTGTTCCAACAATATGAATGCACGCAATGAATTCGACACCTGTGATAGATTATTAAAAGTTCCTCAGGCTCATGGAACCGCACAGGTAACAAAACGCCCCGCTGTGGATTCTGTTTTTCAACGGGGATGTAATGCGATGATTCCTCTCAATTGAATAGACAGACACTTGCTTCATAGGACTCACTTGAATCGTCTCGGATGTAACAACAGTACGTTTAGTGGATGTAAATTGCTGGGGTGTGACTGTTCCAACAATATGAATGCACGCAACGAATTCGACAACTGTGATAGATTATTAAAAGTTCCTCAGGCTCACGGCAATCGCACTGGTAACAAATGCCTAAACTGCTAGCGGGTGTTCTGGAAATTGAAGGAAAAGGATAGTGATTCTGTTTTTCAACGGGGATGTAATGCGATGATTCCTCTCAATTGAATAGACAGACACTTGCTTCATAGGACTCACTTGAATCGTCTTGGATGTAATAACAGTACGTTTAGTGAATGTAAATTGCTGGGGTATGACTGTTCAAACAATATGAATGCACGCAACTAATTTGACAACTATGTCAGCTTATTGAAACTTTCTCAGACTCCTCCTTCGATTCAAATACTCCCGTTTCCACCACTTTCCAGGCAGAAGCTCCCCCTTTTCCACCTCACTTTTCCTCCATCTATCCGCCACAAACTCCCCCATCTCAATCTCATTCTTAATCCCAAAGCGTCTCGGTCTTTCGGGCATAAAATCCCCATTCTCGATCTCCAAAGACCCCAATTCACCTTCTTCCACTTCCTCCTTATTATTATACCCATTCTCCTCTACCAAAAACTCTTCACTACCACCACTACTACTACCACTACCATCACATGGTTCTTCTTCACGTTCTAAACAAAACCTATCTCTTCTCCCTATCTTCATCTTCAAACCGCCGCAAAATGAATTATCCGAAATAAAAAAACACAGCATTTGCACACATGCAACACCTCCATCGCCCATGGAAATACTCTCTCACAATACTTCAAATCCAATGTATATATTAACCAGGGTCTTTAAAATTCCAATGTCCTACAACTACAATCCTTCCTACATTATTGAAAATTACTGTATCACCCCCACCATTTACCTCCCCAACTTTCAAAATTCAAATCAAACTCACCACCGATAAGCAACAGGAGGTATCTTATTCATATATTACAAATTAATCATTCAATGCTGATGTTTATTTCAGTGAACGTTAAGCTCATGTTTACCTATTTTAGTATGTTGATAGAAATTAGGTTTATAAAAGTCTTAAGTTGTTATGAATCAAATCACTGATATAATTCAGGTCTATAAATTATAAAATTCCCAGATTGTCTAGAGAAGCGGTTTTATCATGTGTAATATAACGCAAACAAGTTCTCCACATTTTGTGCAAATCAATTTCTGTAACATCACTTCATGAATAATCGAGAGAAACTTCTTCGATCTAACTGCCGATAACTAATCCTTCTTATCTATTTCACAATCAAATCAACTCATAAATAACCAAAACACTTCCATAGGTGAACCCTCCAGAAGAAATCACAGGCTGATACATAAATGTGCGTATAATGCATAGAAAAGAGCTCTGCAATTTGCATCCACTAACCATACTGTTATTACATCCGAGACGATTCAAGTGAGTCATATGAAGCAAGTGTCTGCCTATTCAATTGAAAGGAATCATTGCATTATATCCCTTGTTGAAAACAAGCTTGAAAAGGTTTAGCACCAGCAGGGATCATGTTAAAGGAAGGCTGGTGAAGGTTAGCTGACACTCGCCATTCTCTTGCACCTTCTGCAGACATGCATCTCTGAGCAGTCACCGAGAGTGAAAAGACGCTCATGAAGGTTAGCTAACGCTCCATGGGCTATGAGGCAGTTGCGATCCAAATCGATCGTTGTTAAGCCAAAGCCGGTTGAGGATTACGAGTGTTCTAGACTCGTTCAAGGCATGCTTGTTTGTGCGATTTACAGAAATAAGGATGAAGCTCTGTATTTTGATGCCGCGGGGAACATGAAAGAAGACCACCTCACCAAACGAGGTTTCATAATCATGGGAAATGAAGAAATTTGATATTGGAAGGTATCAAAGATTTGGATACAACTTCAGGTCATGAAGATCACTCTGCAGTAGTTGATCATGATGATCGGTTGAGTCGTCGGGAAAACTTTTCCTCAGGGGAGGGTGGGTAGTATGAGTCTGAGTATATTGTGGTTCGTTAAAAGGTAGGGATAATGTTTTATGGGTGGTGAGTTGTGGTTGATTTATAGGAGGAGGTTATGAAACGAATATATGTTTATGAGAATTTAAAGGACTTCCAAGGAATGCTACCATCTATGCGGGCTTTCCATCCATATATTTCGTCCAACATATGACACATGATAAAAGTGCTTCTCAAGACAATCTGAGATTATGTTCCGTTTTATTACGGTCGTCATAATCAACTACTGCAGAGTGATCTTCGTGACTTGAAGTTGTACCCAAATCTTCGATATCTTCCATGTAAAAACTCGGAAAGATGACCGAATAGAGATCTGAATATCCCCTTTGTTGTTGTTACCACATGACACCTAATAAAAGCGCTTATTTAGACAATCTGAGACTATGTTCCGCATCCAAGACTGGTAGGATTGAATGGTTTTAATATATTTCATCTTAGACTATCTAGTCTAATACTTGAAAATGGATATGATCGTGTCCATCTTTATCTATCATATCATCGACCAACTGCTTGAACTCCATTCCGTTCTCGGGTTCGCATTCGACAGAAGACACCAACTTCCAAAAATCAGGGTCGAAACGCCCTGCTTTGGCCAAAGCGAAACGTTTAGGGTTTAAACATTCCACCGTACAGAATATAACATCGCATCAAGTCTCATCACTCATTTTCGGAAAAAAAAAAACCCTTAAACGTCCCGTTTTGGCCAAAGCGGGGCGGTTCAGCTGACATCGTACACCATCACATCACTGTTTGTCTGGAAAACAGGCCAAAACGCCCCGCTTTGGCCAAAGCGGGGCACTTCGAAGGGGTATGGAAATAAGGTTTGGGTGTGTGAATAGCATGACTCAATAATAAATGTATAGAAAAACATTGGAAGTTGTGACTAAGAAAAAAAAAGCTGTAATGTTAGATGTGACTAGTCTTGTATGAGTAAAGGCAAAAAAGATTAAATAATATTAACACTATAGTCAACTCCGTTTTAAAATTTCAATCACCTCTTCTTCTCTATTTTACTCCCACCATGTTGAAGAGTCCATCCTTCTCGCCCGGTCGTCGGAAAAACTCAGACTTTGTTAACTAGCATTCTTTCTTCACATTAAACACCATTGGTTCCCCTAATGCTGAGGGGTATCCTTTTATTTATCCCATACATAAACAGAAAAATGAAAAAGAATTTACACTTCGTCAAAAAAGTTGAGGGTTATCCCGGGCAACCCATGGGATACCTATAGATCCGCCCCTGATTGGTAGAGACTCTTGTCTTTTAGTGGAAGATCTTAGGTTCAATCTCAAACAAGGATGATTATTTGTAAATATAAAAGTTTGGGAGAGTAACATTAGCCATTTAAAAAAAACTAAGTTTATCAATTGGAAACGAGAGATAAATAAAAAATGATTAAAAGAACACCTGCAATATAAAAAATGAATCATTTGAGGTTGGAGGTATTATTTAATTTATTATTAAGTCCCGGTGTATTAGTTATGTTCGCAAATAAATATGCCTACGGACCTGACTCGGCTAAGAGAATTTAACTTTGAAACCCATCAACCCAGCATAAAAAACCTAAAGCTAATATTTGATATATAACATGCGAGTAAACTACTAAAATGGTCTTTTAGGTTTGTTCACTTTTATCACTGTAGTCTAAACGCAAACTTTTTGAATCTGGGTCCCTGTGATTTCAATTTTTTTGCTATTTTCATCCAAAATCAAAATCTGTTCAGATTTTTGAGTTAACATCCAATTTTTTTTTTTTTTGTCTTTTTTCTCCATTTTAAGAGTTAATTACACAAATAGGTCCTGGGGTTTATACCTAATTTCGTCTTTGGATACTAACTTTTTTTTAACAGGTTTAGGTCTTATGGTTTCAATTTTATAACATCTTTGGGTACTAACACAAAAATTTGTTAATTAATGACTAAAATACCCTTGCATTTTTTTTAAGTTTATCAGTGTAACAGATTTGGTTACTAACACCTAATTTTATTTAAGTTTAAACCAATTTTACAAAATCTATTTATTTTTTATTTTCATCTTTTTATTATATCTCTTAATTAACATAAAATCTATTTATTTTCATATTTTTATTAAATTTCTTATTTAACATAAAATCTACTTGTTACACTAGTATTTTTTTAAATAGATTTTTTAAATAAAATCTTCTAGCTATATACTTTTATGTAAATTAAATTTCTTACTCGTTTTAAATAATGTAAACCTTACTCGTTTTCAATTTTGGATAGATATGATTGATAATAATAAATATCTTTCATGTAAAAAATTTAAGCCTTTTTTTAACTCGTTTTTTTGTTCATTTACATTTTACTATTTTAGAAAGATATTTAATTTACAAAAAAACGAGTTTAAAAAAGGTTTAAATTTTTTTAGTTTTATCTAAAATATCTAACTATATAGTTTAATGTAAATTAAATATCTTTCTAAAACAGTAAAATGTAAATGAATAAAAAACGAGTTAAAAAAAAGGCTTAAGTTTTTTTACATGAAAGATATTTATTATTATCAATAATATTTATCCTAAATTGAAAACGAGTAATGTTTACATTATTTAAAACGAGTAAGAAATTTAATTTACCTAAAACTATATAGCTAGCAGATTTTATTTAAAAAAATCTATTTAGAAAAATACTGGTGTAACTAGTAGATTTTATGTTAAATAAGAAATTTAATAAAAATATGAAAATAAAAAAATAAATAGATTTTATGTTAATTAACAGATATAATAAAAGGATGAAAATAAAAAAATAAATAGATTTTATAAAATTGATTTAAACTTAAATAAAATTAGGTGTTAGTACCTAAATGAGTTACATTGATAAACTTAAAAAAAATGCAAGGGTATTTTAGTCATTAATTAACAAATTTTGGTGTTAGTACCTAAAGGTGTTACAAAATTGAAACCATAAAACTTAAACCTGTTAAAAAAAAGTTAGTACCCAAAGGCGAAATTAGGTATAAACCACAAGACCCATTTGTGTAATTAACTCCCATTTTAATGAAGGATAAAATGGTCTTTTAACATTTTATTATAACAAATTAAAAAATTTTTTGCCATTTTGTCTTTCGTTAAAAGTTTGAGTTTTGTACTAAAGTGGTAAAAGTCACTAAACTTCAGGGACCATTTTGACAGTTTACTCATAACTTGCACATTCCTTTATATTTAGTTGTTTTGTAAAGTCTTAGATAGTCACTGAGATTTAACTTAAAATGACACTTTAGTCCAAATAGTTTTTTTTTTCTATGAACTTAGGCCAAATAGTTTTTTTTTCTTGTCATTTTTGTCCTTGACTTTTATCATTTATTGCAATTTTCATCAAACACCACCTCTCACCACTCATCTCATCACAACCTTCTATCATCGCCACCACTTGCCTTCACGATCACCACCCATCCACCCCACCACCATCACCACCCAACATTTCCATCAGCACCGGCCACTTTTCCGCCACCCACATCATCAACCAACACCACCATCATCATCGTAAAACAGCAACCACCACCATCATCTTCACTTTGAATCGGCACATCGATATCCCCATACCACTACAAGAAATATAGGTCAATACCGGCGACATCTTTAGGGGTGACTTCAAAATTGTCGCCACTAAAACCCTATCCGTGTCCAACTTATTAGAATTACTCCCGGACCATTGATTTGAAAGCAATCTGACGGTCCAGCTTTTATCATCCCTTAAAGATGAATAAAACCCTTAGCGGGCAACTATTCTCCCATCCCCCCTCCAAATCATTCCACCTGTATAACAACCCTCCTAAAATATTTAGAACACCCCTATACACTCTAAAATACACCCCGTACGCGAAAATAGGCCCTAAATACCTTTAATTTTATAAAAATCAAATAAAATCAAAATCCTTGGGGCGCTCGAGGCCGCGAAGGCCATAATTAACTCTGTCACGGGGCGTGACAGTCTGTCCACCAGACGGAACCCTGAGCTGCCACATGGCAGCATCGTGTCAAACCTACACTTGTGACCAGACAAGGCTAGAGCCTAGTCTAGGTCTCTCGCGGAGCGCGAAGACATTGTCTTCATCTCTCGTGGGTCGCAAGGAAGTCGAGATCAGGCACTATAAATAGGATCGATCGGCATTCATTTGAACTCACTCACAATTTTCGAAACTCTCTCTAAATTTCTGAATATTTGGAATAGTATCGAGTATAATACCCCCCTAATTAGCGAAGCTTGCCTCGATGTAAGTATCATAACCCCCGGTTACGTATTAGATACACTGCCCGATTGATTTAGTGCTCCGTAACGCATGTCGAGGCTCTGCCTGACTTAGTCGTTGGAGTTCTGTCTCGGGGAGGGTATTACTAATGTAAATTGGGTTATTATACTAACGCGCGTGCATTGTTTTAATTAATAGATTATAACCAAGAAGTCACAAAGGAAATACCGAAATTATCAATGTGAGTAATCTCTTTTTTGTAAACTATTTTACAAAACCTCAATTGTTTTACATTATAATTAACAGTGATTGAGTATTTATGATTCTACAATTATCGTCGGTATATTTGGGTTTTGTATACAAAATTTGTTACTACACTGTGAGTAGTAACATTACCACAAGTCAGGATTGACAGTGCCGTAGGTGTTAATTAAAGTAGAAATATAAACAAATGTAATTGCGAGATCGCCCTTAATGCTGTAAAATGACAAAACTTGTTTTGATTAAACCGGGATTCACTCGCCAATATTTCTTGTTGATAAAAAGTTTTTAAACGCGTTTCAGGTAATAAAGCCAAATATAAGCCAGCTGGACAGCACTGAAGGCTTGGAAAATGTGGCTATAAAAGTTACCTAAATAAAGAAGATGTTTTATTTCAATAAAATAGGGTTTATCCCTATAAACATGTTTGTAATGGAAACTTGGGAATTTCCCATGTATTTAATATTAAAAAAAAAAGTGGTATTTTACTCTGATAAAATATTTTCCAACTACGGTCCTTATGAAATTTTCGCTGCCAAATTGATAAACACCGATACCACTGATACTGGTCCGCGGCCGCCCGTTCCCAGAGTTAGGGGCCGGGGGTTGCGACAGAAGGTGGTATTAGAGCTACAGCCACTGATTTCAGCCACAGAAGTATTCTGTTGACACCAAAATTATCAATTCTGTTAGAAAATAATCTATGTGCATATCTGTATATTATTGTTATTTGTTATTTGACAATTTGTTAATTTACAGTATGAGTGATCAAGGACCATTGGACGCCTATCGTCAATTGTCTAGTTCTCCTAGAGATGAAGGAACTTCTTCCCAGCCTACCCCCTTGGGGTATTCAGCTGTCACAGAAGAGAGGATTTTCATATTCAAAGCACAATCCGAAGAACCATTCCCTACCAAAAGGAGAGGATGGTTCAGTCGGGGAGCACATGAGCGTAGGAAGAGAATGAGGAAGTTACACCAGCAGAGGGATTTAGCAGCGGCAAATAGGGAAATGAACGCACAAACCCAAGACTTACTCAATAAGCGATTGGCCAATTTTCACATACTAGCCACTACTGCCGCATACCCAAATTTAGAACAAATCATTGCACCATAGCCATTACCCATGTTCCCAACTCAACCCATGAAAAAAGAACCTAACTCAGGAGACCAGATTCCCTTAACTGCCTTCGACCCAAACGAAATCCCTAGAGTCCCAACACCTCGTCCTCCAGATTATGACCCATGGTTTGATGATCATAGGGATTACCGAGAACTCCACCCACAGGAGGAGCCCATACAAACCCCTGTAGCACCCTACCCAAACCTTGACCCACTAGATCCATATTGGGATAACGACCAATATATTCGGGAGATCCTAGAGAACCCATACCCATATGAAGAACTGATGCCCCAGTACCCTGACCTGATACCAGCACCCGCACCACCCATGAGTACCGAAAACGTGTAGGAACTCCACACTTTTGATGAGGAGTTGTTAGATGAAAGTGAAAAGATAACACAAATAGGGGATAGGCTCGTTTGAAAATATGACGAGCGAAATATGCAGTACTGGATGAACCCCTAGTAACAATAATAGTAATATATATATATATATATATATATATATATAGGGTCAGGATTTAGAGAAAACGCTCAAAAGTGTGAGAACGGAGAGAACGCTTATGCATCGTCCGATCAAAACAATCTATGGACTTGATTGGCGCGGTGGCATTTTAGTAAATAACACCAATTTTATTACGTGGACGCGCGTCATTAATGGTAAAAAAGTAAAAAAACTATTCCTCACATAAAACGCCATTGAAAATAAAACGCCAAATAAATAAAAACGCCAAATTTATCACTGGGTGCTTTTTTCTGTGTTTTTATTTAAGCTCTCTGGTTACAAAAACGCCATAATATAGGAAACGCCATTATATATAACGCCAAACTTTACATCCGAATAAATGTTATTTACATTTTGTGTTATAAAAATAACATCCCGCCTAACCTACGCGCCAAAAAAATTCTATAAATAGAAACGCCTCACCACCTTCTGTTTATCACACCAAAAAAACACAAAAAAACACACTGTGGTTGCTAAAAAAATTTACAACTCAACGTAAAACGCCAAAAAATACAACGACAACAAAAAACATCTTTTTCTTTGATCCTCGGTAAAGTTCTGCATGAAGCTTCATTTTATGATTTTTTACGCGAGTGAAGAAAAGATTTTGCTGCATGAGATGGACAAAACTGAAAAAAGAGGGACTGATGACACCCATATGTCATACTGTCATCTTTGTTCCTGAAGAAGGTTTGGATGATAAGAAGAAACCTATACCAGTGGCAAATAGCATCCACCCACAGGGGGTCGCTCTATGACTCAAACATCAACAAAGACAATTCAACACATGAACAAAGAAAATAAACAATGCCAAACCCAAAACGCCATTTATTTGTCACATTTCTTGTAGTTTCAAAAGAAAAAAGAGACTGATGACACAGAAAATTTTAAAAAATAAATTGCTTCTACTTTGTTTTTTTTTTTTTTACTTTTTTTTTAAATTTTCTTTGTCTATTGTTTGTTTTGTAATGTCAGTTAATAAACAACAAAATAATATTAATGCTATAATGAAAAATATAATAAAACGCCAAAATTAGCAAATACGTGTAAAACGCCATAATGTCATACAAAAGCCCCCAAATAAACTACCAAACTATAATAAAATTAATTTGAACAACGAATATTATAAAAAGAAAAGAGTGAAAAAATGTGCAAAAGAATATAAAACAAAAGAAGTCCAATAGTTATCTAACCGCCATTGGAAAACAAAACGCCATAATTATAGCCGTCAAATGATTTGACGTGTTACACCATTAAAACAATTGAGTCTTAAAACAAAACACGATAAACTGCAAAAAACAGTAAAATGAAACGACGGAAAACATAATTACTAACATTTATTATATTAAATTTATTTATCTTTTTCAAAACGCCATAATTACCTGACATACGCGGGAAAAAAAAGTCAATATAAAAGAAGATCATCAGAACCCATGTTCAAAACACGCCAAAAAAACTAAAACGCCACATATTCTCCAAAACACCAAAAAAATTTAAAAAATGGCTAAGGTTATTACATGGAGGTTTGAAAGGAAAGAAAAAAGATTCATCATAAAGTTCGCTGACAGGAGAAGGGTTAAGGTAAGAACAATAAAAGCCATGATGGGAATGAATGAAAATATTCAAAAGGGTATCCTGGCCCTTGGGGTTCCAAGAGACAACGATTGTGAAAGAATAAGAACTGTAATAAGAAGACTGGAGAGAAATTTTCCAGCAGAAGATAATGAAGATGATGATGATGATGATGATATTGAAGATACACAAATACCAAAACTTAGGAGTTGGGTATTGCATGAGGAAGAAGGAACACTTGAAGTAACTTATGAAAACGGGGTGCAATATTCAAGACCAATGGAAGAAATGTTGAAGACAGGGTTGCTATCTATCATTGAACAACTCTGTGATTTAACACCTTCAAACGATTCAAAATCCAATGATGCAGAAATATTCTTGAATAGGCTGCAGCAAAGAAGAGACGAGCTAATGGCGTTATACGCAAAAATGAAATTTGATGATGAAGAATCCGAAGAAAGTGAAGAACAAAGCGATGGGTATGGAAGACTATTAGATTATTTTGATTTTCTACTTATTGTAATTTTTTTGAAATATTAATGTATGGTAATGAATTATTAACAAAAAGATACAAAATGGCAAAAAAACATGGAAAAAGCCATAACGCCAAAAATATTAACTATGTGACACAAAAAGAATTACCTCAAAGAGAAGAAATCTGAGAAAAAAAACAATAAACGCCAAATAATTAATAAATCTACAAAACGCCAAAATTATCTTGCACACAAAAAATAAAGAAGCTTCTCAAACGCGAAAACCGTGAAAGGAGAAGAATACTAAAAAGACAAAAAAACCCCTCGGTCCCTGATCAAGCCCCACGCCACATGTTCGGCCAGGATGCGTTCTCACCGTTCTCACACTTTTTGCCGTTTTCTCCTGATCTCGTTTCTCTCTCTCTCTCTCTATATATATATATATATATATGTGTGTGTGTGTGTGTGTGTGTGTGTGAGTAGTTTGAAAAAAAAATTTAGATGCATAACTAAAATAGGTAATCCAATAATTACTGATGCATAACTAGTATTGTATTTTTAATTTCAGTTATAGTTTGTAATAGGTGCATATCTATAAAATAGAGTAAATGTCGCAATGCACGACGATTTTTATCAATGTGTTTGTCTGTGTGATTGTTTAAATTAAATCTTATTATTGAGATACTGCTCAATTTCGAAATCTTAAGTAGGGGGATTAATTAGTGAGATTAGACATGTAGTCGAGGCAGCTAGACCACAAACCATAGAAGAAGCTGTAAAACTAGCAAACACCTTGACTGATGAATTGATACGTACGCAAGAAGAAAACCAGAGGAAGAACCTAGCTCAAAGGCTTACCCAGGAATTTCGCTACGGAAATTCCAACCGTGGGAAAAACATTGGTTCTACTTCTGCACCTTACAGTAATGCCTGCAAGAAGAAGCATTCAGGAAGATGCTCCACATACTACAATTTCTGCAAGATACCGGGACATAAGGAAGAAGACTGCAGAAAGAAACCCAGCAATGGAGTATGCTTCATTTGTGGAGAAAAGGGACATATCAAACCGAACTGTCCGAAACTAGCTCTAGCCATGAATAACAAGACTACTAAGAATGCTAGGGCATTTGTTCTGACAGCCGAAGAAGCAAAGATGATTCCGGACATGATTGCCGGTACGTTTTTAGTTAATGATGTTTTTGCTAAAATATTATTTGACTCTGGTGCGAACCAAAGTTTTATTAATACTTCATTTTGAAAACTTATCCATCAACCGTTAACTAAACTTCAACAAGAATGCTTAGTAGAGACGAAAAATGGAGAATCCATTAAGATCACTGAAATCTTCCAGGGAGCAAGAATAAAAATTTTAAACCATAACTTTATTGCTAACCTTTACCCAATAAATCTGGTTGGATTTGATATTGTATTAGGAATGGATTGGTTAGTAGCCAATAAAGCCAGTATTTTATGTGATCAAAAGTAAAAAAAAAAAAAAAAAGTAAACTCACCAAAGGGTGAAAAGATCACAATTGAAGGAGACAAGCCAACTAGATCTACAAAGTTCATCTCTGTAATGAAAACAGTGAGCTATGCAAGAAAAGGATCACTAGTGTATATGATTTCCATAATCATTAACACTAAGGGGAAAGAATTGAAAGATATTCCCGTAGTATCTCAATTCTCAGATGTTTTCCCAAAATAACTACCTGGATTACCACCAGATAGAGAAGTTGAATTCATAATTCACCTACTACCAGGGACAGCACCGATTGCCAAGGCACCTTGCCGTTTGGCACCAGCAGAAATGCAAGAACTGAAAAAACAGTTAGATGAACTACTGGAGAAAGGATTCATACAGCCCAGTTCATCACCGTGGGGAGCACCAATTTGGTTTGTCAAGAAGAATGACAGATCAATGCGTATGTGCATTGATTACCAAGAATTAAACAAAGTCAAGATTAAAAATCGGTATCCGTTACCGAGAATCGATGATCTGTTTGATCAATTGTAAGGAGCTCGATTCTTTTCAAAGATCGATTTACGCTCAGGATATCATCAATTAAAGGTATAGGAAGAGGACATTCCCAAATACTGCTTTCAGAAGAAGGTATGGCTACTATGAATTTACAGTCATGCCATTTGGTTTAACCAATGCTCCAGCCGCATTTCTGGACATGATGAACAGAATATGTAAACCATATCTGGAAAAATTCATAATTGTCTTTATAGATGATATTCTCATTTATTCTAAGAGTAAAGAGGAACATGCAGCGCATCTGCATATGTAAGGACTTGCAAAAATGTCCCAAAACGACCCGTAAGTGAAAACCCGGACCCCTAAAACCCTAGTTCACATGAAAAACCAAGAAATTCAAAAATTATGGACTTCTCACGGGCCGCGTAAGATTTAGACTAGGCATACGCGAGCCGCGACAGCGCAACAGATGACTCAAACGCGCTTTGTGCCACGTGTCTGACAAGTGGCGGGCCTACGCGTGAAACGCTAGCCCTAATCATAGAATAGGTGGCCCTTGCGGGCCGCGTAAGATGTTGAGAGGTTTTACGCGGGCAGCGTAAAACCCAAATTTCAGCTATAAATTGAGCAGTTCATGGGCTTTTCATCTGTGTACGTAAAACTTTCTCAAAGACGAAAGATACTGCTCAATTTCGAAATCTTAAGTAGGGAAACACTACTACGAGTACATGGTATTAACTCGATCACTGCTACGCTACAATGTCTGATCGATTGAAATCGATCCGATGGATGTTTAAGTGCTGCCCGAATTCGGGCTATACTTTGTCATTCGTCGTGAGGGTTTTGATTTCGTGAGTTTATCGTAAATGTTGTATTAAGTTACTAACCTAGTTTCGTGTGCATTGTCATTTAACTAGGTTACAAGGCTAAATCAGTAGGCCAAGTTCTGTCCAATTAAACTAACAATGTGAGTCATTCTCTTTTTACCAAATTGTTTCCAAACCCAAATTGTTTCCAAAGTTATAATTACAGGGATTAAGTCTTTGTAATCTTCAATTACTGCCAGTATGTGGGGTTTTGTATACACTTGATACCCGTCACCATTGGACAACGGGTTAGCTAATGGGTGATCTGACCATAGTCACAGATTCGGTCAAGTGACAAATACCGATTTGCGGTAATTGGTTGATAAATACATTGTAATCACCCTTAATACTGTATATTATAACAATGTGTTGTTTTGTACTAATTGAGTCACTCGCCAGTATTTCCCCGCTGATAAAATCTTTTTAAACATGTTTCAGGTGATTTATTGTGTCCATGGAAAAAGTGTCACGTAGCACTAAAAGCTTGAGGAGGTGGCTCAGTAAAATAAATAAACATGTTTTGTAAAACAGGAAATTTCCTCGTGAAATTTCTGTATTGTAAATTACGGGGTTTGTCCCAAATTGTGAAATAAAATAATTGGGCATTTTCAGTTTTCACGATCCTGTTAAAATTTCCGCTGCCAAATTAAACATCAATACCACGGGTTTTCTGTCTCGCGGCTCCTGAACCATGTAAAACGGGATGGGGGCCGTGACAGAAAAAGGTGGTATCAGAGCCACTGATTTAAGCTAATTAAGTATTTAGAAATACTTAATTTTTCAAATTTCCCTTCTGTGATTCTGTGAAAATTTAATTTGCAATAAAGAACCTTCTAACTAGGATTTTTATGTTTTCTTTATATATATTAATAGCATGAATGAGTTGTCTGAAGCTCTTCAGAACCTCAGTTTCCATTCTGCTGACATGGGAATTCCCGGAGGCTTTTCCGGTTATCAGCCCGACACTGAAGAACCTATGGAATTCCAGGCCCAACCGTAGGAGAAACCAAAACTGAAAAAGAGGAGGAGAATCCTGGACTGGAAACGTGGGCGTAGGAAGAAACCAGCTGCACAAAAGGTTAAAAAGACTGAGGATCCGATGGATAAAGGGAAAGGAAAGGAGATTGGGGAAAGTTCTGAGCAATCCCAGGAAATGCCACCGTGGGAGGAGCTTGATCGCAAACTGGCAAATTGTGACCTCATTGGACCTGCCGATGAAAACCTCTTCAATTACTCCGCTGAATCACAATATCCAGTTAATTTGGAACCTGCTATCCCAGATCCTATTATCAACCACCGACTTCTACCCGGAGAATTGGAAGAATGGTGGACAAGTGATTGGCAATTTCAGAATTTCATGAATAACCCCAACGTCTATTTTCCCCAGTTTGACCCTGAGCCTGCACCAAACCCACCTATGAGCACGGAAAACTTAGCTGAACTTCGCCGTTATGGCGAAGAACTAGTGGACGCAGGAAATAGGATTCGAGATGTGGGGGAGAAGATCTCATGGAAATACGACGAGAGGGAGCGTCGTTTCTGAAGGGCCGGTTATCTATGGTTTTGTGTTTAATAATAATAAAATAATAATAATAAATACTAAAAATATACTCATGTAAAATAACTCCAATAAAACTTTTGTAATATAACGGGTGTGTATCGATGCATACTAATATATATAAAAATAGGAAAGTCGACAATTTTGGCTATACGTGTTGACATGGGTATGTGTGATTGTTTTATTGTGACTGGTTATTATTTATTTTGTGCCAATAATTTATATATGTATATATATATATATATATTGTTAATTATTAGATGGAACACGCCGTCAATGAGCCCGCTAATGAAGTTAACCAATCTGAGCAAAACAATGAGGATCATTATCTTAATAGGCAAGACATAGAAAATATCGTTGCGCAGGGAATAACCAATGCTATCCCAGCAATCGTCGCTGCTGTTAAAAATCCCGTTGAACCTTCACAAGCCAACCACAGCAAACGTACTCGCGACGATAATTTCAGTAACAGTGTAAATGGAGGCCTAAATAATAATGATAATAATGTGGTTCAAGCCCTATTTCTTAAGAAAATGAAAGATGCAACGTCTGGTTTCACTTACAAGGAATTTCTTGCCTGTAAACTGATCGAATTTGCAGGCAACGAAGGGGCAACTGCTGCACTGTGTTGGTTAGAGAAAACCAAAGCAGTAATTAAAATAAGAAAATGTACCGAGGAAGACAAGGTTATGTATGCATCGCATCTTTTTAAAGAAGGAGCGTTAGAATGGTGGAACACGGTACTACAAGCCAAGGGAAGTGATGTGGCTTATGCCATGAATTAGGAAGAATTCAAGAGATTGGTGGAAAGAAAATTATGTCCCGAATATAAAAAGGAACAAATGACAAACAAGTTCCTAAACCATCGAATGGTGGATGTTGACTGTCGAGGGTATAATTCGACATTCTTTGAATATGCTAGAGTCGTACCAACTCTGGCTTCGCCAGAAACGGTACTTATTTCTAGCTATATTTGGGGTTTGATTAGCGAGATTCATGATATCGTCAAAGCTGCAAGACCCCGCACAATCGACGATGAGGTGGAGTTAGCCAACACCTTGACTGACAGACTGGTACGTACGCAAGAAGAAAACAGGAAGAAAGAATTGGCTCAGAAAATTACCCAAGGATTCCGTGGGGGTAATATTTTTAAGAAAAAGGGAACTGGGCAATCTTCCACCCCGCCATTCTGCAGAAATTGTAAAAAGAAACATTTTGGAAGATGTAATGAAGTCTGCAACTTCTACAAAGCTCTGGGGCATCAAGAGGAGGAGTGCAGAAAGAAAACAAGGATCTGCTACAATTACGGCGAAGCTGGACATTTTAGACCAGAATGTCCTAAACTGGTCAAACCAGCGGACAACAAGGCCAAGCCTGCTAAAGGGACTACTAAGAAAAACACAAGAACCCTTCAGCTAACAACCCAAGAAACATATCTGATTCCTGATGTGATAGCTGGTACGTTCCTAGTTCATGACGTTTACGCAAAAGTATTGTTTGACTCTGGTGCAAACCAAAGTTTCATAAATACTTCATTCTGCCAAGCTCTTGAGCAACCTTTAACCAAAATTAGACAGGTTTTTACGGTAGAAATGGCAGATGGGAATTCTGTTAACATAGATAAGGTTTTGCAAGAAGGAAAGATAGAACTCTTAGGCCATAAATTTTCTGCAAACCTGTTACCTATGAATTTAGCTGGATTCGATGTTGTGTTAGGAATGGATTGGTTAGTAACCAACCATGCTCGAATCCTCTGTGATAAGAATTCCATAGAAATTCATACCCCTACAGGAGAAACAATTGTGATTACAGGAGATAAGCCACGAAAGCCAATGAAATTCATTTCAGTAATGAAAGTGGCCAGTTATGCAAGAAAACAAGGGATAGCGTATATGATTTCGGTAGTAATTAATACTAAAGGTAAGGAACTCAAGGAAATTCCAGTAGTATCAAAGTACCCGGATATATTCCTAGAAGAACTACCTGGATTACCACCCGATAAGGAAGTAGAATTTAGAATTCATCTAATTCCTGGAAGTACACCGATAGCTAAGGCACCTTATCAGTTAGCACCCACCGAAATGTTAGAATTGAAAAAGCAATTAGATGAATAGCTAAGTAAAGGATTTATACAACCTAGTTCATCCCCTTGGGGAGCACCAGTGTTGTTTGTGAAAAAGAAAGATGGTTCGATGCGAATGTGTATCGATTATAGGGAATTGAATAAGGTTACGATTAAGAATCAATACCCATTACCTAGGATCGATGATCTTTTTTATCAACTTCAGGGGGCTAGATATTTTTCTAAAATAGATTTGTGCTCCAGATACCATCAGTTGAAAGTACAAGAAGAAGACATACCTAAAACTGCCTTCAGAACTAGGTACGGTCACTACGAGTTTACAGTCATGCCGTTTGGACTAACAAATGCTCCGCAGCATTCATGGACATGATGAATAGGATCTGTAAACCGTATTTGGATAAATTTGTAATTGTCTTCATTGACGATATACTTATTTATTCCAAAAGCCAGGAGGAGCATTGTGAGCACCTGCATGCACTCTTAACTTTGTTAAGAAAGGAAAAGCTTTATGCCAAATTCTCAAAGTGTGAATTTTGGCTGTAGGAAGTGCAATTTTTAGGACATATGGTGAATCACGAAGGTATTCACGTAGATCCTTCTAAGATAGAAGCAATCATAAAATGGAAGGTCCCACAATCAGCTACGGAAGTGAGAAGTTTTCTAGGGTTAGTTGGTTACTATAGGCATTTCATTAAGGATTTTTCTAAGGTAGCTGTGCCATTAACTAAGCTAACCTGTAAAACAGATAAGTTTAAATGGGGACCTAAGCAAGAAGAGGCCTTTAAGATTTTAAAGCAAAGGTTAACAAACACTCCAATTCTAGCTTTACCAGACGGAACAGAAGATTTTAAAGTTTACTTTGATGCTTCTACGCTAGGGTTAGGATGTGTGCTAATGCAACGTAAAAAGGTAATTGCGTATGCGTCAAGGCAATTGAAGAAGCACGAGGAAAATTATACTACTCATGAATTAGACTTAGGAGCGATAATTTATGCCCTTAAGCTTTGGAGACACTATCTGTACGGAAGTAAATTTACAATTTATACAGATCATAAGAGTTTAAGGTATATATTTCGGCAAAAAGAATGAAACATGAGGCAAAGAAGATGGATGGAAATTATAAGTGATTACGACTGTGATATTCAATATCACGAGGGAAAAGAAAATGTAGTCGCAGATGCCCTAAGTCGTAAGTATCATGAAAAACAAAGACGAATTCGTGCTCTTAGATTAAGTTTACAATTAGATTTAATTGAGCAACTGAAGAATGTTCAGGAACCAGCAATCAAGGATGATGCTGAAGGAATGAAAGGACGAATAAAGGAACTAGAGCAAGGGATTGATGGAATTTGGAGATTCCATAGGAAAAGGATTTAGGTACCTAAGCACGGAGACTTAAGAAATAAGATTCTGGAGGAAGCCCATAAATCTAGGTATACCATGCATCCTGGTAATAACAACATGTACCAAGATTTAAGAAATAACTTCTGGTGGATAGGAATGAAAAATGATATTGCTAGATACGTTTCTAAGTGCCTAACTTGTTCACAAGTTAAGGCGGAACACCAGAAACCCTCAGGTCTACGGCAACAATTAGAAATGCCTGTATGGAAATGGGAACTAATAACAATGCATTTTGTTACTAAGTTGCCCAAAACCAGAAAAGGTAACGACGTGATTTGGGTAATTGTGGATCGATTAACCAAATCAGCCCATTTTTTTCCCATGAAGGAAACCTTTAGCATGGAAAGGTTAGCAAAATTGTACGTAGACGAAGTAGTATCCTTACATGGAGTCCCACTCGCCATTGTATCAGATAGGGATAGTCGCTTCACTTCACATTTCTGGACAAGTTTCCAAGAAGCCATGGGGACGCGATTAAATTTAAGTATTGCATACCATCCCCAAGCAGACGGACAAAGTGAAAGGACGATCCAAACCCTGGAAGACATGCTCAGGGCATGTGTAATAGATTTTGGTGGAAACAGGGATGATCACCTATCCTTAATCGAGTTCTCCTATAACAATAGTTACCATGCAAGCATCGAAGTTGCCCCATTCGAAGCACTGTATGGACGAAAGTGCAGAACTCCATTTTGCTGGGTAGAAATAGGAGAAAGACAATTATCAGGTCCTGAAATTGTACAGGAAACCACCGACAAGATCACTCAAATCAAGGAAAGACTGAAAACAGCTCGAGATCGTCAGAAAAGTTATGCCGACAATTGACGCAAGCCGCTGGAATTTCAAGTTGGAGATAAGGTACTTTTGAAAGTTTCTCCTTGGAAAGGAGTAGTTCGGTTCGGTAAGAAAGGAAAGCTAAGCCCAAGGTACATAGTACCATTCTCAGTAATCCAGCGAATAGGACCAGTTGCATATCGCTTACAACTACCAGAACAGCTAGCTGGAGTACATGACGTGTTTCATGTATCTAACCTCAAAAAATGTCTATCTGACGAATCTCTGGTAGTACCTCTTCAAGATATAGAGGTAAATGAAAAGTTAAAATTTGTGGAGAAACCACTTCAAATAGAAGACAGAAAGATTAAGTTTCTCAAGCACAAAAGACTAATACTGGTCAAGGTCAAGTGGGATTCGAAAAGAGGACCTGAGTACACGTGGGAACTGGAAGTGGAAATGAAGCGAAAGTATACTCACTTATTTCAGTAAATCTCGAGGACGAGATTCTAAATAAGGTGGGGAGGATGTAAGGTCATGCAAAAATGTCCCAAAACGACCCATAAGTGAAAACCCGGACCCCTAAAACCCTAGTTCCCATGAAAAACCAAGAAATTCAAAAATTATGGACTTCTCGTGGGCCGCGTAAGATTCAGACTAGGCCTACGCGGGCCTCGACAGCACAACAGATGACTTGAACGCGCTTTGTGCCACGTGTCTGACATGTGGCGGGCCTACGCGTGACACGCTAGCCCTAATCATAGAATAGGTGGCCCTCGCGAGCCGCGTAAGATGTTGAGAGGTTTTACGCAGGCCGCGTAAAACCCAAATTTCAGCTATAAATTGAGCAGTTCATGGGCTTTTCATCTGAGTACGTTAAACTTTCTCAAAGACGAAAGATACTGCTCAACTTCAAAATCTTAAGTAGGGAAACGCTGCTACGAGTACTGGGTATTAACTCGATCACTGCTACGATACAATGTCCGATCGACTGAAACCGATCCAATGGATGTTTAAGTGCTGCCCGAATTCGGGCTATACTTTGTCATTCATCGTGAGGGTTTTGATTTCATGAGTTTATCGTAAATGTTGTATTAAGTTACTGGCCTAGTTTCGTGTGCATTGTTATTTAACTAGGTTACAAGGCTAAATCAATAGGCCAAGTTCTGTCCAATTAAACTAGCAATGTGAGTCATTCTCTTTTTACCAAATTGTTTCCAAAACCCTAATTGTTTTCAAAGTTATAATTACAGGGATTAAGTCTTTGTAATCTTCAATTACTGCCAGTATGTGGGGTTTTGTATACATTACTTGATACCCGTTACCATTGGACAACGGGTTAGCCAATGGGTGATCTGACCATAGTCACAGATTCGGTCAAGTGACAAATACCGATTTGGGGTAATTGGTTGATAAAAACATTGTAATCACCCTTAATACTGTATATTATAACAATGTGTTGTTTTGTACTAATTGAGTGACTCGCCAGTATTTTCCCGCTGATAAAATCTTTTTAAACATGTTTCAGGTGATTTACTGTGACCCCGGGAAAGTGTCACGTAGCACTAAAAGCTTGAGGAGATGGCTCAGTAAAATAAATAAACATGTTTTGTAAAACAGGAAATTTCCTCGTGAAATTTCTTTATTGTAAATTACGGGGTTTGTCCCAAATTGTGAAATAAAATAATTGGGCATTTCCAGGTTTCATGATCCTGCTAAAATTTTCGCTGCCAAATTAAACATCAATACCACGGGTTTTCTTTCCCGCGGCTCCTGAACCATGTATAACGGGACGGGGGCCGTGACAGCATACACTTCTGAATTTGCTGAGAAAAGAAAAGCTTTATGCTAAATTTTTGAAATGCGAATTTTGGTTAGAAGAAGTGCAATTTCTTGGACATATAGTTAATCATGAAGGAATTCATGTGGATCCCACAAAGATTGAGGCGATTACAAAATGGAAAGTCCCAGAATCACCGAAGGAGGTGAGAAGTTTTCTAGGACTGTCAGGTTATTATAGACGATTCATCCGAGATTTTTCTAGAATAGTCATTCCCTTAACCAAACTGACCAGTAAATCTGTTAAGTTTGAATGGGGACCAAAACAGGAAGAAGCATTTAGAATCCTTAAGCAAAGATTAACCAGCGCTCCCATATTAGCGTTACCAGAAGGAACTGAAGACTTTGTAGTCTATTGTGATGCGTCTAAATTAGGATATGGATGTGTTTTGATGCAACGTCAAAAGGTTATAGCCTATGCCTCTAGACAACTTGAGAATCATGAGGAGAATTATACAACCCATGATTTAGAATTAGGAGCCATAATTTTTGCCCTTAAGATTTGGAGACACTATTTATATGGAAATAAATTTGTTGTCTTCACCGATCATAAAAGTCTAAGGTACATTTTTGGGCAAAAAGAATTAAATATGAGACAGAGACGCTGGATGGAAATTATTAGTGATTACGATTGTAGTATCCAGTATCATGCAGGAAAGGCTAATGTAGTAGCTGATGCTTTAAGTCGAAAGTATCATGAAAAGCTAAAAAGAGTGTGTTCTCTTAATTTAAATCTGCAGATAGATTTAAATGAACAGATTAGAGAAATACAAGAATCAGTAATCAAGAACGATACTGAAAAATTAAAAGGAATGATTAAAGAATTAGAATAAGGAACAGATGGAATTTGGAGATTACATAAGAAAAGGAAGTGGATACCCAAACAAGGAAACCTACACCACCGAATATTAGAAGAAGCCCATAAGTCTAAGTATACGATACACCCTGGAAGTGATAAAACGTATCAAGACTTAAGAAAGAATTTCTGGTGGATAGGAATGAAAAATGATATAGCAGCTTATGTTGCCAAGTGTCTAACTTGTTCCCAAGTTAAAGCTGAACATCAGAAACCCTCAGGTTTATTGCAGCAACTTGGAATGCCAGTGTGGAAATGGGAATTGATAACAATGCACTTTGTTACCAAATTTCCCAAGACACGAAAAGGTAATGATACAATCTGGGTGATTGTAGATAGATTAACTAAGTCTGCTCATTTCTTACCGATGAAAGAAACATTTAGTATGGAACAGTTAGCCAAGTTATATGTGAATGAAATAGTTTCATTACATGGAATTCCTTTATCGATTGTTTCGGATAGAGATAGCCGTTTTACTTCTCATTTTTGGACAAGTTTCCAAAAAGCAATGAGAACCAAGTTAAATCTAAGCACAGCTTATCATCCTCAAACAGATGGACAAAGCGAAAGGACAATTTAGACAATGGAAGATATGCTTAGAGCTTGTGTAATTGATTTCGGAGGAAATTTGGATGATCATTTACCATTAATAGAATTTTCCTACAATAACAGCTATCATACCAGCATCAATGCTGCTCCATTTGAAGCACTTTATGGACGAAAGTGCCGAACTCCAGTCTGTTGGGCAGAAATTGGAGAAAAGCAACTATCTGGACCAGAGATAGTACAAGAAACAACGGACAAGATTATTCAAGTCAAGGAAAGACTAAAAGCAGGACGCGATCGACAAAAGAGTTATGCTGATAACAGGCGGAAACCATTGGAATTCCAAGTAGAAGACAAGGTATTATTAAAAGTTTCTCCATGGAAAGGAGTATTCAGATTCATCAAGAGAGGAAAGCTAAGTCCAAGGTATGTTGGACCCTTTGAGATTATTAGAAGGATAAGATCAGTAGCTTATCAGCTACAACTGCCAGAGGAAATGGCAGGAATACATGATGTATTTCATGCATGTAATCTCAAGAAATGCTTAGCAGATGAATCATTAATGGTACATCTTAAGGATATAGAGGTAAATGAGAAACTTAAGTTTGTAGAGAAGCCGCTACAGATTGAAGACAGAAAGATCAAGAACCTCAAACACAATAGATTAGTTCTAGTCAAAGTGAAATGGGATTCCAAAAGAGGACCAGAATACACTTGGGAGCTTGAATCAGAGATGCAGAGGAAATATCCACACCTGTTCTAGTAGACCTCGAGGACGAGTTCTAAAACAAGGTAGGGAGGATATAACAACCCTCCTAAAATATTTAGAACACCCCTATACACTCTAAAATACAACCCGTACGCGAAAATAGGCCCTAAATACCTTTAATTTTATAAAAATCAAATAAAATCAAAATCCTTGGGGCGCTCGCGGGCCGCGAAGGCCATAATTAACTCTGTTACGGGGCGTGACAGTCTGTCCACCAGACGGAACCCTGAGCTGCCACGTGGCAGCATCGTGTCAAACCTACACTTGTGACCAGACAAGGCTAGAGCCTAGTCTAGGTCTCTCGCGGGCTCGAAGACATTGTCTTCATCTCTCACGGGCCGCAAGGAAGTCGAGATCAGGCACTATAAATAGGATCGATCGACATTCATTTGAACTCGCTCACAATTTTTGAAACTCTCTCTAAATTTCTGAATATTTGGAATAGTATCGAGTATAATACCCCCTAATTAGAGCTGATTTTCCTCGATGTAAGTATCATAACCCCCGGTTACATATTAGATACGCTGCCCTATTGATTTAGTGCTCCGTAACGCATGTCAAGGCTCTGCCTGAATTAGTCGTTGGAGTTCTCTCTCGGGGAGAGTATAACTAATGTAAATTGGGTTATTATACTAACGTGTGTGCATTGTTTTAATTAATAGATTATAACCTAGAAGTCACAAAGGAAATACCTAAATTAGCAATGTGAGTAATCTCCTTTTTGTAAACTGTTTTACAAAACCTCAATTGTTTACATTATAATTAACAGTGATTGAGTATTTGTGATTCTACAATTATCGTCGGTATGTTGGGGTTTTGTATACAAAATTTGTTACTACACTGTGAGTAGTAACATTACCACAAGTCAGGATTGACAGTGCCGTGGGTGGTAATTAAAGTAGAAATATAAACAAATGTAATTGCGAGATCGCCCTCAATGCTGTAAAATGATAAAACTTGTTTTGATTAAACTGGGATTCACTCGCCAGTATTTCTTGCTGATAAAATGTTTTTAAACGCGTTTAAGGTAATAAAGCCAAATAGAAGCCAGCTGGACAGCACTGAAGGCTTGGAAAATGTGGCTATAGAAGTTACCTAAATAGAGAAGATGTTTTATTTCAATAAAATAGGGTTTATCCCTATAAACATGTTTGTAATGGAAACTTGGGAATTTCCCATGTATTTAATGTTAAAAAAATGTGATATTTTACTCTGATAAAATATTTCCTAACTACGATCCTGATGAAATTTTCGCTGCCAAATTGATAAACACTGATACCACTGATACTGGTCCGCGGTCGCCCGTTCCCAGAGTTAGGGGCCGGGGGTTGCGACAACCTGCATCCCCCAAACCCCACGACGCCACCACCACTAGAACAATCTGTAGTTAACCAGCCTCCACCAACCTCCAGATACAGCTCGCCAACACCAGAACTTGCACTCACCTCCTCGCTGTTCCACAGCCGCTGCTGCACCTACAGTTTAGTTTCGTTTTCCTCTTTTTTTAAGGTGCTTGTTTTCTTCTTTATTTGTTGATTGTTTATATCCTTTTGTTGTGCTTGTTTTCATCACTGAACCGACGATTGATTTTGTTGTAGGTGTGGATTGTGTGCAATTGTAAGTATACGGTGGTTGGCTTGAGGTATCACCGTCAAATATTTGGTTAGTGCTTTTGCATTATTGTAATTAGTTTTTTTAGTTTTGTTTTTATTTGATTTTGGTTTATTGAATTAGGTTTCAGGTTTTTGGGTATTTTGTTTTGTTCCTGAATTTCATTTTAGATGGTTCATGTATTTTTAAGGTGAATTATGAATTACTTTTAGTGCTTTATTTTGTTTTGGTTAGTGCCCTATATTTTTTTATTAGGTTTTTTTTTTAAGGTGAAGGTTTTTGTTTGCTCATAATGAATTATACGTTTTGTTGTGTATTGAATTTGATTCCGTGTTTCATTGTTTTGTATGGAGAATTGGTGCCCTAGTTTCTGACTTGCTTGTTTTTTTTTTTGGAAATTAGGGTTTTATTTGTCTTTTTCATGAATTTATAATGGTTTATGGTGTGTATGAAATGGGTTCAAGGTTTATGGTGATTCCACTATCTAAGATAGTGAAACTAGTTGACTTTGATATTTCTGTCCCATGTGGCCTTGCAAGGTGGAGGCTGAGGTGGCAGTCGATTGAGATGAGGGATTACGTCGCTTAACCTGGTTACATGGCTTGACACTTGAGCTTTAATGGTTAACTTGGATCTGCTATCTCAAATAGTAGAACCTAAGTTAATTGGATTAAAGTTTGCAGCCAACGTGAGGGAGTGATGCTGAGATCCGCCATTTAAGAAAGGTTGGTTAATGTTTCATATTAATATTTGATTCTACGTTAGATGGAAATTTCATGTTCTTTTTTTTTGCAGTGGGTTTGGTCCAAATTTATCAAATGCGGGAGGATTTGGTGATTGCTAGGAAGTAAAATGCGAGACATATGAAAAGATCTTTCCTTTCAAGAACATTTGTGCTAGGAGAAAGGTTTGAACTTTTATGTTTTCTTGATTATATTGATTGAATTCGGTAAATGATGCGTAGCGGAAACACAAAAGATAAAGATGACTTTTTGAGAGGAAAATTTGAATATTATTAAAGGTCGGATGTTACTAAATCTCTAGCAATAGGACCACACATTAAAGCACTTGCAGTAGCACCAAAATCTCTAGCATTATTAAAAAAAATCAGTGAGATTTACTACTTTGATCGGTATAAAAAGTGTATTTGACCTATGATGTGAAATTATGCAACAACTTTACCTTCACTTTGAACGATAACAGTTATACACACTATTGGATGTACATTAAAGCAATTTAAGACAAAAAAACTGTAATATAGAACTAAAATTTGCATAAAGGGTAAGTTTTGAAGTTAGCTCTGTTGTAGGTTACTCTATCTCTGTGTTCCTTTGTTACTCTCATGTATGGCAGATACAACCGATTACACAATTTGTTTTACCAAAAGGATGCACTTTGATTTATAGGTTGAACTTGTGATTATTAGTTTAATATTGCTGCTGTTAAAAGAGTGCAAAATGGCTGGTTTATTTTATTGCTATCAAATGATGTCTTTTATTGTTGTCAAGGATGATGCCTTATTATCTTGAATCCATAGATGACTAGCAACCCTACTTATCAGGCTATATATGTGTTTCTATTATTGACAGGTACTTCTTTATGTTTATATCAAAGGAAAGGCCAATTAAGAAATGTAGAATCAAAAGATTGCACCAGCCTGGATAGAAGCCGTCTTCAAAACAACAGTCCCTCAACGTGTAAGGCCCACAACAAACTGTTGCTAACACCAATTAAATATGTAAAATTCTTAAACCTTACAATCAAAATGAGTTTGGGTCAAAAATGGTTTAAGAGCAAAATAAGTTTTGGTCAAAATGAGTTTTGAGCAAAAAATGTTCGGGTCAATACAGGTTTGGAGCAAAATAAGTTTGAGTCAAAATATGTCAATAAAAAAACTATCAATTTGGTTGGGGTCAAAAATGGGCTCGGCCAATACGGGTTGGGAGCAAAATGTGCTCTTGATTTTTTCCTAAAATGGGTCATTTGGCACAGTTGGGTTATTCGGTTTGTTAGCGGGTCATACGGGTCGGTTCGGTTACGATCACGGGTACCGGTCGTCCTTGGAATTTATTTAAGGTTGCATGAAATAAGTTAAAGGTGCATGGTTCACATGAGATGTTGAACTATTTGGCATTACTAGTATTATACTTAGGTTTACTTAGTGAGGTTAGACTTGGTAACTGTAGATATTTGACAACTATGATTATACTAAATGTTTGGTAACTATAGATATTTGACAGCTATGATTGTATTGGCTTACAATGGGTTCTCATTGTGTTATTAAACTTGCATGAACATCTACTATTATCTTACAAAGTATTTGATGTAAATGAATCTTTTCTACCAATTGAGTTCAAGTTACCCGACTAAGTTTGGAAACGAAGATTATTACATTTTTTATGTTAGGTAGTTTTATGACGTTTTTGTGAATTGTGACTTAAACGAACCCGGATTGTGACATTTATGCTTATGCTTTTTTTGAAACGCAACCATTTATGCTTACGTTTATGCTTATGTAGTTTATGTTTATTTAGTTTTTGTGTGTCGTGAACCGGAAATTGGCAGGTTTTAGTATGAGAAAACAAGAAAAACAAAAAAAAATGATTTTTAAGCATCAGTGACGACAGGGCAATAGCGACGATTTTTAAGCGTTAGCGACGATAGAGTAATAGCGACGACAGGGCAATAGCGACGAGTTTTAAGCATTAGCGGCCGACCAATAGCGACGACACATTAACGACGACATATCGTCGCTATTGCCTTTAGCGACGATTTTTGCCAGCAATAGCGACGACATCTGTCATCGCTAAAGGTCAGATTTCTTGTATCATCACACCTGCAGAAAAAAAAAGAAAGAAAAATGTGATTTAACCAAAAAGCCCCTAAGTTAACTGACTTTTTTGAATGAAGTTAGTGGGTTCGATGAAACTGGGAGGAAAAAAGTCAGGGACTAAAATGGGAGGAAAAAAACCTATTTGAACTAAAATGACAGAAAAAAATTATTTGAACCAAAGTGATATTTTGGGTCAAACCTGAGAGACTAAAATGGAAATATACTCTTAAACTTACCAATAAATTTTATAGATCATATTTTGTCATAAATAGTTTTAAACATTTTAAAAAGTTAGGGAAAATGTTTTTTTTGTTTAGACTAATACATTAATGAGTTCCATCCACGACAGTTCACCATGAAGAGTCCCTTTCAGTAAGGCTCGGGGGTGTGGATTCTCTTCCCCTACCTCCACATCACCTTTATCTCACCACCTTCCCTTTCCTCTTCCCCTTGCTCTATCGAGGGGTATGGTATATCCATTCATCCCCTTCCATAAAATTAAGAGAGAGAAAAAGAGAACCAAGAGAAAGAGAATACATGTTCGAGGAGATGGGGGAAAACTTCCCGAGTTCACCGAAATAGGATTAGGGGGTTCTCCTTCGGGGTCGATGCCACATGGGCTTCCTCGAAGCATTCCCCCTTCCCACACCCCTTAGCCTAATTAACTAAAGGAACCCATTATAAACTAAAAAGTTTAAAATAACTGTTCTGACGAACACCATAAATAAGGAAAAAACTATTGTTGACACAATGCACTAGTACATAAGTGATAAAAAAGATGCTATGTGTGTTTCCAAAAGATGCGGCCCTCCTCTCTAATTAGCATCTTATGTTTGTTTTGAAAAGAAAAAAAACATGAGCCAAAACTACGGTTCTTATGTAACCGCATCTTATAAGTGTTTTAAAAAAATCAAGAGCCAAAAGATGCGGTTATAGAACCGCATCTCTTGATATAACAGTATAAATAAAAACTAATAATAAAAAGATAAGTAAATACTAATTATATATGTATGATTGATTTTTTATTAATGATTGACGTGGTGCGAGTGTGGTATAATTTCTAGTATATTTTTAGCATTTTTTACTCGTTATCAAGATATAAATTTATAGAACACGATACAATCCAATCATGCTCTACAACATGTTAGGACAAGTGCACCCAACGTTGGCGTGGTATGATTAAGTTTTCTAACATGATTGTAAGATTAGGAAGATCATGTGAGGCATGATAGATCATTATGTGTTAAACTTAATGACGTAATGAATTGTGTGGATTTGGAATGGTATATTGTTAATCTATGTTTTGTGATTGTTAGAATTGACTAATGAAGGTCAATGTCTGACGTGAGTTGGATATGATTTGATATCTATGATCATCGTATGCTAACAAGATTGTGAATGTGATAACATATGAGGATAGGAAACATGTCAAATTAACTCAAACACTGATGGTTAATGGGTCAAGAGGAGGCAAGGAAGCAAGCACGAACACGGACGTTCAAGGTTAGTGATTCCCGAACCTACTACTTAGCATATAAATGAAGTTTAGTATGAAAACATATTTGGAATCAAGAAAGGATGTATAAATAATGGTAGCACTAAGGTATGTACTGTTGTAACGGTTCATACGTTGTTAACTTTGTTGAGAACTCATAGTAGAGGCAAAGGAGTCCAAACATTGTTAATGGTAAGATTAAATCGTAGACTATGGAGGACGGGATATGGAGATTAGTCATGGAATGAATTAGGGGCTTTGAATAATACCATTTCACGTTTTGGGACCCTCAGGATGCGCCAGTGGAGGTTAGTACGAGCAAAAAACCAAAAATCTGGGCGCCGAACTTGCAGGTGGCGTCGCCAATACACCTACAGGCCATCGCCGACGCCACAGTGAGGGTTAAGCCCTATCTTGCTGTCTACGTGGTGGGGCGACGCTAGACCGCGTCGTCGACACGGCTAGAGGCCGTCGCCGACGTCGGTTGACTGAAAATTTCTGTTTTTCGTGTTCTGATCTTCCGGAACTCCTTAGACCCATTCCCAAGCCCTGTTAAGCTTTCGAAACGCACCCTGACCTTACCGAAGAGTGTGTGAGAGGTGCGGTGGGTATGAAACTTGTATATGTGTAAGTAAGGGAATCAAATTAGTATGTGTGCATGTACGTATAGTTTTAAACGACAAGCTAATAGATGGAAACTATAGAGGGGCATGATTAGGAGTGAACGTATACGTGGATTGTATGTACGAGATTTGTATGCATGGATGTATGTGGTTAGGATTCGTACGTTGGAACGTGTAGGATGAACATATTATAAATGTAACTGAATAGAAACGTAGGTATACGCGAAGTAAGTTTCTATTGCATAAGAGCACATAAGACTTGTACACATGAATACGTGGATTGTAATACGTATGAGTTTTAATGATGCTAACTATATTGTCTTGAGAATGGAACGAAAGTGCTGGTATGCTATTATTGGTCGTTGAAGCTTCGACGCCGGAATGCAATGAATAGATTCGGGAGGATATTAGAATGGATTATCACCCGTTGCGAGAATGTGATATGTTGTTTAAATTATATATGTTTTAAATTATGTAGAATGTTACCGATTACTAATGATGTGGATGTTTATGGTGATTGCATGTTACTTGGATCGTCATTGTCAACAGGAGATTGCAAGTGGTTGAAGATCGAGTCAGGACAAGGATTGTACGGAAGCGAGGTCATGTAGTTGTAGCCTTAAGTCATATTTTTATCCTTTTAAATAAGAAAGAAAGATGTAGCTCTTGTGAAAGAGTTATGATAAATGATTTTCGATTGTGTTAGAATGTTTATAATAAAAGAAATTTTATGGATCGTTTTTTCTGCTGCGTCATTTTCGATTAAAACATGTTCGGCCTTTAAAGTTGCCGATAACGACCAAATTCATGTTGCGTATCACGGGAAAAGACGATCAAGCTCCCGCCGCGTATCATTAGAAAAAATGATCAAGCTCCCGCCGTATATATATATAACAGGGGGAAAACCTAGTTTACAACAAAATAAATATGAATGCCGGTTACAGCATGTTTACATTTCACTTTGTAGATCAACAAAACTGGCCCTCACCTATACTTTACAATATTTTATGCTTAGAGGTGAGTACTTTGTGCTATATTTTTTTTATTTTTGTACTTTTAACATAACTATAAATCCACAATAAATGATATCAAAGGCATATATATTGAATGTTGGAGAGCGACAGAGCGTGAGATCGAATAAACTTGGCTAACAAAGAGTACGTGCACATCATTATCCCATCTAAACGCAAAACAAAAAATAGAAATCCATGATGATATATGTTACATCTTAGTTTGAATCACATGAACGGATAATTAAAGTAACAAAATAAAAAAATTTATTGCACGTTTAAAACTCAAGTTGTATGTGGATATATCAAGAACAATCAAATGAAGTCTGAAAAGAGTTTTATTAGTTGAAGGCTATAAAACAGAAAAATTAGGGTTGAGGCGTTGGTGCTGCAGGTTCAGGAGTAGGAAGAAGAACTCCAGATCGGTTGGTGTTTGGGCCTGCATCATCGTAATCCAACTCTATCATCTCCCTAGATTTTCCTTCGCTATCCTGTAGATTATTCATATTTGGTCCATTTAGTTACATTCATGAACCTTATTATATTTATATTTTATGTATATTAGTCTAAAAGTATATCTTTCCTTTGGTGATTTTAGTCTAAAAGTATATCTTTCCTTTTAGAATTATTCATATTTGGTCCATTTAGTTACATTCGTGAGCTAAAGTTAAAAAGAAATCTAAATAAACTTATGAGGTGTGGAGCGTGGGACGGGGTCCAAGGGGCTGAGCGGAGCACTGTCCCAAGAGGGCACCGCCACCAGGGAGTTCAACCCTTAATTAGACGCCACCAGGGTGTTGTCCTCTTGGAACCATCACTGAGAACCTTTAAGATTCTTCAGTGTCACAATTAGTTAATCTTTCTCAAACGAATGTGTATTACCCACCCCGTAACTCGTATATTATGTTTGTTATTGTTTCCCTCTTTAGTTTTTAGTGTCAAGTAAATTCCAATCACTTATGATTTAATAGCACTAAAATTATTAACAATAATGTTTGATCCATTTTAAAGGTTGATAGCAAAAGGTTCACATGGAAATTTGACAAATGCAGCTGGAAGGTAAAAATGGAAACAATTGAAATATATCAAAACTAATAAGGAAAAATGAAGTAAGAACTCAAATCATTACCTCAAAAGGAGATGGAGGAGATGCAAAACCGTCACCACTTGTAGATCGCATTAGTTTTCTACTAAATCCTAAAAAAAAAAAAAAAAAAAAAAAAAAAAAACAATATTTGGAAACTTAAAACATATAAGCGATAAAAGCACTAGATCTATACAAATCATTCCAAACAAAACTATGTGAGAAAATATTTAGGCTTACCAGTTGATAATAAAATTTGGAAACTTAAAACATATAAGCGATAAAAGCACTAGATCTATACAAATCATTCCAAACAAAACTATGTGAGAAAATATTTAGGCTTACCAGTTGATAATAAAAGAAACATAATAGCTACAATGGTGAAAGCCTTGTGAGAAGACGATGAAGACATTTTCATAAGCTCCTTCTAGATCAGTTATTATTGTATGAGTTGTAAGTTATGAGTGGAGGGCTCAAGCTTTTATAAAAGGCAGTTGTGTGTCACTGTGTGTGTGTGTGTGTGATAATTTACAGGTAACAAATGGTGGTCGGCGTGCAGTTGCGTTGACAAATGAGAGAATCTTGGATCGCCTAGTTGTTGCCATGAGTTGAAACTATTAAACTAAGGCTACATCAATCTCAAAATAAAAACATAAAATATAGATTAGTTGGTATATTCGTGTGTATTCACGTAATTTTGTTTATAATTAATTTAATAAAACGGAACGTGATCATGAGTGAGTTAAGTAACAATCAAACTTAGTAAGTTTGTAAGTCCTTATCAGGACGAATGAGATCGGTTAAACTATCAACATTTTCTTCCTTCATTCTTATTTTGTAATTAGTATATTGAATATAATTAAAAAATCTGAAGACTAACAATTAATAAGTTCTGAATGGTTGAACGCATATAATTAGTGACTTTGGACAAGCACCCAAAAGTTTACATATTAATTGTTTTCTAATACTAAAGTATAACTTAGTTTTACAAATTTAAAAGAGTAAACTGTAGTTTTGGTCATTTTTGCCACTTTAGTCTAAATTTGAAACCTTTTGCATCTTGGTTCTTATTGTTTCACTTTTATTGCCATTTTGGTTTAAAAATGAAATCATGTCATATTTGTCAAATTAAATTTGTTATTTTGTTCTTTTCCTTATAGGCAAAATGGTCATTTCTTTTTTGTTTTATTTAAAGCTTTTATTAAAACAATAATCTTTTGTGGGTCTCACCTAGGGGTGTTCAAAAACTCGTAACTCGCAGCTCGCTCGAAAAAAGCTCGAAGAAAGTTCGGCTCGAAATTGGCTCGGTTGTAAATGAGCCAGCTCGGCTCGGTTTATAAACGAGCCGAGCTCGAGCTTGGCCTGGCTCGGCTCGTGAGCTGGCTCGATAAGGTTTACATCCTTCATTTTTTGTCCCACATCGCTTAGAAAACAAAAACTAAGGGAGTATCTCCGCTATAAAAGAAGGTAAAGACAATGGATAAAGTGAATTAACTATTTATACTTGCATATTTAGCCATATGGTTAAATTAGATGGCAATTATGGCTCTTAGGCTATGAAGAAATTCATTTTTAAGGGCTTTTTAAGTAATAAATTTTGCTGTTCTTTGTTAAATCGAGCTGAGCTGAGCTAGCTCGAATTCTAATCGAGCCGAGCTAGCTCGAATTCTAATCGAGCCGAGCTCGAGCCTCAAATCTCAGCTCGATTTGAAATTCGAGCTCAAGCCGAGCCAGCTCGAATCAAGTTCGAGCCGAGCTCGAGCTGGGTCTAGCTCGGCTCGACTCGGCTCGTTTACAGCCCTAGTCTCACCACAGCCCCACTTCTTCTTCTACCTCATTTCTCTTTGTATCCCCCTTGCATAACAACCACCATCCATCACCACCTCCACCACCATCAATCTCCACCACCGCCATCATCTATCTCCACCACCACCACTGCTCAACGTCACGCTCTTTCTCCATCTTTACAAACTCCTCAAAAAATGGAAAAACGCTTCAAATCACATATCTCTAAACTCTTGCAATCCACCTTCAATTCTTGCCGGCCAAACACCATCTCCGACGTCTCCGACCACCGGAACCACCTTCATCTCATCGACCTTTTCTCCCCTATACTTCAACCACAACCATCTTCTACTTCAAATTGACCGAAAAAAGAAAAACACCATCTTTCCAGCTTGGAAACACCCTTTTTCCGGGTGACGTTATAAAGTGTAGAGATTTGTGATTTGTGATTTGAAGCGTTTTCCATTTATAAGGAGTTTGTAAAGATGGAGAAAGGGGATGACGTTGAGCAGTGGCGGAGACAGATGGTGGCGGTGGTGGAGGTTTGTGATGGATGGTGTTTGTTATGCAGGAGAGATACTGAGAGAAATGAGGTAAAAGAAAAAGTGGAGGTGTGGTAGGACTCACAAAAGTTTATTGTTTTAATAAAAGTTTTAAATAAAATAAAAAAGAAATTACCATTTGTCCATTAGAAAAATGACAAAATATCAGGATTTAATTTGAGAAATCTGATTTGATTTAATTTTTAGACCAAAATGCCAATAAAAGTGAAACCCAGGAACACAGATGCAAAATGTTTCAAATTTAGACTAAAATGGCAAAAATGACCAAAACTCAGAGACCAAAATGTCAGTTTACTCGATTTAAAAAATATGAGCTGGTATTATGTTAACTAGATTTCTTTATCGATGATCATTAAGCGTGCAACCAAATAGGGCCTTGTTGATCATAAGTAGAAAGTATCAATATAATATCCATCTTGTGGTTATTAACATAGAAGAAAAGGTTCATATATAACTTCTCACAAAAAGGGGTAAGGTTAGGCTAAAAAATGTGTTTTTTTCTAAAACTTATGAGAAATGATCATGGTTTTTAAATTATTAGGGTAATAATGAATGAGATTAAAGAAGTGATAAAATTTTAATATATATTATAGTTAAATTGATTTCTTAGATTAAGAATATAAAAATATGTTTGGCGTGTCTTAATTTTGTGAATCTACATGCAAGGTTTCCTTTCTTTTTTGAAAGTCAATAACTTTTAAAAATTAATTAAAAAAATTGCACCATGATAATGTACGTTTTTTTTATTTTTAATATGACTCCCATATCACTATATATATAAAACAAAATTACGTTTCAATAGATGTCTTTAGTCCACAATGTTTTTGGTTATGTTTATAAAATGGTGTTTGTTATGAATAATTAATTATATATGTGGATGACAATATGGAATATAAGAGCTCACATATGTTGAAAAGGAAACCAACCTTCATGCTATAAATGTATCAAACCCCCATTTTCATTTCAGTCGATCCCACTAGATTCTCCATATATCTCATTTGTCTATTATATTCAATATCTTGTTTGAATAAGAACTCCAGGCTAGCTCTTCTAATTCTAGAGTTTTTTAGGCTAGTTTTATAACACGTTATCAGCACGAGGGTTCTCTACCAAGCATATCAACAAAGGCAAGGGAGTTATTATCATACTCAATGTAAGAATTTTATACATTTAAATATATATACATATGTGTACATATTATATAGGTTGAAAGCCTAAGGGTGCACCAGTGGATTGTAAAACCACACATCTTTAGGATGATCTTTTATATCCAGTTTCTTCTTTATATATATGTATATTTATAATATAGTTCTTTGATAAATAAAAATGAGTACAGGGTGCCTATTACTATGGAAATATAATAATAATAATAATAATAATAATAATAATAATAATAATAATAATAATAATAATAATAATGGGACTACTAACCATTTAACATTTATTTATGAATTTAACATTTACGCATCTAACATTTATTTATACAAGCTAACATTTATTTATGCAACTAACATTTTAATTATGTGTATTGTTATATTTTGTCTCATTTTAATAAGTATGTAATCCTAATATTTATATATATTTGTATTTAGTAACAAAATGGCAAATATCGCGAAACTGGAATTTCCAGCATTGAATATCTCCGGAGAAAATTATATGACTTGGACAGCAAATGTAAAAAGACACCTAAAAGCAATGGGTGTGATAGAAGTCATAAATGAAGAGAATAATTGTTCGAATCAGGAAAAGGCAAAAGCTGATGCGTTTATTCATAAACACATTGATAATTTACTACAGCATGAATATTTCAATTCTGATGATCCATATGAAATATGGACGGATTTAAAGAACAGATTTGATAATCAAAAGGAAGTTTTACTTCCCACGGCTAAAAATGAATGGAACAGTCTGAGGTTCCAAGATTTTACGAAAGTAAATGATTACACATCTGCTCTATTTAAAATATGTTCAAAATTAGAGTTTTGTGGGCACCCTGTTACCGAGGAAGAAAAATTGGAGAAAACTTACTCCACATTTCATGCGTCACATATAAGTTTAGCACAACAATATAGATTGTTGAAATTTTACAGATACTCTGATTTGAATGCGCATCTCCTCGTAGCAGAACAACATAACATACTTCAGATGAAAAATCATGAAGCACGTCCCACAGGAGCATTAACTATACCTGAAGCAAATGTTGTTAATAATTATCAAAATAAAAGGGAACAAGGCCGTGGGCAAGGCCAAGGACAAGGCCGTGGGCAAGGCCAAGGACGAGGCCGTGGCCGCGGTCGTGGGTATTTTGGTAAAGGTCATTATAATGGTCACAATCATACTTTCAAAAATAATAAATATTACCGAGGTCGTGGGCGCGGTCGTGGCCGTGGCCGAAATCAAAGAACTATAAATTATCATGCTCCACAAGATAATACTTTCAATTTTCATAATCAAAGAAATGAAGCCGGTGTGTCCGGAAAAATTGATAATTCTTGTTATAGATGTGGAAGTATAGATCACTGGGTAAAAACTTGTAGAACAGCTCCACATCTATGTGAGCTTTACAAACCCTCGCTTAAAGGAAAGGAGAAGGAAGTAAACTATTTGGATAAATTCAGTGTTCAGCTAAATGCCACGGATTTTAATGAAGAAAATACCATGGATTTTAATGAAGACATTTAAACAAAATGTTGCTTGATCTCAATGATTTTATGTAACAATTAAATATGTATTTTTATTATGTCTTTCCTTCATAATAAAGTTTTTTTTTTATAAAGTTATTATCAATAATTATAATATATTAATAATACTCTTATCATTTTTTTTAATTGTAAGATTAAAATGGATATCATTGAAGCTCAAGTTCGAATGAATGATGCTAGTATATGTATAGCTGACAGTGGAGCTACACATACTATACTTAAATCCGAGAAATATTTTTATGAGTTGAAACCAACAAAAGGAACCGTTGATACAATATCAGGTCCTATAAAATTAATAGAAGGAGTGGGAAAAGCAAATTTAATATTACCAAATGGTACAAAGCTTTTAATAGAGAATGCTTTATTTTCCCCAAGGTCATCAAGAAACTTGTTAAGTTTCAAAAGCATATATCATAATGGATATGATACTCAGTCAAAGACTGTTGATAATGAAAAATATTTGTATATCATGAGCAAAGGTCAGATATTGGAAAAACTGCCAATGTTTCAATCTGGTTTGCATTATACATATATTGATGTGCCTCAAGCACATATGGCAGTAAAAGAAAATTCTTGTGATCCTGAAACATTTAATTTATGGCATGACAGATTAGGCCATCCAGGTTCAACAATGATGAAAAGAGTAATTGAAAATACTCATGGATATCCATTAAAGTATAAAAAGATCCCAAAATCTGATAAAATTCCTTTACGTGTATCTTGTTCTCTGGGAAAATTAATTACAAGACCTTCGTTTATAAAAGTTGAAAAAGAAATTCCAATGTTCCTTGAAAGAATTCAAGGAGATATATGTGGACCAATCCATCCACCATGTGGACCATTTAGATACTTCATGGTTCTAATAGATGCATCAAGTAGATGGTCTCATGTGTCTTTGTTATCAACTCGCAATATGGCTTTTGCAAAATTTCTTGCACAAATTATTAAATTGCGAACACATTTCCCAGATCATAGTATTAAAAGGGTGAGACTCGACAATGCTGGTGAATTTACATCACATGCTTTTAATGATTATTGCATGTCTGGAGGAATTATTGTTGAGCACCCTGTTGCTCATGTGCATACACAAAATGGTTTAGCTGAATCATTAATTAAACGTCTATAACTAATAGCTCGACCATTAATAATGAGAACAAAACTTCCTGTATCCATTTGGGGTCATGCAATATTACATGCTGAATCATTAATTCGCATAAGACCAAGTGCAAATCATGAATTCTCTCCCCAACAAATTGCATCTGGCCAACAGCCAAATATTTCCCATATTAGAATTTTTGGATGTGCAGTTTATGTCCCAATTGCACCACCACAACGCACAAAAATGGGACCTCAAAGAAGGTTGGGAATATATGTTGGATATGATTCACCTTCTATAATAAGATATCTTGAACCTTTAACAGGTGATGTCTTTACAGCACGGTTGGCTGATTGTAAATTTAATGAAACAACTTTCCCTGTATTAGGGGGAGAGAATAAAGATAAAAATAAGGAAAAGGATGTCACATGGTGTGAACCTTCATTGTTATATTTGGATCCAAGAACTAAACAATGTGAGACAGAGGTTCAAAAGATAATACATTTGCAAGAAATTGCAAATCAATTGCCTGATGCATTTACTGATATAAATAGGGTTACTAAATCTCATATACCAGCTGCTAATGCTCCAGCTCGAGTTGAGATCCCTAATAAGGTAATAGATAATAATATAACTCATGAATCTCAGAAACGTTTAAAACGTGGAAGGCCAATTGGTTCGAAGGATAAAAATCCTCGAAAAAGAAAAGCGCTTATAAATGAAATTGACCAAAAGGATAAAAATCTTGATCAAGCGGTAAATACCGAAACCTCTCATGAGGAAGATGTTGATGATACTAACAAAGAGATATCAATCAACTATGGTCATACACATATCATATGGAACCGATATGAAATGGAAAATATTGATGAGATATTTTCTTATTCTATAGCAAGTGACATCATGGGTGGAGATGATGATCCTGAACCAAAATATGTCAATGATTGTCAAAATAGACATGATTGGGATAAATGGAAAGGCGCTATGCAAGCTGAATTAGATTCACTCAACAAACGAAAGGTTTTTGGGTCTATTGTTGTTACACCTAAGGCTGTAAAGCCTGTAGGATATAAATGGGTTTTTGTACGAAAACGAAATGAGAAAAATGACGTTACAAGACATAAAGCGAGACTTGTAGCTCAAGGTTTTTCACAAAGGCCAGGGATTGACTATGAAGAAACATATTCTCCCGTTATGGATGCAATAACCTTTAGATACTTAATCAGCTTAGCAGTTTCTAAAAAGTTAGAAATGCGTCTTATGGATGTCGTTACAGCTTACTTGTATGGATCACTTGATAGTGACATCTATATGAAAGTTCCTGAAGGATTTAAACTTCCTGAAGCATTAAGTTCAAAACCCAAAGAAATGTATTTGATCAAATTACAAAGATCTTTATATGGGTTGAAACAATCTGGAAGAATGTGGTACAATCGTTTGAGTGACTATTTGACAAGTAAAGGTTATATAAATAATCTTATTTGTCCATGTGTCTTTATTAAGAAGACAACATCAGGATATGTGATCATAGCTGTATATGTTGATGACCTAAATATAATTGGGACGAAAAAAGAAATTCTTGAAACAATGATTCTTTTAAAGAAAGAATTTGAAATGAAAGACCTTGGTAAAACCAAATATTGTCTTGGTTTACAAATTGAACATATGTGCAATGGAATACTTGTGCATCAAACAAATTATACTGAAAAGCTGTTAAAACGTTTCAATATGGATAAGTCAAATCCTTTAAGCACTCCAATGGTCGTTAGGTCACTTAATGTCGAAAATGATCCATTTCGTCCTTGTGAGGACAACGAAGAAGTTCTTGGTCCAGAAGTACCATACCTCAGCGCAATTGGAGCACTTATGTATCTTACGAATTGTACGAGACCTGACATTTCTTTTGCAGTGAACTTGTTAGCAAGATTTAGTTCAGCTCCCACTAGAAGACACTGGAATGGAATTAAACACATTTTTCGATATATTCGAGGTACCGTTGATTTAGGCTTGTTTTATCCTAACGATTCAAAAGAAGGGTTAGTTGGTTATGCAGATGCAGGTTATTTATCTGATCCTCATAAAGCAAAATCTCAAACTGGATATGTATTTATGAACGGAGGAACTGCGATTTCATGGCGTTCTCAGAAACAAACACTTGTCGCAACATCTTCAAATCATGCTGAAGTCATTGCACTACATGAAGCTTCAAGAGAATGTGTATGGCTAAGATCTATGTCACAACACATAGTGACTTCTTGTGGGCTAGAGAAAGATCAAAATCCAACTCCTATCCAAGAAGTTAATGCCGCCTGTGTCTCTCAGATGAAAGAAGGGTATATCAAAAGTGACAGAACAAAACATATACCACCAAGATTCTTTGCATATACTCGGGACCTTATTAAAGACAATCAAGTCGAGATGAGATATGTCCAATCCAGCAACAATTCAGCCGATATTTTCACAAAAGCACTACCTACATCAACTTTCAGGAAACACGTTCATGACATTGGCATGCGTCACGTACGGAGAATGTGATGCCTTACAAATTGAAAATTGAGGGGGAGCATTATACACGTTGCACTCTTTTTCCCTTAGCTATGGTTTTGTCCCACTGGGTTTTCCTAGCAAGGTTTTTAATGAGGCAACATATCTTATCCACTGTGTATAATGCAAGCTGCACTCTTTTTCCCTTAGCTATGGTTTTGTCCCACTGGGTTTTCCTAGCAAGGTTTTTAATGAGGCAGTACTTAATTACCCCAAAGTTTGCAAAGTGTCATCCAAGGGGGAGCGTTATGAATAATTAATTATATATGTGGATGACAATATGGAATATAAGAGCTCACATATGTTGAAAAGGAAACCAACCTCCATGCTATAAATGTATCAAACCCCCATTTTCATTTCAGTCGATCCCCACTAGATTCTCCATATATCTCATTTGTCTATTATATTCAATATCTTGTTTGAATAAGAACTCCAGGGCTCTTCTAATTCTAGAGTTTTTTAGGCTAGTTTTATAACAGTGTTTTATTTGTAGTGGTTATATGATGTTTTATTTATAGGAAACAAATGGTTCATTGTGTGGTGTTTTATTTATAACTGGCACATCATGTTTTATTTTTCAGTTAACAAATGGTACATGGTATATTATTTTGAAGATATATGATGTTTTATTTTGTAGGAATCGTCTAATTTACGTTTATATCCTTCAACCTAATTATTAGGAATTGTAATATGTCACACTCGTATGGCTTCTCACACTTTTTTAGAACTTTTAGTCTTTGTAACCAACTTCTAATATATATATATATATATATATATATATATAGGGAGAGGATCATGAGAAAACTAGATATAAATGAGAAAACTAGAAAACTAACTAAAAACACCTAAAAAGGAGGGGGGAGACTTTTAATGAAGGAGGGGGGGGACTTTTAATGGAGGGGTAAAATTGGAAAAAAAATATATAACTTTTCAAACATTTCCCATTTCTCCATACGTTATCATTTTAAAACAAAAATGTCACCATAAGATCACAAATTTTTGTATCTTTCATTCAAGTATATTCGAGCATATTTTTTATGACATAAAAAAATATTTATGGTGTCGTCTTGTTTTCAATACTATTATTATAGTAGTGCACATATGCAATATAACATGTACTACAATTGCATTAGATGCTTAAAATTAGCTTTTTGAGTCTAGTTTAGCTTTTAAGGTTGGTTTTTTTTTAGGTTTAGGTTTAGGATTAGGTTTTTGGGTGTGGGGGGGGGGGGGGGTTTAGGTTTTTTTCGGGTTTATGTTTAGGGTTTAGTTTTAGGTTTTCGGGTGTGGGGGAGGGGGGTTTAGGTTTTTGGGGGGTGGGGGGTTTAGGATTAGGTTTTTGGGTGTGGGGGGGGGGGGGTTAGGTTTTTGGGGGGTGGGGGGTTTAGGTTTTTTTCGGGTTTATGTTTAGGGTTTAGTATTAGGTTTTCGGGAGGGTGGGGGGTGGGGGGGTTTAGGTTTTTGGGGGGTGGGGGGTTAGGCTTTTGGTGGGAGGGTGAATTTAGGTTTTTTGGGGGTGGGGGGTTTAGGTTTTTGGGGGGTGTCGGTGGGGGGTGGGTTAAGTGGTTTAAGCTTTATGTATCAGTGCACATGTGCAGTACAACAAAAAAAAAAAATTTTTTTTTTTTTTTTTTTTTGAAAATTTTTTTCCATACATAAAAAGTAGCGATTTTTATATAAAAAATTGTAAAAAAAAAAAAATTTGGTATGTTTTTAGGTTTTTTTTTAGGTTTTTTTTTAGGTTTTTTTTTAGGCTTTTTTTGGTTAGTTTTTTGGTTTTCTCATTTAAACTAGTTTTCTCATGATCCATCCCCTATATATATATATGGGAAAGATCCACTAAAAAGTGGATTTTGCCTAAGTAGCCTAAGAAGGAATCTTAATCATTCATTTTTCAAATCAATGGTTAAGATGAAAGGGTAGGAGAAAGGAGGAGTGCAAGGGTATCTTGGGAAAATCCTATTTATGGACTTTCTCTCTCCACATGCAAGTCACATGCATATTTCAACCTCATTTTTTAAACGTTCATAACTTTTTTATACGAAATTATTTTTTCATAAAAATTTCACCGTAAAATTGAGCGTCTTTTTATCTTTAATTTGAGTACCATATTGCTATATAAAATATGAAGACTAAAAAAACCCACTTAAATGTGTTGTATTTCTATGTTATATAACATTTTTTGTGCTGAATTTTTGTACTATATTTTTGTGCTGAATTTTTTTGTCTTAAATTTTTTTTCCTCAATTTTTTTGTGCTAGATTTTTTTGTACTACATTTTTTGCTAAATTTTTCCGTGCTATATATTTCTTTGTACTAGATTTTTTTGTGCTATATTTTTTGTACTACATTTTTTGTACTAGATTTTTTGTGCTATATTTTTTTGTACTAGATTTTTTTTGTTTATATTTTTTATAAACAAAAGGGGTGCCACATGTTATTTTCACTCATATTTATAAGGACCAAAATGCCCTTCATTCCTACTTATTAGGAGTGTCACATGTCATCATCACAATCCTTCTTAGGCTACTTAGGCAAAATCCACTTTTTAGTGGATCCTTCCCCTATATATATATATATATATAGTGTGAGTTTCATTGGGAAATATTAAAAAAGTGGGGAACCGGGGAACACTCTAAAAAATTTAACTTAACAAGTTAAAAATTATTTTTTTAAAATCTTTTTCGGCGCTTCTCCTTATATAAACATGTAGAAGCATTTTTAATAAAAAAAAAGTCAAAAACTAAAAATATTAAAAAACAATTAAAAAAAGGCTAAAAACTTTTTTTTAGAAAATTTATTTTTTTATTCGACTAGTTTCTCCTCCATTTTATAAATAAAAGTGCTGAAAAATTAAAAAAAAAAATAATTTTTAACATGTTAAGTTAATTCTATAAGATATAACTGTTATTTAAACATATTTTTATATTTTTAGTTTTTGATTTTTTTATTAAAAATGTTTCTACTTGTATTTATAAGAAAAAACGCCGAAAAAAATTTAGAAATTTTTTTTAACATGTTAAGTATAATTTTTAAGAGTGTTCCCCCGTTCCCCACTTTTTTAGTGTTCCCCAATGAACCCTCCCCTATATATATAGAGAGAGAGGAAGGTTAACGTACATTACGGCTTAACGTACATCACGTACGACAGGTAATTACGCAAGTTCATTTTAAAATCACGCACGTTATAATTCAAAAATCCAAAATCACGCATGTTGAAACACAATAATCACGCATATTGAAAACATTAATCACGCATGTTATAGAACAAATCACGCACGTTGTTGTACGTGAAGTACGTTAAGCCTTAATGTACAATATATTTTTTCTATATATATATATATATATATTGGATTAGGTTCATTTGTGAACAACTTCTTGAGAGTGAACCAAGTGAACTAATCTTGGCCCTTGATCATTCTTGAGATTAAAAGGGTAAGACTGACATTAGCCAAGTACTTTTAATTAAAATCCCTTAATTTTCTCCTCTATTAACTCTCTCTCTCTCTCTCCCATATTTAATTATTTCTCCATTATTTTAATTATAAAAGATTGAAGGGCTAATGTTTTTTTAAATAAACTTTTATGTTCTTTTTAAAATTAAATATTAAACCAAATTAAATTATGTTTTTTTAACATATGTGTATACATGTCAGTATATACAAGACTTATACACTTGTGTATTATTATATCTTATTTCCATAGGTCGGTATAAACTAGATTTATACACTTGTGTATTATTCAAGTACATATGTGTATACAGGTTGGTATATACCAGACGTATACACTTGTGTATTATTCAAGTACATAGTGTATACAGGTCTATATATACGAGACTTATACACCTGCGTATTATTACATATTGTTTCCACTATATATCTTTTCATCAAACATTGATATAATACATATATGTATAGAGAATGTTATTAAATATTTTTAATCGTGTTCTAGATGGAACAATATTTTATAATGTTTGTATTTTTTTTAATTATCAAATATTAAGTTAGGTAATTTATGAGAGAGAAAAAGTATAGAGAATGTAATTAAATATTCTTTTAATTTGAAAGAGAAATCAGGAGAGATAAAAAAAATTAATTAATTAAATGAAGAGAGAAAAATACAATTATACTCTTTTTCTATTAAAATACATGTAAGTTACAAAAGATAATTACAATCTTGCCACTAAAGAAAAAATCTAGATCTACAAAATCAATGGTCAGGATTAGTTGATTTTGTTCACAAATATATCATTGTTCACTCATGAACCCTACCCTATATATATATATTACATCATAAAAAAAGATTTTTTTTTATTTTCTTTAATTTAAATATATGATATTACTATAGTTTTTTTAATATAAAAAAATTTAGCATGTTACGTGATTATTAATGTGTCTAGTATATCGCACAACCACCATACGAGTTACTTACTATAAATAAACAATAACCATATTCATATTCATATAGTATTAATTTGAAACATTTGTATGTATGTTTAGTTGTAAGTTGTGCTTAAATGTTTGTACCTTCATCAAATATTGGTTGTAAGTTGTGTTCAAGTGGTTGTACCTTAATAATGTATGTATGTGTAGTTGTAAGTTGTGCTTAAACGTTTGTACTTTAATCAAATATTGGTTGTAAGTTATGCTTAAGTGGTTGTACATTAATCAATCAATGGTTTCATTACCTTACCAAATTCAATCTGTTTTTATGCATATATGGTTGTAAATTGTGCTTAAATGGTTGTACCCTAATCAAACAATGGTTTCATTATCTTACCATATTCAATCAGTTTGATCCATTCAAAGTTGTGTTGTTTTATTTGTAAATTATTATTATTTATAATAATCTAATTAATTTAGTCAAAATCTTGTATAAATATAATTTGCAACAAATTGATGCAATGGTTGTTGTAATGTTTGCATTATGGTTTGAATAGTGGTAATGATATATATTATATATAGATTATGATGAACCTGTCAAACGGGAAAAAATAGACGCGGGTTCATCGTAACGCGCGAGTCCTAGATCAACTTAGTTATTTTGTTATATGTTTTACGTTTCGGTTTAATTTCTTCGCATTAACACCGCAACATCAGTGTCGGTGGTCGCTGGCAGTAGTGTGACATTAGTGCTCGCCCCCGCCGCAACGTGGAGTTGCTTAATACTAGTTGTGATTATTTAGTTTCCTTCGACACAACCTTAACCATTCATTTCCTTCAAAATTGGATGCGGAAGAAAAAGGCTTACTTATAAAAAAAAATTCCAACAGTGTTTATTTACAACCATGTATTTAGTTACGGCTTGTAGCGTAGCCTAGGCTTGTAGCAACGTCGCGTGTAAATGTGTAATAAATATTTTTCCAATTTGTCTTGGCATAAATTTATATATATCGTTTTGTTTTATATATACTAGGGAGAAAGCCCGTGCGATGCACGGCATGCATAATAGTTATTGTTTGTTCGTGGTAAGACGTCTGACACGGCCGGTGCATAACATGTAAGACAATACGCCTACAAAGGGGCGTGCTTAAACTTTATTAAACCATGGACCATAAGTTGTTCCCTTGGCAAAACTTGCCGGCCAAAAAGAAGTGAAAAAAGATGTCTTCCAAGGAAAAAAAAACATGAAACAGAAAAAGGAAAAACGCATAAACTCTCGCACGCCTTCCTATCTTATTGGATAACACATAGTCCAAACTTTAGCTAACGCATGCCACTGTCATCCCCAATCCCATCACCAGCCAACTGACTGCAGTGAAATAACGAAAAGAAAACTATTAAAAATGGTATACTATGTTTACGTATATATGCATCAAAAAGTAGTACGGGTTTTCATTACTAACACTAAGTGCAGACGGTATACCTTTCATGTGGGTCACTGTCAACTGTTTCTTCTGAATCCGAATCTGCATAAGCAGGCCTGGGATGGAAAAGCACGAAACATTTATGTAGACGGTTATCCAAAAATAAATATGCACAATTACATTGTTTATGGAAATCAATCAATTATAGTTGAAAGTTTTTTTGTTGCCTTCCATTTATAACGACACCAAGTTTATTTTTTTCAAAAGCCAACTTCTTCCCTTATATGTCTTTACACATTCGAAGTGATGCGTTACCAAGTTTTTTTATTCATATTTTTTTAATGTAGAACAATGCACTTTTATATTACGAACTCAAGTTTCCGACTGTTGTAGCCTCCTAATTTTAAAATAGAGTAAACATATACCGGGTATGTAAATAACATTTCAGATTGAGTAGAAAGGTAAATAGCACATCTTTAATTAAAATGGTTTATTAAACAGGGCACGAATAAAATGTAAGCCAATATATACCTTACGATCGCTTCAACGCGCTTAACTGGTGTCGGTATGGGTAGCAACCCCTTGTCTTTAGCGGGGATCGATGGAGGTGTGGAAGAACCAAAGGGCTTACAACCATCCCCATCTAGCAGGACATTCTTGCAGCTGAAGGATTCAAAATGGCCATGATCATAATACGTACACGAATCAAGCTGGAGGGTCTGAGTGCTGCCCACAAGAAAGTGCAAACAATTCGACAGTGTTGAAATGCTTCCATCAGCGTTCCTTACCATCACCGGAGTGAACTTATCCTGCTCCAATCCCATCGTCTCAGTTTCGAACCACCATTCTTCCGCCGCCGTCACATGAGCCTGGACCATTAACCCAACCGATAAGAGAAAGAGATTTATGAGAGTGGTTGTTTTGAGCTTTTGCGGTTGCACCTATTTTAACTTTGTATGAGATATTACGGAATTTAAACATGTTACACCTATTTTAACTTTGCACACACCATCCCCCGACCTGCTTTAAGGTTAAAACTTTAACCAGAATGGATTTCGTTTTATGCTTCCCATGTGGCTTAGTTTGATGTTGAGACCACATTGAATGTGCAGCCAACACTCGGTCCAGTAGATCTTGTGGTGCTCACCTCTTCTTTGTTGAGGGGAGATCCTTGAGTTGTGAACCAATGTTTTCATTTTTACTATATAATACAATATATATATAGTATGAAATAAAACTCACAACTAATGATCGATAATCTAAAATAAAAATATACTTTTGATTAAATGCTTTCAGATCCACTTAAGATCGATGGCTTTCAGTATTATTGAAAACTGTGAGATTTAAGAAAAGGCGGGTCAGCCTAGCCCAGCCAAACCCGTCATAGAAATTATACATTTTGACCATTTACGCAATCCACCTGACCGCCAATATCTCCAACACTAAGCCCATATCCAGAAGTTTAAAAAAACAATATATCACTTAATAAACATGTTTGTAGAAATGTAGAGAACCTGTTCGTCAGTAGTGATTCCAACAATATCCATAGCCCTTCTTGTCTTCATGCATTCCTCTACAATACTCACACCTTCTAACTCATACATACATCATGCTTTATCATAGTTCATACCCACTTGAACTACCTCATGAACCTTCTTCCCTCCCTAACAACCAGACTAAATGTTTAAGATAAATGCAAAGATACCAAAACATCCTTAAGTATAAGCAAATTACCTTATTCTTAAAGCCATAGAAATATAATTGTAATTAGTATGAAAAAGAAAAGCAAGATTGAAACTCAAGAAGGCATAAAATATAAAACGAACACAATTTTCCCATTCTTGTCAATTCAGGAATTAATAGTCTCCGACATTATCAAAAAGTTACTTATTTACAACCATTGAATAAGTTAATTGAGTACGAGAGTTTGTATCACAAACCGTTTCAAAATTTGTATATCTTTCCTTCTTGATCTTTGAAGCTACATGAAAAATAACAGATAAAAAAATCAAAGCCATTATCAAGGACAAAAAATGAAACAGAACCCACATAGCATATCAAGTAAAATAACCGGAATCAAACCGTGTTACCATGTATCTACTTATAATTCCATAAATATCAACTAATACTTGTACATCAACATTGGAAGAGCATCAATCGCATACAGAGGAAGAAGAATCGCACCTGATAATGCCGATACGTAGACCCAACTGCTTTCCATGGGGTAGTTCTTAACGGGGGTGGGGTGGAACCGGATGGGGGATTGAAGAGACGATTCCGGTGAGTTGAAATGTGAACCGACGCCGGTTAAGATGTGGAAGCGTGTGTACTGGAAGAGAATGAGAGGGGTCACGATTGTCCCTCTGCCATGAGATGGAAAGGATTTAACTGGTAGGGAAGATGAAGTGGCGTGTCTTTAGTTGGGCAGCGATTAGGTTTCTTCAAGAGCAGGGATGGGAAAGATTTTATTTTTGTTTATTTATGGCCCCTTGTTAATAGGCAATTACAACTTTAAAGACACAAATGTATTTAAGAGGCTCATAATGAAGGTTGTAAAAAAGTTGATATATAACTAAATTTTTAAGTATATATAGATAATCTAAAATAGTTCTTTAATGGTTATTGTTTCCTGATCATTTCTTTTTTCTTTTTTTAAATTTGCACCAATTAATTTGATTGTTCATCTCTGTAAGACCATTCGTAATGGGGCGGTATTTTTAAAAAAAATTGAAAAAAAACGCCCCAAAACGCCCCCCCCCCCCCCACTACACTAGGTGTTATAAGGCGTTGTTTTTGGAAAAATTGCATGCAAGCGTTTTAAATATAACGATGAAGTGATCAAATGGATTTTGCATGTGACCAATGGGGAGTGGTCCAAGGTTTGACTAGCCAATGAGCAATTGTTGGTTTTTTTTTTTTTTTGTTTAATGATTGGAATGGGCATTATTAGGCATTATTCCCACTACACCATTTTTGCAATAATGCCCCATACTGACTGGGATGACACGTGTCGGATAATGCCCCATGGTGGGGGCATTATTTTTCTTAACCACTACGGGTGGTCTAAGTAGCCTATACATGTGTCTCTGATAACAATCCAATTAATATATATATATATATATATATATAGTGTAAGTATAAGGAGAAAACCACTTTTATTGAGAAAACCCGGGAAACTCTAAGCTCCCGACATTTTTTTTTTTTTGAAAAAAATAACACATGTAATATACATGTTTTTAAGACTTTTGGGCCAAAAAAAACAAAAAAGCGCCGAAGGGTTTTTTTTTTTTTAAAGTAAACAAATTTCAGCAACTTTGCTGTGTAACACGTGTTAGGCAAAAAATGCTGAAAATTGTTTTTTTTTTTTTTTAAAAACCCTTCGGCGCTTTTTTGTTTTGTTTTTTGGCCCAAAAGTCTTAAAAACATGTATATTACATGTGTTATTTTTTTCAAAAAAAAAAAATGTCGGGAGCTTAGAGTTTCCTGGGTTTTCTCAATAAAAGTGGTTTTCTATATATCCTTACCCTATATATCCTTACCCTATATATATATACTAGTTGGTGCCCCGCCCGCGTTGCGGGGCGATGACCGAATAATGAGCGAGTGTTAGTCAGCTCATTGATACGAAAAACAATTAAATCGAGTCAACCAATTGTCACGGCCCCCGACCCGGTTTGACCCGTTTCAGGAGCCGCGGGACAGAAATACTGCGGTATTTATTTAATTGAGTTTAACAGCGGAAGTTTATTTAACAGGATCGTTTAAAGCTAAAATTTTCCCCGATTATTTTATTTCACAATTCGGGATAAAACCCCGATAATTTACAATATTATGTTTTTGCTATGAAATCGTGATATTACAAAAATTTATTTCTTTATTTTATAATGAGCCACTATCTTAAGCTTGAAATGCTCCTCAGCACTTTTCCTGAATTACAACAGATCACCTGAAACATGTTTGAAAAAGGTTTTGTCAGCGGGAAATACTGAGTGAATCATTCTATTTACTAAAATGACACATTTGTTATAATGTACAGTATTAAGAGCGATTACAATGTTTCTATTATCAAACCAACCACCCACGGTATTTGTCACTCGACCGAATCTGTGACTATGGTCATATCCCCCATTGGCTGCCCCAATGGTGACGATTATCAAGTAATGTATACAAAACCCCACATACCGGCTGTAACTTGGTGATTACAAAGACTTAATCCCCGTAATTATAACTTTGAAAATAACATGATTTTGTAAATAGATTTGATAAAAAGAGAGAATGACTCACATTGCTGATTTAATACGGACAGAGTCTAATCTATGAATTAGCCTTGTTAACCTAATATAAATAACAATGCACACAAAACTAGGTTAGTAATCAATCCAGCATTTACGATAACTCACGAGATCAAATTCTCACAACGAACGACAAAGTGCAATACTTCATCCATCGAATTAACGACGATTCGTCGAATTAACGACGAACGATAAAGTATAACCCTAATGTGGGCGGCACTTAAACATCCATTGGATATATTGATCGTCGGAAAATAAATCGTAGCAGCGATTGTGCTAATACCCTGTTTTGCGGCAGAATTTCGAGACCCGTGAGTGTAATTTGGAATATCAGTTCGTATCTCAGTGTATTAGTGTGAATTCTTTCGACGTTGAATGTCCAGAAAGCAAGTGCCAATGTCCTCTATTTATAGCTGAAATTTGGTCAGCCCTACGCATCGTAGCCCAAAAACACATACGATGCGTATGCCCTTTTAACAAGCCTGCGCATCGTAGGCTATAAACCCCTACGGTGCGTATGGTTTGAAAATAGGCTATAGGGTAGCCACGATTGGGACTAGCTTAGCTGAGTTGACACTTTTAGTTAATTCCTTGCTGCCAACGTTTTAAGTGGATAATCGTCCACTAGGGTTTAACCCCCCTTGAGTTTTAGGGGCCCTAATCCTGATTCCGATTATTCCGAAAATTTTAGGGTTTGTGCGGAATCACTTGGGTGTCTCAATTAGGGTTTCCTAATAATCAATTAAAGTAATAATTAAGACTTTTTAGTGAGAGTTGTTACATTCTCCCCACCTTAAGAAAAATCTCGTCCTCGAGATTTACTGAATAATTGAGGATACTTTCTCTTCATTTCTGATTCCAGCTCCCAAGTGTATTCAGCTCCTCTCTTTGAATCCCACTTTACTTTGACTAAAACTAGTCATTTGTGTTTGAGAAACTTGATCTTTCGATCCTCAATTTGAAGAGGTTTCTCAACAAATTTCAACTTTTCGTTTACTTCTATATCTCGAAGAGGTACTACTAGTGATTCATCTGATAAACATTTCTTGAGATTGGATACATGAAATACATCATGTACTCCTGGTAATGCTTCTGGTAGTCGTAAACGATAAGCTACTGGTCCTATACGTTGGATCACTGGAAATGGTCCTACGTATCTGGGACTTAGCTTTCCTTTCTTACCGAATCTCACCACTCCTTTCCAAGGAGAAACTTTTAACAGTACTCTGTCTCCAACTTGGAATTCTAACGGCTTGCATCTATTGTCTGCATAACTTTTCTGGCGATCTCGAGCCGTCTTCAGCCTTTCTTTGATTTGAGTAATCTTATCAGTCGTCTCTTGCACTATTTCAGGACCTGATAATTGACTTTCTCCTATTTCTGCCCAACAAACTGGAGTTCTGCACTTACTTCCATATAATGCTTCAAATGGAGCAGTTTCAATGCTTGAATGATAACTATTGTTATAGGAGAATTCAATTAATGGTAAGTGATCATCCCAACTTCCACCAAAATCTATTACACATGCTCGGAGCATGTCTTCTAGAGTTTGGATCGTCCTTTCACTTTGTCCATCTGTTTGGGGATGATATGCAGTGCTCAAATTTAATCGAGTTCCCATAGCTTGCTGGAAACTTTTCCAGAAATGGGAAGTGAATCGACTATCTCTATCCGAAACAATGGAGAGTGGAAATCCATGTAAGGATACAACTTCATCTACATACAATTTAGCCAGTCTTTCCATGCTAAAGGTTTCTTTCATAGGTAGAAAGTGAGCAGATTTGGTTAATCGATCCACAATTACCCAAATCGCATCATTACCTTTTCTGGTTTTGGGTAACTTAGTAACAAAATCCATTGTTATAAGTTCCCATTTCCACACTGGAATCTCTAACTGTTGTAGTAAACCTGAAGGTTTCTGATGTTCTGCCTTAACTTGTGAACAAGTAAGACATTTAGAAACATAGCTGGCTATGTCCTTTTTCATTCCTATCCACCAAAAGTTCTTTCTTAAATCTTGGTACATCTTATTGTTTCCTGGATGAATAGTGTACCTAGATTTATGTGCTTCCTCTAAAATCTTAGGTCTTAAGTCTCCCTGCTTAGGTACCCAAATTCTACTTTTGTGGAATCTCCAAATTCCATCAACTCCTTGTTCTAATTCTTTCATTCGTCCTTTCATTCCTTCAGCATCATCCTTGATTGTTGTAGTTTGAACATTCTTCAATTGTTCCATTAAATCTATTTGTAGATTTAATCTGAGAGCACGAACTCGTCGTTGTTTTTCATAATACTTACGACTTAAAGCATCTGCAACTACATTTGCTTTTCCTTCATGATATTGAATATCACAGTCGTAGTCACTTAGGATTTCCATCCATCTCCTTTGCCTCATGTTTAACTCTTTTTGCCCAAATATATATCTTAAACTCTTATGATCTGTATAGATAGTAAACTTACTTCCGTACAGATAATGTCTCCAAATCTTAAGGGCAAAAATTACGGCTCCTAATTCTAAATCACGAGTCGTATAGTTTTCTTCGTGCTTTTTCAATTGCCTTGATGCATACGCAATCACCTTTTTGCGTTGCATAAGCACACATCCATATCCTAATTTTGAAGCATCACAATATACTTCAAAATCTTCAGTTCCTTCTGGTAAGGCTAAGATTGGAGCATTTGTTAATTTCTGCTTCAAGATTCTAAAAGCTTCTTCTTGTTTAGGTCCCCATTCAAACTTAGTAGCTTTACAGGTTAGCTTAGTTAATGGTACAGCTATCTTGGAAAAATCCTTAATAAACCGTCTATAATACCCAGCTAATCCTATAAAACTTCTTATTTCCATTGCTGTTTGTGGAACCTTCCACTTGGTAATTACCTCTATCTTAGCAGGATCTACGTGAATACCTTCATGGTTCACCATATGTCCTAAAAATTGCACTTCTTGTAACCAAAATTCACATTTCGAGAATTTGGCGTACAACTTTTCTTTTCTTAACAAAGTTAAGAGTGCGTGCAAGTGCTGACAATGTTCGTCCTGACTTTTGGAATAAATAAGTATATCGTCTATGAAGACAATTACAAATTTATCCAAGTACGGTTTACAGATCCTATTCATCATGTCCATGAATGCAGCAGGTGCATTCGTTAACCCAAAGGGCATGACTGTAAACTCGTAATGACCATACCTAGTTCTGAAAGCAGTTTTAGGTATGTCTTCTTCTTGTACCTTCAATCGATGATATCCGGAGCGTAAATCTATCTTAGAAAAATATCTAGCCCCCTGAAGTTGATCAAAAAGATCATCAATCCTAGGTAATGGATATCGATTCTTAATTGTAACCTTATTTAGTTCTCTATAATCGATACACATTCTCATTGAACCATCCTTTTTCTTGACAAACAATACTGGCGCTCCCCAAGGGGATGAGCTAGGTTGTATGAATCCTTTACTTAGTAATTCATTTAATTGCTTTTTCAGTTCTAACATTTCTGTGGGTGCTAACCGATAAGGTGCCTTGGCTATCGGTGTAGTTCCTGGAATTAGATGAATCCTAAATTCTACTTCCCTATCTGGAGGTAATCCCGGTAAATCTTCTGGAAATACATCAGAATATTATGAGACTACTGGTATTTCCTTAAGATCTTTACCTTTAGTGCTAATGATTACTGAAATCATATACACTATTCCTTGTTTTCGTTCATAATTAGCAACTTTCATTACTGATATGAACTTCATGGGCTTACGTGGTTTATCTCCTGTAATCCTAATCACTTCTCCGGTGGGTGATTGAATTTCTATGGAATTCTGATCACAAAGGATTCTAGCATGGTTGGCTACTAACCAATCCATTCCTAATACAACATCAAATTCAGCTAAATTCATCGGCAATAGTTTTGCAGAGAATTTATGTCCTAAAAGTTCTATGTTTCCTTCTTGCAAAACTTTATCTATTTTAACTGAATTTCCGTCTGCTGTTTCAACTGTAAAAATCTGCCTAATATTGGTTAAAGGTAAACTAAGAGCTTGGCAGAATGAAGTATTTATAAAACTTTGGTTTGCACCAGAGTCAAATAATACTTTTGCGTACACGTTGTGAACTAAGAACGTACCCGCTATCACATCCGGAATGAGTTCTGCTTCTTGAGTGGTCAGCTGAAATGCCCTGGCATTCTTCTTAGTAGTTCCTTCGGTCGTCTTGGGTTTGTTATCTACTGGTTTGATCAATTTAGGACATTCTGTTTTATAATGCCCCGCTTCTCCACAATTAAAACAGATTACTGTTTTCTTTTTGCAGTTCTCTTCCCGATGTCCTATAGTTTTGCAAAAATTGCAAGTGATATCGCATCTTCCATAATGTTTCTTTTTGCATTTCCTGCAAAATGACGGAGCTGGAGATTGTCCTGTTCCTTTTCTCTTGAAGCTGTTATTATTACCCACACGAAATCCTTGGGTAATTTTCTGAGCTAGTGCCTTTTTCCTATCTTCATCTCTTGTGCGCACCAGTTCATCGGCTAGAGTATTAGCTAATTCTACCGCATCGTCAATAGTGCGAGGTCTCGCAGCTTTAACAATATTGCGGATTTCGCTAATTAGCCCCCAAATATAGCGAGAAATGAGTACCGGTTCTGGCGAAGCCAGTGTTGGTACCACTCTAGCATATTCAAAGAATGTCGAGGTATAACCGCGACAATCTACACTCATCATCCGATGATTTAGAAACTTATTCGTCATCTGTTCCTTTTCATACTCGGGACAGAATTTTCTTTCCACCAAACCCTTAAATTCTTCCCAAGTCATAGCATAAGCTATTACTCTTCCTTTTGATTGTAACACAGTGTTCCACCATTCGAGTGCACCGTCTTTGAAGAGATTTGATGCGTACATGACTTGATCATCTTTACCACATTTACTTATTGCAATGACTGCTTCGGTTTTCTCTAACCAACGCAGTACTGCAGTTGCTCCTTCATTGCCTGCAAATTCAGTGGGTTTACAAGCAAGGAATTCTTTGAAAGTGCAACCCGGCGTTGCGGCTTTCATTTTCTTGGGTAATGGAGCTTTATGTGGTTCCCTATTATGCTCTACATGATTATTGCCTCCATTTACACTATTACTGAAGTTATCTTCAGTAATATGTTTACTAGGAACAATTTGTTGCGGTTCGATCGGATTCTTTATAGCAGCAACGAATGCTGGAATAGCATTGGCTATCCCTTGAGCAACAATGTTTTCGATATCTTGCCGAGTCATATATTGATCTCTTGAATGTTGTTCAGACTGATTAACTTCATTTATAGGTTCATTACCACTGTTTGCCATCTGATAATGTATATATATAAATTTTATTAGTATCTGATAAATAACAATTATATACAAACAATTAGAAATTTTTACAATACAGATATAGTCAAAACAATCGATTTCTCGATTTCATTTTATATCTAGTATAGTATGCATCATTACTCGCAAATATCTTACAGAGTTTTATTCGTTATTTACAGACTAACTTTAATATTACTATTATACAAACACCTTTTAACCATCCTACTATCTCTCGTCCCTTGCCGTTCTAAAAACGCAGTTCCCTCTCATCGTACTTCCAAGCAATTTGTCCCCCTATTTCCCTAATTCTAGTTCCAGCATCAAACAACTCTTCACCAAAGTGGCGAAGTTCAGCCATGTTTTCATTACTTATGGGTGGATTAGGTAGAGGTTCTGGATCGAATTGTGGAAGAAAAGAGTAAGGATCGTTGACAATATTTTGAAATTGCCAATCATTCGTCCACCATTCGTCCATTCCTATGGGTTGGGAGTGGACTATTGGGTCTGGAATTGATGGTTCCCAATTCATAGGGAGTTGGTTTTCAAGAGGATAATTAAAAATATTATTATTATTAGTATTATTATTATTGACAGGCTGAATAGTTTCACAGCTTGCCAATAGGAAATCTATCTCATCTTGAAAAGTCCTTTCCTGGTTTGGATTGGAGCTCTCTCCGATTTCTATCTGAGTTGGTCTAGAGCCTTGCCCAACTTCCATTACTATTTCTTTAGTAACCTCCTCCATCTGTATTCCTATCTCCTCAACCTCTTCCTTGTTTTCAGTTTCCATTTCCGGCTGTTTAGAACCCTCTCCGATTATAATTTCTTTTCCCTTTTTCAAAGGATTGTTTATTTTGGGAAGTTTTGTAGCTGGCTTTTTCTTACGTATACGACTTCCCCATACGTAATTCTTTCTTTTCTTTCTTTTTGGCTTGTTCACCGGTGGAACCTTGAATTCTACCGGTTGTTCTACATCTGGAAAGTAGCTAGTATATTCTTTGGAAACTTCGATATTTACTGGGTAAAGATTAAGGTTCTGAAAGGCTTCAGATATTCCACTCATGCTGATGTAGCATATATGCAAAATGCATAAAATACTAAGTTAAATTCATAAATAACCGTTTAATTTATTACATACTGTGTACTAATTTATTACAAAGATAACTGAAAAACACACTTAGGATTTGAAATTTTATTTATTGCACAGGTTTCTAAATTGTAAGGGTAGGGTGCTAAACTTTAAAATATTTAAAGATTTATATTTTCTGCTACTGTGGCTAGCATATATAAATTTGCCCATTTCTCATCTAGTTTATCTTCCCAAGGTGATTTATCAATTAATTCCTGAGTTTCCCGTTTAATCTTCTTTTCTCGGATTTTCTCTTTACTTTTCTTAATAATCATCTCCCTCCTTCGAGGAGAAAGTGATTCCTCGTATTGTGCCTTTCGCACAAATATTCCTTCTTCAGGAATTTCAGCCTGATTCGAGGATTTGGTTCGGGATGAACTTCCCTTCTCATTGTGTGACAACCCGTGATTTATGGCTCTTAATTACGTAATTAACAGGTGATTAACGCGACAATAAATAGTGTTTACAGCACGGATTAACTTAATTAGGCCTTTGGAGTGCCTGGGAACGTCTATCCGTCTTTACAGTGCGCGAACGGTAGTTCACAGAGAAACCTGTGAAACGTCAAACGGCAATGGATTGAAACCGAACAGAATACTGACAACGTCGACAAATATTAAATTTTTACGATATGTTTTAGCTTCGTAATTAATTTTAGTAATTACAGTCGAAACCAGATCGAAAAACGGATTAAAGACGTCAACGGTATAAATTTTCGCGATTGTTACAGTAATCGACAAACGAACGCGTCACACGACTAAACGCACAAACAACGACTACCGACCGTGTGTTTGTGTATTTTAATTTTTGACGTTAAACGGAGTTCTGATTTTGACAACGGGTCTCGTAGGAATTACAGGCCGCTTACACACGAGATGGCTTGTGGGCCCTGGGCCCAAGCCTAAACCCGCACATAATATATTAGAATCATGTCAAAATCTTGCAAGATTTGCTAAATCTTACAAAATTTTATGGAAATCTCTACAAGATTTGTAAGATCCATCAAGATCTTACTAAATCTAGGAAAATCTTTACAAAAGATCTTGATTCATTGGGTATAACATAAGACCTGGATGTCATTTAAATATATACAGGTCAATGTAAACAGGTTTTGCTTATAAATAGGAACTATTGGTTCTTCATGTCATTCACACAAACAAAACCAAAGACACAGACACAAACAGACCCCCCCCCCTAAATCTCTCTCTCCCTCGTTCACTCTTGACCGGCCGGATTTCCGGCGCTCCGGCGAGTTTTCCGGTCGGGTGCTCCGACACCCTCACTCACCTCACCTCTTCACTCACACTAGCAGTACCCCCTCCCCCCATTCGACACAGAGACGGACCACCACCACCATGAACCGGTGGTGGTGCGGCGGCGACCAGAAGAGAGAGAGACCGAGAGAGAGAAAGAGAGACTGAAAGAGAGAGAGAAAAACCATCGGTCCGATCAATTACCCGACGGTCCTTGACTTTTCCCCGGCGATCTTACGGCGGCGTGGCTTTTCAGGCGAGATACCCCCCCCCCTTTCTGCGATGATGGACCGGTCGGATATTTTATCCGGCGGTCTTTGTTTCTGACCGCCGGTTCTACAGATGCTGATCGATGATGCTTGATGATGATGAACAGTGGATTTGCTACGGGTCACATTTGATTCGGGTCTCGGCTCAGGGAGCCGGTTCGGTTCGGGGCTCGGCCATGGTTCAGACGATGCGTCTCCATCCTCGTTAAGTTCCGGTGAGCTTTAATTCATTGCTGTTTTCGGGAGTGGATATTATTTTGTTTCGGTTTGTTGAGTTACGAAGCTCGGCTCAGCAATGATGGTAGGGGTCTAAGGAAGCGCATGATTCAAGTTTGGTTCGACAAGAAACAGGGTGGTGGCTCGGTTCAGTCTCGACTCGGGTCAACCGAGTCAACTCAGTCAGCGGCTTCGGAGACGGGCTCGGCTCAACTCGGTGCTTTTCGGCTCAATCCGGTCCAACTCAGTCAAACTGAGTCAACCCAGCGAGTCAACTCGGTCAACCCGGTTGACTCGGCCAGCCGGTCAACTCAGCTAACATAACAACGAGCGTTTTGGGTAATGGTTTAAACCACGATTACTTTCGTTAACTATTCCTTATTTTAATTATGCGTGATAACGAGCTCGAACCGACATGATTATATTCTATTTGTCAAATTGATATATTGTTGATTGAATATTGGTTGCTTCTTGATAAATATAACGACACTTTAGTTGTCGGGGCCGTCCAAAAATAGAGGAAACTCTGCCCGTTTTTCGAGAAAAACCCTTAAACACGACACGTATTATATTTCAAAAAACGACGCTTAAAGGAATTCGATTTTATAATACTTCAAACCTTGATAATTCCAAACGCTTTTACAAATAAATATAATGTTATATTTATTTCGAACATCGTCAACTCGTATACTTTTACAAAATAAATATAGTTATATATTTATTCTAAATGTCGTACAACGCGAAATCATTTACAAAAATAAATATGGTTTATATTTATTTTCAAACATAACAACTCGACGATTTCTTTATAAAATAAATATAACTTTTTATATTTATTACAAACGCCGAAACGGCATATACGTATATTTTTGGCAAATATACGCAAGACGCTATATATATAATACAAGTTTATTATATATTACTTTCGTACGAATATTCCTATATACGCAAACGACTTCTTGGAACTTAATAAGTTTAACTTAATCATTTTTATTAAGTTAACAATTTACCGTTGAATCGTTCGATTAACGATTCGGTAGAGCTCGATGACACGTAGTTTAGATACTGCGTTTATTTAGAAACTTATTAGATATTCCGTGTTAGGAATATTGTAGAATGCACGCTAGCGAGTCTCGTCTTGGAAACGACATCACGAAGTCGTATATAGCTAGCTTTGCACAGGAATATTCAGGTGAGTTCATAACCCCCACTTTTTACTATTTTACATTTTTATAAATGTTTTCGGGGTGGAAAGTCATGCACATTTTGCAAAAACATACAAAGTTTTGAACTAACGCAAAACTCGTATTTCTAAATCATATTACGAAGGGATTTCGAGGAACACAAATGATTTACGAAAGGTTTATACTAAACATACCGGTTTTTACAAAAACAAATGCTTATTTTTGAAATGTGAATGATATTCGGCCAGGGTGATCGGGGATTTGGTTAGGGTAACCAGGAAATCTGGTCAGGGTGACCAGGAATCTGGTCAGGGTGACCAGGGATTTATTTTATACATGGTATGGTTAGCGTAAGGAGGGTTATTACTTAGATCATGTGAGTGGGTAGGCGGGAACTGGAGGCCATTAATCCTCATTGTAGGACCGAGGGACGTAAGCGGTAGATCTATCTGGGTGTAGCGAGCCCAACCCCAGGCCCAACAGTGCGGACCTCGGGGTGACTTTGTACCCAACGCAAAATCTGCTAGGTTTGAGTCTTCCTACTTGCACTTCACACATATCAATGGCCTTGCAAACCATTGGTGATCTCTTTTTCCTTATTTGCTACATACCAGGGATTTTATACTTACGAAACATACTTGTTCATACAAATTAAATACCATGTTTTATATAAAATTTAAGGCATAAGATTATGCGGGTCAAAGTCAGGGTGGGCATTGATGATTTTACGAACATTACAAAAACATGGTTTTATGAACATAACGTGTTACAAACACAACGTTTCCATATAACTTTGCAAGAAAATGGATTTTAAATTCATTTTCTCTATACTATTTCAAAAACCGGTTATTCCAAAGATTTATTTCAAACCTTTCACAACTCAAAAGATTTATTTCAAATCTTTTACGAACAAACTATGAACTCGCTCAACATTATGTTGATTTTTCTCGCATGTTCTTTCTCAGGTTACTTTTCTAATACAAGGCACGGTTGGAATTGGAGAACCATGAAGAGTCGAGTACTTAGTGGGCGTTCAATTTTCTAAAAGACTTAGCTTGTTTGCTTCCGCTGTGCAATGAAGATACCAGTCCAGTCACGCCAAGCTCTGATAATTTCGGGGTGTGACAGATTGGTATCAGAGCTATAGGTTACAGCGAATTAGGTTCTGTTGTGATACCTAGGCTCTAACCTCACTTTTCTCTGGGACTTAGACTATTGAGACGTTGAATACATAGAGAACGCCTAGTACTCGAATATGGTCTCCAACCGTTGCCGAAAAACAAACAGTCAAAATTTTGTTTCCAAACATACGCCAAAGTTATGTTTTACACACGGTACGCGAAACAATTACATACAGTACCCAACACTCTGAGAGTTTAGGAAACATGCATTTAAGACCTTCGGAAAAGGAAGTCAGTCTGAGAGGCTGGGATGCTAGTGGGACTAGGGAGTCAGTCTGAGAGGCTGAGAGAATTTGTCTAGTGGGACTAGGAGAGTCAGTCTGAGAGGCTGGGAGGCTAGTGGGACTAGGAAGAGCAGTCTGAGAGGCTGAGAGAATTTGGCTAGTGGGACTAGGAAGAGCAGTCTGAGAGGCTGGGAGGCTAGTGGGACTAGGAAGAGCAGTCTGAGAGGCTGAGAGAATTTGGCTAGTGGGACTAGGAAGAGCAGTCTGGGAGGCTGGGAGGCTAGTGGGACTAGGAAGAGCAGTCTGAGAGGCTGAGAGAATTTGGCTAGTGGGACTAGGGAGTCAGTCTGGGAGGCTGGGAGGCTAGTGGGACTAGGAGAATTACTTGATTGCTTATTGGTGACTAACATGCTTATATGATTGATTATTTGTGCACGTGCGTGGTTATTAAAGGTCGACGTAGGAACCGCGAATATTAACTCGGGCACACGCTGTTATCCATATTGTCTATAATACTTAACTTCCCGAGCAGGCAGCCTACGCATAACAAAACGCTAGCGCATGAGAATACATGGAACTCAAATTTTACGCCAACGGATGTCGGGGCACATCACCTTCTACACGGCGCACAACGCTAGTGCACCGGTATACGTGAAACTCAATATGTACGTCAACGAAGGTTGAAGCACGTCACATACGACTATCGAGGCGAGGCCTTTGAGAAGGAACGATGATGCAATTTTAACGGCGACGCTAGATCCCTGTCAGCAGGAGAACTAACGATCAGGAAACGACAACTTGTCACGCGATCCTGCAACGACACGAATCACGTCAGGGAGAAGATGATTGTCTCCGCATCCCCCCCCCCTACCTAACTAACGACGAATACGCAATGTTGACATTCCATGGTAGTGTCACCTAACAATTGGTCGTCACACGAAACCCCAGGTAAAGTCCTCAAATTTCTATTATCGAAATTTCGAATTTTTGAGTAGATTTTCGTATCTCTACTCCTCTTAATGGTCATTGTGTCACGATCATTCTTTACAAGTTACATACATGGTTTTTTCGTTGTGACCATGCCGAAAGTTTTCTTATCGATATATATATCTATTGTCGGATTGCGCTAAAACCAAGTTCAATTGTTTGAACTTGCTCATTACACTTATTCGATTCGAGACACCATATGATGTATTGGGAGCATCATATTCAAATCAATTTTTAACGAACACTTCGTTTGTTCCGAGTCGTGGTAAACTTGTTTGGTATTCGACTCCATTAAATTGTTTGTTGATTCCGACACCATGTGATGGTGATTTTCATTAATTTGAAGCTTGCGCTGAACTCGTTTACGCATCTTATGCACGGATCTAAATATTTATTTATTGATTGTTTTCCAATCCATTTTGGTTTATTATATCAAAGCAGTCTTAATACAATATTGTGTTAAGACAATGGTACACAAATTCATTTCATATTCCGGTGTATCTCATAACAGTTCTTTCAACATCGATCGAATGCTTTGCGACATTCATTGCTTCTTCACCTTCGATCGAAAACATTGTTTCATTGATGTTCCATCTTCAATTGAAAATTCTTTGATGTTTGTTTGGAACAAACATTCATATTTACTTCATTGCGCTTTCAATTGACTTCAAACACGGTGGATTTGTTTGATCACCGCTATTATTAAATTATTTCAATCACTACGACACTTTGTGGTGTCAGTACAAACTTGTAGCTTGGGCTGATTGTGATTGAGCGTTTTATGCAAAACACAGGTGATACTTGTTCGATCACCTCTATTATTAAATTGTTTCATTCATTGCGACACCTTGTGGCGTCAGTATGACTTGCAGCTTGCGCTGATCATGATCGAACGTTTCATGCAAACTATTACAATTGAGATTGTTGATTCTAAGTCCATCCAGTGGATGTTATTGCTTCTAGAACTCATTTACACGTTGTAAACAATCATATGGAATTCGATTGGTCGAAGTTCCTGTTCATTGTTGGATCCTTGTTAACTTAATCGCACTGGTGACTGTATCATTAAGTCTTGTTTCGATTACGCGGTCATTCACTTTGTTATTATTCGGACTTACCTGCGAACAACACATTCCGAGGAGATAACATAGTCTAAATTTCGAGGACGAAATTTCTGTAACAGGGGGAGAATGTGACAACCCGTGATTTACGGCTCTTAATTACGTAATTAACAGGTGATTAACGCGACAATAAATAGTTTTTACAGCACGGATTAACTTAATTAGGCCTTTGGAGTGCCTGGGAACGTCTATCCGTCTTTACAGTGCGCGAACGGTGGTTCACAGAGAAACCTGTGAAACGTCAAACGGCAATGGATTGAAACCGAACAGAATACTGACAACGTCGACAAATATTAAATTTTTACGATATGTTTTAGCTTCGTAATTAATTTTAGTAATTACAGTCGAAACCAGATCGAAAAACGGATTAAAGACGTCAACGGTATAAATTTTCGCGATTGTTACAGTAATCGACAAACGAACGCGTCACACGACTAAACGCACAAACAACGACTACCGACCGTGTGTTTGTGTATTTTAATTTTTGACGTTAAACGGAGTTCTGATTTTGACAACGGGTCTCGTAGGAATTACAGGCCGCTTACACACGAGATGGCTTGTGGGCCCTGGGCCCAAGCCTAAACCCGCACATAATATATTAGAATTATGTCAAAATCTTGCAAGATTTGCTAAATCTTACAAAATTTTATGGAAATCTCTACAAGATTTGTAAGATCCATCAAGATCTTACTAAATCTAGGAAAATCTTTACAAAAGATCTTGATTCATTGGGTATAACATAAGACCTGGATGTCATTTAAATATATACAGGTCAATGTAAACAGGTTTTGCTTATAAATAGGAACTATTGGTTCTTCATGTCATTCACACAAACAAAACCAAAGACACAGACACAAACAGACCCCCCCCTAAATCTCTCTCTCCCTCGTTCACTCTTGACCGGCCGGATTTCCGGCGCTCCGGCGAGTTTTCCGGTCGGGTGCTCCGACACCCTCACTCACCTCACCTCTTCACTCACACTAGCAGTACCCCCCCCCCCCCCATTCGACACAGAGACGGACCACCACCACCATGAACCGGTGGTGGTGCGGCGGCGACCAGAAGAGAGAGAGACCGAGAGAGAGAAAGAGAGACTGAAAGAGAGAGAGAAAAACCATCGGTCCGATCAATTACCCGACGGTCCTTGACTTTTCCCCGGCGATCTTACGGCGGCGTGGCTTTTCAGGCGAGATACCCCCCCCCTTTCTGCGATGATGGACCGGTCGGTCGGATATTTTATCCGGCGGTCTTTGTTTCTGACCGCCGGTTCTACAGATGCTGATCGATGATGCTTGATGATGATGAACAGTGGATTTGCTACGGGTCACATTTGATTCGGGTCTCGGCTCAGGGAGCCGGTTCGGTTCGGGGCTCGGCCATGGTTCAGACGATGCGTCTCCATCCTCGTTAAGTTCCGGTGAGCTTTAATTCATTGCTGTTTTCGGGAGTGGATATTATTTTGTTTCGGTTTGTTGAGTTACGAAGCTCGGCTCAGCAATGATGGTAGGGGTCTAAGGAAGCGCATGATTCAAGTTTGGTTCGACAAGAAACAGGGTGGTGGCTCGGTTCAGTCTCGACTCGGGTCAACCGAGTCAACTCAGTCAGCGGCTTCGGAGACGGGCTCGGCTCAACTCGGTGCTTTTCGGCTCAATCCGGTCCAACTCAGTCAAACTGAGTCAACCCAGCGAGTCAACTCGGTCAACCCGGTTGACTCGGCCAGCCGGTCAACTCAGCTAACATAACAACGAGCGTTTTGGGTAATGGTTTAAACCGCGATTACTTTCGTTAACTATTCCTTATTTTAATTATGCGTGATAACGAGCTCGAACCGACATGATTATATTCTATTTGTCAAATTGATATATTGTTGATTGAATATTGGTTGCTTCTTGATAAATATAACGACACTTTAGTTGTCGGGGCCGTCCAAAAATAGAGGAAACTCTGCCCGTTTTTCGAGAAAAACCCTTAAACACGACACGTATTATATTTCAAAAAACGACGCTTAAAGGAATTCGATTTTATAATACTTCAAACCTTGATAATTCCAAACGCTTTTACAAATAAATATAATGTTATATTTATTTCGAACATCGTCAACTCGTATACTTTTACAAAATAAATATAGTTATATATTTATTCTAAATGTCGTACAACGCGAAATCATTTACAAAAATAAATATGGTTTATATTTATTTTCAAACATAACAACTCGACGATTTCTTTATAAAATAAATATAACTTTTTATATTTATTACAAACGCCGAAACGGCATATACGTATATTTTTGGCAAATATACGCAAGACGCTATATATATAATACAAGTTTATTATATATTACTTTCGTACGAATATTCCTATATACGCAAACGACTTCTTGGAACTTAATAAGTTTAACTTAATCATTTTTATTAAGTTAACAATTTACCGTTGAATCGTTCGATTAACGATTCGGTAGAGCTCGATGACACGTAGTTTAGATACTGCGTTTATTTAGAAACTTATTAGATATTCCGTGTTAGGAATATTGTAGAATGCACGCTAGCGAGTCTCGTCTTGGAAACGACATCACGAAGTCGTATATAGCTAGCTTTGCACAGGAATATTCAGGTGAGTTCATAACCCCCACTTTTTACTATTTTACATTTTTATAAATGTTTTCGGGGTGGAAAGTCATGCACATTTTGCAAAAACATACAAAGTTTTGAACTAACGCAAAACTCGTATTTCTAAATCATATTACGAAGGGATTTCGAGGAACACAAATGATTTACGAAAGGTTTATACTAAACATACCGGTTTTTACAAAAACAAATGCTTATTTTTGAAATGTGAATGATATTCGGCCAGGGTGATCGGGGATTTGGTTAGGGTAACCAGGAAATCTGGTCAGGGTGACCAGGAATCTGGTCAGGGTGACCAGGGATTTATTTTATACATGGTATGGTTAGCGTAAGGAGGGTTATTACTTAGATCATGTGAGTGGGTAGGCGGGAACTGGAGGCCATTAATCCTCATTGTAGGACCGAGGGACGTAAGCGGTAGATCTATCTGGGTGTAGCGAGCCCAACCCCAGGCCCAACAGTGCGGACCTCGGGGTGACTTTGTACCCAACGCAAAATCTGCTAGGTTTGAGTCTTCCTACTTGCACTTCACACATATCAATGGCCTTGCAAACCATTGGTGATCTCTTTTTCCTTATTTGCTACATACCAGGGATTTTATACTTACGAAACATACTTGTTCATACAAATTAAATACCATGTTTTATATAAAATTTAAGGCATAAGATTATGCGGGTCAAAGTCAGGGTGGGCATTGATGATTTTACGAACATTACAAAAACATGGTTTTATGAACATAACGTGTTACAAACACAACGTTTCCATATAACTTTGCAAGAAAATGGATTTTAAATTCATTTTCTCTATACTATTTCAAAAACCGGTTATTCCAAAGATTTATTTCAAACCTTTCACAACTCAAAAGATTTATTTCAAATCTTTTACGAACAAACTATGAACTCGCTCAACATTATGTTGATTTTTCTCGCATGTTCTTTCTCAGGTTACTTTTCTAATACAAGGCACGGTTGGAATTGGAGAACCATGAAGAGTCGAGTACTTAGTGGGCGTTCAATTTTCTAAAAGACTTAGTTTGTTTGCTTCCGCTGTGCAATGAAGATACCAGTCCAGTCACGCCAAGCTCTGATAATTTCGGGGTGTGACAGATTGGTATCAGAGCTATAGGTTACAGCGAATTAGGTTCTGTTGTGATACCTAGGCTCTAACCTCACTTTTCTCTGGGACTTAGACTATTGAGACGTTGAATACATAGAGAACGCCTAGTACTCGAATATGGTCTCCAACCGTTGCCGAAAAACAAACAGTCAAAATTTTGTTTCCAAACATACGCCAAAGTTATGTTTTACACACGGTACGCGAAACAATTACATACAGTACCCAACACTCTGAGAGTTTAGGAAACATGCATTTAAGACCTTCGGAAAAGGAAGTCAGTCTGAGAGGCTGGGATGCTAGTGGGACTAGGGAGTCAGTCTGAGAGGCTGAGAGAATTTGTCTAGTGGGACTAGGAGAGTCAGTCTGAGAGGCTGGGAGGCTAGTGGGACTAGGAAGAGCAGTCTGAGAGGCTGAGAGAATTTGGCTAGTGGGACTAGGAAGAGCAGTCTGGGAGGCTGGGAGGCTAGTGGGACTAGGAAGAACAGTCTGAGAGGCTGGGAGGCTAGTGGGACTAGGAAGAGCAGTCTGAGAGGCTGAGAGAATTTGGCTAGTGGGACTAGGAAGAGCAGTCTGGGAGGCTGGGAGGCTAGTGGGACTAGGAAGAGCAGTCTGAGAGGCTGAGAGAATTTGGCTAGTGGGACTAGGGAGTCAGTCTGGGAGGCTGGGAGGCTAGTGGGACTAGGAGAATTACTTGATTGCTTATTGGTGACTAACATGCTTATATGATTGATTATTTGTGCACGTGCGTGGTTATTAAAGGTCGACGTAGGAACCGCGAATATTAACTCGGGCACACGCTGTTATCCATATTGTCTATAATACTTAACTTCCCGAGCAGGCAGCCTACGCATAACAAAACGCTAGCGCATGAGAATACATGGAACTCAAATTTTACGCCAACGGATGTCGGGGCACATCACCTTCTACACGGCGCACAACGCTAGTGCACCGGTATACGTGAAACTCAATATGTACGTCAACGAAGGTTGAAGCACGTCACATACGACTATCGAGGCGAGGCCTTTGAGAAGGAACGATGATGCAATTTTAACGGCGACGCTAGATCCCTGTCAGCAGGAGAACTAACGATCAGGAAACGACAACTTGTCACGCGATCCTGCAACGACACGAATCACGTCAGGGAGAAGATGATTGTCTTCGCATTCCCCCCCCCCTACCTAACTAACGACGAATACGCAATGTTGACATTCCATGGTAGTGTCACCTAACAATTGATCGTCACACGAAACCCCAGGTAAAGGTTTTGTCAGCGGGAAATACTGAGTGAATCATTCTATTTACTAAAATGACACATTTGTTATAATGTACAGTATTAAGAGCGATTACAATGTTTCTATTATCAAACTAACTACCCACGGTATTTGTCACTCGACCGAATCTGTGACTATGGTCATATCCCCCATTGGCTGCCCCAATGGTGACGATTATCAAGTAATGTATACAAAACCCCACATACCGGCTGTAACTTGGTGATTACAAAGACTTAATCCCCGTAATTATAATTTTGAAAATAACATGATTTTGTAAATAGATTTGATAAAAAGAGAGAATGACTCACATTGCTGATTTAATACGGACAGAGTCTAATCTATGAATTAGCCTTGTTAACCTAATATAAATAACAATGCACACAAAACTAGGTTAGTAATCAATCCAGCATTTACGATAACTCACGAGATCAAATTCTCACAACGAACGACAAAGTGCAATACTTCATCCATCGAATTAACGACGATTCGTCGAATTAACGACGAACGATAAAGTATAACCCTAATGTGGGCGGCACTTAAACATCCATTGGATATATTGATCGTCGGAAAATAAATCGTAGCAGCGATTGTGCTAATACCCTGTTTTGCGGCAGAATTTCGAGACCCGTGAGTGTAATTTGGAATATCAGTTCGTATCTCAGTGTATTAGTGTGAATTCTTTCGACGTTGAATGTCCAGAAAGCAAGTGCCAATGTCCTCTATTTATAGCTGAAATTTGGTCAGCCCTACGCATCGTAGCCCAAAAACACATACGATGCGTATGCCCTTTTAACAAGCCTGCGCATCGTAGGCTATAAACCCCTACGGTGCGTATGGTTTGAAAATAGGCTATAGGGTAGCCACGATTGGGACTAGCTTAGCTGAGTTGACACTTTTAGTTAATTCCTTGCTGCCAACGTTTTAAGTGGATAATCGTCCACTAGGGTTTAACCCCCCTTGAGTTTTAGGGGCCCTAATCCTGATTCCGATTATTCCGAAAATTTTAGGGTTTGTGCGGAATCACTTGGGTGTCTCAATTAGGGTTTCCTAATAATCAATTAAAGTAATAATTAAGACTTTTTAGTGAGAGTTGTTACACCAATTAAAACAAAAAACTTTTATAGTTTTGATAAAAAAAACTAAAACAATGGCAGTATTATAATTTTTAACTGAGGGAAAGTTGTATTTTTTGACTGGGATAAAATCGTAATTTGACAAAAGCTAAAGTAATGGCAGTACTGTAAATTTGAACCTGGGGCAAAATTGTAAATTTTCATACAGGCAAATTCGTAATTTTTAACTTGGGGTAACAACGTAATATAAATTTGAATTAAGTGCACAATCATAATTTTAAGCTTGAGGCAAAAGCACACTTTTATTTTGAATCGAGGGAAAAATCGTAACGTTGAGCTGGGGGCAAAAACATAAATTTATTTTGAACTGGGGAAAAACGTAATTTTGAATTGAGGGCGAATCACAATTTTTAAACGGGGAAAAATCACATTTTTACCAGAGGGCAAAATCGTAATTTTTAAGTGGGGGCAAAAACAAAATTTTATTTTGAACTGGGGGCGAAAAGGTAATTCTGAGCTCGTAAACCACAAACTTGTGGTGTAAAAAACTACACACACGGTATTTTTTTTAATTTTTTTTACGAATGTGTTTATAATACATACATCTACGTTTTTGAAAAAAAAAATTGGTCCACCTCGCCCCGTACGGTGCGGTTCTCGCGGTTCTCATAACTCGAGGTGGTTCTCATTCTAGCGGTCCCATATATATATATATATATATAATAAATGGAAGTTATTTGGGCCACTTGTCAACACCAGAGAGCCTCTAAATGCCCTTTTTCCCGCCCAACAGTGCATTCCCCTTCTTTATTTAATCCTTTTGTCTGCTTCTCAATCCAGATTTCTTTTCCCTCTTCTCTCTCCTCTCTGGCGATTCAAAACCTAAAATCATCTTGAATCTCTCTTATGTTAATCGTTGATATATGTATAGATCTGTATGTTTTTCATTTTGTTGTTCAACCCTAGGGTCCTCCACATCTTCTAATCTTCTCTGGCGATTCAAAAACCAGGTAAATCTCTGCTTTCAGATCTACACAACTATGCTTCATATTTAGGGCTTTTTATTTTCGTTTCCACAATCAATCAGGTATGAAATCATCATTTTAACTTCTTCGTTCTTCTTTATCTTTTGTAGATCCGACCCTAAAAGTTGCAGGTATGTGGATTTATTTTGTTCTTTATGTTTTGTTCATCTTTAATCGAAGTTATTGTTCATTTAACCGTGTTTATTGTTCATTTTGTTTGGTGAGGGTTTTTTGTTGAATCCTAAATTGATGATTTTTGTTGAAGAGGGATGTCTGGTACGTGACACACTCATTGATTTATGTTTGCCTGTTATTAATCTTTTGTTGTTTTGTGCTTTGTAGCTTGAGAAAGATACTAGATTTAGTAGTGCCTGTGTATGGCTTGTGATTTTCAAATGATGTTATATGATTTTTTTTATATTTGCTTTTTAGGGACTTTATTGAAACGAGGTGTTTTTTACAATGTTGTTTTCTGTTTGTAGTTGCATATTGTTCTGGAAGACATGTTTTTTTTTGGTTTAATTTTTGGGTTTTTATCTTGATAGATGGATCGGTACCAGAAAGTTGAGAAGCCTAGAGCAGAACAACCCATTAATGAGAACGAGATACGTATTACCAGCCAGGGGAGAATGCGAAGCTATATCACATATGCCATGACTTTGCTTCAGGTAAATATTTTGCTTCTAAATTGCAGCAGTGTTTTTTTCAAATGTTGTAAATTGTCGCCTAATGAGGTATTTGAAAGTTGAGTTAGTTTTATTTTGTGGTTTACTAATATATTATTTCAAGTGTTATAAGTTGTGTTTTATTTCTACATGTGGTTAACAATCATGCAATCCACTGTGGTAGGGAACTGTGTTGTTTCAGTTGTATGCACTAAAAGTTTGTAGCTTTTTTGTAATACTATGATATCTATCTACGTCAACATAAACATCAGCTTTTAAGTTCTAAAATTTCATAAATTGTTTTCTAAAAAAGGTTATTTTTGTCTTTCTGCATTGTTATCAACCTGTTATTATTATTGGCTTTTTGTGCTGTTATCATCGTCAATGAGAAGTATAATATCACACTTTTGAATTTAGTCAGGCAATTATTGAAACATAACTATAGAAGCAAAATCTGTCTTCATTCACTCAATTTCATTTTGTTAACCAACATGTATTGATGCATACTTTGATTTAAGTGCTTGCTATAGTATCCGATTGCACTATTTACTATTTTATTGCTCTTTTAGGAAAAAGGCTCATCAGAGATTGTGTTCAAAGCTATGGGTAGAGCTATCAACAAGACTGTCACAATTGTGGAATTAATAAAGGTTTGCCAACATATACATTATATCATACATTTTTGGTTTATCTGTTTTTATTTACTTTCTTTTTGGACCATTAAAAAACTGAACTGTGTTCAGGAAATGCAAAACTCCACGATTTCGGATGACAGCAGGAAAGCTGGCTCATTGAACACCAAGAAACCTGAGTTTGAATTGACCCACTAAGATCTTTGAAACTAAGTCGCTTTGTTTCGAAACAGTAATTTGAATCGACCCACTAAGATCAACTGAAATCTCAGGTTTGTTTCGAAATAGTAGTTTGAAACTGAGTCGCTTTGTGTAAGTTCTAATGTAGCAATATTCATTCTACAGAAGCTGATGGTAGTGATGCAGATTCTATCTCTTGTGACACTGAGATATAAGCGATACTTTGGTGTCTGTTTTAGAGACGAAGAATGAAGTTGTGGAGTGCAATGGTAAGCTTTTTACATTTCATATAAATCTCTATTACTTTTTTTATTAGTTACTGCATTATATCATCTTTTTGTTTCTTCAGGTTTTACAAATAACAACGAAAGTTCAAGTGAGTTGTCAAAGTTAGATAATCGAAACGACCATAATGTTGCTATGGAAATGACTGAAGGGTCAAAGGGGATAGAAGAAAATATCTTTACAAATCAAGGTACGTTTAAACTTATTGTCAAACTTTCGAGATATTTAAAACTAAAAAATGTTGAGTACTTGATTGTAATGCGATTATTATCTTTTATTTATAGGCGTTGAGGCCCTTGTGAATCCAAGGCAATTGAAGAAACTACTCATGGTATTGCTCTGGTGAGTTCATCTTAACTTATAATAACTAGCATCATGAGTTGAAATACATTTCGACTATCTCCATATTGAGTTTTTATAGTGCAATAAGCTAATTAGGGAATGTGACATATTCATGTTTTATGCAAGTTTGGTGATATCTCTTCATGCATGTGTGTGTTTAAATTCATGTTCTTCTATACATTTACTTTTTGTTATCTCATGAGTGACTAATTCTTTTTCCAGTATGTTTCCCAAGTCAACTGCAGATACATTTGCACAGAAGCTGTATCAAACATTCAAAAATCACAAACGTTTTAGCAAGCCCAAATTAGCACGCTCGGATTTCATTATTTCTCATTATGCAGGAGAGGTAGTGCACATTTCATAGATCTTCTAAGAATGAATGTTGCTAACGTCGGTAAATAGTTGATCATTATACTCTAAATTTCTTGCTGGAAGGGTGGTCTTTTAGCTACACTAAGTTGGATCCATTGCATATTAGTATCCCAATATGGTCAGAAAGCTAAATGACATCATTTCATAAATTCTTCATCCTTTTGGTTGTTTTTACATATTAGTATCCTATAAATTCTAATTTGAACAATTTTGACCCATACGTGCATGTTTTCCAGCTCACCTCGCGCCTTGGTAGTGTTTTCTATAACCAACGTAGTGACAATAGGTAGGATACGTGTGTAATGTGGATACGTGACAGGATATTAATCGCTTTCTGTATAGTATGAGAAGTATGATCATACAATCTTCTGACATGATTTCATATCTACATGACAAATCAGGTATTTATCTGTGAACAAAAGCTTTATTCAAAAGCACAACTTGAGCAGCATGTACACACAGGTGACTCTGAAGTTGATGGAACTGAAAGTGAAAGAGGTGGGTTTCAAGGGCATCCGTTATGTGAATTTTGCAGGACACCTTTTTATGGGGATAAAGAGCTTTACACGCATATGAATACCAAACATTTTAAGTGTCATATATGCTTTGATATATATCGGAAGCACTGCGGATCCGAGCACAATGAGGAAACTGTTTGACATTTCTTCTGTTGATGAAATTCCCAGTCAGGTACGCTCTTTAATGTATTTTGATTCTTTTATAAAGTCCTGCATAATAAAACCATCTTCAATAGTCATTGATAAGTCAACAGATGTTTGAAAGCACTGTTGGGTTAAACCACTATTTTTGAAGAAAAAGTGGAACCACTGTTTTGGGTTAAAAAGTGTGTTGAAATCACTTTTGGGTTAAAACAGTGTTGAAACCACTTTTCGGTTAAAACAGTGTTTGAAACCACTGTTGGGTTAAAACAGTGTTGTTAAAACAGTGTTTTGAAACCACTTTTGGGTTAACAGTGTTTAATACCACTGTTGGTTTAAAACAGTGTTTGAAACCACTGTTGGCTTAAAACCCTAAAGTGTTTCAAAACACTGTTTTAACAACATTGTTTTAAGCCAACAGTGGTTTCAAACACTGTTTTAACCGAAAAGTGATTTCAAAACACTGTTTTAACCCAAGAGTGGTTTCAAACACTGTTTTAACCCAAAAGTGTTTTAACAACAGCTGTTTGATGTTCTTTGAAGCATTTTTTTTTTTTGGATAATTTTAGAATTCTGAATTCATGTCTGAAGTTGTCTTTAAAATTTGTAGGTAGATGATATGGAAGAAGTAAACGAGTACTATCAAAGTAGAGAATGATATCGACCGTCATGAATCATTCTCCTGACGCTTGGGATCATATGCTGTTGAAAGATATTGTTGTTAAAGTGGCAAATGTTGAGCTTTATTATAAAGTTGTTCATTTCTACTTGCAAGAGCATCCGGATCTTATCAATGATGTTCTCAATGTTCTTGCTCTATGTGTTGACCATATACGTGTGGTCGATATTATGCGAAAGGTTTGTGCACAACTCCGAAAACTTTTAGATTAGATTCTTCTGTCTTCTGGTACTGAGTGGTTGACTTAACGAATTACAGGCGGGCCAGCTTCCTCTTGCGAAACCATAAATAGTTGCAGTTCAGAGCAACAATGTATTTGCTGTAAATGAGGCATTTTAAACATAGTTTTTTTTTTCTTTTTTTTTACAATGCTTCCAATATTTGATAATGGTTTCTGACCCATTGTCATTTGTAAATGTAGTTACTTGATACAGGTTTCTTTCACGCTGACCCGCATCCCGGAAATATTGAACTTTGACACCAGACGGGAAGCTTGCAATTCTTGATTTTGGTAATAATCATATCATTTTCATTTGTTAAAGTTCATTCCATTCATTATGACTGCTAAACGCTTGAATAATCCAGGTTTGGTAATGAAATTGACGTATGATCAAAAGTACGGGATGATCGAAACTATTGCTCATCTTATTCATAGAGATTACGATGCCATCGTTAAAGATTTCGTAAAACTTGGTTTCATTCCTGAGGGGGTAAATTTGGACCTGATATTGCCTGTATTAGCTAAAGTATTTGACCAGGCCCTTGAAGGTGGAGGAGCAAAAAATATTAATTTTCAAGAGTTGGCGACTGATTTGGCACAAATAACGTTCGACTATCCGTTCCGCATTCCGCCTTATTTTGCCCTTTTAATCAGAGCAATTGGAGTGCTTGAGGGTATTGCTTTAGTAGGGGATCCAGAATTTGCCATTGTAGATGAAGCATATCTGTATATCGCACAGGTATTTATACTGAAATTTTATGTTTGCTCCATTATTTAATATATCCATACTCGGTCCACTTAAAAAGATGATGTTTTCTGATGTCAGAGGTTGCTCACTGACGAATCTCATCGTTTACAGAGTGCTTTACTTTACATGGTGTACGGAAAATCTAGAGTCTTTGATGCCGAAAGATTTATAGATGTAATGCAAGCTTTCGAGAGCTTCATAACCACATCCAAAAGCGGTGGCGGGGAGGATTTAACGGTGACATGGCTGGACTCGGTGTTATTCAAACTCAGACAAACATTGCATTCCCCCGGTTTCAACCAGAACCACCAGTTGAAACAAGAGCCGCGTTAGCGTTTCTTCTATCCGACAAAGGGAATTTCTCTTAGATGAGGTATTAACATTATGATCGCGTAACACCGTCAATATTTTATTTGTGAGACTTTGTAATTAAAATATTTTTTATTTTTTTGTAAATAGATTGTGAAAGGCATCGATGCGGTTACTAGAGAGCAGTTGGTCCAAGTTATGGCACTACTCGGGATCCAAAATCCGACGCCGGTTTTCAGCATGGTTCCTTCCTTTGGAGCCATCAGACCCGCAGGGTTAATTCCTTACATAACCGAAGAGGACAAAGTCATACTAAACAACGTTCAAAAGATTCTTGAATTTTTAATCGCTCAAGATTCACGACCCCGATCACCAGATCAGGTAATGAAAGAACCGTGTTTTACTTCCACAACTGATAAAAGTTCTATAAAATAATTTATCCTTATGGTGATGTTTTTCTTTACAGGGTTTGGATGTGAATCGGGTCATTCAAGAGCTTCTTCCCGTTTTGCCCTGTCTATCAGCTAAGGTGCTACCTGACGTGGTAAGCCGGTTGTCTTCTCAGGTTTTGGCACGCTTGATTCGGGATAGGTTTTTGTAATTATTGTCGGCTAATTGTTTATTTGAAGCCGCAACGAGCCGCTCAATTGTGCATATACCCATAGGAATTGTTTGTGAACTTATGTATAGGACAATCAACTCGGCAGATATATACATGTAAAAGTGGAAAACAAATAATAAAAAAACGAGCTTGATACGTATAATGAGTCGATTTTGAGCTTATCATTTCTTTTATTGAACTTTATAAACCTTATGTAACATCCATGTAACTTGAGTTTTATTGCGTTATTTAAGCTCGAACTTTGAATATAATTGAGTTCTCGAGCTAAGCTAGAATCAATTTTGTGTAATCTTTTTAGAATGACCAATTCACACACCCTTGAGTTTGTGTAACTAACCACAGTTTCTTGATAGCTATTAATATCTTTGATCTATTTTAACTTAGTCCTCTATTACATGCATTTGAATATTAGAAGGGTTGTTTTGTTATTTAGTTAGAAAGAAAGGGCTAAAAGTGTAAATCAACACCTAACATTGGCTAACAACTCAAGTAACACTTTTAATGAATGTACTTGAGGGGGAATTAACCACAATAATGAATCATGTTGGTGCAGGTTGGGCCTAAATATGCAAGAAACTTTGGTATAGAGGCTCTTGAACCATTAGGAATATACATGCCTGATGACATTAAGCTTTATTCTATTAATTTTCATTTTGAAGAGGTTATGGTTTGTGCTAATTTAAGTGAAAGCTGCATAAGGTGGAAGACGATTCAGAGGAAGAAGAAGAGGTACAGATGATTACTAATTGCTACCTTTTTACAACCTTTGTTTTACAATTTACATTAACCATTTACAAGAAAAAATTAATTTTGCTAAAACCGTTATTCATAGGTTCATATCTGAAATTGAGGATGTTTGTCGACAATGGCTAGCAAGTGGTCCCAAAAATTTGTTGGTACACTTCATGTAACGAGATACTCCAGTATGCATATTTGTTTCACGTCCCAAAAATTTGTTAATATGTAATACTTTTTGTATGATATTAATTATGTATTAACCAAAAATAGTTTTTAATTAACGTAACTTTCTCGAGCCCGGGAAGCAATCCCGGGTAAAAACCTAGTATATATATATATATATGGACAAACTAGTTTGATGATATTATATATATGTGTGTGAAGAATTTAGTTCGTTATATGTTGAAAAACATTTGCTATAGCCTTTTAGAAATAAAATATTAGCTGTCAGTTATTTTTCAATTATCATATATTAAAGAGAAATTAGAATTTAATAATCCCGTAGAGGTAGTTGGCCAATAATAATGTTATTTTAGAATTCTAACAATATAAAGTATTGATAAAAAAATTAGACGAGTCGGATTTGTTTTATGAGATTTTCTTTTCTTAAAAGATATATAATTATTATATTCAAGTGAACATCTAGCTAAGTAGCTAGCAGGAAGGATGTCATGTGGTGGCAGTCATGACTGATGAGTCATTTGGGCCAACACTTCTTCCATGGTTTGGAATGATTCTTGCATCGCTTGCCTCTCTAAGGTTGCACGGTATGGTCCGTCCCCCACCCCCGTCTTCATTCGGCGCCGGCGTCACCCCATCCCACCCCCCTCGTCTTCATCCCGTCCCCGTCTTCAACGTCGAGTTTCAGACGTTCAGGACCATCCAAATGGTGGGCCCGCTTTTTATCAAGTTGCAACTCTTATGCTTTAGTGATTTGTACATTAGGCTGGTGGTACTTGTACATAGTGGTGGGGTAGTATCATCCTCCCATACCCTCTATTTTGTGGGATGGACGATCCTTGGAATGACTATAACGTGGCGCCTACGTGGCGGATCATCCTCCCTTAGAGGACCATCACCATACCCTCTAGCCTAAGTTATCTTGGTTTTGATGAACTGTGTAACGTAAATTATTAGTGGTGCTTTGAAATTTCATTATGAAATCAATAACCCTTATGCTAACTTTAAAAAATAAAAAGAAATAGTTGGGACGTATTTTAGGAATATTTTTAAAATTATGATGCAGTATCTTAAATCAAACACAAGTGTTACATTTAGATAACATTTTCATGCGATGAGACGAATGTCTTACCCTAAATATGTTGTGCTCAAAGGGGATGGATTTGAGGCTTAAAATATTGAAGTTTACAACATTATAACAACCTTTTACAACAATATAAAGTAGGGCGGTCATTTAGCCTTTTACTAAGTTGTAAGGTGTTCTACAAAGTGGGAGTCAGTGTTGGAATGTTTAAAAAGCACAAAGACAACAAAGGCAATGGAGGATAGTACAGGTGGTTCAGATGCATCGTTAAATCCCTCAATGATTCGGATGACGCAGAAACCTCGGAATAAGCACAATGCCGACCCGAAAGAATTAAGGGAAACATGCATCACAAGTGCACCCAATGGCAACCAAAACATGGAATCCATAGTGGCTAATTAAGTTGATACAATTTAATGAATTTCAATTGAAAGAAGGCAAGATAAAAAGAAAACAAGATCCTTCAAACCAAGAAGGAAGATTTGATTACTAACATTGTTGATTATCTAACTAAAATGGAACTTGACGTTGTCGAATTGTTGTAAAAATTGCCAAAAAAATATGGACTTTAGTGGGGTTTTTTTTTTTAATTTTTAAATATTATGTGATGTTTTAAAAAATTTAATCATATTATATTTTATTTTTACTTCGTATGTAATTATTATTATTATTATATATAACTAGGGTTAAGACCCGCCCGCGTTGCGGCGCGGGTATATCGTAAATATTGAATGGATTAGTCCAAACGTTATATGATGCATTAACCATATGAAAACACACATTTCGACGTATCTAGTTGAACTCAATGTAACCTGTATAAGCATTGTGATTGGATCAAACGTAAAGTAAATGAAATTCATATCGAACAATCATAACGTATTATATGTGACCCAACTCATACATAGAAAACGTAACAAGTATGAAGGAAAATATGCACATGTAATCGAAAGGTATTAATTAGAGCTTTCGAAAAAAATGGAGAAAAAGAAACCATAATTTGACTCCACTCGGTTCGAAACTAACTTTACGAAACATACTGAAAATAAACACGAAAACATATTATATTTGAACTAAATCATTTCCCAAAAAAGTTTACGTCAAAACGTAGAACAACTTGAATTTATACCAAAACGTACGTAAAAATATGCACGTAAAAATGGTTTCTTTAAACGAAAACGTATTATATTTGACATGACTCATCTATAAAAAAAGTTTACATCGGAATATAGAACAAATCATATTTATACATACCCGTACATAAATATGCACATAAAAATAGTTTTTAAGTAAAGGAAGAATAGGGGTAAATCGAAAGAAAATATTAGTAAAAATTTAATAGGTTAAAAACGTTCGTAAAAGCGTGCCAAGTAGCACCAATGCTACGACATCGACTCTCAACATCGTAAAAATAAAATAGATAAAATGGTAAAAATTACACAGAACGAAAAGGAGACTAAAATCGTTGAACCACGCACACCCGTTACATTGTCTTAATGCGAAGAAATTAAGCAGAAACGTAAAACGTAGAAAAAAAATAACTTAGTTGATCTACGACCCGCCCGTTGCGGCGAACTTTTCAAAAGGGGAAAAATGGATGCGTTGTAACGGGTCTGTCAAATATGAAAAAATAGAGCAAAAACGTTGAACCTCACATGCACGCTACGACATGTTAACTCGCAAAATTTAGATCGAAACGTAAAACGAAATACTTGCGAAAGATAAAAAGTATGAGGGACCAAAGTTGTAAATAGCAAAGTGTTGTGTTAAATTATAAAAGATAGAAAACTTTGAGTTAAAAGTAAAAAAAAAATTAAAAGGGGTTAAAATGTAAAAGATAAAACTTTTAGGTTGAAAGTGGAAAATTAAGTTTTTTTTTTGAAAAACTCCACAAGCATAAGTTACAAGTGCTAAAGCATAAAAAAGTTACTAACTTATATATGGAATAATAACACAACTTGTTTTAAAATCAACACTTTTGAAAAAATTAAAGGGTGAGATAACGTAGGTTGAGTGAGTGGCTGCGGTGATGTGATGCGGATGCTACAATGAGTGAGTGATCACTCTCAATGACCATAACATATGTCTTGATAACATTAAAGATTAAGCAATTACATAAATAATATTATTGAAATCTACTTAATGGTGGAAGAACAACACAAAATTCTATCTTCACTTTCAGTGACCGATTACCAAGGGACCATGACCATCCATCAGGAAACATTTCCATCTCAACGACCAGCAGGGCCGGCCCAATAGAAGAACCAGGTAAGGCTTGGGCCTAGGGCCACCCAAAAAATAGGGCCTCCAAATTTTTAAATGTTTTATATATTATATATTAAATGAACTTTCATCAGTAAATCAAAACCTTATGATCATGGTACGCCGGTTAAGGTTTTGTTGTCTGTTTTCAACGTGGTTTCTGTTGGAAATCAGGCCCTTGATCAAACACACAAACACCGGATGAACGAACTGGTTCGACTCTTTTATAAATTTATCAATAAAAGCACTCTAATTACAATGACCCTGACCATTTATTTATACTAAACTTATTCTAGTCCTAACACGACTCAAACTCTATTAATAAATTAAATAAACAAACTAGATAAACCTATCTAATAAACCTTGATGCCCAAGAAAACATCCCTAGACTAGAATTAGGAAACCTAAATAAAATAAACTAAAACACTTAGCACCCTCCAACTTTTGTGTTATGACAAGATTAGTCCCAACAATCACCCCCTAATCTTGTCAATAACTTTCTTCACATTAGAGCCGGTTCATCATCCTCATATCGGGTCAAGTTCACCTCCTTAATCGGTTTATTTACACCCGTCACCGCATCACCGAATCACCTCGGTTTCGAACGGACACACGATCTTCACCTCGATCACGTCCAATGTCTCGGTTCAACCCGAATAAAAAAAACACCACCCCCGTAACATATAACATGGCATCACGCTGGAAACGTTCACTAACATCTTGACTCATCACGGATCAACGACCTCTACCCAGTCACATCCGAGTCACCCGATTTGAACTCCCACGCCATTATCTTGACACCCGTACCTTTTCCCGATCAAACTTGTTCCAAGAGGCCTCTCCACCGACAAAGAAAACAAGCTACCCGCTTCTAACGTTTTCTCACCTTGCCAAACGAACCAAATCCAAAGCCACCTGCTTTGACGGATCTTTTACGCCCGTTTATCACGCAACACGCCGGTCTCCTCTTATCACGAAACAACACGATCAAGGCACCTGCAAAACCTGCTGTTGTCACCGGATATATACCAGTTGCTCAAACCCGCAACTAATAACCGAACAGCGCCATTCTATCGGCTTCCGTTCAAATATTAATTTTATCAACCCAAATTAATTCCACTTGATTTGCATGTAGTTCACACCATGCACTAGAAACAAACCAATATAACCACCGACCTAAAAAAAATGCATATCCGTTCTTTCTTCTTTTTTTTTAATTGGTCAATGTGATTCTTTTTAACAATTGAACAACATGTGGTTCTACCTCTTTTAAATATTTAATTGCCAATATCACAACTAAGCTGCATTCCTCCATGGAATTACTGCTGATGTATGTTTTTTCCTTTTTTCGTTTTCAAGCACCACCGGTTCACCACCGCTGCAACCCCGTGAGGGGCGGCTCCCCTTCTTGAAAACGACTCTCAAAACCGCAGGCACCAAGCTCTGATACCAATTGTTGGAAATCAGGCCCTTGATCGAACACACAAACACCGGATGAACGAACTGGTTCGACTCTTTTATAAATTTATCAATAAAAGCACTCTAATTACAATGACCCTGACCATTTATTTATACTAAACTTATTCTAGTCCTAACCCGACTCAAACTCTATTAATAAATTAAATAAACAAACTAGATAAACCTATCTAATAAACCTTGATGCCCAAGAAAACATCCCTAGACTAGAATTAGGAAACCTAAATAAAATAAACTAAAACACTTAGCACCCTCCAACTTTTGTGTTATGACAAGATTAGTCCCAACAGTTTCGAATCCCACTGCTAGTGTTTTTTTGGTTTCGGAATTTCAGACATTGGCCCTTGGGAAGCCCTCCATATTTCTTTAACATCCGGGCCCTTTAGTTACCAAACCCATTCAAAATCAAAATTGCAACCCTACGTTTGTTTATTCAACTCAACAACTGCAAGAAGCATGATGTAATATTCTTTATTTAGTTTTAGCTCTCTGCTGGTTAGCCAGGTCTCTTGTTTTGTTACCACTTAATTTTTGATAATGGTAAGATTAGAATATTATGTCTTAATGTATCATTTGTTTAAATTAAGTTGTCACTAAAACGTTCCTTTTATACTCTGGAATTATCATTGTTTGACTCATCCATTTGTTTGTGACATATTTGATACGTTTTGATCGGCTTACTCCTGACATATTGGACCATTTCTCAGTAGGGCCCCAGTTTTTTTCCTTCGTTTTGGGCCTCTAAAATAGTTGGACCGGCACTGACGACCAGTTGTGGCTCACCAACGTCGATAGTCGTTGATCGGTAATCCTTCCCTGATAATCTTAGTTTGTGGGTTAATGTATCTATTGAATCATAGAGGTAACAACGACAGCTATTTTAATTTTCCGTATTTTATTCTCTTTATATTTTATTTTTTATGGAATCTGTCCGTTGATTCATCGGAGGTTACCGACGAATACAGTCCCTCGATGACTTTTTCGCAAGTTATCGCCAATCTAGTGTATCTGCTTTAGGGATATCGCAAGTGATACCCAATCTAGTTTATCTAGCAGTTATTGCTAGCTACTTTAGATGTCACCAGAATAGAAAGTCTCATTGTGCATGCCAATTAAGAAAGCTGGACTGTTTGTACTTAAAGCAAGTCCATTTTTATTATGAGTAAACTGCTAAAATGGTCTCTGAGGTTTGATCACTTTTGCCATTTTAGTCCAAAACTCAAACCTTTTGAATCTGGGTCCCTGTGGTTTCAATCCTGTTGCCATTTTCATCCAAAATCAAAATTTAGTCAAGTTTTTCAGTTAACATCCACTTTTTTTTTTGTCTTTTTCCTCCATTTTAATGAATAGCAAAATTGTCAGATTTTTTTAATTTGTTATAATAAAACGTTAAAAGAACATTTTGCCTTTCATTAAAATGGAGGAAAAAGAAAAAAAACTAGATGTTAACTAAAAAATCTAACCAGATTTTGATTTTGGATGGAAATGACAACAAAATTGAAACCAGAGAAACCCAGATTCAAAAGGTTTGATTTTTGGACTAAAGTGGCAAAAGTGACAAAAACTTAGAAACCATTTTGACAATTTACTCCTTTTATTATTGAGGTTAGGGTAAGGGTTGGGTGGATTAACATTTATGTCCTAACAAACTTATTTTATCACAGAAGTCAACATTGTTATCCTTGTTCACCTTTACGTTCGTGTATAAATACCACCTTTACACATTGTAAACCATAGCGTTGGGTACCCGTAGTAAGATAACGATAGAAGGTATAATTTTAAAAGTTTCTTTTTACATATATTTTTATAACATGATCTTTTTAGTCATCATCAATCTAACTTTGCAGATATGAATCCTACGGTTTTAGACGACCAAGGCTTCTCTTCATATCAGAATAAGGTGTCATTTCAGAATAAGATATTTCAATTAATTGTATATTTATATAATATATTGGAGCTTAGAAAACGAATACACTCATGATCTAAACTATCCACTAATTAAACAGTGAATACATTGTTAATTTGTTAAATAGTTAGAACATGTTAGAAAAGAAATTGGGTATACTAAAAATTGCTATCACCAAACAGATCTCCTTCTACAACAATACCATAATCACCGTGAAGAAGATTTGCAAGAAATCAAGCACCAGGGTGCACCATGGTTCCTCCACTACCACAAACCGTTCCTACAAGGTTCAATGCCAAAACTCGCCGAAGGTGTCCCACTTGGTTGAGTCAAGGGACGAATTGCGGCTGGGTCCAAGTCGACCCCTGGAGGGTGTGATCCGTTGCTCAGCGAATTACATTCCTTTATCACCGATTAGCTTCTTGGAGAGAGCGGCTGAAGTTTATCGAGAGCGGACATCTGTGATTTATGGGTCCATTAAGTACACATGGGATGAAACACACCGCAGGTGTATCAAGCTTGCGTATGCTCTTAGCCACTTAGGGATATCTCGTGGCGACGTTGTAAGTATTTTCTTGTGGTTTGTATATGCTCTAAGTAATAACACATATATGTCAATACAAGAAAACTATTAATTAGTGACCCATTAAAAAGGTTAACAACATCTGAGTACCTTTAAAAGATGACAAATTAAGGGAAATTTACCAAATTGGACATTCTTTAAGAAATAATCGATAGAGGATCAAAGAAATTGTATGAATCTATAATCTTGCATTAGGGTTTCAAATATGATGTTGACAAGAATATATCAACAGAACAACGATCTGGTTCACAAATCAAGTTTAAACCGGTGTAACATTTTTATTGTAATTAAACTAATACAGTAATACCTATAGATTAGTGCTACATAATTAGGGTGGAGATACAATAGAAAGTTTATTTGGCTAGGAAGTCATCTTGACCATCCATTTAATTAATCAAGGGGCTAAGATTAAATGAATGAAATTGAAGCAAAAAAAAGAGGCGCGTGAGTTTGTTAGGGGCATTCTAGTCAATACAGCACAATAGTTTCTCTCTCCTCCAATTCCCCCCATTTTTTAAACGTTAATAACTTTTTCATACGACATTATTTTTTTTATAAAAATTGCACCAAAAAAACCAGCGTTTTTTTATCTTTAAAACGAGTATACTATTGCTATATTTTCGAAATTTTTTTTTGAAAACCCAGTTGCGTTAAACGCAATGAAAAAAAAAACGTAAAAAAATGACTTTTTCTAAAATGCAACGCACCAAAAACACAAAGAAATGTCTTATTTCTAAAACGCAATAACCAGAAAACACAAATAAATGTCTTATTTCTAAAACGCAATAGCCTAAAAACACAAAAGAAAGTGTACTTTATAAAACGCAATGCACCCAAAACACATAAAAATGTCTTATTTCTAAAACGCAATGCACCCAAAACACTGAAAAATGTCTTATTTCTAAAACGCAATGCCTAGAAAACACATAAAAATGTCTTTTTTCTAAAACGCAATGGCCTAAAAACACAAAAGAAACTGTTCTCTCTAAAACGCAATGAACTGAATACACATAAAAATGTGTTTACCTAAAACGCAATGAGTAAAAACACTTCAAAAATGTTTTATTTCTAAAATGCAATGACCAGAAACTGTTGTTCACAGAACCAGAAACTGTCTAAAACGCAATGACCAGAAACTGTTGTTCATAGAACCAGAAACTGTCTAAAACGCAATGACCAGAAATTGTTGTTCACAGAACCAGAAACTGTTGTTCACAGAACCAGAATCTAACTAAAACGCAATGAACAGAACCAGCTCAACCCCAGCCAGGGGCTCTGCCCCTTGGACCCCGCCAGGGGCGACCCCGCTACCAAGGGCGCTGCCCCCGGACCCCCGCCAAGATCGTAAAACGCAATGACTAAATCAAAAACCCAGATCGTAAAAATGAAATTAAAGAATTTCTTACATGAATCTAAATGATTTCTTCACCAATTGACGAAGTTTGAATGATTGAAACACTTATCAGCGCTCGAATCGAACGAATCGAGTGATTATCTCCAAAATCACCCGAAAAAACGAGATTTTTTATGAAATTAAACTGGGTTTTCTTCAAAAAAGCTGAAGAACACGTTGATCGGGTGTTTGAATCATTGATTTGTGATGAAAATCGCACTATAATGTAGTGATTATTGAGATAGAAAGTGAAGAAATGGTTGAAGATGGTGGGTTTTGAAAATGGTGGGTTTTGAAGTTACTGGGTTTTGAAAAGGAAGAAGAAAGGGTTGGATTGACTAAAATACCTTTTTTCTTTATTTTAAATGTTGCCACATGTCCTAATCCTATTGCTTCCTACACTTTCTAGCCAAAATAAACTTCCTATTTGATCTTTTCCCACATAATTAAAAATAAAAATAAAAATAAAAATAAAAGTAATATATAATAATAATAATGATAACAATGATAACAATAATAACAACAATAATAATAATAATATCTAGCTTATATTAATCTAATTCCCTCCCGTAAGCTAGATAGGGTATATATTCAGGAATTAGGATACCCCTGAATCGAATGAAGTCATTTGGTTGCAAAGCTTTGTAAAGATGTTTGCTATTTGCTCTTTGGTAGCACAAAACTGAACTTACACATCTCCAATTTTTACTAAGTCACTAGCATATTTGTATTGGACTATATTGTGTGAGCCCATTGGCTCACTTTAGGTAGCTAGGGTTTCGTGGCATCTCTATATATTGTAATCATTAATGAATGAATGAGTCAATCAAGTCTTTTACCATAACTTACATGGTATCAGAGCCTAAACTCAAAACCATTTGCGCCGCGTCACACACAAATAACCAAACCCTAGCCGTCACTACTTGAGAAAAAAAACCTAGACAGGGCGGCCATTAATATTGTTTGGAAAATTGATTTCAAACAATATTTAATACAATTGCAATTGGCCGACCAGTATCATAGATACTATCAGTGATTAATATTTATCCAATTAGATTTTTTGTTGGCCGTTCAAAAAAAAAAAATATTTATCCAATTGTCAACCTATGTGTCATCGTTCATCATTGCTTTAGGTTGTGTCATGATGGTTGAATGAGATTTAAAGAAAGAAAAGCAAAATTCAATTTTGACAGTGTGGAGCCACCATTGCCGTAGATCTTTCGAAGTTTTTTTTTTAGTTTCCTCTGAATCTCTGGTTGCACATTCCTATCTGATTGGATTTTCGTTTCGCCGAATTTGTTTTTCTGTTTCAGTTGGTTCCCGCAAACCCGCCCACTCTTTCATTACGATGAAGATTTCTCACCGGGTTATGTCTCTCCTTCCAGATCTGCTATCTCATCTCCTAGTTCGTTTCCTTTCTTTTGTTATTACCAGACCATGCTCCACTGCCACCAGAGATTGCCGCCTGACTACGGTCACCGGCCTTTGGTTTGACACACCGCCGCATGACGTTGGTCGCCGGGTGTCTATTTGTTTCTTTTCTTTCTTTTGTTCTTGTCGGATCACGATCTGTTGTCACCGAAGATCGCCGCCTGGCTACGGTCACTGGCCTTCGATTTGACACACCGTCACCACGGACCACGGTTGTTGGGTGTCTATTTTTTATTTTTATTTTCCCTTCTATCTTTCTTTCTTCTGTTTGGTTGGGATAGCAATCATGTTAGATAATTGCAGGGACAATGAACCGAAATATGGGGACGTCGTGAATCAAACTTAAGTCAAGAAATCCTAATCTCAGTTTCAAGGATCCTACAGTTTTGTCACTGTGCTTAGCCGCCGCATGACCACGGTCACGCCGCCGCTCCTTTGTAGGACTACGGTCCTTCGCCGCACCCTTTGCAACACTCCTGGATCACTACTTTGAAGAATATGGATTAATATTTTGGCAAAATAAAGCAGCTCGCTAATTTTTTAAGAGAGGACTGTGGAACTACAAGTTAAGAACCGAGATCGAGACTAGTTATTGTTTTGTTTATGTTTTTTATTCCAGTCTGAACGTCCAATTCTCTACCGCTCCGACTGCGAGGGAGTATTGGACTATATTGTGTGAGCCCATTGGCTCACTTTAGGTAGCTAGGGTTTCGTGGCATCTCTATATATTGTAATCATTAATGAATGAATGAGTCAATCAAGTCTTTTACCATAACTTAAAATTTGTTCCAACTTGAAGCTCATTTAAGATTCCTTTAAGCCAAAGGGCTTCACAACCTGTCACAACAGTTATAGCTTGTGTTTTCTTCCATGTTAAATATCATAAACATGGTATATATCCTTTTCGTCCTTGTTTGATTCGTCTTGGTGCGTAAGAATGGATCCCCCTTTTCACCCTCTGAAGATCTCTTTGGACAGAAACAACTTATTTACGTGTCCTAGTTTCTTATAATTATAACATGAACTAGTGTTGAATATTTGCCACATTGTCCTCTCCTACGCGTTCTGAAATTTTTCTCGAATATCAGGTCCCGCATGTTTTGTTTCTTATTAATAAGAACTTCATGAGACAATATTGATTACAAGGGCACATAATACATAGTGTAAGAAATAACCCATAATGTGGCCTATGGATCATTTGAGCTATGTTTACCAATATGATATAACGGGTCCCTAACAATTACTTGATGGAAGTAATTGTGAACATTTACAAATTAGGGGACTGTTATGACCATTATGATTTCCCTTAGATGCCTTTAATGAGAATGCCAAAGGAGTTTATGTAACTTATAAAATGGATGGTCACCTTATTCATCCATGTAGAGAATAATACAACTCCTAAAAAACACCAATCAAGTCTTCTCCCTTAGTCTCCATCAACCTAAGGCATCATGACGGAATCATGGCTTCATCATCATCTTCGGCTAAGATAAGCATTCCCACAAGTAAGTGGCTATACTTTTATGCTCAAGTTTATGTTTTGTCTTGATAAACATGATTAAGGTTCTATGTTTAGGACACATGTTTTAATGATATAACCAACATGTGGTATCAGAGCAGATGTTGATTATATCATTTTGATCATATCAGAGCAGATGTTGATTATATCATTTTGATCATATAACCATCATTTTGATGCAAACCAGTTTTAATATAAATAAAAATTGCTTTATTGGATATTGCATATGAATCGTTTTTTTTAGAATGTCCTCGTAATATGCACATGTTCAATGGCATTGGAACTGGTGCTAAATTATTTCAAGAAATCAAATGAGGCATCATCACATAATGGATATTATTTTAGCATTTTCTTGCTATTCACTGTTGAAATTGATGCTAGATTATTTAGAGAATCCATATATTTTTATATATTATGGATGAATTAATAATGTGAATGATGTCATCCGTATGTTCTTGTATATTTAGATATCTATAGAATGTTTCTGCAAATCATTGGTCTAATTGAATTAGCTTGTGGAAATTAATTTTAGGGTAATATGTATCAGTTCCGTTTTCTTAACAAAATTGTTAATGGAATATTAATGTAATTCTTTTACTATGAAATATTAATCCATATTTTCAAATCCTTATTTACTATTTTGTTAATTTTTCATTTATGTCTCTTAAGTTTTGACATAAAAAATTCAAACAGTAGTTTCAATAAATAATTAGATGATAAACCTAAAGGCAAATTGTCTAATGATATATATAATAATTATAAGCCTAATTACATAGATATATCATTTCTTGCCCAAAGGTGTTATGGTATATTTATGTGCTTTATTTTTACGTTCATCGTATATGAATTTTGGTCAAAGCCAAAGCGAAGCCAAAATTCATATGGGACATTAAGACAGTCCATTTATAATATATGTTCATAATATGTGAATTTTGGTCAAAGCCAAAGCGAAGCCAAATTTCACATAGAACATTAAGATAGTCTCTATCATTTACATACATTCACAATACATGAATTTTGATCAAAGCCAAAGCGAAGCCAAAATTCATGTAAGACAATTAGTCAGTCTATTATGGTATGTTTATAATACATAAATTTTGGTCAAAGCCAAAGCGAAGCCAAAGTTTATGTAAAACATCAAGACAACATTTTATTTATGTTCATAATGTCTGAATTTTGGTCAAAGCCAAAGCGAAGCCAAAATTCAGGTAGAATTTTAATTAATCTATTATTTTGGTGTTATAATAGATTTTATATTCAATGTACTTATCTTTGTCTGCCTTGCTTGATTACCCCTAAATAGATTACTCCAACTCTTCTGTTTGTATTGATCTAGCATCCACTTTTAGCCCTAGCCTTGGAATTGAATTATTGACTGGGGCGAACTTTTCCACATGGAGGGATACGGTTAAACTTACTCTTGGTATGGTGGTTCTTGATTATGCCCTGAGGCATGACCCTCCTGCTGTCACACCCCGACTTTCCACGTGTCACCGGTGGGCCCGGTGGGGAGTATCGTGACGTGGTTTGCAACATAATAGTCAATCAACACAATATTTAATATGCACAGCGGAAGCAATTTAAAAGATGTAATACAACCGAATTTAATATTGTAATATCAAATGTCACAATATTCGGAAGTTTATCCACAGACGGATCGAAACATAAAATGGAAACAATAGTTCATCAGACTTTTAGACATCTTAAGCTTGCGAGACTTCTATTGATGCTAAGGAGAAATATCCAGCCAATTTCGTATAGTACCTGCATTTAGCCTTTTTGGAAAATACGTCAGTTTACACTGGTAAATACAATTAACTGACTCATTTTGAAAATGGTTTAGGAAAATTGATTTGGATGCACGTGGCACAAAATATCTTTTATAATTTGATTAAAATGCACAGAGGCAAGATTAACCTTCTTATACTTGGGAGAATTATTTAAATATATAATCTTGTGAGCGAATTACATGTTCCTTGTGCGTTCAGTAGCCCGGATCAAGTCCGGGTTAAAGATCAATAGACACACCACAATATTCTTTTGTGCACTGACGGGTGTACGCCTACACCCCGCGCTTAAGTCGTGGTCATTTCGTAAAATGATGCCAAGGATATCCGGGACATGGTCATTAACCCCCCAAAGGCTTTAAGTAACAAGACTGTTTAAACGAGCCGATCAAATTATTCAATTACCCACTCAACGGTGGAGGATTTGATGCCCGATCAAGCGGTATGCTATATACCGTAACCCAAGCCCGTATAGGGAAAATAAGTTAAAAGTATTTACCTGAGCTAAATATAAATTCAATCCCAGCCGTATATCAAATCAGCAAGTACAGATAGCTTTTACTGGGCTCCTAATCTGGATCGAAGGTTTTTAATAACCTATTAGATTCATAACGGGTCTTTAATTAAGCTTAAGCTTAGACCGGTTAGTTTCAAAGATACGGTTCGTACGCACGATTAAGCGAAGACCGGATAGAATGTGATTTAGACCCGACAAGTTCGGAGAGTTGCTTAATATGGGTATTTCATACACATTCTGGATTTTGAGAATAAACCGATAAGGTTTGACCCGTTTAGGCTAATTTATGTAAACTAGTTACATAAACCGAACCGAACGCGTAATAAGCGTAACGGGTATTCATGAGAGCCATCTACAGGTTTCCTAAGTTAATATGCTTCAAATATGTTGTGACATCAGTAAGTTGTCTTTCATTATGCCCGGAACGAGTTTAAACACAAACTATGCCCCGTAGGGGTAGTTTGGTCATTTAAAAGTTTATAAAAGGGTTTAAGTGTTTGCCTGAGTTACAGGTCTGATGTAATCAGCAAACATACTTAATTTAACAAGTTATAATAGTAGGGTAAAGTATATATGTGAAATTTATCAATTATAACCAAACTATGCACCGTATGGGCATTTTGGTAATTTCACATAAGCCGAAAAGCTCAAAACTGAAGTCTGAGTTTATCAACCTTTGCTTACTGTTAAAATATTATGATTTGCCTCAAATATCAGTAGGTATCAACCCTTGTATGTTTAAAATAGTTTTAGTACATACTATGCGTTAAAAACGCTTAATAAGGCGATTAAAAGCCATTTCCGAGTTCGATACATAAATCTGATATTTTTATTATTCCAGAAGGCTAAAAATAATTTATTTATCATATGTGATCAGTAGCAAAAGGTTTGGAGTCATTTAGATATGTAAAACTCATTTTATGGCCCGTAAGGGCAAAGCCGACAATTACCGGATTAAGCCTACGACTATAAGTTATGCTCAGCCTAAAATTAATTAAAAATCTTTAAAAATCCCAAAATAATATACTACATCAGTGGGTAAAAGATTTGATATCAAAAAGTAGGCTTAACTAGGCTATACGCTAATTACGCCGTTTAATTAACATAAAGCTTTCAATTTACGCTAATGAGCATAACTCTTACTCTACACCTCAAACTGATGTCAAACTTTGCATACAAGTTTATATATTAGTAACTAATGTTTCTACACTTTTACATTTCCAAAAATCACGTTTTATGGTAATAAGGGCATAATGGTCAACATATGAGCAATTAACGGAATCATGCGTATTAATCGGTTAACTAATAAACCATGGTGTATAATCACAGAGGGTTATACTAGCATGTAACCTGGTCCAAATGAAGCTCTTAGGTATTTCTGAATTATACCAAAGCGGGTCAGAACTGAAAGTCAAAGTAAAAGTCAAACTATGCGACTTTCGGTTCCGAACCGGGTCTTTACAGGAAAATGTCGGGTTGAACATGTTTAGACATGTTCTTACACTTATTACCAAGTTATATTAATGATCAAACAGGTTGTATATGTTCTACATTGCTAATTATGCATAAATTATAATTTAAGGATCCTGTTGACTTTTTCTTAACAAGTTTGACCCGACATTAGACCTAGTTAGAGTGGGAATCAGGGGGAACCCATTTGAGGGTTTATTACCCACATAATTACCAACTTATAACTACTTTTAATTCGAGATTTGACTGAACCATTCTTAATTAATCTCGAAGTCAAACCGTAATTACGATGGTTTGACTTTTAGCTAAATGACTAAGCTAAACTTAATTAAAGAAGGATTAGCAATCTTACAAAAGTCCTAAGCTTGATTAGTGATCACTTGAGAGTGCCTTGGAGCTCCAGAAATGATCAGATTGCAAGAGGAAGGTGTGAAGAACAATGGTGCATATCATGGCCTTTATATAGTGTTTAATCCACCACAATTCTTTGACACATGAGTCTACAACCCACCACAACTGATCAACACATGTTCCTAGTGCTTAGGGGGTGTCTAGGGGTCGCCCTTTATGAGGAAAATCGGATAATAATCGAGCTGAATGCAAAAGGCAGACAACAGCCAACAATTTCGGAGCTGGGAGTCCCTCGCGTGGCGCGACGGCCGCCTGCAGCAAATCTGAATTTTTATTTTTTGCTATTTGATCCTTGGCTCTTCAAACTCCGTTTAGACACTTGTTTCTTGCATTATGAACCCTCATAATTGATCTATAAGGGCTTTAAAACATATACCCACTTCGTTAAGTCCCCGGTTAACTTTATTGTTACCCGAAAAGTCCTAATTCTCAACGTTTACGCTTTAACCCTTCGCACATGAATTTGATCATAACTTTCTCATACGACAACGAAACTTTACGAAATTTATATCGTGCATTCTAGTGATTATAATTAACAGTTACAAAGCTTCGGGTTTGTCAAAAGGTCACTTAGAGGTATAACCTAAACATGTTGACACTTTTAACCCCTGTGGTTTGTAATCTCTCACTTTTAGCTTCGTATGATCCATGATTTATTCGTTTGAAGGTATGAGCATCATGTAGGGTTAATGTACATTTTATTTATTCACTGTTGACACTTCTAATACGTATATTCACATACTTTCCATGTTTGTCAACTTTAGTCCTTCTATAATATTCTTTCGCACGTTTTAAACATATGACACGTGTCAACACATTATAGGACGTGAATTTTCGAGGTGTTACATCCTCTCCCCCTTAAAATAAATCTCGACCCGAGACTTACTGAAATAAATAAGGGTACTTTTCTTTCATCGTGGGTTCAACTTCCCACGTGTATTCGAGACCTCTACGGGCATCCCATTTGACCTTTACAATAGGTACATGCTTCCTTCGAAGCTTCTTTACCTGTCGATCTTCAATCGACAAAGGTTTTTTCACAAATTTTAAGCTCTCATCTATATGCACATGTGTATGCGGTATAACCAGTTTCATCAGTGAAGCACTTCTTCAGATTGCAGATGTGGAACACATTGTGAATTCCACTGAGCTCTTCTGGTAAGTTTAACTTATAGGCAACTGACCCGACACGTTCGATAACCTCGAAGGTCCTATGTATCTCGGGCTTAGCTTGCCTTTCTTACCAAACCGCATCACTCCTTTCCAGGGTGACACTTTGAGCAACACTTTATCACCTACTTCGAAGTGAAAAGCTTTACGCTTTGTATCTGCGTAACTCTTCTGCCTATCTCGGGCAGCCTTGAGACGGTCACGAATCTGGACAATCTTGTCCGTCGTTTCAAAGACTATCTCTGGTCCTGATAATTGGACATCTCCAACTTCCGCCCAACACACGGGCGATCTACACTTTCTACCATATAATGCCTCAAAAGGTGCAGCCTTTATGCTGGTGTGGTAGCTATTGTTGTAGGAGAATTCGATTAACGGTAGGTTCTTATCCCAACTACCACCCAAATCGATCACACATGCACATAGCATGTCTTCCAACGTTTGAATAGTACGCTCACTCTGGCCGTCCGTCTGCGGATGGTAAGCCGTACTAAATTCAAACGTGTGCCCAAAGATTGTTGGAAACTTTTCCAAAAATGCGACGTGTATCTAGTATCTCTGTCAGAGATAGTAGACACAGGTATGCCATGTAAGGCTACAATCTTATCAACGTATAACTGGGCTAACATGTCGGAGCTATAAGTCTCCTTGATGGGTAAGAAATGTGCTGACTTAGTCAGTCTATCAACTATAACCCATATTGTATCATTTCCTTTCCTTGTCTTGGGTACCTTGGTAATAAAATCCATAGTTACCATTTCCCACTTCCACGTAGGAAGTTCAGGCTGTTGTAGCAAGCCTGACGGCTTTTTATGTTCTGCTTTGACTTGCGCACAAGTCAAGCACTTAGCTACATAGGCAGCTACAGACTTTTTCAAGCCTATCCACCAATAATTTGCCCTTAGATCCTGGGTAGCTGATGACAAATTCTTAATCGTTGCCTAATTAGGGTTGCGGCAATTAATACATAAGCAATATGAACTGTCTTTCTTATTTAATAACATAAAACCCTCAGAATATTGAGTCAGGCTATATGAGCCTATGTCTTAAAACTTACTAAATCAAGGTTTCGATTATTCCATAATCAATATGGAGTTTTCACAATACTCCCGCCCACAGCGAGATGTTAACCTTAATTCTACCTGCCTTACAGGAGGTAAGCAGGGAAAACTTATGAGAAGATAATCAAGATACAAGGAGGCTACAGAGATTTTCCATATCTCAGGCTCCAGTTCATCCATCATTGCTTGTGCCAAATAAGTGACACATTTATGTTATAAGTCCACGAATTCCTTAATCGGGAACATTTACTTGGACAATTCCATTCCGGATATCTTCTTTGAATACTACTAGTCGACTTCAGTACAATATGACCATTGGGATATCTCAGGGGTTCCATGTATTAAACCTCCATACTGATCAGGCATGGAAGTAATCTATGGGACACACTAGGATACGCAAATCCTCATATAGCACTTTTATCAAACACAGTTTGGCATTCTCAGGCGATAGAAAAACAATGAGAAAAATAATTAAAATAACATATGTTGTCGTGCCCTATGCGAAGAAAGAGTACTCTTAGATTTTTCGGAAGGATTCCTGCCGATACTAGAAGAATCGGTTACTATGGTCTCCTTGGTAAGTTATACCTTGTGGATAATATAAAAGTTTGCTAAGCTTATGGTTTATGAAGATTTATTATTGCCTGTATTAAATCAGGACACTTAGCAGAAAATTATCATTGGTAAATGATAATGAACGTACTTGATGACATCGTGAACTGCCTCTTGGCGTTCATCAGGCGAGTTCAGGCATTTCTTCCTTTAGCCTTTCCAGGCTTAGCTGCACTTTCTTTGGCAGCTTTATGGTATCTAGTTCTGATGCGGCCTTACTCACCACAGCCGTGATAGACTGCATTCTTTATGTCCCTACATTCCTGGGAAATGATGACCTGTTCCTTAGCAGATGTCACACTGCTTTGGTCCTGGTTCTATTCGACACTATCCCTAGTGTCTTTGATAGCAATTCTTACATACAGGCTTCTTATTGAACTTTTGTTGCTTTTTATTAATCCTGTACTTGCTCTCTTTCTTAGATTTCTGGGAGTTATCCTCCTCCTTTGGTTCATCCTTCATATCCGAAGTTTGAACAAAGCTCTTCTCATGAGCATTTGAACGTGGTTTTGGATGAAATTTAGAGCGAGAAGCATTCGGCTCTTTGGGTTGTTTCATGACCTTTTCCCCTTGGCCTTTCAAACTGCTGCGTTAACCACCGCTTGGAAATTTACTCCATTAATATTGAGGTTTACGTTTGAGACATTATTTGCTTTTGTCGCATTAATAGCATCGCGACTATTGCCTATCTCATCCCAGTTTTCCATACTCAAAACTTGGTACTAAATACCAAATTAAACCATTATTAGTCATCATCCTGATGACCTGACATAGTTTAGCCACGGCATCCACGAACCGTATAGGCCATTATGTTTCGAACATTCTTAATGAATGCTATTTGAATGTATATCTATTACATTTAGCTTAGGTCATAAAAGGACTATCAATGGCATTCAAGGTTTGGAGCGTGTCCAATACCTGCTTGACAGGGGACCATAATGTCACAACTGTCTTTGTCACAAGGACGATTATAAATAGCTCAAAGGCTAGCCTTACATGACTTTGGTTATATATATATATACATAAATGGCATAGAAGCCTGTCGCGAGGGACGTGGAAAGATATGGCATAAAGCCCAGTCATGAAGGACACAAGTAATCATATGGCGCGAAGGCCTTGTCATAATGACATTTAGATACGGCACAAATGGCCTTGTCTCTAGGACGTTATAGGGCATAGCACTAAGGCCTGTCACCCGGGATGTTAACATTTAGTATGTTAACTTGTCACGAACGACGAATTATAGCACGGAGGCTTGTTATGGGTGACTTGAAATATAACTCGTGGATTTGTCACAAGGACATCAATTCATAGGCTGCAATCTTATTAGATCAGGAGTTTTAAGGCTTGAACTTGGTTCTTCACCTTTGGACAGGGAGTCATAGACTACAACTGTCATCGTCTTGAAAGACGATTCATTTGGCAGAAAGGTAAGCCAATCAACATCACTAATGGATGTTTATATAACCATCGTATCTAATGGTATTAGTCATGATCACATCGATCATATTGACTATTAGGTTTGGGTGTAGTCACACCATTTTGAACAGGGGATCATAAAGATCACTACTATCTTTGTCTTACCGACACTAGAATAAAGTATAGCCCATAGGCATTTCATCACGAGGGATGTTAATATTGTGATCATCATACTGATGATACTAGTCAGGATCGCAATGATAGTATAGACTATGGGATTTGAGTATAGCTCACCCCCTTAGGCAAAGAATCACAAAAGATTACAATTGCCCTGTCTCAATTGGACAATATAATATAGCCCTTAGGCAAAACATCATTAAGGATGTTAAAATTTTTAATCATCGTATTGATGATTTTTGTCATGATTGCATTGATCGTATAGACTATTAGGCTTGAGCATAGCTCACTACCTTGGACAGGGAATCGTAAAGATCACAATGTCTTTGTCACACATGGATAATATAATATGGCTCATAGGCGAAACATCACTAATGGATGTTTATAATAGGTTCATCCTATTAGATGATATAAGTCATGATTGCATTAATCATATTGACTATTTGGCTTGAGCATAGCTCACCACCTCAGACAAGGAATCATAAAGATAACAATGTCAATGTCTCAAATGGACAATATATTATAGCCCGTAGGCAAAACATCACTAAAGGATGTTAAATAATACGATCATCGTATTAGATGATATTAGTCATGATCGCATTGATCATATAGACTATTATGTTTGGACATAGTCCAACATTTTAGACAGGAGGTCAAAGACCACCACTGTCGTTGTCTTATCGGACAACAAGTTTAGCCCGTAGGCACTTCATCACTAACGGATGTTTATAATATGATCATCTTATAGGATGATATAAGCCATGATTCCTAAATCACTAGGCTAGATAAGAGAATTGGAAGAATTCAATATAAGGATGACTGTTGTGATTTTCTCGAATCACATTTGTCAAGAGTGCTAACACGTTCTTAGGTGTTAACAAGGATCTGAATCCCTTGAGTAGGTTTCACCATCTTGGCCGCGTAGGCTAGGTTTCACCTTTAAGATTCTTTTTAAAATGCACACTGACAGGGAAGGAAGGATATTTATTTTATTCAGGATTTTTATCATAAATCCTAATTTATAAGTTAGTAATAGCACAAATGGCCTAGTCGCGTAGACAAGTTTAATTTATAAGCCATGATTTCAAAGAATCGAGGCATTAAGGTTTTAATAATAGCACAAATGGCCTAGTCACGTAGACAAGTTTAATTTATAAGCCATGATTTCAGAGAATCGAGGCATTATAATTTATCCTAGTTATAAAACATTACGGATATTAAGGTGGCACAAAGGCCTAGTCACATGGACACTTTTAAATTATAAGCTATGATTTCAGAGAATCAGAGCATGAATGTATTCTAGCACAATAGGCCTAGTCACAAGGACATTTATAAATTATAAGCTAGGATTTCAGAGAATCAAAGCCTTGAGGTTTGAACCTAGTTCATTACCTTTTTCTGACAGGGAGTCATAGCTACCACTGTATTTTGGCTCATGTAGAAATGAGCAAGGCCCGTAGGCACTATATTACCACGTATGGTTAAAATATGATCATCTTAATTGATGATGTAAACCCAGGATTCAGAGATCATTAAACTGGGTTAGGAATCTTTTGAAGAATCCTAAATAACGTGTGTGATTTCCAACGAATCACATCTGCCGTGAGTGTTAACATGTTTTCAGATGTTAACTGGGATACGAATCTTTTAAACAGGTCTTACCATCTTGGCCAGGTCTTTATAATGACACTCATGCTAGGTTTCACTCTTAAGATTCTTTTAATATTTATCGCAGAACAATTTCTAAATTGAAATGTTAATAAGGATCTGAATCTAAATTGAGGAACTGCCATATTGGCCGGTCTTAATATGACCCGAAGCTAGGTCTTGTCCTTTTTAGATTTTGCCATTTTATTATAATGGTATATCTTGCAAAAGGAAATGTTATTTTCCATTTATTTAATATTTCTTGTTTAGAATGAAAGTTTAAACTTAATCATTCCACTGTATAAAAATAAAAGTATAAAGTTGCCCTAAGAGGGACTTGAAAGGAATAATGTTGTCCTCGTAGGGACTGAAAGATAATTGTGTCCTTATAAGGACTTATTAAGGAAACGATCTTCAGCAAGAGGAGTTTTTTCTTTATTTTATTTCTGAGTGTCCTCTCCTTGGATGTTCGTTCCATTCTAGCCGCGGTACGAAGCTCAGCATTTCAAGGCTCCAGATGTGGAGAAGTTTTATTACAGCTTCTTCGCTTGGCGGCGTATATATAAAAATTTGGAAGCAAAAATTTCTAGGTTAGGATTGAGAATATTCCTAAGTTAAGTCTAGACTCAGAAGGTCAAGGAATGTGCTACTGTGTCATTGAGATTAAACACCAAAAAGCTAGTGTTTAATTCACTCAATGTTGGCTCTGATACCAACCTGTCACACCCCGACTTTCCACGTGTCACCGGTGGGCCCGGTGGGGAGTATCGTGACGTGGTTGGCAACATAATAGTCAATCAACACAATATTTAATATGCACAACGGAAGCAATTTAAAAGATGTAATACAACCGAATTTAATATTGTAATATCAAATGTCACAATATTCGGAAGTTTATCCACAGACGGATCGAAACATAAAATGGAAACAATAGTTCATCAGACTTTTAGACATCTTAAGCTTGCGAGACTTCTATTGATGCTAAGGAGAAATATCCAGCCAATTTTGTATAGTACCTGCATTTAGCCTTTTTGGAAAATACGTCAGTTTACACTGGTAAATACAATTAACTGACTCATTTTGAAAATGGTTTAGGAAAATTGATTTGGATGCACGTGGCACAAAATATCTTTTATAATTTGATTAAAATGCACAGAGGCAAGATTAACCTTCTTATACTTGGGAGAATTATTTAAATATATAATCTTGTGAACGAATTACATGTTCCTTGTGCGTTCAGTAGCCCGGATCAAGTCCGGGTTAAAGATCAATAGACACACCACAATATTCTTTTGTGCACTGACGGGTGTACGCCTACACCCCGCGCTTAAGTCGTGGCCATTTCGTAAAATGATGCCAAGGATATCCGGGACATGGTCATTAACCCCCCAAAGGCTTTAAGTAACAAGACTGTTTAAACGAGCTGATCAAATTATTCAATTACCCACTCAACGGTGGAGGATTTGATGCCCGATCAAGCGGTATGCTATATACCGTAACCCAAGCCCGTATAGGGAAAATAAGTTAAAAGTATTTACCTAAGCTAAATATAAATTCAATCCCAGCCGTATATCAAATCAACAAGTACAGATAGCTTTTACTGGGCTCCTAATCTGGAACGAAGGTTTTTAATAACCTATTAGATTCATAACGGGTCTTTAATTAAGCTTAAGCTTAGACCAGTTAGTTTCAAATATACGGTTCGTACGCACGATTAAGCAAAGAACGGATAGAATGTGATTTAGACCCGACAACTTCAGAGACTTGCTTAATATGGGTATTTCATACACATTCTGGATTTTGAGAATAAACCGATAAGGTTTGACCCGTTTAGGCTAATTTATGTAAACTAGTTACATAAACCGAACCGAACGCGTAATAGGCGTAACGGGTATTCATGAGAGCCATCTACAGGTTTCCTAAGTTAATATGCTTCAAATATGTTGTGACATCAGTAAGTTGTCTTTCATTATGCCCGGAACGAGTTTAAACACAAACTATGCCCCGTAGGGGTAGTTTGGTCATTTAAAAGTTTATAAAAGGGTTTAAGTGTTTGCCTGAGTTACAGGTCTGATGTAATCAGAAAACATACTTAATTTAACAAGTTATAATAGTAGGGTAAAGTATATATGTGAAATTTATCAATTATAACCAAACTATGCACCGTAGGGGCATTTTGGTAATTTCACATAAGCCGAAAAGCTCAAAACTGAAGTCTGAGTTTATCAACCTTTGCTTACTGTTAAAATATTATGATTTGCCTCAAATATCAGTAGGTATCAACCCTTGTACGTTTAAAATAGTTTTAGTACATACTATGCGTTAAAAACGCTTAATAAGGCGATTAAAAGCCATTTCCGGGTTCGATACATAAATCTGATATTTTTATTATTCCAGAAGGCTTAAAATAATTTATTTATCATATATGATCAGTAGCAAAAGGTTTGGAGTCATTTAGATATGTAAAACTCATTTTATGGCCCGTAAGGGCAAAGCCGACAATTACCGGATTAAGCCTACGACTATAAGTTATGCTCAGCCTAAAATTAATTAAAAATCTTTAAAAATACCAAAATAATATATTACATCAGTGGGTAAAAGATTTGATATCAAAAAGTAGGCTTAACTAGGCTATACGCTAATTACGCCGTTTAATTAACATAAAGCTTTCAATTTACGCTAATGAGCATAACTCTTACTCTACACCTCAAACTGATGTCAAACTTTGCATACAAGTTTATATATTAGTAACTAATGTTTCTACACTTTTACATTTCCAAAAATCACGTTTTATGGTAATAAGGGCATAATGGTCAACATATGAGCAATTAACGGAATCATGCGTATTAATCGGTTAACTAATAAACCATGGTGTATAATCACAGAGGGTTATACTAGCATGTAACCTGGTCCAAATGAAGCTCTTAGGTATTTCTGAATTATACCAAAGCGGGTCAGAACTGAAAGTCAAAGTAAAAGTCAAACTATGCGACTTTCGGTTCCGAACCGGGTCTTTATAGGAAAATGTCGGGTTGAACATGTTTAGACATGTTCTTACACTTATTACCAAGTTATATTAATGATCAAACAGGTTGTATATGTTCTACATTGCTAATTATGCATAAATTATAATTTAAGGATCCTGTTGACTTTTTCTTAACAAGTTTGACCCGACATTAGACCTAGTTAGAGTGGGAATCAGGGGGAACCCTTTTGAGGGTTTATTACCCACATAATTACCAACTTATAACTACTTTTAATTCGAGATTTGACTGAGCCATTATTAATTAATCTCGAAGTAAAACCGTAATTACGATGGTTTGACTTTTAGCTAAATGACTAAGCTAAACTTAATTAAAGAAGGATTAACAATCTTACAAAAGTCCTAAGCTTGATTAGTGATCACTTGAGAGTGCCTTGGAGCTCCAGAAATGATCAGATTGCAAGAGGAAGGTGTGAAGAACAATGGTGCATATCATGGCCTTTATATAGTGTTTAATCCACCACAATTCTTTGACACATGAGTCTACAACCCACCACAACTGATCAACACATGTTCCTAGTGCTAAAGGGGTGTCTAGGGGTCGCCCTTTATGAGGAAAATCGGATAATAATCGAGCTGAATGCAAAAGGCAGACAACAGCCAACAATTTCAGAGCTGGGAGTCCCTCGCGTGGTGCGAGGGCCCCCTCGCGTGGCGCGACGGCCGCCTGCAGCAAATCTGAATTTTTGATTTTTTGCTATTTGATCCTTGGCTCTTCAAACTCCGTTTAGACACTTGTTTCTTGCATTATGAACCCTCATAATTGATCTATAAGGGCTTTAAAACATATACCCACTTCGTTAAGTCCCCGGTTAACTTTAGTGTTACCCGAAAAGTCCTAATTCTCAACGTTTACGCTTTAACCCTTCGCACACGAATTTGATCATAACTTTCTCATATGACAACAAAACTTTACGAAATTTATATCGTGCATTCTAGTGAGCATAATTAACAGTTACAAAGCTTCGGGTTTGTCAAAAGGTCACTCAGAGGTATAACTTAAACATTTTGACACTTTTAACCCCTGTGGTTTGTAATCTCTCACTTTTAGCTTCGTATGATCGATGATTTATTCGTTTGAAGGTATGAGCATCATGTAGGGTTAATGTACATTATATTTATTCACCGTTGACACTTCTAATACGTATATTCACATACTTTCCATGTTTGTCAACTTTAGTCCTTCTATAATATTCTTTCGCACGTTTTAAACATATGACACGTGTCAACACATTATAGGACTTGAATTTTCGAGGTGTTACACCTGCTGCTCTGACTGCTAAAAGCACTACAGATCAGAAAATAGAGCATGAAAAATGTGAAAGGTCTAACAGAATGTCTTTTATGGTTATCAATAATTCTATCTCAAGTGCCATTAGGGGAGCCATACCTGATTCGGTGAATGCTAAAGAATATCTTAATTCAGTTGAGGAGCAATTCAAGGGATCTTCTAAAGCACATGTGAGTTCTCTAATTTTGAAGATGCTTACCACAAAATAAGAAGGGACTAGTGGTGTGCGTGAGCACATAATGATGATGAGCGACATGGCCCATAAATTAAAGGGATTAGACATGGAAATAAGCGACGGTTTTCTAGTGCACTTCATCATGCCAACACGTTTTAATGCTTTTAAGATCAACTATAACACTCAGAAAGACAAATGGTCAATGAGTGAGTTGATAGCAATGTGTGTGCAGGAGGAGAGACGTTTGAAACTAGAACAACCAGAAGTTACTTATATCGCTACTACTAAGTCAGTGAAAGGAAGGGTAGTTTTAAAGGGGAAAGTTCCAAAGTCCAGAAAGCGAATTCAAATACTGTTTCCAGCCCTAATGTCTCCAAGGGACAGTCTCGTTGCAAGTTCTGCCATAACATAGGGCACTTGCAACGAGATTGCTCAGAATTCAAGGAATGGCTGGCTAAGAAAGGTACTGATGCATTTATGATAATTGAATCCTTTAATATTAATGTACCAATTAACACATGGTGGGTTGAATCTGGTTCAATGGTTCATGTTACCAATTCCACACAGGGATTCCTTATAATCCAGAGGCTGGAAAGAAACCAAAGAACACTTAGAACGAGAGGAGGGGAAGAACTTGAAGTTGAGGCTATAGAAACCATGCAACTTATTATGAAAACTGGTCATTGTATTAAACTCTATGATACATTATATGTACCGAAAATTCCTCGGAACTTAGTATCAGCATCAAAGTTAGACAATGATGGTTTTGAAGTTTTACATGGGCATGGAAAGGTCACTATTAGTTTAAAATCCCAAGTTCTTGGTTGTGGTTATCTGGATGGAAATATCTATAAGTTAGAACTAGATGATAGCTTTTCGAAATCTTTGTTGTCATATAACGTAAATGAGAAAATCAACAAACAAAAACGAAAACAAAAACATGATTTGGAAATATCATCTAAATTATGGCATCAACAGTTAGGCCACATCTCACGAGACAGAATGTTAAGACTCCTGAAGGATGGTGAATTACCAGATCTTGATTTTTGCGATTTTGGAACATGTGTTGAATGCATTAAAGGGAAAAAGACAAATAAAAATAAAAAGGGTGCCACAAGGAGTTCTGGATTACTAGAACTCTTACACATTGATATTTATGGACCTTTTCCACCTGGCATTACTAGCCATACGTCTTTTATTACTTTCGTAGATGATTATTCTCGGTACATGTACCTGTATTTGATTAAAGAAAAATCTGACTCACTTGAAATGTTTAAAACTTTTAAGGCTGAAGTTGAAAACCAACTTAGCCGTAAGATAAAGGTAGTGAGATCAGATAGAGGAGGTGAGTATTATGGTCGACATACAGACATTGGTTAAGCTCCCGGTCCTTTCTTTAATTTTTATAAAGAACACGGGGTAGTGAACCAATTTACCATGCCGGGTACACCTCAGCAGAATTGTGTTGCTGAGAGAAGAAATAGAACCCTTATGGACATGATAAGAAGTATGTTAGCAAACTCGAATTTGCCTAAATTTTTATGGACCGAGGCATTAAAGACGGACGTTCATATACTAAATAGGGTTCCTTCTAAATCTGTCCCAAAAACTCCTTATGAAATTTGGACAGGAATGAAACCAAGCTTAGAGTATATGAAAGTATGGGGTTGTCCTGCCGAAGCTACACTTTATGATCCTTTGAAAAAGAAACTTGACATGAGGACAGTCAGTTGCTACTTCATAGGATATCCCGAACGTTCAAAGGGATATAGATTTTACTGCCCTTCACACGTTACTCGTATTGTGGAAAGTCGAATTGCTGATTTTATTGAGGACTTTAAGGTCAGTGCAGTGAAAGTGGAGTCTTTGATTTCCAAGAAGTGCAAGAGGAGGGGGGATGGGTTTTTCAAATTTAACTCCTATTACACCTCTTGTACATAACACTGCACCACCCCATGTTTCCACTGAATTTAATGCTTCTAACATCCCTAATAATGAAGGCACATCAAATTCACAAGAGCATAACCAAATCCCTGAACCAGTTAATGAACTTGTTGAACCTGAAAATCGGCTTAGGAGGTCATCAAGGCCAAGAAGGCCCACTAACTTTGATGATTATGTAACCTACCTTAATGAAGCTGATTTGGATTTAGGAAAGTATAATGATCCAACCTCTTACAGTGAAGCCATTGGTAGTGACAAATCTTCTGAGTGGAAAAAAGCTATGATTGATGAGCTTGATTCCATGAAAAAGAATGGCGTTTGGGAATTGGTTGAATTGCCCAAGGGGGTAAAACCCGTAGGATGTAAATGGGTATTCAAAACCAAATTAGACCCGAATGGATATGTCGAACGCTACAAAGCACGATTGGTTGCTAAAGGCTATACTCAAAAAGAGGGAATTGATTATCAAGAAACCTTCTCACCTGTCTCACGGAAGGATTCTTTGAGAATCGTTATGGCATTGGTAGCTCATTTTGATTTGGAGTTACATTAGATGGATGTCAAAACTACTTTCCTTAATGGTGACTTATATGAAGATGTGTTTGTGACTCAACCTGAAGCCTTTAAACCTAAAGGTCAGGAACACTTAGTCTGTAAGTTACAGAAATCCATATATGGGTTAAAGCAGGCATCACGTCAGTGGTACTTAAAATTTGATGAGATTATGAAAAAACAAGGCTTTATCAAGAATCAAGTGGATCAATGCACCTACCTCAAAATGAGTGGGTGCAACTTTGCTATACTTGTCCTATATGTGGATGATATCCTTTTGGCAAGTAATAGTTTAGATTTGTTGCATGAGTCAAAGCGATTACTTTCGCAAAATTTTGACATGAAGGATCTCGGAGAAGCCTCTTACGTAATAGGCATTGAAATACACCGAGATCGTACTACTGGGATATTAGGTCTATCCCAGAAGGCTTATATTTATCGTGTTCTTACTCGTTATAACATGCAACAATGCTCTCCATCAGTGGCTCTAGTAGTTAAGGGAGATGTTTTTGGCTCTTCTCAGTATCCAAAAACAGAGGTTGAAAAGGAGCAAATGAGATTGATATCTTATGCTTCAGTAATAGGAAGTTTGATGTATGCTCAAGTCTGTACTCGTCCCGATATTGCATATATTGCTGGAATGCTAGGCCGATATCAATCTAATCCCGGCCTAGATCATTGGAGAGCAGTAAAGAAAGTGTTGCGATATCTACAAGGAACTTGGAAGTAGTAGGCTATTCCGATTCTGACTTTTCTAAATGTAAAGATGATAAGAAATCGACTTCGGGGTACATCTTTATGCTTGCAGGCGGACCAATTTCATGGAGGAGTCATAAGCAACAGTTAACCACAACCTCAACGATGATGGCAGAATATGTTGCAGTGTACAATGCAACGTGCCATGGGATGTTGTTAAGAAATCTCATCACTGGATTCAAAGTTGTTAACTCCATATCACGACCATTGAAGATTTACTTTGACAACTCAGCTGCTGTTAGTTTCTCGAACAGTAACAGTTCGAGCGGAGCTGGTTTATATCTCGATACAAAGTTTTTGTTCATTCGAGAACGCGTAGAGGAAAATAATCTTTGTATCGAGCACATAAGCACTAAAGATATGCTAGCGGATCCGATGACTAAAGGTCTACCACCCAGCACTTTTCAAGATCTTGTAATGAGAATGGGTTTTAGTAAAGACCTTGTATGAAAGCATACACTGTGTATGAATGACTATTATTTCCTTGAATGTTTTATTTTGTCTATACTAATGTTTGTGCGCACCTTCTGATTTATAGACAAAACTTATGTAAGGTAATTACTTACCCTAAGGATTTTATTTCTGTCATTTTTGGTTTTATGATTTAGTGTTTTATATTGAGACTTTAGTATGACTGTTGGGGGTCTCGAATTGAGTTCAATTCGAATGACTGTAACTATCTGCTATAGTTTTAACATGAAACTAGATGAGTGTTTTAAACTTGGCCAAAATTACTTAATACTCATCATAAATGATCACTCGGCCAAGTGGGAGAATGTAAGAAATAACCCATAATGTGGCCTATGGATCATTTGAGCTATGTTTACCAATATGATATAACGGGTCCCTAACAATTACTTAATGGAAGTAAATTTGAACATTTACAAATTAGGGGACTGTTATGACCATTATGATTTCCCTTAGATGCCTTTAATGAGAATGCCAAAGGAATTTATGTAACCTATAAAATGGATGGTCACCTTATTCATCCATGTAGAGAATAATACAACTCCTAAAAAACACCAATCAAGTCTTCTCCCTTAGTCTCCATCAACCAAAGGCATCATAACGGAATCATGGCTTCATCATCATCTTCGGCTAAGATAAGCATTCCCACAAGTAAGTGCCTATACTTTTATGCTCAAGTTTATGTGTTGTCTTGATAAACATGATTAAGGTTCTATGTTTAGGACACATGTTTTAATGATATAATCAATATGTGGTATCAGAGCAGATATTGATTATATCATTTTAATCATATAAGTAGTATGGGTTTTGATGAATAAGTTTTTCTAGTCGAATGAAAATTAGTGCCACTTCCATGAAACTGTTTTGATGATCGATGCAACTTTATGTAAAAGTTAATCTTGAAAACATTGATCTATAATAACACTTAAATGGATTGCAAACCAGTTTTAGTATAAATAAAAATTTCTTTATTGGTTATTGCATATGAATCGTTTTTTTAGAATGTCCTCGTAATATGCACATGTTCAATGGCATTGGAATTGGTGCTAAATTATTTCAAGAAATCAAATGAGGCATAATCACATAATGGATATTATTTTAGCATTTTCTTGCTATTCACTGTTGAAATTGATGGTAGATTATTTAGAGAATCCATATATTTTTATATATTATGGATCAATTAATAATGTGAATGATGTCATCCGTATGTTCTTGTATGTTTAGATATCTATAGAATGTTTCTGCAAATCATTGGTCTAATTGAATTAGCTTGTGGAAATTAATTTTAGGGTAATATGTATCAGTTCCGTTTTGTTAACAAAATTGTTAATGGAATATTAATGTATTGCTTTTACTATGAAATATTAATCCATATTTTCAAATCCTTATTTACTATTTTGTTAATTTTTCAATTATGTCTCTTAAGTTTTGACATAAAAAATTCAAACATTAGTTTCAATAAATAATTAGATGATAAACCTAAAGGCAAATTGTCTAATTATATATATAATAATTATAAGCCTAATTACATAGATATATCATTTCTTGCCCAAAGGTGTTATGGTATATTTATGTGCTTTATTTTTACGTTTATCGTATATGAATTTTGGTCAAAGCCAAAGCGAAGCCAAACTTCATATGGGACATTAAGACAGTCCATTTATAATATATGTTCATAATATGTGAATTTTGGTCAAAGCCAGGGCGAAGCCAAGTTTCACATAGAACATTAAGATAGTCTCTATCATTTACATACATTCACAATACATGAATTTTGGTCAAAGCCAAAGCGATGCCAAAATTCATGTAAGACAATAAGTCAGTCTATTATGGCATGTTTATAATACATAAATTTTGGTCAAAGCCAAAGCGAAGCCAAATTTATGTAAAACATCAAGACAACATTTTATTTATGTTCATAATGTCTGAATTTTGGTCAAAGCCAAAGCGAAACCAAAATTCAGGTAGAATTTTAATTAATCTATTATTTTGGTGTTATAATAGATTTTATCTTCAATGTACTTATCTTTGTCTGCCTTGCTTTATTACCCCTAAATAGATTACTCCAACTCTTCTGTTTGTATTGATCTAGCATCCACTTTTAGCCCTAGCCTTGGAATTGAATTATTGACTAGGGCGAACTTTTCAACATGGAGGGATACGGTTAAACTTACTCTTGGTATGGTGGATCTTGATTATGCCCTGAGGCATGACCCTCCTGCTGCTCTGACTGCTGAAAGCACTACAGATTAGAAAATAGAGCATGAAAAATGGGAAAGGTCTAACAGAATGTCTTTTATGGTTATCAAGAATTTCATCTCAAGTGCCATTAGGGGAGCTATACCTAATTCGGAGAATGCAAAAGAATATCTGAATTCAGTTGAGGAGCAATTCAAGGGATCTTCTAAAGCACATGTGAGTTCTCTAATTTTGAAGATGCTTACCACAAAATATGAAGGGACTAGTGGTGTGCGTGAGCACATAATGATGATGAGCGACATGGCCCATAAATTAAAGGGATTAGACATGGAAATAAGCGACGGTTTTCTAGTGCACTTCATCATGACTTCTCTTCCTGCACATTTTAATGCTTTTAAGATCAACTATAACACTCAGAAAGACAAATGGTCAATGAGTGAGTTGATAGCAATGTGTGTGAAGGAGGAGGAACGTTTGAAACTAGAACAACCAGAAGTTGCTTATATCGCTACTACTAAGTCAGTGAAAGGAAGGGAAATTTTAAAGGGGAACGTTCCAAACTCCAGAAAGCGAATTCAAATACTGTTTCCAGCCCTAATGTCTCCAAGGGACAGTCTCGTTGCAAGTTCTGCCATAACATAGGTCTTGAACACAACTTCCCGTTCCAACTTAAGTGTTGAATTCCATCTTACGGGTTAGAAGGTTTATTTTTTTCAAAAGTATACTTTAATGGTACGTATATTTATTACTATTTGCTTCTCTTGAAGGTCTTGGGTTCAAATCCAGGCAAGGGGGGTTTTAATACTAACTTGGTGATACTAACACACTAACTACTAACCTGGTTAGCGACATCCTTACCGTACGCCCTTATAAAAATTCAAATATTTATATTGAGATGTTAAGAAAATTGAAAACTTAATATTTCTATATTTGTTAAATTTACGGCAATTAACACGGCTGTAATTAACTTCAATCAATATCATCCCATACATAAGCCCCCTTTTATTTTTTTCTTTATAGTAATTTCATCATATATTGCATCTTAGATAATATAGATAATATAAGGGGTTGTTTGTTTATCTCTTAACGAGTCTTTTAATAATCCAGAGTTCTTACTGGTTCAACACTTAATGGTTCACACTGTTTGTTTCATGAGCAAATGTCTGAATTGTTTAGACATTTGCCTCTGAATGGTTAAAAATTATACTGAGTCTGAATGGTTAAGACCTCTAATCTGAATTGGTTAGACATTTGCCTTTGAACGGTTAAGCATTATACCGACTCTTAATGGTTCAGACCTTTTACTGGTTCAGCACTTAATGATTCAAACCTCTTGCTAGTTCAGCACTTAATCATTTAGAAGTTGCCAAACATCCTCTAACTCTTACGAAAGCATTTAGCCTAGCGATATAGTGTAGAATTGTGTTTCTCCCTAAGAGGTCGAGAAATGATGTGGAATTAAAAATAAGTTAGGTTATTGTTAAAATTTTATAATTATAAAACTTAATATTGTAAAATTTAACTTTTCGAGCGCAGGTAGCGATACTTGCACCAAACATCCCGGCAATGCTAGAACTCCATTTTGCAGTTCCTATGGCCGGAGCCATCATTTGCGCTCTTAACACTCGTCTGGATCCAAAAATGCTTTCAACTCAACTTAGCCACTCGGAAGCCAAGATCCTCTTTGTTGATCACGAATTCCTACAAATAGCCGAGGAAGCTATCACTCTTCTCAACAACAAACAAATAAAACCACCTCTTCTAGTTATAATAACCGAACATGGCTCATATTCTCCCTCAACACTTGCCTATAAATCCAAATATGAAACCCTTGTAGAGGAGATTGGAGACACAAACTTCTCTATAGTCCGACCGGAGGACGAATGTGATCCGATCAGTCTAAACTACACCTCGGGCACCACATCGCGACCAAAAGGGGTTGTTTTTAGCCACCGAGGAGCTTATCTTAACTCCATTGCATGCGTGTTTACGCATGGAATGCGAGACATGGCTACGTACCTTTGGACAGTGCCTATGTTTCACAGCAACGGATGGTGCTTCTCTTGGGGGACAGCTATAGTTGGTGGCACCAACGTTTTTATTAGACGTTGTGAACCTAAGGCTATCTTTGACAACATTGTGACTCATAAGGTTACACATATGTGTGGAGCTCCAACTGTCTTGAACATGATTGCAAATTCTTTGGCGACTGATCAGAAGAAAGTTCCGCATACAGTTGAGATCATGACTGGCGGAGCGCCTCCACCTCCCATGATTCTTTCCAAGATCGAAGAGCTCGGGTTTCATGTATGCCATGTTTACGGTCTCACTGAAACTTATGGTCCCGCTACTTGGGGTTTACGCAAGCCCGAGTGGGATTTATTGCCTGTTGATGAACAAGTAAGGCTTAACGCACGACAGGGTGTGAAACATTTTGGAATGGGGGAAGTGGATGTAAAAGATCTTATCACAATGGAGAGTGTGAAATGTGATGGGAAATCAACAGGGGAGATCATGTTTAAAGGTGTGTTAATTAGCCGAATTTATTTTATTATAGAAATTATCATTTGATTTATTATTTTTGTATCTTAATTAATCTTACTTTTTAGTCATTATCCTATATATAGTTTGAATACTAAGGGTGAAGGGAGGGGTTACCTAATGGTATTAGGTAAACTCCCAATTCACCTAAAATATTTACCTAATGCTCAAAAACGTTAGCGGTGGTTTACCTAATGGGGTTTAGGTGAACTTTTTTTTTAAAGGGAAAAATGTTTGATTGGTTGAGAAGGAATGACGGTGGTCTTCACTATATGTAAGATCAAGATCGGTAAATGCCCATCTATTATCGGTAAGATCAAGATCGGTAAATGTGTTGGTGGTGGTCTTCACTATCGGTAAAGTGGTTTACCGACACTTTACCGCTCACCACACCGTTCACCCTAAGGTGGTTACTAAGGTTTTATTGTCATCATTGGTTAGTTAACTTTCGTTTCATTGTAATCTTTCTGTATAAAGATACATATATAGTTTGCAGTTATCCAGTATACATAAAATAATATTCGCTAATACAGTTTCTTTGAATTCTTTTAGGTAATACGGTCATGGGTGGGTACTTTAAGGATTCGAGAGCCACACAAGAGGCTTTCTCTGGTGGATGGTTTCGAAGTGGCGATCTTGGGATTAAACATCCAGACGGGTATATAGAAGTAAAGGACCGGTCAAAGGATATTATTATATCTGGTGGCGAAAATATAAGCTCGATTGAGGTGGAAACTGTGATTTATAGCCATCCGGGGGTTTTGGAGGTTGCAGTTGTGGCACGTCCAGATGATTATTGGGGTCAAACTCCATGTGCATTTGTGAAGTTGAAGGAAGGGGTTCATGTTGATGCTCAAGAAATAATTCAATATTGTCGAGATCATATGTCACACTATATGGCACCTCGTACTGTTATTTTTGAAGATTTGCCACGAAATTCCACTGGTAAGGTACAAAAGTTTGTGCTGAGAAAGAAGGCTGAAACTCTGGGTAGTTTAACCTGAATAACTGTAATTTATGAACGTTTGTCACAAGGGTTGATTACGTCAAGAATCGTGTTAGTAGTGTCTATGAGTTTGAGTAATAATCAATGAACTTGTAATAATAAATATTAAAACTATATATTCTTACGAAGTTTTGTTTTTTTCTTTTTTTTACGAAGTTTCGAAAGGTTGTCCCAAAATTTTTGACGTTCCAGTGGTATTTAAAACTCTACTAGTGACTTTCTCTCGCATTTCGCGGTGGAAATTATATGTTCGGTTCGTTACAGTATTAGCACTCGCTATAGTAAGATCGTATCGCTAAACAACTTTTTATGGTTTCTTGTTTGATAAGAGATTTCATGTCACTGTCGTAGTGGACCGAAGCGAAACCGAACGAGCAACATTCGTTTGGTATCGGTATTTATTTTTATTGTTTTTTTCTTTCGATAAACTAACATTGTATCGCTAGCGTACCTTACCAAACAATATCAGTATGGATACCTGTATTTATTTTATGGTTCTAGTTTCAAAAGGTTTTCATTTATACAACTCTCTCTGTGAAAATAATTGAATATTGGTATCGGTAGCTCGACTATTTGAACCAATAGATATGTTCGAAGAACATCGGTGTCAGTACCGGTGTCCGTTTTCGGCTGATGTAAAACATGTGTTTATTTTGTCTGCTGATGCTCCTCCATATGTGAGAAAGGATGCTTCTGAGCCAGCTTTGAGAGGCCCTTCAAACAAATATGTGCCTCCAAAGCCAATAGTTAGGAATGAAAATGCTAAATCCAATGAATGTGCTAACTGTTGTAAACATGTACATAATAAGCAGGGGAGAAAGTCTGAAAAGTTTGCAAACAAATCATCCAACAAATCGTATAACTCATATTCAGCAGCGGTTGGATGGAATGGATCGGGATATGCTCCTTACGTAAAGAAGCAGACCTGCTACAACTGCGGCATACCCGGTCACATTGCAAGAAATTGCACACATCGTCCCTATGTGCCATATTATACACAGCATCAGAAGGTTACACCTAGGGATAGATCTTATTCTAAGCCAATGAAGGTTGAAAAACCTAATGCAATGATGAATAAGCATCCCCAAGTTAAACCATCTGATGGGGACTGGAATGCTGCCAAAGCTAAAAGAAAACAAGCTTTGAAACCTAAACAAGTTCTAAAAAATAAAAAGGTTGAAAAGCAGACTGTTTTGCCCAAGGCACCTAAGAAATTAGAAAAGCCTAAACAAGTTTGGAAGGCAAAACATAAAGCAGCAACATCACCAGTCCTTGAATCAAAAGGGGGCATGTGTTTTCGAGAAGTGTCGTACATTGATGCTTCAGGAATACCCAGGACCACGATGGCCTGGGTACCAATGTCTTACTAATCTCCTTACTTTTCAGGGACAACCAAGGAGGAGCTGTTGACAATCCTTGGATGTTGATAGCAGTTGTTCCAGAGACATAACGGGTAACATTTCACTGTTTCAAAATGTACATTTCTTTACGGTTGATATGTTTCGTTTGAAGGAGATAAAAGAGAAGTAAGACTAGATCAGCGAAAAGGTACAAAATTTGAATTTCGTATTCTAATTTCAATATTGATTAGTCTTAAATCTTGTGATGGAACGGTTAGGCAAAAACAACAAAAATATTTTCATTTTCTTTTGTGTTTCTCGTTGTACATATGTTTTTGTTTGTCAGGTAAATTTGCGCGTAAGATTTACGCCCAAATTTAGGGGGATATCCAGAGATATCTGTAAATATAGAAAATGAGAAAATACAAAAACATTCGTAAAACAGAAAAATCAAAAATATTTTGTTGCACAAATGGGAAATGAAATAATTTCACAATGTGGATTAAGGCTGACTCATGTAAGACCAATATTGAAACGGTCCGACTCTAGAGCGATATGTTGGTAGGCTTTATCCTGATGGCTAGATTTTTTGACTGGTACTGCGTAGAACACTAATATTAATCTATGACCTCAGGAAAGAACGTCACTTGGAATTAGGACATGGTTATTTGAATGCGCGTGTGACGTCCCGATACACACAATTTCGTTCTAGTTCTGAAATCTTTTCTGACCAACTCGTGTATCTCCTCTGTTTTGCGTGAGCAAAGACCTGGAGGTGCTAGGCAACGTCAGCTTCTGCTGCATCCAGATACATGCTGACCTAGCTGTACGTTGCCGCGCTATAGATCAATTACACCCGAAAGAGGCCCTCTAGTGCCCAAAAGAAACCCAAAAATAAAAACCTATATCAAACTGAGAAAATCTCATTTGATCTGTATATTATATCCATCTCTGCTGCTGATCTATTCTTTTCTCTTCTCAATCCAGTCCTAGTCAAGATTTCAGAATCCTAGAACGGGCTTGTGAAATATGTGGTAGGGAAACTACTCGTATGATAGTCTGTTCAAATCTAAAATTCCGGGAATTGATCGTGATTGATTTGAGTGTTCATATAATATAAAATAAAACATGATAAATCAGTTGCAGACCGTCACTTGAAAAAGGCCTAGGGAGATAAGTTTAAGTGGACAAATATACTGGCAATCGCTCGGATCACCCAAGTAAATTAGTGTTGATAAGTGTAGTCTGGCCTGAAACACGGTGATTTAATCCCATTGCAAATTGTAATTGTATTTTAGTTTCTTTGTTTATTGGTGTTTTAGTTTATATTGTTAGTTTTTATAAAATCAAAAAATCAAAAAATAGAGTGCTTATTTGTTTTATTAAAAATATTAACCGTTCTTGAAGATTTGATTGATCATCATAAATTGAATGAAATTTGAATTGTGAAATCCAAGTACAAATACTTGGATGTACCGAATGTTCATGTGGTACTTTCCTCTGTTGCACATAAATGTTTGCTTATGAATTTCTGAGCATGTGCAGAATTTGATTCAAATCAAGAAACAGCGGTTGTTGAAGATTGAGATGCCGTTGGCTGCTGACAAAGTATGAAGCATCACAACAACAAGATGTGCCTGAGTCAGAAGAACCAGATACGTGTCATCGTCTGACAGTGATAGTACATTTGAAGAGGTACCTGTGAACCTGCTTGAAAGAGAAGTCATTGACAAAGAAACGAGTTGCTGAGAATCTTCCGCTTGCATTCTGTAACACCCGTCTAATTTTACTTGATTTTAATAATAGATTATACCATTGCAATTAAAATCTTCTTAATTAACATAACTTTCATAAAAGAAGTTCATAAGTAGCCTAAACCTTAGTCAACTAACGACTAAGTTAAAACATTTCAAAAGTTGTTTAACAATTGTTTACAACCCATAAACAAGGTCTATCAAAGATTTAAAACATTGCGGAAGCTTGTAAGTAGTGTTCGGTTCTTCAAAAGTTTGCTCGATCATCTTCCGATTAGTTTCCATCATCACCTAAGATCAAAACCACAACAAAAGTTAGTTTTGATCAAGTTAAAATGTATACAAACAAGTTCCATGGGTCAACAATTAAAGAAAAAAAATAAAATTCCGGAATGAGGGCGTCGCACGACGCCAAGGGGGCTCGCGTGACGCCTAGCCCCTATTTCAACAGGCTTTTGCTTTTGTTGATGCTGAACCAACCCAGCTCCATGTTTATCCAAGTCCCAACTTAAAATGGCCATAACTTTTGACTCGTAAGTCCGTTTTAGGTGATTCTTTTTCCTATGTGTCTGTAAATTCATTACCGACATGCCTATTACAAATTTCATACCAAAATTTGTTTACGGACTGAAAGACTATATGTCCTTATACAATTATTCGACCCATTCTAACTTAGCCATTTTACTACCATTTAACTAGTAAACCTAAGGCGCTTATTACCCAATCTCCGGGGCTTATTATCACTAGCACTTCATTACCAAACCTATGGCTTCGCGCTCTTCTGACCATTTACGCCACTTCTATTTATTTACAATATTATCATTACAATGTAACATTATTTGACCCGTTTGGTTCATCTACGGAAATCCTCCATTTTGATGACTACCAAACGACTACAATCCCATTCTTAACATCCGGTTTAAGTAATGAACAAAATCACTACAACCAATACAACTTTTAATCAACAACGCATAGTTTATCAACAATTCATCAAATGTAACGGGTCAAGTTACATACCTTCAAAGTAAGCCTTTCAAACGTGGTTCGCCACCCGCTTGTCCGCTTGACGCTCCTGCGCCCGTTCCTATAGAGTTCATTTATGATATGTTTAGAACTCTCTTTAAATCATAATTCGCATAATACACCGAAACATCATAATTATGCGTTTAAACTTGGAATTTCAGTTTTAAGCCTTCTTAGAGGCATTTCAACAAACACTTTGAGGGCAGATTTTTACATGATTAAACATCAAATCTCTAGTTTATCACTTAGCCCTAATTTCACATCATTCAACCATTTTACATGATTGTTAACTTCTAAATTCCTGAAATCACTTCAAAATTGTCAATTTACACTAGATCAACACTCTATTTCCTAGTGTTCATCAAATTACACATAACCCACTAATCACCTACAATGGTGTTCATAGGTTTCACTAAAATTTCACATGATTTCAACTTGTATTTGTCTAGGGTTTATCCCTAGACACGATAGTTGTTCCTAAATCATCATAAGACACACATGCAACCATAATTTCAGATTTTCCCAATTTCATGAGAATTTCAAGTTGAAAGTTTTCATCAAATTTTACATACCTTGTAATCCTCTTGTGATGAGGATCAATAATCTATGCTCGATTTTCGTTTTGGATCAGATTTGCACCTCCAATTTGAGAGTTTTAGTGAATTTTTAGGGTTTGGAGAGTGGGGATCGCCCCCGGCTTGTGCTTGTACTACCAGACACCTCTTTTGGGGTGTTTGGTTTGTTTTATTTGTTTTATTAAAATTAAGTTTTAATTTTAACAACTTGGGCCCCTCCACTTTGATCAACATGTAATTTAGTTGCTTTTAACCCTACTATAAGTTATTTCTAGACTTGTAACTAACTAGGTTAAAATTCCTAGTTAGTAAATTCTCGTTTATTTATACTTTATAATTCTAATATAAAGTTTTATATTTTCGGGGTGTTACAAGTCCACCCCCCTTAAAAAGGGTTTCGTCCCCGAAACCGAATTACGTACCAAATAAAGTAGGGTAGAGTCGTCGCATCTCCTCCTCGGACTCCCACGTAGTGTCCGAGCCTTTTCTATGCTCCCATTTGATTTTGACTTGATCGATTTGTTTATTTCGTAAGTGTTTGATCTTTCGATCTAAAATCTCCACCGGTCTCACAGCATAATTCAGACTATTATCCACTTCGATATCATCATAATGGATATAGGCTGTTTCGTCCGCTAGGCACTTTCGTAATTGTGACACGTGAAACGTGATATGAATCCCACTTAGTTCCTCCGGTAGCTCAAGGCGGTAAGCTACCTTGCCGACTCTTCCGATGATTTTAAATGGCCCAATAAACCTCGGGCTTAGCTTCCCCCTTTTTCTGAATCTAATAACCCCCTTCCATGGGGAAACTTTTAGCATAACCATGTCGCCAACCTGGAATTCGATTGGCCTATTCCTTTTATCAGCATACGCCTTTTTCCTGTCTTGAGCCGCTTTCAAGTGTGCCCGAACCACATCAATCTTTTCATTAGTGGCTTGTACTATATCTTGGTGGGCGAGTTCGCGTGGACCCACTTCACCCCAACATACCAGGGTTCGGCACTTCCTACCATAGAGCATTTCGTACGGTGCCATCTTAATACTAGCATGGTAGCTGTTATTATACGAAAACTCAACTAACGGTAGGTAAACATCCCAACTTCCTCCAAAGTCGATTATACACGCCCGTAGCATGTCCTCCAATGTTTGTATTGTTCTTTCACTCTGTCCATCGGTTTGAGGATGGTATGCAGTGCTAATGAACAATTTGGTTCCCATTTGCTCTTGGAAATCTCGCCAGAAATTTGAAGTAAACCGGGTATCCCTATCAGACACGATGGATACCGGTACTCCATGACGTGCTATTATCTCATTAGTGTAAACTTCTGACATCTTTTCTGACGTATAAGTCTCACGAATCGGAATGAAGTGAGCACTTTTCGTCAATCTGTCCACCACTACCCATATGGCATCGAAACCACGATTTGTCTTAGGCAACTTGGTTAATAGGTCCATTGTAATATGTTCCCATTTCCAAACCGGAATTTCTAACGGTTGGAGTTTGCCGTATGGTTTTTGGTGTTACGCCTTGACTTGTAGACATGTCAAGCATTTTTCCACATACTTCGCCACATCCATCTTCATTCCAGGCCACAAATAATTTTGTTTCAGATCATTGTACATCTTGGTTGCACCCGGATGAATTGAATATCGGGATTTATGAGCTTCATCAAGTAGAAGCGCCTTCACCCCACAAGTATGTGGAACCCATATCCTTCCGGATCGAGTCTTCAACCCGTTATTCCCATCCGACAAATCTTTCAACTGGCCGATTATTCTTTCTTTCTTCCAATTCTCCTCTTTCACTGCTTCTAATTGCGCCTCTCGAATACGTTCAAGTATACCCGAGGTCACCACGAGCTGCATCGACCTTACTCGTATTGGGACATAGTTCGCTTTTCTGCTCAGAGCATCCGCCACCACATTTGCCTTTCCGGGGTGGTAGTGTATTTCACAGTCAAAATCTTTCACCGTTTCTAGCCATCGCCTTTGTCGCATATTTAACTCCTTCTGATCGAAGAAGTATTTTAAGCTCTTGTGGTCGGTGAATATGGTGCACTTTACCCCATACAAGTAGTGCCTCCATATTTTTAATGCAAATACCACCGCAGCCAACTCGAGATCGTGCGTGGGATATTTCTTCTCGTGTATCTTCAATTGCCTCGAGGCATAGGCTATAACTTTGCCCCGTTGCATCAACACGCATCCGAGCCCCGATAGTGAAGCATCTGAATAAACCACCATGTCTTCGACTCCGTCTGGCAATGTCAGTACCGGAGCTTGAGTTAACTTTTCTTTTAGCGTTTGAAACGCTCTTTCTTGATCGACACCCCAAATGAACGTTTCTTTCTTTCGGGTTAGCTTTGTTAATGGTGACGTAACCTTGGAGAAATCTTGAATGAATCTCCTGTAGTATCCCGCAAGCCCCAAAAAGCTTCTAATTTCCGAAGGGTTCTTCGGGGGATTCCATTTTTAAACAGCTTCTATCTTTGACGGATCCACCAATACTCCGTCGGCACTTATGACATGGCTAAGAAATTGTACCTCTCGTAACCAAAAGGCACACTTAGAGAATTTCGCATACAGCCTTTCTCGTCTAAGTGTCTCTAACACTTCTTGTAAGTGGTGTGCGTGTTCAGCTTCGCTTTTTGAATACACCAAAATATCATCGATAAACACAATGACCGACTTATCCAACATTGGCTTGCAAACCCGGTTCATGAGGTCCATGAAAGCCGCGGGTGCATTTGTTAGCCCAAATGACATCACGAGGAATTCGTAATGTCCGTATCTCGTACGAAAAGCCGTCTTCGGCACATCTTCCTCCTTGACCTTTAATTGGTGGTACCCCGATCTAAGGTCAATTTTTAAAAACCAGTTCGCACCTTGTAATTGGTCGAATAAGTCATCTATCCTCGGAAGCGGGTATTGATTCTTTACCATGAGTTTGTTTAACTCCCGGTAATCAATGCACATGCGCATGCTTCCATCTTTCTTTCTCACGAACAGTACCGGTGCACCCCAAGGAGACACACTCGGCCTTATGAATCCCTTGTCTAGCAGATCTTGAATTTGGGACATCAACTCTTGTAAATCCGACGGTGCGAGTCGGTACGGTGCTTTAGCTACGGGTTTTGCGCCCGGAATCAATTCGATCCCGAACTCTACTTCCCGTTCAGGCGGTATCCCCGGTAAATCCTCCGGAAACACATCTTCATAGTCTCGTACTACCGGTACATCTTCAATCTTTCGTGATTCTTTCTCGGGCTCATTCGCGTATATTATGAATGCCTTGCATCCTCGCTTCATAAGCTTGTGAGCTTTCAACATTGAGCATACTATAGGGTTGCCTCCTTTTTCGCCATAGATAGTGACGTGTTTTCCGCTCGCAGATGTTAGTTTTATCTCTTTACGAAAACACATGACCTTTGCATGGTGCTGAGATATCCAATCCATCCCAACGACTACTTGAAATTCCCCCATTGACATCGGGATTAAGTCTATCAAGTATTCCTCATCGTCGATGCTTAATTTGCAGCCTCGACAAACATCACAAACTATAAAACTTTTGTTGTCCCCTATTTCAACTTCTAAGGGCACAGATAATTTTGTCAATACAAATGAAGGATGTCGAATAAATCCATGCGAAATGAAGGATTTATTCGCACCCGTATCAAACAATACACGTGCTGGAATTGAGTTAATTGTGAATATACCTGAGACCACATCAGGTTCTGTTTTTGCTTCAGCCGCGGTAAGTTGATGGACCTAGCCTTCGCTTTGGGAGCTTCTATTGGAGACTCTTTTGTGTCTCTCTTTCCCACCAACTCGGGGCATTCAGATTTCTTGTGACCGGGTTGATAACACTTGTAACAAACGGAAACTTTTCCGGGACATAGCGATGCAGTGTGCCCCGTCTTCCCATGTACCGGACACGGCTTGTCTTTGAAGCGGCACTCACCCTTGTACCCTTTTCCACATACTTTACAACTTGGCGACCCGCCTTTGGCCTCCACCTTCTTCCCCGATTCAGCAGTTCTAGCTTTCTTTGTAGGGCTTGGATTCACATCTTGTGCCCTCCGCTCGCCCCTTTCTACTTGTTTCTTTAACTCAATTTCCCGCTCCCGGGCGGTGTTGATGATTTCGGTGAGAGTTTCGTATTTTGACGGAGTCATAAACTCCCGGTACTCGGCACTCAGCATGTTGTAATAGTAGTATATCTTTTGCTCTTTAGTGGTGACTAACTCGTCACAGAGTCTCAGCTTATCCATGAAGATGCCCGTGATCTTATCAATTGTTTCACCCTTTTGTCTTAACTGGATGAACTCTTCCTTGATCCTGTTAATCACTGCTTTGGGACTATGGTGTTTAAGGAACGGCACCTTAAACTCCTCCCAAGTCATGACCCTTGCCGCTTCGGCTCCCATTTCCTTCTTTTTGTTATCCCACCAATCTTTGGCTTCATTTCTCAATTGACCCGTTTCGTAAGCAACAAAGCTGCCTACGTCACAGTGGGTTCGTTCAAACACTCCTTCGACATCACTTATCCATCTTTGACAAATTATCGGGTCAACCTCCCCGTTATAGATTGGCGGTTTACACGCCATGAATTCCTTGTATGAACACCCTTTGCGTTCTCCCGTTTTCTCCTTCATAAGGTTGACAATATCCTCCAACCTTTTAACTCGCTCTTCGACAAGCGACAACACCGTGTTTTGAATTTTGTCTATAAACCCGGATAGACTTCCTTCAATTGCCTTCCCTACCTCTTCGGCAATTATCTCTTTCATTTGTTCGGTGCTTGTTTGCACCGGATTATCATCATTCCCATCAGACATCTTGAAACTGAAATGTTTACATTTAAACATTAAACATTTCATTTATAGCATTGCTTCATTTGTTTTGGTTTAGCCAAGTTCCTAACTTGCTGTAACCATTCCTATCTAATGCATTTTCCGGGTTTGAGTGTGTTAATACACTCTTCCCATGCATCTCAATTCATTTCTTATTTCTTACGTAAGACCTAATATATTAACATAATAAGTTAATTCTTACCGGACGATTGATCGAGCTTGAACCGAACACTTTGTTGACAACCTTAAGCTCTGATTACTAACTTGTAACACCCGTATAATTTTACTTGATTTTAATAATAGATTATACCATTGCAATTAAAATCTTCTTAATTAACATAACTTTCATAAAAGAAGTTCATAAGTAGCATAAACCTTAGTCAACTAACGACTAAGTTAAAACATTTCAAAAGTTGTTTAACAATTGTTTACAACCCATAAACAAGGTCTATCAAAGATTTAAAACATTGCGGAAGCTTGTAAGTAGTGTTCGGTTCTTCAAAAGTTTGCTCGATCATCTTCCAATTAGTTTCCATCATCACCTAAGATCAAAACCACAACAAAAGTTAGTTTTGATCAAGTTAAAATGTATACAAACAAGTTCCATGGGTCAACAATTAAAGAAAAAAAAATTCCGGAATGAGGGCGTCGCGCGACGCCAAGGGGGCTCGCGTGACGCCTAGCCCCTATTTCAACAGGCTTTTGCTTTTGCCGATGCTGAACCAACCCAGCTCCATGTTTATCCAAGTCCCAACTTAAAATGGCCATAACTTTTGACTCGTAAGTCCGTTTTAGGTGATTCTTTTTCCTATATGTCTGTAAATTCATTACCGACATGCCTATTACAAATTTCATACCAAAAATTTGTTTACGGACTGAAAGACTATATGTCCTTATACAATTATTCGACCCATTCTAACTTAGCCATTTTACTACCATTTAACTAGTAAACCTAAGGCGCTTATTACCCAATCTCCGGGGCTTATTATCACTAGCACTTCATTACCAAACCTATGGCTTCGTGCTCTTGTGACCATTTACGCCACTTCTATTTATTTACAATATTATCATTACAATGTAACATTATTTGACCCGTTTGGTTCATCTACGGAAATCCTCCATTTTGATGACTACCAAACGACTACAATCCCATTCTTAACATCCGGTTTAAGTAATGAACAAAATCACTACAACCAATACAACTTTTAATCAACAACGCATAGTTTATCAACAATTCATCAAATGTAACGGGTCAAGTTACATACCTTCAAAGTAGGCCTTTCAAACGTGGTTCGCCACCCGCTTGTCCGCTTGACGCTCCTGCGCCCGTTCCTATAGAGTTCATTTATGATATGTTTAGAACTCTCTTTAAATCATAATTCGCATAATACACCGAAACATCATAATTATGCGTTTAAACTTGGAATTTCAGTTTTAAGCCTTCTTAGAGGCATCTCAACAAACACTTTGAGGGCAGATTTTTACATGATTAAACATCAAATCTCTAGTTTATCACTTAGCCCTAATTTCACATCATTCAACCATTTTACATGATTGTTAACTTCTAAATTCCTGAAATCACTTCAAAATTGTCAATTTACACTAGATCAACACTCTATTTCCTAGTGTTCATCAAATTACACATAACCCACTAATCACCTACAATGGTGTTCATAGGTTTCACTAAAATTTCACATGATTTCAACTTGTATTTGTCTAGGGTTTGTCCCTAGACACTATAGTTGTTCCTAAATCATCATAAGACACACATGCAACCATAATTTCAGATTTTCCCAATTTCATGAGAATTTCAAGTTGAGAATTTTCATCAAATTTTACATACCTTGTAATCCTCTTGTGATGAGGATCAATAATCTATGCTCGATTTTCGTTTTGGATCAGATTTGCACCTCCAATTTTAGAGTTTTAGTGAATTTTTAGGGTTTGGAGAGTGGGGATCGCCTCCTGCTTGTGCTTGTACGACCAGACACCTCTTTTGGGGTGTTTGGTTTGTTTTATTTGTTTTATTAAAATTAAGTTTTAATTTTAACAACTTAGGCCCCTCCACTTTGATCAACATGTAATTTGGTTGCTTTTAACCCTACTATAAGTTATTTCTAGACTTGTAACTAACTAGGTTAAAATTCCTAGTTAATAAATTCTCGTTTATTTATACTTTATAATTCTAATATAAAGTTTTATATTTTCGGGGTGTTACACATTCTTTTCAACAAGTTTTTCAAGCAAAGCTGATCGTGAAAGAGAAGAACAAAGAGCCCAAGCTTCAGGTTGAAGACATGAAGTATCTTCCCACAGACACATGATATTGACAACAATTTGATAAAGACAGCATAAACCTAGGGGGATATTGTAAGGCCCTATAATGGTGTAGGTTTACGCCTATCTTTATCAAACACAAATATAGGCTATTGGGCTTAGCCTGGTAGTGGGTTAGATAGTAATGAAATAAGCTATGTGGGCTAATTAGTGATTTGGGCTTGTTTGGTTAGTAATATTGTGCATGTGGGCCTGGCCCAGTCTGTAACTAGGTCACCCTATGTAACTATAAATAGGGTGAACCTAGTTCATTATTAGGTTAGACATTTTAGAGAGGCCATTCTGTTTTTGTTCTTCATTGTCATTTTCGAATTCACTGTTAGTGTACCAGACGGTTCTCTAGAAACCGTGTGCACTTTGATCTCTATTCAATCATTCAAGTTCTTGTTCTTATCACTTTCATCAATATTCCGCACTCGTGATTGTGATTTTGATATCCGGTTGATAGTTCCTGGACTTACAACCCACATTAACAGTCAATATGTTCTATGATCAAACATAACATGTACAATCAATTATACCTGATCAAGCATACCAAAAGATCCAAATATATAAATAGAGTTCAACTACACTACATATTAGCCCAAAAGATCCTATAAGATTAGAGTTTAAGTATCCTACACAACCATTTACTGCTGAGGGGGAAACTGGAAATGCAAGAACGGGCGGCCTCGCATCTTGACAACCAATGAGACCACAATCGATCGTAGTGAAACATGAATCCTCATGTCCACTTCAAATACAGAAACATCCATTATTAGTTCTGACCTGATTTTACCCCACAATCAAAATAGTTGTTTGATTTTACCTGAAAACTGCAAGAAAAGGGAGGATTGCTAGACCACAGCTGGATCGACGGTGGCCGGTGGTGTGGTCGCCGACCCTGGCTCTGCCGGTGGAGCTGGATGCATCATTGCATTATGTTAACTCATCCTCTGCTCGTGTGGTGAAGAAGAAGGAGTGGTGAAGAAGACGGAGTGGAGGTCGCCGGAGGGTGATGAAGAAGACGGAATGGAGGTCGCCGGAGGGTGATGAAGAAGACGGAATGGAGGTCGCCGGTGAAGAAGACGGAAGTGAAGAAGACGGAGGGGTAAAGTGAAGAGCAGGAGTGGAGGTGAAACTTAGGGGGAAAGGTTAAGATATAATGTTGAGTTAAGGGGTTATAATAATATATAAGGTACAATTAACTTGAAATTACTTTTTTACCCTTTGACCCTCCCATGGTTATGTTGACCGGTCCACAAAATTGAAGTCGGCGGGTAAGGTTGCGACATAACAGCAAACGTTGGGGGGGTAAAATTGCAATTATTTCGTTAGGGGGGTAAGGGTGCCAATCACCCTAAACCCCAGGGGGTAAAATTGTAGTTTACTCAACAATATATTATATTACCTAGTTTATTTTCATATTGTGGTTTTAGTATTCTGTTATATATATATATATAGAAACGGGAAAACACTCAAAATTGTGAGAACGGTGAGAATGCATCCTGGCCCAACACGTGTCATGCGACATAGAGAAGGGCGGAGGGGCTTTATTGTCCTTTCATATTTCTTTTTTTTAACGCGTGTCACATCATCTTTCCATTTTTGGCGTTTAATAAATACACGGCGTTTTTATTGTTTTTAGATTAGGATCATAGTAAATATTTTGGCGTTTTAAGTATGTTTTGGCGTTGTTATTGTTTTTAGATCAGGATGCAGGCCTATAATGTAAAATACATCAGTAATTTTCTTGATGTTTTTTATATCAAGTGTTGTGCCATGTAAGATACAGGCCTATAATGTGACAGAAAATTATGGCGTTTTGAAAAGATAAATAAATTCAATATTCCATGTAGTGGCTTTTAATATAATAAATGTTTGGCAATAATGTTACCGTCTCTTCATTTTACTGTTTAGCAATTACTATTTCGTTCAATTTCATCTGTCAATTAGTGTTGATTTTTTTGGTAATACTTTGTTTGGCGTTTTATAATCGTGCTTTGCTAGCATCCGTTCCCACACTTTTTCACACTATCAGGCGTTTTGGTGTTTGTAGTTTCTGGCGTTTTATACTCAATTTTTTTTATTAGTAAAGAATTAGATAAATAAACAACAGAGAATTAGATAACAAACAATAGAAAATGAAAAAAAAATTAATAATTATAATCTAATTTCTCATCCAAATCTTCACTGTCATCAACCTTTTCTACTTTAACCTTTTTGACGTTTTGAACCTGTTTTTGAATACCTTATGTAGATCCTTATTTTCCTACATAACGCCCGTCTTTAGAAGATGCTTATTTTTTGTGGCATCCTTTATTTTGGTTTTATATATACTTGTTTGATGACATGTTAAAGACCAACGCCTGCGCTAATGTATTGATCCATTCATGCCATCAATATATCCATCAAGAACAATGTGACATGATGACATATCAGTGTCATCAGTTTCTTTCTTGAATATTTGTCCACCTCATTCAACAAAAGATTATAGAGATACCCACCTCAGAGAAGAATGCATTCAGTGAAACTTCATTCAGAACAATACTCAATATAGAAGAAACGAGGTTCCGCGTCTGTGGCTTTTTTAACTATTTTTTTGGCGTTTTTAAAGTGAATGGTTTTCTAGGAAATATGGCGTTGTTTTTGGTTTGTGATCAGTTGATTATGCAGAGACGTCTCTCTTATAGGATATTTTTGGCGCGTAGTTTAGGCGAGATTTTATTTATAATAAATGATATTAATAAAGTAGCCGTCTTTTCAGTTACTGTGTATTTTTACAGTTTTTGTTAAGCTTTTTTTTAGTTTTTAGGGTCATAGACTTTCCATCTCCCAACTTTGGCGTTTTTAATGGCTTTAAGTAGTTTTTGGCGTTTTTTTTTCATTTTTAGCTTTTATTAATACTTCTGCAAATTACTTTCATTATAGTTTTGGAGTTTTTGGCGTTTTACTGTATTATGGCGTTTCACAAGCATTATGACTGTTTGGCGTTTTATTAATATAATGTATTTTTTATTCTAAGTTGAAAAATACATAACAAACAACAGAAAAAGAAAATTTAAAAAATAAAAATAGAAACAATTCATCTTCCAAATCTTCACTGTCAACACTCTCTTTCTTCTCTGAATCATGTTCACTGGCGGTTTGGCTTTGTCATTCTTGTGTTTTTGTGGCCGTTTGGAAAGACAAAATGACATGAGTTTTTTCTTTGAATAGGTATCTTCAAACAACTCATCAGTGTCATTCGTCTTTTCATGCTATTATAATATTCATCAATATCAAAACACAAAAAATTACATAAGTCTGACCCCAACATCTTTTTGTTTATGATTTGTCCATCTCATGCAGCAAAATGTTATTTGAGTCACAGCACCTCGGGAAGAATGCATTCTTCAAAACTTGGCGTAGAACAATATTTAATATTCAAGAAACGATATTTGCCATTTTTTGCGTTTTACTGAGGAAATAGTGTATCTGAAAAAAACGTTGATTTTTGGGAATCTTTGATGTTTGAGTGTTTTGGCATTTTCTAAGATGATTGGTATATAGTAAAATATGGCACTTTTTGAGCAGGTGTGTTTGATGTTTTGGGGATTTTGGCGTTTGTAAGATGAATGGTATATAGTAGAAAATATGACGTTTCAGGTTCTGGGGGTGTGTTTTTATGTCTGGATGTTTTTGTTTATATAGGGATGTGTTTTGGTCCGTAATGGCGTTTTATTCATTAGTTTGTCGTTTTGGTATAGAAGTGTAAAGACCTTTTTACCCTTAATGAAGCGCGTCCACTTAAAATAATTCGTGTTATTTACGAAAACGCCACCGCGCCAATCTAGTCCATAGATTGTTTTGATCAGACGATCCATAAGCGTTCTCACCGTTCTCACACTTCCCACCGTTTTCTCTAAATCCTGACCATATATATATATATATATATATAAAGGTTCCTGTAAAAAGGACCAAAAGTGTGAGAAGGGTAAGAAAGAATCTACACCATTATTTCAAAGATCTAATGGTTGAGATTAATGGAGACCAAATTGTAAAATTTGTTTTATTTTTTTGGACTGAATTGAAAATTATAGGGATAATAAAGTCTTTATATCCATTCAAAATAGGAAACTGTAAATCAAAATCCCTACAATTTCGATCTCTCTCTACATCGCAGTGGAGCGGCGGTTCCAGCAGCACTAGTTCATCATCTCCGGCGGTGCAGCGGTTAGCGCAAGGTCGTTCCGGCGGTGGTTTGGGTGTCCGAAGGTGCATGGGTTCCGACAAGGTGGTTTCTGGCGGTTTGGTACGAGCGACTAAAAGACATCCAGCAAGGTGGTGTCGGGTGGTTGGCCACCTCTACACGACAGCGGCGGCGGAGCGGCAGTGGTGGTGCCGGAAGTGGAGAAGATGATACTGAGATGTAGTGATTATTGAATTGTGTTATATACTTTATTGAATGGTGCTATATATGTGTTGAATGGTGTTGTATACTTTATTGTATGGTGTTATATACTATATTGAATGGTGTTATATATGTGCTGAATGGTGTTATATACTTACTGAATGGTGTTATATAATTGCAGAATGGTGTTATATACTTACTGAATGGTGTTATATACTTACTGAATGGTGTTATATACTTGCTGAATGGTGTTATATACTTACTGAATGGTGTTATATACTTGTTGAATGGTGTTTATAGAGATCTTTTAAAAAACACAACAATGTTTGTCATTTTATAATCAGAGTCTTATCATTCAAAACACAACACAAAACCAACATATATGATGTTTTAGTAATCATCATTATGTTATTTGTGGGTTTTTTTGTATGTTTGATGATTGACATTATTGTGTTTTATGACTTTTAACACATTTTAGGAAATTTAGACTTTGCATCTATATATATATATGGTAGGGTTCATTTAAGAACAACTCTTATTGCAAGAAACACGAGAACCAATTCATATATATATATGTATATATAAATGTATATACATATATAGAGAGAGAGAAAGTTGGGTTCAATAGAGAACACATAAAAAGGGAAAAATTTGGAAACCACTAAATTTAGATGTAAAAAAAATCATTAAAACTAAATTTTAAATAGAAGCCGTTCAAATAAATAAAATAACTTTTATAAGTTTTTTTTTCTTTTTTTACTTTTTTTACTTTTTATGAACTGTTTTCTAAACTAATTTCTAAATTTTTTTACTTTTTTTATTTTTCAATTTTCTTAATATTAAAACTAATTTCTATTTCTTAAGAAATAAACCCTAAACCTAAAAAACTATACCCTATAAGTAAAGCCATAAACTTTAAAAGCTAAAAACTAAAGGATGACGACTAAAATTAAAAACAAAATGCTTAAACTAAACCCTAAAAACTAACCTCTAAACTCTAAAACTTAAACCCTAAAAACTAAATCCTATAAAAGTTCAACATAAATATCAATCGATATATATATAAGAGCCGCTAAAATAGGAACCACCCCCAGTTGTAAGAACCGCGAGAACCACTCTCAACCAATTAGATTCTGCTATTCAAAAGGGTAGTTTGGTCATTTACCATTAAATATCATTTCCCTCTCTCTCCTCATTTATTATGTTTAGAAACCTGTCTCTCTCCACCTTTTTAATCCATTTGCCATTTTGTATTTTGTAATCCAAATGTTCTAAACTTCTGAAACTCATCTCTCCACCTCTTTTGTCTCTCTCATTTTGAACCAAACAAACACACACACTGGCGAACCCAAACCTCCACCGGCGACCCCAAACCCATCTCTCTCGTCGTTGATGATGATGATGATACAGATGATGTTGAAGCCCCTCATCCGCCGCCACACCCCCCACTCCGGCGACCCCAAACACCTCACCTCCACCGGCTGCCCTCTCGTTTCTACGGTGTCCCCCTCGTTTCTCCGGCGCCCCTCCGATCTGCAACCCATCTCTCATCTCCTCCAAAACCCCTCCGATCTGCATCCTATCTCAGATCTGCAAAAGAGATGGTGGCTGCAGCTATATCGGAGACGACCGGTGAATCGCGGTTATGTGGTTTTGTGGTGGTGCGGTTTTTGGTGCCGGCGACGTTCTTTCTCCGACGAGAGAGATCGAGGATGGTGACCGAAGATGGTGACCCAACGACGATTGTGTTTGTTGTAGGTGTGGGTTTGTTTTGATATTGAATTTTTGTAGGTGTGGTTTTGTGTTGATTTTGAAATTTTTGAAGTCTGGTTTTGATTTTAAATTTTTTGTAGTCTGTTTTGTGCAGGGCTGGATTTTGTTGTTCAAAATGTTCACATCTTGGGGAGGGTTTGGTTGCACATATGTTGAAGGTTCGGTGGGTTTTGGTGTTAACAAAGTTTGGGTTTTTTTCTGCTTGAAGTTTGGTGGGTTTTGATGATTTTGGTGGGTTTGTAAAAAATAGTGGTTGAACTGGGTTTTGATATGTTGGGGGTTTTGATTTGTGTTCTTTGAATCTGTGGGTTTTGATACGATCGATTGGGTGGCGATGATGCAAAAAAAAAACGTAGATTTTGAAGACGATGGCGTGGCAAGAACGGCGGAGAGGTTTTTTGGACCTGCAACCCCACTTTTGCAGCCTCTTGATTATCGGATAATCTGAGCCAAACCCCGTGTTTTTTTTCGAGATACACTTTGTTTTGATGTTGTTGGTTTTTTATGTTTTCCCCCCAGTCGATGATGATAACAATATATCTGAGACACCTCATGAGTTTGCGATTTCTGTGTGCGTTCGTTATTGCGTAAAAAAGTTTTTGTAAAAAAAAAAACTTAAACCGTAAACTTTTTAACGTAAAACGTAAAACGTAAAACGTAAAGATTTTAACGTAAAACGTAAAACGTAAAAAAATTTACGTAAAACATAAAACGTAAAAATTTTAACGTAAAACGTAATTTTTTTACGTAAAACGTAAAACTTAAAACGTAAAAAGTTTAAAAAGTTGAACGTAAAACGTAAAAAGTGTAAAAAAACGTTAAAAACGGCGCGTTAAAACGACGTGTAAAAAACGGTCCGTTTAAAAAACGTGTAAAAAACGACACTTGAAAAACGGCGCTTAAAAACCGGCGCGTTAAAAAAACGACGCTTGAAAAAGCCTGCCGTAAAAACGGCGCGTTAAAAAAAAGACGCTTGAAAAAGCCCGGCGCGCAAACCAATGTGAACACAACCAAAAATACCTAAAAATAGCTAAAAAACACACAAATTTTTTTTAGTATTTTCTACATTAAAATCGCTACTTTTAGTAGCAAAAAAAAAAATTTAAAACATTTTTAAAAATTTTTTTTTTTTGCTACTAAAAGTAGCGATTTTAATGTAAAAAATATTAATTTTTTTTTTTGTGTTTTTTTTTTTTAGATTTTTTAAAGGTTTTTTGGGGGTTTAGTTTTTAGCATTTTAGCTTTTTTTTTTTGGGGGGGGGGGGGGGATGAGGGGTTTAGGTTTTTGTGGGGTGGGGGAGGGGGTTTAGGTTTTTGGGTGGGGGGGGGGGTTAGGTTTTTTTTTTTTGGGGGGGGGGGGGGGGAGGGGTTAGGTTTTTTTAGCTATTTTAGGTTGTGTTCACATTGGTTCTTGCAGTTCTCGCAATAAAGGTGGTTCTCGCATGAACCTTACCCATATATATATATATAGGGAAGGCTATAGAGAAAACTCACTTTAGTTGTGTAAACTAAAGAAACCTTTATAAAAAAAATATGAAACGTAATATACATATATTTGAACATTTTTAAAAAAGAAACACAAAAAAAACCCCAAGTAGTTTTTTTTAAAATGTTACAAATTTCAGGTTACATAATATATATGTCCAGAAAAAAATGTAACATACAAATTTTCAACATTTAAAAAAAAATAGTAAGCATTTTTTTTCATTTTTTTTCATAAATAGGTCCGTGTACATTTATATCACATTCCCTATTTTTTTAGAAAAAAAATAAAAATGCTACATAGGATTTATTTGGGTTTTCTCAACTCAGATGGGTTTTCGATTTATCTTTCCCCTATATATATATATATATATATACACACATATATATAGGGGACCGCTAAAATGAGAACCACCTCCAGTTGTAAGAACCGTGAGAACTACACCGTACGGGGCGAGTTGGACCAATTTTTTTTTTTCATAAACGTAGATGCGTGTATTATAAACACATTTGTAAAAAAAAATTCAAAAAAGCAATGTCGTGTGTGTAGTTTTGAGCACCACAAGTTTGGGTTTACGGGTACCGTACATTTTAAATAAATTTTACGGGTCCCGTAAACCCAATCTTGTGGTGCTCAAAACTATACACACGGCATTTTGTTTTTTTTGAATTTTTTTAACAAATGTGTTTATAATACACGCATCTACGTTTATGAAAAAAATTTTGGTCAAACTCGCCCGGATGAAGTAGTTCTCACGGTTCTTACAACTGGAGGTGGTTCTTATTTTAGCGGATTTATATATATATATATACTACGTTATAAAGCATATAGGAAGGATAGAAATGGTCATTTGCCACTTTACAAGCCTTTGAAGCCTAATGTACAACTTTTAAAGCATGGATGTGTTGAAAACTTCTTTTGGGCGGCCAATCCTTTTTTTCGAAAATTTTTGAATCCCCGCTCATCCCCACTTCCCAATACTCTTCCTGTCTTTTCAAAATCAAATCTCAGAGCCATTCTCTCTCAAGAAACCCTACAAACTTCACGGTACCAAGAAGACCACAAGGTGAAAAACGATGTTCCAAGTTGATTTGAGATCATGAAACGATTTTAGATCTCTATTGATCCTCTCTTATTTTCATCTCATCTCAGGTCTAGATCTCTCATTTTCATCTCCCTTTTCTGTTTCAGGTCTAGATCTCTCATTTTCATCTCATCTCAGGTCTAGATCTCTCATTGTGATATTGGTGTGTTTTGATTTTTTCTGATGTGGGTTAGAACAGAGAATGATTAAGAACAGAGAATCTGGTGCTAGGTCAAGACACCTACAGCTCGCGCTCTCTCTCTCTCTCTCTGAAATTCATGTACGTCATCGCAACGTCAACCCCCGCTGAGACCAGTTGCCACTATCTTCCTTCGATCTTGCTAGGGTTCAAGGATTTGGTTGCCTGAGGAATAGAGGTGACTGGATTTCGACTCCTTTGTCGATTTTTGCATATAGATCTGGTAAAACTTTTATTTTGTGGCATCAACGACTCTGTTAAGGCTTGTGTCGCCTAGGGTTCCATTCCGGCCTTGCATCTTTGTTAAGGGTTTGTGTCCTTCGAGCTTCATCGGGCGATTACAACGTCTCAGTTAAGTGCTTCACATCTCTATTAGGGTTTATTACTTTTGTGTTGTTTACTTACTGTTAATTCCTTATTTCAGTTGCAGATTTGCTGAATTGGATCTGCACGTATCAATGCGATTAGGGTTTTTTAATTTTGCCACTTATCTTTGACATGTTAGTTTAATCACTGGGTTCAAGGGCTCAGGTCTTGAAGCCTAGCATAAATCAGCAACATCATAAAGGATAGTAAGTAATTATCTAACACGGATTCGTTTCATGAATTTTAGTTTTTGTTGGAGCAAAGATTCTTATTTTTATATTGTTTATCTTTGAAGGCCGATCTACCAGAAGTTCAATTCTTACTGTTTCTCCTGAACCATCTGAGTTGAGTAATTGTATTTTGTGTTGGCCCTGAGAAAGCGTTTGAAGTCGAGTCCAGTTGGAACTTAGATTGGAACTGCACTATTTATGTTGCTTCTTTTATTATCACTTTATTAGACTTGGTTTTACAAAGTTCTACATTCTGGTGAGTTTGGTTTGAAATTTTTCACTTCTATGACTAGCTTAGTTTTCCAATAGCGTATAGCATGATATATATTTAAATGTTCTCAGATCATGGATGTGCTCGGACCAAGTCTTTGGGATGTTTGGAGTTCATTAGGCCAATCGTAAGACTCTTACGAAGAAAATTTTGATGCCATTGTTGTGCATAATGTTTTCTTTTGGCTAATAATGTTCTTCTGCAGGATGACACCAAATGGAACAGCTTTTGCATGGAAGGCTTTGTTGTGGTTTCCGTTTTGGATAAAAAGTATTGGATTAGGTTCGCTAGATCTGTATCTTCCTATATTTTGGTAAATGAAGTTGAATTTGTATGCATTCGATCGAACACATAACTTTTAAATGAATTTATTTATTATAACAAAATAACTATTTTCCTCCCAAACTATGCCTTTCTATGATGTCATGTGTAGTATAATCATCATAAATAAGTATATGTGAACCATTAAAAGAATAACCGTTCTATCCTGGACTGTTCGTGAGAATCAACTTGAAACTTGTTTTAAGTAGTCATCAAACATTTTACATTTTTGGCAACTTGAAATGAGTCAAGCAGTAATTAGTTTTTGTTTTTTGTAATAATCTGTTACCCAATGTTAAACCATTTGTATATACAATCCCCAACCCCATTTATTTGGTACCTTTTTTTATAAAACCGCCCGTTTTGACCCGTCCCAAAATGACCATGTCTTGAACTGAGCCGTTTCGACCTAGACCTGGTTGAATTTGTAACCTGAATTTACTTAAAAATGGACTGAATTTACTCAAACGCCACATCGTCTTTCAAAATTGGGCAGGTAAACTGAAAACTTTCCAAAACATAGAATGGTTGCAGTTTTTATGAGATGAAATCAATTCATACGTTCTTTTTATTCACAAATGTATGCAAAACAATAATAATTTGGTTTACAGGTCGTAGAAGCAAAAGTTCATCAGTTAGATTTCTCACTTGAACGTATATACTTGTCTGCTCGTCATTTGCTATGCTACACTACCGTTTGAGTCGTTCTTAAACTGTATTTGAATCAGGAGGCTCAACCAGAAAGGTAATCGTTGATTATGCTATCTCTGTTTAAGAAAGGTTAATCAGTTTATGCTTTTGTTCGCTTATAAAAATAATCAATTAGTTCTTTAAAATGGCAATTCCAAGTGGGGTATGTATTTTGTTTATATTACAAAACTCGATCATTGTTTCGTCGCAGCGTTGATACCACTGCACCTACGTTTGCCGCCGCCGGTCTGCTCTTCACGAATAGGTACCAAGATCACTTTCTTCTTCCTTACAAACTTTGTTTTGTAATTTTGTCAGCCACCACTCGCCGTCACAACCACCTGGAACTGCCGCCGTTGGTTCGAATCGCCTTCTTTCACTGTTTGACACAACGCCGCTGGCAACTATCCATTATTCGAGGTATCAATTTCATATTCACAGGCTAATAATGGAGGTACATCGGAGAAATCGACGTATCGGGAAACGTCACAACCGCCTGTTGTGGAGAATTTCAAAGACTTGAGCTTGCCGACTGCCAGTATCCGCCGGAATATGCGGCTCGAAGTTGTAATCGGAAAGAAAGCGAGTTGTGTGGGTGACTGTCCACAAAGAGTCCCAAATCAAACAACCAATACATTTGGGAAGCATCGGCTGAGAGTAGCTTGTATGTGATAAAAGAAGAAACTGGCACCAGAAAGTAGCTTAGTCGGGTGACAGAAATAACACTTTATTTGAAGGTAGTTAATATGTTAATCATATAATGTCTCCGTATTTTTGTATAAGTTATAACATAAAGCTCTTGCGATAATTAATTTATATTTGGACGAAAGTCGCAAAACTGGCCAAACCACATGGACGTAAATGGCATTTTACTCTTTTTTTCAGTTAAGAACAAGCTTTGAAAGACCTATTTACCATAATTCAAGGAAGGTTGACCTTTTTTTTCATATTTGTAGGTTTATCTATTTATTTCCTCGCATCGAGTTGCTGGCTGCCTTGTTACAGAGCCAATTAAAAAGGCGTATCGGTTAATCTCAAACTCGCATCGAGTTGCTGGCTGCCTTTATGTTGTTGCTGGTGTTATAAAATGGATGGCTCAGCCAGCGTATCTCGATTTGGGAAGGTTTAGAAGACTACTGCGATTCTTTGTCGAGTAATTTGGCTGTTGCTGATGAACATAAATCCCATACGCAGTAGGGGATTTTTGGGCATTTTGGGTTGGGGCAGGTTAGCTCAAAAATATCTCCGACTGCTTGTGATTTACAATCTGGTGCACCTGGTAACTGCAAAGTGTAGAGCATTAGTGTATAGTCCAGTTGATGCTACTATTTTGACGCTGATGTACCTGGGTCTTGGTTCAAATTATCGCTTATTCAGGTTGCGAGTCAAGAACTGGATGCATCAATGTCTGGGTATATATTCTGCTTATATTGTGCAGATCTGCTACTATTGTATCTATTTTTTGCTGCAAAAAAAGGATCACTGGAACCGAAAGGCTGGCTCGATGATGACTGACCCAAGTGAAGGTGGTTTCTTGTGGTTGAAGGCCAAGTGCTGCTGCGTTCGGGTTGTGCTTTTGAGACTTGGTTAAAGGCCCAATGTTGGGATTTAAAAGGCAAGAGGTTAATTAATATATGCAGGGGTATAATGGTAAAAAGGAGTCTGTTTACGAGTATGTTATTCTCGGATGTGTTTATCCTGGGTCTGCTGGTTTGCTTCTAGCATATCTGAGTTTGGCTGCTGGATTTATAAACACCGGGTTTTGGCCGATAAGATTCATCGTAACCTGCTGAAGGCCAGGGATGTTTTGATGTGGTGGGGCCCTGGTTTTCTAATTCAGTTGAAGGCCCAAGGTTGGGTTATAAAAGCCCAGGCTGGTTTGTTGCTTCCGTTCAAACTTGAGGCCCAATACAGCGGGTTCCAGATCTTTATAAAGACCGTGGAGGCCCACCTATGGTTTCTCGCGAGAAGTATAGGACGCGTTTTACTGAAGGCGCTAAAACGTGGTCAGCTACTCTTGGTCGTCTCGTTTTGGGAGGGGTTTCCATATACACCCCACGTTGGGAAACTAGGAGAATTTATAACTTTTGTAATTGTGATAGGTTAGATGAGTATACGTGTAATACTCAAAGCAACGTTCGGTTCTTTTGTTCCCCTAGACGTGGTTGTATGGTTTCCTATTTTTGGTCCCCAAAGCATGTTTTGGGGATGTTACGGGGGAATGCACCCTTGATTGTGTAATTTTTTCCTTGTGTGTTATGTAGTTTGCAGGGCGATGCCCTTTATCCAAAAAAAAAAATAAAAAAAGTTGGGTTGGCTTGACCCACACACTTTTTGTCCAGAATTTATTTTTTCGCAAGCAATTGTTGTGTCAAATACAAAAGAAATATTGTTCTGTGATTTTTTTTGGTTTAAATAAAATGAATTAAGAGGTTTAATGTTTTTTTTTTCATTCTGTTTGACCCGTTTACCTGTATGTTCTATAAAATGATTTAGGAGGTTTACAACATTTAGTAATGCTTAGTATCTTGCAACTCGTGTAATAGTTAAAGCTTGAATCTTTTAAAAAATGTAGGAAAAGTTTCTGCTCGGATTTGATCCTTGAACACAAGCAGTTAGCATTCTCTCAGCCAACGAACGCAGGGAAGTTATTAGCAAACAGTTACACCAACACAAGATCTTTCTTGGTCTACTACACAACAAGTTTGTTGTAAGCCATTTACATACCAAATCTTGAATTCATTACTTGCAAGTTATATCAAGAAACAGTCTTTTTTAAGGAAGTATGTTTACAACATCGTAAAGCTCTAACACCTTTTCTTTACCTGATCAAATTACAATAAAAAACGATGTATGTATATATGTATATAACGGCCCCGTGTACGACTACAAACGCAGCAGCAAATGACTACGTTTTTATACCCGTTTGCTGATGCGTTTGCAGCCGTAAACGCGCCGTTAAACGGCTGCGTTTTTGCACCCGTTTGCTGCCGCGTTTGCAGCCGTTTAACGGCGCGTTTACGGCTGCAAACGCAGCAGCAAACGGGTGTAAAAACGCAACCGTTTGCTGCCGCGTTTGCAACTGTTTAACGGCACGTTTACGGCTGCAAACGTAGCAGCAAATGGCTGCGTTTTTACACCCGTTTGTTGCTGCGTTTGCAACCGTAAACCCGCCGTTAAACGGCTGCAAACAGCTGCGTTTTGGCACCCGTTTGCTGCCGCGTAAGCGTTTGCAGCCGTTTAACGGCGCGTTTACGCTTGCAAATGCAACAACAAACGGTTGTAAAAACGCAGCCGTTTTCTCTCGCGTTTCATGCATTTAACGCCACATCGGAACTACATAGCCCTAAACTCACCAACCTAAGTGATATGCTTCCCGCCGCATCGCGCGGGTAAACGACTAGTATATATATATATATATATATATATAGAGGGGACCGCTAAAATGAAAACCACCACTAGTTGTAAGAACCACGAGAACCACTTTCTGACCATTAGATCTTTAGGATAGATGGATTAGATTAAAAGTAATAAAAACTATTATAAAATTCTTTTTGTCTTATTATGTTTTTATTATTTTATTGTTAAATTGCATTTAAGTAAATTTGTTTTTTTTTTTTGTCTTTTATAGCACCAACTACATTCTATCCGTAACATTACTATAAAAACTAATGTAGATTAAATCTTTCTCAAGAGAAACCCAAAACCGCTATCGATTATAAACTTGTAACATTTTAAAGTTCATCACCCCTATCAAGATATAATGCATACTTTTTTACAACTTATGAAAATGAAACCAAAATAAACCAAGTACCTTGAGCCCAGCTAGCAGAGCCATGAGCCCGATGGAGTACGCCTCGAGTACAAACCACCGGTCTTCGTCGATTCGCGGTCCGCCCGTCTGCTCTATCAACTTCCATAATCTTTGCAAAATGGGTATCTGTATCAACCAGATTAATGTTTATTACAACAACAACCATAATGGCATTTTTGTAGAGAAAACGTATTTCTATATTCGGTAGAAATGGAAAGAAGAGACGGAGACATACCTGATGACGGCGACATAGAAGGGTGGTGGTTCAGGGCGGCGACCTGCCGGTGATGGAGACTGTGTGCGGTAGAAGAGGTGTCCGACGGCGATTGGGGTTCAGGGTGGAGAAGGAGTACGGTGGTGGGTGACGGGCGACGGAGATGGATCGTGTGAGTGGTCGCGACGGCCGGTTCTTGATAACACAATAACAGTAGTAAGAAACGATTAAAGAAGTGACAAAACCTAATTGAGTCGACCTTCTGGCGCCTAATTGAACGACCACCATCAAAGTCCCTTCCTCTCCTTGCCTGTTCTCATTCCCCCCATTCTCTTTCTAGTATTCTATGCCTGATTCTCTCTATATGTAGACTATATGTAGCAGGGTTGAAGGAATTGAATCGATTAGAAATAGATGCATTCAAAGGCCGATATAGGAGTCTGAAATCCCCCGATTACCCTTTTGGTGTCTTAAAATTTTTTTATGAATTGGCTTACACATCCTTGTACATAATGCTTCATAACTTGTAAAAATGGTAAAATTACTTTTTTGTATGTCACTTCTCCTTTTTATAATAGTATAGATTATTTTTTATTGCCTTTTTTTGTCCTATTGCATTAATCATTTTTTATTAAAAAAACATATTTTTTTGTTAAATAATTTTTTGAAATCAGATTTTTTGATAACTTTTTTCAAGATTTGTTTAAAAAAAAACGTTTTAACGAACCGTTTTTAACGCGCCGTTTTGCGTCTTGTTTTTACGCTCCATTTTTAACGCGCCGTTTTTACGCCCGGCTTTTTCAGGCGTCGTTTTTTCACGCCGTTTTTTTAATGTCGTTTTTATGCCGTTTTAAACGTCGTTTTTACGCCGTTTTTTCACGCCGTTTTTTACGTCGTTTTCACGTTGTTTTTTACTTCGTTTTTACGCCGTTTTTTAATGTCGTTTTTTTCACGCTGTTTTTTAACGGCGTTTTTTCGCACCATTTTTAACGCGCCGTTTTTTCATGCCGTTTTTTCACGTCGTTTTTACGTAAAAGAATTTACTTTTTTACGTTAAAAAATTTACGTTTTACGTTTTACGCTCGGCTTTTTCAAGCGGCGTTTTTTTACGTTAAACTATTTACGTTTTACGTAAAACTTTTTACGTTTTACGTTCTACGCTTTTTTAACGTCGTAAAACTTATTACGTTTTACGTTTTACTTTTTACGTAATACTTTTTACGTTTTACGTTAAACTTTTTACGTTTTACGATTTAAGTAAAACTTTTTACGTTTACGATTTACGTAAAACTTTTTACGTTTTACGTAAAACTTTTTACGTTTTACGTTTTTACGTTAAAAAAGTTTACGTTTTTACATTTTACGTTAAACTTTTTACGTTTTACGATTTACGTTAAAAAGTTTACGGTTTAACATTTTTTTTTTACAAAAACTTTTTGACGCAACACGAACGCACCCAGAAAATGCAAACTCGGTAGGTGTCTCAGATAGATTGTTATCGTCATCGACTAGGGAAAAAAATATAAAAAACCAACAACATCAAAACAAAGTGTATCTCGAAAAAAAATGGGGTTTGGCTCAGATTTTCCGATAATCAAAAAGGCTGCAAAGTGGGGTTGCAGGTTCAAAAACCTACCCTCCGCCGTCCTTGCCCGCGCCATTGTCATCAAAATCTACGATTTTTTTTTTTTGCATCATCGCCACCCAATCGATCGTATCAAAACCCACATATTCAAAGAACACAAATCAAAACCCCCAACATATCAAAAAACCATCAGATTCAACACATCAAACCCACATAGTTTACTGTTCAAAATCACCATAGAATCAAGAACACAGATCACCCACCGTTTTTCATGGAGAGAGAAACACTTATTAACTGCCAAAAAAATCAAAACCCTATCATCAAAGATTCAAAAAAGCACCAGCAAGACATTCAAAAAGCTCCAGCAAAGCATCAAAATTCAAACATTCAAAAATCAATAGCAAAAAACATTCATAAAAGAATACCCAAATATCTCAGAGAAACAAAGCTAACCAACACACCACCGTCGCCGTCAAAACCCACCACCACCGTCTCCGTCAATCCTCACCACCACTACCGTCGCCGTCAAAAACCCACCACCGTCACCGTCAATCCTCACCACCACCACAGTCGCCGTAAAAAAGCACCACCACCGTCGCCATCAAACCCACCACCACCGTCATCAACTTCTCCTACTTGTCAGATCTTACGCACCTTCACCGGAAATGGTGGGTATGGTCATCATCATCGACCAACCACCATCATCTTCGCAGTTGGCTGGTGGTTGTCGTCGGAAATCGGAGGGGGGGAGGGGTGTTTGGCTGGTGGTAGCCGGATAAGGTTGTTGCCATGGTGGTAGCCAGCGAGGAGTACGGTGGTGATCAACGATGGTGTGTGGTGGTTGGTTTTGACTTTTGATTTGGGGTTTTCATAAGATTTTTGAGTTTTGATTTTGTGTCTGCAGAAGATTTTTGAACAATATGAAAGAGAAGATGTAAAATGAGAGATGAAATAGGAGAGATGAGAGAGATATATAAAGAGTCAGTCATATTAAATGAAGAGAGAAGGAAGACTTGACATTTGTGGTAAATGACCATAATACCCTTTAGGTTGTCAAATTCTGATTGGTTGAAAGTGGTTCTCGCGGTTCTTACAACTGGAGGTGGTTTCTATTTTAGCGGCACCCTATATATATATACACATGTGTGTGTGTGGGAGGGTTTAAATGAGAACGCTAAATATTGCGAGAACCGTGAGAACGAATAAAAAAACCATGAAAACTTGGTGAAAACAATTCAAGTTCAATATTTCTTTTTACACTTATCATTATTATTCGAATAAATGTTAGAAATTAAATGTACACGTTTAAATTTTCATGAATTCGTAAATAAAGAAAATTTACACATGTGTAAGTTTGCCATTTACACATGTGTAAATTTGTTATATTTACACATGTGTAAAAAATCTTGTAAGAGTGATTTTGAGAGGATAAATGAATTATTTGATGTTGTAAATTCTTTTTTTTTGATGTTTTATTTTTATTTCAGTGAGGTTTGTATTAAAAAAATCGGTTTTGATTGCTTTTTTCATTCGTTCTCACGGTTCTCGCAATATTTAGCGTTCTCAAGATAACTCTCACATATATATATATATATAACAACGTATGAAAAAGTCATGGTTATTAAAAAATCATGAGGGTAAATTGGTTTAAAAGTCAACAATATATTTTAAGAAATTGTACCGTAAGTTTTCAAAGTGGTAATTTTTAAGGTCTTGAATTTATGTAAAGTTACTCATTCGTCCACTTTATATCTATTATAATGTAGTATAGACTATAGACTAGATTTAACTCGCGCTAAATTATTTACTATACAAAAAAGTTATATTGTGGATACAATTCTCTATCTAACGACATTTATACCGTAACGTGGTACCAATGTTGTTTGAACGATATCAGTTTGGTTTGTTACGGTAATAAAATAAATCATTATATTTTTTTACTCATTCGATTTGAATAAAACTATTATCAAGATGTGGATGAAAATAAACGTATCAAAAACATATATTTTGAATACTATAACACGTAGTCTATTTGTACAAATATGGTAGAGAGGCCGTCTATGATCATCGATCATAGAAATGAAATAAAATATTATTAAAATGATGAAAATTGTAAACGACATCACTTTAAAAAATAAGTTAAATTATGAGACACTCTGATAACATCTACATTTGTGTTTCGCTTCGGAATGTAGATTAAAATAACCACGTCGCAATGGTATATACGAAACTATATAATGCGTTATATTATACTATTAGAAAGACAAAAAGGGTAAATTGCGTCATCTAAAAAGTCAAAAACAAACTCTCAAGGCAACTTTTATAACGTGTATGTTTGTGCTTGAATTAGTTGTATATTATTGTTCACAACTCGGTTTTGAACAAAATATGTATCGAGACGTATATAAAAATAAGTATGTCACAACGGCATATTCCAAAAATTTTAAAGTTATAAATGAAAAAAGGGTTAAAACTAATTATAATAAGAGTAAATTACGTTTTTAGCCCCTGTGGTTATATCACTTTTACTATATTAGCCCAAATTAAGAATTTTTAACAAATCTGCCCCCATGGTCTCTAAGTCTAACCATTTTGGCCCCCATAGTCTCTATAACTAACCATTTTGGCCCCCATGATCTCTAGACTTAGGGGCCAAAACGGTTAGTTATAGAGACCATGGGGGCAGATATGTTAAAAATTCTTATTTTGGGCTAATATAGTAAAGGTAATATAACCACAGGGGCCAAAACGTAATTTACTCTTATAATAATAATTAGAGTAAAAGTAAGTTTAAAACTCAGTAGTCTGACACTAATATCAGTTTAAATGCCCGCCTCTAAGAAAAAATTGGACACTTACACCATTCACGTTTGCATTTCGCATCAGTTTAAAATGCTCTGCCCATTGACCATTTGGTTGACCAGTATGTTTGTAATACTCACAGGTGTATTATAGTCAATTCACCCTTACCAAACCCTAGCTTTTTAATACAGCCCCCCCCCCACATTTCCCAACCGACTCATTTTACACGCCTATCATTTTCCCATTCCAACCACAACACATTGGGTCACCATCTCCCCTCCGATCACCCTCCTTCTACCCCACCACCACGCATCACCTTTTTCATATTACCACTTTGCACGCACAATCCGTCAGAATTTTGGTTGTAACGAGCACCACGCACCACGATCCACCATCCATTCTGTTCTCGTTGTTTGACCAGTTTGAAACCCGCCAAAAATGTCGATGAACCTATGTAGTGTTATTTATTCAAGAAATGTTTTAGGTATTTTACATTTTTCTTGTTCATTAAGTTCATTTGCATCTTTTATGTTTAAGATGTAAACGATACAAAAGTTTAGGGTAACTAGTCATCAAAGTCGTCTAATGATGCATGTCCATTTGGTTTTCCGGATTGTTGACTTTTGATTGGATTTATGAAACGGGGAATGAAGAAGAAGCAAGTCGGGGTAACGAGGAAGAAGCACAGATTGTCACAGATCGTTGATGGTAGTTTGGTAACTTTTGTAATATATATATAGGGTGGGAGTTGGCTACAAAGTCTATTTTTCCTACAAAGTGTAGGAAGTGTTGTAAGGGTGACATGTGACATTTAGAGATTTTATATTAAAGGGCATAAAGGTAATTGAATAATTAACTTATTTATGGAAGATTTATTTCTTAAACAAAATAAGGAGATTTTTAAGGAAACAACATATCTTTTAAGAATTCAAAATTGTCAGTTACTTATAATACAAAGAACGTATACAGAACAAATTAACACGACATGCGATCACTCATGAACAAATTTTTGACGTTGTGTTTTAGCAATTATTAGTTTATTCACGTTGTGTTTTATCAGTTACAAGTGTAAGTAACTTACATTCCGTATAACACACCAGTATAAACAGCTTACATTCCATATAACACACCAGTATAAACAACTTAGATTCCGTATAACACACCAGTATAAACAACATCGATCGCTAGTATAAACAAGTTAGATTCCGTATAACACACCAGTATAAACAACTTTGATCGCCAGTATAACAAACTAGTATAAACAACTTAGATTCCGTATAACACACCAGTATAAACAGCTTCGATCTCAAGTATAACGCACCAATATAAACAACTTAGATTATGTATAACACACCATCATAAAAGCTTGCATTCCGTATAACACACAAGTATAAACAGATTGTTTGAATAGATTATAGTGTTATTGTTCTCCATTGTTTGAACGTTCTTGAATCATGTTGATGTCTAGATCCATGATTTTAGAGATTGGTTGTTAATTAATGAAGAAATGGCTAGAATAAAGGAACTGATGGTGGTTTCTTTATTTAAATCGCGCTTAATGACTACAATGCCCCTCGCCTATTAAATCAATCAATAATTAAAACACAAGTATTACAAAAATGCCACCCAACTAATCTCAACCATTGATCAAACACATCCAATGGCACAAAATACTTCCTACACTTTGTAGAAAAAACACACTTTGTTGAGGAACCTCACCCTATATATATATATATATAGGGAGAGGATCATGAGAAAACTAGATATAAATGAGAAAACTAGAAAACTAACTAAAAACCACTAAAAAGGAGGGGGGAGACTTTTAATGAAAGAAAGGTAAAATTGGAAAAAAAAATATATAACTTTTCAAACATTTCTCATTTCTCCATACGTTATCATTTTAAAACAAAAATGGCACCATAAGATCACAAATTTTTGTATCTTTCATTCAAGTATATTCGAACATATTTTTTATGACATAAAAAAAATTTATGGTGTCGTCTTGTTTTCAATACTATTATTATAGTAGTCCACATGTGCAATATAACATGTACTACAATTGCATTACATGCTTAAAATTAGCTTTTTGAGTCTAGTTTAGCTTTTAGGGTTAGTTTTTTTGGAGGTTTAGGATTAGGATTAGGTTTTTGGATGTGGGGGGGGAGGGGGGTTTAGGTTTTTGGGGGGTGGGGGGGTTTAGGTTTTTTTCGGGTTTATGTTTAGGGTTTAGTTTTAGGTTTTCGGGAGGGTGGGGGTGGGGGGTTTAGGTTTTTGGGGGGTGGGGGGTTAGGCTTTTGGTGGGAGGGTGAATTTAGGTTTTTGGGGGGTGGGGGGGTTAGGTTTTTGGGGGGTGTCGGTGGGGGGGGGGGTGGGTTAAGTGGTTTAAGCTTTATGTATTAGTGCACATGTGCAGCACAACCAAAAAGAAATTTTTTTTTTTTGAAAATTTTTTTCCATACATAAAAAGTAGCGATTTTTCTAAAAAAAAAGTTTAAAAAAAATTCGGTATTTTTTAGGTTTTTTTGGTTAGTTTTTTGGTTTTCTCATTTAAACTAGTTTTCTCATGATCCATCCCCTATATATATATATATATATAGGAACAGGATCAGGAGAAAACGCCTCAAAGTGTGAGAACAGTGAGAACGATTCTCAACCACAAGATCTTATTGGTTTGTGGCTGAGATTGATGCCTTGGAACTACCAGGAGGGGTAAAATAGGAAGATCCAAACAAAAGTGCACATGCTAATCACATGCCATTTCCCCCATCATATTTAAACGACAATTACTTTTTTATACGTGATTATTTTTCGAAAAAAAATACACCATAAAACTCAGTGTTTTTTTATCTTTCCGACGAGTATACTATTGATATAGTTTTCAAAAAAAAATGAACTGGGATTTTATGACGTTTTTATGAACCGGGTGTTTTATGGCGTTTTAGACTAGGTACTTTCATGGCGTTTTTCTGAACTAGGTGATTTTATGGCGTTTTAGACTAGGTATTTTCATGGCGTTTTTCTGAACTAGGTGTTTTTATTGTGTTTTAACTAGGTATTTTCATGGCGTTTTTTTGAACTGGGTGTTTTTTGACGTTTTCAACTGAGTTTTTATGGCATTTTCCTGAACTGAGTGTTTTATGGCGTTTTTAACTCGGAATTTTTCATGGCATTTTTCTGAATTGGGTGTTTAATGGCGTTTTATTTGAACACCCAGTTCATGTGAGTGGGTTTTTTTGACAATATTACCCCTTAGTTTAATTTAGCATCAATGCCACATGTCAACACCAAAATCTTTCTCACCGTTCTCACACTTTTTTACCGCTTTCTCTAAATCCTGACCATATATATATGTATAGGGGACCGCTAAAATAAGAACCACCTCCCGTTGTAAGAACCGCGAGAACCACTTTCTAGCCATTAGATCAAGTAGATGGATGGATGAGATTAAAAGTATTTAAAAATAATATTAAATATTTTTTGTCTTATTATGTCTTTAATATTATAATCTAAAAGGGTATTTAAGTAAAACTACATTATTTTGTCTTTTTGTCTTTATTATTTTTTATTACTTTTTGGTATTATTATATTAGATATTTATTTTTTAAACATAGTTTTTTTATTAAAACATTTTCAAATTCAGATTTATTCACTGATTTTTACGTTTAACGCTTTACGTTTTTACGCCCGGCCTTTTCAAGCCTCGTTTTTTGACGCGCCGATTTTACGCCGGGCTTTTTCACGCGTCGTTTTTTCAACGCGTCGTTTTTACAATTTACGCCCCGGTTTTTTACGTTAACGTTATTTACGTTTTACGCGTCGGTTTTTTACGTTTTACGCCCCGGTTTTTTACGTTTTGCGCGCCGGTTTTTTACGTTAACATTATTTACGTTTTACGCGCCGGTTTTTTACATTTTCCGCCCCGTTTTTTTACGTTTTCCGCCCCGTTTTTTTACGTTTTCCGCCCCGATTTTAACCTTTTTACGTTAAACATTTTACGTTTTATGCTTTACGTAAAAAAAATTACGTTTTACGTTAAAATTTTTACGTTTTTCATTTTAAGTAAAACTTTTTACATTTTACGTAAAACTTTTTACGTTTTACGTTAAAAAATTTACATTTTACGTTTTACGTAAAAAAATTACGTTTTACGTAAAACTTTTTACGTTTTACGTTAAAAAGTTTACGGTTTACGTTAAAAAGTTTACGAATTAACTTTTTTTTTTTTAGAAAAACTTTTTTACGCAAAAACGAATGCACCCAGAAATCGCAAACTCGGTAGGTGTCTCAGATAGATTGTTATCATCATCGACTTGGGAAAAAAATAAAAAACCAGCAACATCAAAACAATATGTATCTCGAAAAAAAAACGGAGCTTGGCTCAGATTTTACGATAATAAAAAATGGCTGCAAAAGTGGGGTTGCAGGTTCAAAAACCTACCCTCCACGGTCTTTGCCGCGCCAACGTCATCAAAATTTACGTTTTTTTTTTCATCATCGCCGCCCAATCCAAACATATCAAAACCTATGAGAATCAGAGAATCAAAGATTACAAAGGCATCGTTCAAACAACCTGCATCATTAAAAAAAAAAAAAGCATTCAAACAAGTGCAACTCACTTTTTCCAGATCCCATCTTTCTTTTGTCTGTGCCAAGACTCAACAAATGCAACAAAACCCACAAAAAAAATCTAAACTTTTCAAAATTAAAGAGAAGTAAAAACCCAAACACAAGGCACATCATTGTTAAAAAAATCTAAACTTTTCAAATCTTCCAAAAAGAGACCCAAGGATCAAGAACAGTGCCCACTTTTTTTTAGATACCCATGAAGAACCCACCACCATCAGATCAAACCCCCAAACATACCCAAATACCATCAGATTCAAGAACACACCACTGGCCATCACTACCTTGTCGGCATCCCACCGGCCACCCCCATTACCTCAGCCGTTCAAAAAAACAACATATTCAAGAAATCGGGGCTCTGACGGACAGAGTGCAGCCGGCCACCACCCTCTGGTGGTGGCACACGACGGTGAAAACACACAAAGTCGAGAGAGAGTGAGATGAGAGAAATGCAGTGGAGAGACAGAAGCCGGCGAAGCGTTACCGGTGCCGTCGTCACCGCTCACGGCGGTGGTAGCGGGTGGATTTCAGCAAAAGGGACCCGGCGGCGGTGGTGTTTTTATGTTCCCGACGGGTTCACCGGTCTCCCCCTCTCTCTTTCTCTGTCTACTCTCTCTCTCTCTTTCCTGTAAATCTGATGAAGATGATGAAGAGTTTGCTTAGAGAGAGGATGAAGATTTGCTTCATCAAAATCTTCATCAGTAAGAAAGTGATGAATGAGTTTCAAATGGGGAGAGAGAGACAAAATTGAATAAAGTTATATCTTCATCAGTGAGAAAGTAATGAATGAATTTCAAAAGATGGGTTTTAAAAGGAATCTGACATTTTTAAAAAGGCTGGTGATATTAAATGTGGAGAGAGGTAGGGATTTGACAATTGAGGTAAATGACTAAATTACCCTTTTTGTTGGCGAAATATGATTGGTGGAGAGTGGTTCTCGCGGTTCTTACAACTGGTGGTGGTTCTTATTTTAGCGGCCCCCTATATATATATATGTATATATATAGGGGTAAGATCAAATAAAAAGTTTATTTTGCCTAAGTAGGATGAGAAGGAATCTTAACCATTAATTTTTCAAATCAACGGTTAAGATGAAAGTGTAGGAGAAAGGAGGAGTGCAAGGGTATCTTGGGAAAATCATATTTATAGACTTTCTCTCTCCACATGCAAGACACATGCATATTTCACCCTCATTTTTTAAACGTTCATAACTTTTTTATACGATATTATTTTTTTCAATTTTTTGTGCTGTATTTTTTTGTACTACATTTTTTTACTAAATTTTTTCGTGCTATATTATTTGTACTAGATTTTTTTGTGGTCTATTTATTGTACTACATTTTTTGTGCTATATTTTTTTGTACTGGATTTTTTGTGCAAGATTTTTTTGTACTATATTTTTTGTGATAGATTTTTTTGTACTATATTTTTTTGTTGTATTTTTAAAAAAACAAAAAGGGTGACACATGTCATTCACTCCTATTTATAAGGACCAAAATTCCCTTCATTCCTACTTTTTAGGAGTGCCACATGTCATCATCACAATCATTCTTAAGCTACTTAGGCAAAATCCACTTTTTAGTGGATCCTTCCCCTATTATATATATGTATATATATACGGAATCTGGAGAAAATGGTGGAAAGTGTGAAACGACGATAAATTATATGTGGGGGTACGATTGTCATTCAACGTTAATGTTTGAACATTCCCTTATTTGTCAGCGCGTTTTTATTCCTTTTTGAAACAAAACTCCAAAATTTTCATGTTAGATGTTACCTCCTCTCCAAGTTACCGAGATCTATGGCATTTGATATGGACTGCAAGTTACAGGGTAATCTGTTAGATTTTTGTTTGAGCAAATCATGTAAAACTGATGGCGTATTTTTATTATTCGTGTTGTGTTGTTCGAGCAAATCATATAAAAGCGTTGGTGTTTGGTATTAACATAAATTCAAATTAGCATTGGTGTTTATTTTGTTTCAATTCTAACAACATAAAAGTGATGCCATTTTTATATTATTCGTGTTTGTTTTTTGTTCCAGCAAATCTTGTAAATCCAATGGCGTTTTTGCTTATTGTATGTGTTATGATGGCTTTTATGTTAGTATTTATATCTTCTATATTAACCTAGGTGTTTATTTTGTATTTTTTAGTCACAATGTGTTTATGCCGTTTCAATCCAAACAACTCTTTAAGGAATGGCGTCAAACATCGGTTCTTCTTTAATCATTAATGATTTAACAAATGGCGTTTTCATTTATTTATGGTGTTTTCATTTATATATAAAACTTATTTAATATCTTATCATTTTGTTGTTTTAGATCATAAATGATTGTACAGTATCTACGATTAATGACGTTTAGATCATCTATGATTAAATGATAATGTTGGCTTTCTTTTATGCTTGGCGTGTATTTTCCAGTGTCAAGGTTATTGAATCATCTCGCGTTTTCTTTTTTTGACTGTTTGATTTATCACTCATTGTTCATGGCGCTTTTTACTGTTTTTCAGACGAGAGTGTTGCGTCGAATGAAAGGATTTTCCTGAAAACTGGTTCTACATTGAATATTCCTATCATTAGAGACGATCTAAAGCCAAAGATAGGAATGATTTTTGAAAGCCTTGATGATTGTTATTCTTTGTATCTTAAGTATGTAACGGCTGAGGGTTTTGTTGTAAGGAAAGAGACTGAAAAGATAAAAGCCAAAGGATAAAAGCATATAAAGTATTACATGTGTACGAGATCTGGGCAATATAAGAACAAGAAGGTTGATACATTGAACCTTAATCAGAAAGAAATGAATGTGCGGTCTAATTTTTCGAAGAGGACTGGTTGTGGAGCACAAATTTGTTTAGATTTTGAGGATGGATCATGGAAGGTGTATAAGTTTGTTGAGGAGCACAACCACAATTTTGTTGACCAGCCTGATAAGCATTTTCTACTGTTGGAACGACACCTCACTCAGCTTCAGAAGCACGTTATAAATAACATGGCTCAGTTGAACTTCGGTTCGGTTAAGGCATTTAACGTTATTAAGACTATTTTTGGTGGGTTTAAAGATGCGGGGTCAAGTAAAGTTGATTTTAAGAACTACAAGATGCAAATAATATGTTTATCGGGAATATGACACCGACATGGTAGTGAGACATTTGCATGAAAAGAAACAATCCCAGCCTAATTTTTCATACGATTACTTCACAGAAGATTACAATTGGTTGAAGAGTCTGCTTTGGTGTGATGATCAATGCAAACGTAATTCTCATGTGTTTAGTTGTAACACCCCGATCGCGTAATATAACAAACAGCGACGGAAATATCGGGGAGTCACGTTACAGAATATTGTTTCATAACACATGGTGTTTAAAGTTTTGTTTTATTGAATTAATATGTTACATTGTTTTGATACAATCAAACAAATACAAACAATTGTCTTTCAAGTTTTAAGGCAAGCTAAGGCCCGAGTCCATCCTATGTGTAGCATGCGTTAACAATCATCACATAATAGTACCTGAAACATATCTGAAAATAAAACGTCAGCATGAAAATGTATGTGAGTAACATAGGTTTTGTGATTAAGATTCATGGCTTTGGATATTTAAAAGAAAAGTATTAAACGATTTCAAAAAATAGCCATGAATCCTTGATAAAAATTTGATATCTAAAATACTTTGCTTTTTGATAAAAAAAGATTTGTAGTATATGAAAAATATACTTAGGTTCTTGAATAATAGAATTGATAGTATATCAAAATATACTTTGGTATATGAAATAATAGAATTGAAAGTATATCAAAATATACTTTGGTTTTGAAATAATAGAATCGGTAGTATATCAAAATATACTTTGGTTTATGAATAAGAGAATCGGTAGTATATATTAAACTATACTTTGGTTTAGGAATGAGTGAATCGGTAGTATATCAAACTATACTTTGGTAGTATATCAAAATATACTTTGGTTTATGGAATCAGTAAAGAATAAAGTATATGGCTTATTTGGAAAACTTTGTATGAACACATTGTGGTCGTTTGGTAGTACATTCAAACCTTATTCGCTGACGTTATAAATTTACCACGAAGGTAAATCTATTTGGGGTAAACTTGGTTTCTGACATTCCCTAATCAAACTTCCAAACAAACCTAGGAATCGGGAATGGGGTGTCAAGTCCTATAGCGCTATATCATACTACCAATCGGCTTAATCATTTTTAATGAATGTATTTTAGGCATGAATATAAATACACACCAACAAAGGTCTTACAAATTTTGAAAGTCATTATTTAAGCCATAGGTAACGGTTTCAAATCGTAAAGGATTAAAGTATTATGTATATAGAATCATATAGTTTCGAAATCATGAGAATAATGATAGGCACATATGAATCACCCCAAAACATTTAGAAAATGTAAAAGAGGGGACTATGTACTCACTTGGGATTGTGCATGTGTCCTTGATCAACGAAATAAACAAAGCTCAAACGTGTCCTAATTTTTCGGATAACTATGTTAGTGTGTCGAGACTATAAACGGGAGATCAGATAGAATGAAGTCTTATAAACCAAACGAGTGTTGGGACTCGTATGATATGGTTTAATAAGCTTAATATTCTGATTTGGAAAGGATCCTAACTGCTTTTGACCCGTTATGACTCGTTAAGGTAGTTTACGCTACTTTAACGGGTTATATGCGTAATTATATGATCGGATGGTCAAATATGTCATATGATGAGTCTTACATGCCAAAACAAGTTTGATTATGTTATAACATCAGTTTAGATATCAAAACTTTGGTTACATATGCTTAAAACCAACTTATGTGCAAAAACCAACATAATTACAAAGAAAAGGAATAAACGTGACATGCCAGACCCATCGGCAGCATCCCCGAAGGCAAAAACAAGAAACAAAAGACTGACCACGGGCCGTGCCCACTGGACACGGGGGCGTGGTCAGCCACCTGCAGAAAATACAAAGTTGTAGAAGCTTCTACGCCCACCATGGGGGCGTGCCCAGCTCAGCACGGGGCGTGGTCAATGCTAAGATAAACAGAATCTTGCAAAATATTGGTAGTACAGATACGTTTCTGCACACAGGGTCGTGCCCACCGGACACGGGCCCTGTGGAGCCCTCTGCTGAAACATGCATTTAATGAAGGAAGAGAAAAGGATGGCCACTGGGAGTGTCCGCTGGACACAGGGCCATGGTCGGGCTTCTGTTCAGACTATAAATAGGGGTGCTTGGCTCACTTCAAAGGCATCCGTTGGCAAACCACCACTCTCCCACTTTGCCACCACTCCACCACTACTACAACACCCACATCCACCACTTTCATCCATCATCCACCTTAGAGTGTGTGTAGTAGCCTCGGGATCCAAGATTGATAGTAAGAGTTCTTGTCAATCAAAGGTCATGTTTGGCTAAGTCTCTTACATCACTTGGTGAAGACAAGTCTTTAATGTATTACTTTTGATTTTTAATCTTTTCGCACTTTTTATTTAGTTTTGTATTAATGACTTTAGTAACTAGTTTCTTTTGTTGAAGGTGAAACTTCTTTATCATTTGTCCCTGGTGTCTTGGCATTACTTAACTGTCTATATAAAGTAAAAGATTTACACCGTTCATATCTCTACGGTCTATATAGAGATATGTTGGCTACCTGGTCGGGGGTTAAGGGAATGGTTTAGTAAGGTTCTTGCCTTGTTTAGTGTATAGATCCTGCAAGGACCTGGGTCAAGCTTACTAGGACCTCCTTCAACACCCACTAGTGTTGGATGGCGGGGGTGCGAATGGCTTGATCCCCTCATATGTAAACTACTATCAATACATTAAACAGGCTACTTGGGATTGTATCCCTGCTCAAACCACTTAGCCGAGGGTAACGTCACCTTCAAAAGAGGGGCCTACCACTTTTCGTATTAATAACTTAATTAATTACCTTTTAATATTCCGACCCTTTGGGATTGTATCCTTGCTGACTCAAACCACTAGGTTGAGGGTAACGTCACATTCAAAAGAGGGGCCTACTACTATAACTAAGATAATCTCTTAAAAAGTGCGAAAGTGCAGAAATCATCAAAGGGTACATTAAAGGCGAGTCGGATCCAAGTGATTCATCTTGTCTATCTGTTTTTACTTTATTTTTAATTCTGCATTTTTAGTTTTTATTTTCATGTTTTAAAAATCTTTTCTCAAAAATTTTAGATCGATTAGACGTTGAGGATAAACCGGTACTAAAAGCTCTTGTGTCCTTGGACGACCACGGTATCTTACCAACGCTATACTACGCTCACGATGGGTGCACTTGCCTATGTATGTGTTTAGTGTTAGCAGAATATCGTGTTTTATAAATTTAAAATTTGACTAATGCGTAAAATGGGCTAAAAATATCGATAACATCATATTACACCTCGCACACACCAAGTTTTTGGCGCCGTTGTCGGGGACACAAGGATTTTAAGAAAGTTAGGAATCAACGGCCTAATCATTTTTCTTATTTTTCTATTTTTTTAGGATTTTTTCTTAAATTTTCAGCATCTGCGGACTTCAGCACGGGGCCGTGCCTGGTAGGACACGGGTCGTGCCCAGCAACCTTACTGGCAGTTTTTGTTTATAGAAGAGTGACCACGGGGCCGTGGCGGTGCACCACGGGGCCGTGTTGAACTTTCCAGTAACTGGATCCAGAAAACAATCACTGTAACCACGACCACGGGCCGTGGTCAGTGACCACGAGGCCGTGGTGAGACTTTTGACCAATGTTCTTTTTTGTTTTTATCGTAGGACTTGGAACCCAGGCACAGCACCCGAACTTTCCACACAGTGCATGAGCTCCAGTTTCAATAAAGACATAAAAGAACCTCTAGACGAACCCGAACGCTCTAAGAAAAAGACTAAAAGCTAAAAATCAAGAGAAAGTTTCAGGGGACCAACTTCCAATGGCGGATCAGCGTACCCTGATGGATTACCTACGACCCACGGTAGGTAATCTTGGAGCCGCCATCAATGCACCGAATGTCGATGCCAACAACTTTGAACTTCGGCCGCATTTGATTCAAATGCTCCAAAATTCTGCAACCTTCCATGGCCTAGCTGACGAAGATCCCCATTTACATATTACCAACTTTTTGGAAATTTGTGATACTTTCCGGATCAACGGAGCATCAAACGACGCAATCCGCCTCCGAATGTTCCCATTTTCACTAAAAGACCGAGCTAAGGCTTGGCTTAACACCCTCCCAAGTGGTTCGGTAAACACTTGGGATGAACTAGCCCAAAAGTTTCTATATATGTATTTCCCCCTTCTAAAACAGCTAAATTAATGACTTAAATTAATACATATTCACAAGAGGACGGGGAATCCTTATATGAAACTTGGGAAAGGTTCTAGGAGCTATTAAGAAAATGCCCTTATCATGGTCTTGCAGTATGGCAACAAGTATCCACTTTCTATAGTGAGTTGTTGCACACACAAGACAAACACTCGACTCTAGCTCCGGGGGACTTCTAGGTAATCGTCGCCCAAATGAAATTTATAATCAAATTGAGGAAATTGCTCAAAATAATTTTCAATGGCACATCCCCCGAGGCACAAAATCTATTTCCCTGGGCACCCATAAGGTAGATGAAAACACTTCTTTACAAGCCCAAATCAACGCCCTATCTTCAAAAATAAAAAAATTAGAATTGGCAAAAACGGCCTCGTTTATGGCTTGTGAAGGGCGTGGTGGGCCACTTGAAAATTGGAGTTGTATGAAAGAAATGGATAATCAAACGAAATGGTAAACTACATTGATAATAGACTTAGGCCGTCGGGTCCCCCAATGGGCACCTACAACCAAGGATGGCATAACCACCCTAACCTTGGTTGGAGAGAACCAGGTAATAGTAGTAACCAACAAAACCAAAACCAACGAACCAACTTTCAACAACAACAAAGAAATGAGTCACAAAATTTCTCTCAACAACAAGGGGGACGAGAGAGGCTTGAAGATACTGTTTCACGCCTCATCTCCAACACCGAAAAGAAGAACTCGGATCGATTCCTACAAATGGAATCAAACTTTAGAAATCAACAAGCTAGTATTCAAAACATTGAAAAACAACTAAATCAACTAGCTCAAAATTTCTCCGAGAGACCACAAGGCACGTTACCTAGCAATACCGAACCCAACCCAAAGGCGCAAGTGCATCTCATAACATTGAGAAACCATACCATAGGTCCCGAGGAGGCTCCACTACCCCCATCCGACAAAAATCCACCCATTCAAACCACAAACTCACCAACAAAGGAAACAACTCCTCCACCAATTCTCGAGGCTACCAAGAACCCCTCGGTACCCTACCCCGGTCGGTTACTTCGCCAAAAGACCGATGAGCAATTCACAAAATTCTTAAACTTACTAAAACAATTGCATATCAATCTTCCATTTGTGGAAGTCCTCACTCAAATCCTAAAATATTCAAAATTATGAGAGACTTCCTCACCCACAAAAGGAAGATTGAAAAATTGTAATTGGTCAATTTAAGTGAAGAATGCTCCGCCGTGCTACTCAACAAACTCCCACAAAAGAAGATCGACCCCAGGAGCTTCACCATCCCCTGTTCTATTGGAGGATCTCATGTACGCAATGCACTAGCCGATCTTGGTGCTAGTATCAATCTCATGCCCGCATCAATGTTTGACCGAATCGGACTAGGTAAGACAAGCCCCACAAAGATGAGCATAAAACTCGCCGATAGGTCTATCAAATATCCACAAGTTGTCGCCGAAAATCTATTGGTAAAAGTCGGAGACTTTGTCTTCCCGGCCGACTTTGTCATACTCGATATGGAGGAAGACACCAAAGTACCACTCATTCTAAGAAGACCATTCCTTGCCACCGCTCACGCAATGGTGGATATGAGTGGTGGGAAGTTAACATTGAGGGTCGGAGACAAAGAGATGAAGTTCGGGGTTGGGAAGAGAGTAGAAGATGACCCGGTCAACTACATGGATGTCATAGACTCAAGCTTGGATAACGCTCTCCGATGGTGCAACATGGGGTGCGAGACATCCCACTTGGGTAACATATGACTAACTTTGGGTCTAGCCAAGGACCCTTATAAACATGGTGCACCACGTAGGCATTCCGCGGAACTATCCGTAGTTTTTAGTTTAGATTAACCTTTATGTTTTCTAGTTTAGCTTTACTTTTCAGGAATAAAACACACTCGAAAAGGTGGAGGTTGCCAAGGGAAAGTTAAAACCACACCCCATGCACGAAAATAGAGCCTCCCGATAATTTTCCAGCATTACAGCAAGTCCAGCACAGGGCCGTGCTCTGCGCAACACGCCCCCGTGCCCAAGGCTCTACAGAAAGTTGCCCAGTTCAGGTAACTGGACACGGGGCCGTGCTCACTAAACACGCCCCGTGCCCAACCTTCTGTTAAATTTTATTACTGGCAATCTGACCATGGGGTCGTGCCCGGACCAACACGGGGCTGTGGCCAGACGCCCAGTAATAGAAAATTTTGTTTTCAACACCTTTTTACACATTCAATCAACCTAAAAACTTATTTTTGGGACACATTGAGGACAATGTGTAATTTAAGTGTTGGGGGGATGCTAAAACCTTGAATTTTGCAAGTCCTAAAAACAAGCCTTACACAAAACTCTATTGGAACCGCTAATCACCCCAATTTTTTTTTCAAAAATTTTCATTTTTTTACTTGTCTTGGTTTAATTTGGGATTAACAAACTCTAAAAAGATTATATTTTTAAAAATTTACAACCGATAGCGTCGTGATAAAAAGAACCAACATAAGAAAATTATGAAAAGGCATGACAAATCTAATTAAAATTTGATTATATATACTTGATCACATTATAAACCCATTCCCACAACAAGTGAGTTTTGAGCCTTTACTGAGCATACAGGCATATATCTTTAAACTAAATGCTCATTTTTCCTTTCTTGTGTGAATAGCCGCTTGGTTCTTACGACTCTAGAACTTGCCACGACAATACATTTCCGGTCCTTACCAACTTAAACCCAAGTAAGTAAATGATAAAGGCATTAGGACTAACCCATTTTCTTTTCAACACCATTATTTTTCTTCTTTTTTATCACCTACTCAAAACCCCCCTAGTTAACCCCTTTGAGTCTAAACCTTTTTAATTTCAAAACCCACAAAACAAACACCCTTCACCCACCAAAACTTTTTTTCTTTTCAAACCCTTTATTTTAGTAAAAAGCTCGGTTATCTTGTGACGTCTCTTATAAAAAAAAAATGAAAGTCTTGCAATAAACAAACAAGTTCCTCAAAGAAACTTTGTTTGAATATGCTTAGTTTGAATAAAAATCACAAAAACAAAAAGTTTTACGACGACCGACGCTTTTTATGCTTTTAGCCCTTTTCACTAACCACTAACCAAAACCACTTACCCTTAGCCCAAGCCTAACCCTTTCCCAAAGTCCTCTTGATATTTATAAAGGTTCATAGTTAAAAAGGAGGAGGATTGATTGCTTTGCAAACATACGGTAGAAGTAAGTTTCATGCCGGTCTCGAGTGTTTTACAAAAATACATATTCGGCCGAGTGTTGAGTGATCTCCCGTGAGGTATGTGAACTTGTATATAAATGGAATTTTAAAGAGGCATGTTATGCCCAAATAAGTAATTCTTCTTATAAAACGTTCTAAATAAATCAAGACAAATAGGATTGTAAATAAAATAAAAATAAAACCCAATAAAGATCTTGGATTCCCGACACTCAAGATAATTCCCAAAAACTTCTTTTCTACCTACTTCATTTGGGTGTGTAAGCCACATATTAAAGAGTTTTGCTTGAGGACAAGCAAAGATTCAAGTGTGGGGGTTTTTTATGTGTGCAAAATGCAACATATAAATTACATCAAATGAGGCATAAAACTAACCCTTTTTAGTACTAATGTTGGAAAAAGTGTGTTTTTGTCTTCCTTTTGAATTTACAGGACCAAATGAGCTTAAACGAGCAAAAGGAAAAAATATACAGCAAAAACCAACATAATTATAAAGAAAAAGAATAAATGTGACATGTCCGACCCCTCGGTAGCATCCCCAAAGGCAAAAACGAGAAACAGAAGACTGACCACGGGCCGTGCCCACTGGACAAGGGGGCGTGGTCAGCCACCTGCAGAAAAGACAAAGCTGTAGAAGCTTCTACGCCCACCACAGAGGCGTGCCCAGCTCAGCACGGGGCGTGGTCAACGCTAAGATACGCAGAATCTTGCAAAATCTTTGTAGTACAGATACGCTTCTGCACACGGGGTCGTGCCCACCGAACACGGGCCGTGTTGAGCCCTCTACTGACACATGCATTTAATGAAGGAAGAGAAAAGGATGGCCACGAGGTGTGTCTACTAGACACGGGGCCGTGGCCAGGCTTCTTTTCAGGCTATAAAAAGGGGTGCTTGGCTTGTCACACCCCAAAATCCACACGCGGAGTATCACCGCTTGGAGGCGTGACTGACCAGGATCAAGCCACCAATCATATTGAACATAACAAGAAATACATAAAATTCAACCACACAATATGAAAGGTGTTTCAAACCAAAACGTAGTTAAGTGTTCAGCGGAAGCATAATTGTAAAAACCCAATGTAAGTATTAAGTACGAAATAAAGAAATGTTTTTAGCATGGCACACACTGCCATGTCCCACAACAACCGCGCCTCCCTGTGTAAGCTCCAAGAGTACCTAACGACCTGCAAGGCATGTAGCAACGAATCAAGAACAAAGTTGAGCGAGTTCACAGTTGGTTTTTTAGTTATAGCATTCGTTTCGTAAATCGTATGTTCGTTTTGTAAACCATGTATCGTATTAATTCGTATCGCGGTCTCCCAGACATGTTTATGAAGATTAGTGGGGGCTTCCCATGTGTTACTAGACCACGCGTATCGACTACTACGAAAATGTAAGAGGTGCCCTAAGTCAATGTCTATCAGCATTGACCCTTTTGCCCATAGTCCATTAGTACACGCCCGTTTGGACGACACGGTGTGAGGTTTGTTAAACCTAATAGCGCTATCTACTAATGACCCGCTCGCCATAGGCCTCGGCGATTAAGTCGATAAATGAGGGACTTCAAATGATAGAGTGATGGTCTTATGGTCGTGCGTATCCTGTTGTATGGGGAATACGCAAGTTTGTAGCTACCGTTCAGTTCTTTAACCCATTCCCAACTCTTGGGAATCCCATGCCTTGGATAGAGTGTGAACTCACCTTGGTTTGCTCGGTATGCTAAAGAAATACTCGCTTACAAATAATCAGTCACGACCTATAGTACACACGTATATACAATCAGTTTCGTTCGTAATGACTCGCATGTAAATCTAACATCACATAGTGCTTGGCAGTTAACCTCATGTATCACGTAAGCAATTAATCAATTTCATGCAATTCGTGCTTCACAGTCACATAAGTGTCTTTCACAGTTTGCTATAACATGGTTATTCATTAGTATGCTGGACAGGGTTAACTGGTTTAACAAGGTTAACATATTTAACAAAGTTAATAAACTAAACAGAGTTAACACACTTAACAGGAATAATAAACTAACAAAGAAAATCAACTAACTGAGTTAATAACTAATAGAGTTAATAACTTAATAGGTTTGATAAGCTAACAATGTTACTGTGCTTCGAAAACTACATGTGTCGAAAACACATGTTTGGCGAAATCCCTTGGGCCGAAATCCCTTTGGGCCGAAATCTCTTTGGGCCGAAATCCCTTCAGTGACGAAATCCCTTTGGATTTCGTTGAGATATATTTTCGTCGAGGTGGGGGGTTTTCGTCGGAATACATCATCATCAACATCAGTTACACAAATCAATTCATGACATCCATTTAATCATCACACAATCATCAGCAAGTTATTGTGATTATCAAGAACCCTAACCATCATTAACTGTTACGTGATTAAATCATCATCTCTATCATACCGGAGCATCAATCATAAGAAAAGAATGAATACAGATTATGAATTTATAATTAACCCTAACTATTAACAGATTCACTATCTCCTCATGACAGAATATCAGATCATTATAACCATAACATCACAGTACATAACATTTATCAGGAACCCTAGTTTCCACATCGCATAATCGAACACTATTAGCAAGTTAAAATGTTTTTCCGATCCTGATCACGTTCATATCATACAAGATAAATCATTAAATCATATCATGTTTCGTATACAATTATATAACTGATCGATCATATACAATTCTTTCAAGAACACAACCAACAACATAATAATATATATTCAGATCTGAAAACAACTAAACGTGAAAGCCACTAACCGAACTCAGAATGATCAACAAGAGATCTGGCTTCGAATGAGGGGAGGGATGTCGTCGACTTGAGGGTGAGAGTTAGGGTTTGATGATTAAAACGTTTACGTAAAAGTTGAGGCAAAGATATAGTGGATCGCTACTGGGCCAAAGGCCCACTTTGATTTCGTTGGCACAAGTTGACGAAAAAACTAAGGTGTTTTCGTGAGGGAGGTGTTTTCGGAAGGGGGGTTGATTTCGTGGGTGTGGGTTTTCAGCTAGAGGGTGTTTGAACAAAGTTCCCCTTTTTAATTACACATAACACAATATTAATATGAAATATATTATTAACATACACTCAATTGTAATACACACCATATATATAACATATCAATCACAATAAGATTTAACATATTACAACGTGTACAGTTGTGAAACAAACAAGTTGTGCGAATAAACAACTTAAACAATTAACGCGCAATTAATGCGAAGATGGAAATCTTGGAAACTCGAGTTATCACATTATCCCCAACTTGAAAGAAATTTCGTCCCGAAATTTAGCACGTGGTTACTGAGGAAGCTAGTTGTGTTGTGTAGTTTACTTGTTTACCTGGGATGTCACATGGCTCACTTCAAAGGCATCCCTTGGAAAACCACCACTCTCCCACTTTGCCACCACTCAACTACCACTACAACACCCACATCCACCACCATCATCCATCATCCACCTTAGAGTGTGTGTAGTAGTCTCGGGATCCAAGATTAATAGTAAGAGTTCTTGTCAATCAAAGTCCATGTTTGGCTAAGTCTCTTAAATCACTTGGTGAAGACAAGTCTTTAATGTATTACTTTTGATTTTTAATCTTTTCGCACTTTTTATTTTGTTTTGTATTAATGACTTTAGTAACTAGTTTCTTACGTTGAAGGTGAAACTTCTTTATCATTTATCCGTGGTGCCTTGGCATTACTTTACTGTCTATATAAAGTAAAAGATTTACACCATTCATATCTCTACGGTCTATATAGAGATATGTTGGCTACCTGGTCGGGGGTTAAGGGAATGGTTTAGTAAGGTTCTTGCCTTGTTCAGTGTATAGATCCTGCAAAGACCTGGGTCAAGCTTACTAGGTCCTCCTTCAACACCCATAGTGTTGGATGGCAGGGGTGCGAATGGCTTGACGAATCGCAACTGATCATCGATAGTGAGCTCCTTCAAAGGAACTATGAGGGTCTCATCTGACAGACACTTCTTCAGATTTGACACGTGAAAAACGTTGTGAACTGCACTGAGTTCTGCGGGAAGATTTAGTTTGTAGGCCACCTTGCCTATTTAATCAATGATTTCGAACGGTCCGATATATCGCGGATTTAGCTTGCCCCGTTTGCCAAAACAAACCACACCCTTCCAGGGTGAAACTTTGTGTAGCACTCGATCCCCAACTTGGAACTCGAGTGGTTTTCGGCGCTTGTTTACGTAGGCTTTCTGACGGTCACGTGCTGCCGCCATGCGTTGTCGTATCTGTGCAATCCTTTCTGTTGTGTCTACTACCAGTTCTGGACCTGTGATCTGACTATCACCCACCTCTTCCCAACAAAGAGGTGATCGGCATTTATGCCCGTATAATGCCTCGAATGGAGCGGCTTGAATGCTGGTGTGGTAGCTGTTGTTATACGAAAACTCCACTAACGGGAGGTGCTAGCCGTTGCCGAAATCGATTACACATGCACGAAGCATGTCTTCTAGAGTTTGGATGGTGCGTTCAAACTGCCCATCTGTTTGAGGATGGTAAGCGGTGCTCATGTCTAATCGTGAGCCAAAGGACTTGTGCATTGCTTGCCACAGTTCAGAAGTAAAACGTGCATCACGATCGGAAATAATAGAGGTTGGCACCCCGTGCCTTGAGACAACTTCCTTAAGGTAGACATCTGCTAGAGTGGAGAACCTATCTGTTTCCTTAATAGCCAAAAAGTGTGCAGACTTTGTGAGTCGATCCACGATCACCCAAATAGTATCATTTCCACGTTGAGATGTAGGCAGACCAGTAACAAAATCCATGGAAATTTGCTCCCATTTCCATTGTGGTATCTCTGGTTGTTGAAGTAGGCCCGATGGTTTCTGATATTCAGTCTTGACTCTCGCACAAGTCAAACATTTGCTAACGTAAGTTGCTATATGAGCTTTCATACTAGGCCACCAATACATAGTTCTGAGATCGTGGTACATCTTATCTGAACCAGGATGTACTGAGTAGCGAGACTTATGTGCTTCATCAATTACAAGCTCGCGCAAGCTTCCATAGTGTGGGACCCAGATGCGTCCTGTTACATAATAGGCGCCGTCTTCCTTTTGTTCTAATCGTTGCCTTGAGCCGCGTAGAGCTTCAGCCCTGACGTTTTCCGGTTTCAATGCTTCTACCTGAGCATCGCGTATCTGTGCAGGAAGACTAGACTGGATGGTAAGTTGTAGTGCTCGCACACGCCTCGGTGTGGTATCCTTTCGACTGAGGGCGTCAGCCACAACATTTGCCTTGCCCTGATGGTACTTGATAGCACATTCGTAATTGTTCAGTAGCTCGACCCATCGACGTTGTCGCATGTTCAATTCCTTTTGCTTGAAGATATGCTCGAGAATCCTGTGATCGGTGTAGATGGTGCACTTGGTACCGTACAGGTAATGTCTCCATATCTTGAGTGCGAAAACAACAGCTCCCAGCTCCAGATCGTGTGTAGTGTAGTTCCTTTCATGAATTTTAAGTTGGCGTGAGGCGTAGGCTATGACCTTATCACGTTGCATCAATACACATCCAAGACCCTGAATGGATGTGTCGCAATAGACCACAAAATCGTCTGTGCCCTCTGGCAATGAGAGAATAGGTGCGCTACAGAGCCTATCCTTTAAGTGTTGAAATGCTGAATCCTGAGCATTACTCCAACGATAGGTGACGCCTTTCTGCGTTAGTAAAGTGAGAGGTTGCGCAATCTTGGAAAAATCCTTGATGAACCTCCTGTAGTAACCTGCCAAACCCAAGAATTGGCGAATTTCCGTTAGTGTGCGAGGTGCAGGCCAGTTCTTAATCGAGTCAACCTTAGATGGATCAACATGAATCCCATCCTTGTTTACCACGTGGCCTAGAAAGTGGACTTCACGAAGCCAGAAGTCGCATTTTGAAAACTTGGCGTACAGCTGTTCTGCTCGAAGGAGTTCCAAAATGAGTCGTAAATGGTGCTCGTGTTCCTCCTGACTCTTGGAGTAGATCAAAATGTCATCGATGAATACAATCACGAACTTATCCAAGTAAGGCTTGCACACTCTGTTCATAAGATCCATGAAAACTGCAGGTGCGTTTGTTAACCCGAATGGCATGACCAGAAACTCGTAATGGCCATAGCGTGTTCTGAATGTTGTTTTGGAGATGTCCTCATCCCAAACTCTCAGCTGATGGTAGCCTGACCTCAGATCAATCTTTGAATAGTAGCTCGACCCTTGCAACTGGTCGAACAAGTCGTCAATGCGTGGGAGAGGATAGCGATTCTTTACGGTCACCTTGTTTAGTTCGCGGTAATCTATGCACATACGGAAGGTACCGTCTTTCTTCTTCACAAACAATACTGGAGCTCCCCAAGGCGAAGAGCTAGGACGAATAAAACCTTTATCCAAAAGTTCTTGCAATTGTTTGGACAGTTCTTCCAGTTCGGTTGGAGCTAAGCGATAAGGTGCTCGAGCTATTGGTGCTGCCCCAGGAGCTAGCTCGATTTGAAATTCGACCTGGCGATGAGGCGGAAGACCAGGTAAATCCTCAGGAAATACTTGAGGAAAGTCGCGTACAACTGGAATATCCTCTAATCTCTTCTCCTTCGTTGTTGCGTCAGTAACAAGTGCTAAGATAACAGTGTGGCCCTTTCGCAAACACTTCTGGGCCTTAAGGAAGGAGATGATGCCCACAACAGCACCACTCTTGTCGCCTTGAATTTCGAGAGGTTCTTTGCCAGAACAGGGAATACGAACAATCTTCTCTTTGCATAGGATCTCTGCTTGCTGTTGGGATAACCAATCCATCCCAATGACGATGTCGAAACTACCCAGAACTATAGGAATAAGATTGATGGAGAAGGTCTGCCCAGCTAGGACAAGCTTACAATCTTTAACTACGTGTGTGGCTTCTACACTCTTACCGTTAGCTAACTCTACGACATGTTTGGTGCTCAAATGTGTTGGTGTGCGCTTTAACATTTGACTAACTTTTAGAGACACATAACTGGTATCGGCACCCGAATCAAATAAAACAGTAACATAAAAGTCGTCGAGAAGAAACTTACCCATCACTACGTTAGGATCATTCCTTGCGTCACCCTGACCCAGCACGAACACTCGACCCCTGGCACCATTGTTTCCATCATTGTTTCCCCCGTTGTTGTTCCCATTGCTCTGATTATTGTTGTTGTTGCTGTTGTTCGGATTTTGATTTAACTGGGGGCAGTCCCGCTTAAAGTGGCCTTCAGCACAACACTGAAAGCATCCTTTGTTGCCTCGCTGTTGCTGGTTTTGTTGAGCTGGTGGTTGTTGTTGATGGTTCTGATTCGCAGGTTGTGAGCTCCTACAATCCTTAGCTTCATGACCCATCTTGAGATACCTCTGGCAACGACCCCTGTTGCACTGACCACTGTGGTGCCTGTTGCATCTGTTGCACTTTGGGTGGTTTCCTCGATATCCACCCTACCCTTGGCTACCCGAAGATTGCTGACCAGGACTCTGGTAGTCATCAATCTTTCGCTGCTGTGCCTGGGACTGAACTGAAGTCGAACCCTTGCTGGAGGTTCCATCCCATTTTCGCTTGTTATCACTGGGAATAGCAGAAGTAGTAGTAGTAGTAGCACCAATACGCTTAGGCAGCTTGTTCTGTTCCACTGCCTGGTCTGTGAGACGATGAGCAAGACGAGTAACATCTTGAATAGTAGCAAGGTTGGCAGAAGTCACATGACTCTGAATCTCTGGTACCAAGCCTTTGAGGTACAGCTCAATGCGCTTAATGGGAGGATCCACCATAGTTGGACATAACACTGCCAATTTGTTATATCGTTTCGTGTACGCTTCTATCTCTGACCCCGTCATCTTTAGGTTAAAGAACTCCACTTCCAGCTTGTGGATGTCATCACGACTACAGTATTCATGTTTGATCAGTTCCTTAAAATCATTCCATGGGGTGGCATTAGCAGCCGCCAGCCCCAGCATCTGAACTTGCGCGTTCCACCAAGTTAGCGCAGTGCCTTCGAGAGTACCAGTGGCGTACTTCACCCTACGAGCCTCAGGGCATTCACACATTTCGAAAACCGATTCGAGCTTCTTGAACCAGTGGAGGAGTCCAACGGCCCCTTCAGTGCCACTGAAAGTAGTAGGACGACAGTCCATAAAAGTCTTGAATGCGCATACAGGTGGTTGAGCATGCTGACCTGTTGCATATATAAGAGCAGGACAAGGTTAATTCACAAGAGTTGGTTTAGGAGTGTAGGATCTAAAGATCCTAGAGTGAGTTGCGACTGCAGGATATACCTCCTGCCTGGGCAGCTGCGAGTGCTGCAGTAACTTGTTCAGTGATCAAAGCCGCCAACTGGGCTTGAGTCATGTTAACACGTCCATCCATGATCTTCATATCAAGGGAAACATGAGTGAGAGAGGTTCGCGAAAGTGCGATGACAGAAGAGAGTAAGCACACAGGTGTTTTCGAACAATAGTTGTTACGTTCATCTAAGCATACCATGTGCAAAGTTCTATGTATCTAACAAGTAGGCAATGTAAACATAAATCATATCACCTAGAATGTCGAGTCTTGCACGTGGAGCGAAGCATCGTTGTGGATCGTTGAGCACTGTTCAGGTTATAGTCTGGTTTTAACAAAAACTTTTTCCCTTATTAAAACCAAGTTCACTATAACCAATGGCTCTGATACCAATCTGTCACACCCTAAAATCCACACGCGAAGTATCACCGCTTGGAGGCGTGACTGACCAGGATCAAGCCACCAATCATATTGAACATAACAAGAAATACGTAAAATTCAACCACACAATATGAAAGGTGTTTCAAACCAAAACGTAGTTAAGTGTTCAGCGGAAGCATAATTGTAAAAAACCCAATGGAAGTATTAAGTACGAAATAAAGAAATGTTTTTAGCATGGCACACACTGCCATGTCCCACAACGACCGCGCCTCCCTGTGCAAGCTCCAAGAGTACCTAACGACCTGAAAGGCATGTAGCAACGAATCAACAACAAAGTTGAGCGAGTTCACAGTTGGTTGTTTAGTTATAGCATTCGTTTCGTAAATCGTATGTTCGTTTTGTAAACCATGTATCGTATTAATTCGTATCGCGGTCTCCCAGACATGTTTGCGAAGATTAGTGGGGGCTTCCCATGAGTTACTAGACCACGCGTATCGACTGCTACGAAAATGTAAGAGGTGCCCTAAGTCAATGTCTATCAGCATTGACCCTTTTGCCCATACTCCATTAGTACACGCCCGTTCGGACGACACGGTGTGAGGTTTGTTAAACCTAATAGCGCTATCTACTAATGACCCGCTCGCCATAGGCCTCGGCGATTAAGTCGATAAATGAGGGACTTCAAATGATAGAGTGATGGTCTTATGGTCGTACGTATCCTGTTGTATGGGGAATACGCAAGTTTGTAGTTACCGTTCAGTTCTTTAACCCATTCCCAACCCTTAGGAATCCCATGCCTTGGATAGAGTGTGAACTCACCTTGGTTTGCTCGGTATGCTAAAGAAATACTCGTTCACAAATAATCAGTCACGACCTATAGTACGCACGTATATACAATCAGTTTCGTTCGTAATGACTCGCATGTAAATCTAACATCACATAGTGCTTGGCAGTTAACCTCATGTATCACGTAAGCAATTAATCAATTTCATGCAATTCGTGCTTCACATTCACATAAGTGTCTTTCACAGTTTGCTATAACATGGTTATTCATTAGTATGCTGGACAGGGTTAACTGGTTTAACAAGGTTAACATATTTAACAAAGTTAATAAACTAAACAGAGTTAACACACTTAACAGGAATAATAAACTAACAAAGCAAATCAACTAACTGAGTTAATAACTAATAGAGTTAATAATTTAACAGGTTTTATAAGCTAACAATGTTACTGTGCTACGAAAACTACATGTGCCGAAAACACATGTTTGGCGAAATCCCTTGGGCCGAAATCCCTTCAGTGACGAAATCCCTTTGGATTTCATCGAGATATATTTTCGTCGAGGTGGGGGGTTTTCGTCGGAATACATCATCATCAACATCAGTTACATAAATCAATTCATGACATCCATTTAATCATCACACAATCATCAGCAAGTTATTGTGATTATCAAGAACCCTAACCATCATTAACTGTTACGTGATTAAATCATCATCTCTATCATACCGGAGCATCAATCATAAGAAAAGAATGAATACAGATTATGAATTTATAATTAACCCTAACTATTAACAGATTCACTATCTCCTCATGACAGAATATCAGATCATCATAACCATAACATCACAGTACATAACATTTATCAGGAACCCTAATTTCCACATCGCATAATCGAACACTATTAGCAAGTTAAAATGTTTTTCCGATCCTGATCACGTTCATATCATACAAGATAAATCATTAAATCATATCATGTTTCGTATACAATTATATAACTGATCGATCATATACAATTCTTTCAAGAACACAACCAACAACATAACAATATATATTCAGATCTGAAAACAACTAAACGTGAAAGCCACTAACCGAACTCAGAATGATCAACAAGAGACCTGGCTTCGAATGAGGGGAGGGATGCCGTCGACTTGAGGGTGAGAGTTAGGGTTTGACGATTAAAACGTTTACGTAAAAGTTGAGGCAAAGATATAGTGGATCGCTACTGGGCCAAAGGCCCACTTTGATTTCGTTGGCACAAGTTGACGAAAACGGTGTTTTCGGATGGGGGGTTGATTTCGTGGGTGTGGGTTTTCAGCTAGAGGGTGTTTGATCAAAGTTCCCCTTTTTAATTACACATAACACAATATTAATATGAAACATATTATTAACATACACTCAATTGTAATACACACCATATATATAACATATCAATCACAATAAGATTTAATATATTACAAACGTGTACAGTTGTGAAACAAATAAGTCGTGCGAATAAAACACTTAAACAATTAATGCGAAGATGGAAATCTTGGAAACTCGAGTTGTCACATTATCCCCAACTTGAAAGAAATTTCGTCCCGAAATTTAGCACGTGGTTACTGAGGAAGCTAGTTGTGTTGTGTAGTTTACTGGTTTACCAGGGGTGTCACATGGCTCACTTCAAAGGCATCCCTTGGCAAACCACCACTCTCCCACTTTGCCACCACTCAACCACCACTACAACACCCACATCCACCACCATCATCCATCATCCACCTTAGAGTGTGTGTAGTAGTCTCGGGATCCAAGATTGATAGTAAGAGTTCTTGTCAATCAAAGTCCATGTTTGGTTAAGTCTCTTAAATCACTTGGTGAAGACAAGTCTTTAATGTATTACTTTTAATTTTTAATCTTTTCGCACTTTTTATTTTGTTTTGTATTAATGACTTTAGTAACTAGTTTCTTACGTTGAAGATGAAACTTCTTTATCATTTATCCGTGGTGTCTTGGCATTACTTTACTGTCTATATAAAGTAAAAGATTTACACCATTCATATCTCTACGGTCTATATAGAGATATGTTGGCTACCTGGTCGGGGGTTAAGGGAATGGTTTAGTAAGGTTCTTGCCTTGTTCAGTGTATAGATCCTGCAAGGACCTGGGTCAAGCTTACTAGGACCTCCTTCAACACCCACTAGTGTTGGATGGCGGGGGTGCGAATGGCTTGATCCCCTCATATGTAAACTACTATCAATACATTAAACCGGCTACTTGGGATTGTATCCCTGCTTACTCAAACAACTTAGCCGAGGGTAACGTCACCTTCAAAAGAGAGGCCTACCACTTTTTGCATTAATAACTTAATTAATTATCTTTCAATATTCTGACCCTTTGGTATTGTATCCTTGTTGACTCAAACCACTAGATTGAGGGTAACGTCACCTTCCAAAGAGGGGCCTACTACTATAACTAAGATAATCTCTTAAAAAGTGCAAAAGTGCGGAAATCATCAAAGGGTACATTAAAGGCGAGTCGGATCCAAGTGATTATCTTGTCAATCTGTTTTTACTTTATTTTTATTTCTACATTTATAGTTTTTATTTTCATGTTTTAAAAATCTTTTCTCAAAAATTTTAAATCGATTAGACGTTGAGGATAAACCGGTACTAAAGGCTATTGTGTCCTTGGACGACCTCAGTATCTTACCAACGCTATACTACGCTCACGATGGGTGCACTTGCCCATGTGTGTGTTTAGTGTTAGTAGAATATCGTGTTTTATAAATTTAAAACTTGACTAATGAGTAAAATGGGCTAAAAATATCAATAAAATCATATTACACCTTGCACACACCAGTAACCATAAGGTATAACCTCATAGGGTTATTCCCTATATAACTATGGTCACTAAAATGCATTTGGTCGAATCCTAAGATCGACCAGACGGGTAGGATTCGAAAGTCAAAGCGGTGGTCAAAACCGCTCGACTTACGACCCTAATAAAGCACTAAACTAGAAGTGACGAGTTAGACATGTTGAAACATGTCTAACTAAGTTATAAAACTGATTTGGTGTCAAACTTTATGTTTTAAAACCCGAAAACCGTTTTGTCGTAAAATGCACTTATGCGCATCTTTGACTAAAAACTTTGACTCGTCACTTCGCCTAGTAAACGTGGTAATCAGTAGGTACAATCGCAAGGGATTATATATAACACCCTGCGTTTTCATACTTTCTATATTTGGAAAACCTTACTTGTAATCCTATTTTTGGAAACTTTGTATTCTTGTAATAGTTCTTTCGTTGTACTCGATGTAAAATCCGAGACATGGATCATAATGAAATTCATATTTTCGTTACATTTATGTTTATTACACTTTGTACATGTTCATACGTTCAAAAATATCATTTATACGACACTTTATTCATAACTTGTGCTAAATATGTCAAACTTGCAAACTTGTGAATTATACGCTCAATATACACAAATTCGACACTTAATTACGACAATTATACATGATCATACTTGTTTCATAGTTATTTTATGATTCATATGCACAACATACCCTTACATATGACTCTTGTACTTAAAACACCCTAATGGCAACTTAGAACATCAAATATATGCAAGTTGGAGGGCCTAAACTGTCAAAAATCATCAAGTATCGAGCTGAGGTGGGCTCACGGCCCGCGACCTGGCCTAGTCCAACCTTTCGCGGCCCGCCAAGGTGTCCAGCGCGCAGAAATCTTGATCAGCTTCGATTTTGAGCGCGATTTTGTGTTTTGTTTAAGTTTTGAATATGTTTCTCGCATTTAATACTCAACTACAACCTACCCCAACACTCCCCTATAAAACCCAACCATAACCCTCACATCTTACACTTTACAAACTCACAAAATCACTCTCATTTTCGGCTGGAAAATCAGTTGCAAGACAGATTCAACACAAGTTGCTAAAACAAGCATAACTTCTTCATTTCTTGTTCTTTTTCATTGATTCTTTTTTCCTACTCACTTGGATTGACCTTAGGAACATTTCCACAGGTTTTTCATGGAAAACCAAGGTCTGGAATGTCACCAAAAAGGCTCCAAATTGGACTATTACTTTTTGTTTTCATCAAAACTTTGTTAAACTTAGTTGAACTTGAGCTATCTCATCTCAAACCCATGTCCTTATGCTCATAACCACATCTATGGTTAGTTGGGCTTAAAAACAAGGCTGAGACAAGTAAAATCAGAGGTTAAAACCTCAAAAACATTCTATTTTAGTTAGGGTCTTACCACAAATAGTGTTCATGCTTGAAGCTTGATATATGTGTGATTGTAGGATTAGCTTGGGCTATCCTTCATAAGAATCCACTCACTACTTGATGTTTTTCCACAGATTAGTTGTCCATTTTCCTTTCTTATTTGTAAGTTCATGACCCTCCTTGTTGTTTCTAACAACAAGTGTAGTGGTGAACAATAGAGGTACCTAAATGGAAGACTTGATTCTTCCTACCTCATGTATGAGTTATATGACAAAAAGAGGTACCAAAATGGAGACTTTAATCTCCTACCTCATGCTTGACCTATAGGACTTTGTAATATCTATATAATAATCATATGTTATATATAAAATCTATAATTAACCAAGTAACTAGACCTTAATGATAACTTATTGGATATTTGTCAATTGTAAGTTACATCATCCTTGACCATGCACTTGTTACGATTCTAATGGACCTTTGATTCCATGAAAACACACAAACACTTTTGAGTTTCAATAGTGTCAAGAACAAGTGTTATGTGTACAAGATGTTTATTTTCACATACGTCTATTTTTCATGTACTTTAAACTCCAAATCCTTAGACCAAATGTAACCATCTCTTAAAACTCCAAATCGAACATATTCAACTTCTAGTCTCAACAACTTCGTCACATTGGATAATCGGAGAGAATATGCAATTTTGTGAGTACACTTGACCAATTTTCCTTTTAAATACACTTTGGGTGTAACATGTTTTACTTGTTAAAATGCACGATTCACAAACATGCTCTATTCATTCAATCCTTATACATGCTTTGTTATGCTTAGGTTCATGCTAGAATTTATACTACTTGTTAACCCGCCTTAACAATTACAGCGCTATAGGAGTAGCACACCGCCCGACAGGGTTTTTGTTAAGTTATATTCTTTACGGTCTCGATATTGCTATATCGAGGGATACTATTATTCGTTCTTTATGGTCTCGATATTGGTATATCGAGGGATGCTATTATTCTCGTGGACACTTGGGTTTGACTTTTAGTTATGCATGATAGTTTGACCTTGTATACCAAATTGCTATGTTGGATTGAAAATACTTCTTATACATATGTCACGAGTCTAAAACTAGTGTACTCACCAATACTTTTGTATTAAAATATGCTTTTAAAACATGTTGAAGGTTTAACGATTGATACATGGTCGAATAACGGTGTTCGTTTATGCTTAAGTCTAGGTTTTTACTTGACTTTTAATCTCGAATAGCCTAGTTTTAATGGGATTTGTGTTGTCACACCCCCAAAATCCACACGCGGAGTATCACCGCCTGGAGGCGTGACTGACCAGGATCAAGCCACCAATCATATTGAACAAGTAGATAAGTAAACATAATTCAACAAACCAATATGAAAGGTGTTCAAAACCAAAGCATAGTTAAATGTTTAGCGGAAGCATAACTTGTAAAAACCCATAGCAAGTATTGTTCAAAGCATGGCACACATCGCCATGTCCCACAACGACCGTTCCTCCCTGTGCAAGCTCCATGGGTACCTAAAGACCTACAAGGCATGTAGCAACGAATCAACAACAAAGTTGAGCGAGTTCACAGTTGGTTGTTTGGTTAACGTATTCAGTTCATAAATCGTATGTATTCGTTTTGTAAACCATGTATCGAGTTAATCCTTGCTGCCAGTCCAGGCATGCGTGCGATGATTAGTGGGGGCTTCCCATGTGTTACAAGACCACGCGTATCGACTGCTACGAAAATATAGTATGTGCCCTAAGTCAATGTCTATCAGCATTGACCCTTTGCCCATAGTCCATTAGTACACGCCCGTCCGACTGGCACGGTGTGAGGTTTGTTAAACCTAATAGCGCTATTAACTAATGACCCGCTCGCCCTAGGCCTCGGCGATTAAGTCGATAATTGAGGGACTTCCTTTGATAGAGGTGATGGTCTTAAGATCGTGTACGTAGGCTTTACGTATGTGCCCTTCAATCCGAGGACAGTAGTAAGTATAACTGTACGTAGGTTTTACGTACGTGCCCTTCAACCGAGGACAGTAATAATTTGTTTAACAGTAATAGTTGTACGAGTAGTTATCCAATCCCATTCCCAACCCCTGGGAATCCCATGCCTTGGCTAGTGTGAACTCACCTTGGTTTGCTCGGCAGATACACAGAAAGGTCAAATCTAGCAGCTAGTGGTCAACCACGTCCTAACATGGTTACCATACAAGTCAGGTTTAAGTTCAAGTTCAAGTAAGGTATAGCCCAATAATAGTCGGCCCAACACATACTAATCTTGGCATCACATAAACAGTCAAAGTGCATAGCATATTCATACTTGTACTATCCGAAAGATATAGCCCAATAATAGTCGGCCCAACATGTTGTGCGTTCAGCACTGCCTTGTGCGATCCACAACATGTTGTGCGACTCCGTTGGTCACCCGGCCCAAAATAGCAAGAAGCCCAATTAACATAAGTCGTTCCATGAGTAACCGGCCCAAACAATGTAAACATGGATCCCTTGTGCGATCCGATAACCCTTGTGCGATTGGCTAATCCGGCCCAAACATACACCCGGCCCAACAGTCAATTAACATATCAACTTGTGCGACTAGAAACACCTTGTGCGACTGACAAGACTTGTGCGACCAGGATGTCTTGTGCGAGTGAATTAGACATCCGAATATCTTGCCATTCGGTTACAACCATTTACCAGTTTCCAAATTTAAAATAATCAACCAACAGTTTCTATCTTAGCTAATATTCGATCAATTTCAACAATCCCCAATTAATGAGTTTATTCATATAAACTTTGATTATTCTCAATCATAAGCAATTAACAACTACATGTCAATCATCCTCGGCTATATCAGATTCAAACGAACAAGTTTTCACTAAATAACCATCATCACATAACCCTAATGCTCATACAATTCACATGGTCCATGCGATCCAACATATACTTAATTGTGACATTAAACATGAGAAAGAATGAATACAATTGATGAATTCATAATTGACCCTAACAATTAAACAACAGTTGTCAAAGAAGATCAGTTCTTTCCCACCTAACCATTTCGATATCATCATCCCACTATCAATCATCACATCAACCTACAAGTCTGTGCCATCGAACTACTTTATATAAAATAATACTTTCTCATCATTCTACACATATATTTATTTTCAAGAACACAAATAGCACCACATGGCTTCTGACAATCTCATGCAAATATAAGAATGATAACCGACATATATGAAGTATCCTTATCCGATTGATTGTATTTTCAAGACTTCACACATGTCATTCATAATAACATTCTAGATCCAAACGTTCACATGCAAACACATAGGCTATAACATAATAAACGATTACCAACATGAAAAGATTATACTAACCGATTAAAGAACGATCAACCCAACCGGATCTAACTTCGAATAAGAGAAAGGCAGCCGTCGGGTTTCAAAAGGGAACAAGAGAGAGAGAAGCTAGGGTTTGCAAATTTGTGTGTTTTTGGTAAAGTGTGAGATGGGTACTAACACCCTATGTGTTAATCGAACTAATGGGGATGGGCCGAACCCAAACTTGGGCTGCCCTATAGAATCGAGTACAAGTTGTGTAGCCCGAATGACTTGTGCGGTTGAGTTGTGTTGTGCGACTACATCATACATACATTCTCATAAACACATAAATCATAGCATTCATTTAATCAATCACTTGCATAAAATCACCTTGCATTCACATACGTTACATCAAAGTACAAAAATAGGTTCGGAAATACGAGTTGTCACATTATCCCCAAGTTGAAAGAAATTTCGTCCCGAAATTTAGCACGTACTCACTGAGGAAGCTAGTTAAGTTGTATGGTTTTTCCTGGTTTTCCTGGGGTGTCACATCCTCCCCCCGTTGATCTGGAATTTCGTCCCGAAATTCCATAGCTTCAGCCTCAGTAGTGGTTGTACCGTGTGCGAATAGCTGGGGATACTTTTGTTTCATCAGATCTTCGCGTTCCCAGGTGAACTCTGGGCCGCGACGTGAGTTCCAACGAACTCGAACGAGAGGTATTCTGGTATGTTTGAGGACCTTCACATCCCGGTCCGTGATTTCAACTGGTTCCTCGACGAATCGTAACTGCTCGTCGATAGCGAGCTCCTTCAGAGGAACTATGTGGGTCTCATCTAACAGACATTTCTTCAGATTCGACACGTGGAAAACATCGTGAACTGCACTGAGTTCTGCTGGTAAGTTTAGTTTGTAGGCCACCTGGCCTATCTTCTCAATGACTTCGAAAGGTCCAACGTATCGTGGGTTAAGTTTGCCCCGTTTGCCAAAATGAACCACACCCTTCCAGGGTGAAACTTTGAGTAGTACACGCTCCCCAACCTGGAGCTCTAGTGGTTTTCTGCCCTTATCGGCGTAGACTTTCTGACGGTCACTAGCTGCCGCCATTCGTTTTCGTATCTGAGCAATTTTCTCTGTTGTGTCAACCACATGTTCTGGACCAGTAATCTGACTATCCCCCACCTCTGCCCAACAAAGAGGTGACCGGCATTTACGCCGTACAATGCCTCAAACGGAGCAGCTTTAATGCTGGTGTAGTAGTTGTTTTTGTACGAAAATTCCACAAGTGGCAGATGCTTTTCCTAGCCATTGCGAAGGTCAATTACGTATGCCCTAAGCATGTCTTCGAGGGTCTGGATGGTGCGTTCAGACTGCCCATCCGTTTACGGGTGATAAGCTGTGCTCATATCTAAACGTGAGCCAAAGGACTTGTTCATTGCTTGCCACAGTTCCGAAGTAAAACGTTCATCTCGATCCGAGATAATAGAGGTGGGCACCCCGTGCCTCAAGACAACTTCCTTAAGATATACATCTGCTAGTGTAGAAAACTTATCCGTTTCCTTGATAGCCAAAAAGTGAGCAGACTTTATGAGTCGATCCACGAGTACCCAAATAGTATCGTTACCACGTTGAGATCTAGGCAGGCCAGTAACAAAATCCATGGAAATTTGCTCCCATTTCCATTGTGGTATCTCTGGTTATTGAAGTAGGCCTGAGGGTTTCTGATATTCCGTCTTGACTCTCGCACAGGCCAAGCTCTTGCTAACGTAAGTTGCTATGTGGGCCTTCATGCTAGGCCACCAATACGTAGTTTTGATATCGTGGTACATTTTATCCGAACCAGGGTGTACTGAGTAGCGAGACTTGTGTGCCTCATCCATCACAAGCTCTCGTAGGTTGCCATAAAGTGGGACCCAAATGCGTCCTGTTACGTAGTAAGCACCGTCTTCCTTTTGTTCTAATCGTTGCCTTGAGCCGCGTAGGGCTTCAGCCCTGATGTTTTCTGGTTTCAATGCTTCTACCTGAGCATCTCGTATCTGAGCAAGAAGACTAGACTGTATAGTGAGTTGTAAAGCTCGCACGCGCTTAGGCGCAATGTCCTTTTGACTGAGGGCGTCAGCCACAACATTGGCTTTGCCTGGGTGGTACCTGATCGAGCATTCGTAGTCATTCAGTAGCTCAACTCATCGTCGTTGTCGCATATTCAGTTCCTTCTGTTTGAAGATATGCTCGAGACTCCTGTGGTCGGTGTAGATGGCGCACTTGATACCATACAGGTAATGTCGCCATATCTTAAGTGCAAAAACAACAACTCCCAGCTCCAAGTCGGGTGTAGTGTAGTTTCTTTCATGAACTTTGAGTTGGCGTGAGGCGTAGGCTATAACCTTATTCCGTTGCATCAGTATGCAACCATGACCCTGAATTGATGCGTCGCAGTAAACCACAAAGTCGTCTGTGCCCTCTGGCGATGATAGGATAGGTGCACTGCAAAGTCTATCCTTTAAGTGCTGAAACGCTAATTCCTGCTCGTTCCCCCATCGATAAACAACGCCTTTCTGTGTCAGTGAGGTGAGGGGCTGTGAAATTTTGGAGAAGTCCTTGATGAACCTCCTGTAGTAACCTGCCAATCCCAAGAATTGGCGAATTTTCGTTGGTGTACGAGGTGCAGGCCAGCTCTCGATCGAATCTACCTTGGATGGATCAACGTGAATCCCATCCTTGTTCACCACATGGCCTAAGAAATGGACTTCACGAAGCCAGAAGTCGCATTTTGAAAACTTAGCGTACAGCTGTTCTGTTCGAAGGAGTTCCAAAATGAGTCGTAGATGCTGTTCGTGTTCCTCCTGACTCTTCGAATAGATGAGGATGTCGTCGAGGAATACAATAACGAATTTGTCTAGGTATGGCTTGCACACGCGATTCATCAAGTCCATGAAGACCGCCGATGCGTTTGTTAGCCCAAATGGCATGACCAAAAACTCATAGTGACCATATCGAGTTCTAAAGGCTGTTTTGGAGATGTCCTCTTCTCGGACTCTCAGCTGGTGATATCCTGATCTCAAATCAATCTTTGAATAGTAGCTCGACCCTTGCAGCTGGTCGAACAAGTCGTCAATACGTGGAAGAGGGTAGCGATTCTTCACAGTCACCTTGTTCAGCTCACGGTAGTCGATGCACATTCTGAACGCACCGTCTTTCTTCTTCACGAATAGCACTGGAGCTCCCCAAGGCGAAGAGCTAGGACGAGTAAAACGTAGAGAGTTCTTCCAACTCTGATGGGGCTAAGCGATAAGGTGCTCGAGCTATGGGTGCTGCTCCAGGAGCTTGTCACCATGAATTACCAAAGGTTCTTAACCAGCACGAGGAATGCGGACGATCTTTTCTTTGCAAAGGATCTCTGCTCGATGTTGAGGTAGCCAATCCATACCAATAACGATGTCGAAATCATCACAACGTTGGGGTCATTCCTAGCATCATTCTGACCAATCATGAACACTCGACCCCTGGCACCATTGCCGTCGTTATTACCCCCGTTGTTGTCTCCACTATTGTTCCCGTTTCCTTGGTTGTGGTTCTGATTCTGATTCTGGTTCAGTCGTGGGTAGAGTCTCATGAAATGATCTTTAGCACCACACTGATAACATCCCTTGTTATCCTGCTGTTGCTGCTGATTTCGTGGAGCTTGTGGCTGCTGTTGTCGGTTCTGGTTTGCAGGACGTGAGCTTTTACAATCTTTGGCTCCATGACCAAGCTTGTTGCATCTCTAACGACGATCTTTGTTGCACGATCCGCTGTGGTGCAATTTACATCAATTTTACTTAGGGTGATTTCCCCGGTATCCATCCTGACTTCGATTACCAAAAGACTGCTGCATGGGGCTCCTATACTCATCTGTTTTTCGCTGCTGCGACTGAGACTGAACCGAAGTGGAATCCTTTGCTCGAATTTCCATCCCACTTGCGTTTGTTGTCACTGGGAGCATCCGAAGTAGTTGTAGCAGCATTAATACGTTTCGGCAGTTTATTCTGTCCTATCGCCTGATCTGAGAGACGTTGAGAAAGACGAGTAATGTCCTGAATGGTTGCAAGGTTGGCCGATGTCACATGACTTTGAATCTCTGGTACTAAGCCTTTGAGGTACAGCTCAATGCGCTTGATGGGAGGATCCACCACTGTTGGACATACCACTGTCAGTTCGTTGGATCGTTTCGTGTACGCTTCTATCTCTGACCTTGTCATCTTCAGGTTTAAGAACTCCACTTCCAGCTGGTGGATGTCGTCTCGACTACGGTATTCACGTTTGGATCAGTTCCTTAAGAATCATTCCATGGGGTGGCATTATCAGCCGCCAGCCCCAGCATCTGAACTTGCGCGTTCCGCCAAGTTAGCGTAGTGCCTTCGGGAGTACCAGTGGTGTACTTCACCCTATGAGTCTCAGGGCATTCACACGTCTCTGAGACAGTCTCGAGCTTTTTAAACCAATGGAGGAGTCTAACAGCTCCTTTAGTTGCACTGAAAGTACTAGGACGACAGTCCATGAACGTCCTGAATGTGCCTACAGGCGGCTGAGCGTTCTGACCTTGTTGCGCGAGGAAGAAGTGACAAGGTTAAGCGCGAGAGTTGGGTCATGAGAGTAGGATCTAACATCCTAGGGTAGGTTCGTAATAGCAGGTTATACCTCCTGCCTGAGCGGCTGCGTGTGCTGCCGTAACTTGTTCGTTGATAAGAGTCGTCAGCTGGCTTGAGTTAGGTTCTCACGTTCCCTCATGATCTCACATCGAAGGAAACACAAATAGGAAAGGTGTCGCGAATGTGTGTAAGTGTGGAGTGACAGTAGGGAGCAAGCACAAATGTGTTTTCAACTATAGTTGCTACGTTTATCTAAGCATACCATGAGCAAAAGTTCTATGCAATCTAGCAAGTAGGCAATATAAAACGTAAACCATATCACCAAGAATGTCGAGCCTTGCACGTGGAGTGAAGCATCGTTGTGGATCGTAGAGCACTGTACAGGTTATAGTCGGGTTTTAACAAAAACGTTTTCCTTATTAAAACCAAGTTCTCTATAACCAATGGCTCTGATACCAATCTGTCACACCCCCAAAATCCACACTCGGAGTATCACCGCCTGGAGGCGTGACTGACCAGGATCAAGCCACCAATCATATTGAACAAGTAGATAAGTAAACATAATTCAACAAACCAATATGAAAGGTGTTCAAAACCAAAGCATAGTTAAATGTTTAGCGGAAGCATAACTTGTAAAAACCCATAGCAAGTATTGTTCAAAGCATGGCACACATCGCCATGTCCCACAACGACCGTTCCTCCCTGTGCAAGCTCCATGGGTACCTAAAGACCTGCAAGGCATGTAGCAACGAATCAACAACAAAGTTGAGCGAGTTCACAGTTGGTTGTTTGGTTAACGTATTCAGTTCATAAATCGTATGTATTCGTTTTGTAAACCATGTATCGCGTTAACCCTTGCTGCCAGTCCAGGCATGCGTGCGATGATTAGTGGGGGCTTCCCATGTGTTACAAGACCACGCGTATCGACTGCTACGAAAATATAGTATGTGCCCTAAGTCAATGTCTATCAGCATTGACCTTTGCCCATAGTCCATTAGTACACGCCCGTCCGACTGGCACGGTGTGAGGTTTGTTAAACCTAATAGCGCTATTAACTAATGACCCGCTCGCCCTAGGCCTCGGCGATTAAGTCGATAATTGTGGGACTTCCTTTGATAGAGGTGATGGTCTTAAGATCGTGTACGTAGGCTTTACGTATGTGCCCTTCAATCCGAGGACAGTAGTAAGTATAACTGTACGTAGGTTTTACGTACGTGCCCTTCAACCGAGGACAGTAATAATTTGTTTAACAGTAATAGTTGTACGAGTAGTTATCCAATCCCATTCCCAACCCCTGGGAATCCCATGCCTTGGCTAGTGTGAACTCACCTTGGTTTGCTCGGCAGATACACAGAAAGGTCAAATCTAGCAGCTAGTGGTCAACCACGTCCTAACATGGTTACCATACAAGTCAGGTTTAAGTTCAAGTAAGGCACACATAAGTTTACACAGAGATAGCAAAGTCATGAACACATACTAATCTTGGCATCACATAAACAGTCAAAGTGCATAGCATATTCATACTTGTACTATCCGAAAGATATAGCCCAATAATAGTCGGCCCAACATGTTGTGCGTTCAGCACTGCCTTGTGCGATCCACAACATGTTGTGCGACTCCGTTGGTCACCCGGCCCAAAATAGCAAGAAGCCCAATTAACATAAGTCGTTCCATGAGTAACCGGCCCAAACAATGTAAACATGGATCCCTTGTGCGATCCGATAACCCTTGTGCGATTGGCTAATCCGGCCCAAACATACACCCGGCCCAACAGTCAATTAACATATCAACTTGTGCGACTAGAAACACCTTGTGCGACTGACAAGACTTGTGCGACCAGGATGTCTTGTGCGAGTGAATTAGACATCCGAATATCTTGCCATTCGGTTACAACCATTTACCAGTTTCCAAATTTAAAATAATCAACCAACAGTTTCTATCTTAGCTAATATTCGATCAATTTCAACAATCCCCAATTAATGAGTTTATTCATATAAACTTTGATTATTCTCAATCATAAGCAATTAACAACTACATGTCAATCATCCTCGGCTATATCAGATTCAAACGAACAAGTTTTCACTAAATAACCATCATCACATAACCCTAATGCTCATACAATTCACATGGTCCATGCGATCCAACATATACTTAATTGTGACATTAAACATGAGAAAGAATGAATACAATTGATGAATTCATAATTGACCCTAACAATTAAACAACAGTTGTCAAAGAAGATCAGTTCTTTCCCACCTAACCATTTCGATATCATCATCCCACTATCAATCATCACATCAACCTACAAGTCTGTGCCATCGAACTACTTTATATAAAATAATACTTTCTCATCATTCTACACATATATTTATTTTCAAAAACACAAATAGCACCACATGGCTTCTGACAATCTCATGCAAATATAAGAATGATAACCGACATATATGAAGTATCCTTATCCGATTGATTGTATTTTCAAGACTTCACACATGCCATTCATAATAACATTCTAGATCCAAACGTTCACATACAAACACATAGGCTATAACATAATAAACGATTACCAACATGAAAAGATTATACTAACCGATTAAAGAACGATCAACCCAACCGGATCTAACTTCGAATAAGAGAAAGGCAGCCGTCGGGTTTCAAAAGGGAACAAGAGAGAGAGAAGCTAGGGTTTGCAAATTTGTGTGTTTTTGGTAAAGTGTGAGATGGGTACTAACACCCTATGTGTTAATCGAACTAATGGGGATGGGCCGAACCCAAACTTGGGCTGCCCTATAGAATCGAGTACAAGTTGTGTAGCCCGAATGACTTGTGCGGTTGAGTTGTGTTGTGCGACTACATCATACATACATTCTCATAAACACATAAATCATAGCATTCATTTAATCAATCACTTGCATAAAATCACCTTGCGTTCACATACGTTACATCAAAGTACAAAAATAGGTTCGGAAATACGAGTTGTCACATGTGTTTTGCAGGTCTTAAGGAGTTTAAGGAGCTTTTCGAGAGCTTTACGGGTCACCGGGACGAAAAACGGACCACTGGGAGACGAAATGGGTCAACCAGGATCAAGAATTGTAGAAAACTGGAATTTAAGCTTAGAAGACCCGTCGCCGACGCCTAGGTTGGCCGTCGGCGACGCCACATTGAAAGATTCGTCACCTGAGATGACCGTAGACAGGAGAAGAGGCCATCAGACAAAAAGTAAACAAGGACGCACCGTCGGCGACGGGTCCTTGGACTGTCGGCGACGGCCTCCCGAAACCTCTGTCGCGAATTTTTGTCATTTGTTGCTTGGGAACGATTTTTAAGATCTCTTGGCCATTCAATTCGACGGTTACACTTGTGTTTGAGTTTGAAAACCTTTCTTGGAGGCAATATTCACCATCATCTTCACTACCAATCCACCTATTACACCTTCCATCATCCGAATCACTCGATTTCACCATCCAATTAATATCCTAACCCCCATTAATCCATCAATCATTCGATTCATTCATCATTACTGTAACAACTCTCATCAAAAAGTACTAATTATTACTTTAATTGACCAATAGGAAACCCTAATTAAGAAACCCACGTGATTCTGCGCAAACCCTAAAATTTTCATAATTTTCAGAATCAGGATTAGGGCCCCTAAAACTCAAGGGGGGTTAAACCCTATTGACGATTATCCACTTAAAACGTAGGCAGAAAGGAATTTTCAGAAACCGTCAACTCAGCTGAGCTAGTCCCACATGTGGCAACCCTATGCATGAAAATAGTTCTCACGCGGGCCGCCTCAAGTTAGCTTAATTCTCACGCGGGCCGCCTAAGGAACAAAATTCACCTATAAATACAGGAGTTTGGGACTTGATTCTGGGAGTTGAAACGACGAAGAAATTCCAATTCTACACGGAGTTATGCTCTGTTTATCACAATTAACACACACAGGCACTAAATCGACGCCACAATCAGGGTATTAGCACAATCGCTATTACGATTCATTGTCCGATCGATCAATGTACTCAATGGATGTTTAAGTGCTGCCCACATTAGGGTGATGCTTTGTCATTAGTCGTTAATTCGATGGATGTTTCAGCATAGCACTTTGTCATTCGTTGTGATGGTTGATCTCGTGAGTTATCGTAAGTGCTGGATTGATTACTAACCCTAAATTGTGTGCTTGTTATTGAAATTAGGATAAAAGGCTAATCAGTAGGCTAGGCTCTGCCCGTATAAATCTGCAATGTGAGTCATTCTCTTTTTATCAAATATTTTACAATACCTCAAAATTATTTTCAAGGTTATAATTACAGGGACTAAGTCGTGGATATCTTGAATTACTGGTTAGTGGGGTATTGTGCACATTACTAATTTCTCCCAATTAGGTTCATTGACCTACTCGGGATAATCACTGTTAGGTTCATTGACCTACAGGGATAATCATCACTATTTAGGTTCATTGATCTAAATAGTGGTATGACCATCGTCACCATTGTGACATGTCACCATTGTGACAGAATGCCAGATAAAAATAAGATAGAAGCCATTGTAATCGCTCTTATGCTGTAATTGATAACTATGCATCATTATGCAAAATAGAATGATTCACTCAGTATTTCCCGCTGACAAAACCTTTTTCAAACATGTTTCAGGTGACCTGTTATGAATCAGAAAAAGTGCCATATAGCACTACAAGCTCAAGGAAGTGGCTCAGTATAAAATAAAGAAACATGTTTTGTAAAATAAAAGATTTCTTTGTGAAATCAAATGATTGTAAATTACCGGGTTTTATCCCGCGTTGTGAAATAAAATAAACGGGAAATATTTACATTTTAAAAGATCCTGATGAAAACTTCCGCTGTTAAACTCAATTAAATAAATACCACGGGATTTTCTGTCCCACGGCTCCTGAAACGGGTCAAACCGGGTCGGGGGTCGTGACAGAAAAAGGTGGTATCAGAGCCACTTATCGAGCCACTGATTTAAGCCAATTAAGTATTTAGAAAAATACTTAATTTTTATTAATTGCTATTTTGTGTTTATATGTTTTATTATCTGACTAATTTTGAACAGTATGGGCTGATTTTTATATGTTAGCTACTGTAATAGTAAATATAAATCTTTAAATAATTTGACTCAAAGTTTTAGCACTTTTATTATCTACAGTCTAGAAACTTTATAAATAAATTTACAAATAAAACCTAGTATGTTTTAATTTTCAGTTGTTTTGGTAGTATGAAATACTATTTAAAAAGTTGTTCTATAAAATTTTGTTATGACTTAGTAATTGTGTGTATTTTGCTAAACAGCATGAGTGATCTGTCGGAAGCCCTTCAGAATTTAAATCTCTATCCAGTAAGAATCGAAGTTTCCAGAGATTTCAATAGGTATATTCCAGACATAGAAGAACCTATAGAATTCAACGTTTTACCTCTCGAGAAACCTAAGCCTAAGAAAATGGAAATTGGGGAAAGTTCTAGGCAAATTGAGGGATTACCATCTCAAGAAGAACTAGATTTTATAATGGCAACAGATGATACTATTGAGTCTGTTAATGAAAATGATTTTATTCATTCTCTTGAAACACAACTACCAATGAATTTAGAACCAGTTATTCCAAACCTTTCAATCCACTCGCAAATAGACGAATGGGTGACTAATGAAATACTGTTACAAAACCATCCCTATAGGCTTTTTCCTAAGTTCAATCCAGAACCTTTACTAAATTCACCAATGAGTAACGAGAATATGACTGAACTTCGTCATTTTGACAAAATGGATGCTGGGAATAGGATCTAAGAGATTTTGGGGCAGATCTCCTGGAAATACGATGAGAAGGAACGCCGTTACTAGAATATCACCTGACAAAGGATAGGGGATTATGAAACTGTGATTGTGTAATAGTAATAGTAAAATCAGTTTGTGTAAAATAAATAATAAAACGATTGTATATAGAAGCATGATATACAACAAACAAAATATTAGAAAATTTACAATTTTGGTTGTATATTCGTTTACGTGATTATGTGCAACTAATTGTGACATTGGATTATTTCCTTTATACTAATTATTTATCTATAAATTAGATATCAGATGGAAAACGCTAATAATGAACCAGTTAATGAGGTTAATCAATCTGAGCAACAACCAGGGGACCAATATGTGACTAGGCAAGATATAGAAAATATCGTTGCTCAAGGGATAGCCAACGCTATTCCAGGAATAGTTGCTCAAGGGATAACCAATGCTATTCCAGCAATCATTGCTGCTGTTAAAAATCCAATTGAACCTCAACAAATTATTCCAAGCAAACGTATTTCTGAAGATAATTTCAGTAATAGCGTAAACGGAGGCAATAATCATGGTAATCATGAAAAGGAAAACTGCAACGCCTGGTTGCACTTATAAAGAATTTCTTGCTTGTAAACCCACTGAGTTTGCAGGCAATGAAGGAGCGACTGCGGCACTGCGTTGGTTAGAGAAAACCGAGGCAGTAATTGCCATAAGTAAATGTGCTCAGGATGATCAGGTCATGTATGCGTCAAATCTTTTCAAAGAAGGGGCACTAGAATGGTGGAACACAGTGTTACAGGCAAAAGGAAGAAGGATGGCGTATGCTACGAACTGGGAAGAATTTAAGAGCCTTGTAGAAAGAAAATTCTGTCCTGAATATGAAAAAGATCAAATGACAAATAAGTTTCTAACCCATAGGATGGTAGATGTAGATTGTCGAGGGTATACTACGACATTCTTCGAGTATGCTCGAGTGGTACCAACCCTGGCTTCGCCAGAGCCGGTACTTATTTCTCGTTATATTTGGGGATTGATTTCCGAAATCCGTAATATCGTCAAGGCTGCGAAACCTCGTACGATTGATGATGCAGTAGAATTAGCCAATACTCTGACTGACGAGCTAGTACGGACAAGAGAAGAAAATAGAAGGAAGGAAGTAGCCCAAAAGATTACCCAAGAATTCCGTTTGGGTAACCATAACAATTTCAAGAAAGGAGGGAATGGGCAATCTTCTACTAGTCCATTTTGCAATTTTTGCAAAAGGAAGCATTTTGGAAGATGCAAAGGATATTGCAATTTTTGCAAAATTCCGGGGCATCAAGAAGAAGACTGCAGGAGAAAGAAATCTTCGGTATGCTACAACTGTGGAGAAGTTGGACATCTTAGGCCAGATTGTCCAAAATTGAACAAACCATTTGACAATAAAGTCAAACCTGCAGAAGGAGCAAAAAGGAATGTAAGAGCCTTCCAACTGACTGCTAAGGAAGCAGAACTTATTCCAGATGTGATAGCCGGTACGTTCTTAGTTTACAACAAAAGTATTATTTGACTCTGGTGCAAACCAAAGTTTTATAAATACTTCATTTTGCCAAACTCTTAACTTACCTTTAACCAGCACTAGGCAAATTTTTACAAGTAGAAACGGCAGATGGGAATTCAGTTAAAATAAATAAGGTTCTGCAAAACATAGAAATAGAACTTTTAAGACATAAATTTTCTGCAACCATATTGGTTGAATTCGATGTTGTGTTAATGGATTGGTTAGTAAACAATAGTACTCGAATTATCTGTGATAAGAATTCCATAGAAATTTGGGCACCACTGAAGAAGTAATAATGATTAAAGGAGATAAATCATGTAAAACCATAAAGTTCATAATCAATAATGGAAGTTGCAAATTATGAACGAAAGCAAGGAATAGTATACATGATTTCAATAATCATTAATACTAAATAAAGAAATTAAGGAAATTTCTGTAATTTCAGAATACCCAGATGTATTTCCAGAAGATTTACCTGGATTACCACCAGATAGGGATATAGAATTTAGGATTTATCTAATTCCAGGAATTTTACCGATAAGCCAGGGAACCTTATCGGTTAGCACAATATTGGTTGTTAAGAAAAAGTATGGTTCAATGAGAATGTGTATCGATTATAGAGAATTGAATAAGGTTACAATTAAGAATCGATACCCATTACTTAGAATTAATGATCTATTCGATCAATTCCAGGAAGATAAAAAGTCTCTAAGATCAACTTATGTTCCGGATATTATCAATTAAAAGTATCAGAGGAAGATGTACCTAAGACTGTTTTCAGAACTAGGTATGGTCATTACTAGTTTACAGTCCTGCCCTTCAAATTAAAGAATGCACCTGCAGTATTCATGGACATGATGAATAAGATCTGTAAACCATATTTGGATAAATTTGTAATTGTCTTCATAGATGATATACTTATTTATTCAAAAAGTCAGGACGAACATTGTCAGCACTTGCATGTACTCTTAACTTTGTTAAGAAAAGAAAAGCTTTACGCCAAATTTTCGAAGAATGAATTTTGGCTGCTAGAAATGCAATTTTAGGTCATATGGTGAATCCCGAAGGTATTCACGTAACTCCTGATAAGATATTATCAAAATGAAAGGTTCCCTAATCCGCAATGGAAATTAGAAGTTTAGTCGGATAATACAGACGATTTATTAAGGATTTTTCTAAGATAGTTATATCATTAACTAAGTTAACCTATAAAATAGTTAAGTTTGAATGAGGATCTTAAAGTAGAAATTAACCAAATACTCAGATATTAGCCTTATGAACTAAAGATTTTGAAGTATAAAGTAATGCTTCAAAGTTAGGATTTGAATGCATGTTAATGCAACATAAAAAGGTAATTGTGTATGCATCAAGGTAATTGAAAAAGAACGAAGGAACTATACCACTCATGAGTTAGAATTAGGAACCATAATTTTTGCCTTAAGATTTGGAGACATTATCTGTATGGAAGTAAGGATACTATCTATACGGATTATAAGAAATTAAGATATATTTTTGGGCAAAAAGAATTAAACATGAGATAAAGGAGATGGATGAAAATCCTAAGTGACTATAACTGTGATATTCAGTATCACAAAGGAAAGGATGAAGACGACAAGAGATCGTCAGAAAAGTTATACAGATAATAGATGAAAGCTGTTGGAGTTCGAGTTGGAGACAAAATGTAATTGAAAGTATCTCCTTGGAAAGGAGTAAGAAAGGAAAGCTAAGTCCAAGATACATAGGACCATTTCAGTAATCCAACATATAGGACTAGTTGCTTATCATTTACAAACTACCAAGAAAGTTACTTGGAGTACATGATGTATTTCATGTATCCAATCTCAAGAAATATTTATCAAATGAATCACTGGTAGTACCTCTACGAGATATAAAGGTAAACCAATAAGTGTTAGTTTAAGTAAAATGGGATTCAAAGATAGGACCCTAATATACTTGGGAACTGGAATCCGAAATGAAGAGAAAGTATCCTCAATTATTCCAGTAAATCTCGAGGACGAGATTTTTCTTAAGGTGGGGAGAATGTAACAACTCTCATCAAAAAGTACTAATTATTACTTTAATTGACCAATAGGAAACCCTAATTAAGAAACCTAAGTGATTCTGCGCAAACCCTAAAATTTTCATAATTTTCAGAATCAGGATTAGGGCCCCTAAAACTCAAGGGGGGTTAAACCCTATTGACGATTATCAACTTAAAACGTAGGCAGAAAGGAATTTTCAGAAACCGTCGACTCAGCAGAGCTAGTCCCAAACGTGGCAACCCTATGCATGAAAATAGTTCTCACGCGGGCCGCCTCAAGTTAGCTTAATTCTCACGCGGGCCGCCTAAGGAACAAAATTCACCTATAAATACAGGAGTTTGGGACTTGATTCTGGGAGTTGAAACGACGAAGAAATTCCAATTCTACACGGAGTTATGCTCTGTTTATCACAATTAACACACACAGGCACTAAATCGACGCCACAATCAGGGTATTAGCACAATCGCTATTACGATTCATTGTCCGATCGATCAATGTACTCAATGGATGTTTAAGTGCTGCCCACATTAGGGTGATGCTTTGTCATTAGTCGTTAATTCGATGGATGTTTAAGCATAGCACTTTGTCATTCGTTGTGATGGTTGATCTCGTGAGTTATCGTAAGTGCTGGATTGATTACTAACCCCAAATTGTGTGCTTGTTATTGAAATTAGGATAAAAGGCTAATCAGTAGGCTAGGCTCTGCCCGTATAAATCTGCAATGTGAGTCATTCTCTTTTTATCAAATATTTTACAATACCTCAAAATTATTTTCAAGGTTATAATTACAGGGACTAAGTCGTGGATATCTTGAATTACTGGTTAGTGGGGTGTTGTGCACATTACTAATTTCTCCCAATTAGGTTCATTGACCTACTCGGGATAATCATTGTTAGGTTCATTGACCTACAGGGATAATCGTCACTATTTAGGTTCATTGATCTAAATAGTGGTATGACCATCGTCACCATTGTGACATGTCACCATTGTGACATGTCACCATTGTGACAGAATGCCAGATAAAAATAAGATAGAAGCCATTATAATCGCTCTTATGCTGTAATTGATAACTATGCATCATTATGCAAAATAGAATGATTCACTCAGTATTTCCCGCTGACAAAACCTTTTTCAAACATGTTTCAGGTGACCTGTTATGAATCAGGAAAAGTGCCATATAGCACTACAAGCTCAAGGAAGTGGCTCAGTATAAAATAAAGAAACATGTTTTGTAAAATAAAAGATTTCTTTGTGAAATCAAATGATTGTAAATTACCGGGTTTTATCCCGCGTTGTGAAATAAAATAAACGGGAAATATTTACATTTTAAAAGATCCTGATGAAAACTTCCGCTGTTAAACTCAATTAAATAAATACCACGGGATTTTCTGTCCCGCGGCTCCTGAAACGGGTCAAACCGGGTCGGGGGTCGTGACAATTACTATCTCACCCAAACCCTAATCATCAACTCCTCCATATCCAAGCTTCAAGATAACAATGTTCAAGTTTTAAACATCCGGTGATCAAGTTCCTTTGATCATGAGCGGCTAATTTCTTGGAGGTTTCACCCCGGTGTAGACTTTTGTAAGATTTAGAGTTTTTATTACTTATTTGATGTTTGGTTTGTGACAAATTGAATTACGTTTGAATCTCTAGACATTTGTCCTACGCTTGTATTGAATTTACGAATTGTCGAGTGAATTATTAAATTTGACTTTGTGAAACGAATACACGCATTTATGCCTTGTCTTTTGAAAGAATTTGTTAGTCCAAGGTAACAAAGTGCATCGTGGTCCATTATCTATGACGTTGATAGCGATTGGCACCTAAGCTTTGTGATTGTTAATGTCACACCCCAACCGATGGCGGAAACATCGAGGTGCAGCACTAAGCGTTCAGATTGCTCATGAGTTTCCATAACACTAGATATTTCAATATAGATTAAATCCCTTGTATAATAATAGTCTAAGTATCAACCACAAAACATCAATTACAAATCGTCATCAAAATAGTTTCAAAGTTTCTAGTTTAGCTATGATGTGTTTCTAAGCAGCATCCTAGCAAGTTTAATGAATCCTAGCATCCTGTCAACCAACAACATGTATTAAAATAAAGTCAGTACAAAAACGTACTGGCGAGTACACAAGTTTGAGTATATGGCATAATAGATTAAAAGACTCATATCCATCATGTAAATGATAAAAATAGTTTCAGCCATGCTAGTGTTCGCAGTCCAAGTGATAGCCCAAGTGTCCCGATGTTTTGGTGTTTTCCCAAGACTCAAGGAAAACTAGAATCCTCCTAACAATACCCCTGAGAATAATGGGGAGGTGCATCTTCCTATAGCGCTACTATTGTTAAGTCAGAACTACACACTCTGGATTAAACGTTCACATAGCATAAAAATCAAGAATCACAAGTTTCACATTCACATAGGATAGAGTTTAGATTCAAAAAAGTATCAAATTTCAAGATTCCTAGAATACATGTTACATCCCATAGTTTAAAAACAAAAAGGGATCGAGTATACTCACTGTGATTGCTTAACAGTATAAACCGTTATTGGATCAAAGGGAGCTCTTTAGATTTAGCCTGATTAGATTACAATAGATAAGTGTCGAACATAGTAACGAGAAACATACGAGTGTCAAATCAGTCACCTGATCGGATGGCCATCCGATCGGATGGTCATCCGGTCGGATAACATATGTATGCATGGGACGGATCACCATCCGATTGGATGGTCATCCGTACGGATGGCCATTCGATCGAATGGTCATTCGATCCAAAGATTAGTTTTCAAAAGATTAACCAAGTGTTCATATCAGGCTACTTCGATCGGATGGTCATCCGATCGGATGGATGTTCGATCGAAGGACCCTTCGTTATGCAAGTTTCAAGATTCAAAGTTTCTGATTCAAAATACTCAAAGTGTTTAAAGGTTGTAAGCCACATGTCACTTCGATCGGATTGCCGTTCGATCGGACGGCAGTCCGATCGGATTGCCATTCGATCGCAGTGGTCTTGCATCCTTTTTGCAACCTTGTAAAATTCCATAGCTTCGAGTCTAACGGTGATGACGTGGTACGTACTAAGACAATGCTAAACACATCAGAGCTCTGCCTATCTGATAGGAATCACCCCGTCCGATCAGGCGTCTATTCTAAGTGGTGTTTATGTTGGGATCCGTACTCCGGTCATCTTCTCCGGCAACAATCCATTTCCAAGACGACTCCAGACTAATCATCAATTCTACAGTCCGTTTGGGTCCGGATTCCACCATTTTAAGTAAAAGTTTAAGAAAAGATGGAAGGAAGCATGGGTTTTAGCTGAAAAGTTTAGATTTAGTAAAGATTCGATGTAATAACATATGAAATCCCTTAGATCTGAGCTAGATCTTGACTAGAATGACATCACACAACAGTTTGTACAAACCGCCATGATGACGTCACCCTCAAGAGCTCACATCTCAGAGATTTCACAGTGAAAAGTGTGATTTCAAAGAAGATTCATGTAGAGGATAGTGTATAGATCAAATATGTACAAGAATCAAGTGTAAAACATACCGAAATCGCTGAGAAATGGAAGAAAAGTGGGAGAGCGTGCGTCTGTTTGAAGGAGGCTGTCACATCAGTGAAGAATGATGTGACAGGTCCTATTTATAGTGTAAGAGAGAGATAAAGGCGGTGTGCAGCGGATCGGATAGCACTTCGATCGAGTGGCCCTCCGATCGGATGGTTATCCGATCGAATGGTCATCCGATCGGATTGCCATTCGGTCAATCCCATCCTTTCCACTTTCCGCCTTTGGTTTGTTTTACGAGTTAGATTAAGTGTTGCGTTACGTATTATTGTGTAATAGTATCACATAACTAGATTATATTATTAACACACGAAAGTTTCCAAGTCTCATAGTTTCCGCCAGTGACAAGTCTCCAGTCTCTCGTTCAACCAAGTCTCAAGTTTCACGAGTCTCAAGAGTCAAGCACCAAAGTATCAAGAATCAAGAATCTAGCTTCCAAGTATCAAGTATCAAGAATCAAGCCTCAAGAATCAAGTATCAAGAATCTAGAATCAAGTATCATAGCATCAAGGTCCATAAGTGTCAAAAGTGTCAAGAATCACATAGTATAAGGACTAAAATTGACAATAGCTAAAAGTTCAGGGACGCAAGCATTACAGTCTCCCCTCCTTTAGGAGATTTCGTCCCCGAAATCTAAGAGGAAGACTGCTCGAAGAGCTGCGGATATTTGGTCTTCATTTCACTCTTGAGTTCCCAAGTGAATTCAGCGCCATGCTTGCCTTCCCACCGTACCTTAACTATGGGAATCTTGCTGCGCCTCAATCGCTTGACACCCTGATCCATGATTTCGACCAGTTTCTCCATGAAATGTAAGGTTCTGTTCACTTGAAAGTCTTCGACGGGAACCTGAAGTTACTTGTTGGCCAAACACTTTCTGAGGTTAGATACGTGGAATACCAAATGTACACTATTAAGTTCTTGTGGCAGGTCGAGTAGGTACGCCACCTTACCAATCCTTTCGAGTATCATGAAAGGACCCACGTAGCGAGGGGCGAGCTTTCCCTTCTTACCAAAATGAACCACTCCCTTCCAGGGAGATACCTTGAGCGGTACTCGATCTCTAACACCAAATTCCAAAGGCTTATGCCTCTTAACAGCATAGCTCTTTTGTCTGCTCCTAGCCTTGATCAAGTTATCGCGGATTTGAAGAATCTTATCCGTCGTCTCTTGAATGATCTCAGGACCAGTAAGTTGCTTGTCACCAATCTCATGCCAACTGAGAGGAGATCAGCACTTGCGACCATATACAACTTCGAAAGGAGCCATCGGAATACTAGAATGATAGCTGTTGTTGTACGAGAACTCAATCAATGGTAAATGTACATCCCAATTACCACCAAAGTCGATGACACAAGAACGGAGCATATCCTCTAGGGTTTGTATAGTGCGCTCAGTCTGTCCATTCGTTTGAGGATGAAAGGTTGTGCTAAGATTCAAAATAGAACCCATAGTGGACTGGAAAGTTTGCCAAAGACGTGAAGTGAATCGACCATCACAGTCGGAGATTATGTCAATGGGTATGCCATGACGGCATATAATCTCATCGGTATAAATTCGAGCAAGTTTCTCCACTTTGTAATCCTCACGGATCGGAAGAAAGTGGGCTGATTTTGTCAATCGGTCAACGATTACCCAAATACTATAGTGACCAGCGGGTGTACGAGGTAGTTTAGTTATAAAGTCCATAGCGATACCATCCTATTTCCAAACAGGGATTTCAGGTTGTTCAAGAAGACCTGAAGGACGTTGATGTTCGGCTTTCACTTTCAAACAAGTGAGGCACTTCGAGACATAGGCAGCGATATCCTTTTGTAACAACCATCTAATTTCCATATGAATTTAATAAAATAGGCATGATTTTATATAAAAAGTGTGTTAATTAATCACAAGTACAAAATCAAACTTTAAAACGACCACATACTAGTCATCTACCAACTAGTTTAAACATTCTAAAACCTGATTAGTGAAATTGTTTACATCATAAACATAGTCTAAACAAAGTTAAATTAACGCGGAGGCTTGATAGGTTTGTGTTCGGTTCTTCAAAATGTGCTTGATCGCCATCCGGAAAGTCCCCATTATTACCTAAAGTCAAAAACCACTTAAAATGTTAGTTTTGACATTGAAATAGTGCGTGTAACCAAGTTCCAGCATCAAATCATAAAAAAATATTAAAATTCAGTTTTGGTCCTGCCGCGTGTCGCGCCAGAACTCACTCAACTTGTTGCGTGTCGCGACGGCTTCTGCGTGTCGTGCCAGGTCCAAGGGATCCTGTATCGTGGCGCGGGGGAGACCATTTTCCAGCAGGTGCAGGTTATTGACCTGCATTTCCTGCCAGCTCCGGATTTCACCAAAATTAACTTCAAATGGTCATAACTTTTGATCCGAAGGTTCGTTTTAGGTGATTCTTTTTCCTATACGTCTGTAATTTCATTACCGACGTGCCTATTACTATTACCATACCGAAAATTTGATTTACGGACCGTACAACCAAAAATCACTAAACAATTGTTTGATCCATTCTATTTACAATCATTTTTGCTACCATTTCAATAGTAAACATAAGGCGCCTTATACCCAACATCTGGGGCTTATTATCACCTGCATTTCAATACCAATCTCATGGCTTCATGCTCTTGTGACTGTTATCGCCAATGCTAATTGTTGAAACACTAACACTACTAATTACATCATTATTCGACCCGTTTGGCTCATCTATGGAATCCTCCATTATAATGACTACCAAACGATTTCTAGTCGATTCTTAACCTATTATTTCAAGTAACGATCATTGTCGCTTCAATCAACACAACTTTTATTCTACAACACAACTATACATAATCTAATATTAAATTACTTAATGTAACGAATCAAGTTACATACCTTCAAAGCAAGCCCTTCAATCATGCTTCACCACCGGCTTGTCCACTAGACGCTCCGGCTTCCTTTCCTTATGACCTCCTTTCAATGGGGATCACTAATCCAGGCTCGAATTTCATTTTGGGATTGATCTTGACCTTCAATTTGTAAGATTTGTGAGAATTTAGGGTTTGAAGGGGAGCTCTATGTTGCCCCCTGTGTTTCAGTCGACCAGAGACACATTGGTGTGTTTTATTTTATAATTGAATTAAGTTTCAATTTTAACACATTTAGTCCCTCCAATTTCATTTTTATCTTATTTTAAGTGTTTAACCCACTCATAAGTCAATATCTAACTAGGTTAGTGTCATTCCTAGTTAGTTTATTTTACTTATTTATCTACAACATATATGTAATAAAAGAATTTATATTTTCGGGGTGTTACAAGTCCACCTCCCTTAAAAGGGTTTCGTCCTCGAAACCGGAAATATGTACCAAATAATGCCGGGTAGAGACGCCGCATCTCCTCCTCGGACTCCCATATACTGTCCGAACCCTTTTATGCTCCCATTTGATCTTAACTTGATCAATTTTCTTATTTCCCAAGTTCTTAACCTTTCGATCTAGAATCTCTAATGGCCTCACTGCATAAGTGAGGCTATTATCCACTTCGATATCATCATAATGGATATAAATCGTTTCCTTCGCTAGACATTTTCGCAGTTATGACACATGAAACGTGCCATGTATTCCACTTAATTCGTCCGGTAGCTCAAGGTGATAAGCTACCGTGCCGACCCGTTCAATGATTTTAAATGGCCCGATAAACCTCGGGCTTAGTTTCCCTCTCTTTCTGAATCGGATAACGCCCTTCCATGGGGAAACCTTTAACATAACCATGTCGCCCACCTGAAATTCGATCGGTTTCCGCCTTTTGTCAGCATAAGACTTTTGTCTGTCTTGGGCCACTTTCAAATTAGCTCGTACCACTTCAATTTTCTCATTAGTGGCCTGAACTACATCTTTATGGGCCAGTTCATGCGGACCCACTTCACCCCAACACACCGGGGTTCTACACTTCCTACCATATAACATCTCGTACGTTGCCATACCGATGCTCGTATGGTAACTATTGTTATACGAAAATTTGGCCAAAGGTAGATAAACATCCCAACTTCCCCGAAGTCGATGATACATGCCCATAACATATCCTCCAACGTCTGTATTGTTCTTTCACTCTGCCCATCCGTCTGAGGATGGTAGGCAGTGCTGATGAAAAGTTTCGTTCCCATCTGCTCTTGGAAATTTCACCAGAAGTTTGAAGTAAACCGGGTATCTCTGTCCGACACAATGGATACCGATACTCCGTGATATGCCACTATTTTGTTTGTATATACCTCAGACATCTTTTCCGAAGTATATGTCTCGCGTATTGGAATGAAATGAGCACTCTTCGTCAATCTATCCACAACCACCCATATGGCATCGAATCCTCGGCTCGTTTTAGGCAGTTTGGTCAACAGGTCCATAGTGATATGTTCCCATTTCCAAACCGGGATTTCCAATGGTTGCAGTTTCCCATATGGTTTCTGGTGTTCCGCCTTGACTTGTAAACAAGTCAAGCACTTCTCCACATATTTTACTACATCCCTCTTCATTCCAGGCCACCAATAGTTTTGTTTCAGATCGTTGTACATCTTGGTTGCACCCGGATGAATAGAATAATGGGATTTATGAGCTTCATCGAGTAGAAGCATCTTAACTCCACAGGAATTTGGGACCCATATTCTTCTGGATCGAGTCTTCAACCCGTTGTTACCATCCACCAAATCCTTCAGCTGACCTACTATCCTTTCCTTTTTCAAGTTTTCCTCTTTCACTGCCTCGGCTTGTGCTTCTCGGATACGTTCAAGTAAACCCGAGGTTACAACAAGCTGCATTGACCTTACTAGTATTGGGACATAATCCGCTCTTCTGCTCAAGGCATCCGCCACAACATTTGCCCTTCCGGGGTGGTAATGTATTTCGCAGTCGTAATCTTTCACCGTTTCTAACCATCATCTTTGTCACATATTTAACTCCTTCTGATCGAAGAAGTATTTTAAACTCTTGTGGTCGGTGAATATGGTGCACTTTACCCCATATAAATAGTGCCTCCATATTTTTAACGCAAACACCACCGCCGCCAATTTGAGATCGTGCGTCGGATATTTCTTTTCATGCACCTTTAATTGCCTCGATGCATAAGCTATTACCTTGCCTCGTTTCATTAAAACACATCCGAGCCCCGAAAGTGAAGCATCCGAATAGACTACCAAGTCTTCGACTCCGTCTGGCAACGTTAATACCGGAGCTTGGGTTAACTTCTCTTTTAGCGTTTGAAACGCTCTTTCTTGTTCGACACCCCAAATGAATTTCTCCTCTTTCCGAGTTAGCTTAGTTAGCGGCGATGCAATCTTGGAGAAATCTTGAATGAATCTCCCGTAATATCCCACAAGCCCTAAGAAGATTCTAATTTCCGAAGGATTCTTCGAATGGCTCCATCTCGACACAGCCTCTATCTTTGACGGATCTACTAGTATTCCGTCGGTACTTGTGATGTGGCCGAGGAATTGCACCTCTCGTAACCAAAAAGCGCACTTTGGAAATTCTGCGTACAATCTCTCTTGTCTGAGTGTCTTTAGCATCTCTTGTAAATGATGCGCATGATCTGCTTCACTTTTTGAGTACACCAGAATGTCATCGATAAACACGATTACCGAATTATCCAACATCAGCTTGCTAACCCGGTTCACGAGGTCCATGAAAGCCGCGGGCGCATTTTTCAGTCCGAATGACATCACGAGGAACTCGTAATGTCCGTATCCCGTGCGGAAAGCTGTCTTTGGTACGTCCTTTTCCTTGACCTTTAATTGGTGATATCCCGATCTAAGGTCAATTTTCGAAAACCAATTCGCACCTTGTAATTGGTCAAATAGATCGTCTATTCTCGGAAGCGGGTATCGATTCTTCACCGTGAGTTTACTTAACTCCTGGTAATCGATACACATTCGCATGCTCCCGTCTTTCTTTTTCACCAATAGTACCGGTGCACCCCAAGGAGACACACTCGGCCTTATGAATCCTTTATCAAGTAAGTCTTGAATCTGTGACATTAGTTCTTGTAATTCTGACGGCGTGAGTCGGTACGACGCTTTAGCTACGGGTTTCGCGCCCGGAATCAATTCGATTCCGAACTCTACCTCCAGCTCGGGCGGTATCCCCGGTAGATCTTCTGGAAACACATCTTCGAAGTCACGTACCACCGGTACGTCTCCAATCTTCAGTGATTCTTTCTCAGGCTCATTCGCGTAAATCATAAACACCTTACATCCATGCTTCATAACCTTGTGAGCTTTCAACATCGAGCATATTATAGGCTTGCCTCCTTTCTCGCCAAAGATGGTGACGTGTTTTCCGCTCGGAGATGTTAACTTTATCTCCTTACGGAAACACACGACCTTTACGTGGTGTCGAGATAGCCAATCCATCCCAACAACTACTTGAAACTCTCCCATCGACATCGGGATTAGATCTATTAAGTACTCCTCGTCATCGATACTTAATTTACAGCCTTGACATACATCGCAAACTATGAAACTTTTGTTGTCCCCTATTTCGACTTCTAAGGGCACAGATAATTTCGTCAATAAAAATGAAGGATGTCGAATAAATCCATGTGAAATAAAGGATTTATTTGCACCCGTATCAAATAATACACGTGTAGGAATCGAGTTTATTGCGAATATACCTGAGACCACATCGGGTTCTGTTTTCGCTTCAGCCGCTGTAAGTTGGAAGGACCTGGCCTTCGCCTTTGGAGCTTCTGTTGGAGATTCTTTAGTGTCTTTCTTTCCAACTAAGTCTGGGCATTCAGACTTTTTGTGGCCTGGCTGATAGCATTTGTAGCACACAAAAACCTTCCCCGGACATAACGATGAGGTGTGCCCCGTCTTCCCACATATGAGACACGGCTTGTCTTTGAAGCAGCACTCACTCTTGTGCCCCTTTCCACATACCTTGCAACTTGGCGACCCACCTTTCACATCCGCCTTCTTCCCCGATTCATTCGTTCAAGCTTTCTTTGTAGGGCTCGGGTTAGCATCCACTACCCTTCGTTCACCCCTCTCGATTTGCTTCTTAAGTTCAATTTCTCTCTCTCGAGCTGTATTTATGATCTCGGTAAGCGTCTCATACTTGGAAGGGGTCATGAACTCTCGGTACTCAGCACTTAACATATTATAATAATAATAATAATAATATATTTTCTGCTCCTCCGTTGTCACTAACTCATCACAGAACCTCAACTTGTCCATGAATATACCCGTGATTTTATCAATCGTTTCACCCCTCTGTCTTAACTGGATGAACTCCTCCTTGATTTTGTTGATGACTGGCTTGGGACTATGATGTTTAAGGAATGGCACCTTAAACTCGTCCCTTGTCATGATCCTTGCCGCTTCGGCTCCTATCTCCTTTTTATTGTCCCACCAATCCTTGGCTTGACCCCTCAACTGACCCGTTCCGTAACAAAATCGCTTACGTCACAGTGGGTCCTTTCAAACACCCCTTCGATGTCACTTAGCCACCTTTGGCATATTATCGAGTCGACCTCCCCATTGTAAATTGGCGGTTTACACGCCATGAACTCCTTATACGAACACCCTTTGCGTTCTCCAGATTTTTCTCTCATAAGGTTGACATTATCTTCCAACCTTTTAACTCGTTCTTCAACTAATGATAATACCGTGTTTTGAATTTTGTCTATGAACCCGGATAGACTACCCTCAATTGCCTTTCCCACTTCTTCGGCAATTATCTCTTTCATTTGTTCGGTGCTTGTCGGCACCGGATCATCATCATTCCTATCTGTCATCTCGAAACTGAAATGTTTACTTCCATTATTAAACACTTCATTTATAACATAGCTTTATTTACTTCGGTTTAGCCAAGTTTGTAACTTGCTTTGATCGTTCTCATTTAGTGCACTTTCCGGGTTTAAGTGTGTTAACACACCCTTCCCGTGCACATTTATTCCTATCTCTTTTACTTACATAGGATAAAATTTACTAAAATAAATAATTAATCCTTACCGGACGATCAATCAAGCTTGAACCGAACACTTTGTTGACAACCTTGAGCTCTGATTACCAACTTGTAACAACCGTCTAATTTCCATATGAATTTAATAAAATAGCCATGATTTTATATAAAAAGTGTGTTAATTAATCATAAGTACAAAATCAAAGTTTAAAACGACCACATACTAGTCATCTACCAACTAGGTTAAACATTCCAAAACCTGATTAGTGAGATTGTTTACATCATAAACATAGTCTAAACAAAGTTAAATTAACGCGGAAGCTTGATAGGTTTGTGTTCGGTTCTTCAAAATGTGCTTGATCGCCATCCGGAAAGTCCCCATTATTACCTAAAGTCAAAAACCACTTAAAATGTTAGTTTTGACATTGAAATAGTGCGTGTAACCAAGTTCCAGCATCAAATCATAAAAAAAATATTAAAATTCAGTTTTGGTCCTACCGCGTGTCGCGCCAGAACTCACTCAACCTGTCGCGTGTCGCGACGGCTTCTTCGAGTCATGCCAGGTCCAAGGGATCCTGTCGCGTGGCGCGGGGGAGACCGTTTTCCAGCAGGTGCAGGTTATTGACCTGCATTTCCAGCCAGCTCCGGATTTCACCAAAATTAACTTCAAATGGTCATAACTTTTGATCCGAAGGTCAGTTTTAGGTGATTCTTTTTCCTATACGTCTGTAATTTTATTACCGACGTGCCTATTACCATTATCATACTGAAAATTTGATTTACGGACCGTATAACCAAAAATCACTAAACAATTGTTCGATCCATTCTATTTACAATCATTTTTGCTACCATTTCAATAGTAAACATAAGGTGCCTTATACCCAACATCCGGGGCTTATTATCACCGGCATTTCAATACCAATCTCATGGCCTCATGCTCTTGTGACTGTTATCGCCAATGCTAATTATTGATTCTTAACCTATTATTTCAAGTAACGATCATTGTCGCTTCAATCAACACAACTTTTATTCTACAACACAACTATACATAATCTATATCAAATTACTTAATGTAACGAATCAAGTTACATACCTTCAAAGCAAGCCCTTCAATCATGCTTCACCACCGGCTTGTCCACTAGACGCTTCGGCTTCCTTTCCTTATGACCTCCTTTCAATGGGGATCACTAATCCAGGCTTGAATTTCGTTTTGGGATTGATCTTGACCTTCAATTTGTAAGATTTGTGAGAATTTAGGGTTTGAAGGGGAGCTCTATGTCGCCCCCCGTGTTTCAGTCGACCAGACACACACTTTTGTGTGTGTTTGGTGTGTTTTATTTTATTAAATTGAATTAAGTTTCAATTCTAACATCTTTAGTCCCTCCAATTTCGTTTTTATCTTATTTTAAGTGTTTAACCCAGTCATAAGTCACTATCTAACTAGGTTAGCGTCATTCCTAGTTAGTTTATTTTACTTATTTATCTACAACATATATGTAATAAAAGAATTTATATTTTCGGGGTGTTACACTTTTTCATGCCAGGCCACCAATAGGTCGTACGCAAGTCATGGTACATCTTATCGGCACCAGGATGAATAGAGTACCGAGACTTATGGGCCTCGTTCATAATGAGCTCACGAAGGTTATCGTGATCCGGTACCCAGATGCGATTAAGGTAATATTGAAGTCCATTCGACTTTGTTTCAAGTTGATCGATTTTAGCGCCTTGGATTTCCACTTCTAGACTTCCTTCATTTGCTGACGAATATTGAGGTTCACGAATGCAAGTATGAAGATCACTAGAGATATGATAACAACAAATAGTATTAACATGAGTCTTACGACTAAGAGCATCGACCACTACATTCGCCTTGCCCGGATGGTAGCGAATTTCACAGTCGTAGTCGTTAAGCAATTCCACCCAGCGTCTCTGTCGCATGTTCAGTTCCTTCTGGTTAAAGATATGTTGAAGGCTCTTATGGTCAGTGAAAACCACACACTTAGTTCCATATAAATAGTGTCGCCAAATCTTTAACACAAACACAACTGGACCAAGCTCCAGATCGTGAGTAGTATAGTTTTTCTCATGTATCTTGAGTTGTCGAGTGGCATAAGCAATAACCTTGTCCCGCTGCATGAGCACACAGCCCAAGCCACAGTTCGAGACATCGCAATATACCACGAAGTCGTCATTCCCATCAGGGAGAGTAAGAACAGGAGTGTTACACAAAAGGGTCTTAAGAGTCTGAAAAGATTCCTCTTGCTCGGGACCCCAAGCAAAAGGTTTCTCTTTTTGAGTCAACGAAGTAAGAGGAACGGTGATCTTGGAGAAGTCCGAGATGAATCGGCGGTAATAACCCGCCAATCCTAGGAAAGAACAAATCTCAGATGCAGATTTAGGCATACTCCAATTCTTAGCAGCTTCGATTTTCGAAGGGTCAACATGAATACCTTGCTTACTAACGACATGACCAAGAAATTGTACTTCGTTAATCCAAAACTCACACTTAGAGAATTTAGCATACAAACGCTCACCTCGTAGAAGTTCGAGCATCAAGCGTAAATGACGAGCATGATTCGCTTTAGTTTTAGAATAAATGAGAATATCATCAATAAAGACTATCACAAAACGGTCCAGATAAGGTTTACAAACATGATTCATAAGATCCATGAACACGGCGGGTGCATTGGTCAGGCCAAAAGGCATGACCACGAACTCGTAGTGCCCATAACGAGTACGAAATGCGGTTTTGGGTACATCATCTTCGAGAACACGAAGCTGATGATAGCCAGATCGAAGGTCGATTTTCGAGAAACAGGACGCGCCTTGTAGTTGGTCGAATAAATCATCGATACGAGGGAGAGGATAACAATTCTTAATGGTAAGCTTATTAAGTTCACGGTAGTAGATACACATACGAAATGAACCATCTTTCTTCTTGACGAATAGCACAGGAGCACCCCACAGAGAGGTACTTAGACGAATGAATCCCTTGTCAAGCAATTCTTGCAACTGACTGGATAGCTCTTGTATCTCAGAAGGTGGAAATCGGTAAGGAGCCTTGGCGACAGGAGTCGCTCCAGGGGTGAGATCAATATGAAAATCAACAGATCTAGGAGGAGGAAGACCAGGTAGATCTTTAGGAAAGACGTCAGGGAAATCACACACTACTGGAACGTCGCTTATGTTCTTTCCTTTGCCCTTTTATTCCACCACATGGGCCAAGAAGGCAAAGTTCTATTTACGTAAGCACATGTTCGCTTGGGTGCATGACATCAACTTCAGTCCTCTAGAAGGTTGGTCTCCATAGACGTGTAAGATATCACCGGACGGAAGAGGTAGACGAACAAACTTCTCATGACAAGCAATCTCGGCATGATTCTTACGCAGCCAATCCATGCTGATTATGACGTCAAAGCTACCCAATTGCATGGGTATGAGATCAATAGTAAAAACGTGGTTGTTAAGGGTCACAGAACAACCACTGAGAATATAATCAACTAGAATAGACTTTCCATTGGCAACCTCTACTGAGAATGACTTGGGTAGATTCGAGCGTGCACAATTTAACAAAGATTCAAATTCTACGGACACAAAGCTTCTGTCGGCACCAGTATCAAATAGTATCGAAGCGTAAAGATTATTGACGAGGAACGTACCATTAACGACGTCATTGGCATTATGAGCCTGATTAGCATTGAGGTTGAACGCTCGTCCACGAGCAGCTGGTTGTTGCTCCTGGTTTAGCTGCGGACACTGGTTACGGAGATGAGTAGTGTCTCCACACTTGTAGCATGCACGTACTGCGTTGACTGGTCTAGGATTCTATGGAGGAGCTGGGAGAGCTGGTAGGGCTGCCTGAACTGGGGCTTGCTGAGCTGGGTGGGCCGGGTTAACTTGATGACAATAAGGAGTTGTGTGGCCATAGCGATTGCAGTTGGCACACAAGCGACAAGCAGAGGCGACAGGATGATGAAAGTTGCAGGTTGTACACTTAGGGTGAGGTCCAGTGTACTGCTTTTTGACTTCAGGAGCAGGAGGGTTTGGAATAGCAGCAGCAGGAGCAAGTTTAGCAGCAGGGTTTGCAGCAGGAACAATCGCATTGCATCCTGAACCCTGTGACTTTCTCCTCTTGTTCTTGCTGCCACTAGGCTGCTGGGTAACTTGATTTACTGTTTTCAAAGGGGCGGAGTTTCCAAACTGTTTATCACGTACGCGATTGTTGTTCAAACTTGCAGCCAGACGATAAACTTCTTCAATTGTCTCGAGCCGAGCTGCTTCAATCAAGTCTCGCATAGCAGGAGGTAACCCATTGATGTACTTGGTTATCATGCGTTTAGGAGTAGAAACCAAGTGAGGCACGATTAAGCTGAGTTGTTTAAAGCGGATAGTATAAGCCAGATTGTCATCGCCAATCTGCTTCAAGTGACAGAACTCTTCTTCAAGCTTCAGTTGTTCATGAGGAGGGCAGAACTCAAGCATCATCAATTCTCGCACCTCAGCCCATAGAAGAGCATAGGCTTCTTCACTAGAACGGATGTTCCTCTCATTCGACCACCACTCTAGAGCTCTGCCTTGAAACATTCCCGTTGCACTCCTAGTCTTTAGGTGCTCTAGGCACTCGCTGTTAATGAAGGTAACCTCGATGCTATCAAACCATTCCAGCATGGCACTCACCCCATCACTGCCCGTGAAAGGCTTAGGGTTGCAAGAGACAAAGTTTTGTAGCTGAACTTTATAGGCTTCTCTTTCTCTGTCTTAGAGTCAATAGAAGAGGGTGGAGTGTTCGATCCCTAGATCTCAAAGACGATCTTTGGCACGACTAGAGCGATCTGGTCGGCCATGAAGGACATCATCTTTTTTCTGAGACTTCTCCCTGGATCTCTTGAGAGTGTAGGATAGCTTACGAGTAGACATCTAAAGATCCAACAAGAGGATCGTATAAGTCTAGATCACAAATGTTATGGGTGAAATTCTGAGCTCATATCCTGGATAATATCTTAAATTATATCTTGCTTGTATGATATATGTTCATGTCCGGGATGCTGATTCAGTATATTGTTAACATCCTGAATGGTATCCTGAGGATTACTAACGGATTATGTGCAGGAGTGCGAGTCCAAGCTGGTAACGTTCATGAGGGCCCTTTCCCCGGAAGACTCGGTCCAAGTCGTTCAAAGGAAGACGTTGAAGCCGCTTTACTTGGTCCATAACGTTAACTATGGAATATTAGGAAGCATCCCCCGTTTATAGGAGTTTTTATTTATATTTCTTAGCTATAAATAATTGGATAAATCAGATCGAATAGGACACAACAACACTCACTGCTCTCTCACACTTTACTCTCTTGCAACTTTCACTTTCACAAAAAGCATTGTAACACTTAGCGATCTGAACAATATCCTGCACTGTATCCTGACGTTTAAAGCAATAAGAAGAACAAGGCAGCTGCGATTGTCAGCTCCCGAGGTTTATGCCGGCAATCTAGATTGGTCAAGGGCTTTCCTCGTATATCTCGTGTCACCCCCTTTATTTTTTGCTCATAGTTTGATCGTTGATACAACTCAATATCCTGAGCCGTATCCTAAAAACTGTTTTTGCAAACAGCTTAATCAGCATATTTTCAACACACTTTCTTAGCACACTACCTCACTTGACTAATTTGATCACTTAATTGCTTCGGTAATTTTTGACCAAAATAATTTGGCGCCCACCGTGGGGCAAGTGGTGCTATCTTTACTAAAAACTTTTGCGAATCTTTACTTGGTTTTCTATTCTCAAAACTTTTTGCACACTATTTACAATGGCCTCAAGTTCAAACATGAGCTCCTCCACCGTGTCTGCTACAACCTCTGCTACCATTGCTTCAACGCTTCCACCACCTCCTCTAAGGATGCAAGCTTCTTTACAACCTTAGGATATTATCCCTACTCGGAACACTCAGGGATCTGGTCCTGTTCTGGCTTCTAATGATGAAATTCTAACCTTGTTTGGTAGTGTACAGGAACAGATGAGGCAACAACAAGAAACCAACCAAATGCTAATGAGAGAAATACAACTCTTGAAATCTAGCTCAAGCAGGCCCGCTGAGGATAATGTCACTCCTTTACTGCCCAGAGCTTTGAACTTCAGTTCGGCCGTATATACTGAGGATAACAGGGGAAATATTGTGCCTAGCCATTCTCAGAATCATACTCCTGAAATACCCTCCTCGGTCAGGATGTCAACTGTGAGGAGCTCAGGATATGCTTCAGGATATGGCCAGAATCCTCAGACTGGTAACGTGTCAAATAATAATAATATTCTTGCTACTAACAATAGTGGATCTTTGCAGGATGCAAGTATGACGTCAGCATTTACTAGGGAGCTTCAGAAATTGAAGGACATGATATCCAGTGTACCTTGGGTGGTCCAGCCAATTCCAGAAGTATCCCAAGACAACCACAGGATATCTCGCTTTGCATATCCTATTTGTGAGCTGAAATCCTAAAAAGATTTCAAACCCCCAACATGAAGCTCTATGATGGAACTACGGATCCTGAAAAGCATATTGCCCAGTATAGGGAAAGAATGGAAATTAACCCTATCCCTCCGGAGCTCAAGGAAGCGTGCCTATGCAAGGGTTTTGGTTCTACCTTAACAGGATCGGCCTTAAAATGGCTCTTAAATGTTCCTCCTCATTCGATTACATCATTTGCTCACCTAGTGAATTTATTTAATAGTCAATTTTCTTGCAGTCGAAGTTTTGAAAAGCTAACAAGTGATCTCTATAGGATAACTCAAGGACCTCAGGAATCCTTGAGAGATTATGTGAACAAGTTTAGCCGGGAATCCTTAGATATTCCACATCTTGATGTTGCAACAGCTGTGCAAGCTTTCAAGATGGGGCTGCAAAAAGATTCTCAATTTTACCAAGATCTTGTAATGAACCCATGCAGGAACTTGGATGAGGCTCAAAACAGGGCCCTAAGATATATTCAACTGGAGGATGACAAAAAGATGCAAGAGAGGATGAATTCGTCCACCACTTATGAATCAACCAATAGGAAATCAGAATCCTTGTTTAAACCATATCGCTCTAAGCCGTATGGCAGGAATGACAGCAAGAAAGTGAATGATGTTGAAGACGAGGATCCTGAGGAGTATCCTGAATTATCTGAATATTGCTTTTCTGTTAACATACCTGAACTGATGTATGCTATGCAGGGTCTAGGAGACAAAGCCAGGTGACCTCGGAAGAATCAACAAAAAGCTGACTGGAAGGATAAGTCCAAATGGTGTGCCTTCCATGAAGATTTCGTACATGTAACTGAGGATTGCATTGCTCTAAGAAAAGAAATAAGTTATCTTCTAAGCAAGGGATATCTGAAGGATCTCCTAGGAAGAAAGAAGAATAAGGGTCAGGATACTGAGAAGGATCCTGAACGAGCAGCATCACCTCCTGCAGATGCCAAGATAATCAACTTTATTTCAGGAGGATCCGACATTTGTGGGACTTCATATTCTGCGGCCAAGAGACATGCAAAGGAAGCTAAGGCCGAAAGGGGAGATAAACCAGCCAGGATGACTACCCTCACAACTGATAAAGTGATCACTTTCGACAGTGATGACAGGGATACCATCCAGGATCCTCACCATGATACTCTGGTAATAACATTATATGTGGCTAACCATTTTGTACGCAGGATATTGGTGGATAATGGCAGCTCCGTCAACATAATCCAACTAGAAACTTTGAAAAGAATGAATGTATCTCCAATGGATATCACTTCGAAATCCACCGTGCTTGTTGGGTTCAGTGGAGAGGCTAGGAACACAGTGGGAGATATAAAGTTACCAGTATATGTTGAAGGGGTCAACTCAATACAACGTTTCTGTGTGATGGACTCCCTATCCTGCTATAACATCATATTGGGTAGGCCATGGATCCATGATATGAAAGTTATGCCATCAACTTATCATCAATGCATCAAGATCCCTACCCCTTGGGAGGTCGTCAAGGTTGATAGTGATCAGCAGGAGGCGAAGGAATGTTACTCATCCTCAATGAAATCCTTAACCAAGCCTAATGCAGCATAGCAATTAAAGATGCGGGCCCAGGATATCGTGGAGGCTTCAGAGCAGGATATGAAGAAAATTATCCTAGATCAGGATAATCCAGATATCTCGGTGCTCGTAGGAACCAATATCCCTCAGGATTTCAGCAGATTCAAATGGAACCTTCAGACCAGGAGGATACTGCCTTCATGACACCAACAGGTATTTATTGTTATATCGCTATGCCCTTTGGTTTGAAAAATGCAGGTGCAACATACCAGAGATTGCTGAACATGATGTTTAAATACAAGCTGGGGGACACCATGGAGGTATACATCGACGATATGGTGGTAAAATCTAATAAGGCTGAGGATCACCACCAGGATATTAAGGGAGCATTTGATATCCTGGATCAGTATAACATGAATCTAAATCCTGCTAAGCGCTATTTCGGAGTGGGGGTAGGAAAGTTTCTAGGATATATGGTGACTAAAAGATGAATAGAGGTAAGCCCGGGGCAGATTAAAGCTATCTTGGATATCAAATCACCTTCAAATATGAAGGATGTTCAACGGTTAACAGGGCGAGTAGCAGCATTAAACAGATTTATTTCAAGATCCTCGAAAAACTGCAAGGAATTTTATGATATCCTGAAGAAAAACAAGAAGTTCGAATGGAAAGAGAAGCATGAAGCAGCCCTGCAGGATTTGAAGTAGTATCTTTCAACCGCACCCCTATTAATGAAGCTTGAAAATGGTGAACCACTGTCCCTATACCTCGCAGTATCAGGGAATGCTGTAAGTGTTGTCCTTATAAAGGATCATGAAGGTCAGCAATATCATGTCTATTATGTTAGTAAAAATTTATTAGATGCTGAAACTAGATATTCTCATTTAGAAAAATTAATATTGGCTCTAGTTATGGCATCGACAAAGCTTAGACATTACTTCGAGACACATAGGATTCATGTTAAAACCAATTATCCTGTTAAAAAATGTGCTTAGGAAACCCGAGATGTCAGGCAGGATGGCTAAGTGGTCAGTGAAATTAAGTACTTATGACTTAGTATATGAACCTAGAAATGCCATAAAATCACAGGCTCTAGCTGACTTTGTGGCTGATTTCAGTAGTGATATTCAGGATGAAGTAGACCTAGAAGTCCAACAATTAGGAGAAACCTCAGAATCCTGGACATTATACACTGATGGAGCATCTAATGTTAGAGGAGTAGGATTGGGGATACTACTAAAATCGCCACAGGGGGACATATTACCCCAGGCTATTAGGTGTGAATTTCCTGCTACTAATAATGAAGCAGAATATGAGGCTTTAATTACAGGATTAGAGTTGGCTAAAAATATGAATATTAAGAATTTGCAAGTATATGTTGACTCCTTGTTAATCACTAATCATTTTAATGGTTCCTATGCAGTTAAAGGTGAGAAGTTAATCGAGTACCTCGATATTGTCAAAAAATTAGCAGGATATTTCGATGTTTTTACACTTGAACAGGTACCAAGAGAAGATAATGCTGAAGCGGATGCCTTGGCAAACCTAGGATCATCAGTCAGGATACCGGAGGGAACTAAATACCGATACTTCATATCCTGTATCCTGCTGTGAACCCAAATACCGATACTTCATATCCTGATAAGGATACTGAATCCTGGATGGCTCCAATCATAAGATATCTCAAGGAAGGACACATCCCTAGAGACGAAAACCCTAAGGCATTTAGGATGAAGGTATCACGATTCACTATTATAAATAATGTTTTGTACAAGAAATCTCTTGCAGGACCATACCTAAGATGCTTGGAGGATCCTGAAACTAAGGAAGTGCTTCAGGATATACATGAAGGGGATTGTGGTAACCACACTGGGGGCAGGTCATTATTCTCAAAAGTATTAAGAACAGGAAACTATTGGCCGACAATGAAAAAAGATGCTACAGAATATGCTCGAAGATGTGATGCATGTCAAAGGCACAGTAACATACTACATCAACCAGCTGAACCACTATATCCTATAGCTTCCCCTTGGCCATTCATGAAATGGGGGATGGACATAGTAGGGAAATTACCAAAAGCTCCAGGAGGAAAAGTCTTTTTGCTGGCAATGACTGATTATTTCTCTAAGTGGGTTGAAGCTAAAGCATTTGTTCAAGTTAGAGACCAAGAAGTAGTATCCTTCATAAAGAGGAATATCCTGACCAGGTTTGGAGTACCAGCTGAAATCATTTGTGACAATGGATCCCAGTTTATAAGCAAGAGGACTACTGACTTTTGCAAGAGTTGGGGAATCAAAATGCTTACATCTACTCCAGTACATCCTCAAGCAAATGGACAAGCCGAATCCTCAAACAAGATAATTGTCAACAACTTGAAGAAGAGACTAGGAGCTAAGAAAGGAAGATGGGCAGAAGAACTACCCTTTGTTTTGTGGGCTGATAGAACAATGGTAAAAAATGCAACTGGCCAAACCCCGTTTTCCTTGGTATTTGGAGCGGAAGCAGTGATCCTAACAGAAATGGTGATACCTACGGCAAGATCTATCCTCCGGGATCCTGAGCAGAATCCTGAAGCTTTATGCCAAGATTTGGACACTGTAGACGAAACAAGAGATGCAGCAAGGCTAAGGATGGCAGCATATCAACAAAGGATATCCAGAGCATATAACAAGAATATAAGGACTAGAAGATTTCAAGTTGGTGATTGGGTATTAATGCTTTGGTCAAAAATCAAGCAATGATAATGCAACCAAACTTTCTGTTGTGAGGTGTGATGCTTGAATCAATGAACAATACTAAGGATCACTCTGAAATGTAATGAATAAGTGACACAACGATTTATACGAGGAAAAAGCCCTTGATCAATGAATGATCTCCGGCATAAAAAACCTCGGGTGATGGAAACTACCGATCACCAACTCAGATTAAACAAGAAATGTATTACAACTTCGGATGATAGCGAGCTAGTTACAAGGATCACTATAGTGTAATGTGCAAAAAAGTGTGTAATCGCCAAGTGAATTGTCGAGAGCTGGTGAGAGCAGTTGCGAGTGTGTGTGTTAAGCTAAAAATAGCCAAGTGTTTCTATTTAGCTCGCTATCCCTTTTAAAAATGGAAAATATCTAAGCTAACAAACTGTCCACATTTTGTGCAAGTCTTCCACGACCTCCATAACGTCCACTTTAGCCATGCACGTGTGGAATAAATATGGAATATGCTCCAGGAATATCGCCAAGACCAAGTCCAAGCTCGTACTCCTGCAAAACAACTTCAAATTCAAAGCAGACAATCGTTAGTATAAGGATCCTGATGATGATCCATGATCCTGATCCTACAATACTTTCTGAGGATCACTAATTCAGACAGAATTGAGGATCACTAAACCCAACAGCAAATGAGGATCACTGATCATTCAAAAATCCTCCCCTAACAATTGCCCCCAAAATATAAGGAGTAATTTGTAAATAAACGAGTTGTATTTTCTTGTTCTTATCCGTAACCAACTAACGGATATATAGCCGTTATAATCAAACTATCCGTTGCCATCCTGACGTCACTGAAGTGACTACCCTGCAAGATCATCATTATAAATTGAAGTTAGAGATAAGGGTTAGAGAGCATTTAAATTCGTGCGTTTCCTCCTTTAAATCCTCATTCGAAGATCCGATCAGGTAATTCTCTCTCCTTTCTCTTTTCATCTTCTTTCTCTGTTCCTTCTTTCCTCATCTTTATCTGCAATCAAGATGATGTTGAGATCTTCGCCGGCTAAGGATCACCGTAAGGACAGTCCCCTGAAGTCCCAAGAGATCATCAAAGATTCTGCGAAAGAAAGATGCTGCTTTACCGATCCACAGATGGACAGAATCTGCCATTGTTTCCCGGTAAACACCGTTTTCAAACCAATTGATCCCACCGTCCTGAGTGACTATGTTTCTGAAACCTGGGTGGCTTTTCCGGTCACACCATTTACAATAGGATACTCGTATCCTTTTCCAGATTTCACCCAATCCTTCTTCTCTCTTACCGGCATCTCCTACATTCAAGCGATGCCAATGATCTGGAGGGTCTTATATACCCTTGAAAGGATCATTGAACATGAAGGAATTGATCTGGGAATGTCGGAGTTTGCAGAGATGTATGACCTTGTTAGCCATGGATCCTACCGATATCTACTCAAACATAAACCTGGTGAAGAACACCCCATCTTCAAAGCTACTAAAAATGACACCAACTGGAAACGGCGATTCTTCTTTGTCAGAAGGGATTCTCTCCCTGATGGAAAGGATCTGCCTAGAAAATGGACCACCCATGGTAGGATAGAGGATCCTTAGAAGGATCACCAGATGACCTTGTTTCTGCTGAGGATCACTAACATCCTTTTGTTTCTATTTTGCAGCTATCACTGTCGCACACCTTATTTCAACACCTGCAACGAAGGAAAAGCTTGCTGCTTTTCGGAGGCTTGATCCTGAAATAAGATCATTTAAAGCAAATACCCAGGATTCTCAAGAGGTATCCTCAGGTTCCGTCACAATGTCAAGTAAGTATCCATGTTTATATGTAATTAAATGCTTAAATTAAAATGAAATAAGGATACTTATCTGTTTTTGAATGTGTAGGTGCTGGAAAATCATCGAAGTCTGCTACCCGTTTCAGTGTCACCGATCTCACCACTGTTGGTCCCAGTTCCGGGAAGAAAAAAGCTGCTGCTAGCCCAAGTACTGCCATCCCCAAGCCTACTGCTTCCAAAGGAAAGAAGAGGAAAGCCTCTGAGGCTGACAATCTAGAAGGCCTGCCTCTAATTCGCCACCAGTTCCTCGAGTACTTTGCCGATGTAAGGATCACAAACTTAACTTAGTTATCCTGCCCACTTGAGGATCATGTTATCCTAAGCTTTATATTGTCTTTTTGCAGAAATTCACTGAAATCGAGGATTACGTAGGCAGTGTTGAAGAAGTTGAGCAAAAGTGCGTGGATCTCCAAAAGATGATGTTGGCCAAGGATAAGAAGATTGCCTCCCTTGAAAATGATGTCAATCTGGTGAAGAGGGAACTTGTCTTGGCTCACATTACTGCTGATCAGGAGAAAAATGAGATCACCAATGATGCTAAAATCTCCGCTGCCATTGCTATGTACAAAACCCAGTTGCAGATGGCCCAAGAAGCTCTGGATCCTGACTTTGACAAGAGCAGCTGGGACGTAGAGGGCTGGAAGGCTATATTGGCTGAGCTGGATGATGAAGAAGAGGTCTTAGCAATCGAGGCTGGCGGCTGTGGAGTCAAGGATCAGGTGGATGATACTGGAGCTGAAGGAGATGGTGATGCAGCAAAGGTGTAAGCTGCAGGAATGGGCGATGAAGGACATTTCTAGACGTAGCCGGAGCCCATTTTTTTTAGAATTTGGTAGTTTTATTTTGGTTATGGTGTTTTGAAACAATCTTGGGGTTGTAATAACTTTAGACAATAGTTTCTAGGATGAAGGATCATGGATCCTTGAACAATAGGCAGGATAATGGGTGGTGGATGGATCCTCTGTTTGGGGGATGAAGCCACTCGTTATCCTTCCGTCTTTTATTTCCTGCACTACAAAGACCCGTAAACAATGGACACCCTTTGCCAACCCATGTGGACGGGCCACGTTTTGCTGGTAGAAACGTGGGTTGGCAATTTTGACAACCTTAAAGGGTTTAATCTTTTGTGAATAAGATAACTTTAACTTTTTGGCTATCTCCCATGTTGCTATCCTCGTTAGTACTTTACTTTTCAATTGTTGTGATATTCATTTTGTCTGAATTTATTAAGTAAATAAATATCTTCAAAAAGTTTAGGATATGATCAAGGATCACATATCCTATAGTCGACAAGTTCTGAAAAGTAGTGTAATTTAAGGATCATAACTTCAGTTGTCAAAGGATAAGGGCCACTTATGTAAATAGTAAATAAAATCAAAGTAATTAAGGATCATACCTGAGAATCCAAGTTAGGATCCTATTCTTTAACACTTATAATTAGGATAACCAAAAGAGAAACCTTAGTAGAAGGTAAGGATCAAGGATCCTTGGTCATTTAGCTTCAAAAACCTGAAATAGGATACAACTTGGGACTAAGCCAATATAAGATGAAAGTTAGTAACTGGGGAAAAGCCCAACAATTCTGGGGACAAGCCTAATATACTGGGGACAAGCCCAAAGGATAACTGGGGACAAGCCCAAAGGATAACTGGGGACAAGCCCAAAGGAACGTGTGTAAACTGGAGTATGGCCCTCACTGGCGACTATCCAAACTTAGTGATATGAAAATGCCAAAACCTTAGCTAACGTGAAAATGTTAGAAACCTTAGGAACGGATGTATGGTACGTCTACCATTATACGTAGGATCCTGAATATAGCCAGTACAATGAAATTGTCAGCCCCTAAAGCGAGTACTGGTCCCATTTCCATGAACTATACCAGGATCATCGTGCGCTACTGGCGAAACTGGGGACAGGCCCAAACTGGGGACTAGCCCAAATAACTGGGGTCAAGCCCAAATAACTGGATACTTCTGTGGATACTCAATCCTTTGTTAAGGATACCTGAACCTTCAAAACTCAGAATCAAGTGAAAGGAGGATAAAGGATGCAGGATCCTTATCCTTATATAAGATAATTAATGAATGAAATAGTTTGAGATTAGATCATTACCAAAATGAGGATCATCGGTCCTGTAAGAATCCTTCAAGGATACTTGTCAGATAAGGATCATGGATCCTCGTTACATGAAGTATTTCTTTAAGTGGACAGCATTCCAAGCTCTTGGTAGCAAGTCACCTTCCATTGTTAGCAATCGATATGCCCCCTTTCCTGCCTCAGCTTCGATCAAGTAAGGGCCTTCCCACTTTGGTGCCAATTTTCCATCAGCAGGATTGGTGGTATTCTGAAATGCTTTCCTTAACACCATATCTCCAACTTGGAATTTCCTGATCCTGACATTTTTGTTGTAGACTCCAGCCATCCTTTGTTGATAACTGGCCATCCTTATCCTTGCCAAATCCCTGAGTTCTTCTATAGTATCCAAGTCTTGAACCAAGTTTTCAGCATTTTCTTCAGGATCACGAATGCTTGTTCTTGTAGTAGGAACCACCATCTCTGTAGGGATCACTGATTCTGCTCCAAATACCAAAGAAATGGAGTTTGGCCAGTAGCATTCTTGGGAGTTGTCCTATCAGCCCAAAGTACATAAGGTAGTTCTTCTGCCCATTTTCCTTTCTTGGATCCAAGCTTTTTCTTCAAATTGTTGATGATGATCTTGTTGGATGATTCTGCCTGACCATTGGCTTGTGGGTGGACTGGTGTTGATGTTATCATCTTAATCCCCCAGCTGTCACAAAAGTTAGTAGTTCTATTCCCAATAAATTGGGATCCATTATCACAAACAATTTCAGAAGGGATACCAAATCTAGTAATAATGTTTCTCTTAATAAAGGATATCAATTCTTTTTCTCTGACTTGAGCAAAGGCTTCAGCCTCTATCCACTTGGAGAAGTAATCAGTCATAGCAAGCATGAATACTTTTCCACCAGGTGCCTTAGGAAGCTTACCAACTATATCCATTCCCCATCTCATAAATGGCCAAGAAGATGATATAGGATGCAAAAGTTCTGCTGGTTGGTGAAGGATATTACTGTGTCTCTGACAAGGATCACACTTCTTGGCATACTCCACGGCATCCTTCTTCATAGTAGGCCAATAGTATCCTGTCCTCAGGATCCTTGAGAATAATGCTCTGCCCCCAGTGTTGTTTCCACAATCTCCTTCATGGAAACCTTTAGGACTTCTTGGATTTCAGGATCCTCTATGCATCTTAGATATGGACCTGCAAGAGATCGTTTATACAACATATTATTCAATATTGTAAATTGAGATACCTTGATTTTGAAAGCCCTAGGGTTTTCTCCTGTAGGAATCTCTCCATGTTGTATATATCTCACGATTGGAAGGATCCATGATCCTGCATGAGATTGAGTATCATCACTAGGGATGATTGCAGAATCCTCTCCTATCTCCATAGCTACATGATCCTCGATAGCAGGGGTCAGGATATGGATAATAGGGATCTTGATATCCTCCGGGATCTTCAAGGATGATCCTAAATTGGCTAATGCATCAGCCTCTGCATTCTCTTCCCTTGGTACCTGTGTCAAACTAAAGAAAACAAAATAGAGTGCCAATTCTTTGACTATCTCTAAATATTTGATTAGCTTTTCACCTTTAACAGCATATGATCCATTAAAGTGATTAGTGATTAATAATGAATCTACATGTACCTCAAGACACCTGATCCTCATATGCTTAGCAATTTGCAAACCAGCTATCAAGGCTTCATATTCAGCCTCATTATTAGTAGTTTGGAACTCACAAGCTATGGAGTGGGGTATTATGTCCCCCTATGGCGATTTTAGTAGTATTCCAAGCCCTGTTCCTTTTACATTAGAGGCTCCATCAGTGAAGAGTATCCAAGGATCCTTAGTTTCTTCAAGCTGTTGGACTTCTAACTCAGCTTCCTTTTGCAAATCACTACTAAAATCTGCCACAAAGTCAGCTAAGGATTAGGATTTGATGGCAGTCATTGGTTCATATCTTATATCATATGCACTAAGCTTCACTGCCCACTTAGCCATCCTTCCTGACATTTCAGATTTCCTGAGAACATTCTTAATTGGAAAATTAGTCTTAACAATAATGGCATGAGTCTCAAAATAATGTCTTAATTTAGTAGATGCCATAATTAATGCAAGGATAAGTTTCTCTAAGTGTGAATACCTAGATTCAGCATCAAGTAAACTCTTACTTACATAATAAACAGGATGTTGTGTACCTTGGTGATCCTTAACAAGGACCGCACTTACTACCTTTAAGGATACTGCTAAGTATAAGGATAATATATCCCCTTTTTTCTGGTTTCATCAAGGCCGGGGCTGAGGATAGGTAATCCTTAAGAGCTTTGAGGGCACTTTCATGCTTCTCAGTCCATTCAAATTTCTTGTTCTTCCTCAGGATGTCATAGAATTCCTTGCACTTTTCTGAGGATTTGGATATGAACCTGTTCAAGGCTGCGATTCTGCCTGTCAATCTTTGCACATCCTTAGCATTGGCAGGAGATTTGATATTCACAATAGCCTTGATTTGCTCCGGACTTGCTTCAATGCCCCTCTTTGTCACCATATAGCCTAAGAATTTACCTGCCTTAACACCAAAATGACACTTGGAAGGATTTAGTTTCATATTAAATTTATCAAGGATATTGAATGCTTCCTCCAAGTCTTTAAGGTGATCCTCAGCTTTCTTGGACTTAACCACCATGTCATCAATATAGACTTCCATAGTGTGTCCAATTTGTTCCTTGAACATCATATTGACTAGCCTTGATAAGTAGCACATGCATTCCTTAGTCCAAATGGTATAGCAATATAACAATATATACCAGTTGGGGTCATAAAGGCTGTATCCTCTTGATCGGATGGTTCCATCTGAATTTGTTGAAATCCAGATGAAGCATCCATAAAAGTCAACAACTCATGACCCGCGGTAGCATCCACCATGGAGTCAATGTGGGGTAATGGGAAAGGATCCTTGGGACATGCCTTGTTTAAATCAGTAAAATCGACACATACCCTCCACTTTCCATTTTTCTTTTGAACAACAACCACATTGGCTAACCATCTTGGATACTTAACCTCTCTTATCATACCTGCCCGAAGTAGTTTATCTACTTCTTCCTGGATAATAGCATTCCTTTCAGGTGCAAACTTCCTCCTCTTTTGATGTATAGGCTTGAATGACCTGTCAATGCCAAGCTTATGAGTAATTATATCCTTAGGTATACCTATCATGTCTTCATGTTTCCAGGCAAAGGTGGATTTCCTCCTCTTAAGGAAGGATACTAGATCATGCTCAATGTTGCTAAGGATCCTTGATCCTATAAAGACTATGGATTCAGGATCATGAGGATCCATGAGGATTTCCTTTACATCCTGCTCTCTTGCCTCCAAGACATCTCTTGAAGGATACTTTGATTGCTATTGCTCCCTTGGTCTTGAGGCTGGCTTCATTGATGATGTATAACAATTCTTAGCCTCTTGTTGATCACTCTCAATTTTCACCACTCCCCATGGACTTGGAAGCTTTACACGCTGATGATAGGTGGATGGGACTACCTTCATATCATGTATCCAAGGCCAGCCAAGGATAACATTGCAACAAGATAAGCAATCTATAACACAAAATTTTTTATAAGAATGCAATCCTTCAATATAGATTGGGAGTTTGATGTCCCCCAATGTATAGTTTCCCCACTGAATCCCACAAGTACTGAGGATCTTGGGACAATATCAGACTCCGGGATATTCATCTTCTTGAGGACATCAAGCTGAATGATGTTCACAGAGCTTCCTCCATCTATAAGGATCCTGCGAACAAAGTGGTTAGAAATAAATAATGTAATTACAAGACCATCATGATGAGGATCGTGGACATCAACACGATCATCCTTATCAAAGGTAATGACTTTATCTTGGGTAACAACGGAGGTCCGGACGGGTCTGTCTCCATTATCCATCTTGGTTTCCTTAGCATGTCTTTTTGCTGCTGAAAAGGAGGTACCACAAATGTCTGATCCACCGGATATGAAGTTTATAACTTGTGCATCTGCTGGAGGAGCAGGAGCCCTTTCCAGGATCCTTTCAGGATCCTGGATCCTTGACTTTTTTCGTCCCAAAAGTTCCTTCAAATGCCCCTTGCTCAACAAGTAACCAATTTCCTTTCTTAGTGCAATACACTCTTCAGTGAGATGCCCGAAGTCCTCATGATATGCACACCACTTGGACTTATCCTTTGTAGCAGCTGGTTTATCACTTTTTCTCGGCCACCTAGCTTTCTCACCTAGATTCTGCATTGAAAGGATTAGTTCATTGTTATCAACAGAAAAACAGTATTCGGAAATAGGAGGATAATCCTCATCATCCTCTTCTTGTTCCACTGCATGCACGTTCTGGTTATCAGACTTGTTGTAGGACTTGGATTTGTTGTTCCTGAAGTAGGATCCTTGCTTTTCCTGTTTTGAGGATCCTGTCAATCTCTCCTGGATCCTTTTGTCATCCTCTAGACGGATGAACCTAAGGGCCCTGGTTCTTACTTCATCGAGATTCCTGCATGGGGTCATAACAAGATCATCATAGAACAATGAATCCCTAAGCAATCCCATTTTGAAGGCTTCTACAACCGTAGCTATATCTAGGTTAGGGATATCTAAGGATTCTTTACTAAACTTAGTGATATAATCTCTAAGTGATTCATTTTGACCTTGTGTTACCCTATATAGATCACTAGTTAATCGTTCAAACTTTCTACTACAAGAGAATTGACTATTAAACAAATTAACTAGATTAGCAAATGAAGTAATAGAGTAAGCGGGAAGACTTAGCAGCCATTTAAGAGCAGATCCTGTGAGTGTGGATCCAAATCCCTTGCATAGACATGCTTCTTTTAACCTCTCAGGAATTGGATTGATCTCCATCCTCTCCCTGTATTGAGCTACATGCTCCTCTGGATCCGTTGAACCATTATACAGCTTCATGAATGGTATCTGGAATCTTTTGGGTATCTCAGCATCACAAATAGGTGGTGCAAAGCGAGATATCCTATTGCTACCATCTGCAATTTCAGGAATGGGTTTGACCACTCCTGGTACACTGGATATCATGTCCTTGAGCTTCTGTAACTCCCTGGCCATAGCCTGATTAATACCTGTATCCTGCATAGAGCCATGGTTAGTGTTATATGAATTATTAAAAGTGTTACCTCCCACAGGATTCGTGTTTGGAATTCCAGATGTGAATCCATATTGACGGGATTCTGGTATGATTGAAGGACCAGAGGAAGCAATGGTTTGCATTGGTATGAAGTCTCCTTGATGAACATCCGAGCTCGGGGGCTGCATACTTCTTGGGAATCCTTGATCCTGAAAGATGTTGGATCCTTGAGGCTGAGATGATCCTTGAACCTGAAAGGACCCTGGATTCATAAAGGATCCTTGGACCTGGGAGGATCCTTGGACCTGGGAGGATCCTTGAACCTGGGAGGATCCTTGGACCTGGGAGGATCCTTGGACCTGGGAGGATCCTTGGACCTGGGAGGATCCTTGGACCGGGAAGGATCCTTGGACCTGGGAGGATCCTTGGACCGGGAAGGATCCTTGGACCGGGTGCATTCCTATCCTCCTGAGCTGATGAAGGATCCCTGATGCTGAAAAGAGGATCCCGATGACTGAGAGCAGGATCCTTGAGGTTGGAAGTGAGAGCCAAATGCCTGACTCATAGTTGTTGTTCCATAACGCCTTTCTGATGGACCACTTTGATACTGGATGCCCGGAACTGCCGATTGTAGGGTAGTTACAACTGGAGTGTCAAAATTCAATGACCTTGGCATCAGAGGAGAGTGATCCTCCACTGATTTCTTCTGTTTCTTAATATCACCAATCTCTTGGAGGATCCGTTCATTGGTTTTGTCCTGCTCTTGCATGCGATCCCTCATCTGCAAAATCAGATTAAAAAGATCATTAGTAGTAGGATTAGTGGGAACAGAAGAAGTTGGTGGTTTTTGGAAAATGGGGGTTTGTCTCTTCGCAGCATTTTCAGCATTCTTCTGGGATCCAGAAGGTGGTGGAGGCAAAGGAGGAACGCCTTGTGAAGAACTGATCGCCGACATAGAGCTTGATGTGTTCTTTGCTGAGGAAGCCATTTACTTGATTGTAACGAACCGAAATGATCACCAGAATAATAATTTCTCAAGAACGAAGCACCAATTGCCCCACGGTGGGCGCCAAACTGTTTTGGTCAAAAATCAAGCAATGATAATGCAACCAAACTTTCTGTTGTGAGGTGTGATGCTTGAATCAAAGAACAATACTAAGGATCACTCTGAAATGTAATGAACAAGTGACACAAAGATTTATACGAGGAAAAAGCCCTTGATCAATGAATGATCTCCGACATAAAAAACCTCGGGTGATGGAAACTACCGATCACCAACTCAGATTAAACAAGAAATGTATTACAACTTCGGATGATAGCGAGCTAGTTACAAGGATCACTATAGTGTAATGTGCAAAAAAGTGTGTAATATCCAAGTGAATTGTCGAGAGCTGGTGAGAGCAGTTGCGAGTGTGTGTGTTAAGCTAAAAATAGCCAAGTGTTTCTATTTAGCTCGCTATCCCTTTTAAAAATGGAAAATATCTAAGCTAACAAACTGTCCGCATTTTGTGCAAGTCTTCCACGACCTCCATAACGTCCACTTTAGCCATGCACGTGCGGAATAAATATGGAATATGCTCCAGGAATATCGCCAAGACCAAGTCCAAGCTCGTACTCCTGCAAAACAACTTCAAATTCAAAGCAAACAATCGTTAGTATAAGGATCCTGAGGATGATCCTGATCCTACAATACTTTCTGAGGATCACTAATTCAGACAGAATTGAGGATCACTAAACCTAACAGTAAATGAGGATCACTGATCATTCAAAAATCCTCCCCTAACAATTAAGAAAGGCTTTTCAAAATACCACTAATCCTACCGATGGAAAGTTGGCTCCAAAGTGGGAAGGACCATATGAGGTTGAATCAGAATCAGGAAAAGGAGTATACCGACTCAGGAGTATGGAAGGGGATATGCTACCAAGTTCCTGGAATGCTATACACTTAATGCTCTATTTCAAGTAAGAATAGAATTTAATTTCTATCTCAGAATGGTATGTATTCTACCTCTTTTAAATATATTTGAATTTGTTTATTATCTTGAACCCAATACTGACTTAAGCATCGGAGGGGTGTTAGCCAAGCTGACACCCACCTTAGTTTAAGATTGTTATGCAGAATATGCCTTAGGATATAGCTCCAGGATATACACTCGGGATATCTCGAAGGATTAGAGGATTGGCCTCCTCTCTCACGTATAAAGGATTATAATCCCTTCAAAGGTTTAAAGGTATTCACCTTTCTTACGAATTGGGTTTAAACACCCAGGCTGTAGCGCAAGTTATCTAGGGATAGTTCAAGGTAGCGGGACCAGTTCATGTAAAAGTGGCTGACAATTTCGTTACTATTGGCTATATCCTGGATCCTAAAGGTATATGAGGATTGATCACCCTCTCTCACGAAAGGGTATTTTCATACTCTCTAAGGTTTAAAGGTTTTCACCTTTCTAAGTCTTGGAGTTTGTACACTCTCGCCTGTAGCGCATGAAAATCAGGGTTTATCCCCAGGATATTAAGGGTTTATCCCAGGATATTAAGGGTTTATCCCAGGATATTCAAGATTTATGCAGTAAAGCTAAAGTACGACTATGTTTACATTCCTAAGTCTTCATATGTTGAACACAGGGGACATACATTATACAATTTAAAGGATGGATTCAAACTTATAAGTGTGCACTGGGGACATTCCTATGATTGAAGATTGGGATTGATTCTCTGGGAATATTTGGTATGGTCTCTCCTTTTTATTTGGATAACTTGAGTTTTATAAGTTATGTGGCAGTATCCTGAGCAGGATATCTCTCAGGATACCCTTACAATATGTTCCCAAGAATGTTCATACAAAACTATTTTCATAAATAAAATTTATGCAATAAAGGTATAACAACAGAAATAAAGCCAAAAGAAGGTTATATTATTAACACATCAAAAGTTGTGCTTTTGGTTTCACCTCAAACCGAGGCCCATCCGCCAAAAGCACGATTAGTTTTTTTGCCATATTTACACAACGGTTGAAGGTTTCATATCAAAATGAGACCCATCCGCCTCCAACCGTTGCATCGTTCAAAACAGATTATACTAATTGATGACCAAGGGCTTCATCCTGAAACCCAGGACCCATCCACCTTTGGTCATCATATTGTTCTAGTACAGGAAATGTAAATTGTTCAACGACAGGAAAAGTAAATTGTTTAAACAAACCAACGATCAAATTTAAAAAGTGGGCTCCGGCCTAGGCATCAACATCCATCATCGCCCACTTGAATGCCCTCACACAGCGGCATCTTCACCAGCCTTCTCCGTCTTCTCGGCCCCAGCATCCTGAGCAGCATCCTCTCCAGCATCCGTCCCAGCATCCTTCTTTTCTCCAGCCTTGTCCATCGGCTCTGCTGACTTAGAGGATTCGCCATTCTCAGCAGGAAGTGGCACAGCTTTGCCTCCAAGTTCCTTAAGCTTCACCACCCAGGAATCAACCGTCCAGGTTGGGCATTCAAGACCTGTCTCCTTGGCCTCGTAAGCCATTTTGATGCGGGCTTTCAGCAGAGAGACAATGGCTGAGTTCTTGATCCCTTCCCAGAAAGAGACCATGGCCTGCTCATGCTCCATTTGAATGGAAGCCAGCTTTATCTCAGCATCCTGAGTGACCTTCTTTAATTTGTCCTCGTAATGTTGGGTCTTCACCTCTGCAATGGCACCTTGGTCGGCAACGGTGGTCTCGAGCTGTTTGATCCTGGCCTCTTGGAACGCATTCGTGCTGCAAGCATCAGTGTAAAGGTGGAGCAGATGCTGGAGGCCCTACACGTCAAAATTCAGGTATAAGTCAAAATATATTAACCAGGATATCCTGTCAGGATATGTGTGCAGGATATAGTCGCAGGATATTACCTTGTTGAGGAAGGATGTCATTGGCTCCAAGGAGTCAGAAAATCTGAGTTCTTCATAGGAGAACCCTTCAGAGCCTGGGGCACTAACTTCAGAACCTTTCCTCTTTTTTACAGTGGAAGCACGAGTCCTCGTGTTGGGCTTAGGAGCCGGGAACGGCTTGGAGCTGGTAGCAGCAGGAGTCTCTTTCTTGACAATGACTGGAGTGGGGTAACTGTCAAGCTCGTCAAGATCAAGGAGGATTGGAACTTTGCTGGAGTCTGCATACAGGGAGTGAAATTCTTTCCTAAATATATCAAATAAAAACATGTATGGAGGATATCGTGCAGGATCATTACCAGACATGTTTGCACTGGAAAGAGGGCTTGGAGATGGTGGAGACGGATTAAAACTTCTTTCAGCCTCTGGGAGGAGTCTGGTAGCGTCAATTCTCTTCTGTGAGTCAGCTAGCGGAGGTGCAAGTTTCCTGAAATCGGCTGTGTACAAGAAAATAAAAAAAAATTATTAGTATAAGATATGAATCAAGATATAAGACAGGATCATCCTTAAACCCTGAATCCTACCCTTTCTCAACCACTTCACCGGATATCCCGTCCCACCAGGGATTGAGTCTCTTTTTACAAAGAAGAACTTGGATTGCCATTTCTCCTCATTCCTGGTGGCACGAAGTATCAGTGGATTGCCGGAGGGAGAATAGAACAATAATCTACAGGAACCATGGCATCAAAGCCGATATGCTAAGGGGAGGTCATGAACGAAAAGGTCAGAAATATGATTTCTCTTGATCTGGTCAAGAACGGACAAGACTCGCCAGAGCATCGGCATTGTTTGGCTAAAACAGATTTTCGTGGTATTAAAGAAATCAGTGATGAAATCGGGAAAGGGAAACTGTAATCCTAAGGTAAAGGGAAAGGCATTAAAACATAACCACTCGTCGGAAACCATGTCTGACCGGATTTCCCGGTCAAACGGCCGGAACACCATCCCTTCCGGGAAGATGCCGGAGGATTTGAGAGCCGACAAGTGGGCACTATCGAAGGAGCATATCTCTTTCTCCGGCTCTTGGAGAAGATTCTGCTGAATGAACGTGGGAGCGGGGTCACCGGAGCTCGATCTTGTTTGTCTCGTCATATGGTGCCGGAATATTGAATAGAATGACGGATGAAGATGGGATTGAGAGAGAGATGTTTACCTTTTTTCTCTTCGGTGAAGAATGATGTGACAGATCCTATTTATAGTGTAAGAGAGAGATAAAGGTAGTGTGCAGCGGATCGGATGGCACTTCGACTGAGTGGCCCTCCGATCGGATTGCCATTCGGTCAATCCCATCCTTTTCACTTTCCGTCTTTGGTTCGTTTTGCGAGTTAGATTAAGCGTTGCGTTACGTATTTGTTGGATCTGAGTTTGATTTTGATTGTATTTTATGTTTGAAATTAAGATGAAGATGGATGAGTTGTGCAGCGGAATTAAGATGAAAACAAACTTTGCATACAATCAAACGAGAGTATTGCTTTGATCAAGACATTTTCTACAAAGAACCGAAAGATTGAATTTAGTTTCAACACCGATTACAATGTAATGCTTAATACAAACTCCCCCTCAGCCAGAGCTCAGCGTTTGTTCGTGCAGGAAAACAAGTTTGCAAAGAGCTAATAGAACAGTACAGAGCACTGTTCTATTTATAGGCACTAGCAAACCACTGAGCATCTAAGCTGACGTCACCATGAAAGTGACATCTAACCTCCTAACAAACTCTAACCTCTGATCTATACAAACACTACTATACTATCTACTGCTATTACATTTCATTACATATTTAAACAACTGTTGTTTCCTTCCACTGCTGTGCAGCAGTGCTTGTCCGGATCAGCGGTACTTGACTCAAGGCAGTAGATTGAGCAGCAGAGCTTTAGTCTTCCATCAGCCTTTACTTAGAGCAGCAGATTGACGGTCAATGGCTTGTACGATCAGTAGATAGGAGGTCAGCAGATGTTGAAATCACTTTCAAGGGGAGAGACTTGTATATAACATTTGCTTATTCTGGATCCACTGCTCTGACCCAGTTTTGGCTTTAATTATCTGTTCCTCAGGTAGGGTTCGATCCCAACAATCTCCCCCTGGAACAGATAATGCCAAAACTCTTCATTATTGTGGAATTCTTTATTGCCTCATCAGCAGTTCCCTTATCTGACCTTTAAACTGTAGTTCAAAATCTAGGGCATCTGTGTCATCATCATCCCTGCTAAGTGGAAGATCAAGGAGATCCTGCAAATCTTCAAGACTCAGGCCAAGAGCTTGTTCCCTTGATATTTTCTTCACTTCTCCACCAGACCTGAGCAAAGTCAATACGTAGGTCTGTTTGTCAGTTTCCCACTTTTGTATTTTTGAGCTTGGTGGGTTTCTTGGGAGATGTTTATTTGCAGAGGTATTTTGTGAGGTTGGCCTATTCATAACTGGCTGAGCAGTACTTGCAGTTTGTTCCAATTCAAGATCTTCTTTTATCATTAATTTAATGCCTTCTTTTACAATAGCATTTCTAGCTTTTGGATCTTGAATTGTTTCAGCACCTGACTGGTTTTGACTCCTTCTTTTGTAGATGGCAGCACCAGCTGGAGCAGTGGTTCTTTTGGTTTGCAGCTTTGGTGGTCTTTTTGAAACCGCTGCATTGGAGTAGTCAGGCTTTTGTGGAACTGTTGGATCTTTCTTTCTAAGTTCCTCTAACCTTTTGTAAGTAGCCCTGACCCTATCTTCTCCCCACTTTGTCACTGAATTCTTTGACCCATAATCAGCTGCTATCAGCTCCTCTTCAACTCTAATGCCTTCTCAGCTTCAAACTGTTTGAACTTTTCAGGAGGAGTCTGCTTGACCTTATTTTTGATCATCTCTTGAATCATGGCTGCCTCCTTTTCGAGCTCAGGAATGGTCCAGTTTTTGTACATGTGTTTCTCCCCCTTGTATTTCTTGTAGGTCATGATGTTCTCAATGTAGTCTTTTCTCAAGGACTCATCTGCCCTTTCTGAGATTTGCTGACATACATTTTTGGCAAATTGCTCCATAGTTCTGACCTGTGTGAGTAGAAAATGATAGTTTTGCTAAAATTCTCTATCAGATTTCCCTTGTCTGTTGCTGATTGCAATATCCTCTGCCTGCTTAGCCTTGAGTTTCAAATATTCTTCGATATTTTTAGGCCTGGGATATCCTTCAACTGATGGCAAACTCCTTTTAGCTGAGTCATCCTCATAGTAAAAGGATTTGATTTCTTCCCTAACAGCAATTAGTTCCAAAGGGAATGAGACACCAGCAGGAGGTAATGGTTTTAGAATTTGAGCTAAAGAGAGAGGTATGGGTTTTGGAATGGTGACAAGTGACAGGGCTTTTGAAGATGTTGGTGGTGGTGAATAGTCATCATCTTTGAGGATTAGCCTTCTCCTTTTTGTTTGAGGAGGGGCTGATGATGTTTTGGGTGGAACAGTGGTGGTAGATTGAGTGGCAGTGGTTTGTGATTGACTAACAGCTGTTTCAACCACTGTTGTCATTACAGCAGAAGTTGTAACATCTGTTGTCTTCTGCTTTTTGGCAGGAGAAAGTGGTGGTGAAGCTGTTTTTGGTGGTGATGGTGGTGGTGGTAAAGCAGTGGTTGTGGTGTGTGTTGAAGTGACAACGGATGTTGAAACCTCTGAAGTACCAGCAGTAGTTGATACAGCAGGAGTTACAACAGTTGTTTTGGTGGAGGTTTGATGCTGATGGCTTTTGGGTGGTGGTTTTGGAATATGCTTTGGAATTCTGGATGGGATAGACTTAGGTTTCCTTTTTGTCTTAGGATTTTTAGAATCCTTTGACCCAGAACAACCCTGCTCATACAGCTCCATGAAGGCTCTTTTCTCCTCATTCCACCTTGAAATATCCTTTGCCATTCTATCTCTTTTTACACTTGCTACTCCTTCATCAAATGCTTCTTGAGTAGCATCAACCTTTTTACTACCATCTGGCACAGGAATTTTTCTGGTCATAGCATCCTTTTCAGGTTCAACATACAGACCATCATCTATTCCTCTCTTCTTCCACTCCTGAATTTTCTCCCCCTTTTTGGCATTATCTTCTGGGAGTTGATCAATGAAAAGTACTGTTGGAGGAGCAGTGCCAGTGGTTTCCAATAAATGGGCCTTGATTGCCTTAATATCTGCTTGAGTGTTCTTGTACCCAGAATCCATGATGTTTCTCAGCTTTTCGACAAGCAGTTCATGTTGCTGATCAGCCATTTCTTTTTGTTGTTGGAGAAAAGGTTTGAAGAGATTCCAGAGCTCATTTGTAGCAGGTGCTTGTGATGGAGCAGGTGCTTGAGGTGGAATAACAGTGGATTGCATCTTTTGTGTTTTCAACACCTGTTGTAGCATATTTTTAAGATCTGCAACAGATGTATCCAACTTTTCAATTCGTTCCATCAAATCCTGATATTTTAAATCATCACCCAATTTAATGGGATCATCTGATTTCCCACTATCAGTGGTTTTATCAGTGGTTGAGGTAGGGAGTGTACTCCAAACACTAACCACTGATGCCCCTTTTTCTTGGTACTGGGGTCTTCTTCCTTCAGCACTTGACAACCTTTTGATGTTGCCAGTGGGAAAAATAAATCCACTGGTGGTTGGCAGAGGTGCTATGTAAGGAATTGCCTCCAAGGAAGTCTTATTAATGTAACCACTGTCCAAATGCAAACCTATAGGTTTAGCACTTGTAGTGGCTGCTTCACTTGGAAAACCACCAAGAGTTACTTGTAACTCAAGGGGTGTAACCTCCTCAGGTTGTGTTGGTGGGTTAGCAAGGATTGATACATCAGACCCAGTCATTTGTTGAGGTATATTCTCGTTAATGGGTGATTGAGAAGGACTGGTTAGAGCCTGGTTCAAATCAATTGCATCCAACAGAAGTTTAGTAGGTGTGGGGATTGTGGATGTGATGGTTGGTGTAGAAAAAGGATTTGCCCCGGGAAGTGGGCTGTGGATGATGGAAACAAGTGCTTCCAGAGCATCATGATGTGGTGTCCCAATTTGTACAACCTGTTCTTTTTGTGAAGAAGCAGGAGGGGTTTCGGTTATGGGTTGAGATATTTGTACCAACTGCAGTGAGGAAGTAGCAGCAGTGGTTTCTTGTGACATTTGTGCTGTCACAGGCAGTAGCTCTGGTATCTCATCCTCCAGAGTTGCCTTTTTGATGGGTTTGGGAGGTTTTTGAGTTTTTCTTTTTGGCTTTTTGGTGATTTTAGGTGTGGGTTTCAAAGCAGTTGTTCTGCTGCTTTGATCACCTTGAGCAGTGGGCTCAGCAGCAGATACCTGAGGAGCAGTGGTAGCTGCTAAAATCTGCTCAGGCACCTCTGCTTGTGTTTTGCAAGGTGTTAACATTCTTGAAAAAGTTTCAGCAGTTAAACTGTTTATTTGAATATAATCACCTTGGTTTATTATAGCAATATCATCCTTACTGAATTTCTTTTCAAAATAATAACTTAGAAATCATGGAAACAGTAGGAATGATTTTGTTTCAACATTATTAACCAAATCATTAAAGATTTCCCGAGAATAATTAAAATTTTCTTCTTGAAGAATAGCATATCCCAGATTTTGAATCTTTAATGGTATTTCATTAAAAGAAGTTGTTTTGTTTGAAACACACATTAGGAGGGTATGAAATAAAAATCTTGTTGCAGAAGGAAAGAAACCTTTTTGTAAGGTAGCTTTCTTCATCATTGTGTCTGCATACCCTCTCTCAATGAAGTCAATTTTCAACTCGTTTTTAGGGAAAGAAGTTTTACCTTGCTGATCCTCGAGTTGAAAGACCTCTAAAATTGACTGTGATGTAATCTTGACAGGTTTTTCCTTTAGAGTAGAGTTAATGGCTATTACAGCGTCTCCTTGTGTTTCAAGGGTTGCATTCTTCCAAAACTCCCTTTGGGTTGTCAAGTAAATTGGTGTGTCGGCTATTAACAAAGTTTTGTACTTTGATTTAGCCATTTTGGCGATGATGGAGTCGAAAGCTTCTGTGGTGCCGGGTTTTGTGAGAAGACCCAGAAGATTGTGAGATGTTTTGTGTGGGATTTCAGTGGGTTGTGCCTTTTGAGAGGCCGCTTTTGATGATGATTTGGAAGTGGGTTTCCCAGATGACTTCGATTTTGTCATTTTGGAGATGATGATCGAAGAAATTTTTGAAGGAATTTGAAGGAAAACTGTTTTGAGAAGAGAATTTTTGAGAATTCAATTCGACAGTAAAACCCTGTTTTGGTATGAAGTGGGGGTTTTATAAAGGAAAAAGTGAAGGCTGACGTGGCAGCAGTTACAAAAGTACTGACCACTATGTACTGCCCACATGCCAAACTCTGAAGAAATGAAGGACAGTACTTTTATGAAAGTTACTGATGAAGGCAGTGGTTACAACGGTAAAATGTAAGTAGTGGATGATTTTCACTATCAGTGGATAGCATATCAGTGGATAAGACACTGCTTTTGAACAACAGAGTTTATCAAGGAAATGAGAGAACAGAGGATGGCTTTCAGCAGTGGACAGACTTTGAAGTAGAGCAGACTTTTGATCAAACAGTGGTTATGGCAGACTTTTAAGGATTTTAATGAAAATTTCATTTTTAGCTATTTTTAAGGATGGATTTTTTATTTTCTGAAAACATTTTAATGCTTTTATTCATAGAAAAACAAGATTTTGCTTGTTATTCCATGTTTAGCATGCCAATCCTAGAGACCAAGCTTTCAAAAGTGGCTGTATCTAGTGCTTTTGTGAGCACATCTGCCAGCTGGTCTTTAGTTGGAACATGATGCAGAGAAATCAAACATTTTTCATAGCAATCCCTCACAAAGTGATGTCTGATGTCGATGTGTTTAGTGGTTGAATGGGAAACTGGATTTTTGATGATATTTTCTGCTGCCTGGCTATCCAACATGAGTGGTGTCTTTAAGGCAGTGATACCAAAATCCAGCAACTGATTTTGAAGCCACAGGAGTTGGGCTGTACAGCTTGCAGCAGCAATCTATTCAGCTTCAGCAGTGGATGTTGAAACAGCTTGTTGCTTTTTGCTTTGCCATGAAACTAAGCAATCACCTAGAAACTGGCACCCTCCTGATGTGGACTTCCTTGTGGTGTTACATCCAGCAAAGTCACTGTCTGAAAATCCTGAAAGCTTGATATTCCCATTAGCTGGATACCAGATACCAAGTGTGGGAGCACTTTTTATGTATCTGAAGATCCTTTTTACAGCAATAAGATTGGATTTTCTAGGGGCTGATTGACTTCTTGCACAAACACATGTTGCAAACATGATGTCTGGCCTAGATGCAGTTAGGTACAATAAAGACCCAATCATGCTTCTATATAAAGTTTGGTCAATCAGCTCATCCTTTTCATCAGACATGACAAGCTTATTTGTTGCCATGGGTGTGCTGCATGGTTTACAATCATTCATATCAAATTTGTTTAAAAGTTCTTTTGCATATTTGCTTTGATGAATGAAAGTTCCATTTTGCATTTGCTGAACTTGGAGACCAAGAAAGCATTGCAGCTCACCCATTGCACTCATTTCAAACTCAGCTGTCATGAGTTCCCTAAACTCTTCACACATTTTGTTGCATGTGCTTCCAAAAATAATGTCATCCACATAAATTTGGACAATCATTAAATCCTTTCCTCTCCATTTTAGAAACAGTGTTTTATCAATGGTACCTCTTTTGAAACCATTTAAGAGTAGAAAGGTGGAAAGAGTTTCATACCAGGCCCTTGGTGCTTGTTTCAGGCCATACAGGGCTTTGTTCAGCCTGTAGACATGATCTGGATAAAATGGATCCTCAAAACCTGTAGGTTAACAAACATACACCTCTTCTTGAATTGTACCATAGAGGAAAGCACTTTTGATATCCATTTGAAACACCTTCATGTTGTGGTTGACAGCAAAGGCCAGGAACAGTCTAATGGCTTCCAATCTTGCAACAGGGGCGAAAGTTTCATCATAATCAATCCCCTCTTCCTGTCTGTAACCTTGAACCACAAGCCTGGCTTTATTCTTGACAACAATGCCCCTTTCATCAGTTTTGTTCTTGAAGACCCACTTTGTGCCAATGGGACTAACCTCTTCTAGCAGTGGTACAAGCTCCCATACTTGTTGTCTTTTAAACTGTTGGAGCTCCTCTTGCATGGCTTCTACCCAGCTGTTGTCTTTCAGTGCCTCTTGGTACTTGACTGGCTGATGGAGTGATAGAAAACCAGCAAAAAGACAAATGTTTTGGGTTTGGCTTCTTATGAGCACCCCTTCATTGATGTTGCCAATGATTTGATCAGGTGGATGAGATCTCAAGTAGATTAAATCTCCTTGGTATGGAATGATGGCATTTGTTGGTGAAGGCTGCAAATGTGTATCATCTGAGCTAGCCACTGTTGGAGACTTTGATGATCCAGCAGTGGTTTCAAAAGGTGGTGGAATTGGAGGTAATGAAGTGGATACATGCTGACTTTTATCCACTGTTTGGGGACTTTTGTCAGCAGTGTTTGAGGATGTGGAAGCAGTGGTTGATGGGCTACTTTGGTCAACAACTGTTGAGGTAGCAGTGGTTGAGCTTTGACAGCTGTTTTGAACAGCTGATGCTTTTCCCATTATGGCAGACCTTTGGGGGATGATGATTTCATACCCATAGTCTGGTGTTGAATCCTCTGATGGACCTGCACTGTTAGTCTTGACAGCAGTATTTTCAAAAGTAAATTTTTCAAGATCAAACAGATCTGCAGGATTTGCTGGGATTTTCATTGATGAAAGTTCATTTAACTTTACATTCAAAGTCTCCTCCACTGCCTTGGTCCGTGTATTAAACACTTTGTAGGCCTTGGCAGTGGTTGAGTATCCCAGATGATAACCACAATCAATTTTGGCTGCAAATTTTGAAATGGAATCTTTTAAGTTCAAAATAAAGCATGGGCAGCCAAACACTTTGAAGTATGAGATCAGTGGTTTGATTTTATACAGAATTTCATAAGCAGTCTTTTTGTGCCTGGGGTTTATTAAAACTCTGTTCTGGACATAGCAAGCAGTGTTTACTGCCTCTGCCCAGAAAGTTAATGGCAAACCTGAATCAGCAAGCATGGTTCTGGCAGCCTCAATCAATGTTCTGTTCTTTCTTTCAACTACCCCATTTTGCTCTGGTGTTCTAGGGATGCTGTACTACCTTACAATCCCTTTCTTCACACAGAAGGCATCCAACTCCTTATTTTTAAATTCTGTGTGTTGATGCATTAATGTCTATCGCCTCCGTCAATTCAAACCGTAGCTGAAACTGTAGAAATCTAAGCTTCTATTGTAATATTTAGATAGTTTTAGTAAGGTGGCATTTTGGTAATTAATGAGAAATCTCATTAATTCCAAGGGCTATATATAGGAGCTTTAGTTGTAAAGTGTAGGACTTTTGCTCATTTGTGATTTAGGAGATTCAAGTCTAGAGAGAGAAAGTTCTCTCTACGTGATTCTTGTATCGTACACGTTATATCTTTCAATAGATTCACGGTTCTAGTATGTTATTGTGTGTTCGGTCACGCGCGTTCACGGATTCCGCACGTCGAACGTTCGTTACGCAATCGAACGGTGTCAAAACCGGTCCTACAAGTGGTATCAGAGCTAGGAGCTCGATTGCACTGATCAAACACATTGATTCGTACCAGATTTCAGCGATTTCAGATCCGAATTTCATCTATTTCTTCATTTTTTCATATTGTTCACGTTTTTCACTGAAAATCATCAAATTGAACGAGTTTTTACAGTCCAAATCGTCTGATTTTTTGATATGTTGTGCAAAAACACCTGATCTATAACCCTACCAAATTTCAGATTCAAACTCCTAGCCGTTTAGGAGATATTCGAGTTTTTAGGGCCGACTTCGTCTGAAAAGTGGTGACCGTTTGAATCTGACTGACCGTTTGAAACTGACACTACCGTTTGAGGGAATGACCGTTTGAGGGTATGACAGTTTGAGGGTGTGACAGTTTGAGGGTGTGACCGTTTGAAATTGGTGTTACCGTTTGAGGATACTGTTTGAAACACGATGTCCGTTTGAAAGTGGTTCAGTTGTTCATGTGAATTGTTTTTGCAGAATCTCGAGATATATAGTCAGCCATTATTGTTGCGGTCCAATTAAAATCCATATCATAAAATTGTTTAGAACTTGATACATGTTCTCGTGAATCAAAATTGACAGAACCCATGTGATTGAATCAGAGAACCATGTGAAACTGAATTGTATTTTTGATTGTCAGCCATTTTTAATTGACGACATAAGTAATTCACGTGATGTCATTTAATATTTTTGAAATGAAATATCAAACAGATTTAGTGTGCAATTACAGTTTGTCGGCCACTTAGTCAACTTTATCATCGAAATAAACTTTAAACAAAAGGCCCAATCAGTTGGTTATAATATTCAAACCGTCCAAAGTGGTTCACTATAATATTCGGCCCAATCACAATTATATTGAGAGACCCAATTATATTTGAGGTGTAAAAATCATTGTCGGCTTAGTAAAAGATCAACTGCCAAATCAGATTGCATGAGTTGTGAATTAATTGCATAGTAATCCGAGGTGATTTGTCAAGTATCGGATATTCGCACGAGCAAATCCACACTCGATCCACTGTTGCCTAATCGTTGATATTCAATCGGATAGTCATTTGATTGTGTGAATTTCAGATTGTTTGAAAATTTGTCTTTGTAAATCTTTTAATACCGAAAAATGGGTTCTGAGATTTATATTGCACTAAACAAGTTTGATAATTTTACAAGTATTAAGGGAGAGTCTACAAAAGAATTGATTGATCGATATTGCCATCTTGTTTTGGAGATGGGGAGATTGAAGATAACCAAGACTAATGAGGAGTGGGTTGACAAGTTGGTAAATGTTTTACCGGGTGATATGTGGAGAACGTATTTGTTAGATTTGAAGAAGATATATTTAGAATTGACTTTGAGCATGTTTATCGAGAAGATCGAAGCTCAAGAACTTGAACTCCAAAAGATTAGAAAAATGAAGTCTGTTGAGAAAAATGTTCAAGTGGTAGAGGAGCAGGTTGAAGAAATTTCAGCTATCAAGGTGGAGAAGAAAGCTGAATCTGAAAAGATGTCCGAGAAGTGCTTAAACTGTGAAAAATCTGAATCAGACAATGCCAAACTCTTGAAGAATATAGAGAGTTTGACATTGGAAATCAAGAATTTGAATGATGAGAAGAAATCTGATGATAAACAGATTCTTGAACTGCAAGAAAATTATGGGAAATTGAAATCTGAAAATGTTAAACTGTTAATTGATCTGAACAGTTTGACATTGGAAAACAAAAGTTTGAAAGAAAAGGAAAAAGATTTTCAAAATCAAATCAAGATTTTAGAAGTTGAGAGAGATATTTTTGGTAAAGATAATCTTGAAAAACAAATTGCAATCAATTCTCATCTTGCTAAAATCATTCAGCTTGAAAAAGAAGCTGAAAGTGATCGGATTAAAATTGCTGAGTTAGAAAGTAAATTGAAAGGTTTTGTGACTTCTGCATCTTATGTGTGTCCAGAACCGATCAATTCTGTTCCAATAAGTGACAATGTCACAAATTTTGACAAAGTCAAAATTGAAGATTGCGATGACAAAGCTGATGATGAAAAAGAAAAAGAAAAGAAAAGAAAAATATTTTTAGAATTACAAGAAAAATTTCAAAATACTGTTTTGCAGTCTACTGAAATAGGTGAATGCTCAAAGCAAAAACCTGTTAAGAAGATTGTAGAACAGAAACAAAAAGTTAAAAATTCAAAATTTTTCCAAAAAGAAAATAACAGCTCATCAGTTCAGTTATCCAATCATTATGCAAAATCACAAAAATCTAAAAACAAAAACTCAAAAATAGTTGGTGATGTGTGGTGCAGGTTTGACCACAGTACTCAAAAGTCAAATCCAGCTTACAAGAAGAATGATGACACAAAGCCAGACAATGCTATGATCTGAGCGTTTGGTGTGAAGGTGGTACATGGTATGATAACAGAGTGTGTTACTCATGTGGTTATCAGGGACACATTTCTGTTAACTGCCAAAGCCAGAGATTTGAAACGAGAAGGTGTTATGAATATCAAATCAGATGTCACATTGCCAGAGATTGCCCAATGAAATCAATGGAAAGATCGAGGGTTGTATCTCAGAAAAGATTGATCAAGTCTGTCAAAGTCAAAGAAAAGCCCAAGGAACTGAAAGTTTCAGAACAGAAAGTCAAAGAACCAAAAGTTCAAGAAAAGAAAGTGAAGCTCTCTCAGGGGCAGAAAGACAGACTGCGAAAAAAGAGGAAGAAGGCGAGAGAGTATCTGGAGAAGATTTTGTCCTCGGGTTCATCTGTTGGTAAAAATAAGAGTTCTGATGAATCACTTTCCTCGACTGCAAAGTCAAGCAAGATGAATTCATCAGATACAAATCTGATGACAGAAGAGAGAAAGAAGAAGAAGAAAGTTACTGGCGATGAATCTGTTTCTTTGGAAACAAAGGAGCCACATGTCGGCGATGAATCTGGCTCATCAAAGTCAGACAAGCCACGTTCAGGCAATGATTTTGGTTCATCAAAGCCAGAGGAGCCAGTTGTTGAGATAAAAGTAGAGAATTCTGGTTTAACAATGGATGATGCAAATTTTCCACCATTGTTGAACGAGAATTCAAAAGCATCCAAGGACCGTCAGGCTTGGGTGAAACTGTTTAAATGAAAAACCTGACTTGCCGGAGCTCCCAAGTTGGTAATCGTGGAGCAGGAATCGGCATCTTTCTTGAGAAATTCACTTCGGTGATATTTCAACTTTCAAAAGATAAATTAAGGACATTAAGTTGTACTTGATTCATCTTTCCTACAAGTGGTATCAGAGCTAGGAGCTCGATTGCACTGATCAAACACATTGATTCGTACCAGATTTCAGCGTTTTCATATCCGAATTTCATCTATTTCTTCATCTTTTTCACTTTTATCACGTTTTTTTACTGTTTTTCGTCAAATTGAACGGGATTTTACGGTCCGAATCAGCTGATTTTTTTATATGTTGTGCGAAAACACCTGATTTATAACCCTACCAAATTTCAGATTCAAACTCCTAGCCGTTTAGGAGATATTCGAGTTTTTAGGTCCGACTTCGTCTGAAAAGTGGTGACCGTTTGAATCTGACTGACCGTTTGAAACTGACACTACCGTTTGAGGGAATGACCGTTTGAGGGTGTGACAGTTTGAGGGTGTGACCGTTTGAGGGTGTGACAGTTTGAGGGTGTGACCGTTTGAAATTGGTATGACCGTTTGAGGATACTGTTTGAAACACGATGTCCGTTTGAAAGTGGTTCAGTTGTTCATGTGAATTGTTTTTGCCGAATCTCGAGATATATAGTCAGCCATTATTGTTGCGGTCTAATTAAAATCCATATCATAAAATTGTTTAGAACTTGATATATGTTCTCGTGAATCAAAATTGATAGAACCCATGTGATTGAATCAGAGAACCATGTGTTTTGATTGAAAAATTGATAAACTCTGTGTTTCGACTGAATACATTAAAAAAAAGGTCCAATTAAAATTTTTGATCCAACAATTTTATCAGAATTCATGTGATATGTGTTTAATCTGATCATTTGTTATCGACCTATGTGTTGTGTCAGACATCTATAATATCAACGGCTAAATAGAATTTAGAACACATAAAAATTGTCGGATGATAATCTGAAATTGATAAGTCCATCACATGAATTAAAAGAGTTGTCAGTAGTGTTCTTGGCCCAAGATTCACGTTAAACAAAAGGCCCAATGAGATTTTTTATGATATATTAGTTGTCGGCCATTATAAGTGTGAGGTCCAATCAAAATTGTTTGTGATAATATCTTGTTGCACGTGATCTGATTGAGTGTTGTTTGTATCGAAAAACAAAAGTTGAATACTGAATTAATTGTTGGAATGTGTGTGATCTGATAAATAACAAAATTGATCAGTCAAATCAATTAGTTTGAGACCAAGTTCTGTATGTGATTGTCGATCATGTTACAAGTATTGTGAAGTCCAATTACATTGTGTTGGGTATTAGAGTGTATCAGCCATTGTGATTCATATATGTTCAATTAAGACATTAAAGTCAATTTGTGATATCACATAAAATCTGTTATAGATACATTCAGAAATAATTCGTCTCAAATCATTCTAAAGCCCAATTGATAGGCCCAACCAGACTTTCAACAGAAATATAATTCAAGTATTTGTATCAGCGGGCTCAGTACATTGTTGTTGACAGGCCATGTGTGTGAACTGAACAGAGAATATTGATCAAGCCCATTCATTTAGAGATTTCATCCGAACAACATTTATCGGCAAATCTTTGACACGAGTCTTAGATTGGTTTCATCAACACACTGTTACATATTGAATCTGTTTTGAATTAATCGTTTATTTGTTTGTTTGCAGGTAATCCGAGGTGATTTGTCAAGCATCGGATACACGCATGAACGAATCTTCACCCGATATGTTGTAACCGGTTTATCAGATATTCATCTGATTCATTTGTTTTGAAAAAGAGATTGAACGGATTTTAGAGTGTGTGAATTTCTCGTATCATTTGAAAATCTGTTTTCGTGAATCTTTCTATAACGAAACATGGATTGTGAGTCGTATCGTGTTCAGAGTCCAGCAGATATTGCACAGAAGAAATTTGATAGTTTTACGGGTATCAAGGGAGAGTCTACAAAAGAATTGATTGACCGATATTGCCATTTAGTTTTGGAGATGGGAAGATTGAAGATAACTAAGACGAATGAAGACTGGATTGATAAATTGGCAGACGCATTATCATATGATGAGTGGGGTACTTATTTGAGGGTGTTAAAGAACAAAACAAGTTTTGAAAATATGAATCTTTGTGGGTTCATAGAGAAGATTCAAGCTCAAGAACTTGAACTCCAAAGGATTAGAAAAATGAAGTCAGTTGATGAAAAATTCGAACCTGAGAAAAATGTTCAAGTGGTAGAGGAGCAGGTTAAAGAAATTTCAGCTACCAAGGTTGAGAAGAAAGCTGAAGCTAAAAAGATGTCTGAAAAATGTTTAAACTGTGAAAAATCTGAAGAAGACAATGCCAAACTCTTAAAGGATGTAGAGAGTTTGACATTGGAAAACAAAATTTTGAAAGAAAAAGAAAAATTAAAAATTGAAAAAGATTTTCAAAGTCAAATGAATATTTTAGAAGATGAAAAATCTGTTATTTTTAAAAATAATCTTGAAAAACAGATTGAAATAAATTCTCATCTTCAGAAAATCATTCGGCTTGAAAATGAAGCTGAATTGCTCGGAATAAAATTGATGAGCTTGAAAAGAAATTGAAAGGTTTTGTGAATTCATCAGTACCAGATTATATCTGTCCAAAACCGATCAATTCTGTTCCAATAAGTGACAATGTTACAAATTTTGACAAAGTCAAAATTGAAGATTGCGATGACAAAGCTGATGATGAAAAAGAAAAAGAAAAGAAAAGAAAAATATTTTTAGAATTACAAGAAAAATTTCAAAATACTGTTTTGCAGTCTACTGAAATAGGTGAATGCTCAAAGCAAAAACCTGTTAAAAAGATTGTAGAACAGAAACAAAAAGTTCAAAATTTGAAAAATTTTAAAAATAAAAATAAAATCTCATCAGTTCAGTCATCCAATCATTATAAAAAACCACAAAAAGTTGAAAATCATAACTCACAAAAAGTTGGTAATAAGTGGTGCAGGTTTGACCACAGTGCTCAAGCGTCAAATCATGCTTATAGGAGAAGTCATGAATACTACAAATCAAATCAGTGTTATGATTTGAGTGTTTGGATTGATAGTGGAGAATGGTATGACAACAGAGTGAGTTACAAATGTGGTTTTCAAGGACACATTGTTGTTAACTGCCAAAGTCAGAGTTTTGAAACGAGGAGATGCTATGAATGCCAAATCAAAGGTCATATTTCTAGAGATTGCCCAATGAGATCAATGGGAAGATCGAGGACTGAATCTCAGAAAAAGATGAAGAAATCAGTCAAGGTCGAAGAAAAGCCCAAAGAACAAAAGGTGAAAGAACAGAAAGTGAAGCTTTCACAAGGGCAAAAAGACCGACTGAGAAAGAAAAGAAAGAAAGCTCGAGAGTACCTTGAAAGGATTTTGTCCTCGGGTACAACGGATGGTTCAAATAAAAGTTCTGATGAATCGTTTCACTCTACATACAAGTCAAGTAAAACGAATTCATCAGATGCAAATCTGAGGACAAAAGAGAGAAAAAAGAAAGTAACATTTTCAGATGAAAAATCTGGCGATGAATTTGTTTCTTCGGAAACAAAGGAGCCACGTGTTGGCGATGAATCTGACTTGTCAAAGTCAGAAGAGCCACCAGTTGAGCAAAAAGGAGAAAATTCAGTTCCGCCAATGGATGATATCAACTTTCCACCATTGCGAGCTGAAAATTATAAACAAAACGTTGACGAAGTTGAAATTTCAAATCAATCTTTTTCTGAAAAGAAAGATTTTGATGTTGAAAAAGCCTTTAAACCCAATGTTCTAAACATTTTTGGAAAAATGGTTGACGGAAAAGTCAAAGGGGTAAAGGAATTTTATGAATCAAAGAGGAATACTGATACACCGAGTGAAAATAACTCGGATGCACCCAAGACTGGTCAGGCTGGGGTGTCACCTTTCTGTACTTGAAAATCCTGACTTGTCGGAACTCCCAGGTTGGTAATTGGAGAGTAGGAATCGGCATCTTTCTTGATAAATTCACAGGTTGGTAACTGTGATATTTCGACTTACAAGTGGTTAATCAAGGACATTAAGTTGTACTTGATTTAACTATCTTACAAGTGGTTTGATTATTGGAAATTGTTTTTGTGATAAACTTACAAGTGATTTAAAACAGTGTGATGAAACCCCATGTTTGTGAAACGACACACAAAACTAATTTTCCGGAAAAACCATTTTGATTAAAATAAACTTAAGTGTTTTGAAATCATAATGGGAAAATAGTTTTTTGTCAGGGGGAGTTCTGATTGTTTAAGCCAAGTGGATGGCGAATTGAGGCAATTCTCATCAGTTTGTCACTTTGTTTGTATAGTTTACTGCTTTATGTTTCAAATTTTCTCAGAAAATCAAAATTGAAACATATTTTGATTTTAGGGAGAGAAAAATTTTAAAAAAATTAGAAAATTTGAAAAATTCAAAAACATTGAAAAATTCAAAATGAGTTTTGTTGTGAAAAAGAGGAAATGATAGTAAATCAGTTGGACTGTCACAGCATGCTAAAGAAATGAAATGTCAAATGTGATAAATGGTTTCACTAATGATGTGTCGATAGGTTTTCGCACATTTAGTAGATTTATTCGGGATATAAACCTAAAATTTCAAACTTGTGAAATTCGTGGGGAACACTACTTGGATATATAGGTAACCCCTGAAATCTCGTTTGAAAGGTCTCGTATTCTGATATACTAGGTTTTTATACTCAATGATGTCTGGGGTATTATTCCGGGACTTCTGCTGAATGGAAGTTCTGACCTAGTCCTTGGATAATACTTTCCACAAATGCTTGAAACATAGCATAAACCCTCAGCATGCTGATGAAACAATAAAATTGATAGTCGCTGCTGTTGTAGCTAAAAGATCCTCTAAAGGGGACATACCGTAAAGTCGAAGCTGATATCTCTCTGCGTATACGGAAGTATCGACCTGAGATCCCTCGGCCCTCGCATTACCTAATTTATGTACAGATATCATTGTAGTATACTCACCTGTAAGACTGAATATTGGGATTCTGGATACGGGAGTATATTCAAGAGGTGGGACACATGAATGAGCTAAGTTCATAAGACATCTAAATCGTATCCTGAGTAAATTGAAATTTGTGTGAAGATTTAAGATGGATCAGTATATCGACAATCAATGTGAATCATTTAGAACTTAATATGTTTAAAGCTTAACGTTGTTGGTGATTTGTCTCATAAACTGATATGATCCTCTTACACAAACTCACAAAAATAGTGTTTGTACATATGTTATTTCTGCATTTAATTTCTGTTATTGCATTTATGTTCTTGAAAAATCCAAAAAGATTTTCGACAACTGATGTTGGAAAGCTGATATTCAAAATCTCAAAGGCTAAACAAGATGAACAATTGGTTTGGTTAAGATGATGAGAAGTTGGAAGATAATCCTCAAATGTTTAAATGATTCATTAATTTGAAACACAATATCGTGTGTTATATGTTTGAGAATTTTGAGTGAATTCTTTTAGAGTCAAAATTATTTTGTCTTACGAAAGGTTGAGATGTGTAGGTTTCTGATTCTATTGCTACGGAAAGCCAGGCTTCGATCCCAAAAGCACGGAAGCTTGACGAAAGGGGGAGCCTGAAGAAAGAGACTACCAAGGAGGGAAGCAACTGAAGCTGAAGACAGATCCACCGGGATTCTGTTCGAGCAAGAGGGAGTCTGTGTTTGCTGAAGACGTTAAATCTTAAAGAAGACTCAAGAGAGAGAGAAAGACAAGTCGCTACGAGTTTAACTACGGATTGACTGCGGCAATATCCAAGGGGGAGTTTGTTGAGGCATTAATGTCTATCGCCTCCGTCAATTCAAACCGTAGCTGAAACTGTAGAAATCTAAGCTTCTATTGTAATATTTAGATAGTTTTAGTAAGGTGCCATTTTGGTAATTAATGAAAAATCTCATTAATTCCAAGGGCTATATATAGGAGCTTTAGTTGTAAAGTGTAGGACTTTTGCTCATTTGTGATTTAGGAGATTCAAGTCTAGAGAGAGAAAGTCTAGAGAGAGAAAGTTCTCTCTACGTGATTCTTGTATCGTACACGTTATATCTTTCAATAGATTCACGGTTCTAGTATGTTATTGTGTGTTCGGTCACGCGCGTTCACGGATTCCGCACGTCGAACGTTCGTTACGCAATCGAACGGTGTCAAAACCGGTCCTACACTGTGCCATTGTCACTCCTGAAGCTTTTCACTGGAAGGTCAAATTACTTTTCAACCTGTGTCACAAAGTCTTGCAAAATGCCTGCAGTCTCATCTTTTGAGTGTAAAAAGAAAGTCCATGTAAACCAAGAAAAGTCATCAACAATAACCAGACAATATCTCTTCTTTTTTAGACTCATGACTTGAACTGGGCCAAACAAATCCTTATGTAGCATTTGCAAACACTGGGTTGTTTTGGACTCTTCAATGGACTTATAAGAACTTTTATGTTGTTTTCCTTTTAAACAGGAAATGCAATGTTCAGGACATGAAAACAATTTTTGTGGTAGGCCTCTCACCAAACCATTTTTTGAAATTTCAGTGATTGTCTTAAGATTTGTGTGCCCCAGCCTTCTGTGCCAAAGTTCTGTCTCTTTGTTAGAGGCAGCTGAGAACAGACAGGCATCAGCTCTGGGACACTCTTTTGACATATCAACAACATAAACATTGCCACTTCTTTGAGCAACAAGTTTTGTTTGACCAGTTTTTATTATTGCTTCAATCTTTTTGACCATTTCTGGTCCAACAATCCTACAACACTCCTTTGTGAAGAATGACCCAAAACCCTTGTCACTCATTTGTGATACACTCAGGAGGTTGAATTTCAGACTGTCTATCAGATTGACATTTTCAAATTTTATATTTCCAGATTGTACTGTACCAGACCCTAGAACTTTCCCTTTACTGTTATTCCCAAAGGATATATCACCCCCTCCATGAATTTTGAAATCTTTGAGTAGGGCTTTACATCCAGTCATGTGCCTGGAGCCTCCACTATCAACATACCAAAGGCTATCTAAGCAGGCAGAAGCTCCCTGCATATGAAGTAAAAGGATTAGTTCATTAGGGTTTCCAAAGCCAATAAGGCTTTGGATGGGGTCTCAACAGTGTCTGGGATGGATGCACATTGATGGACAGTGGTTACGTCAGGGGTTTGGACAGTTTTAGTACTGTTTCTTGCTAACCACTGTTGGGGGTCTTGACCAATCACCTGTTGGTACCCAAAAGGATGCCTGTTCACTTTTGGTTTAGAGGGCCTTTTGTAGGCCTCATAAACGTGTGGAATCCTTTGGTAAGACTGTTTTTCCTTGCCTTTTCTGAACTGATTGGCAGGGGGTGCATCAGTAACCTGAACATCTCTTTTGACAGATGTTTGGTTCAGCTGTTTTGTAACAGCTCTTTGAACTGGCACAAACAGTGGTTGGTTCTTGGTGAATTTGACAGATGATGTTGATGGACTCAAGGATGTTTTAGCAATGTACTCATTCTTTTTCACATCAAAGTTTTTGAGATACATACATGCTTGAGTTTTGTGGTTTGTTTTACCACAAACAATGCAGCTCTCAGCTGGAACAATGACACTTGTTTTGTTCAAATCATAAGCTTTTAAATGGAAACAATCTTTTGTTAGATGATTCCTTTTCTCACAGAATTCACAAAACAGGTTATTGATCTTTTCTTTCTTCTTTCTCTTTTCGGACTCCTTTGCAGCAGAGGTTTTAACCTCTGTTGGGATATCCTTGAGAGGAATGACTTTAGCTTTTGGAGCCTTAACACCATCAGTTGATGTAAAGTCCATGGGCTTGAAATTTTCAAGAATATCACACTCATCAGACCATTTTGGTTTAAACTGATAATTTTCAAGCTCCTCAAAAGTAGAGGATCCCACTGGTCTGTCAAGTGTGATTTTGTTACCAAGTTTATCAGTGATTTTCACTTCTTGGCCATTCTTGTTTGTGGGGATGAACTCAGTTGTTACATCAGTGGTTTGAACAGATTTTTCAAAGGCAATGTTTTCATCATCATGTTTTCTATAACCAACACCAAATTTTACATTGCTTTTAATCTGTTTTTCAAGCATAACCTCATACCCTTTGCATGATTCCACCCATTTTTCACAGGTGATCTGGGTAGACTCCAACTCCTTTTTGCAAACTTGGTATTTTTCTACCATAGTTTGGAGTTGAGTTTTGGTTATGCTTTGCTCTTCTTTAAGACTGCTGATCTCTTTCTCCTTTTCAGTCAACTTGTTTTTAAGTTCTTTTAAAGAACTCTCAAATTTGACTTCATCAGTTAAGATTTTATTCCGAAGGTTTTCATTTACCTCTTTGATGTTAGCAAAAGCAATAATGCAATTGTCAGAACACAGTTTTTCAAGAACTTGAGGAGATACCTTGGCAGCAGCCATCATTGCACAATCACATTGATGATTTTCTTCATCATCAGCTCTTACTTCCTTCTCACCTGCTCTCTTTTCTTCCTCTTCTTCTTTGTCCTCTTTGGACCACCAGTCTGTCAGTGGTTCAATCAGGGTTTCTGAATTTTCTACCAGCAGCAGTTCACCAGCAACTGCATTAACAACTGCTTTAGTCACCTCATCCATTGTTTCATCACTCAGGTGTTCACCTTCAGTTTCAACCCCCTCTGGTATTGACTCTAATGCCATCAAACAAAATTCATCATTAGAAGGTTCATTAGAAGCATAGAGTGCAAAATTTTCATCACTAAGCTCATCAGGCATACTGCTCCAGTCAACAAAGCCTTGAGTGAAAAAGCTTTGCTGATCTGGTTGTACCACTGCTGGAGCAGTTGTTTGAGGTGCAACAGATTGCACTTGTGCCTGGGGGACAGGGGTTTGAACATATTGAATCTGTGGAACAGTGGTTTGGACATAATGCACAGGCACAGGGGCAGCAGCATAATGAGCAGTATTAACATGAGCTGCAGGGGTATATTGGGTATAGTGCACAGTGCTTTGATTTTGAGGTCTGGGGTTTGAGCTAGGATGAGTGATTATAGGACCAGTAGTTTGACTCCTGCATTCCCTAGCGAAATGATCTAATCTGTTGCACTTGTAACACTTGATTTTCGATTTATCCAACCCAACCCTTAGATTCCCATGTAAACCTGGGAATTTGCGTCCTGTTCTTTTGTAGAATTTGCTAGTTCTAACACTGAGCAAAGCCAATTGGTGCAGAATGTCCATTTCCTCTAAGTCAGTGGGATCAAAATGTTGTAAATCATTGAGTTCAAAGCACAAATTATCTGACATCTGGTTTTCAGTGTTTGTAGTAAAAGCATAATTTGCAGAGTGAGGATCAGGGTTGGTAAAGTTACCACCAGCTGTTATATCAATGAAATGATCATAACCCTGTTCCTTACTACTGCCACCAGATTCTTCCTGACCCAGAAGAGCTGTGCTACCGAATGAATAATCATCAGTGGCTTTTCCAGACTCTTGCAACTTCTTTTTCTGGTTCAACTCCCTTTCATAAGTCAGGAGTCTACCATGAAGTTGGGTCAGGGTCAGATCTTTGAACTCAACAGAGTTTCTAGTCACAAAAGCAATTGTGTCCCATTTATCAGGTAGCGATCTAAGAAACCTGCTATTTTGTGTTGACTTTGGAAATTCAACCTTAACAAGTCTTAGCTCACTGATGAGACAACTGAACCGTTCAAATTGTTGGGTCAATGATTCACCCTTAATGTGACAGAAGGTTTCATACTGCTGATTCAGAATTTCCCTATTGTTTTCAATGAATTCTTCGGTTCCCCCAAACTGTTCCTTCAATGCATCCCATAGCTCTTTGGCACTGTTACAATGTAACAGTCCAGCATAGATCTCATTTGGTAATGCAGATGCTATGATGCTAAATGCTTTGGCATCGAGTTCGAACTTCTGAAAATCAGTTTCAGTATAGTTTTCATAAGGTTTTGGTACGAACTTCTTTGGATCCTCAGCACTTGGTACCATAGGAACATGGGGACCAAAAACAACAGACCTCCAACATCCAGTGTTCTGTTGAGCAAGGATGTGACCCATCCTTCGCTCCCAGATGTTGTATTCATTTCTTTTAAGCATAGGTGGTTTAAAAAGTGAGCCAATGTTATTCTTATCATCTTGAGATTGTGACGTCATCCTGGTTGTTTTACAGACAGTGATTAATCAACTTTAATGGTGATTAAACCTTGCTCTGTTTTTCAACAAAAACGAACAAACTATCGATATCAACGATTTTGAGCTGAACTATTTATGTCAAAATGATTGTTAAATCAAATTTGACTGTCCAAGCTCTGATACCAATTGTTGGATCTGAGTTTGATTTTGATTGTATTTTACGTTTGAAATTAAGATGAAGATGGATGAGTTGTGCAGCGGAATTAAGATGAAAACAAACTTTGCATACAATCAAACGAGAGTATTGCTTTGATCAAGACATTTTCTACAAAGAACCGAAAGATTGAATTTAGTTTCAACACCGATTACAATGTAATGCTTAATACAAACTCCCCCTCAGCCAGAGCTCAGCGTTTGTTCGTGCAGGAAAACAAGTTTGCAAAGAGCTAATAGAACAGTACAGAGCACTGTTCTATTTATAGGCACTAGCAAACCACTGAGCATCTAAGCTGACGTCACCATGAAAGTGACATCTAACCTCCTAACAAACTCTAACCTCCGATCTATACAAACACTGCTATACTATCTACTGCTATTACATTTCATAACATATTTAAACAACTGTTGTTTCCTTCCACTGCTGTGAACCCAGCAGCGCTTGTCCGGATCAGCAGTACTTGACTCAAGGCAGTAGATTGAGCAGCAGAGCTTTAGTCTTCCATCAGCCTTTACTTAGAGCAGCAGATTGACGGTCAATGGCTTGTACGATCAGTAGATAGGAGGTCAGCAGATGTTGAAATTTCTTTCAAGGGGAGAGACTTGTATATAACATCTGCTTATTCTGGATCCACTGCTCTGACCCAGTTTTGGCTTTAATTATCTGTTCCTCTGGTAGGGTTCGATCCCAACAGTATTATTGTGTAATCATATCACATAACTAGATTATATTATTAACACACGAAAGTTTCCAAGTCTCATAGCTTCCCCCAGTGACAAGTCTCTAGTCTCTCGTTCTACCAAGTCTCAAGTTTCACGAGTCTCAAGAGTCAAGCACCAAAGTATCAAGAATCAAGAATCTAGCTTCCAAGTATTAAGTATCAAGAATCAAGTATCAAGAATCTAGAATCAAGTATCATAGCATCAAGGTCCATAAGTGTCAAAAGTGTCAAGAGTCACATAGTATAACGACTAAAACTGACAATAGCTAAAAGCTCAGGGACGCAAGCGTTACAGTTAACTCGTTAATGAACTAATTAGATTAAGCCAAATTAAAACGTGTAGTGACCCTAGATCTTGCATTTGTTGAAACCGGGTGTGACCTTGTTATTCCATCTTATATTATAATCGTAATCAAGTTTTCTTGCAATTGTTTAATTTCTATTAGCAAATTAATCTAATTCACTTTGTTAACTTAATCTAATATCTTTTCAATCAAACAAAAACCATAAAAACAATTTAGCAAGCTTCATAATTATGACAACCATTATAATACAACCAAGTCCATTCGCAAACCACATACTCTTCGTGGTTTGACCCCTTACTACCACTAGCTATTTGTTAAGGGTAATTTGGGTATATAAATCTTATCTTTGACCGGACCGCGGCACTCCGATCAACGATGATGTTGGTGATGCATGGAATCTAGTAGGATATAAATCTATTATTTTCTTAAGTAACGGGGCTTTGAATTACATTATTGTTATCGTCGCCCCCATTCACACTGTTACTGAAGTTATCGTCGCGGGTGCGTTTACTATGGTTGGCTTGGGAAGGTTCAGCAGGATTCTTAACATCAGCGACGATTGCTGGGATAGCGTTGGCTATACCTGAGCAACTATATTTTATATATCTTGTCTATTGAGAAAATGGTCTTCATTATTGGGTTCAGATTGGTTAACTTCATTTGCCGGTTGGTTTACTGCATTTTCCATCTGAATAATTAACAATATATATATATTATTGTTACAAAATGGATAGCAACTAAACACAATAAGGCAATCACAACCATAATTAAGTCAACACATATAGCCAAAATCGTCAACCTTGTGACATTTATATTTTTATATATATTATGCATCCATACAAGCCAAGTATTTACAGATATTTTATTTTATTATTATTATACAATATTATATATTATTTTATAGTGTTTTTTTCTCATATTATTATTATACAAAACATTTAATTATAGCTAACTGGCTTTTTAAAAACGACGTTCCCTCTCGTCGTACTTTCACGTGATGTTTTCCCCCACTTCTCGAATCCGATTCCCCGCATCCACCAGTTCCTCGCCATACCGGCGTAATTCGGCAACGTTCTCCGGGTTCATTGGTGGAAAAGGAGCAGGTTCAAGTTCAAACTGGGGAAAGTACACATTTGGTTATTCATAAAATTCTGAAAATGCCAGTCGCTTGTCCACCATTCTTCCAACGGCCCTATAAGAGGTTGAGGGTTGATAATTGGGTCTGGAAAAGCAGGTTCCAAATTGACAGGAAGTTCTGATAGAGCGGGAAAATTAAAAAGGGTTTCATCAGCAGGTCCGATGAGGTCACAGTTTGCAAGTTTTCTATCCAGCTCTTCACAAGGTGGCAATTCCCAGGGTTGGCCAGAGCTCTCCCCGACTTCTTTTCCCTTTCCTTTTGGATCCTTCGTCTTTTTCACCCTTTGGGCAGCAGGCTTCTTCTTTCGTCCTCGTTTCCAGTCCAGAAGCCTTCTCCTCTTTTTAGGTTTGGGTTTCTCCTGTGACTGGGCCTGAAATACTAGTGGCTCCTCGGTGTCAGCCTGATAAATGGACTGGGCTCCTGTTGTATCCATATCAGTAGTATGGATTGTGAAATTTCGGAGGGCTTCCGATAGTTCATTCACGTTGTGTAGGCATACATGAAGAAGCACAAAAATCCAAATTAAATTTTATTTATTGTAAATTTAATTTTCACAGAATCACAAAATGGAAACTTGAATAATTAAGTATTCAGAATACTAAATTGGCTTAAATCAGTGGCTCTGATACCACCTTTTCTGTCACGGCCCCCGACCCAGTTTCCCGGTCCGAAAGCCGTGGGACAGAAACCCGTGGTATTGGTGGTTGATTTGGCAGCGGAAAAATTAACAGGAACTTTTAGACTGAAAACACCCATTTATTTTATTTCAAGTTTCGGGACAAACCCCGTAATTTACAATAAAGGAATTTCACTGGAAAATTCCCTGATTACAAAAAAAAACATGTTTATTTATTCACTGAGCCATTTCATTCAAGCTGGAGTGCTACGCGGCACTTTTCCTTGTTCACAGTAAATCACTTGAAACATGTTTAAAGAGATTTTATTAGCGGAGAAATACTGGCGAGTCATTTAAGTTGTACAAAACGACACATTGTTATAAATTTACAGTATTAAGAGCGATTACAATTGTCCCTATCTTATAATTATCTGGTCCAGTTGTCACTCGACCGGATCTGTGACTGTGGTCATATCACTTATTGGGTCCGTTCACCCAAAAGTGACGTGTATCAATATTTAGGTCCGTTCACCTAAAAGTGATAAAACAGCAGTAATGTGCACAATACCCCACTTACTGCCAGTAACTTAAGATAACAAAGACTTAATCCCTGTAAAATAGAACAGGAAAATATTTAGGGTTTTACAAAGCACTTTGATAAAAACAGAATGACTCACATTGCAAGTTTAAACTGACAGAGTCCGCCTACTGATTAAGCCTGGTAACCTAGTTAAATAATGCAAACGAAACTAGGTTAGTAACTTAATACAACATTTACGATAATTTCACGAAATCAAAACCCTCACGACGAATGACAAAGGTAGCCCGAATTCAGGCAGCACTTAAACATCCATCGGATCGGTTTCAATCTATCAGACATTGTATCGTAGCAGTGATCGAGTTATTACCCTGTTATCGCAGCAGCGATTCACTACTTTGAACGTGTTTTTAAAGCAGATTACGGAAGTTTTGAAAGAAAATTTCGAGCACAGCAGACTGCCCATGCAACGTCCTATTTATAGCAACTTTTGAGTTTCTCGCGGCCCGCGAAGGCCTTAAGGCCATTCTACGCTCCCCGCGAGGGCCACCCTAGCTATGGCTAGGGCTGCCGTGTCACGGCCTAGGTCTGCCACGTGTGTGCCACATGGCCTTGAAGCTTATCCGGAGATTTGCAGGGCTGTAGCGCCCTGCGTAGAATCCCCTTAAATCTTTCGCGGCCCACGATCGACTAATAAATTTTGATTTTCTTGATTTTTCATAGGAATTAGGGTTTTAGAGGTCCGGTTTCTTACTTACGGAGCACTTTAGGACAATTTCGTGCAGATCCTTACACTATATATGTCGAAAATTGTGAAAAGCTTGAACTAAGCATGACATTAAACCTTAACCTTCATCTCGGGAATAGGGAGTGTGTTTCTTGTTCGACCCACGTGAAAGTGAAAGTCAGATTTTCTTGAGGGCAAGCAAAACACAAGTGTGGGGATGTGATACGTGGTCGAATAACGGTGTTCGTTTATGCTTAAGTCTAGGTTTTTACTTGACTTTTAATCTCGAATAGCCTAGTTTTAATGGGATTTGTGTTTTTCAGGTCTTAAGGAGTTTTAGGAGCTTTTCAAGGGCTTTACGAGTCACCGGGACGAAAAACAGACCACCAGGACACGAAACGAGTCAATCGGGATCAAGAATTGAATAAAACAGAAATTTAAGCTTAGAAGACCCGTCGCCGACGCCTAGGTTGGCCATCGGCGATGCCACGTTGAAAGTTATGTTGCCTGAGATGACCGTAGCAGGAGAAGAGGCTGTCGGACGAAAAGTAAACAAGGACGCACCGTCGGCAACGGGTCCTTGGACCGTCGGCGACGGCCTCCTAAAACCTCTGTCGCGAATTTTTGTCATTTGTTGCTTGGGAATGATTTTTAAGATCTCTTGGCCATTCAATTCAACGGTTACACTTGTGTTTGAGTTTGAAAACCTTTATTGGAGCCAATATTCACCATCATCTTCACTACCAATCCACCTATTATACCTTCCATCTTCCGAATCATTCGATTTCACCATCCAATTCATATCCTAACCCCCATTAATCCATCAATCATTCGATTCATTCATCATTACTATCTCACCCAAACCCTAATCATCAACACCTCCATATCCAAGCTTCAAGATAACAATGTTCAAGTTTCAAACATCTGGTGATCAAGTTCCTTCGATCATAAGCGGCTAATTTCTTGGAGGTTTCATCCCGGTGTAGACTTTTGTATGATTTAGGGTTTTTATTACTTGTTTGATGTTTAGTTTGTGACAAATTGAATTGCATTTCAATCTTTAGACAATTGTCCTACGTTTGTATTGAATTTACGAATTGTCGAGTGAATTATTAAATTTGACTTTGTGAAACGAATACACGTATTTATGCCTTGTCTTTTGAAAGAATTTGCTAGTCCAAGGTAACGAAGTACATCGTGGTCCGTTGTCTATGATGTTGATAGAGATTGGCACCTAAGCTTTGTGATTGTTAACTCGTTAATGAACTAATTCGATTAAGCCAAATTAAAATGTGTAGTGACCCTAGATCTTGCATTTGTTGAAACTTGGTGTGACCTTGTTATTCCATCTTATTTTATAATCGTAATCAAGTTTTCTTGCAATTGTTTAATTTCTATTAGTAAATTAATCTAATTCACTTTGTTAACTTAATCCAATATCTTTTCAATCAAACAAAAACCATGAAAACAATTTAGCAAGCTTCATAATTGTGACAACCATTATAATACAACCAAGTCCATTCGCAAACCACATACTCTTCATGGTTCGACCCCTTACTACCACTAGCTATTTGTTAAGGGTAATTTGGGTATGTAAATCTTATCTTTGACCGGAGCGCGACACTCCGATCAACGATGATGTTGGTGATGCATGGAATCTTGTAGGATGCTTAGGTACACACTTTAAATTTTGTACTCCTATTGTATTGTATTTCATTAATCATGTTGTTGTATTTGCTTCAAATCCTTGTAATTGACTCTTTAGAAATGGAATGAAATTTATTATTTAAATACTTGTCACAATTATTAGTGTTATGATGTCTCAAGCAATCTATTTCGTCTCACTCCGATGTTTCCGCCATTGGTTGGGGTATGACATTATAACCTTCGTTATTACGAACACATTGCAAAGTTCAATTGAACTTTGATTTGACCAATTATGGTCAAAACCGAAAGTCAAACTGTTTGACTTGTAGCACAAAATAGCTAAAATAATGAAAGAACAAGGAAGAGTACTTACTCGTGTTGAAGAACACTATAAGAATTCAGATTAGAAGGCCTCCAAAAGCTAGAAGCAAGCTCCAATACAGTGGGAGAAAGAAATTATGAAATGAGCAATTTTGAATGAAGAATTAGCTTGCTATTTAAAGTGTTTTCAAGCTCTTAAGATCAATCCATGTGTCCAACATGTGTCATGATCAAAAGGAGGGTTTAACACTTGTCATTGGTGGAAAGATGCTTGAAATTTCGAATTCTTGGGGATCAAGGCTTTGCATCTACTGTTGCCATATTCTGCTGATCTGGGACCCTTCACGGACTGTATAGGGTTTTCCTTTACGATCTGTAATGCCCTGGCAGGGGCAGAAGTTTCAACTTTTGGCAGATTTAGCCCCTGGACTTGTTTTATCTTTTAACCTTTTTAACCCAATATTTAGGTTATATAAAGGTGTTAAGGCATAAGTAACTTGGATTTTTTCAGTTTGTCAAAAATGGTCCTTGGACTTGTATAAACGTGTTTTTGTCATACCTAACCCTTCAAAACTTATATCTAAGTTATGTAAAGAGTATTTAGGGTATGTGTAGCTTGTGTCCTTGTTCTGGAGTGTATGTTACGTTAAATTGATTACGTTTGAGTATCAGTTAACGAATTACTTCCAAAAGAGAAAGTTTTTGAAAGTTCAGAATTGTACAAGGACTGAAAATGTGCAAATGTCACATTATTGATGTGATTTCATTTGACACCACTTGTTCTTCAAACAAGTATGAACCAGAAGTCATTTTTTTGGCATTTTTTATTCTTTGTGTTGTTTTCAGGATTCACCATCTTTTTTTACTATTTTTTACAAGTACTCTATGGTGTTTATACCGTTTACTTGTATAGATTAGGGGTGTTCATCGAATCGAATATCGAATTTTCGAATTATTTGAATCGAATTGTTCGAATAATTTTTATTTTTCCTTGAATTCGTATTTGATTCGAACTCGATTAAAACCTACCAAATTCGATTTGAATTCGTATTCGAATAAAAAACCCAATTCGTATTCGATTCGTATTCGATTAAAAATTTGAATTCGAATCGAATTCGAATAAATTCGATTTAATTCAGATTCTTTAAAAACATGTAAAAAACTTTCAAAATGAAACATGAATTTTAAAGCAGTTATAAAGCACGATATCACATTAATAAGTTCCAAATAAAATACCACAAGTCTAAAATTCAAAACAAGAAGTCGGAAATAACCACTCCACATTACAAGTTAATATTTTTACGCTTAGGAATCTATTGATAGATTTGTTACTTAGGTTTTAGTTATGGACCATGTAGTGGGTTTGGTAATGGGTAATTTTAATACTTGGAAAAAATTTGAAAATAATTTATAGTATAGCCTAATAAAAGTTATATATGTATTATATATAAAAATAATAAATAAAAATGTATAATTTTTATTCGAATTTCGAATCGAATCGAATTTGAAATTATAAATTCGTATTCGATTCGTATTCGATTCACTTGACTCGAATTGAATCGAATTCGAATTCGAATACTTATAATCGAAACGAATTCTTGATAATCGAATCGAATTTAAACGAATTTCGAATTTTTCGAATTCGAAACGAATTATGCACACCACTAGTATAGATAATCACCACTACAATGTTACATTTGATGATGCACTATTGGCATCAGAAATTGCCGATACATACATTTAGCCGTAGAGAGTTTTTTTGAAAGTTGTCGGTGATCAACCAAAAGTTGTTGTCACTGGTCAAGATCCAACAATAAAGAAGGCTCTTTCTATTGTATTTGTTGATACCAGGCATAGGTTATGCATGTGTCACGTGATGCACAAACTTTCTCTAAAGGTAGAATTCCTTTTTTACTGTTTTGGCGTTTCTAAAATGTTTAGCGTTTTTCAATTTTTTAATTAATTTATGATTAGGGGTAAATTTACATAATTTATCATTATTTTTTTACTTTGTTGTTTTTGTGTTTATGTAGGTTGGGGTAAGGTTATGTAATTCCACCAACTTTAAGGAACATATTTATGGTTTTGTATGGATGGATATACTTACACCAAAAGAGTTTGAATCAGGATGGGAAGAGGTTATTGAAGAGTTCAATCTAGCTGATAATGACTGACTATCTGATATTTTTTCTCTTAGGGAATCACGGATCCCTACATACTACAAGATCGAGTTTCTGTCGGGTCTTATGCGTACAACATCGAGGTCCGAGAGTGAAAACCACCTCTTTGGTCAAGTATGTAATGCAAAATCAACTCTTGTTGAGTTCATGGCCCATTATGAAACTGCAATTGAAGCACAGCGCCATACCCATCGGGAAAAATGACCACGAGAGTCTATACAAACGCCCTGAGAAAAGTAATTATAAAGTGATGGGGAGCCAAGCTTCTGAGATATACATCAAAAACATTTTTCAAGATATAAAAGTTGAACTAATCGGGATTGGGGACTGCATAAATGCTCGTTATGAAGAGCAGCCCGATGGGTTTGTTAAGTTTTATATAAACGAATTTCAGCAACCATGTTCCTCACAATTTGAGGTAAATGGCGTTTTTATTATTATGGCGTTTTCTTATCATACACTTTATTAATACGTGTGTATAATGTGTTTTTATTATCATGGCATTTTCTCAATATATCTTATGGCATTTTGAGATGTGAAACATTTTTCCCTTTTTTTATAATGTGCATAGTTTTGGGCTTTTACAGTGGCTAGCCTTAACTTATTATGGTGTTTTTTGCAGGTAATGTACCAGAAATCTGATTGCACTAGTTGTGGCTTATACAGGCGTTTTGAGCATTTTGGGTTGTTATGTAGACATGTCTTCTATGTTTTGAGAAGTTTGGACATTAGGGAATTTCCAAAACTATACATTCTAGATAGATGGCGTAAAGACGTTACGCCAAATTGTTCTACAAATTATACAATGAGCCACGATTTTATAACCGAACTTGAAGCCGATGTCTAAGGTATGATGCGAGAAATCATTTTGCGACCGAGTATACTCTGAATCGTTTATCAAACAAGAAAGAGTTTTCCTTAAACAAGGATCATGTTCAATCCTACATGAAGAAGGTTCAGGATACGCAGATTGTTGCCCCCGCTCCTAGTACCAGGGATCGATTTGCCGAGCTTACGGGGCAATATAAAAACAACAAGAATCCCATAAACCAGGAGTTTATGGATCATGATTATTTACTTTATTGGCATGACCGGTTAGACCACACCGAGTCAATGATGATGTGAAACATAATGAAGAACTTGAAGATTCTTCTAGTTGATAGCATGTAAGATGTGCACTTAAGGGAAATTATGTATTTGCTAATTAAGGGTGTGTATCCCTAAATATTCTGGAAGTGATTAAGGGACATGCATATCCCAACATGATACCATTTAGTGTTTTAAATCGAAGCATCTTCTAAATTGTTATCAAATACAAGTTGATGTTTGTGTAACTTATGGCTTAGCTAATAAGATAGCAAGCACAATATCCCAGATTGCATGTATTTATTAGTAGTGACGATAAGTTTATTTCCCTAGTTATCAGAGATCGTCATAATAAGTGTTGAACTTCCTATAGATTATGTTCATACATGAATTGCTTTTGTTAAGACAATCACTAAACGTATACTATTGATAGCAAAGCCAATAATCATGAGAGCAAGTTCATGTTTATATATGAGTACGTGTAATTTTACATGCAATAACATTAATTCACATCAAACCAACATGTTGTAATAGTAGGGGTGCAAACGAGCTGAGCGGCTCGTGAGCTACTCGAGAAAAAGCTCGAAACGAGCCGAGCCTCATCGAGCCTGAGCCGAGCTTGAGCCTCAAAACAAAGCTCGTTTGTTTATCGAGCCCGAGCTCGAGCCTCGCATGTGAAGCTCGTTAGGCTCGTCGAGCCTTAGTGTAAACGAGCCGAGTCAAGCCAAGCTTATTTAAACTTGTTTACAAGTCGACCTCGAACATAAAAATAAGCTTATTTAGTAAACGAGCCTGAGACCGAGCTTTACTTATCGAGCTCGCGAGCTTAAAAAGTCTATTATTTATATTATTTTATTTAATATACTAATTAATTATATAATAAACGAGCCGAGCCCGGGCTGAGCTCGAGCTTGATAAAATACAAACGAGCCGAGCTCGAGCTTTGAATACAAAGCTCGAATCGAGCCGAGCTCGAGCCCGAGCTCGAGCCTGGTCGAGCTCGGGCTCAGCTCGGCTCGTTTGCACCCCTATGTAATAGTTTATCCCCATTATAGTTGATTTGGTCAGAAACCAAAGATGTCTCTTCTGAGATTTTGGTTGTGCGATATATATTGAAATTGATCCACCACGAGCATAAAGATGAGACCTTAAAAGTGGTTGGGAATATATGATTATAAATAGAGTCTTTCATGAGATATTTATGTGCGGATCAATTAATTAATATCCATCTCACTGGATAACATTCCCAACATCAGGGGGAGATAAAAAGCAGTTGGAAAAGAAATGAGTTGCTATGAATTATCATTGATCCTCTAAACTAAAAGTGTGAACAAGAAGTTCAAAGGATAACTCATTTACAAAGATTGGCAAATTTATTACTAGATGCATTCACTGACCTTAAAAGGTGATTGTGTCACATATATCAATTGCTAATGCTCCAATTAAGATGAGTGTCCCAGAAGGAGAGCCACATGTTTGTAATGAGTCTATTACACATCTGAAGCATGGTAGACTAGTCGATTCCAATAATAAAATTACTCGAAAGTTGGAGCAACTAATTAAGATGGTCAAGTCGAGGTTATATTAAAAAGGTCTCCTAAAGAGACATTAGACATGATGGTTCCAAAAGAACCACTTGTACCTGAAAATAAAGAGATCTCAATAAGTTGTATCATGTCTAGGATATGTACGGAATCAAAATAAAATCGACGTCGTTATTATTTTGTATATAAAATAGCACTTGAAATGATGAGGATCAAGATCTTAGATCTGCCTATGAACGAATAGAAAGAAATGATTGGCCAAAATGGAAAGACGCAAATGAAGCAGAGTTAAATTCTCTACTAATATGGAAAGCTTTTAGACCAGCAATCCATACAACTAAAGTTGTAAAATTTGTTGGATACAAATGGGTCTTTTATGCGAATCATGAATTGAAATCAAATTAAGTGATATAAGGCAAGATCAGTGGCACAAAATATTTGCAAAGACCCATAGTTGATTATGAGGATATGCATTCTCTAGTGGTGGATGCATTGACTTTCCAATATCTTATTAGTCTGGTAATATAAAGAGAGAATTGATATGTGTCTTATGAATGTTATGTATCACTTGATATTGAACGTTTACATGAAAGTCCCAAATGATTAAATTATGTAAGTCATGTAAAGTAAGTTCTTGAAAACAATGTGATCACTGTATGCATGTTCAGATTTGAATAAGTTATGATTATTTTACATGATGGATATAACTGGAACTCTTGATTAGTTTCTAAAGCAATTGAGTACCTAAAAGGTTAATTGAAACATCTTAACGATGTCATTCTTGTGCACTAAGAAACATACATAGAAAACTTATACCCGGTGATTGTGATATCTTAATAAATAATGTACACGCATGGTACAATATGGATTTTGGAGATAAAAGCAAGTGTTCATGACATTTTTGCATATGATATAGATATTTATGTGTTAAATGGGCAAGTTTATGTAGCAAAACTTCTGAAGAGTGTATGCACATGTATATTTGGATAAGATGGGAAGAATTCACTCATGGATTGATAATGCCAGAAGCATTGATATAAAAGCCTCAAGAACGTACTATATGCAGTTGACAAAATACATATGGACTAAACTAGTCGGCCCGAGTGTTGTACAACTCGAGATATTCGCATAAAGAGGGATATAAGTTTGATTAAATTAGCCATGTTTTTATCAACATTCTACTTTTAAAAGTTCACTATAATTCTTGTGCGCTAAGAAACTTAAAGAGGGATCTTTGATTATATTTTTCTAACCCATCAAAACTAGTTTGGTTAGTCTTGTAGATGCAGGAATGTAACACAACACCATCATGGGCATATGATATTTTTTTGAGAGGAGACACCTAAAGTCTCATTAGAAGATTATACAACATTGCTCAATATAAAGGAATGAACATTAATGGATCAAGCAACAAATCATTGGCTACAAAAGCTTTGAGCAACTTTCAAGAAAGATGGACAATAATCATTTAAAGAATACATGTTTAAAAGAGGGGGAGTACTATACAAGTTGCACTCTTTTTTCACTTCACTAAGTTTTATCCCATTATGGTTTTCTTAGTAAGGTTTTTAATAAGACAACATACCTGATCCAGAAGTATCAGAATGAGAAAATATTTGTTGCACTATTTTTCCCTTAGCAGAGGTTTGGTCCCAATGTGTTTCCTGGCAAGGTTGTTAATGAGGCAGCATCTCAAAGCGTATTAAGTTGATAACCAAGGGGGGAGTGTTATAAATATATTATATTGTTGTAGTTATCAACTCCTAAAATATATTGGCTTGTTTTCCAAGATTTCATTTACCTATATATATTATGTGTATTTCATTGTAAACAATATACCTATCAATGAGATAAAATATCTTTCTCCCTACATCTCTTTCTTTTATTGTTTAGCTATTAGGCTTGTTTCACAACAATCAGAAGTTTCATATGGCTTGTATGAGATGGCTCCCTCGTTTGATGCAACTCGTATGTTATATGTGTCATACGACCCCATATCGCATAAAATTATTATTTTGTTGATAACCTAAAATGAACATAAAACTTCCATAAATTCATAATGTCTTATAATTCACATGAACAAAAGGGTTTTGTGAACTTAAATTTTCTTTTTACCAATTGAATGTTGTTTAGAGAAGTCTTCAAGCATCCACAAACCTCTACAAAGTGTCATTCGGGAGTTACATCAGATTTCCAAACTTTCTTCAAAAAAAACCCTATTTTCCCTCAATATACAAACTCCTATTAGAAAATATTAAAACCAAATTCACACACACATATATAATATTTATGTGTGGTAGCTTTGACCGAACCAAGTCCGCATACACGGACCAAATATCCAAACTTCCACAACGGACTTCCTCCATAATGTGGAGGAACCTCATAAACTTGTCCACCCCATTCTGACTCACCCACAAACCTCACATTATGGATATTCTTAGTGTTGTTAATTATTACACACATATGCTTATGTTAATAGCCTAAGATCATACCAAATTTCTGCTTGTTGAAGAATGCCACCACATAACTCCCTAAAACTCTCAAGAACACACTTAAAAGTTAGAAGCTTCAATTCTCACACACAAACACTTGATTTTCGCTTTGAATGAGGAATGAGGTTTTACATAAGTTAAACTCTTGGTTATATGCATAAGGATCATTTACCAGAACTAGGTAGGAGACGTGGAAAACATAACAGGAGCGGTGGAAGGTGGGTATAGAATGTGGCTAAAAAGGTTTTGACACATCTGATAGGTTATACGACACGTGTGGCCTTTAGCCACACAACCTGTATGGCATGACCATGTATAAAAAAAACTAGGGTTTGTGAAATAACTAGTTATACGTTATATATAGCAAGAGTGTTACGACCCACACAGATCAATTTTTCAAAAATGACAATTTTTTTCCTTGAAATGATTTTTTTTAATTGACATGTTTGGCCCTCAACTTCTGGTGATCGTTGTAAACTTTGTTTATATAATATGGGGTGGTACATCACAGTTTGACTGTTTAACAGTTTGGTATGAATTGAGCCTTAGAACTAGCCATGTAAACTTAACTAAGTTACTAACCATAAACCGTTAAACAATTTATTTTAGTCTTTTTCTTTATTTTTTGAAAGTGTGTTTATGAGTCATCTTTTATCACTCTAAAAATACTATTACTAACTAATGATTTTGAAGAAAGACACCCGTTTAAACTAATAAAACCAAAACATTAAACACTCAACCACAAAAACTAAAACTAAAACTGATTAATTTGATTTGTTCTTTCACAAAACCATAGTTAACTCATTAAACCATACTTAACTCTTTGACCCAATCCCAATCCAAAACCAATATACAAACACAATAGAGTATCAACATTTTTTCAAAAAGTGTATGGATTCTTCACAAAATATACCAAAATAAAGTTTATGGTAATAATATAATATACTATTATTTTACCATAAAAGGATATATTTGATTCATATGTGGTAGGAAAAGGAAGTCCTACTCCCCTAGTAGGCCCATAATAAAAAGTATATATCATTAACAAATTATTGAACCTTTGTTTCATAATTCATAATTGTTAGATAAGAGGCCCCAATCTGCACAATTAACCTCTTCAGCCCAAACTTCACTAACCATGGCGAATTGCTTTTTTTACTCAACAGAGACGATGACCGATAAACAATTCAATTAATCACTCCTTTACGAGTTTATTAATCCTCTTTATTTGCCTCTCCACACCCTCTTCAGCCGGCAATTTACATACCTCTTATCAGTTATCACCCTTTAAAATTCCCCAATTTCTGATCGAATTTGTTCGATTCGTTACGTTTCAGTGGTGGGTTTTGATTCTTTCGTTGATCTGATTGGTGACAAATCTTGATACTTACAGGTGAATTTTTCATTTTCTTTTGAAATCGGTATTGATAGTTGATCTGATTTCGATTCGATTTAGTGGGCTTGTTTGTAATTTGGATACGGTTATTGGGTATCGATCAAAATTTGATTTTGTTTGTGGTTTTGGTTGGATACGGTTATTGGGTTTCGATCAAGATTTGATTTTGTTTGTGGGTTTGTTTTTTAATCTGGATATGGTTATTGGGTTTTGATCAAAATTTGATTTTGTTTCTTTGTCTTTAATCTGGATACGGTTATTGGGTTTTGATCAAGATTTGATTTTGTTTGTGGGTTTGTTTTATAACCTGGATATGGTTATTGGGTTGTGATCAAAATTTGATTCTGTTTGTGGGTTTGAATTATAATTATTATTATTCACCCAAATGGTCTGTTTCCATAGCTCAATCCCGGTTAGCCAACACATGAACATGGCTAATCATTCACATAAATCATCAAAAAGAACTCCAATTTCAACATGTGAACAGTCTCCATCTGCTTTGATCGATTTGATCATTTTAATTGCTGTGATTGGTGCTTGTGGCTTCCTTATTTATCCCTATGCAAACCTTTTATTCTTTCAAGGCTTTCATTTTCTTGAAGCAGTTTTTTTATTGGTCAAAGATGAGGTTCTTGAAGCTCCCATGATCTATGGGTGTTTAGGCCTTAGTATTTTCAGTGCATCAATGGCTGTTTTGGCAATTACAATATGCACATCTAACAAATGTGGTAAACCGGGTTGTCGCGGGCTGCACAAGGCGGCCGAATTCGACATCCAGCTTGAAACCAACAACAGTTTGACCAATGCAAGCTCTTCAAATGGTGGTACTAATTTGGGGAAAATTGGGTTGAAGAAAGGGTTGTTTGAATTGCCAAGAGATTACCATAAGGAGTTGGAGGCTGAGCTCAAGAAGTTGGCTCCGATTAATGGACGAGCGGTTCTTGTTTTTCGAGCCAGGTGTGGTTGTTCTGTTGGTAGATTGGAAGTGCCTGGCCCTAAGAAGAACCACAAAAAGATCAAAAAGTAGATAAAAGATGATTCTGTGATTAGATGCGTATAAAACATGATTAAAATAAGGTGTACGGATATGAATGGCACATATACAATCTTTTTAGTATATACTTTGTGATGAGATTTTGATATAAAGATTTATGCTTTGATGTTCTTATCATGGGTGCTTTGCTTTTCTTTGGTATTATCCTTTGAAACTTTTGCTTTCATGGTTGATTCTGTTGATGACATGATTATCACATAGAATATATTAGTCAGATTACATATAATATATCCCTTGGATTATTATGAATATAAGATTGAAAGAATGTTTATCATTACTATAAGCTATGCGTTAATTAGTTTATTTGTAATTATTATCATTGTAGTCTTTTGATACAACTATTCCTCTCTAGAGAAGTTAGGCTGTTCTGAAAGTCGATACATTCGTTTGGCGGGCTGCTTCAGGAGCTATTCCGACCAGAGAAGCTTTGGTAAGACAAGGCGTGTTTTTATCCGACTGTGGAAGTAATTTAGAATCGGTGGACCTCAACCTTCTCTTATGTCCTTTGGCTAGAGAGGTTTGGTGGCAAATCGGTGCTTGCCTGCAGTTATCGATTCCAACAGATATCGGGTCAGTTCCAAACATAAGGCTTTGGGAGCGGTGGTGATGTTAACGTGTTGGACACTTTGGATGGGGGAAGAACGAAAAGGTTTTAAATGGAACTACCACTTCTTGTCTTAAAATGGTTCAGGAGGTTAAGGACACTTCTTTCTGGTGATCCATCACAGATCTAAGTGGAAGAGTATTGGAGCAATAACTTTGTTGGGTGGTTTTGTTTGGCTTTTGGTGCTTGGTTGTTGTACTCTCTGTTTGTCTCTTAGCTTCTTGCTAAGTGTTGACAAGTTTGTTGAATGCTAGTCGCCTCGTATTGGCGCTCAGACAAAAGTATTCCTCTCTGTTGCCATTGCGGCCCAATCTTGGTCGACTAGTGAGTAGAGACCCTTTTCTCTCTACCGCCTTATTGTGTGGCAACTTTATCTGTGTTGTATGAAATGTGTTTTTTACTTCACATTTTTTTCTGTTAGATCTCATAAAGTATTGATACATATATATATATATATGTTTTTCTATAAGTTCATTGATTCAATCAACTGTGAATTACCGATGTTATATTTTTATTTTCGAAAATTGACCGTTTTACTTGTTTCTAAAATCTGATATGTAGAGTTTTGACCTTTGTTTGTGTGGAAGACGCGATTGAGAAGTAATTTAGGGTTTAAACGGTTTGTTTTTGCTTGCATGAAATGGACACACGTATATACATGTAATAGGTTTATATATGTTTACACACATATATATTCAATCCTCGTCTCGTCAAAGTTGTAGCTCCTACCGTGGAAGTCATATCTCATGTTGGTAGTTATAGCTCATGTCTCTATAACATTGTCGTTGGGCCTTTTGCCGCTATCATCGTAGATCTAATGTTGTCATTTGCCGAAACAAAGTTTCACTCTTATATCAACGCCTTTTTGCCGCTATTAGAGGGTATTATGTAGAATACATCTTAGTTAATGTGTCAGATATAAGATGTAAGTGATGATTCATAATGTATATAACATAAGATGTATTTTAATTTATTTTTATCTAGTTAGAAGTTATGGATATTCTCTTTTTTTATCACACTAATAAATAACACACAAACACTAATAAATAACACACAATATCTAATGAAAAAGTTTTTATTATTATATAAATCCTTTGTAAGTGAGATGTCACATTGACATATTCGGGGATGGAGTGTTTTGACTGTTTTTTTTTTTTTTAATAACAGATAAAAATTTTGATTTTTGAGTGTTTGAATGAAGGAAATTAGATTCTCGTGATCGTTGGAGGGAGGTATAGACAAGATAAAACAATGGGAAAATTACCAAACTAGCCGCTTGACCAACCTTTTTACGAAAATAGCCATTTGACCGGGCTTAATGGACCTTCCCATCCAAGTGAACCCCCATTTTGATGCACCTTCAATCCAGCCACAACCAAGCGGACACGTGTCCCTTTAACCTGAACCGGCTTTATGCCGCCACGCCTGTCAGCCGAGCCGCTTCATCCCAAGCCAAGCCGCTTCGCCCCCTGCCCACAAGTACAAGCCATGCCGCTACAAGTACAAGCCGAGCCGCTTAAAGTACAAGCCGAGCCGCTTCCGTAGTATTTTTTAAAAAATATCAAAATACATAAAAAAAAATCAAAAAACATCAAAAAAATATCAAAAAACATCAAAAAATATCAAAAAACATCAAAAAAATATGAAAATACTCTTTTCTCCATACATTTTTATGAAGGCCGTCTATAAATGAAAGGTTAGATTAAACTAACCTAGTTAGTTAAATCATATATGGAATAAATAATAACTAAGTTAGATACTTAACTAGGTTATTATGTAATAAAGGAATCAATCAACTGAGTTTTCATAATTGGGTAAGTATAATTGGGTACAGTTTTCATAAATTTTTTTATCACTTTCATCAAAAGATAAATTTAAATCAGGAACTTTGAAATTGTTTAAAAATGCGCAATCAGAAGACTCAACACCGGGTTCTTGAATGACATATAACTGAAATAATTCAAACGGTTTACTCTCAGCCAAATTAAAGAAAAAAACAACATCATTATCATTCATTATATCGATCGGATCTGTAAACGAAGACATCCGGTAGGATATCCGAGTAATATTTTGAATATCACACATCTTGCGAATATAACTTAAAAAAGTGATGTAGGAAAAATTGGTTTCAACTTCTAAACCACGTCTAGTAATACAATCGTGACCGGCAACATACTCGATGTTCCCGTTAACAACCTCCCACTTTCCCCCGGTGTATATCACAAACTTAACACCCATGAGTTATACTAAACGTGACCAAACTATGTATTCATACAAAGATAACGAGAAGACAAAAAACAAATGTGTGCAAAATCCAGATGTTATATATATACATACGAAATTATACATAAAAAACACATGTGTAGCGGCTTGGGGGTAGCTGGGATGCTGAAGCGGCTCGTATCCAGGGTGTAGCGGCTTGGGCATAAGTTGAAACGGCTTGGTGGTAGCTGGGATGCTGAAGCGGCTCGTATCCAGGGTGTAGCGGCTTGGGCATAGGTTGAAACGGCTTGGGGGTAGGTGGCATTCTGAAGCGGCTTAGATCCAGGGTATAGCGGCTTGGAATGGGGCAAAGCGGCTCGGCTTGGCCATGAAGCGGCTCGGCTTGGCAGTACCACAAAGCGGCATAAATCAGGCAGGGGGCGAAGCGGCTTGGCTTGGGGATGAAGCGGCTCGGCTGACAGGCGTGGCGGCATAAAGCCGGTTCAGGTTAAAGGGACACGTGTCCGCTTGGTTGTGGCTGGATTGAAGGTGCATCAAAATGGGGGTTCACTTGGATGGGAAGGTCCATTAAGCCCGGTCAAATGGCTATTTTCGTAAAAAGGTTGGTCAAGCGGCTAGTTTGGTAATTTTCCCTAAAACAATTGTAAAATTTAAAAGCTTTTTATGCATAAAAAGTCTTAGACTGAGGGGAGTGGGGCGACTCCCACCCCAAGTCGCCCCCAAGTCGCCTTCAACACCGCCCCCCATGGCGTCCCCCTCCTGCCCGTCCTCTGCACGTCGCCTCCTCCCTCTCACACAACAACTTTCTGGCACAAAGTTTCAAGGATTCCCCCTTGGAGGTCGCCCCAAGTCGCCCCAAACACCACGCCCCCTTTTTTGAGGACGCCCCAAGTCGCCCCCCAAACGCCACGTGTCGCAAGACGCCCTCTTTTGAGGTCGCCCCACTCCCTTCAGTCTAAGTGATAATAATTTTCTGAACATAATGATTCACTTTAAACACTTGTTGACCGCTAAACCTATTACATTGCCATTAACACCTTATTTGACATCACTAACTACATCTACCGACAACTTGTACAGACAATGGACATCACCTGTGGATCCACAACCATTTCATATACACGGTTTGAAACTTGATTTTCTAGAATCCCCATGTAGCAAATACTAACGTATCTTATATATCCTTCCTTCCTGTAGTAATTAATGTCTCATGTTTGGCTTAGCTTATTTTCAACTTTTGAAAAGTCCTTTTAGCCAAAATAAGTCAGGAATTCCTGACTTTTGGCAAATCCCTCTCACATAAGAAGAAAAGCCAAACACTTTCAAAAGGACTTTTGCCCTTCAAAAGTCATTTTACCCTCAAAATAAGGAACCCCAAACACCATATATTTTGTAATAATAGTATGCCTAGTTTCTTAAAACATATTGAGAATCATAAAATATTCCTCTCATCGATGGAATTTTTTTTTTTTGAACGGCAAATCGCTTTATATATATGTGTGTGTATAAAAATCCAGCAAGGGGCCGGATTATACAAGAACAAAAAGCACAGGGACAAAACACACCTAACCCCCGATACATGCATAACCGATCAGATAATCTCTAATACATCAAAATTCAGCCACTTCTTCCAGGTTGGGTTAGGGATCTTAGCGCGACTACACGTCCATAAAAAGGCATCCTCCTTTATAAAATCAACCTTCTTCCTTGGGTGAATATACTTTCCTTCAAAAACCTTAATATTCCGAGTGTGCCATATTTGCCATACAGTTGTCATCGCCACCATCGTCACAAGACGTTTCCATCTCTTATCGCCTGGGGCTTGCTTCAACAGATTCATCATTTCCTTTAGCTACTCCACATTTGCAGGAAAAGGGATTTTAAGCCAAAAAGGATCTGCCACCAAACTCCTTTCCTCACAATGCAATTCAGTAATTTACAAATGCATGGTCTACGTTTTCTTCATCAATTCCACATCCATTGCATAAGAGGCTTGGCAATATCAGTGGCGGATCTAAAAGACATGATCAAGGGTATCCCAAAAAAATTTATGGACCTAGAAGTATCCTAATATTTGCTCAGTGGTATCCCGACGCATAAAACAGAGAGATTTTTTTTTTTTTTTTTTGCACTAAATTTACACTCGGCCAACAAATTAGGGGTAACCCATGCTACCCCTGCTTGTACACTACATTTGCCACTGGCTTAACATATGAAAACTAGAAAAATGGGAAAGAAACCATTGTTAGATCCTCACTTTGATTTGTATCATATAAAGGATTGAAGAAAAATCTCCAAGTCTAGTTATCCATAATAATACTATCTGACACGTGCATTTCTTCACTTGGCGACCTCAAAGTTTGTTACGATACCAATGATAGAGACTGGCACATTTGATGCATAAACCGCTCACCTCATCTTTGTGTATGAAAACTAGTGTTTGGATTGAGAGCTTTTCATTCAACTCTAACACAATACATTTAACAAAATAAGTGTCTTACATGGCATAACGCGTTTAACATGACTAAATGTAATTGGTTCAATAACACGAATGACATATTTAACACAACTAACTAAATGTAATTGATTCATTGACACGAATGACATGTTTAACACAACTAAAATTGTGTAATCAATAACACGAATAACACAACAAATTTAATATGATTATTGACACGAATCACTAAACGCGGTTAAGAGATATTATAACACAATTAACGCAACAAAACAACAGTTACAAACACTGCAATTTATATTGAATATTTTATAAAACTATAAAAATACAGGTTTGGACAAAACCTGTTTTAAACGTGCTGTTTTGACCTATTAGCCTATTTAACACGATAATTTAAAAATGCGTTATATATCTCATAATGAAGTTAACCTGATTGAACTCATTTAAAACACTTTTAGTCACTAACACATATATCAACATCTTTATAAGATAAACTTATTTACTACGAACACTAGCTTGTTTAGCTTTATGTCAAATCATATTACAATAATATTACCATCACATATTGTCAACTCTAACTCAAATGCAAGTTTTAAAGAAATGATATAAACTAGTCTTAGCTCCCCCGCGTTGCGGTGAGGGGCGTAAAACCGTGCTACCAGCGTTGCAGGGAGATATAAAACCATGTTAAGTAGCAACCAAACGACGCTCAAAACCAGGAAAAAAATATAAAATAAAAACACGAGTTTCTAGCACCAAGTGACTCACATGACATAAAATGTAGCCAAAATAGAATTTATACCGATACGTATTAGAAAGTCGAGGTGGTAAAAAAACGTAAGGGACCAAATGTGATCACCAAACACAGTGCTAAGTACCAACCGAACATCGATCAAATCTGGGGAAAACGTAAAACAAAAGAAACAAAAAAACAAACTCATTTTTGTGGTAAAATTATAAAAAAAAAAAAAAAGCAAGTTTTATTACAAACACACACACAAAAAACAAAACCATAAAAAGACAAAAATTACTATTCCTCCCAATGTAATGAATTAATATATATAGATAATAGAGTAAACTGCAATTTTACACCCTGTGGTTTGGGGTGATTGGCACCCTTACCCCCCCCCCTAACGAAATAATTGCAATTTTACCCCCCAACGTTTGCTGTTATGTCGCAACCTTACCCCCCGGCCTCAGTCAACGGTAGTTTGACCCTTATAGGTAAAGGTATTTTGGTAATCTTACCCTATATTTATTATTATTATTATTATTGTTGTTGTTGTTGTTGTTGTTGTTGTTGTTGTTGTTGTTGTTATATATATATATATAAAAAATACATAGTTCTTCTTCTTCAATATCCCTGAAACCCTTTTCTTGCCCAGGTACCATCTCTCTCTTGTCTCTCTCTCATCCACCACAATAATCACCACCGGGCACCACCACCGCCACCGCCATTCACCACCACAACCACCGCAACTGCCGCCGCCACACAACCACCACCACAACCATTTCTGAAGGAGACAGAGGAGGTTCAATGGTCGCCGGAGAGGATGACCGGAGACGGAGATGGAGCTGTTGTGACGGAGGGATCTGGTTTAATTGCTTGCCTGTACTCCCGTGTCTTAACAGATCGGTATTTTCTAGTTTATCTGAATGGATTTTTATCCTGTACTCCACTTCCACTTATGGCTTCGGTGTATTAGCTGAGATTTTCCACTACTAAGTTATATCGATAAGCTGTGAAGAAGTTGTTTGGGTTATATAATTTGACCTGCAAATAAACCTCAGTCTATCGGCAATTTGGTACTCTCTGTTGTATCATTTAAGATGTTCAGTACTTTAGCATTTAAATCACAAGGAGTGGCAATTAGTTTCATTTGTACAACTAATTATGTAGAAAAGTTAAGATTTATTGATTGAGACTTGATAAGCTGTGAAGAATATGTTAACGAACAAGAAGCAGGGGGTAATGGCGGCAGGTGGTTGAGGGTGGTGGCTGGAGGTGGCAGTGGTGGTTGTGGTGGTGAATGGCGGTGGCAGTTGTGGCAGGGGGTAATTTGGTACAGAGACTGAAGAAATCTATCTTGAATGTCGAATTAATAGGCTTACATAGTGCCTTGGGTCTTTTAGTGGTTGGATTTGGAAGCAATTTGCTGCTGAAAATGAATTGGGTCTTTCAGTGCCTTGTGTTTCTCAATATCATCTTTTTAAGGAAAATGAATTGATTAAAGAAAAACAATTTGCTGCTGAAAATCAAATCTAAACTAAAGCAACGAAGTTGGAAGTAAACTCATTCATTGAGTTTGTGCGTGATCGATTGCTTTTTAGTATGTCAATTTCCTTTTTCGTTTTGGTTTTGGGGCTGCAGAGGGTTGGGTGTGATTTGAGTTAATTGACAACGGAGGGAGAGAGAAGTGGTTGAGAGTGTTGGAGGGTGGTGGCTGGAGGTGGTTGAGGGTGGTGGCTGGAGATGGCAGTGGTGGTTGTGATGGTGAATGGCGGTGGCAGGGGGTAATATTACAGAGTAGAACAAAACATAGGGGGTAATATGAAAGGGCATTATAGTAATTTACCTGTGGGGGGTAATTATGCAACATAACAGGAATGTTGGGGGGTAAAATAAAAGGGTAAAATAGTCATTTCACCACCAAGTCAACAGATCAGTCAACAAATTTGAGGCCATGGGGTAAGGTTGCGACATAACAGCAAACGTTGGGGGGTAAAATTGCAATTATTTCGTTAGAGGGGTAAGGGTGCCAATCACCCCAAACCACAGGGTGTAAAATTTCAATTTACTCTAGATAATATTATAAACTTCAAAAATTAAGACATTTATATTTAGTGCTAAAACTAGTCTAAGTACCCGTATGTTACACGGATGGCCTCAAAGTAAATTATATTACTTAACAGTGTTCAAAAAACTTTTAAATGAAAAAAAAAAACGTTCTATTCCTTAATATTAAGGAACAATGAATTGAAAGAAATGAATACGAAAAAATCACAAGTCGTTAAATATTTTTTTAGGTACCACATTTTCCTAAATTACTCGAACTAAGCTAATATCTTTCCCTTCTTATGTGGTTTGGCTTTCCCTTTAATAGCCTCTTTCATCTTTAATTATCGTAAACCACATTATATACAATAAGCACTTATTACATATTTATAAACTAATAATTACTAACATTATATACAATAAGCTCTTACTAAATATTAACGTTTCATTTTTCTTTAAAAAAATTACACAAAAGCCTATAGTTGGATATCTCATGTTAAGCTTTTGACCCACCATCCCCAATTTGCTTCCTCGTGTCAAACTAATTTGACTAACAAAAGAAACAATCAAACATATGTTTAGAAAGATACCTCTGTGTTACGAAGGACTTCAAGGTTGCAACATGATACAATGAATATTACCTGTACAAAGCTACAGAAGTAGCCAAAAGGAGGCGAAAGTTGCAAAATGGAATAGATCATCTTTAGAACATTTTAACTTCAATAACTATCCACCACCATAAGAAGTGCTAAACAAATGGAGATTGCCAATCTAGGGATGAGCAAAGGGTAGGGTACCGGTACCGAAATTACCGAACCGGGCACATTTTCAGTATTGATTCGGTACCGATTTTTGACATTTCGGTACCGGTATTTACCCTCAAAGACTGGTACCAAACCGTTGTGACACTCTAGATTTTCCCGAGCAACCTTATTGTTTCGGTATTGCGTGTACATAATATTAAATGGAAGTTGTGATTTATCTTGATGTGCTATGTGTCGATAATGTGTACGTATAATGTATAAGTTATGTATATATATATATATGAATATGAGTATTGGTGAGCCGAGACCACCAAGACCCGACCCGAGACCACCCGGTCTCGAGTAACCCACATCGGTTGGGCCGCAATCCTTGAGCCCACTCGGAAACCCACTAGGGTGCACCTACTTGGGATTGTATATAACCTATGTTGATGGCCAACCTTGCCACTTTTCAATCATCATTCACTCCCACACTCCCCTACACACACTCTCCTACTCTCCCCCTCACTAAGACCCTAACAACACAACCTCCTCTCCTCCTCTCGGATCAAACCGGCGACCAAAGGGTTCTCGGATTTGTTTGAGATCAACACTCGGAAGCTCTTTCATCAATTCTTCACATCTTCTACACTCAAAATCCCTAGCCGGTTAGTGCTTCTTTGCAAACACATGTAAATGCATGACAAAAGTGTCGATTAGGTGATAATGTGCATTGTTGCTATTATTTGTTATGACGAAAGTATTTGTTCGATTTAATGGGTTCTTGTTTGTTAATGATACATGCTTGGTTCCAAATGCCTAAGATGAACAATACTCTCTTTTGTGAAAAGTGTGAATGTTGTATGATAATGTCTTGCTAAGATAAGCTTGAATGATAAAAGAATGATAGTTAGGATTGTTTAAGATCATCCGATTTATGTTAGAGGTTATAGAACAAATGTTTTGTTTGATGATGATGGTTTACAAGATGATCTTGATATCTAGTTTATGGGTTATGATTCTTGTCCATAGAATGCATGATTATGTAGGATGAACATGATGGTGAATGATGAAAACCCTAAAATGATGAACAAGTTTGAATGTCAATATGAATATTTGAATATGCTATGAACATTTGAAAGATGCTTTGTTTGATCCATTTGATTAAGGTTTTAGACAAGAAAACATGTTGGTGCATTTCGGTTGGATAGTACACAGTTACATGAAATCGGAATTCTATTGGGTAGTACAAACCATGACAAATGTTCTAGAATCACCAGACAAACGAGTCGAGACCCTCGGTTACGACTCGAGACCATCGAGTGATGACTCGATACCGCAGTGGTTGCGACTTGAGATGTTATGATCTCGACTCGAGACCACGGATCAACAACTCGAGATCAAGACAGCAGACATCAAAGACTCGAGACCAGCGACGTCTCGACTCGAGATCTCACAGTCTCGACTCGAGACTGGACTCGAGACCTCTGAGGTTGCAACTCATGCCAGCATCACTCGAGACCAGACATTCATGACTCGAAATCTCCTGGTTGCAACTCGAGACCGAGCGTTCTCGAGTCGAGACCCCCTGGTCTCGACTGGGCTGGTTATCTCCGTTATTGGGCCAAAGTGTGTGGACTGATCGTGCCTGTTACTGTTTAATCTGTGTTACTTTGTGCTATTATGGATAACTGTTAGAACAGGCCCAATAACTTAGTGTATAAATTATCGATGTGTATGCTGTGTGATAAGCATGCTATGTGTTAGATACGTGTAAGATATACGTGATTACTTGTATCCGAGCCTGACCCATACTTGTAACCATATTAGGACGAGGTGACCAGCATACATAACCAAGTAAACTAAACTACCGAGCAACCCAAGGTGAGTTCACACACTAAAAGCATGCGTCCCAGGGAGGGACAAGAACAAACTGCCATCTCTAAAGATTACTTTCAATTAATATTTCCGGGGGAATATGCAAATGGGTACTTTTAAAATACTATCTCCGGGGGGAGATACGTTTGGATATTATTAAAAATCACAACTAGCAAAACTAAACGAATCTCTATCATATAAAGTCCCTGCTTACAGTACCGATTAATCGCCGGGGGCGAACGGGTTATTAGTTGATAGCGCTATTAGGTTTGACAACCTCACACCGTGACCGGGGGAGATCGGGCGTGAACTAGTAGACCTTCCATCTTGGTCAATGACGATAGACATTGGCCTGGGGCACAAAATCTTCTCGTCAACAGTTTCGTTAACATCAGTTTAGTAGCTTTCATATGGGGTAGCTCCCCATGGCGTGATTATAAATGCTTTATCTAAATAACCTACGTTTTTCGAAAAGTTAAAACTGGACATCTCGTGAACTCGCCAACATTATGTTGATACCCTACTGCATGCTTTGCAGGTACCCAGTGACTCAGGAGCTTGCGGCTTGGGGAAGTGTAGTGGTCGTCTAAACCCGTGTGTTGGGTTCTAAATAACTTGAACTATGAACTTTGTTTAAACTGTTTTGCCTATGCTTCCGCGACTTACTTAAACTGTTATTTGAAGTTAAACTTTTGAACTTAAAACTATGATGTTTACTAACTATTATGGTTGGTGATCATTCTCACTATTTACTAATGTTCGGTGTAATTGGTGGCTGGATCCTGGTCAGTCATGCCCCCAAGCGGTGGTATTCCGCATATGGGATTTTGGGGGTGTGACAGATTGGTATCAGAGCCATTGGTTATAGTGAACTTGGTTTTAAAAAGAAAGTCTTTTTGGGAAAAACCAGACTATAACCCGTGACTCATGACGACGCTACACCCCAAGGGCAAGACTCAACGTATTAGACCTCATAACTCGGACTAGTGTTTACTTGCTTGTTTACTTTATGTTGTTGCTCTACTATACATACTAGTGTGCCTAATCAGATAGATACACATCCCTCTTCTATCTCATTCTCGCTACATTACGACATCACACTCATACTGTGCTTTCTGGTTATGAAGACAATGAGTGGACGCGGAAGAGGAAACATTAACATGACTCAGGCTCAGTTCACTAACTTGCTCAACACGGTGGCTGCAGCTTTCGCAGCTCACCCTGGAGGTCAGCAAGCGCCTGCGCAACCACGTGTTTGTACTTTCAAAACCTTCATGGATTGCAAGCCTCTCCCTTTCAACGGCACTAAGGGTGCCATAGGCCTTCTGCACTGGATTGAAAAGGCCGAAGCTGTCTTTGCTGTCTGCGAGTGTTCCCCTGCTAATTGGGTAAAGTTTGCGACTGGTATGCTTGAAGGAAACGCACTTTCATGGTGGAAGGCGCAGATTCAGATGCTTGGTCTGGAAACTGCAAATGCTACTGCGTGGGAAGATTTCAAGGACATGATCAAGGAAGAGTATTGTCACAGGGATGATATTCACAAACTTGAGAACGAGTACTATGAGCTCAAGATGGTTGGATCAGAGATTGAGACCTACACCAAACAGTCCAATGACTATGCTGCACTTTGCCCAAACATGTCTCGACCTATGTATCGAAGGATCGAATTGTACATCAAAGGTTTGGCCCCAGAAATCCGGAGCCATGTGACCTCAGCTAACCTCAATACCATTCAGCCAGTGGTCCGTCTTGCTCACAAACTTACTGATCAGGCTGTGGAAGAGGGCAAGTTGCCCAAAAGGATAAATGCTACTGTCGGAACTTCTAGTGACAACAAACGAAAGTGGGATGGAAATCAGGGTAAGGATGCTAACTCTACTCAGGCCCCAGCCCAGCAAAGGAAAACTGAAAACAACAAGGGCCCTCAGCAGCAGGGCGGCTACCAGGGCCATCTCCCCAAATGTAACAAGTGTAATCGACATCACAATGGGCCCTGTGCGAGGAACAAGTGTCAGCGATGCAACAAGATGGGGCATGAGGCCAAGGATTGTAGAAGCCCTCATCCCGCAAGGCAGAACCAACCACAGCAGCAGCATCATGGGAACATCAAGGGTTGTTTCCAGTGCGGAGCCGAGGGGCACATTAAGAAGAATTGTCCCCAGTTAAACCAGAACAACAACAACCAGGGTGCGGGAAATAACAACAACAACACCAACAATGCTGGGAATGGCGCAAGAGGAAGGGCTTTTGTGATTGGAGCTGGAGAAGCAAGGAATGACCCCAACGTCGTAGCGGGTAAGTTTCTACTCGATGATCGTTATGTTTCCATCTTATTTGATTCTGGAGCAGATGCTAGTTATGTATCCATGCGTATTAGTAAAAAGCTTAGCCGTACGTCTACATTATTAAGTCCTAAGCACATAGTCGAGCTAGCTAATGGTAGAAACATCGAGGCCTCACACGTTATCAGAAACTGCAAACACACCTTGTCGGGTCAGATCTTTTCTATCGACCTCCTCCCCATCGTTCTCGGAAGCTTCGACGTCGTCATTGGTATGGATTGGTTATCCAAACATCGAGCTGAGATCCTCTGCCAAGAGAAAGTTGTTCGTATTCCCCGTCCTTCTGGTAAACCCCTTATCGTTCAGGGTGACAAAGGCGGAGAAGTCACAGGCATCATTTCATTCTTAAAAGCCCAGAAGTGTTTACGAAAGGGGCACACAGCTATCTTAGCACTTGTCGCCGACACACAGAAAAAGGAGAACAGGATTAAAGATTTTCCAGTTGTACGCGACTATCCCGAGGTATTTCCTGAAGAACTACCTGGACTCCCTCCTCACCGTCAGGTCGAATTCCAAATCGAATTAGCTCCCGGAGCAGCACCTATAGCTCGTGCACCTTATCGACTAGCCCCTGCAGAGCTGAAGGAACTCTCTACGCAACTACAAGAACTATTGGATAAAGGATTTATCCGTCCTAGTTCGTCACCCTGGGGAGCCCCAGTGCTCTTTGTCAAAAAGAAGGATGGCACATTCCGAATGTGCATTGATTACCGTGAACTAAACAAGGTTACCATCAAGAATCGTCATCCACTTCCCCGTATCGATGATATGTTCGACCAGCTGCAAGGGTCGAGCTACTATTCCAAGATTGATCTGCGATCGGGTTATCACCAGCTGAGAGTTCGCGATGAGGACGTCTCTAAGACTGCTTTCAGAACCCGCTATGGTCACTACGAATTCCTTGTCATGCCTTTCGGAATGACCAACGCACCTGCGATCTTCGTGGATCTCATGAATCGGGTGTGCAAACCCTACCTCGACAAGTTCGTGATTGTGTTTATTGACGACATCCTAATTTACTCGAAGAGTCAAGAGGAGCATGAACAACACCTGCGTCTTATTCTCGAACTCCTTCGCAATGAGCAACTGTACGCCAAATTCTTGAAATGCGATTTCTGGCTTAGAGAAGTCCATTTCCTTGGGCACATAGTCAATCAGGATGGGATTCACGTCGACCCCGCTAAGATCGAATCCATTAAGAATTGGCCCATACCCAAGACTCCGACCGTAGTTCGCCAATTCTTGGGATTGGCAGGATACTGTCGAAGATTTATCAAGGGATTTTCAAAGATCGCTCAACCACTCACGACCCTCACTCAGAAGGGTGTCGCTTACAAATGGAATGATGCTCAGGAATCTGCCTTTCAGGAACTAAAGAAGAACCTTTGTAGTGCTCCTATTCTTTCCTTACCTGAAGGTACCGACGACTTTGTTGGTTACTGCGACGCTTCAATTCAAGGACTTGGTTGCGTGTTGATGCAACGCGAGAAGGTTATTGCTTACGCTTCGCGACAACTCAAGATCCACGAACGGAACTACATGACACATGACTTAGAATTCGGAGCTGTGGTCTTCGCGCTCAAGATCTGGAGACATTACTTGTACGGTACCAAGTGCACGGTTTACACCGACCACAAGAGTCTCCAGCATATAATGGAACAAAAGGAGTTGAATATGTGGCAACGCCGATGGGTCGAACTCCTAAACGACTATGAGTGCGCGATTAAATATCATCCCGGCAAGGCTAATGTTGTAGCAGATGCCCTCAGCAGGAAGGAAACCAACCCTAAACGTGTTCGTGCTTTACAGCTCACTATCCACTCGAACCTCCCCAATCAGATCCGAAACGCTCAGGTTGAAGCATTAAAAGCCGAGAACATCAGGGCTGAGTCCCTGCGAGGATCAAGGAAACGGTTAGAACAAAAAGAAGATGGTGCTTACTATGTAAACGGGCGTATATGGGTCCCACTCTATGGGAATTTACGCGAGCTTGTAATGGACGAAGCCCATAAGTCCCGTTACTCGGTACATCCTGGTTCGGATAAGATGTACCACGACTTAAGGACTACATATTGGTGGCCTAGCATGAAAGCCCACATAGCAACTTATGTCAGTAAATGTTTGACTTGTGCAAGAGTCAAGGCTGAGTATCAGAAACCATCGGGCCTACTCCAACAACCAGAGATCCCGCAATGGAAATGGGAGCAAATTTCCATGGATTTTGTTACTGGCCTGCCTAGGTCTCAACGTGGAAATGACACCATTTGGGTGATAGTGGATCCATTAACTAAGTCTGCACACTTTTTAGCTATTAAAGAAACAGACAAGTTCTCTACCTTAGCAGAGGTATACTTAAAGGAAGTGGTTTCGAGGCACGGAGTGCCGACCTCTATTATTTCCGATCGAGACGCGCGTTTTATTTCTGAGTTGTGGCAAGCTATGCACAAATCCTTTGGCTCACGTTTAGACATGAGCACCGCTTATCATCCACAAACGGATGGGCAATCTGAACGCACCATCCAAACCCTTGAAGACATGCTTAGGGTATGTGTGATCGATTTTGGCAAGGGTTGGGAAAAGCACCTACCATTAGTGGAATTCTCCTACAACAATAGCTACCACACCAGCATTCAGGCAGCGCCCTTTGAGGCACTGTACGGTCGTAAATGTCGATCGCCTCTTTGCTGGGCGGAAGTTAGTGATAGGCAGATCACAGGTCCAGAACTTGTGGTAAACACTACGGAAAGGATTGCCCAGATCAGACAACGCATGGCGGCAGCTCGTGACCGTCAAAAGAGTTACGCTGATAAGGATAGGAAACCGCTAGAATTCCAGGTTGGTGACCGGGCTCTACTTAAAGTCTCACCCTGGAAGGGTGTGGTTCGTTTTGGAAAACGGGGCAAGCTTAATCCGTGATACGTCGGACCCTTCGAAATTACCGAAAAGATCGGTAAGGTTGCTTACAGATTGAATCTGCCTGAAGAACTGAGTGCGGTACACAACGTCTTTCATGTGTCTAATCTGAAGAAGTGTCTGTCAGATGAAACACTCATCGTTCCTTTCAAGGAACTCACTATTGACGAACAGCTACACTTTACTGAGGAACCGATTGAGATCACGGATAGAGAGATCAAAACCCTCAAGCGTAGCCAAATAGCTCTCGTACGAGTTCGTTGGAACTCGCGCCGTGGCCCAGAGTTTACCTGGGAGCGGGAAGACCAGATGAAGTGCAAGTATCCCCAATTGTTCCCAAATGAAACTCCCAGCACTGAAGCTTCAACCGAATTTCGGGACGAAATTCCAAACTAACGGGGGGATGATGTGACACCCCGTTGAAACGTACTCACCGGCTTGACAGTGGCTGCCTTAACTTTCGGGACGAAAGTTCTTAAAACTTGGGGATAATGTGACACTCTGGATTTTCCCGAGCAACCTTCTTGTTTCGGTATTGCGTGTACATAATATTAAATGGAAGTTGTGATTTATCTTGATGTGCTATGTGTCGATAATGTGTACGTATAATGTATAAGTTATGTATATATATATATATATATATATGAATATGAGTATTGGTGAGCCGAGACCACCAAGACCCGACCCGAGACCACCCGTTCTCGAGTAACCCACATCGGTTGGGCCGCAATCCTTGAGCCCACTCGGAAACCCACTAGGGTGCACCAATTTGGGATTGTATATAACCTTTGTTGATGGCCAACCTTGCCACTTTTCAATCATCATTCACTCCCACACTCCCCTACACACACTCTCCTACTCTCCCCCTCACTAAGACCCTAACAACACAACCTCCTCTCCTCCTCTCGGATCAAACCGGCGACCAAAGGGTTCTCGGATTTGTTTGAGATCAACACTCGGAAGCTCTTTCATCAATTCTTCACATCTTTTACACTCAAAATCCCTAGCCGGTTAGTGCTTCTTTGCAAACACATGTAAATGCATGACAAAAGTGTCGATTAGGTGATAATGTGCATTGTTGCTATTATTTGTTATGACGAAAGTATTTGTTCGATTTAATGGGTTCTTGTTTGTTAATGATACATGCTTGGTTCCAAATGCCTAAGATGAACAATACTCTCTTTTGTGAAAAGTGTGAATGTTGTATGATAATGTCTTGCTAAGATAAGCTTGAATGATAAAAGAATGATAGTTAGGATTGTTTAAGATCATCCGATTTATGTTAGAGGTTATAGAACAAATGTTTTGTTTGATGATGATGGTTTACAAGATGATCTTGATATCTAGTTTATGGGTTATGATTCTTGTCCATAGAATGCATGATTATGTAGGATGAACATGATGGTGAATGCTGAAAACCCTAAAATGATGAACAAGTTTGAATGTCAATATGAATATTTGAATATGCTATGAACATTTGAAAGATGCTTTGTTTGATCCATTTGATTAAGGTTTTAGACAAGAAAACATGTTGGTGCATTTCGGTTGGATAGTACACAGTTACATGAAATCGGAATTCTATTGGGTAGTACAAACCATGACAAATGTTCTAGAATCACCAGACAAACGAGTCGAGACCCTCGGTTACGACTCGAGACCATCGAGTGAAGACTCGAGACCGCAGTGGTTGCGACTTGAGATGTTATGATCTCGACTCGAGACCACGGATCAACAACTCGAGATCAAGACAACAGACATCAAGGACTCGAGACCAGCGAAGTCTCGACTCGAGATCTCACAGTCTCGACTCGAGACCTCTGAGGTTGCAACTCATGCCAGCATCACTCGAGACCAGACATTCATGACTCGAAATCTCCTGGTTGCGACTCGAGACCGAGCGTTCTCGAGTCGAGACCCCCTGGTCTCGACTGGGCTGGTTATCTCCGTTATTGGGCCAAAGTGTGTGGACTGATCGTGCCTGTTGCTGTTTAATCTGTGTTACTTTGTGCTATTATGGATAACTGTTAGAACAGGCCCAATAACTTAGTGTATAAATTATCGATGTGTATGCTGTGTGATAAGCATGCTATGTGTTAGATACGTGTAAGATATACGTGATTACTTGTATCCGAGCCTGACCCATACTTGTAACCATATTAGGACGAGGTGACCAGCATACATAACCAAGTAAACTAAACTACCGAGCAACCCAAGGTGAGTTCACACACTAAAAGCATGCGTCCCAGGGAGGGACACGAACAAACTGCCATCTCTAAAGATTACTTTCAATTAATATTTCCGAGGGAATATGCAAATGGGTACTTTTAAAATACTATCTCCGGGGGGAGATACGTTTGGATATTATTTATAAATCACAACTAGCAAAACTAAACGAATCTCTATCATATAAAGTCCCTGCTTACAGTACCGATTAATCGCCGGGGGCGAACGGGTTATTAGTTGATAGCGCTATTAGGTTTGACAACCTCACACCGTGACCGGGGGAGATCGGGCGTGAACTAGTAGACCTTCCATCTTGGTCAATGACGATAGACATTGACCTGGGGCACAAAATCTTCTCGTCAACAGTTTCGGTAACATCAGTTTAGTAGCTTTCATATGGGGTAGCTCCCCATGGCGTGATTATAAATGCTTTATCTAAACAACCTACGTTTTTCGAAAAGTTAAAACTGGACATCTCGCGAACTCGCCAACATTATGTTGATACCCTACTGCATGCTTTGCAGGTACCCAGTGACTCAGGAGCTTGCGGCTTGGGGAAGTGTAGTGGTCGTCTAAACCCGTGTGTTGGGTTCTAAATAACTTGAACTATGAACTTTGTTTAAACTGTTTTGCCTATGCTTCCGCGACTTACTTAAACTGTTATTTGAAGTTAAACTTTTGAACTTAAAACTATGATGTTTACTAACTATTATGGTTGGTGATCATTCTCACTATTTACTAATGTTCGGTGTAATTGGTGGCTGGATCCTGGTCAATCATGCCCCCAAGCGGTGGTATTCCGCATGTGGGATTTTGGGGGTGTGACAACCGTACCGGGTATATTTGGTACCGGTAACACTTTTGTGGGTTTCCAGTACCGGTTGGTACCGAGCTCATCCCTATGCCAACCTAAGCTTATTAATATCTTTTAAACATAATGATGATTAAGTGGAACAATTTATTTTAATAAGCAGAGTAGCAATTTAAAAGAAAAACAAACTTATGTGGGGAAAGATATAGACACGAATATTACATGTACAAATCAATAAAAGTAGACAGAGCAAACCAGCTATGCATCCAACAAACTCGTTATTCAACAACTTTTTTTATTTCATACCATTTGAATTTTTATCTCCTAACGACCACAGAAAAAATAATATAATTATCACTTGTTCCATAACAATATCATAACAGTCAAATCAAAATTAAATTTAAATTAAAAAATAAATGAAACAGAATCCCTAAGAAACCTAATCACAATATCGAGATCCCTAAAATTAACAAAACTACTCACCACTGTGCTTAATTGAAGCCATTGCATCAAATATAAATTGTGTATGATGCAAATTAAAGATCGAAAAATCCACAGTAAGATAATAGAAAACGTATGCAATAAAACGAACACACACTTGAAACTAAACAACCAACCGATTCCGAACAAACGCTTATACGAATTATTAAACAATTAATTGTTTTATTAGTTCGAATTTTTTTGTTTATACCTCTTCGAATCCTCCATTTCTATTGTTGAACGAATCTGACCCGTCTCGTCTACGTTTACCATAGTTGACCGAGTTAATTAAGTGTTGAGCCGTCTCTATAGAGACCGTATAAGACTCCTAGCTTCCGGTCACCACACGTTTATCATCCAAATCACCACCAACGACAACCACACCATGACCACCATGTAACCACCACTTGTCATCCGACTTCCAGCGGTTCTGTTGACGGAAACAACACCCGTCAAAGATCACCACTCCAACCATCGTGTAAACCTCTTTTTGTATCCATCATCCAAGCTAGTCAACCCATCAACAACACCCACACAATTAACCATCGCAGTTCATTCCAACATCCATCACCACTGTTTTCCAACAAACATCACCACTGTGCACTACCGCGGGTCCACCACCTTAAACCTCACCGTAAAACACCATGGCCAACGGCTTGCCTTAGCACCAGCAGTCACCTCCTAATTACTGAAATCGCCATCATACTTGCTGCTCAATCACCAACCTCAATTCTGGCCTAAAAAGGTTACATTTAATTGGTTAAACAAAATTAAGCAATCGGGTCTAACCTTTTTCGTCAGAAAACCATCGCCGCGGCCGATAACCATCATAACAACATCACAAATTACTGAAATCACCATCATACTTGCTGCTCAATCACAAACCTCAATTCTGGCCTAAAAAGGTTACATTTAATCGGTTAAACAAAATTAAGCAATCGGGTCTAACCTTTCTCGTTAGAAAACCATCGCCGCGGCCGATAACCATCACAACAACATCACAGTCACCATTGGAGCCCTTGTCAGAAACCTTGTTGATTTACTGGAACCTAATCATAACTGCCACCATCGTCGTTGACACCACCATCACAATCATTATCGGACCACCGCTGACCTCATTACCGGAACCCACCTCTGTTTACCCGTCTTTGAACTAAGCCAACGCCATTATCACTGTCTTCCCCTGCAACACCATCAATCTTCAAACCAAACGCTAACGCCGTTGTCAGCTGTCGTCACCCAAAGACATATAACCAGAACCGGACGATCACAGGAATCTATACCATCATCACTATCATCTCCAGAACGGGACGATCAGTTTTCTCTTCACCTCTCTCTCTTTCTCTGTTGCTTCTCTTTCTTTCTAGATATTTCTACCAGAAAGTCGAGCGGTAAACCATCTGACACTGTCACGTGTACACCATTAATATAAAGGTTGTTTCCCGTAGCAAGCCACGTTCCAGCAAGAAAATATCAAAAGTATAATATAACTGCTGAAGCTAAAGTACCTCAACATCATATGATAATCAAGTTTTTCTGGTAGCAATTCCTCCAAAATGAGTACTTGTCTGAACGCATTAATTGAAACCAAGCTCACTCACCCATCACTTTTCCGGGTTTTTGTTTCAGTGAACCAATTCTTGTTCTCCTATAATCTTTGGAGTTTCCAAAATCAGACTTTCTTTCTCTTCTCTCTGGCCTCTCATCATTTCCTCGTGACTCCTTAAAGCCTGTGAATAGCAAATACATGAAAATTTGTGTTTTCAACACCTCACAAATATACGTTCACGTATATACAATAGAAAAATGATGACATGACAACCTATATACAATAAAAAAATGATGACATGACAACCGATAATTTGGTTGATTTACCGATAAAAATTGGTATTGTACCAATTTTTTTGGTACCGGGACAGGTACCCATTGTTATCATTTTTCAAAACCGGTACTTTCAGTACCCGTCTGGTACCATGCTCATCCCTACTTTGTTTGCATCAAACGAATCGACACCCAATTTTCAATGTCAATCTTGATAACAAACCACAACTGTTATTAATAGTTAGCACACATAGCAAATGTCTACCAATTGACCTTGTTTTTTGTAGGCATGTAGAACGATTCAAAGACATGAGGGGGTGAAGTGTGTAAACAGTAGACTCTAGCCACCCATGCTTCAAGCTAAAAAAATCAGTTTTTAGTTTTTTTATATTCCCATATAATTCCATAAGGATGTATCTAGAAGCTGGATTAATATGACTTACCCTCAAGAAACAACGTTCAGCAATTGATACAGATATTTCGGCACCAAAACAATCCATAATAGAATGTATAAGTTCACAAGATATTCCTTCCTGCAAAATACGACATACAATACAATTAAATTAAGTAAGTAAGAGAATGTATAGCATATATGGAGTTTCAGACCTGATCACCCGCAACATTCTCATTACCTCATTGAGGAATACCACATCAGTAATCAATGTTGCATCAATGATTGTTCCATTTCACGTAGTACCTGTTGTAATACAAATTTTATATTATTAAGAGTAAACTGCCATTTTGGTCCCTGTGGTTTGGCCAGTTTTGCCACTTTAGTCCAAATCTCAAACTTATTACATCCAGGGCCCTGTGGTTTGGTTTTTGTTGCCATTTTGGTCCAAATTTCAAATTTGACCACATTTCCCATTAATGACCTGCTATTTTGTCTTTACCCTCAGGGGCATTTTGGTCATTTTAGATTTATTATCTCTTTATAATAACTCATTTATAATAAAACCCTTAGATCATCATCTTCAACCTCATCTCAGACATCTCTCTCTCTCTCTCTCTCAACATAAAATCTGTTCTCTCTCTCTAAAATACCACCACCACACCACCACCACCCCCACCATCGCATCATCCCCACCACTATCCCACCGCCGCCAACTCTGCTCTCCCTCTCTCTAAAATGACCCGCTCTCTCTCTCTAATACCGCAACGCTCAAAAACACATGGTAAATCGAAGCTAAAACGCTCGAAATCGAAGCTCAAACGCTGCTGGTGCTCAAATCGAAGCTCAAACGCTCGAAATCGAAGCTCAAACGCTCGAAAACCCTAACCCTAAGAACACACAGATCTCCGCCTCAAGATCTCCGCCTCAAGAACACATGGTAAACCCTAACCCTATAGTGTTTGCCCAGTTGATTTTTGGGTGGAGGTGCTCACCGGATTGAGAGAGAGGGGCGGTGGTTGCAGGGGGTGCGAGAGGGTGGTTGCAGGGAGTTGCAGGTTCATCGGATGTGGTTGCAGGGGGTGCGAGTGGGTGGTTGCAGGGAGTTGCAGGTTCATCGGATGTGGTTGCAGGGGGTGCGAGTGGGTGGTTGCAGGGAGTTGCAGGTTCATCGGATGTGGTTGGTCCTTGTGGTTTTGGTAGAATTTTGTTGTTTCAATTGCTGATTTGGATTACTTTTATGTGATTCAGTGGATTTTTTTTAGTAAACTGCGAGGCTGTGATGATTTCACCTAATCCGAGTCAAAATTGGGTCAACATTTGAGATTTTCCGCAGCTTGGCGTGGCAGAATTGGAGGAGAGCAAGTGCGCTTGCAACCTCTGTTTACAGCCATGGCGGTTTTGATTTGTTGTTGGAGCCTCGTTTCTTTTTACAAATCGGTTTTTGATTTTCTTAAAGATGATGTTCTTGATGTTCTTGATTTTCTGGGTTTTGATGATGATGTTTGATGATGTTCTTGAAGATACAGATCTGAGCCTCGTTTCTTTTTACAAATCGTTTTCGTTTTTGTGATGGTTTCTGGTTTTGTTCTGGGTTCTTGATTTTCTTGAAGATGATGTTCTTGATTTTCTGGGTTTTGATGATGAAGTTTGACGATGTTCTTGATTTTCTGGGTTTTGATGATGAAGTTTGATGATGTTCTTGAAGATAGATGTTATTAATTACTGAAATGTTCTAATAAATTAACATGGACCAAAATGCCCCTGCACTACAGGACAAAATAGGAGGTTGCAGCAGTAAAAAAATAGGGTTTTTGGATTTTGGACTAAAATGGCAACAAAAACCAAACCACAGGGCCCTGGATGTAATAAGTTTGAGATTTGGACTAAAGTGGCAAAACTGGCCAAACCACAGGGACCAAAATGGCAGTTTACTCTATTATTAATATACACACTTGTATTAAGATCAGTACCAAATAGCCTTTCTTAAGAGAATTCAATTATGCATATTATTTGATCAAATAAAATAAAATGAAAAATAAGAATCATCAGCAGAACAATTTTTTATTTGTTATGTTTAATGTTATAAAGTTGGTTGAATTAAAAGAATGAACTTTAAAAATTAATTACATCAACATGTTAGAAGTTTATTAGGGTAAAATATACAAACTTGAGGGGAATAATAGTACCTGCAGTAACATCCAATGGCCCGAAAACCGTAGAAGAAGCGCCCAAAACCACCGTAGGCGGCCACTGGAACACAGATAGATTACTGAAGAAAAATAAGTGCCACATAAAACTCAACATCAAGATAAGTCACGCCTCACACACAAAAGGGACAATGGGCCTGGGTGTTTTCAGCGGTAAATGTAAGTATTGAAAACCGACAGATGCCGATCACGAGAAACCTAGAAATGCAAATTGTTGATAAGTCCTTTCAACATTTGTTATTATATAAGGCAAATTATTTTGATAAAAAACATAGTTCAAAAGATAATCAAGCAAACCTGAATGCAATTGACGGTGGTAAAGCAGGTAGCTTGTCGTTCTTAGGTTTGGACGCGATTTGAGAGGATATCTAAAAAGCTTATGAATTAATGATGTTGTTCTTCAATACCTAGTTATTGAAATAACTGAATTAGTGATACCACTTAATTTAACTTCCAGCACATGGCAAATACATTTCAATACATTGACTAACCTAGAACTTACCTCTTAAAATGCCATATCCGGTAGACACCAGGTTTAAGATAAAATGTTCAAACAACACACTCCAGCTATGGTTTTCCGAATGTCACCCTCCCCTCCACACTGTTCTCCTTATTCTCTGACACAGAACTTTGAAATTTGGATTTTACATTGCTAATCCTCACCTGAATCGAATCAATCGGACTCCCTGAGTTGGCAAACACTTTTTCCTTAAAGAGTGCCTAGTCCTTTCTGCCTAGCAATGAAATCAGCATTCACCATATTGATGATAGTATCAGAGATGGGTTCTATGATGCCTTTTATGATCATGGCCCTCAAAATTCTAGTGTACAAGTCACCCACAGACTGGATTCCACGTCCTCTGCTAACCAACTACACAGCTAGTCTTCCCAGCTTCTCAGCTAGTGTCACATAAGGTGCCGGCTCAGATAGAAGAACCTGCAGATCAAAGGTTATTTCTTTCAAGCATTACTTATTTATTTCGGGTTAAGACATATGTGAACTTACCTAAAGGGGGGGGGACCATTAGCGCACTATTGTTAGTTGAAGGTTGGATCAACTGGTTTCTTTGTTTGTATCAATTACTGATACAATTAAGAGTTCCCCTTCACACTCCTTATATTGCACCTTTCTCGAACTAACCATTATCGGATTTCTTCTTCTTCAATTCATCTTATTCAAGCTTCCAAGAGCAACAAAAAAAATGGTATTGTTATCGCCTTTCCAACCTCAAAAAAAAAAAAAAAAAAAAAAAAAAAAAACCATGTATCAACACATAGCAAACTTATCTCTGCATATTCAATTGTACCATAAGCACATAAAACATGTACTAATAATGGCTACAATGAACTCCCATTAGAAAACAATTTCCTTACTACTTGTCAAAAGAAGGGATAACAAACCTTTGTGTTCTTGCAGAATTCTAAATCACTCTAGCATCTCTCATCAACAACATCATCAAGACTCCGGTTAGGATGTTGACTCCAAGCTCAGCTCCTCTCACAAATCTGAATTACAACTTAGCTCTATTATTGGGTAATGAAAACATGATTACAACCTAAATATAAGTAAAAAATCTATATAATACTGGATAAATTTTAGACTATATGAAAAGAACAAACAAAATTCCTAAACGAATCTATATCAAACGATATATAATTTTTGAAATAAATAACACTATTTCCCTAAATAATTAGGGCTTATGATAATTTCAAGACACACACATACAGATATATCATATGAATAATAAGAAAAAAAATGCTTCCTGAATTTGTTCACTGGTTTAACAAATACCCAACTCCCGCATCATCACATGATCAGAATTCCCAAAATTAATCATAAACAAAACCCTTTTAAATATTTTATTAATTTAGTTTAACCCCAATTCCACTTTTATGGCAAAAAAAAAAAACTTATAATCCAAGAGATTGAAGCTGATAAGTTTCATTGTCATCAAGAAACGCCAAAGAAGACTCGACAGTGGCGGCAGCAAGACGGCGGCGATGAAAAAGGCGGTCACGGTGGGTCATGGCAGCGTAATAATCGACTGAACCCATCTGAGGCAAATCTATATCAATGATTAACATATTAAACATTGATTAAAGCGAAAAAATCAAACGATTATCGAATTACATCATAAAAATCAAAGAAAACATACCTAGATGAGAGTTTGAATGCTTGAGATTTAGGGATTTCTGGAGTGGGTATGGCCAGGTACAATCGCTAGAGATGAAGTTGTAGATGCGATTTAGGGTTTGTAAAATTGAATGTGTGATGTTTTGAGAAGCCGTGTGAATGTGAAGAGAAATCAATTTGGCAAATTGGAGAATGATTTCAACTGATTGAGAGAATTGATTAGGTTTCCAAATTGAAGAAGAAATCAGACGGTTTCAAAAAAATGAGCGTAGGAAGGAAGGATGAAATGAGAGGCGGTAATATGAATTGAAGGAGAAAGGAGAATTGAGAGAATAGGTCATTGGCGCCCAAATTACAATTATCTGCCTAATCACATATGCCACATCATGGTCAAATGGTCAACATTATTTTGCTTTAAATAGATAAATTATTTAGTAAGTATGTTGTTTTAAAAATAATCAAAATCAATCCATTACAAATTTCAAATTGTGAAAGTAAGATAATAATTCAATTATAAAATTGAAGCTCAAATGAGCAAAAGAAATGGTTTTGGGGAGAGAGTGACAGACAGACACTGTGTGTGGGGAAGAATCATCCATGAACACCTGATGCTCTTCTTCTAGGGTTTCGTTTTACACACTTTCTTATTATTACCTTCATGGATTCTCCATCGCTTGATATCTTCCAGATTTACAGCCGCTATTGCGGTATATATCTAAATCCCTAATTCTCCTTTTAACTTGTTAATTTCATTTATTTTCTGTTTATTACATATAAGATAATCCAGAACTTGCGTTTTCATTCGAGTTTGTGCTACAAAATTGAGTTGTAGATCCTTGTAGATATGAAATTATGAATATTTTGCTTTTGGTTTACTAGTGGAGGCATGTTGTAGAGTAAGTTAGGGTTTATGGTTCATGTATTTGATTTATACAAAAGCTTACCGATCGAGTTGATTGATGAAAGTGTTGTAGAGTAAGTTAGGGTTTGCAACTTGCTGTTAATACTTATATATGGAACATAAAGAATAAGAAGAGAAATTAGTTCAAGTAGGAGGCTAGATGCGCAGCTGTGTGAAGAGTTAGGCGTTTCAAATATAATATGTACGCGTGTATATTTGTAAATCTGGATTTTTCTAGACGTGTGGATATGTTTATAGATAAAAGTATAACAGTCATGATCATAATGCTTGAATATTCGTGTTTGTGAACCAAAGTTGCATCGTTTTTATTTTTTAAATTCTCTTGTAGAAATCACGTTGGAGGTGTATGCTTCTGAAGGGGATGGTTACAGGCATGCCAATGAGTCGATGAAAGTTAAATTGGCCAGAGAAGCGTTGTCCCATCTACTAGAATTGGTTGAGTCGGGGGTATATAAAAGGTATCTGCTATGAAAGTTTCATCTTACTGAAACTTGTTATTCGATTTTGGGCTTCATGCAGATGCAGAAACGATTATTGCTTGTATTTTAGTGTAATTATTTAGTGGTCTCGTCAATCAGAAGTGCTTTCCTCATCATAATAGTGAAATTGTGAAAAGTTAGTAGAGATTTAAGTTGTTACATAAGCCCAACTCTCCCAAAGCTATAGCTATTATTATTACATCTTTCAGAATGTGGGGTTACGTAAAATTCGTTGATCATATTGATGGACACTGTGTTATCACCCATGGCAGGATGTCAATTTTTGAAGAGCTTTTTGTCCTTATGTCGAGGCTTAATTTGATGGTGAGATGCGATCACTTCTTTCTTTCATTTCCGCTGTTATGCGTATTATATATTATCAAAGCACCAATGCACCATCTTCCTTTCTATCTGCAGGTAGACTCTCAAGAGTTCTCAAGATTCTATAGTTTTGTATTCTTCATTTGTCGTGAAAACGGTCAAAGAAGCATCAGTAAGTGGAATATTAAACGAGAGTTAATGATGTTTTCTATCTACTTACCTCCCTCGGTCCCTTGTACTCCTAAGATCATCTTACAGACTTCTAACCCTAATCTTCTTTTTCTGTATATATTATTTTCAGCTGTAAGTAGGGCAATTATTGCTTGGAAATTAGTATTGTCTGGAAGATTCAGATTACTTAATCAGTGGTGCGGCTTCGTTGAGGTAACTTTTACTCTGTAAAGAGAACAATATTGCCTCTAATTGTTTTTTTTTAATCCATTCACCCCCTTTGTGTTGTCTTGATTCAATAATTCTGCAAATTATACAAGCAACATTTGGGATTTTTTATAGTTTATTAATTATACCAAACTAATTCTTGGAACTTGACGTATAGAATAATCAGCGTCACAATATCTCTGAGGATACATGGAGTCAAGTGTTGGCATTTAGTCGCTGTGTACATGAAAATCTTGAAGGATATGATCCCGAAGGTAATAACATAAATACTTACCACCTTTTGTGTTTATTTACTGGGATTGTTTTTTCTATATTATCTAATGTTTATATACGGTTGTGTTAGGGGCATGGCCTGTTCTGATCGATGAGTTTGTCGAGCACATGTACAGGTACACAACGTACACAACCGGAAAGTTCATATTATCGTTTAAAACCTTTTTGTATACATTTAGTTAGAGGTGATGTGGTGCAGGATGAGTGGATCTGAAGATACTCATAAATTAGGTTGCAAATGCGGTGATTCAGAAGCTCAACCGATTTACGAGGCTCTATCTGGTAGATCATCATTATTAACAAGAAAAAATGATAATAATAATAATAATAATAATAAACATCCCTGATCAACGGTCTTTGTACTTGCAGGATTAAAAGTGTACCCGGGGGCAAAGAGAAAGTTGGATGGCCAAGAACTAGAATCTATGGATGCATATGTCGACTCCGACACCGTTATTGTCTCCAAGAGAAGGCACACGATGGAGCATGGGAAACATAGCAACGCGTTTGGTTGCTCCAAGTCCCCTTGTGCGGTTGAGGGCGGTCTTTCAAAGGGTTTTGCACAACTTTTCTCAAATCATTCTTGTTTGCAGTTTGATCATGAAAGTAGAGTGTCATTTACATAGGAAATTTTGTTTTCATGTGAGTTGGTTTTAAAAAGCATAATCACCCATTTTTCATCAACTTCTTGGGTTCCGCATTACATTCATCATTGTTGAGTATTATATGGTGTATTATGTGATCTATATACAAAATAAAACAATATTCTTTTGTAGTAGTCATTATATGTGTGTGCGCGCGTACGTGTCTATGCATGTATATATATATATATATATGTATACAAGGGAGTGTTCAATACCTAACCAATTTTAAGTAGAGATTCACATAAACACTTGTTCGTAGTGGTGACCAATAACCGTCTTATGTATACACTTAAAGCAATAGGTATAGGTGTCTATGCGCTTTTTGTAGTTCTCTAACTAAAATTAGTTCCCTATTGAATGATATATATCATCAAGATATGTTTCATGAATCTGTTGGTTTCTTCTTGATTATACCTGTGACATTTCTACATACATTTGTCGATTTGAACCAAATTTACCATTGGAACTTAGCGGCAACAAAAACTTCCTCGTAGTTTTGAGCAGCATTGTTCCAACTGAGATCCTGTGTCATCCCGCGTTGCTGAATCCCTTTCCAGCTCTTCTTATACTCCCTATAAGTCAACAAACAATTTCCGAGTGCATGGATCAGCTGACCAGCCTCAGCTCGGTTAAATGTCCATCCTACCCCTGACTCGTTATAAGGGTCAAACGCCTGCACCGTGTCTCTTAACCCACCCACAGCATGCACAACAGGTACGGTTCCATAGCTCATAGCATATAGCTGATTAAGCCCACATGGCTCGAATCTCGATGGCATTAGCAATATATCCACACCAGCGGTGATCCGGTGAGCCATTTTGACTGAGAACCCAACCCATCCTCGAATCTTTTCTGGATAACGGTTCTCCATTTCCCTAAGCATTTGTTCAAGGTCTGGCCTGCCTGTACCTAACATGACCAGTTGTACGTCCTGGTCAACTATCCACGGAACAGATTCAGCTATCAAGTCAACGCCCTTTTGAACATCCAGTCGTCCAATGAATCCGATTAGCGGAACATCATCACGAACCGGTAAACCAAGCTCTTTTTGCAAGGCAGCCTTGCATTGTGGCTTGCCAGTATCAAGTGTGCTTAAAGAGTAATTCGTGTAACCGTCTGATGTCAGGTGAAGGTCAACTTCAGGGTTCCAATCTTTTGTGTCGATTCCGTTGACAATACCTCTTAGTTTCCAATCGTTTTCGTTAATTATGTTGTGTAGACCCCAACCGCCCTCGCTGGTCTTTAGTTCCCACGCGTATCCGTGACTCACTGTTACTACACGATCGGCTGTTTTGAGACCCGCAGCGAAGATGTTGAAGTGCTCACCTCCTACAGGATCATACAATCTGAAAAGATCTAAGTAGTGTGGTGGTAGATCCACGTGACTGAAATCATCAACCGGACCACGCCCCTGAAAGTTAAAACATGTATCAATGAATTCGTCTAGCGGGTCGGGTATTATATTACATGTTAAAAAAATCAATAACAATTTCAACTCGTTTATGAGTAAACATCATAAAGTTAACCAACCTGGTGAGCTATGTTATGGATCACAAGCACGGATCTTGTGTATTGCATCAAGCCGTTGTCACGATAATATGCCTTTAGATAAACAGGCAACAATGCGGTGTGCCAATCGTTTGCAATGAAAACCAAATTTCCATCTCCATAGCATACGCCCCCGCATGGCACGTACCAAGGAACCTGTAGGCAACGGGTCGTTAGTTTGGCAAGAGTTTATGTATGAATTATTAGATAAGCCAATAATGACGATTAAGTTTTTAAGTTGTACCTCAACGGCTGCTTTGCAGAATAAAACCATGCGTCGTAGAATATCCTACAATAATGAGAACCATATCATCTATAAATAGTAGAACACTACTACTACAGAGACTCATTAATTTATGCGACACGACATGAGTAGAACCTAACCTCGCGATTCCCTCCGTATATATTATTTCCCAAGTTGTTAAACATGTGACATCTGATAAAAACGAAATCTACACCATCAATGTATGTTTGAAGGTACTGCACATCCACATCCTGAAAACAAAATAAAAACGCTCACCTACTTGTAACAGTATAAAGCTCAACTCAATTCAAGATTCAAGTAACGTGTAAAGATGAGTTCGCGATTGCATACCTCCCAACCAACTTTATAACGTCTCCTAACTCCTGTATCTTGAAGTTCATTATAATCACCATACAGCGGTACAACTACCTAAATATTTAGAAAAAAAAAAACATCAAGTTGTTAGCAAGCTGATCTCGAACATCTCATGAGTGGTTCCGCTCGTTTACACTCCTTTAGTGAGTATTAACTGGTTAAAAGTATAAAAAGTTACCATTACTCTGTGCCCGCGCTGAGCCAAGGCCTTTGGTAACGCACCAGCAACGTCTCCAAGACCACCTATAGATACATAATTGTTTAAATACATGTAACTAGATTAAATTTAGTACCTATGGATACAAAATTACCTGTTTTCGACCAGGGGGCACATTCAGCTGCAACCAATATGACATTCATTACATTTGGGCCTGCTAAAGGAGGGGGTTCAACATCCCCATCATCACTTGAAGGAACATCTGATTCGTCTAGTATAGATTCACCTGTATCTTCTAACATCTCATTTGTTAAATTGTATTCATCTTTATTCAAAGGGGTATCAGGTATTGATTCGACGTTGGTCTTGTTTTTATGTTCACCGTTAACCACGGATGGTCGGCTTTCATCTTCAACTGGATCAATAGGGATATTAGATAGATGGCTAGGAGTGTAGTAGTGTTCACTCAGAAAGGTTTTCCTTGTTTCAACTGTCGCCTATGTAGAGAAGTAAGTTAGTAGCTGAAGTTTGACTTTTTTGGTCAAAAAATATTATTTCATGACTTTTCGTGGTCAATATACTGATTATATGATTCTAACTTTTACTACCAAGAGGCCTTTGGCATAATGATATTGGTAAATTCCCCTTAGAGTCCTTAATCAAGTGGTGAAGGTTCAGACGTCGTGGTAGGTATATAGGTAGTGTAGAATTAGGGAGCGTGTGTTTCCGTTTTAAAAAACACTAGATACATTACTGAAAAAGTATTAAATTAGTGTATAAGCCCCGCGTTGCGGCGCTTGTGGCATATAACCATGCTAAGTAATAAGCAAACGACGACCAAAACCGAGAAAAATTGTAAAATAAAAACCCGAATTTATACCGTTACATGACGTAAAACGTAGACAAAGACAAATACAAACCTGTTTGGTGACCTGACGTAAAACGTAAAAAACTCAAATTCATACCAAGAAAACTTGCAGGAGAAAAATTAAACATATAATAAGTGCATATGTAAACCATAGATGAAAATAATAAGAAGAGTTAATTGCCCGGATGGTCCCTGTGGTTTCATGTTTTTTCACGTTTAGTCCCCACCTTTTGGAAATAGCAGGTATGCTCCCTATGGTTTGTCATTTTGTTACTCGGATAGTCCCCTGACATTTACTCCGGGGACTATCCGAGTAACAAAATGACAAACCATAAGGAGCATACCTGTTATTTCCAAACTAACTGACATCTACTCAGGGGACTATCCGAGTAACAAAATAACAAACCATAGGGAGCATACCTGCTATTTTCAAAAGGTGGGGACTAAACGTGAAAAAACGTGAAACCACAGGGACCATCCGGGCAATTATCTCTAATAAGAAAAATATATTACTATAAGACAAAAACCAAAAAAGAAAAAGAAAAAGTCACTGTTACATAGAGCAATTTGATTTGTTATATCAAACCAAGTTCTTTAGCATTGTATACTAGAGGTGTTCATAGACTGACCCAACTATCAGGGGCGAAACTAGTGTATTAGGAGCCGTAGCATAGGTTACGGCTCAACCCCGCGCATCTGTAGTGTATTTTTTTCGGTTTATACAAAGGATACCCCTAAAAAAATACGAGGATATCCCTAACCAAAAAATGGGATACTTGATATTACTAAAATCCTGATTTTTTAGAAGCCCAAATATTTTACAACCCAAAACTTGTAAAATAATTAAGCCCGAATGATTAGATAAACAACCAAACGGTTTGGTTTACGGTTTAATAAGCATGTTACACACACTCAAAATCTGTTATAAGCAACTACTTAAAAGTTAACTAAAATACCCGTAGATCTGATTGCGTCACAGCTTTCTTCGCACTTTTTCCAGTCGTAACTTGAAGCCCATCATTTATATCCCGACCACCATCAACACCGGAGCTAACTTTTCCGGTTGCACTAATCCTCCGTACTCTACCACCACACTCCACATCACCAGTATCACATACAAATGTCAAATCGGTAACCAACTTCCTGGGCGACTTACGCGCGAACAAGGGTACCCAGTACCGACCACGATTGTTCAAGTTAGTAGTTCTTTCCATTGCATTGTGATCGATCACAAACAACGTCGAACTCATGGATGCCATTAAGGTGTTCGACGAAATGCGTCAAAGAAGTTTGAGGTGAAAGAAGCGATGCGGTTGAAATTTAAGAAGGGTGTCTCTAGTGTTCGATAAAGTGGGTCCGGTAAATGAAGCACGAGCTTAAAATAAGAAGGTCCAAGTTGATGAATAGGTGGTGGTGGTGGTGGAAGGTCGGACCTACACTGACGCGTGGAATGAAACTGGCCGGCGGACCAAGTTTGCAAGGAATGAATCAAATTTGGAATTATGTGAGCTTAAATTTACACCAAAACATTTTTGATGGATTTTTTGAAAAAATTATTATTTTATTATTATTATAATACTAGGTAGGTAGGTGGGTAAGGCTCAGTTTTGAGCTTGAACTGAACCTGAACCAAAACCGAAATTTGGTTTTTGGAAATTGTTTGGTTTTGGTTTTGATTTTTGGTTTTATGTATGGGTGGGGTTTGATTATGTATGAGAGCATTCACATCCAAATGGTGTGAGTGAGGTTTTTAAAATTTATATAGTATAAAAAGTGGTTCTGAGTGGAGGAGAGAGAAAATGTTACTGTTCATCTGTATATTTGAGTGGACACTGTTCACCCTCTATACAGTAGAAACTCTATAATATAATACACTTGGGACTACCAAAATTTATTAATTAAAAGAGTTATTAATTAATCGATAAATTAATAATTATTAATTTATATATTAATTAATATTTTATTGATTTATAGTAGAATACTTAGTTTACAAACACCTTTCAAGCTTCCACTTAATTATTGTATACAATGCATGTATATCAAATGAACGGCCCAATTTGAAAGAAACCTTCAATCTCCCACCTTATTATGCTTCTTGTGTTCAATGTATCACTTTATGGACATTAAAAATATTTTCTATATAAATACAAGATCAAAATAGGTTAACACAAACAAATCATACACACAACATGGCTTCCCATCTTAAAGGTGTGAAAAAAACTACAATGACAGACGAGATTCAAAGAGCATTATGCAAGCACAACAAGGATAATCCAAGTCTCACTCAAAAGCAATTGCAAGAATGGGTTCATAGTAACTATGGTTTGCAGGTGAGTCAAGCGACAATATCGAATACAGTTAAGCGGTCTTTAGAGTATCTCTCACTTGCTCCCGAAAGAGGCGATGTTAAGCGACACAAACCGGCAAAATTTCCTGACCTAGAAAAATCTCTCTATGAATGGATTCTTCAATATCAAGAACATGTGAATATGACAGGTGAACTAATCATCGAGAAGGCGAAAAAGTTCATGAAAGATATGTATCCAGTGGATACTCCAGACTTTACTTTTTCTATTGGTTGGCTTGGAAAGTTCAAAGCAAGATATGGAATTAAAAATTTCCGGCGTTTTGGAGAGAGTGGATCTGTTGAAATGGAGGGCATGAAAGTTCAATTGCGAACTGCTTTCGTCATTGTAAACTTCGATCAACAGATAACATGACTTTTGAGAACGCAGATGAAGGTGGTGAAAGCACTCAAGAACTCCAGAATTTGATCAAAGAGTTGGGTTATCGCAATGCAATGGATGTCAAAGATGTTCTGACTCACCCAGAAGAAAATGTAGTTGCACAGTTGTTGGCTGATGAAGAAATTATTGAAAGCGTTATTGGAATTAATAAAAATGATATCGATGAAGAAGATGATGAAAGTTCTACAATGGAGCCCCCTTCGCGAAACGAAGCTATTAAAGCGGCAATCACATTGAACAATTTCTTGTTGAGCTATGAGAAAACAACACCAGAAGTTCTTACCATGCTAAGGAAAATTAGAGACGAGATTCAAAGGGAAATTGATTTCAACAAAAAACAAAAGACAATTGAGTCATTTTTCAAGAAACCTTCATAAATCATTCATGTAATATGCTATATATAAGGAATTATTAATTTATATTTTATATGGGGTCTAAAGAAATTATCAAAAATGTATTATCTTATAATTTTAGCGAATTATTAATTTAGCACCCTATCCCCGAGTCGGGACCGACAAAAAATATTATCTTAGAGAGTTTATTAAATAATCGAGTATTAATTTATCGAGTTTCTACTGTAATTTTTTAATATATTTTGAAAGTGATTGTGAGTGAAGGAGAGAGAGAAAAAATAATGATAAAGATATATAAAATATATTTTAATTGAAAATGAGAGAGAAAATGTAGTGTTTTTTTAGTGTAATTTAGGATGAAAATATAATGGAATGGATGTGAATGCTCTTAGTTTTCTTAGGTTAAGTTATTCTACAAAGACTTTTAATTATAAGAAGTGTAAGAAAGTGACTATTCAGTTAGTATAAGATTGTTGTAGTAAATACTTTCAAAGTTAGGACAGTTTAAAAATTACCTTAATTAAAATTAATTTTCTTTTTGAAAGGTAATTAATACTAACAAATAGATGAATGTTAGGATTATTAAAAATATACATAATACGTTAAATATTTTAAACTACACGTGTATAAAATGACCAAATTAAATGTTGTTTGTTTGCTCTTTTGAAGTTGACCGTCGTGCTTCGTATGTCCACATGCCAGATTCGAACATATCTAGAAAAATATACAAACCAGGGGCGGACCCAAGCCCAGCCCAAGGTGGGCGGGTGCACCCCCGGAGAAAAAAAAATTAGTGCTAAGTTTCGTCGAAAATCTCGTCCGCACCCTTTGGAATTTTTCGTCCGTACCCCTTTGAATTAAAATTGAAATATTATGTTATGGAGCGATGAACTTATGTTATATAGAGAAAGAATTGCTTAAGAAATTAGCTTTAGATGATGTTTTGGATAGATTTCAAAAAAAGAAAACCCGTAGGGCGTCAACGTTTTAATTATGTTTGTAACAAGGTTTGACATGTTTTTTATGATTATATAAATTTAGTTTGATATTCGTTTGTTTTACATGACCCGGCCCGACCCGATACGAACCGATTTTTTTACTTATACACCTAGGGGCATAAAATTTTAAAAAATGTTTCGCACCTTATAGAAAAATTCCTGGATCCGCCACAGTATACAACTCCATCCTATTTCGTACAATCGTGTACAACCATTTGACTTAAATTCATTTGGACAATTTCCTAATTACCACTTGTTTGGTTTTAACTTTGATGGTTTAGTAATGTGAAAACTGAAAATATAAAATGTTTGTTTATTTTAAAATTTGGGCCATTTCATAATTACCACTTGAGAAAAAACTACATAATATGCTTGAGTTGTGCCATATGCTCAAATTACTATATAGTTTTAGACTTTATAAATGACCAAATAAGCAAACTAAACTTAAGTCCTATCCCATTCCCAAACTACAAAAGGTTTGTTTGTAAACCCAAAGATGACCCAAACATTTTTTCTAAGATATATGACAAGGGGTATGTAGCAATCAAAGATGATATCATATTGCTATCGTTTTTAGTCATTTCCATGTTATATTAATGTAGTGATTATAAACATATGAGATATGTAATTTATATTTCATATATTGTTGAACGAGTAAGTAACAAGTATAATGGTTGTTTGAAATAAGTAGTATCTAGATGAACATTTAGTATTACAGGAGACCGTTTAATAATTATAATAAAATATATTATATTATATTTGACCCTATTTCGTTTTTAACGAAACTTAGATCAAAACGTAGAGAAAAATAAGCTCGTCTTAATAGTGTATTTGTAATTTTATAAAACGCTAAAATGAGTGAATCAGTTGAATTAAATATAATAATATTATAATATAGATTAAAGATCATGTACATTAATCCAAAAGTGTGAGAATTGTGAGAAATATTGTGGAAATGACATGTGTCCTTAATCTAAATTAATTCAAAAGGGTAAAGAAGTAATTTTCTCATTAATTCAATTAATTGATAACCTTCCAAAACCACCGCCCTTTATTATAGGAATACGAATTAATCTACGAATTTGTATTTTTTTTTTATCGTCAATTACAATTTCTGAAGATCACAAAATGAAGTTTTTATAGAGTGTTATATAGTGATGGATGCAGAATGAAGATTTTTATACAGTGTTATAGTGTTATATAATGTTATAGTGTTATATTTTTCTGGTAGCAGTCTATGACGGAGGTATAGTGTTATATAGTGTTATAGTGTTATATTTTCTGGCACTCTCATCACCCCCTCATCAAATCTTTATTATTTGATGAGGTGGCTGCTTATGTGACACTCTTATCACCCCTTCACCTCCACCACCACCCACCACCACCGCCATCATCCATCACCACCACTCACCTCCTCCTCCTCCACCACCACCATCAGCCACCATCACTCACCTTGTCACACCCCCAAAAATACCACAAGCGGAAACCCCCGCGAGGCGTGTGACGTACCAGGATCTAGTAGGGATGGCAAAAATACCCGAACCCGATGGGGAACCCGCTACCCGAACCCGATTTGACCGGGGATGGGGACGGGGAATCCCCGAATAGAGAAACCGGGGATGGGGGCGGGGATGGGAATACCCCTCGGGTCCCCGAACCCGTACCCGACATGTAAATATTATATACTTTATATATATATATATTATTTAATACTTTATTTAATTAGTTTAGATATTAAGTGCACAATACGCATGCCCGACATAATTAGTTTAGAATATGGAATTGAATTAAGAGTTCCCCACATTCCCACGAACCTACTGAACCTTTAACTCGCCGGAACAGTTCCTGATCGCCGGAGTTAATCGATTCACCCATCCCGACATTACCGGTTAGTTGTTATTCGTTCAAGTTGTTCGTTTTTAGTCATACAATGTTTTTAAGTATCGAATTTAGACAATAACATAGGAATTGCCCGTTAAATCGATTTTTTTGCTTTGCTATCGTTACATAGGAATGGCGTCAGTAGAAGAAAATGAGAGACAAACACAGTCAACACCAAATGGCTCTTCATGTGCCCAACAAGATAGTGCATCTACTGAACTTTTTGATGAAGCAACTGAACAGGGTGCTGAAAATCGCCCAAACAAGAGACGCAAAAGTATTGCTTGGGAACATTTTGATAGGATACCTGTTAATGGAAAAATGAAGGCAAAATGTAGACATTGCTTCTCATATCTTGGGGGTGAAGGAAAAAATGGTACTAAACATTTGTTGGATCATATGAAATCGTGCAAAGCTAGGAAACAACCAAATATCAAAGAAAGAATATTGGTAGGGAACATGAAGTCAGAAATGTCTACTCAAGTCTACAGTGAGAAAGATGGAAGAATTGCATTGGCTAAAATGGTTATTTTACATGAGTACCCACTTTCAATTGTTGATCATGTAGCGTTTAGGGTCTTTACAAGAACCATTCAACCATTGTTCAAGTGCCCTACTCGCAACACATTGAAAAGTGACATCATCAAGTTGTATGAAGAAGAGAAAACAAATGTTAACCAAAGTTTAGAGACCATTCAAAGTAGAGTGGCCATTACCACTGATATGTGGACTTCTAGCAATCAAAAGAAAGGGTTTATGGCTATCACTTGTCATTATATTGACAACGAATGGAATCTTCAAAGCAAAATCTTAAGGTAATGCGTTGTTTTTAGCAGCATATTTTTTTTACTGAAGTTAATTAATAATGCAGAGTTTCATATTTGTGTTTATAGGTTCATTTACGTGCCTTGCCCCCATACAAGTGACGTATTAACAAAGGTGTTGATGAGTGCTCTAATGGAATGGAATCTGGATACAAAGTTATCAACCATCACCGTTGACAATTGCACGACGAACGATTCTTTAATCGATAAGATTAAAGGGAAACTTGATACAGATAAGTTAATTCATGGTGGTACTCATATTCATATGCGTTGTTGTGCACATATTCTAAATCTCATTGTCAAAATTGGGTTAAATGTTATTAAGGTTGCCATAGAAAATGTGCGTGATAGTGTGGTTTATTGGACAGCAACCCCAAAAAGAGTTGAGAAATTTGAGGAGGCGTGTAAACACGCAAAAGTAAAATACACTAAGAAACTAGGTTTAGATTGTCAAACTAGGTGGAATGCTACTTATCTTATGCTCAAAACTGCTTTGATCTATAAAAAGGTTTTTAATCGTTTAAGACAACTTGAGCCTCAATATCAAACCTTGCCAAGTCCCCAAGACTGGGAAAATGCCAACGAAATTTGTTCGAGATTGGAGATTTTTTATGAGGTTACTGAAATATTTTCTGGAACAAAGTACCCAACAGCTAATCTTTATTTTAAAAAAATATGTGAGATAAGGCTTGCATTATCTAATTGGTTATCATCTTCCAATAACATTGTTAGTGATATGGCATTGAAAATGATTGAAAAGTTTGATGAGTATTGGGGTACCATTCATGAACTAATGGGTGTTGCTGCTGTTTTTGATCCTAGATACAAGATGGAAATGGTTGAGATATATTTTCCACTTGTATATCCAAGTGATAGTGAGACTCAAGTTCAAAGAATTAGAGACCTTTGTGATGAGCTAGTGAATGAGTACCAAAAAAATAATTCACATGATATGCATACAGCTGAGGATCCTATGGGATCAACTTCAACAAATGAGTCTTTGCTTCAAAACATGTCTGCTTGGGATAGGCATCTACTAAGCAAGCGTAAAACTTCTCAAAGAGCTGGAATGACTGAACTTGATCATTACCTGGAGGAAGGAATTGAACCCCAAGCTAATGACTTTGATATTCTGCTATGGTGGAAGCTTATAGCAGCAAAGTATCCTACTTTGCAAGCTATTGCTCGAGATGTATTAGCTATTCCCGTCTCTACTGTGGCTTCAGAATCTACATTTAGTGCTAGTGGAAGACTCATAAGTCCACATCGTAGCCGACTTCATCCGAATACCATTGAAGCTTTGATGTGTGCCCAGAGTTGGTTGTGGGAAGTTATCAATAAAGGTAAGTATTTAATGACTATATATGTGTTAATCTCTTATTTGATTATATATGTTTAAATAACATGACTTTTTTTTATCAATATAGATGGTACACCATTTACATCGGATAACCATGCTACAATTTTTGAAGATTCTGACACTGAAGATAACTGTTGAAGGTTAGTTTGCAGCAGAATTTTAAAATGACAAGCAGCACTTTTGGTTTCTTTATGTAATTTGAAGACTTTGAAGTGTTTGTTGGTTTATGTAATTTGAAGTTTTGCATTTGTGGTTGACTTGTTGGTATTTTTAGTAGTGTTTGAATTTGTGGTTGATGTTTTACTAGTTGGTATTTTTTTAGTTGTGTTTGAATTTGGATGGAAAAAATCATCCCCATCCCCGAGTACCCGATGGGGTTCCCCGATACCCTAGGGGGACGGGTATGGGGATGTAAGTTAATTCCCCAGCGGGGATGGGGACGGGGATGGGGGTTGGAAATGGTAAACGGGGATGGGGATGGGGAATGGGATCCCCACTAAACCCCGCCCCATTGCCATCCCTAGGATCTAGCCACTAATCACATTGAACCATAAAGAAAATATAACTTTCCCATTAAATAAAATAGTGTAACTCAAACGCTAGTTTAGAAAATCAAACATGTTCAGCGGAACCATAATAATTTGTTCAATAAGTTTAAATGAAAATGTTCAAAACAATGCAACAGCGAGAAGCGTTTCCAAATGTCACGACCTATGACCACTCCATCTTCCCAGACAGCAAGTTCCTTGACAGTGTACCTAAGGACCTGCAAGCATGCATAAAAGCGTATCAGACAACGCTGGTGAGTTCACAGTTTGTTTAACCGTTTGTTACCAAGTATTGACTTATGTTCTGTTATGTTGATAATAACTCGATACCGCAGACGGCTCCTTTTTGCCCTTCTCCAGTGCTCTATCAAACATTGGTCATGATTTTAAAGTTATTAGTTCACCCCCGTCCTATCCAGGTACGTCGTGAGGGTGCCAAACCTAATAGCGCTATCAACTAATAACCCCGTTGCCCTACAAGCAACTAACCCGGTAGTATGATGGGACTTAAGTGTTAGAAAGTGAGTGTATTATCCAACATCAACATTTACTGAAAACTGCTTCATATCCCCTACAAGGATATGGGTTTGTGAAAACTGCCTCACATCCCTTACAAGGATGTGGGTTTATGAAAATCCATTTATTTGTTTGTCTGTTTGATTGTCCCCACCGGACGCATGCTTATTTTGAGAGAAGTGAACTCACCTTGGTTTGCTCGGTATGACTAGTTACTTGTTCACACTTAATCAGTCAAAGCCTATGGTGTTCATGTACACGTAATCAGTTTACATTCATGTTGTTCACGTATAATCATAGTGTGCATTCATATAAAAGATCATCGCATAACAGATAGCGAGTACTCAAATCACATAACGACACTTAACAGATGAGTTTACTATTCACACGAGCCACATCAGGTTCCTCGGTCATGACTAACATTATTAACAGGCAGCAATTAGAATTTAAACAATCATAAGCTTTCATCATCATACATATCCTAAACCACAGTTCTGTTTGTGGGGTACCCTCCTGGCGAAGGACCTTTCGGCGAACAATCCTCACGATGAAGAATCATACTTGGCCATGAAGAGATCGTGAAGAAGAATCAGAATGGTTCGTCAAAGGGCAGTCGACGAAGAATCAAGTCTTCGTCGGCTTGGATTCTTCGTGGGGAGGGGTACCTTAGTCGCTGTTCATCAAAGACAGTTATGATTTCCTTCTTCCCCAACACATCGATTTACATTAACATCAAGCACTGATCAATGGAGATCCTAATTCATTTATGTAAACATAGCATCAACAACTCAAATCTGTCATCTAGATTAATTGCCACAGTTTCATAAAATAACACACTAAATTATCGATCCGATATTGATCTTATTTCTATGTCATATAAACAATGGACAACCATGATCAATTCGTTAAAAGTGTTATTATCATGCTACACCAATCAGTCAATATCGTTTATGCATTTAATCATGTTTACTAAACCCTCTAACAAAACCCTAACAATCATTCAATTGTTCACAAATCCTATCAAATAAGTTTGCACCTGTTGATGCAACGGATATTAGACCAAGGATAGTAGCTGAGTCGGTTAGGCAAAAGGGTTGAAGGGTTCAACTTTGCCTAACGCAGGTCATGGGGTCCCCCCACGTTTGCAAGACGTGGAGAGAGGTTCATTTGTTTAATTTTGTTGTTTGCCCGAGATCCTCTACTGAAATGTGTTCAGCTTCGGATGTAGGAGCAAAGGGAATGTATGTGTGTGTGTTGAATGTGAAAGAAAGCTACTTGCACAAAGAAAGTACTCAAGAACAATGACCAGAGATTCGCCAGGAATCAGAGCTGATCTTGGAATGTCCTTAGCACTAAATGAAGTGTCACATTTATAGGGAAAACCATCGCTCAAAGAGGAAGCTATTTGACTAGTAAACATGCTTGCAGTGGGGGTTTTGCCCTTTTGGGGGTTAAAGCCCTTTGACCTGCGGATCAAAGGCTGTGCTCTGTGGACTCGTGTTACTTTTGCAGCTGGGGAAGTTGGTGAAGCAATCAGAGATGTGACTACCTACTGTTACGTATTGTTTTATCTGAACTTCCGGATTTTCAACCTTTGAACCTTTTAACCTTTTAAGCTTTAATGTGTCCAAGTCATTTTATTTGGTCTTGGGCTACCCCCGTCATCACCCCCCCAAGTCAGAGGTTTTTGGGAAGTGAGCTCAAAGACATCTCACTTTTGCACATTTATTTTTATTGCTTAAAGGCTTGAAGGCTTGAGAACAGTTGAGAATTTTTGAATTTCAAAACTGACAACTGATGTGATTGATGTGTGGCAGTTCAGCGGTTTTTCCAGAGGGCAGGTTAATTAACCGCCGTGTAATCATAACCCCTATTTGGGTTTTATTTTCCTTTATCATTCAAAACAATTAACAATACTTCTCCATTTTCTCTCAAGTTTCTTCCATATTCCCTCTTCCGTTTTCCAGGTTAGTTTGATTTCTTTGTGCGTTTTATTTTGATCATGGGTGCACAGAAGGATCTTTCCGTTAGTTTTTCACGCCTCACTCAAGAGGAAGTGGAGAACTTTTGTATTGATTGGGGCATTGGTCTTAAGTTCAATCCGGTTGCACCGGCTTGTGATAAATCTGTTGATCAATGTCCCCCTTGTTCGATTGCTCTGTATTGTCGGCACTTTGAATTTTCCAACCTTCGTCATCCTTTTTCTCTTTTTGTGTTGAATGTTTTGGAGTATTACCGTGTTTTTTTGGCCAAATTCATCCGAAGGGCATGGCTAGGGTTTTACACTTCGAGGTTTTATGGCGTGCCCTTGGTTATGATCCTTCGTTGTTGTTATTCCGTCGGTTTTTTCGTTTGGCAAAAAACGGTGATTGGTTCACCTTTGAAACATCCAAGGTTGATACTTGCCTAATCTCTTCCATGGTTACCACACTTGGTACTTGGAAAGATCGTTTTTTCTGGGTCTCCGATTCTATTATCCCCTTCAAAATGGTGTGGAGGCACCCGGATGCCGTTCTCAATGAACCGGAACCTTCCGAATCCGATTTGAATGAAGTTTTTCTTAAAGCCATCCGAGGGTGCCCTTCAAGGGTTCATCTTTTCCCTGAGCATTTGCTAGTTCTGTTAGGGATTAGTAAATTGTGGGAAAAGGCCAATCGGGGTCCGGTTCTTATGAGGAATGGCCAGAGTATGCTTTTTCCTTGTTCTTCCTTTTTGGAACATCTTTGTTTGGTGACTTTTTTTTTTGAAACATTTTGCAGTCATGTCTGCTTTGGACTTTATCAAGAGTGATGATACATTTGACGTTGCTTTTACGGATGCCCAAACCGCTAAAGGGGATGATGATGTTGCTAGGGGTATATAAGAGAGGTTTGAGGATGCTGGCTATGTTAGTGTCTCCAATGTTAAGGGTTTTTCTAAGCCTGCTGCTCCCAAGGCTTCAAACCGTTGATCTACTCGCCGTTTGTTAAAGGGTGCTCCTCAATCCACTTCTTCTGAACCAGTGGAATTGAGTGATGATATTGAGGTTTCTGAAGATCAAGTTGTTGATGTGGATGTTGAGAAGGAAAAGAAATTAGTTATTCATGGCAAGAAGAAGACTCCAGCCAAGAAGGTTATGGCTACTCTTGTTCAGGGTTCCTCGAGCAGAGATGTTGAAGGGTTGAATGAGGATGAGGTTTATGTGCCTGATTGGTCTGTGAAGGTTGGTGATAGTTTTAAGGATGCTGTTGTTTGTGAGGATGTGTTGAGCCATATTGCTCCTTGGTGTGGTTCTAAGTACACATATTATTTACATTGAATTTACACACACACGTGAGTTTTAATATTTATAAAAATGGATTATACCTTAACATTAAAACACACACAACAAAGGACAAGTGTATCCCGTCATATATGTAGCAAAGTATTGGTAAGAGCCAGATATCGATCCATGGAACACGGGCGTTATAATGTAATAAATCTTTGTCAACATTTTACCATAATAAAAAGATAGGTGAATTATTGTTTAACTATCGTATCTAAATTAAAACTAAAACATAAAAATACTATTGTCTTGTTTCACAAACAACCTAAACATGTTATCTATCATGTATGTCACAAAAGTACTTAATCAATTCTCCAATTTTGAGACAACTAGTTACCGGGTCTGGATTTCTAGCATTATGATTCTTTGGAAAGTTAACGCGATGGTCACACGTTAACCACCTCGAATCATTCATTAGCGAGCTATTGATAATTATTCATGTGAACCTTTAAAGATAGATTAGTCATCCGTTAAGAGTTTTCTAATCTCACTTATCAAAGAAAGCAATACCGATGGTCACAATATAGCCACAAAGATAAGCAATTATGTAGATCATATAATAAATAGTTTCACTATTACATGTCTTAAACACAAATCTACCATGCCAGTAATTTCAGACAAAAACTACTAAACAAGGATCATAAACCGCATGCAAGAACATATAAACAACACCATATAATTCGTTAGAACTTTTACGTGCAAGAAAGAATTCCTAATAAAAATAAGATATATCTCGTGTAAAATCAATATCCTGGTCCGGTTTCATGATGTAAACAAAGGATACAAATAAGTGATTAATCAAGAAATAGTTACCATCCTACTAACCACATATTCATTACCCGAGATAATCAAACATAATCAAGAATTCAACATCAATAAAACATTCGTTATATAATCATCAAGATTCAAACATGAAATAATACTTAAGTTTCAAACAAACAAGATTACAAAATAAAGATTATTCAAGAAACAAGTCTAGAATTACTACTACATAAGGTACATTAAACATAAGATAACATCAGCTCAATACTTGCAAAATGATTAGAATACATGTTCAAGAACAAGGAATCGAACCATAAACAAGCAAGGAATTGATGGGTTGAATTGGTTATGCTTCTATGCGATCTTGGAGCTTCAAAGTGGACTGATTAGAACTGTTTCGGAACCCAGAAATATGGAGAAAAACCCAACATTTGAGCAGAAGTGAATGCAGCTATTTATAGGGATTCTGCTCAGTCTCGCACGGTCGTGCGATAAATCGCACGGTCGTGCGGTGCCTATGACGTCACTGTTTACGTGCATCGCACTCAGATCCGACATGTGATCATTGTGGTCGGTGGTGGCCAGGTCAAAAGTAGAACGGTCGTTCCTCGTATGGAACGATCGTTCGATCTCGGCAATTGGGCTTGAACGATTGGTCGCACGGATGTGCGTCTCCGGATGGGTTGTCGGTCATCGGTCTCGCACGCTCGTTCGGATATCGCACGGACGTGCGATCTCGGTATTTTGTTTGGTGCCGTGAATGCACCGCTCATTCGGTCAGTTGTGCCATAAATGCATGACCGTTCTTCGGATGGCATGGTCGTGCGATTCCGGACAGTTTCTTGATTTTGGCTCGTTTAATCAGAAATGCTTCGGAAGTGTCCGTTTTTCGTCAGAATTTCATTTTATGCTCCGTTTAAGACCTGAAATTGTATACTTACTGATTTTAGTCCATAACATTGCTATTTCGGTCAAAAACGCTTAAAACGGAAGTGTTTTGGGGTATAAAAACATGTATAATTTATCGTATATCACTCCTCCTTCGGTTCATGGTACTATTGCTGAGATGGATGATGACATGATGCTGTCTCGTATGATTTTAAGTACTTGCAACCTTGCTGCCATGCTTCCTCAAGGAGTTGCTCGTTTTCGTAAGAGGATGCATGAGTATGAGGAATTTTCTAAAAAGAAGGAGAAAATGAAATCTTCGATGGCTGCCATGAAGAAAGAGATTGGTGGGTTTGCTGAAAAGGAAGAGGCCTGGGTCAAAAAGGTTGGTGAATTGACTAGAAGGCATGAAATTGAGATAAGTGATCTTAAGAAAAGCTTCGAAGCCGATCGGTTGAAGCTAAAGGCTGATAGGGAGGCTTTCTCTGTTAAACAGAGAGCCTTTGATGAAGAGAAGGAAGGCCAGAAGGCTTTGGTTGCTCAAGCCACCAGTGATAACCAATGGCTAATTGAGCAAGGTTTCCAGCAAGTTGTTACTTACCTTCTTCACTCTAAGGAGTTCAATTCTACTCTTGGAGAAGTTTATACTAAATTGCTCAACTTGGGGAAACATCAAGGTCTCATTGCCGGTTACAAGCTTCATGAGTCTGGCCATTCTTTTGAAAAGTCTCCCTTATATCGTCCTGAAGCTTCTAAGGTCTTCAAGGGTTCTGTTGAACAGATGGAGAGGCTGACCTACCCGTATGTTAGTCTGGTTTCTACTTGTTTTGGTAAGCCTCTTACTGTCTTACAGGAGCTAAAACCGGATGGTCTTAACAAAAAAGTTTGTGCTGAAGTCCTCGGTTCCCTTTCAAGAAAGCGATCTTATTCGGGAGATAGTGATGATACCCTTTCAGGAGGACCTGATGCTTCGAAGGATGCGAGCTTGGAGGGTTCAGCAGTGGGTGGTGATGGTGGCTTAAAAGCTAAGAAGTCAAAGAAAGCAAAGAAGGTTAAAAGTGATGGTTCCAGGGCTTCCAAGCCTCCTGCTGATGCTTGATGGACATTCGTAGCTTTCTTAGCACCCTTGACAACAATTTATGGTTTGTAATGTTAACTTGAACAATTTTAGGTTTCACAGGAACCCTTAAGGTTCCTGTTATGTGGTTGTGGTTAGGCCTGTATGACCGTTTGAATAATTTCTAAGTTTACAAGTCGTTAGGGCTTGTTTTAACTTTGTTTGGATGTTTGGAAGTTTTCAAAGCTTCCTTTATTATGCTACTAAGCTTAACTATTTTCCTTGTGTTATGTCTTTTATGCTTGTGCCTATTTTGTTAAGGCAGCTTGGTTGGCTTCAAGCCTTCAAGGCTTCTGGCTGTCATGCATGTAGGTTGAAGCCTTCGAGGCTTCTGGTTGTCACGTATGTAGCTTGAAGCCTTCAAGGCTTCTGGTTACTACTTAGTATCATGACTTGGCTTTAGTTTCATGACTTGGTTTGTATCTTTGAGTTTTGGGTTATGTGTAACCTTTTTGTTCATGTTGTTGTATTGTTCCTTAGATTAGTTCTTTTCCTTGTGGTTTTGTCTTTGTTGGTTTTGTGTTGTCTTTATGTTTTTCATACCTTAAAGGGTTCAGTGCTGCAGTCACTTAGCCTTGGTATTTTTAACAAGAAGACATAGCACCTATCCTATTCATCATATTTCTTAGTTTGGTTTTGTTTTATAAGCCTATTTTTCAATATTTTTCTAAGGCTTAAGGAACATTTGATGTAGGCTGTTCAAACCCGTCTATGAGACAACTTTGTTAATAATAAGTCTCATGGAGTTGTATTGATTTAGGAACTCACCCCTTATATAGGTCCATTCAACCCTTGAACCTATTGAGCGATGTGGCCTGGAAGCTCATCCCCTTACATGGCCCTTTCCATGGAGTTTTTTGCTTGGTTCTTAACCTGATTTTAGGATAGAAAGACAAATTTGATAAAACAACTTCATTCATTCAAGAGACATTGTGTTACAAAAGGTGATCAACTCTTGAAATACAACTTTGTGAAATACAAACCAATCTTTCTTGATTACACATGGAACCTCCTAAGGGTTTTTCCATTCCAGTGTCTTGGAAGCCTTTTACCTTCTGAGTCTGCTAGTTTATAGGATCCACCCTTGTCTGCTTCAAAGATTGTATATGGTCCTTCCCATTTTGGGCCAAGTTTTCCTTGGTTCTCTTTCTTACTAGCTTCATTGTTTCTAAGCACCAGGTCTCCTGGCTTGAAACATTCATATTTGACTCTTTTGTTGTAATAGGCTTCCATCGTTTGCTTGTACTTGGCTTCTTGAATTACAGCTTGGTCTCGTGTTTCCTCTAAGAGTTGTAAGTTCAACATGGTCTCTTTTTGGTTCGCTTCGGGATCCATGTTGACCGTTCTTTGTGTTACAACTCCTACTTCAGCTGGAATCATGGCCTCAGATCCAAACACCAAGCTGTAAGGTGTTCTTTTGTGGCTTGTTTTTTCTGTTGTTCTTATGGCCCATAGAACACTTGGCAATTCTTCAAGCCAATTGCTTTGATATCTTCCCAATCTGGCTTTGATCCCTTCGACTATGCTTCGGTTCATCCTTTCAACCTGACCGTTTGATTGTGGATATGCCACTGAGCTGAAAACTTGAGCTATTCTGAATTCTTTGCACCAAATGCTGAAAGGCTTCTCGGCGAATTTCTTTCCATTGTCGGTAACAAGCACCCCTGGCAACCCATAGCGACAAATGATATTCTCCCAAACAAAGTCAATGACTTGCTTGCCCGTGATTTTTGCAAGTGGTTTAACCTCAGACCACTTGGTGAAGTAGTCTATGGCTACTAACAAGAACTTCACTCCACCTTTGGCTGGTGGGAATGGACCAACGATGTCCATCCCCCATTTATAAAATGGCCATGCTAAGGTTATCGGGACAAGATCATGCTTGGGACTTTTCGGGACTGGTGCATGAATTTGGCAGGAATCACACTTCCTTAGTTACTCGGTGGTGTCTCGGTGCATGGAGGGCCAAAAATACCCAAGGTTCATTAGTTTGGCAACCACCGTTCTTGCTCCAAAATGGGCTCCGCATATCCCTTCATGAACCTCTTTGACCAAATACTGGCTTTGTTCGGGACCAACACATCTCAGCAAGGGTGCAAGGTAACCCTTCTTGTAGAGGATTTCGCCTTGCAACACGTACTGTCTAGACTTGATTTTAACCCTTTCAGCCTCTGTTTGATCAATAGGTAATTCACCATTTTTAAGGAATTTCTTGATTGGAGTCATCCAATTGGGACCTTCTTCGGTGATTACGTCTTGAACCTCCAATTCTTCAATTGATGGAGTTTTCAGTACTTCTACCAACACCTTTTTAGTGAGGTGGGAAAAAGTGAGGGAAGCGAGTTTACTCAAAGCATGAGCTTTCTTGTTTTGAGACCTGGGAGTTTGCTTGATGGTGCACGTTTAAAATGTGTTTATCAGTTCCTTGGCTTTTTCCTTGTATCTCTTCATGTTAGGTTCCTTTGTAACATAACTGTCATTCACTTGACTTGACACCAACAACGAGTCCATAAAGACTTCAAGCTTTTGGACCTTCATTTCCTTAGCCAACCTTAAGCCAGCTATAAGTTCTTCGTATTCGGCTTCGTTATTGGTGGTCTGGAAATCAAATCGAAGAGCATACGTGAATTCTAACCCTTCCGGGTTTATTAGAATAAGGCCTGCCCCTGACCCTTCAACGCTTGAAGCCCCATCGGTGAAAAGCTTCCAGGCTTCAAGGTCTGAAGGTTCAGTGGCAGTTGTGTTTACTTCAGCAGTTGTTTGTTTTGGGACTTCTACAATGAAATCTGCCAAGACCTGGGCTTTGATGGCTTTTCTAGGAACATAGGTGATGTTATGTTCACCGAGTTCAACAACCCACTTGGCTAATCGCCCTGAATTCTTTGGTTTTTCAAGCAAACTTTTTATTGGTTGGTCGGTGACCACTTGTATAGGGTGTGCTTGGAAATACCTTCGAAGCCTCCTAGCCGTTTGGACTAGGGCTAAAGCAAGTTTTTCCAAAGGAGGATATTTGATTTCTGCCAATTTTAGAGTTTTGCTGAAGAAATAAATGGGTACCTGAACTTTGTCTCGTTCAATGGTGAGGACCGCACTTATTGCTTCTTTAGCAATTGAAAGGTACACCGAGATCAATTCTCCCATTTCCGGGGCTGCAATATCAGGTAGAGAAGCTAGGTGCTTTTTCATCTGGTTGAAGGCTTCCTCAGCCTCATCAGTCCATTTGAAGTCTTTCTTGTTGGAGCATCCCTTGAGCGTTTTGAAGAAAGGTAAAGACCTTTCAGCCAACTTTGAGGTGAAACACTTCAGAGCTACAAGCTTCCTATTTAAACTTTCTACCTCTTTCTTGCTTCTTGGTGGCTTGGTTTCAAGGACAACTTTCACCTTGTTTGGATTTGCTTTTATACTTTGTTTTCCCACAATGTGTCCCAAAAACTTTCCTTCCTCGAACCCAAATGATCATTTTTCGGGGTTGAGCTTCATGTTGACCTTCCTTAGGTTCTTGAAGGTTTCTTGGATGTCATCAAGCATTTGGTATTCCATTTTGCTTTTGATGACCAAATCATCAACATATGCTTCCATGTTCCTGCCAATTTGACTAGCAAAAGCCTTGTCAACTAGGCGTTGGTAGGTTGCACCCGCGTTTTTGAGACCAAAAGGCATCTTTTGGTAGCAAAAGATTCCTTTATCCGTGTGAAAGGCGTTCTTCTCTTCATCTTCTTCCTTCATGAGAATTTGGTGGTAACCCTTGTAAGCATCTAGGAAACACTTGAAAGGGTAACCAGTGAGGGAGTCAACCTTGAGATCAATTTCTGGCAATGGGTAACAATCTTTGGGACAAGCCTTGTTCAAGTCTTTGAAGTCTGTGCACATTCTCCAAGAGTTGTCGGGCTTTCAAACCATGACTGGATTTGCAACCCACGATTGATACTTGACTTCTCGAAGAATATCGGCTGATACAAGCTTTTCAACCTCTTGGCATGCAGCCAAGCTTCTTTCGGGTGCTAGACTTCGCTTCTTTTGGACAACAGGCTTGACATTAGGTGGTATTATTAACTCATTCTCAGCAATGCTTCGAGGGATACCCGTCATATCTTCCGGGCACCAAGCAAAGACATCACTATAGTGTACCAAGAGCTTTTCGAGATATGAGAGGGTTTCTTGTGAAAGGCTTGGATTTACCCTTATCCTTTACTCAGGATACTTGGGATTTATGATCAACCTTTGCTTGTCTTCTTCATTCTTGGAGCTTTCACCTTCAACCATGTAGGCCTCTTGAGTAGGTTGAAGGGTTGCGATCCCCCTCTCAGTAGGAAATTTGACAGTGCCATGACTGACAGAAACAGCCATGTAGAAAGCACACTGCCCTGGTCTTCCTATGATTACATCATAGTTTGAAAGTATATTGATGAACACAAAAGTGAGAGGTTGAACTCTTTCCATCTTTCCTTCGCTGAAACGGACATCAAGGGTCAGTTGCCCTAAAGGCTTGAGGGGTATGTCTGCAATACCTTTTATGGAGGTTCCAGAGGGTTGAAGCTTCGAACGTTCCTCATTGCTCAAACGATTGAAGAACTTTTTAAACATGATTTCAGTGGCTGCTCCAGTGTCTATGTATGCCTTGTTTGTTTGTAGTGTGCCCACGGTTGCTTCAACCACAAGAGGGTTTGCAAGTGAGTTCTTTTCCGTTGGAGGGAAACAAACACACTGAAGCTCCTAAGCTTCCAACCTCTGTCGTTTGTGAGGAACCTTCCATCAAAATCCACCATGTTAACTTCCTTGCCTTTTCCTTCGGCCATCTTGTCCCTCACCCCCTTGACCAAGTGAGCGAGTTCCCTGGACTTAACGGCCTCTTCAATCCTCTTTTTAAGCTGGAAGCAGTCATTAGTGTGGTGGCCCTTTTCTTCATGAAATTAACAGAATTGGGTGGAATTCTCATTCCTCTTGCTTTTGGGGAGAGGTCTTGGAGGCCGAAAGCTTTGCTTTACTTTTTCTGTGGCAAGAATCTCTTGAGGGGTCTTGGTGAGGGGTGTGAAGCTTATCCCCTTTTCCCTGCTGGAAGGGTTTCGGCCTTCAGGCCTTCGCTGATCTGAACCCTTTTGGCGTCTGTCATAGGAATGGAAGTTTCCCCTTTTCCTAGCTGGACTGTTGCCTCGCCAGCTTGATCCCCTTTTTCTTTGCTCTTTAATGTCTACGGCCTCCTCTCCCCGGATGTGGGCTTCAGCCCTTTCGAGAGCTTCTTCTAAGGTCTTGGGCAGGGATTTGTTGAAATCTCTTGTGAGATATTTGGATGTAATGGCGTTCATAAAACCAGCCACTCTCATTTTTTCGTCTGCCCCTACATATGTGAGACCCTCCTTCTTGTACCTTTCAATGAACTCTCGAAGGCTTTCGTCATCCCTTGGTTTTATCTGAAAGATTACTGTAGCATCTTTGACGTATCGCCTTTGCTGTGAGAAATTGGCCAAAAACCCTTTACTTAGGTCATCGAAGCTTCGAACGCTTCCGGCAGGCAAATCGTTGAACCATATCCGGGCTGAACCAACAAGAGTTTGCATAAACATAAGGCAGCATTCAAGATTTGACCATTTCTCGATTCTGGCGGCACCAGTGAAGATCTGAAGGTAATCTTCCGGATCCTCAGTCCCATCATACGTCTTGATATGGGATGGCATCTTGATCTTCGTTTGAAAGTCATAATCGGCTATTTGTTGTGAGAAGCATGAGAGATTACTTGGCTTGTAAGGCTTGGCCAAATCTTCCTCAACCCTTGCACCCATGTTGTTGGTGTTGTTATTGTTCCCTTGAGTGGCCAACACTTGATTAATAAAGTGCTGCCACGGGAAGCTGGCCATCATTTGGGCCATCATCTGGGGCATAAGGTTGAAGCCTTGAAGGATTCCAGGTGGAACTGGGCAACTAACTCCCAAGGGAGTACTCATGACGGCACTTCGTGCCAAGGGGAGTACAGACAGAGCTTGTTCCCATGTAGTTGTTGTTGAGGGTGGAAGGCTCGCTACTAGAGATTGTAGAAGCTGGTCCAAAGTCAGCTCGTGGCCTAGTGGAGCACCGGCTGTAGCTGGTTGGGAAGAGAACAGAGGAAATGTTGTTGGATTTGGCCTCGTGTACAGGTATGGGTTAGAATTAGGAGGAGGATTACTGGGACCAGCCTCATCCCCAAATGCAGAAGGTTGTGAGTTTGCTAAAGGAGGGATGGGGGGTCCAGGAGATAGAGTTGGTTCTGGTTCATCATAGTCCAAACGAATCCTCACTCCCTTGTCTCTCTCCCTACTCATATATTGGTTGAGGAGAGACCTCAACTCTAGGAAATTGTTGGCGACCCCTTCAGGGGTAAGTTCGACATATGAGGGAGTGTTTGAGACACCGACATTAGGGGAAGGGACCCCTGATCTAGATGGAGTTGGAGTGTGGAAAGTGAGAAACTCGGGAGTGCTCCCCGATGTCGAGAAAGACGATGGTATAGCCACATGAGCTTGGCCAGTACTTGGGGTAGAGGTATTTGGAACTTGATTTACCTCTCCCGGAGACTCACTTTCTGACATGGTGATTTCAAGAAGATGGACCTACACTACTAGGTCCTTTTGAAGAAAGTTAGTGGCGTAGCCCCACGGTGGGCGCCAACTTGTTGATGCAAGGGATATTAGACCAAGGATAGTAGCTGAGTCGGTTAGGCAAAAGGGTTGATTGCAAGACGTGGAGAGAGGTTCACTAGTTTAATTTTGTTGTTTGCCCGAGATCCTCTACTGAAATGTGTTCAGCTTCGGATGTAGGAGCAAAGGGAATGTGTATGTGTTGAATGTGAAAGAAAGCGACTTGCACAAAGCAAGTACTCAAGAACATTGACCAAATTCGCCAGGAATCAGAGCTGATCTTGGAATGTCCTTAGCACTAAATGAAGTGTCACATTTATAGTGAAAGTCATCGCTCAAAGAGGAAGCTATTTGACTAATGAACATGCTTGCAGTGGGGGTTTTGCCCTTTTGGGGGTTAAAGCCTATTGACCTGCAGATAAAATGTTGTGCTCTGTTGACTCGTGTTACTTTTGCGGCTGGGGAAGTTGGTGAAGCAATCAGAGATGTGACTACCTACTGTTCACGTATTGTTTTATCTGAACTTCCGGATTTTCAACCTTTGAACCTTTTAACCTTTTAAGCTTTAATGTGTCCAAGTTATTTTATTTGGTCTTGGGCTACCCCCGTCATCAGCACCTAGCAAAGATAGTCGACAGGGATCGAAACAGGAACGAATTTACGAACCGTGTGATGATAAGATCGTTCGTCGAAAGCTTAGTCGAGAGGAGCAATGTTTCGAGAAGCCTCTGCTGTCGATCGCTTGGTGTTTAGGGTTTGAAATGTAGTGATTTTTGTAAGATAAAGAAACCCGGTGCGTGTATATGCTCGAGTAGATCTCTTGGGCTTCGAAGAGATTTGGGCCGAGAGCCCGTTCAGTGAAGAACCATCTTGACGAAGCATTGTACTTCGTCAAGGGTGAAGATGACGAAGAATCAATTCTTCGTCCAGAATAGTTGTGACGAAGGTCATTCTTCATCGGGAGGAGGAGTCGACGAAGGTCATTCTTCGTCGGGAGGAGGAGTCGACGAAGAATCCTGGTTATTTGTCAAAAGTTGTGAAGCATGAACATGAAATATTAACAACTCTTAGGTTCAAATCTAACACCCAAACATATCAATACCATAATCAAACATATCATTACTCTAATCATTCATAAATCGTGCACATGTTACACATAAAATGAATTGTGAAAACAGAATTGTGAACAAATGATGCGTAGAGGGAAGACCTTGAAATCTCGGGTTGTCACATCATCCCCAACTCGAAAGAAATTTTGTCCCGAAATTTGATAAGTAATCCAAACAGCAAGCAGTAAGGTGTTAGATCAGGATGACTGTGGATTTTCCCCGGGTGTCACATCATCCCCAACTTGAAAGGGATTTCCGTCCCGAAATTCACCAATGGCATCAGGATTGGATTGGTCAGTTGGGAAAAGTTGAGGATACTTGAGCTTCATCTGATCTTCGCGTTCCCACGTGAACTCCGTTCCACGTCTTGAGTTCCAACAAACTCTCACGATCGGGATTTGGCTATGCTTACGGACCTTGACCTCCCGATCCATAATTTCGATAGGTTCTTCAGTAAACTGCAACTTGTCATCGATTTTCAGTTCTTGCAACGGTACCACAAGTGTTTCATCTGATAAACACTTATTTAGTTGCGAAACATGGAAGACATCATGAACGTTACCCAACTCAGCAGGTAACTCGAGCTTGTAGACCACTTTACTGATTCGCTCCAGAATCTTGAATGGCCCTACGTATCATGGATTGAGTTTACCACGCTTTCTAAAGCGCACCACACCCTTCTAGGGTGAGAACTTCAGCATGACACGATCGCCTATAGCGAACTCCAAGGGTTTCCTACGCTTGTCAGCGTAGCTTTTCTGACGGTCGCGCACTGCCGCCATACGATTTCTGATTTGTACAATCTTCTCAGAAGTTTCGAGCACAAGTTCTGGACCCGTGATTTGGCTGTCACCCACTTCAGCCCAACAGAGAGGAGATCGACATTTTCGTCCGTACAAAGCCTCGACCGGAGCTACCTGGATACTGGAATGGTAACTGTTATTGTAGGAAAACTCAACCAAGGGTAAGTGTCTCTCCCAACCTTTACCAAAATCGATTACACATGACTACAGCATGTCTTCTAATGTCTGGATGGTTCGCTCACTCTGACCATCCGTTTGAGGGTGATAGGTAGTGCTCATGTCAAGACGTGAGCCAAATGATTTGTGCATCGCCTGCCACAAATTGGATATGAAACGCGGATCACGATCAGAGATGATGGAGGTTGGCACCCCGTGTCTGGAAACTACTTCCTTTAGATAGATACTAGCCAGCTGTGAGAACTTGTCAGTTTCTTTGATTGCGAGAAAGTGTGCAGATTTTGTGAGACGGTCAACGATCACCCAGATGGTATCATTTCCGTTTTGAGTTCTTGGAAATCCAGAGACGAAATCCAAGCAATTTGCTCCCATTTCCACATAGGTATCTCTGGTTGCTGAAGCAGACCAGATGGTTTTTGATATTCCACCTTGACTTTCGCGCAAGTCAAACACTTACTTACATACGTTGCGATGTGGGCCTTCATCTTCGGCCACCAGTACAAGACTTTGAGGTCCTGATACATCTTATCCGAACTCGGATGAACAGAGTATCTAGACTTATGCGCTTCGTCCATTACAAGCTCTCTAAGATTTCCAAACAAAGTAATTCATATTCGTTCCATGCAATAGTAAATGCCGTCAGATCTCTCTACGAGTCGTTCGTCCATGCCCCGCAAATACTGAGCTTCAATGTTTTCCCCTTTCAAGGCTTCAGTTTGAGCAGAACGGATCTGGTCAGGTAAGTTAGAATGGATGGTGAGCTGCAAGGCGAGGACACGTTTGGGTTTCGTTTCCTTTCGACTAAGGTATCAGCTACAACGTTAGCCTTACCTCGATGATACTTGATTGCGCAGTCATAGTCGTTTAAGAGTTCTACCCAGCGATGCTGTCGCATATTCAATTCCTTCTGGTCAAAGATATGCTGAAGGCTCTTGTGGTCGGTATAAATTGTGCATTTAGTACCGTACAAGTAATGCCTCCAGATTTTGAGCGCAAACACCACTGCCCCCAGCTCTAAGTCGTGAGTCATGAAATTCTTTTCATGGACCTTCAACTGTCGAGAGGCGTAAGCTATCACTTTCTCCCGTTGCATCAGCACGCAACCGAGACCTTGAATAGAGGCGTCACGGTACACCACAAAATCTTCGGTACCCTCAAGTAAGGACAGAATCGATGCACTGTATAGTTTTTGCTTCAGAAGTTGGAAGGCGTCTTCCTGTTTCGTCCCCCAGGAATACACAACACCTTTCTGTGTCAGAGCAGTGAGAGGTTGAGCAATCTTTGAAAACCCCTCAATGAATCTACGATAGTACCCAGCGAGACCCAGGAATTGTCGCACCTCCGAAGGATTCTTTGGCGCTGCCCAATTCCTGATAGAGTCGATTTTAGCGGGATCCACGTGTTGTCACACCCCAACCGATGGCGGAATCATCGGGGCGCGGCACTGAGCGAAATAGATTGTCCAGGAATTTTCATAACAACTATCATTACCATTCAATTTAAGTTAACATGTCCCATACCATGTCTCAAACAGCAAAACAAGTTATTACAGACAAAACTAGACAAATATTCTGTTCCGACAACTCAGATTTACACATAACTAATTTGTTTGTTGGTTTCTAGGACTCCAATTCCTAGCTTCGATTTCATCACAGCACAAAGAGCAAACATGCAACCTAAGCACCTGTCACATACGTTAAAATAAAGTCAATACATAAGATGTAAGGGTGAGCATACAAGTTTGATAATAGTATATAGAGTTCGAATTCATTTACGCATAACCAGCATGTATACATAGAGATATGAAGCACGTTAGTTATCGACACAGATCCATCGATACCAATGACTGCGGGTTGACTGCCCGAGGCAGTTCGCAATACATGATTACCACTGTAATCCATGCAAGTAAAAGATCCTTAACAACCCCCGTGCGAACGGGTGCTGAGTCCAAACTATAGTACTATCGTTGCTAAGGCAGGTAGACAGCATTCCATGTGTATAAGCATTCATAAGCCACGTATAACATGCAATAATGGTTACGCGTTAAAAATAGCTTGAGTAGTGTGATAGTTGTAGTTTGGATAGTTGTAACGTATGTAACACCCAAAAGTGCTAAAGCAAAAAGGGTTCGAGTATACTCACAGTGATATGGATTGAAGGGAGCGCTTTACAGCGAGTGCGATTAGCCTGAATAGATTCGATAACGTAACGATAAGTGGCGCGTAAAACAGTACAAGTGAGAGTGGGTAGGATGGCGGATCGTGCGGATCAGCTATCCGTGAATAGAAGTCATCCGTGCGCATGACTTATGCGTGCGGATGGTGATACGTGCGGACGGTATTCCATCCGGATAGGTCATCCGTGCGTGTGACTGTCCGTGCGGGTGGCAACCCGTGCGGACTAGTTATACGTGCGGACGACTTATCCGTACGGTTAGATTGCTTGTGTGGGTAAATGTTCAAGTGGATTGTTTCTTCCTAAGATGTGTTTGTGTATGATGGCTTGTGCTTTGAAGTTTTCGTTGTAGCATTTAGAAAACACCAAAGTGTTTCTACCTTTCAAGCCGGCCGCGCGGACGGCGGTCCGTGCGTATGGTAGTTCGTGCGGGCAGCCTGTGCGCGCGGGCAGAGACAATCCGTCCGGATAGCCTGTCCGTGCGTACGGCTTGGCCGTGCGGATGAAGTTTGTTTGATTTTCATTTTAAGGCCTTAGTATCTCATGATCCGAAGAGTAATCCATTCAGAGGTCGTCCGTTCGGATTGCTCGTTCGTCGTTACTCCAACCTTTGTTTGGAAGGTGGGTCCCAAGGGTAGTTTGTGCGGATGACAACCCGTGCGTATGACCTGTACGTGCGTATGGCTCGTCCGTGCGGACAGCTAGTCCGTGCGGATAGCTTGTCCGTGCGGACAACTGGTCTGGTTGTCCCGTTCGTCTACACTTGGTTTCTGTTGTCGTTTATCGAGACGTTCTGATCACGTGGCAACCACTTGGAGTTGTGTTCCTACCCGCGTGACTAGGCCGGTCAGGAACCACCCTAACTCGGCCTGTCGGCGACTTAGAACGGTCGTCCCGGTTAACCCCGAAATCAGTTGTCTATGGGTAGAATTCCAGATCTGGAACTAGGGCACCACTATTGACGAGTAGAACACTAGGACTGATCGGATTCGTACCGGTTTTAAGGGCAAAAGAAGAAGAGAACTTAGGTTTATTTCTTTCAACTCTTTTATCCTTAGAAAAGTTTAGATCTAGGTGAAATTATCATAAAAACTTGTAGAAATCGTTTAGATCTGGGATATTCTTGGTGGAATGAGGCCAAGCATGAAGTTCTTATGAACTTCATGATGACGTCACCCGTGCATACCTCAAATCCGGATGATTTCATGGTTAAAATAGAAGATTCGAAAGATAGAAGTGTGTAGAATTGAGTAGTGATTAAAGATGTACAAGGATTGGTGCAAGATCTTACCTGGATCGAGAGAAATCTGAGAAAAGGTGAAGAATGCGTGTGGTTCGGACGTCACTTGCCAAAAGTGGAAAAAGTGGAGAGTGACCCGTGTATTTATAGGATGCCAAAAAGGGAAAGGGTGAGCCGTGCACATGGCACGCACCCGGGCAGGCTATCCGCGCGGACTAGCCATCCGTGCGGTCTGGCAATCCGTGCGGGTTGGCCATCCGTGCGGATGCCACCTCCTTAGGTGAGCCCGATGCGATGTTGATTCGGCTCTGATTCGCGAGCGGTTCGATAGGGTTTCCTAATTTAAATTACTTTCAGTCCCATCTACTTCTTATAGGGTTTGACTCGGAATTCGGGTTCGGGTTCGCTTTATATTCGAGTTAGATTTCGAGTTCGATTGAGTTCGCTTGATTTTCCCAACATAAAATAACATAAAAATAAACATGCGCAGGCAACACGTAAGGCACACACACACGTATAATGACAAGTAAAGTACACAGCTCGAGTTACGATTTGATGTCGATTTGATTAGCATAGCTTGATTAACTTTATCGCATTGTTACTTCCTATCGTTCACAGTCGTAGGTCGATTGAAATACGGTTAGCATGATTCGATTTTTGCAATGTACGACATTTACTCCACATAATCTAATTATCATACAAACAATTCTACTAGTCATGTCGCGCGAAATCGGTCGTTGACTTTGACCTTGACTTTGACTTTCACTCGTGAAAACACGGGGTGTTACAGCCTCCCCTTGTTTAGGAAATTTCGTCCCGAAATTAAGCTGAAAGCTGTAACTAATTCGTGAATCACGTGTGAGAGTCCTTCGTTTGGGTTATTGAAAATCGTCAAATTAACCAGGATTGTATGGTTAAAATCGTTTGAGAGAAATCTTTTTCAATTTTTACTTTTTCATTTTCAAAACTTTGATTATTGTAGGTTCTGGTTCATCTCCTATTTGATTGGGTAACAACACGTTTACCGTGCGGAATCCGCGATCGTGTGCGACTACATGTGATTGTAATGGAGTCAAACCGATCCTACAAGTGGTGTCTGAGCAGGAGCTCGGTTGCGAGGATCATTCGTACTTAGTATATATTATAATTGTGACTCTATAGGTTAGGTTCCGGTTTGATTCGTTTCGATTTCGATTCGACTCGTACGACGTGCGGAATCCGTGCACGAGTGAGATCGAACAGATGAAAACGTACAATTTTGACGTGATTCTATTGATTGATATGAAATCGTACAAACACCTGAATCACGATGTCACTTTCTCTCTCTAGACTTTCTCTCTCTAACCTTAACACTTTCATTTATAGGCAAGGATTATAAGGGATTTCTCCTCATTTACATATATGCCACCTTGCCTTTCTTAGCTGGACGTTACTCCTTCGTTAAACAGCTGTGGATACTTTGCCTTCATGTCGCTTTCGAGTTCCCAAGTGAACTCCGCGCCTTGTTTGCCTTCCCACCGGACTTTCACAATAGGAATGCGTGAGCGCCTGAGTTCTTTGGTTTGGCGATCCATGATTTCGACAGGCTTTTCCACGAAGTGTAATGTTTCGTTCACTCGTAAATCATCTAGAGGAACATGTAAGTCTGGTTCGTAGATGCTCTTTCGGAGGTTTGACACGTGGAAGATCAGATGGACATTGTTAAGTTCTTCCGGTAATTCGAGTCTGTAGGCAACTTTTCCGATCCTTTCCAGAATCTTAAAAGGTCCCACATATCGAGGCGCAAGTTTCCCCTTTTTGCCGAATCGGACTACACCCTTCCAAGGTGATACCCTTAGGAGTACGTAGTCACCAACGCCATACTCACGGTGCTTGCGCTTTTTATCGGCGAGAAGCTTCTGTCTATCTCGAGCCTTCGCTAGATTGTCCCGAATTTGGAAAATTTTGTCTGTCGTTTCTTGTAGCAGCTCCGGACCGGTTAGTTGCGAGTGACCGATCTCGTGCCACACAATAGGCGATCGACATCTTCTTCCGTATAAGGCCTCGAAAGGTGCCATCTGGATGCTAGCCTGGTAGCTGTTGTTGTACGAGAATTCGACTAACGGAAGGTGTCTATCCCAACTACCACCGAAGTCTAGAACACACGAACGGAGCATGTCTTCAAGCGTACGAATCGTTCTTTCAGTCTGACCGTCGGTTTGTGGGTGGAACGCAGTACTTAGATTAAGCGTTGTACCGAGTGCCGTTTGAAACGTTCCCCACAATCGTGAAGTGAATCGAGCATCACGATCAGAGATGATGTCACGAGGCGTCCCATGTCGACAAATGATCTCGTCGGTGTAGATTCGGGCTAATCGTGCCACCTTGTAGTCTTCTCGTATCGGCAGGAAGTGGGCTGATTTAGTCAAACGGTCAATAACAACCCAAATGCTGCCATGGCCTGATGACGTGGTTGGAAGCTTGGTTACGAAATCCATAGCTATGCTCTCCTACTTCCACATGGGGATTGGGGGTTGTTCGAGCAAGCCAGAGGGTCGTTGATGTTCAGCCTTGACCCTAGCACAGGTTAGGCATTTTCCGACGTAGAGAGCGATATCCCGTTTCATGCCCGGCCACCAGTACCTATACCGAAGGTCATGGTACATTTTGTCAGCACCAGGTTGAATAGAGTATCGGGATTTGTGGGCTTCGTCCATGATGATCTGTCGCAGGTTGGTTCGTTTGGGAATCCAGATTTTGTCTAAGAAGTGGAATATCCCGTTTGATTTGCTCACAAGTTGGGCTCCATCGTGGTAGATCCTTTCTTTCTTCAAGGTGCGTTCGTTAAAACATGCATGCTGGGCGTCGCGAATGAGAGCTTCGAGATTGTGCTGGGCTTGAACATTTCGGGTGCTAAGCAAATAACTTCGTCTGCTAAGCGGGTCGGCAACAACATTTGCCTTGCCTGGGTGATAACGAATCTCGCAGTCGTAGTCGTTGAGAAGCTCTACCCATCGGCGTTGACGCATATTTAGTTCCCTCTGATTAAAGATGTGTTGTAGGCTCTTATGATCGGTGAAGATCGTACACTTGGTACCGTACAGGTAGTGTCGCCAAATCTCTAATGCGAAAACAACTGCACCTAGCTCGAGATCGTGGGTTGTATAGTTCTTCTCGTGGATTTTGAGCTGACGAGATGCGTAAGCTATAACCTTGTCTCGTTGCATTAAGACACAACCGAGACCAAGGTTAGAAGCATCACAGTAGACAATGAAATTATCGTTTCCGTCGGGTAGCGTGAGAACAGGAGCATTGCAAAGCATGTACTTGAGGGTTCGAAAGGCATACTCTTGTTTGGTTCCCCAGAAAAAGGGCTGATCTTTATGAGTGAGAGAGGTAAGTGGTACAACAATCTTCGAGAATCCTTCGATGAATCGTCGATAATAGCCCGCTAGCCCGAGAAAGGAGCGGACTTCAGTCGGGTTCTTAGGCGTAACCCAGCTCTTAACAGCTTCTATCTTCGCATGATCGACGTGAATACCCTAACTATTTACGATGTGACCCAGAAACTGAACCTCCTCCAGCCAAAACTCGCACTTGGAGAATTTGGCGTAGAGTTGGTTCCCCTGGAGTAACTCGAGAACCAAACGTAGATGTTGCGCGTGTTCGGCTCTCGTTTTGGAATAGATCAAGACATCGTCGATGAACACGATGACGAAACGGTCAAGATACGGTTTACACACTCGATTCATCAGGTCCATGAAAACTGCTGGTGCATTGGTTAGGCCAAAAGGCATGACAACGAATTCGTAATGGCCGTAACGAGTGCGAAACGCGGTTTTGGGTATATCCTCCTCTTGTATACGCAGCTGATGGTATCCGGAACGTAGATCGATCTTCGAGAAACACGTAGCGCCTTGTAGCTGATCAAACAAATCGTCGATTCGAGGCAGAGGATAGCGGTTCTTGATAGTCAACTTATTCAATTCCCGGTAGTCGATGCACATCCGGAACGTCCCATCCTTCTTTTTGACGAAAAGGACTGGTGCGCCCCACGGAGAGGTGCTCGGGCGAATAAAGCCTTTTTCAAGCAATTCCTGGAGTTGGGTTGAGAGTTCGCGCATTTCGGACGGCGCAAGTCGATAAGGAGCTCTGGCGATAGGATTAGCTCCAGGAATAAGATCAATGCGGAAATCGATATCACGCTTCGGAGGTAGTCCGGGAAGATCCTCTGGAAAGACTTGAGGAAATTCTCGAACCACTGGTACGTCCTTCACTTTCTTCTTCTCTTTCTTTTCCTTCTCCGCTGCTACGACATGAGCCAAGAAAGCCCTGTATTCCTTACGGAGATACTTGCTGGCTTGTAGGCATGACATAAGCTTGAGCCCCTTTGAAGTAGTATCACCATAAACGCACAATGAATCTCCGTTGGCGAGCGAAAAACGAATCATTTTATCGATGCACACGACTTCGGCATGGTTTTCGCGAAGAAAGTCCATGCCTACTATGACATCGAAGCTTCCTAGTTGCATTGGAATGAGATCGACTGAGAAGATGTGATTGTTGAGTTCGAGAGTGCAATCACGAATAACAGAGTTTACAGCGACGGTTCTTTCGGTAGCGACTTCAACTTCGAATGCAGAGGAGAGTCGAGAACGTTTACGACTAAGTAGTTTCTCAAATTCGACTGACACAAAGCAATTATCGGCTCCAGTATCGAACAAACATGAAGCATAAATACCATTCACAAGGAACGTACCATTGACCACGTTGTTATCGGCCTGGGCTTGACGCACGTTGAGATTGAAAGTTCTGGCTCGTGCGGCCTGTTGCTGCTGCTGTTGTTGCTGCTGTGGTTGCTGTTGCGGCTGCTGCTGTGGCTGCTGGGGTTCTTGTTTCACCACCCTGTTTGGGCACATGTTGGCGAAATGGTTCGGGTCGCCGCATGTGAAGCAGGCTCTGGCTTTGACTGCGGGTGCCGGAGGAGCTTGTTGACCCTGTGGGGCAGCGAGTAGAGCTTGATTGGCAGGAGTTTGACGAATACGGTAGTTGGCAGTAAAGTGGCCGTAGACGTTGCAATGAGTACAGAAGCGGCATTGAATAGCAGTCGGGTGATGATAGGTGCAAGTAGGGCAGAGTGGGTGTGGTCCCGTATATGCACGCTTTGCAGGCGGTGCATTGGCCACATGCGCCACTACTTGACGCTGTTGAGCAGGTACAGCTTGGATCGGTGCAGCAGAAATCGCACAGTTTTTGTTGGTGGAGTTGTTCTTTCTCTTATTGCTTGATGACGTAGGTTCAGCAGTTGGTGTAGCAGTAGTGGCTTGATGCAGATGCTTGGAGGTCTTATCCCACATCCCAGCCTTGACCCTTTTGTCATTGATCTCAGCGGCCAGCAGATAGGTTTCTTCGATCGTGGTAGTCTTAGCCGCTTGCACGAAATCAGCAACGCAGTCGGGTAGGGCTCGGATGTACTTCTTGATGGTCATCTCAGGGGTCTTGACCTGGTCAGGACAGATGATGCTGAGCTGTTTGAAGCGAGCAGTGAGACCAGCATTGTCTCCATCTTTCTGATGTATGTGCCAAAATTCATCTTCAAGCTTTTGACGCTCGTGAGGAGGGCAGAATTCCTCTAGCATGACTTCCTTGAGTTCATCCCACGACAAACCGTAAGCTGCATCATTCCCTCTCTTGTTCCTCTCGGCCGTCCACCAGTCCAAGGCACGGGACTAAAAGACGCCGGTAGCGTTCAGAGTTCGAAGGTCACCAGGGCAACCAATTTGTCGCAGAGTAACCTCGATAGAGTCAAACCAGTGGAATAGAGCAGTAGGACCTCCTTCGCCTGTGAATTCTTTCGGTCCACATGACTTGAATTGTTTGAAGCTGAAAGGTCTCGCGGCAGCTTTGGGACCCTCAGTCCTCGATTCCTCGGATGACTTGCTGGCATTCTCGCAGACATCGCTCACAGCCTTTGCTACCGCTTTCGCGACGATGGAAGCAAGGAGTCTGTCCCTCTTTTCCTGACGAGAGAGTTGATGACGGGATCCAGACGACATTGTCTGCAATAGACATCGCCATGGAACTCAACATATGTATTCGAATCTCACCTCACACGTCAAGGACTACTAAAGCTCAGTAACACGTACCATGTAAACGCATATAGTCACAATTTCACAGAATTGCACAAAACCACGTAGACATATAGTGCACATAATCACAGTATTTCTAATCACATAAGCACAATCAGCAAGAAACACATAAACTTAGTCACTAAAAGCACCTACGAGCGTACAAAGCATCCTAATTGTTCCTATTGTTGGGTTGCTAGCGAGGAGTTGTGTGGGTTTTGTGTTTTAGCAGAAGCAATAGTGTTGGGTCGAAACCAATAATATCTCAAAACGTTGACAAATAACAGGAAAGCATAAAATTTTCATAAAGATCGATAATCGAAGGTAGATTGTCTGCGGCTAAAAAACTTCGACTGACCAAAGTAGCTCGACTATTCTCAAGGATTCTGCACAACGACCTCCAGGACTATGCCTTTGCCTCGATTCTTGGGCGTTGGCGCAATTCCCTTTGGTTAGGTTGTGTTTTTAGACCGTTGGAGTCCATCGAACTTTGGTGGAGTTTTGTACAAAAGCGGGGCGAGTCGTCAAGGTTAGGGTTTCACCCCTATCTTGCAACTCCCGTCCTCGTTTCTGATAAAAATTGAGGAGATTATTCATCAAGATATGGATCTCACTCCTGATTTGGTATAATTCTCCTCGTTTGTAGCAAAAAAAAAAACGCAAGCTGACTAGGCAACTTAGTCGAGAGTTTGCGGTTTTCACACCTATTCTCGGCCTCATCGCCTGTTCACAACTTGAAAATTCGAGTGCAATGATAGAAAAGAGTGAGTGATAGTGGCGAAATTACGCATACGCGTGAGTTGGTTTATTGGTTCTTAACTATAGTCTAGGTCTCTATGACTTCGACCCGGACTAGGTCGAGTTTTGCCTAATTCCCTATAGTTATGGCTCTGATACCAATCTGTCACACCCCAACCGATGGCGGAATCATCGGGGCGCGGCACTGAGCGAAACAGGTTGTCCAGGAATTTCCATAACAACTATCATTACCATTCAATTTAAGTTAACATGTCCCATACCATGTCTCAAACAGCAAAACAAGTTATTACAGACAAAACTAGACAAATATTCTGTTCCGACAACTCAGATTTAAACATAACTAATTTGTTTGTTGGTTTCTAGGACTCCAATTCCTAGCTTCGATTTCATCACAGCACAAAGAGCAAACATGCAACCTAAGCACCTGTCACATACGTTAAAATAAAGTCAATACATAAGATGTAAGGGTTAGCATACAAGTTTGATAATAGTATATAGAGTTCGAATTCATTTACGCATAACCAGCACGTATACATAGAGATATGAAGCACGTTAGTTATCGACACAGATCCATCGATACCAATGACTGCGGGTTGACTGCCCGAGGCAGTTCGCAATACATGATTACCACTGTAATCCATGCAAGTAAAAGATCCTTAACAACCCCCGTGCGAACGGGTGCTGAGTCCAAACTATAGTACTATCGTTGCTAAAGCAGGTAGACAGCATTCCATGTGTATACATAACAAACAAGCATTCATAAGCCACGTATAACATGCAATAATGGTTATGCGTTAAAAATAGCTTGAGTAGTGTGATAGTTGTAGTTTGGATAGTTGTAACGTATGTAACACCCAAAAGTGCTAAAGCAAAAAGGGTTCGAGTATACTCACAGTGATATGGATTGAAGGGAGCGCTTTACAGCGAGTGCGATTAGCCTGAATAGATTCGATAACGTAACGATAAGTGGCGCGTAAAACAGTACAAGTGAGAGTGGGTAGGATGGCGGATCGTGCGGATCAGCTATCCGTGAATAGAAGTCATCCGTGCGCATGACTTATGCGTGCGGATGGTGATACGTGCGGACGGTATTCCATCCGGATAGGTCATCCGTGCGTGTGACTGTCCGTGCGGGTGGCAACCCGTGCGGACTAGTTATACGTGCGGACGACTTATCCGTACGGTTAGATTGCTTGTGTGGGTAAATGTTCAAGTGGATTGTTTCTTCCTAAGATGTGTTTGTGTATGATGGCTTGTGCTTTGAAGTTTTCGTTGTAGCATTTAGAAAACACCAAAGTGTTTCTACCTTTCAAGCCGGCCGCGCGGACGGCGGTCCGTGCGTATGGTAGTTCGTGCGGGCAGCCTGTGCGCGCGGGCAGAGACAATCCGTCCGGATAGCCTGTCCGTGCGTACGGCTTGGCCGTGCGGATGAAGTTTGTTTGATTTTCATTTTAAGGCCTTAGTATCTCATGATCCGAAGAGTAATCCATTCAGAGGTCGTCCGTTCGGATTGCTCGTTCGTCGATACTCCAACCTTTGTTTGGAAGGTGGGTCCCAAGGGTAGTTCGTGCAGATGACAACCCGTGCGTATGACCTGTACGTGCGTATGGGCTGTACTTGCATATGGCTCGTCTGTGCGGACAGCTAGTCCGTGCGGACAACTGTTCTGGTTGTCCCGTTCGTCTACAGTTGGTTTCTGTTGTCGTTTATCGAGACGTTCTGATCACGTGACAACCACTTGGAGTTGTGTTCCTACCCGTGTGACTAGGCCGGTCAGGAACCACCCTAACTCGGCCTGTCGGCGACTTAGAACGGTCGTCCCGGTTAACCCCGAAATCAGTTGTCTATGGGTAGAATTCCAGATCTGGAACTAGGGCACCACTATTGACGAGTAGAACACTAGGACTGATCGGATTCGTACCGGTTTTAAGAGCAAAAGAAGAAGAGAACTTAGGTTTATTTCTTTCAACTCTTTTATCCTTAGAAAAGTTTAGATCTAGGTGAAATTATCGTAAAAACTTGTAGAAATCGTTTAGATCTGGGATATTCTTGGTGGAATGAGGCCAAGCATGAAGTTCTTATGAACTTCATGATGACGTCACCCGTGCATACCTCAAATCCGGATGATTTCATGGTTAAAATCGAAGATTCGAAAGATAGAAGTGTGTAGAATTGAGTAGTGATTAAAGATGTACAAGGATTGGTGCATGATCTTACCTGGATCGAGAGAAATCTGAGAAAAGGTGAAGAATGCGTGTGGTTCGGACGTCACTTGCCAAAAGTGGAAAAAGTGGAGAGTGACCCGTGTATTTATAGGATGCCAAAAAGGGAAAGGGTGAGCCGTGCACATGGCACGCACCCGGGCAGGCTATCCGCGCGGACTGGCCATCCGTGCGGACTGGCAATCCGTGCGGATTGCCCATCCGTGCGTGTTGGCCATCCGTGTGGATGCCACCTCCTTGGGTGAGCCCGATGCGATGTTGATTCGGCTCTGATTCGCGAGCGGTTCGATAGGGTTTCCTAATTTAAATTACTTTCAGTCCCATCTACTTCTTATAGGGTTTGACTCGGAATTCGGGTTCGGGTTCGCTTTATATTCGAGTTAGATTTCGAGTTCGATTGAGTTCGCTTGATTTTCCCAACATAAAATAACATAAAAATAAACATGCGCAGGCAACACATAAGGCACACACACGTATAATGACAAGTAAAGTACACAGCTCGAGTTACGATTTGATGTCGATTTGATTAGCATAGCTTGATTAACTTTATCGCATTGTTACTTCCTATCGTTCACAGTCGTAGGTCGATTGAAATACGGTTAGCATGATTCGATTTTTGCAATGTACGACATTTACTCCACATAATCTAAATATCATACAAACAATTCTACTAGTCATGTCGCGCGAAATCGGTCGTTGACTTTGACCTTGACTTTGACTTTCACTCGTGAAAACACGGGGTGTTACACGTGTATTCCCAGCTCATTGACTATGTGACCAAGGAAGTGTACTTCTTGAATCCAGAAGTCACACTTAGAAAATTTCGCGTAAAGCTGCTCCTCCCTCAGGAGCTCCAAGATAAGACGCAAGTGTCGTTCGTGGTCCTCCTTGTTCTTAGAATAGATCAGAATGTCATCGATGAACACAATGACGAAGTCATCCAGATACGGTTTGCACACACGATTCATGAGGTCCATAAATATCGCAGGTGCATTCGTCAACCCGAATGTCATAACCAGACACTCATAATGGCCGTACATCATGCGAAAAGCTGTTTTTGGAATATCCTCCTCTCGGACTCTCATCTGATGATAGCCCGATCTTAGATCAATCTTCGAGTAGAATCTCGACCCTTGCAACTGGTCGAACAGGTCATCAATGCGAGGTAAAGGATAACGATTCTTGACTGTCACCTTGTTGAGTTCGCGATAAACTATACACATGCGAAAGGATCCGCCCTTCTTCTTTACAAACAAAACCGGGGCTCCCCAAGGCGAAGAACTGGGTCAGATGAAGCCTCTATCCAATAGTTCTTGAAGTTGGTTAGACAATTCTTGCAACTCTCCAGGTGCAAGGAGATAATGTGCGCGAGCAATTGGAGCTGCTCCTGGTGTAAGATCAATTTGAAATTCCACCTGACGGTGTGGAGGTAGACCTGGAAGTTCTTCGGGAAAAACGTCAGAAAATTCACGAACAACAGGTAGATCTTCGATTTTCTTTTCTTCAGACAAAGTGTCAATAATAAGTGCTAAAATAGCAGGGTAGCCTTTTTGTAGACACTTCTGAGCTTTCATGGGTGAAATGATGCTGACGGTTGCACCACTTCGATGACCCTGGACAGATAACGATTCCCCACTGGGGAGAGGGATACTCACGATTTTCTCCTTACAAAGAATCTCTGCTTGATGCTTAGACAACCAGTCCATTCCTACAACTACATCGAAGCTTCCAAGAGTAACAGGGAGTAAGTCAATATTGAACACTTGACCCCTAAGATCGAGTTTACACCCAAAAAGAACATGTGAAGCTTCAATCGATTTACCATCAGCTAATTATACTACGTGTTTATTTACAAGAGGCGTAGGAGTAAACTCTAACTGACAACTGAACCCCAAAGACACATAACTCCAGTTAGCACCAGAGTCAAATAATACAGTAGCGAAAATACCGTTGATAGAGAACGTACCAGTCACGACATTGCCATCGTTCCTTGCGTCACCTGCTCCAATTGTAAACGCTCTCCCGCGAGCACCATTCCCACCATTATTCCCATTGTTATTGTTCCCTGCATTGTTGTTGTTGTTGTTGTTTTGGCGATTACCCCCATTGTTATTATTGGTGTTCTGATTCAATTGTGGCCAATCCTTTTTGAAGTGCCCTTCACTGCCACACTGATAACATCCCCTCTGATTACCCTGATTTTGCTGGGGTTGTTGCCTCTGTTGCTGTTGCTAGGGTTGTTGCTGTTGTTGCTTGTGATGTGGAGCTCTACAGTCTTTCGCTATGTGACCCACCTTATCACACCTTTGACATGCCCGGTTACACGAGCCATAGTGGTGAAAACCGCACTTGTTGCACTTTGGTTGTTTCCCCGCATAAGAGCTCGAAGTTTAACTGTTGTTCTGATTCTGGTTGACTGAAGATGACTGGTTGAAACTACGACTGGTGTTGTTGTCAGGCTTCTTTTGCGACTGATTCGAGTTAGTTGCCTTGTCTGCGTCATTCCATTTACGCTTGTTGTCAATGGTGGGGGTAGCAGTAGCAGCAATAGCAGTAGTTGCAACACGTGGTGGCAGCGAACCATGTTCCACCTCTTGATCAGTGATCTTTTGAGCCAGTCTGATAATCCATGGTAAGTTGTCGAGATTTGCTACAGTGACTAATCCATTAACTTGTGGCGCCAGTCCCTTAATGTAGAGTTCGATCCTGCGGGGTGGTGGTCGAGACAGGTTAGGACACATGTTTACCAGCTCGTGAGACCGTTTCGTATAAGCCTCGATCTCGGATCCCTCCATCTTTAAGTTATAGTACTCGTTTTCCAACTTTTGAATTTAATCCCGAGGGCAGTACTCTACCCGAATAAGCTCTTTGAAATCATCCCAAGTGGTCACGTTTGCCATTTCAGTGCCCAACATCTGCACCTGAGCATTCCACCAAGTTAAAGCACCATCCTCCAAGGTGCCAAAAGCAAACTTCACCCTATCCCCAGTTGGACAGTTACACATAGCAAAGACGGATTCGGCTTTCTCGAACCAACGGAGCAGTCCCACGGGACCTTCAGCTCCACTGAAAGTTTGAGGCTTGCAATCCATGAACGTTTTGAACGTACATACAAGTGGATTGTTTTAGTTTTCGTTCACAGGTTGACCTAAAACAAAAAGAAAGTACGCACAAATAAGAATTGAGTGAAATGGCCGAAGACTATGCTTTGTCTGGTATATATCGTACCAGCTTGCTGAGCTGCCAAAGCCTCAGCCACACGTGTGTTAATTAGGTCAGTCAACTCTGCTTGATTCATGACGATGTTGCCACATCCACCGCCGCGGCCGCCTCCACTTCCACCGTTACGTCCGCCACGTCCGCTCATGATTCTATACAAGAAGAGTGGAAAAGATAGGATCGCAATTGAGTTGGAGTCAATCATTACCATGACTTCTATGGATTGAGAAACTCTAACATTATACGGATAGTGGAATAGAACCCCTTTCACACTTATTAAGCCTTACTGGGATTCACATGCACCTCACATTATTATTATGTGTGCACCGAATAATAAGGCAATTGCATGCTTATCTCAGTGCCTCTTAACTCACGCTAAAAGGTTCCCCACATACCGTGCGAAGGCCTGTAAGAGGCGCTCTTGCATTTCCACCTCTGTTGTCGGTAGAGGGTTGTTGATGTTGGTGTTCCCTTGAGTCGACATCTTCCTAGAAGGAGGGTATTTAGGTCAGGTCTTGTTAAGGACACGAGCACACAAGTCTCTACTTAACAAATAAGACCTCAAAGGTGTATTACATATATGTATATATACAGTCGTTATAACAATTAATCACATATCACCACAATTATAACACAACTTCTAAATAGAACGTAGCAAGTAAGCCTGTAGCATTATAGTTATAGCACAAATATGCAGATCATCAACGTGCTTAGTGAGAACACAGCGACTGAGTTTTTCATTAGTTATTAGTCATAAGTATGGTCGCATGTTTTAAAGATGATTGGCTTCTCATTATTCCCAGGCTACCATTGTGTTGTCTTCCAAAATGTATCACATTAACAGGAATACAGGGTCACCCTACCCTTGTCCATTAAATATGTTAGTGTATCAAAATTTCGTAGTCAGATGTGGTCTTCAAAAGTCTCCACAATCTCGGCTTATCATTAGTGTTTTTACCAAAGTGTAATGCAATCTGCATGAATCCAGAAACCAACAATACTGGTGACTGAGGTAGAGGAGGAAAAGAAAGTAAACCGTTAACACGCGTGGACTTCTTCCTTGGGCTTGTGTATACGTCGAAGTAATTATCTGCTCTGCCGTTTGATAGTAAAGAAATGAGCATCGGAAACATAAACTCTTCATACAATATGCTGTCTTGTGATGTAAACACTTAAATCATGTTCTTCAGTTGTGTAATGTTTGGCATTGGAAGTTACTGAATGTGGTGTTAGCTCAAGCTCCAACACTCTGCGACTCATATCCTCAAACTGTAGCTCATGTTACCGGAGCAAATCATCTCGTGTGTGGCCTCCATCATGTGAGGATCTAACATTAGCGTAGTGTATGATAAGAACCATCAAAATGGCTCATCCAGTGCCGTAGAGGTGAAAGTAGCAAACAGTGCGGTCTGTGAGGTCGTAGAAAATGTTGATGTAGCCGATGGGATCGTTACGCGGGTGCTGACCTGGAGTACCTTCTCGGGGTGCGGGTATATCTTGAAGGAACGCGTTAGGCATCTTGGCGCAATGGATGCCGGTCTTCACAAGAGCAACATTAGCGGGTGAAGGTGCAGGAACAAACTTCTCGACTGATAAGAAGGTCATTAGGTGCAGGTACTGGGTCGGGTATAAGGGATGCATTGTCTGGTAAGTCAAAAGAAAAAGGGTCATGATCAAGTAAGGGTGCAGGATCAGTAGGTGCAACATCAAGCTGTCCCAAAAGGTGCAGAAGCTAACTCAGGAGCAAGCCCTGGGTCGTGTAACGGTGTGGTGCCTCGAGCAGGTGTTAGTGCAGCAGTCATAAAGGCGTCGTCTTCTGTGTCAGTAGTAGAAAGATGTGACCAGGCCGTCTATAAGGCTGTAAATGTCACAGACTCAAGGGAGTCTGAAATCGAATATACGCTAGAATCAGAGGGTAGCTTGACAACAGGGGTCTCAAAAGTGAAATTTGTAACGACGTTCTCGTCTAACTTTCCATCATCATGGGTGTTATCGGAAGGACCATCAATATCGCGTCAATATTGTTATCAATTGTTCGTCGAGTAACTAACCTTCAGAAGGAATGTCCACATGAGGCGCATCATCGAGGGTCGGAGCCATGGTGTGTTCACCCTCGGGGTGACCAGTGATAGAGTGGTCATGGATTGAGACAAGAGTGACAGAAAGATTCTTGTCAGAGAAACCATCATCAAAGATAAAGTATTACCAAAATCTGGTAGCGCAGACTGTTGGAAGTCGTCCTCATCCTTAGTCAGCATATCAGGATCACTCTCCGTGTCTGACGTAAATGTCTCTAGCGCAGATGTAGTCTCACTATCTGTGGCGGTGGTCGTAAGGTTATCAACGTCTGATAACTCGTTCTCTAAATAGAGTGACATGTGTGCCGGTGAGTAGCATGTATATCCATCGTAATTATTAACAATTAGTGTATGCAATAACTACCACATATGCCCGTTTATCAATAATTAGCAATTAAGCATGTAGGTAGCAATAATAAAAGTATGTAGTCACAATCAACGCAAGCAAGAAATCCTCCTAGTCTCTAAGACTAAATCTCTGGCCTCTAAGACCAACTCCCTATCCTCTAAGACCAATCCTCCCAGTCTCTAAGACTAATTCCCTGGCCTCTAGGACCAAATTTCCCTAATCCCTGGTCTCTAAGACCAAATTTCCTCAGTCTCTATGGCTAAATTCCTGGTCTCTAAGACCGTTCCTCCCTCAGCCTCTAAGACTGATCCTCCCTCAGCCTCTAAGACTGATCCTCACTCAGTCTCTAAGACTGATCCTCCCTCAGCCTCTAAGACTGAATTATAAATATAAATTTGGAAATGTGTATTTGTGCCTTTTGTTTATAAAAATGTTTGTGCCCTGGATCTGGACGTTTAGTGTATGCAATGTAAAAATTGTTTGAAAACATTTTCGTGAGAGCCCTGATGATCATAGTCTAGACTCGAGAAAGAATCCTAGTTCGCTATGATCGAGGCTCTGATACCAAGCTGTCACACCCTGGCTTTTGCGGAAGCGTGGGTTTAGTTGGTGTGACTTCTTAATACCATAGCAACAATCACAACAATGCTATATGATAAAAATACATGATGTTCATCCATTAAAATAGTTTAGAAAAATGCATAACATATTGTCTTAAAACATAAATCCCAAAATATGTTACAAACCCTGACTTGTTTAAAAGGAGTCATAAGACTTGACGAAAGACTACCAACAAAACGAGGATTTGAGACATGCAACCCGTCCAGGAAGGAGTTACACTTCCCAAACCTATGACCCTGGATGACATCCTTATTTAGTACGCCGCTAACATGCATCACTTGCCAGATCCAATTAATTCCCTGAAATACATGTAGTTTAAAAAGTCAACAAAAAGTTGAGCGAGTTCATGTGTAAGTTTGTGTGTATAAGCCTTTAAAATAAGTCTTGTCTGAATAAAAGTCCCTGGTATGTAGCAATAAGGAAAAACTGATCACCATTGGGTTGCAAAGCCAATAGTATGTGTGAAATGATGCAGGAAGACTCAAACCTAGCAAATTTGTCTCCGTTATGAAGACATAGTCACCACTATGGGCCGCCTCGGCCTCATGGGTGTGGGCTTGCTACACCCAAATAGATCTATCACTCATGTCCCTTGGTCCTACAATGAGGATTAATGGCCTTAAGTGTCATGCCCACCACTCACGTGATCGCGTAATAAAAACCCTCCTTAAGCTAACCATACCATGTAAATAAATGTCTGTAAATGTCTATAATTGTCTGTAATAATTGTAACATGTATTTCACCCCCGAAGTATAAAACTGAAAATAGTTAAGAGAAAAGGGGGACATGAACTCACAGTAGTGCGTCTTGTACCGTATCTCAAACTCTGTCTGCTACACGACAACCTACACGTACTAATGTCTATTAGACGAACGGGCCGTGCCTTGGCTTAGAGTTTAGTATTTTGAGTCACGTTTCTTATATTGTTCCGCGTGATAATTATTTGTCAAAATAGTTAATATTTTAACTTAATCATGTGTCATGTTCGGGGTATTTGTTCGTTCAATGTTCTAGTACTCTTGTCTTAGAAAGAAAAATATTTACTAAGTGTTAGGATTTTCGGAAAATTATGCCATCGCCTCCTTTGTAAATCGAGGTATCCATGCTTAAAAGCATATCATTTTCTTTACATATATCCCGTAGAGTGTTCCCACGTAGCCAACCCGACAATCATACATGCAATACACTACTTACATCATTTCAGCTTTATTAAACAAAACTGGACTGTTTTCGAGCATTTTAATAAAATAGTTAACCTTTTCCAAAAATTCTCAAATTTTTACAGGATGTCATAAACATTCCAAATTTTATTGTGTAAAAATATCGGGGCCCGGTTCATTACCAATATTATATAAAAATTTATTTACCCGACTGCAATCAGATTTGTTGCTTTCTGATTGCAGTCTACGGAAACATTCACCAAAAATTAATCGTAAGCCCGATCGACGAAATTCCAGTTGGAGGATCACGACAACAAAAGTGAACATCTACAGTAAAAATCCCATGAGCTGATTCTACTCAGGTTTCGAGTTATGACTCTGAATACAACACACTTTTTCAGCAGAAAAATTGCAGCTTGAGCTGCTGTCTAAAAATAGTTCTTTAAAAATAGTAAACGACCTCAAAAAATTACGATTCTAGTGCCATATGATCGGTTGTTCAAAAATACATAATTTAGACTCTAGAAATTCAGTTTTTCGATTTAAAATGACCCAGTTACAGCCTGTTGAAGTTGGCTGGAAATACCAATCAACATGCTGTTTACAAAGTAAAAGTTACTAAAAACGCATCAACAAGGGTCCTAACCATGGTTTATCGATGATTTAATGATCAAACCTTATGCATGCTTTAACCAAACCTAATCCAACCCGATAATATCTTCATGCAAACTTCTTATGTATGGTTTTATGTAAGGTTCCATGTTCATCTTTTTAGTGTTTTAGTTTTGTGATTTGAACATTATCTTCCTATTACATAACATAACCAAGAACGAGATGGAACGAGGTGTAGAGGCTTACCACTAGCTTCAAGCTAGGGAAGAGATCTAGTGCAAATATGTAGAGAGAAAGATGGTGATAAAGACTTGAACAAGCTTTCTTGAGAGCTCTTCAACTTGAAACTTCAAAGAATGGACTTCAAAGCTTGGAGTGGGACTTGTAGTTGGAGAAGATGAAGATATGAAAGAGATGGGGGTGGGTTCGGTTATGTGGAGCCGAAATAGGGGAAGGGAGTGAGGTTGGAGTGTGGTTTTTGGAGTAATGATGGGATATCTATGCATCCTATCTCTTATAGGCCATCATGTATATTTTGTTTAGATTGTTAAGCATCATATCTAATATAATAATCAACCAATCAACAAGTAGGAGGTGAAGAGGGGTTGGGTTCGGTTTTGGTGAGCCGAAAATGAGAGAGAGAAAGGGTGTAAGATTTGTAATCATGAGTGGCCACACATATAGAGATGTTCTTACACATCTCGGTTATCTCAACAAGTAACCTACCCAATGAAATTAGAGCATGATCAAGGAAGTATGATTAAGATCTTGGGTGGGGTCCATGAGGGCCGAAAATCGGTTAGGGGGGGGGTCTATTTGCAAATTTTCCAACTAATTAGTAATTGGTAGTTAGAATGCAAGTAATGTGGTGATAGTTTAGTTATAAGGTTTCTAGTGGTTGTTATGGCAAATGGGGATCATGGCTAACCAAAAATAGTAAAACAATGTCATTGACAAAAATTTAGTGTCCCGGGTAATGTCCGGTTGTTCGGTCAAGTATCGTTCCGTTAAAGTGTTAAATTGTACCGTATAGTGTCTTTTATGCATCTTTTTGTAACGAAATCATTCCTGGCACTTAGGAAAGTATACAGGACCACTCTGCCATATTTGTGTATCCTACTGGTATAATACAATGCTGAATTTTATAAAAGAATGCAGAATTCTGCTTTTAAAGTAGGTTTTTAGCAATTCCCGACACTATAACTATCACCTAGTGACGAAGTTTTACGGTCCTCACTCCCCTACACTCCATTCTAGTGTAGTACCTTATCCCTGGCTCATACTGGCCATAATAACACTGTCTGTCTAAGTGCTGGTATTGTCAGCATAAATTATGAATCAACTGTTCAGTGTGTTAACTGTGCTGAGTGCATCAGGTATGTCACTAATGTTTGTGTGTAATGAATGGAGTGACAGTATGAAATGTGATGCATATGTATGTATGATACAAAAATCATAAGGCAGTTTAAATTGTTAGTTGTAATCAAGCGCAGTCATTAAGCACGTAATTAAAATTAATTAATTGTACAGTACCTGAAATTTTGAGGGTTGTCACATTCTCCCCCCGTTAAGAAAATTTCGTCCTCGAAATTTGTACTACCTTAATTCCTTAGGGTTTCGTTATGCATGTATGTATATGAATAGTACCGAGGTAGATAATCACCAAACCGAATCAAACCTTATTCACATCAAGTGAGTCCAAGAATATATATATAACATCACGAATCCAATGGTTAAAAGGTATGTGCTTTTGGCATTTGGTGTCGAGGGTACAAGGCGTATCGACGTATAGTCTAGTGTAATCCAGTTAACAGGGGTTCCACAAAAGAGGAGTTTGTCCAATAGGATTCTCAAACAATCGGTCACGATAGGCAAACGAGTTTTCACGAACCATAGCCTCCGCTATATGAACTCAAAATCAATGATTTGGATGCGATAGTATTATGAAAATGATCTGTCAACTTTTGAATAAATAAATGGTAAGGATTTGTGTGTTGACATTCTCGAATTACGAAAATACACCGAGTGAGGTACAAGCGAATCTGGTGTATCATTGTTTTAATTCGTAGTTTCATCAGAAATGTTTATATGACAAGTTGACAAACGTATATGTAGTTTTGTGTGAAACAGTTGACCATGATTAGCACAAGCTAACGACACCACAAGGTGTCGAAATGACGAGATTCAATAATAATGGTGACTGAACAAGTTTACCGTGCCTGAAATCAAGTGAACGTGGACCGAGACAATCTGAAGATTTGATTTACGCAATGTCGTAAAGTTTCCAGTTGAATACGAAATATCAAAGAACCACTATTTTTGATCGAAGGTGAAAAGTATTAAGTACAACAAGGTATTCGATTGACAATGAAAGTATCGTTAGGAGGTACATTAGGCTTATGAAATGAATCTATGTACCATTGCCTTAACACACAATCGTGTTGAGGCTGCTTTAATTGTGATAAACGAGACGGATTTAGAGCAAATAAATAATTTAAATCCGTATATGAAGTGAGTAACCCAATTAGCACAAGCTTCAATTCTGTGAAAATATCACCTCAAGGTGTCGAAGTCAATCAAACGATTTAGTGGAGTTGTAGACCAACCGAATCTACTACGACTCGTAATGAAGGAATCTTTGCAAAAATGTTTGAATATGATGCTCTCAACACATCATACAGCGTCTCAAAATGGACACGCAAAATGGATAAGTTCAAGCAGTTGAACTAGATTTCAACGTTATCTGACAATCAACATATGTATCAACAAGGGGAAATCTCAGTATGGTTACAAAAATAAACCATGAATGTAACTTGAAAGAAGAGAAGTTTCAAGAAAGTGTGTTGACTTGATAACAAAAGAGCCAACACTTACAATAATGTAAGTCATTCGAATCACAAATCAGTGACTAGATTTAGCAACATAATATTCGAACTTCAATGAAGCGTTTGAAATGAAATCGCATGCGTAGCAGATGGTGCATGTGTAACATGTGAGTTTTGAAATAATGAGTGTTTGCTAAAATGGAGAAACGACCAAGTATTCGAAGTAATTAAGTGTTCGCTCTCAGCGAAGAAAATCAACATGATGCAACTACCATTAGGGGAGTAGAGATGCATACATCTACTTGCTAGAAGCAAAAGTGAAGGTTTTGACAAGAGAAGTTTAAGTACTTTCTGTTTGGGTTAACCGAAATAGTATGTATGTCAGGTTAATGGTGTTTACTTGGGTTAACATGTGTGGTCCCTAGGTAACAACTTTTACGAGTTTGGACCTGGGTTCCCAAAGGTCCTAAGCATAAGCTTTCTAAATCCCCAAGGTTCCGTATTCTGTGTAACTCTGTTTGTGCATAGTGTAGGAAACACCATTTTTGTGTATGTTTAGAAACAAATTATTGTCCCACAATCTCCCCGGTATATTTTATTCCTGAATTTACAGTTAATGACACTCGATCGTCGATCATTTGTGAAATAGTAGTTCAACCCTCATAGTCAGTTTAGTAAGAAATTTGTTGATCCTTATCAAGAGTTATCGACTCTCGTGGGTTAGCTCATCCGGATCCTGGTTGTTTGATGTTTGTATGAAAGCTATCGTCCTTCTTATTGACAAGCAGAAAGGGGGTTGCCCAAAAGGGAATTTTGGTCTGTTATCTTCCTTCTCCATCCACCTCTGAGGTTACACTGCCAATCCTTGCATCTCCGAAGGTGTAAGTCGCTAAGGTGCAGCGACTACAGGCGCAGTGCCTGGAATAAGATCGATGCGAGATTCGACTAATTGTTGAGGAGATAATTCTGGTAAGTCTTCGGGAAGAACTCTCAGGATATTCCTTATCACAGGAATATCTTCGAGTTTTGGTTCTTCGGCTCCCTTGTCCCCGACATGAGCCAAGAAAACAACTCATCCTTTACGCAACAGCTTTCGTGCCCTCCAGTAATTTGTAGTTTGTAGGGGCGTATCCTATTTCATGAGTCACGATCGTTCCTTTATTCGCCATCGGGGTGCGGACATCAAACTCCACTTGATCACTTGGAAATTAATCCATCCCAATTACCTCGTTGAAGCCTCCCAACCCAATTGGTAGTAGAGTAACCGTAAAGTTATGCCCTCCGGGTTCTATCTTGTCGTCTCTAGTTACTGCGTTGGCTTCCACTAGCTTCCCATTAGTTAGTTCTTTCGAGTGCGGATTATCTAACTTACTTGCTACTGACCCAAATATACTCTCAAACTCCAGAGATGCGAAGCTTAAAATTTGCAACAGTATCTGGCAACACAGATGCATAACGTTGAGTAATATGGAACGTACCGATATCCATGCTTTGATTCCTGGTGTGCTCCCCTAGCTCTGCTACTGAGCTTTCATTCTTATGTCTGATCGTTTTTAGGGCAATATCTTCTGAAATGCTTTTTGCTTCCACAGTTAAAACAACCTTGTGCACGTTTCTGTTTGTCACCCGTTCTGCCCTGATATTCGTCATTGTTGTTGTTTCCTCCGTGATTCTCACGACCATCTTGGCCTCCATTTCTACCTTCAGTACCTTGCCTACAAGTTTCCTTGGGATACCCCCTCTTGCCACCGTTATCACATTTTCCATATTTACATCGCCCTACATGATAACGTAAACAATTGTCGCACTTAGGTAGGATACCCTTGTAATCCTTCCCCTTTTTGGCCTTCTTTTTGTTATTCGCCCAAGTAACCTTCTTGAAATTTGCAAGCTTTCTCTTGTTATCTCCAGATGGCTCTACAGAAGTCTCCTTTTTCTCTTCCGAAGTGGAGAATTTGTTCGTCATGGCTGCTTCTTCAGCTAAGGCCACACTTAGATTGATGGCCTCAGCGATCGTTGCAGGCTTTGATGTCGCCACCATGCTCATGATTTGGGGTGCCAATCCCCAAATGAAACACTCAATCTTCTTAATCTCTGACTCTACCATGTAGGGAACAATATGCGACAGAAGTTGGAACTTCTCCACGTACTCAGCTATTTTTGAACCTTCCATCTTCTAGTTCCAGAACTCAGTTTCCACCTCCTGGCTTCCTGTTCTTGAACAGTACTCTTTATGCATTAGCTCTTTCAGCTCGTCCCATGATAAAGCATAAGCGGCAGCCTCGCCCATCATCTGAACCTAGAGTTTCCACCATGACAGAGCCCCATCTTGGAATAGTCTGGAAATGTACGTGACCTGATGCTCTGTGGCACATTTGCTTGCGCGCAAAACAGAATCCGTCTTCTCAACCCAGCGCACGAAGGCTACGGCACCCCCTGTGCCGTCGAAATGTAGGGGCTGGCAGCTCAAGAACTGCTCGTAGGTGCAGCCGTTGGGGGAGTTATTTCCTGAGGTACCTCCGCTGTAATCGGAGCGAAGGGCCTCGTACCGTGCGATGGCCTGTAAGAGGTGCTCTTGCATTTCCGCCTCTGTTGTCGGTAGAGGGTTGTTGATGTTGGTGTTCCCTTGAGTCGACATCTTCCTAGAAGGAGGGTATTTAGGTCAGGTCTTGTTAAGGACACGAGCACACAAGTCTCTACTTAACAAATAAGACCTCAAAGGTGTATTACATATATGTATATATGCAGTCGTTATAACAATTAATCACATATCACCACAATTATAACACAACTTGTAAATAGAACGTAGCAAGTAAGCCTGTAGCATTATAGTTATAGCACAAATATGCAGATCATCAACGTGCTTAGTGAGAACATAGCGACTGAGTTTTTCATTATTTATTAGTCATAAGTATGGTCGCATGTTTTAAAGATGATTGGCTTCTCATTATTCCCTGGCTACCATTGTGTTTTCTTCCAAAATGTATCACATTAACAGGAATACAGGGTCACCCTACCCTTGTCCATTAAATATGTTAGTGTATCAAAATTTCGTAGTCAGATGTGGTCTTCAAAAGTCTCCACAATCTCGGCTTATCATTAGTGTTTTTACCAAAGTGTAATGCAATCCGCATGAATCCAGAAACCAACAATACTGGTGACTGAGGTAGAGGAGGAAAAGAAAGTAAACCGTTAACACGCGTGGACTTCCTCCTCGGGCTTGTGTATACGTCGAAGTAATTATCTGCTCTGCCGTTTGATAGTAAAAAAATGAGCATCAGAAACATAAACTCTTCAGAAAATATGTTGTCTTGTGATGTAAACACTTAAATCATGTTCTTCAGTTGTGTAATGTTTGGCATTGGAAGTTACTGAATGTGGTGTTAGCTCAAGCTCCAACACTCTGCGACTTATATCCTCAAACTGTAGCTCATGTTACCGGAGCAACTCATCTCGTGTGTGGCCTCCATCATGTGAGGATCTAACATTAGCGTAGTGTATGATAAGAACCATCAAAATGGCTCATCCAGTGTCGTAGAGGTGAAAGTAGCAAACAGTGCGGTCTGTGAGGTCGTAGAAAATGTTGCTGTAGCCGATGGGATCGTTACGCGGGTGCTGACCTGGAGTACCTTCTCGGGGTGCGGGTATATCTTGAAGGAAAGCATTAGGTATCTTGGCGCAATGGATGTCGGTCTTCGCAAGAGCAACATTAGCGGGTGAAGGTGCAGGAACAAACTTCTCGACTGATAAGAAGGTCATTAGGTGTAGGTACTGGGTCGGGTATAAGGGATGCATTGTCTGGTAAGTCAAAAGAAAAAGGGTCATGATCAAGTAAGGGTGCAGGATCAGTAGGTGCAACATCAAGCTGTCCCAAAAGGTGCAGAAGCTAACTCAGGAGCAGGCCCTGGGTCGTGTAACGGTGTGGTGCCTCGAGCATGTGTTAGTGCAGCAGTCATAAAGGCGTCGTCATCTGTGTCAGTAGTAGAAAGATGTGACCAGGCCGTCTATAAGGTATCCATGCTTAAAAGCATAACATTTTCTTTACATATATCCCGTAGAGTGTTCCCACGTATCCAACCCGACAATCATACATGCAATACACTACTTACGTCATTTCAGCTTTATTAAACAAAACTGGACTGTTTTCGAGCATTTTAATAAAATAGTTAACCTTTCCAAAAATTCTCAAATTTTTACAGGATGTCAGAAACATCCCAAATTTTATTGTGTAAAAATATCGGGGCCCGGTTCATTACCAATATTATATAAAAATTTATTTACCCGACTGCAATCAGATTTGTTGCTTTCTGATTGCAGTCTACGGAAAAATTCACCAAAAATTAATCGTAAGCCCGATCGACGAAATTCCATTTGGAGGATCACGACAACAACAGTGATCATCTACAGTTAAAATCCCATGAGCTGATTCTACTCAGGTTTCGAGTTATGACTCTGAATACAACACACTTTTTCAGCAGAAAAATTGCAGCTTGAGCTGCTGTCTAAAAATAGTTCTTTAAAAATAGTAAACGACCTCGAAAAATTACGATTCCAGTGCCATATGATCGGTTGTTCAAAAATACATAATTTAGACTCCAGAAATTCAGTTTTTCGATTTAAAATGACCCAGTTACAGCCTGTTGAAGTTGGCTAGAAATACCAATCAGCATGCTGTTTACAATGTAAAAGTTACTAAAAACGCATCAACAAGGGTCCTAACCATGGTTTATCGATGATTTAATGATCAAACATTATGCATGCTTTAACCAAACCTAATCCAACCCGATAATATCTTCATGCAAACTTCTTATGTATGGTTTTATGTAAGGTTCCATGTTCATCTTTTTAGTGTTTTAGTTTTGTGATTTGAACATTATCTTCCTATTACATAACATAACCAAGAACGAGATGGAACGAGGTGTAGAGGCTTACCACTAGCTTCAAGCTAGGGAAGAGATCTAGTGCAAATATGTAGAGAGAAAGATGGTGATAAAGACTTGAACAAGCTTTCTTGAGAGCTCTTCAACTTGCAACTTCAAAGAATGGACTTCAAAGCTTGGAGTGGGACTTGTAGTTGGAGAAGATGAAGATATGAAAGAGATGGGGGTGGGTTCGGTTATGTGGAGCCGAAATAGGGGAAGGGAGTGAGGTTGGAGTGTGGTTTTTGGAGTAATGATGGGATATCTATGCATCCTATCTCTTATAGGCCATCATGTATATTTTGTTTAGATTGTTAAGCATCATATCTAATATAATAATCAACCAATCAACAAGTAGGAGGTGAAGAGGGGTTGGGTTTGGTTTTGGTGAGCCGAAAATGAGAGAGAGAAAGGGTGTAAGATTTGTAATCATGAGGGATCTTGAGTGGCCATACATATAGAGATGTTCTTACACATCTTGGTTATCTCAACAAGTAACCTACCCAATGAAATTAGAGCATGATCAAGGAAGTATGATTAAGATCTTGGGTGGGGTCCATGAGGGCTGAAAATCGGTTAGGGGGGTCTATTTGCAAATTTTCCAACCAATTAGTAATTGGTAGTTAGAATGCAAGTAATGTGGTGATAGTTTAGTTATAAGGTTTCTAGTGGTTGTTATGGCAAATGGGGATCATGGCTAACCAAAAATAGTAAAACAATGTCATTGACAAAAATTTAGTGTCCCGGGTAATGTCCGGTTGTTCGGTCAAGTATCGTTCCGTTAAAGTGTTAAATTGTACCGTATAGTGTCTTTTATGAATCTTTTTGTAACGAAGTCATTCCTGGCACTTAGGAAAGTATACAGGACCACTCTGCCATATTTGTGTATCCTACTGGTATAATACAATGCTGAATTTTATAAAAGAATGCAGAATTCTGCTTTTAAAGTAGGTTTTTGTCAATTCCCGACACTATAACTATCACCTAGTGACGCAGTTTTACGGTCCTCACTCCCCTACACTCCATACTAGTGTAGTGCCTTATCCCTGGCTCATACTGGCCATAATAACATTGTCTGTCTAAGTGCTGGTATTGTCAGCATAAATTATGAATCAACTGTTCAGTGTGTTAACTGTGCTGAGTGCATCAGGTATGTCACTAATGTTTGTGTGTAATGAATGGAGTGACAGTATGAAATGTGATGCATATGTATCTATGATACAAAAATCATAAGTCAGTTTAAATTGTTAGTTGTAATCAAGCACAGTCATTAAGCACGTAATTAAAATTAATTAATCGCATAACAGATAGCGAGTACTCAAATCACATAACGACACTTAACAGATGAGTTTACTATTCACACGAGCCACAACAGGTTCCTCGGCCATGACTAACATTATTAACAGGCAGCAATTAGAATTTAAACAATCATAAGCTTTCATCACCATACATATCCTAAACCACAGTTCTGTTTGTGGGGTACCCTCCTGGCGAAGGACCTTTCGGCGAACAATCCTCACAACGAAGAATCATACTTCGCCATGAAGAGATCGCGTCGAAGAATCAAAATGGTTCGTCAAAGGGCAGTCGACGAAGAATCAAGTATTCGTCGGCTTGGATTCTTTGTGGGGAGGGGTACCTTCGTCGTTGTTCATCAAAGACAGTTATGATTTCCTTCTTCCCCAAGACATCTACTTACATTAACATCAAGCACTGATCAATGGAGATCCTAATTCATTTGTGTAAACATAGCATCAACAACTCAAATCTGTCATCTAGATTAATTGCCACAGTTTCATCAAATAACACACTAAATTATCGATCCGATATTGATCTTATTTCTATGTCATATAAACAATGGACAACCATGATCAATTCATTAAAAGTGTTATTATCATGCTACACCAATAAGTCAATATTGTTTATGCATTTAATCACGTTTACTAAACCCTCTAACGAAACCCTAACAACCATTCAATTGTTCACAAATCCTATCAAACAAGTTTGCACGTAACAAAGATAGTCGACAGGGATCGAAACAGGAACGAATTTACGAACCGTGTGAGTTCGTCGAAAGCTTAGTCGAGAGGAGCAATGTTTCGAGAAGCCTCTGCCATCGATTGCTTGGTGTTTAGGGTTTAAAATTTAGTGATTTTTGTGAGATAAAGAAACCCAGTGCGTGTATATGCTCGAGTAGATCTCTTGGGCTTCGAAGAGATTTGGGTCGAGAGCCCGTTCAGCGAAGAACCGTCTTGACGAAGCATTGTACTTCGTCAAGGGTGAAGATGACGAAGAATCAATTCTTCATCCAGAATAGTTTTGACGAAGGTCATTCTTCGTCGGGAGGAGGAATCGACGAAGGTCATTCTTCGTCGGGATGAAGAGTCGACGAAGAATCCTGGTTATTTGTCAAAAGTTGTAAAGTATGAACTTGAAATATTAACAACTCTTAGGTTCACATCTAACAACCAAACATATCAATACCATAATCAAACATATCATTACTTTAATCATTCATAAATCGTGCACACGTTACACATAAAACGAATTGTGAAAACATAATTGTGAACAAGTGATGCGTAGAGGAAAGACCTTGAAATCTCGGGTTGTCACACACCTCCTCCACCACCACCTCACCTCCACCACCACCGTTTTTTTACTGCAATACTTCCCTAAGTGAATATTCAATTTCTGTAATGTAATCTGATACAAATCACATTCCTCCACCAATATATATATATATATATATATATATATATATATATTATTTTACTAATAATTGTTTTCCTTTTTGTCTCATGTCCAAATAAACAAAGGAGTATATGGTAAACTAAAATATGAGAAGAATGTAGATAGAAGAGTTTATATGCTTGTAAGTTCATTGTATTAATATGCATTTGGTGGAGGTGAGGTGTCACACCCCAACCAATGGCGGAATCATCGGAGTGGGATGAAGATAGATTGCTCATCACACATAACACTATTGTGACAATAATTAATTCAAAATTGATTTCATAACATAACAAAATTGTCAATTACATCAAGTAATTCAAAGTACGACATAAAGGACAGTACAACAAGTTCAAAACATAAAATGACTAATCTAGTAATTTGAAATGAGTTTCTAGTGTCGTCCTAACTAGATTTCGTCATAATCAACCCGCAACATGTTAACAAAGTATAATTCAACACAAAAATGCATTGGCGAGTACACAAGTTTAAGTATAAGTATAAAGTTTAAAAACGAATCCACATGGCAACTTAAGTTATTCAAGATCAACATATCATGGCATGCAATATTTCTAGTCAACCCTCTGTTTACGCAATAAAGAATGAAATTTAACATGACCTCTCGTTCACGGGTGGTGCGTTAATCCTATAGTGCTATACATGTTAAATGGAGGCTCGTATAAGCTAATGACTATTATATCACATAAGAATCACCCAAGTATATGCATTAAGTATAACAACATAGTATTCATGTATTTTGGATTCTTTTCGTGCATTTGCATAAAGAATAAAGTATTGTGATTTTTTTATAAGGTTAACATATTGCACCCAAAAAGTGTTAAGATGAAAATGGGTCAAGTGTACTCATGGTTTTGCAAGCTTCCACTTGTTAATTCGCGGGGAGTTGGTTGGTTGTTGGAAGAGGAAACACCAAGTCCTTCTACACGAGGAAACATAGGTGTGTGAGTATTTGGAAGATAACAGGAGATTAGGAATTTGGAATTTAAAGTATATCGAAAGTAAGTATATGAGAAAATAATCATCTAGCACCTAACACTCGTTTTTGACACTATGAAACCCATAGGGGTTGGAATGTTTTCATAGGCTAAAGTGCCCATTAGAATCGTAACGAGTACTAAGTTCTTAGATGATGTAACCTAGTATTTTGACAAATAACCATTAGGTTATCATCAAAATTTTGGTTACCATAGGTATTATATATTCTATATAGTATATATCATAAGTTTTAGTCCATCAAGTATAACAAGATTATCATAGAAGTCATGCATAGAGGTAGGAAGATGAATCCTCCATTTTAAAACCTCTTTTGTATTCACCAATGCACAAGTTGTCATGAGACAACAAGGATGGTCATGAATGGATTATTATTATGGAAATGAAATACACACTAGCTAATAAAGAAAACATTAAGGGATGTGTGGATTTGTAAGTAGGGGCCCAAGCTATCCAAATAATCACACATACACAAGTTCAAGACTTGTTCATCACTTGTGGGTTATAACCCTTTTAAAAACAGAAAGTTTAGAGGATTAAAACCTCTGAATTTGCATGTTACAACCTTGTTTTTAAGCACACATAATCATAGCCTTGATTAGTGGCATAAGGACATAGGAATGTATGAAGAAAACATGAGTTTTCTTCCAAAACATGAAGATAAAAATGAGCAGTATTTAGGTGCACTTTGGACCTAAAAATGGTGAGGTTTCACCTTATTTTGCCCAAGCAAACTTGTGAGAACCTTCCTAGAGGTTATCCAAGTGTTGAAGAAGAAGAAACAAGAAGAAAATTGAAGTGGAAGTGAGTAAGACTCACTTTTTGTTGCTGAAAGTTCCCGATGTTGATGCTGAAAGTCAGCTGAGTTTGGGAGGGTTTTTGAAGTGTTTGGATTCTTGTAAAAGTGGAATAAGGAGTGAGGAAGTGTTCATTATATAGGGAAGGGATTAGGGTTTCAATGAGTTGGGCTTTGGACAAGATTAGTGGGTCATTAACCTTGAAACAAGCCACTAAACCCAACCCAAGGGGGGCTGCTGTCCACTTTTTTTTTGTTAGTTAATTGATATATATATATATATATATATATATATATTTGTTTATTTGATGCCATTTATTATATAATTAACATATATTAAGGTGTGGCATGGTATATTTGAAGTATGGACATCATATGCTAGTGTTTACTTGGTAAAAAGAACAAGTTTATAAAAGTTTAATGTCACAAAGTAGATAACAAGGGTGAAATTTATAATGAAGCGTCGAATGATTATAATTTTCGCGATCGAATAACCAAGTATCTTGTATGAATGAAATACTTTAAGAATTACGATTACACGAGAATTGTTTACGAGTTAATTTATGATACGAACTATGTTAATAAACGTGTTTATGAATCGATATATAAACATGTATAAGTAATGTATATTCTACATAAAGATCAATTTCATTACGATCGAAGTCTCGGATTTATAACGATTCAAGATGAGATACGATTACAAAGGAAAGAGTTTCCGAAAATAGAATTACGATACAATCTTACTAAAAATGGAAAGCTGCGAAAAACGAGACGTTACATGAGGTGGAGGTAGGTGGTGGCGAGTGGTGATGGCTGATGACGGTGGTGGTGGTGATGGTGGTGGTAGTGGTGGAGGTGAGGTGGAGGTGGTTGCAGGTGTTGTGGGTGGTGGAGGTGAGGTGGTGGTGGTTGATGGTGGAGTGGAGGTGGAGGTGAGGTGAGTTGGTAATGAGAGTGACACATAAGCACTCACCTCATCAAATAACAAAGATTTGTGCCACGTCACCAAAAAAATAACAGGATTAGACCACAGTTACGTTGGTGAACAATAGGTTAAAATGTGATACCAACCATGGTTATTTTTGTAGTTAGTGATGCCGGCCAATGAAAAATATTTAGGATTAATAAATTCCCTTATTCCTTAAAATTATAACACTTATTGAAAAATGGATCCAAAACTTTTCAATTCTATGTACAAATGTGGAAGTCTGAAAAAGGTTGACAATCACTGCAACTTATAATTGTAGTTGCGTCATCATAATTTCAAACATCCAAAAGTCCAGTTAAGCATAAGTTTATATCAAACACCATATGTGATAACACGATTAATTAACTACAATATGATCGGTTTTATCCAAAATACATAGTTTGATCCATACACACATATGGAGAGACTCGATCTAATATTGTTTGTCCAACCACAATACTTTACTTATGAACTTATTCAAATCAATAATTATTGCTAAGTGAATGAATACCATTTTCTTTTCTAATTAAAAAAACCATTATTCAAATCAATAATTATTGCTAAGTGAATGCATACCATTTTTTTTTCTAGTTAAAAAAACCAGACATTAAAAATACTTGATCATTAGATCAGGGTCGACCTAACGTTCGAACCTAGTTCAACTTTGACTATCTCCTTTTTAGCATCTCTAAAACATCATATTCACATTCCAGTACGTCTATTTTACAACCCAACTTACATGTAATGAAATCTAACTACTATAAACGATAAATGCATACACTACTCAGGTATATATACACCATCTGTTTAATACGATCTTTCCTTTACCTTTATTTTGTGAATGAATTTTTTTCCACTAAACACAACCGTGCAAGAACATTTAAATTTAAACCACAAACCTTAACACAAAATCTTGTTTAACAATTAATCTTTGACATAAGATAACTAACCGACTTAAGCTCCGGCAGTAAAACACTTCTCATGAAACTTACAATTATAAGTCAATCTATAAATTCGCATATTAACCCAAGACCGACCTATTTAACCAACCATGTCCATCATTTTAACCCGAAACCAACCGTATCCTAATGAGATTGAACTTAAATTAAGGTTCCTAATATTAATACATGGTAAAAACTTATTTACACATGGTGTATACGGGCCGTATACTGTTATACGACCCGTATAGAATTTAAAAAACTAACAAAGTTTGTGCCAGCAGACTTTGTCAGTTTTTTTAATTCCATACGGGCCGTATAACAGTATACGGCCTGTATACACCATGTGTAAATAATTTGCCTAGTCGTATACAATGTATACGAACCCGTATACAGGTCGTATACTGTTATACGGCCCGTATTCTTCGACAATTAGATTTTTCTCAAAGTATTTAAGGGATTTAAGGTGTCAATCACACGAGACATTTTACAGTCGTGAGGTGGCCAAACCTTTCTAAAAGTAGAAAAAAATAAAACATTAACAAGTAACAAAGATTGAAGAACAAAAAGGCGCGTCGTATAGCTGTAATAAAACGGAAGCTATCAACGCGGGGTTACGGGCATGGTGTTATTCTTTATTTAATATTTACAAAATAAAAGGAAGGGTGAGGCATTTGATGAGAGTTGTAAGGAGAAGCCGCGTCATCTCGAAACTACTGAACAACCGAAATAACAGCTTCAGTTTCATCAACCTGTACCGAAGAAACCAAATTCGCAACAATGAGTCTGAGTCCATTGTTGTTCGTGAATGTTTTGAATCATCATAGAAGACGTGTCGGGTTCTTCTGCTAGTGGTCGGGCTTACAATGCTCACACATGGTGATAAGCAACGCTGATATAAACACAAACCAACTCCTTTATCTTGAGTCGCCAGAAAAACTTTTCCTCAGGGGAGGGTGAGTAGTATGAGTCTGAGTCCATTGTGGTTCGTGAATGTTTGGAATCATCATAGAAGACGTGTCGGGTTCTTCTTCTAGTTATTCAGAATGTTTCGAATCATCATTAAAATTAACAATGCGGTCTTGATTGAAGACGTAAATGCAAGACTGTTTGTCGGGCTTCCAATGCTCACACAGGGTGAAAAACAATGAATGCACACACAGATTGTTGTCTAAACTATGAATGCACACAATGAATTTGACAACTGTGATAGATTATTAAAAGTATAAATCACCTCCAATCATTTCCTAGTCAAATCACACACCATAAAGTTTAAACTTATCGTGTGTTGCAGTTTGGAAAGATGACCGAATAGAGATCTGAATAACAAACTGTGGAGAACTTGTTTGCATACATTAGGAACAAGAAGTCCAACAAATACGTTAAAATACATTAATGAACGTTCAGTTGCGTACATAAATTCATCACCGGTTTCACAGTGAGTGGAGAAATTACAAGTTTTCAATAAAATTTCATTCTGCTGTGAATTTGTTCTCTATGAATTGTCTCACTTAACAAGAGAAGCAACTAAAAAAGCAGTGAACTTGTTGTCTGTTGTTGTCTCAGACTCTCTCCCCTCCTTTTCTCTCTCTGACAACCCTAGACCCAAACCACTGCAATCCACCACGAAGGAGGAGACTCAACTGTCGCTGCACTTTTCTCTTTGTGGTCGACATATACCAACGGTTCTGTGAAAAAAACATCATCTGTTCATCATTTTTCTTGAAGATGAAGATGAAGAAACGAGGGTTTATTCTCTTTAATCTATTAGAACGATCCTTGTCTTGAGAACCTGGTTCTGATTTAAACAATGCACGAAGATCCTTGCATTAGACACAATTTGATGAAATTTGTGGATCAACATAAACAACTGAACTCTATTAGAACTATCCTTGTTTTGTCACGTACATGCGTTTAATTCCCAACATACTCGTTTTGTCACGTACATTTCGTAAGAAACTTTTCGTGCACTGAACCTTCAGTTGTGTACGCAAATTCACCACCGGTTTCTACAACACAAGCACATACACAGGGAGAATGTTCTCGAAATTGAAGGAAAAGAAAAAATTGTTGCTGATGTTTTTCACTATCAGGATTTTGTTGGTTTGTTTCCAGGTAGGGTTTAGAATGTTTGAAGTATTCTTGGTTCAATACCAACTCTTCTGAAAGACAAGAATACAACGTTCATGTATCACAAGGAATGACCGATCTAAGGCAGAGAACCTGATTCAAGGTCTTAATTGATAGACAATTGGCTAAAAGATGTAGAAGAGTTTGTGTAGAGATCTTTACATAAATCAAGCATGGTTTCTCGACAAATGAAGTATTATCTAACAAAACTCAAAACAATTGTAATCTTCCCAGTAATCATCCATAACAAGGGTGAGCTCGTGTATTGGACCCTGGCGCATCAACAAAACTTGGTGTAAATCATTCATCTCCATGTTTTTCCTTGTACTTGCTACGTCAGATGTTAGCTCAGAAGTTCTATTAAAAAAATTAAACCGAAGGCTTGGAATATTGGTCCACTTGTACCTCCATTCCGTAGAGAGAATACTTGTCCTTGCTGCCTCTTCGGTTGGTAAAAGACATAGGATGGTTTCTAATACAGGCTCTTTTAGAGAAGCGTTGGGATTCAAGGGTTTATGAGTCAAAGTTAACATTCAGATTTAGAAAGCAGATGATTTTGTACTTGGTTTATTCTCTTTAATCTATTAGAACGATCCTTGTTTTGTCACGTACATGCGTTTAATTCCCAACATCCTTGTTTTGTCACGTACATTTCGTAAGAAACTTTTCGTGCACTGAACCTTCAGTTGTGTACGCAAATTCACCACCGGTTTCTACAGCACAAGCACATACACCGGTTTCCAAGTAGGGTTTAGAATGTTTGAAGAAAATGTTGGTTCAATACATCAACAAATCATTGGTTTAATACCAACTGCTTGAAACCCCTTTCGTTTTCTGGATCGTTCTAATAGATTAAAGAGAATAAACCCATTTTTACCATTTTTTACCATAAGAATACGGGCCGTATACTATTATACGGCCCGTATACACAAAGTTAAAAAAATTACCGGATCGTATACAATGTATACGATATGTGTATACGGGTCGTATACTATTATACGGATCGTATACTATGGGTAAAAAATGATTGTATCAGACTCTCTCCCCCTCCTTTTATCTCTCTGACAACCCTAGACCCAAACCACCGCAATCCACCACGTTCTGCGAAAAAAAACATCATTTATTCATCATTGTTCTTGAAGATGAAGAAACGAGGGTTTATTCTCTTTAATCTATTAGAACGATCCTTGTCTTGAGAACTTGATTCTGATTTAAACGATGCACGAAGATCCTTGCATTAGACACAATTTGATGGAATTTGTGGATCAACAGAAATAACTGAAATAACTCGTCATTCTCTTGCACCTGTATACATTGATTATGGATTAAACTTGCAAGAATTGGGTCCGTCGCATGATAGAAGATACACATCGTCCGTTCAAGTTGAGCTTCTTGATGCAATTTGTTGGAATTTGTGGATTTCGGTTGGTTCAGATCTCGGAAGTACTGAACAATAGAAATAACAGCTTCGGTTTCATCAACCGGCTTTGAAAATCGGACGGAATCTACGAAGAAACTCTTGGAATTTGTGGCCAATAATCCGTTCATGATAGAAGAGTTGAGCAAGAATTGGGTCCATCGCATGATAGAATATACATATCGTCCGTTCAAGTTGAGCTTCCTGATCTCACAATCGTCGCTCTCGTCGGCTTCAGAATAATCGAGACGTTGTCGCTGGGGTTTTTTCTCTTCCGGTTACCAGGCCTATCATCTCCGTCTACGTTTGGTTTCCTCAACGAAGAACCATCAGCCATTATCTGCCCTTTTCCCTTTGGTTTTCTGGTTGATTTTGAGAAAGAGAGAGAGAGAGATAGGGGAGGGTGAGGGTTTTGAATTGATCCATGCGCTCAAGTTTCAAGTACTGAAGTGAAAGATTTGTTAGAATTTGTGGATCAACAGAAATAACTGAATACAACCGGTCAAATCACACACTATATAAAGTGTAAACTTATAGTGTGTTGTAGTTTGGAAAGATGACCGAATAGAGATCTGAATCAAAATTTACGTCTGATGTCCAAGTTTGATCACATTTGACTTTGTTCTTCGTTTTTTGGATCGTTCTAATAGATTAAAGAGAACTCGCCATTTTTTACCCTAAGAATACTGGCCGAATACTATTATACGGCCCGTATACACCATGTGAAAAAAATTTACCAGATCATTTTTTACCCTTTGAAAATGAGCCGTATACTATATACGGCCGTATACAGCATGTGAAATTTTTTTAACCGATCGTATACAATGTATCCGATGATTGTATACGAGCCGTATAATATTATACGGCCCGTATACTATGGGTAAAAATTGGTAAAAAATGGTTTATTCTCTTTAATCTATTAGAACGATCCTTGTATTCATCAACCGGCTTTGAACGAGCGTAGAACACTCGTAATCCTCAACCGGCTTTGAAACCGGACGAAATCTACGAAGAAACTGTTGGAATTTGTGGATTTCGGTTGGTTCAGAAACTTAACAAGAGAAGCAACTAACACAAAGTATCTCGATATGTGTCACACCCCCAAAATCCACACGCGGAGTACCACCGCTTGGAGGCGTGACATGACCAGGATCAAGCCACCAATCATATTGAACATATAAGTAATAAGTAAAAGTAAAAGTAAATGTAATCCATCACAATACAATTGGTGCTAAACCAAAAGCATAGCATAGGTAGCGGAAGCATAGTTATGAACATCCAACACAAGTGTTTAGTTTAAAGAGTCATAATGTTTTCCAACAAAACATCCACATCCGTGCCCACAACGACTGCGCCTCCCGTGCAAGCTCCAAGAGTACCTATGGTCCTGCAAGGCATGTAACAGAGAGTCAACAACTAGTTGAGCGAGTTCACAGTTGGTTGTTCAGTTATAGAATTCGTTTCGTAAATCAGTTGTTCGTTTTGTAAACCATGTTTCTTATTAATTCCCATCGCGGTCCTCCAGACATCTGTGCGAAGATTAGTGGCCGTATCGCGGCCTTTTCAGGCATCTGTGCGAAGATTAGTGGGGGCTTCCCCATGTGTTAGACTAGTCGTGTTTGTACGTGCCCTTCTTGATCCAAGGACCGTAGCGAGTGTGATTGTCCTACCCAAGGAGGACGAGCATGCGTTAAGGTTTGTTGTCCTACCCAAGGAGGACGAACGTATGTATTCTACCCAAGGAGAATACGCAGGATTAATATTGGCATCCTACCCATGGAGGATGGCGGTACATATCCTACCCAAGGAGGATATGTAGGTTCCATTTTTAATTTCTTAACCCATTCCCAAACCACCGGGGAATCCCATGCCTTGGCTGTGTGAACTCACCTTGGTTTGCTCGGTATGCTAAGTGTATGCTCGCAAGTAATCAATCACGTCCTAAAGTGCGCACGTGTACATAATCAGTTTACATTCACGAAGTTGGCACGTAAGTATAATCATAGTGGACAACGCATAAATAATCACCAAGTAGCACATTGCACGCATTCATGATCATACAAGTCAGGCATAACATCTAACAGCAGTTAGTTAACTCAGTTAAGTTTTAACAGAAACAGTTACTGTGCAAATTACCCAAGTCGGCGAAACACCCTCTGTTTCGCCGTGAGCCCCTTCGACGAATCACTTGATTCGTCGTGATATCCCTCGGCGAAACACAAATTGGCGAAACACATTCTGTTTCGCCGTGGTCTCCTTTGGCGAAACAAAGTTCTGTCTCGTCGAATGCCCTTGGCGAAACACTTTCTGTTTCGCCAAGAGATCTATTTCGTCAGCCTGTTACAGGGTGATGTCAGTTTCGTCAAAATCACAGAAACCCTAAATGTCGTCGACATCAAGAAGCAATCATGCGGACATCATTAACATAGATATCATCATGGAATCAATCAATCATAATAGGCCAAGCATTAACCTTAACAAGCTATTCAGACAACGAGTATAACACGAGCACAATTCATCATATTACTAGGTGTTCATACGATTAATACTAGTTCCGATTCGTGGGTTCAAGGGATCATCATACAATCAGATCTGTCATACAAAACGTAACTAACCATAGATTCCGTTTACCCAATCATAAATCATTCATGAACACAACACTATCTATCATTGATTCTAATGAACTTGAACTAAAAACAGTTTACAACAATGAAATCAAACAATCATGCAGGGATTTAATCACTAACCACAATGAACGGAACAGTAATTAAGTCGATTCGGGGTTCCGGGGCACACGATCGCCGTCAATCAGAGAAGATGGAGCTCTAGGGTTTTTGTTTTAGCCAAAGATGTGAAACAGGAAGTCGGTTCACGTTAATATGAACGAATTACCGTTCTGGGCCCTTAATGGGCTTGGCGAAACTGGGCTTGGCGAAACAGACTTCTGTTTCGTCGAGATGCTTATGGCGAAACAGTCTGTTTCGTCGGGTCCTGTCTGTTTCGTCGAGTCCTTTTATGTGTTAACAGTTTAAGTTTTCAACAGGTTTCATGTTATACAGCCAAACACAAAATCATGCAACCACAATGCGTTCATTAAAAAAATAACGTGTACAGTTACAAGTTAAACAAGTCAAACAACTACACAGTCAAAGTCAACGTGCACTTAATGCGAAAGTGAAAGTCGGAAACTCGAGTTGTCACATTATCCCCAACTTGGAAGAAATTTCGTCCCGAAATTTAGCATGCGGTTACTGAGGAAGCTAAGTAAGTTGTATCGTTTACTGGTTTTCCTGGGGTGTCACATCATCCCCCCCGTTGAGTTGGAATTTCATCCCGAAATTCGGTAGTAGCTTCAGCCTCAGTAGTAGTTGCACGGTTTCCGAATAACTGGGGATACTTGAGTTTCATATGATCTTCTCGTTCCCAGGTGAACTCTGGGCCACGACGGGAGTTCCAACGAACTCGAACAAGAGGTATTCTAGAGTTATAGAGGACCTTAACATCCCGGTCCGTGATTTCAACAGGTTCCTCGACAAATCGTAACTGTTCATCAATAGTGAGCTCTTTCAGAGGAACTATGTGGGTCTTATCTGACAGACACTTCTTCAGATTCGACACGTGAAAGACGTTGTGAACTGCACTGAGTTCAGCTGGTAGGTTCAATCTGTAGGCCACCCTGCCTATCTTCTCAATAACTTCGAAAGGTCCGACGTATCGTGGATTAAGTTTGCCGCGTTTGCCAAAACGAACCACACCCTTCCAGGGCGAAACTTTGAGTAGCGCTCGATCCCCAACCTGGAATTCGAGTGGTTTCCTGTCTTTATCGGCGTATGCTTTCTGACGGTCGCGTGCTACCGCCATGCGTTGTCGTATTTGTGCAATCTTTTCTGTAGTATCGACTACCATCTCTGGACCTGTGATTTGACTATATCCCACCTCTGCCCAACAGAGAGGTGACCGGCATTTACGCCCGTACAATGCCTCAAATGGAGCAGCTTTAATGCTGGTGTGGTAACTGTTGTTGTACGAAAATTCCACAAGTGGCAGATGTTTCTCCCAACCATTGCCAAAGTCAATTACGCACGCTCGAAGCATGTCTTCTAAAGTTTGAATAGTGCGCTCAGACTGCCCATCGGTCTGAGGATGATAAGCTATGCTCATGTCTAAACGAGAGCCAAAAGATTTGTGCATTGCTTGCCACAGTTCTGAAGTAAAACGTGCGTCACGATCAGAGATAATAGAGGTGGGCACCCTGTGCCTCGAGACCACTTCTTTTAAGTAAATGTCTGTTAAGGTAGAGAACTTGTCTGTTTATTTGATAGCCAAGAAGTGAGCAGACTTTGTGAGTCGATCCACGATCACCCAAATAGTATCATTTCCGCGCTGAGATCTAGGTAGGCCAGTAACAAAGTCCATGGAAATTTGCTCCCATTTCCATTGTGATATCTCAGGTTGTTGGAGTGGTCCTGACGGTTTCTGATATTCTGCCTTGACTCTCGCACAAGTCAAGCACTTGCTGACGTAAGTAGCTATGTGGGCCTTCATGCTAGGCCACCAATATGTAGTTTTGATATCGTGGTACATTTTATCTGAACCTGGATGTACCGAGTAGCGAGACTTATTAGCTTCATCCATTACAAGCTCGCGTAGGTTGCCATAAAGTGGGACCCAAGTGCGTCCTGTTACGTAATAAGCACCATCTTCCTTCTGTTCTAAGCGTTGCCTTGAGCCGCGTAGGGCTTCAGCCCTGACATTTTCTGGTTTCAATGCTTCTAACTGAGCATCTCGTATCTGAGAAGGAAGACTAGACCGTATAGTGAGTTGTAAAGCTCGCACGCGCTTAGGCGCGGTGTCCTTTCGACTGAGGGCGTCGGCCACCACATTGGCTTTGCCCGGATGGTACTTTATAGCACATTCGTAATCGTTCAGTAATTTGACCCATCTACGTTGTCGCATGTTCAATTCTTTCTGCTTGAAGATATGTTCGAGACTCCTGTGATCAGTGTAGATGGTGCACTTAGTACAGTACAGGTAATGTCGCCATATCTTGAGTGCAAAAACAACGGCTCCCAGCTCTAAATCATGTGTAGTGTAATTCCTGTTCGTGAATCTTAAGTTGGCGCGAAGCATAAGCAATGACTTTATCCCATTGCACCAACACACATCCAAGACCTTGAATGGATGCGTCACAGTAGACTACAAAATCGTCCGTGCCTTCAGGCAATGAGAGGATAGGTGCGCTACAAAGTCTATCCTTTAAGTGCTGAAACGCTGTTTCCTGTGCATTACCCCAACGATAAACAACACCCTTCGGCGTCAGTAGTGTAAGTGGCTGAGCAATTTTTGAGAAGTCTTTGATGAACCGTCTGTAATAACCAGCCAAACCCAAGAATTGGCGTATTTCTGTTGGTGTGCGAGGTGCAGGCCAGTTCTTGATCGAATCCACCTTGGATGGATCGACATGAATCCCATCCTTGGTTACCACGTGGCCTAGAAAGTGGACTTCACGAAGCCAGAAGTCGCATTTTGAAAACTTGGCGTACAGTTGTTCCGTTCAAAGGAGTTCCAAAATAAGTCGTAAGTGCTGCTCGTGTTCCTCCTGACTTTTCGAATAGATCTGGATGTCGTCGATGAAAACAATAACAAACTTGTCAAGATAAGGTTTGCACACCCTGTTCAGAAGGTCCATGAAAACCGCAGGCGCGTTCGTTAACCCGAATGGCATGACCAAAAATTCGTAGTAACCTTAGCGTGTTCTGAATGCTGTTTTGGAGACGTCCTCATCCCGGACTCTCAGTTGGTGATATCCTGACCTCAGGTCAATCCTTGAGTAATAGCTCGACCCTTGCAACTGGTCGAATAAGTCGTCGATGCGTGAAAGAGGATAGCGATTCTTCACGGTCACCTTGTTCAGTTTGCGATAGTCTATACACATGCGGAAGGTACCGTCCTTCTTCTTTACAAATAGTACTGGAGCTCCCCAGGGCGAAGAGCTAGGACGTATGAAACCCTTTTCCAAGAGTTCTTGCAGTTTCTTAGATAGTTCTTCCAGTTCCGTTGGAGCTAAGCGATAAGGTGCTCGAGCTATGGGTGCTGCTCTTGGAGCTAGCTCGATCTGAAATTCGACTTGACGATGGGGCAGTAACCCAGGTAACTCCCCAGGAAACACTTGAGGAAAGTCGCGTACAACCGGAATATCCTCTATCTTTTTCTCTTTCTTCGATGTATCTGTAACGGGTGCTAATATAGTTGTGTGGCCCTTTCGTAAACACTTCTGAGCCTTCAAGAAGGATATGATGCCACTCACGACACCACTCTTGTCACCTTGAACTTTGAGAGGTTCCTTGCCTGAACGAGGAATGCGAATGATCTTCTCTTTGCAAAGAGTCTCCGCTCGATGTTGAGGTAGCCAATCCATACCAATATCGATGTCAAAACCATCACAACGTTGGGGTCATTCCTAGTATCACCCTGACCAATCACGAACACTCGACCCCTGGCACCATTGCCGTCGTTATTACTCCCGTTGTTGTTTTCCCTAGTTCCCGTTTCCTTGGTTGTGGTTCTGATTCTGGTTCTGGTTCTGGTTCAACCGTGGGCAGTGTCTCTTGAAGTGACATTCAGCACCACACTGATAACATCCCTTGTTACCCTGCTGTTGCTGCTGATTCTATAGATCTTGTGTCTGTTGTTGTTGGTTCTGGCTCGCAGGACGTGAGTTTCTACCATCTTTGGCTCCATGACCAAACTTGTCGCATCATTGACAATGATTTCGGTTGCACTGCCCGCTGTGGTGCAATTTACATCGTTTGCACTTAGGGTGGGTTCCCCTGTATCCACCCTGCCCTTGATTACCAAAAGATTGCTGACCAGGACTTTGGTTATCATCAATCCTTTGCTGCTGTGCCTGGGACTGAACTGAAGTCGAACCCTTGCTAGAGGTTCCATCCCCTTTTAGTTTGTTGTCACTGGGAGTAGCAGAAGTAGTAATAGTAGTAGTAGTAGCACCGATACGCTTGAGCAGCCTGTTCTGTTCCACTGCCTGGTCTGTGAGACGATGAGCAAGACGAGTAACATCTTGAATAGTAGCAAGGTTGGCAGAAGTCACATGACTTTGAATCTCTGATACTAAGCCTTTGAGGTACAGCTCAATGCTCTTGATGGGAGGATCCACCATAGTTAGACACAAAATTGCCAGTTTGTTGGATCGTTATCGTGCACGCTTCTATCTCTGACCCCGTCATCTTCATGTTAAAGGACTCCACTTCCAACTTGTGGATGGCATCATAACTACTGTATTCACGTTTGATAGGTTCCTTAAGATCATTCCATGGGGTGGCATTAGCAGCCGCCAGCTCCAACATCGTAACTTGCGCGTTCCACCAAGTTTGCGCAGTGCCTTCGAGAATATCAGTGGCATATTTCACCTTACGAGCCTCAGGTCATTCGCACATTTGAAGGCCGATTCGAGTTCCTCGAACTAATGGAGGAGTCCAGCAGCTCCTTCAGTGTCGCTGAAAGTAGTAGGACGACAGTCCATAAAAGTCGTGTATGTGCACACAGGTGGCTGAGCGTGTTGACTTGTCGTGTGCGTAAGAGTAATCAAAATTAAGCACTAGTGTTGAGTTACAAGAGTAGGATCTAAAAATCCTGGAGTAAGTGGTGATGGCAGGTTACACCTCCTGTCTGGGCAGCTGCGAGTGCTGCAGTAACTTGTTCAGTGATCGAAGCCGCCAACTGGGCTTGAGTTAGGTTAACGCGTCCACTCATGATTCTTGACATCAAGGAGGACATGTGTAAGAGAGGTTCGCGAATAGTGTGATGACAGAAGAGTGTGAGCATATAAGCGTTCTCAAGCAGTAACGAATAGTAAACAATGTAATCTAAGCATACCACGAGCAAAGTTCTATGTAGTTCTAGCATGTAGGTAAAGTAACATGAATAGTAATACCTATGATGTTGAGCCTTGCACGTGGAGCGAAGCGTCGTTGTGGATCGTTGAGCACTGTACTGGTTATAGTCTGGTTTTAATAAAAATCGTTTTCCCCTTATTAAAACCGAGTTCTCTATAACCAATGGCTCTGATACCAATCTGTCACACCCCCAAAATCCACACGCGGAGTACCACCGCTTGGAGGCGTGACATGACCAGGATCAAGCCACCAATCATATTGAACATATAAGTAATAAGTAAAAGTAAAAGTAAATGTAATCCATCACAATACAATTGGTGCTAAACCAAAAGCATAGCATAGGTAGCGGAAGCATAGTTATGAACATCCAACACAAGTGTTTAGTTTAAAGAGTCATAATGTTTTCCAACAAAACATCCACATCCGTGCCCACAACGACTGCGCCTCCCGTGCAAGCTCCAAGAGTACCTATGGTCCTGCAAGGCATGTAACAGAGAGTCAACAACTAGTTGAGCGAGTTCACAGTTGGTTGTTCAGTTATAGAATTCGTTTCGTAAATCAGTTGTTCGTTTTGTAAACCATGTTTCTTATTAATTCCCATCGCGGTCCTCCAGACATCTGTGCGAAGATTAGTGGCCGTATCGCGGCCTTTTCAGGCATCTGTGCGAAGATTAGTGGGGGCTTCCCCATGTGTTAGACTAGTCGTGTTTGTACGTGCCCTTCTTGATCCAAGGACCGTAGCGAGTGTGATTGTCCTACCCAAGGAGGACGAGCATGCGTTAAGGTTTGTTGTCCTACCCAAGGAGGACGAACGTATGTATTCTACCCAAGGAGAATACGCAGGATTAATATTGGCATCCTACCCATGGAGGATGGCGGTACATATCCTACCCAAGGAGGATATGTAGGTTCCATTTTTAATTTCTTAACCCATTCCCAAACCACCGGGGAATCCCATGCCTTGGCTGTGTGAACTCACCTTGGTTTGCTCGGTATGCTAAGTGTATGCTCGCAAGTAATCAATCACATCCTAAAGTGCGCACGTGTACATAATCAGTTTACATTCACGAAGTTGGCACGTAAGTATAATCATAGTGGACAACGCATAAATAATCACCAAGTAGCACATTGCACGCATTCATGATCATACAAGTCAGGCATAACATCTAACAGCAGTTAGTTAACTCAGTTAAGTTTTAACAGAAACAGTTACTGTGCAAATTACCCAAGTCGGCGAAACACCCTCTGTTTCGCCGTGAGCCCCTTCGACGAATCACTTGATTCGTCGTGATATCCCTCGGCGAAACACAAATTGGCGAAACACATTCTGTTTCGCCGTGGTCTCCTTTGGCGAAACAAAGTTCTGTCTCGTCGAATGCCCTTGGCGAAACACTTTCTGTTTCGCCAAGAGATCTATTTCGTCAGCCTGTTACAGGGTGATGTCAGTTTCGTCAAAATCACAGAAACCCTAAATGTCGTCGACATCAAGAAGCAATCATGCGGACATCATTAACATAGATATCATCATGGAATCAATCAATCATAATAGGCCAAGCATTAACCTTAACAAGCTATTCAGACAACGAGTATAACACGAGCACAATTCATCATATTACTAGGTGTTCATACGATTAATACTAGTTCCGATTCGTGGGTTCAAGGGATCATCATACAATCAGATCTGTCATACAAAACGTAACTAACCATAGATTCCGTTTACCCAATCATAAATCATTCATGAACACAACACTATCTATCATTGATTCTAATGAACTTGAACTAAAAACAGTTTACAACAATGAAATCAAACAATCATGCAGGGATTTAATCACTAACCACAATGAACGGAACAGTAATTAAGTCGATTCGGGGTTCCGGGGCACACGATCGCCGTCAATCAGAGAAGATGGAGCTCTAGGGTTTTTGTTTTAGCCAAAGATGTGAAACAGGAAGTCGGTTCACGTTAATATGAACGAATTACCGTTCTGGGCCCTTAATGGGCTTGGCGAAACTGGGCTTGGCGAAACAGACTTCTGTTTCGTCGAGATGCTTATGGCGAAACAGTCTGTTTCGTCGGGTCCTGTCTGTTTCGTCGAGTCCTTTTATGTGTTAACAGTTTAAGTTTTCAACAGGTTTCATGTTATACAGCCAAACACAAAATCATGCAACCACAATGCGTTCATTAAAAAAATAACGTGTACAGTTACAAGTTAAACAAGTCAAACAACTACACAGTCAAAGTCAACGTGCACTTAATGCGAAAGTGAAAGTCGGAAACTCGAGTTGTCACAATATGGTTGGTGTAAAACTCACATTTTACTACGTTGACCATGTTTTTTTGACAAATCATCTGCTTCCTGAATCTGAAAGTTACCTAGACCCCTCAAGTTGTCATTCATAACAACTAAGCGTCTGGAGAAGAGTATGTTGATATAGGAGAGTTGATGCAATTTTCCAAGCATTTTATCGTGTGTTGTAATTTTAATGAAGCAATGAAGATTGAATATGCAAACCGCATCCGTGTTCTGTTATGATTCGAAACATTCCGAATAACTAGCAGAACCCGACACGTCTTCTGTGATGATTCAAAACATTCCGAATAACTAGCAGAAGAACCCGACACGTCTTCTGCTAGTTACTCTTTTCATTGATTTTAACGAGGCAACTTTCCTTATCACCCGAACCTGTGATTTCTTATCCATACTATTCTTCATAGCCATATTCCCACTCACAAGTTGTTGATCTTTGGGTGGTGATTTACTCCCGAACAAACCATGCCCACCTTGACCAGAATAGATAAGCGTATCACTCGATCCACTTACATTCGAATAACGCTGAGAATCCACAACGCTTATGGCCAGATTCTTTCCTTCAATCTTGGCAAAATCAATGCCTGCTTGTTTTATTATCACGAAAGTACTGAACAACCGAGATAACAGCTCCGGTATTTATCACCAACTCATCTTTAGTAGTGTTTGTTTGAGAACCTGATTCAGATACACAACGGTCTCTTTGCTTCGTCCACTAGAACTATTTGTGTATGCATTCTTTTGGTAGTTAACAACGCTAATTAGAAAAAAAATCTGTAAAATTAATCATATCGATTGCTATAACAGGATGGATGTGACACACACATATAGATAAGTTGTCACAGTTGTCAAGACTATTTGTCGGGTTTCCAATGCCACATTGGGTGATAAACAACGCTGATACGAACACATGTATTTCGAAAATAGGCTTTGTTCTTGGTTTAATAAAGTTACACGAACATCTAGTTATATTCAGATTTAAACAATGCCCGCCTCAACTGAGATAACGGATATCCATTAAGCTCAAAAAGAAAACTTGTGTTTCCCATAGTCACAAAAGATTGCGGTTTGTATTTCGCATAGCCACCGTTTTCGTAGTAAAAAACGGTTGCGGTTTGTATTTCGCATAACCACCATTTCCGTAGTAAAAAACGGCTGCGGTTTGCACATTCAATCTTCAATACTTCATTAAAATACCACTAGTAGAAGAACCCGACACGTCTTCATGTTATGGAGAATGTTCTAGAAATTGAAGGAAAAGGAAAAGATTTGTTGAAATCGAATTTGACAACTACGACAGCTTATTAAAAGTAGCAATCACCTCCAATCATTTCCTGGTCAAATCACACACTATAAAGTTTAAAGTTATCGTGTGTTGTAGTTTGGAAAGATGACCGAATAGAGATCTGAATAACAAACTGTGGAGAACTTGTTTGTGTCGGGTTCTTCTGCTAGTTACTCGATCAACGGACTGATCGGTAACGTTACTCTACTTGTGCGCCGATTTAAGCGGCGTGTTCCGATCAACGTTGTTAAAGGTGATGAAGAGTTTAGAAACCCTAGAATCATGGTGTTTTTAATGTAAAAAATGCGATACTTGAAAAAAACATCCTTATATACGGCCCGTATACATTTGGTAACATCAAAAACCTCCCAAAATAAATCTATTGGGCCGTATACGTTTTACAAATCGTATAAACATGTATACGGCTTGTATAACATTATACGGGCCGTATATAGTAAAATCAAAAAAACATTCTCTGCGCACTTTCCTATTAAAAAACATTCTATACGAGCTGTATATTTCTATACGGCCCGTATACACTAGGGGATGTGAAAATAAGATACAGAGGGTTTGGGAACAAGACACCCCTAAATTAAACATATATCCAAATAAGCAAGTAACGCAATAGTTGAAGGACCGTTTACATAACATACAACAAAGCTAAACTGCGTCCGATCTTTTGGTCACTTCTTTGGGCAACGATTCTTTCTTGTGTTTCCTCCGATCGCTTCCACCAGATCTCCGCCTGTTTTACCACCAATCAAAACCCTAAATCGCAGGCGCCACCGTCACCGGCACTCTCACTGCCTCATAAACTCTAACGATCTACTCACAAGTAAGCCAGTTCCTGATCACTTTTCACCTTTTATTTTTCAGTTTTAACTCGTTTTAGCCATAAAATATTAAATTATGTTGTTCCGATTGCTTAGGTTTCAGAACTTCGTTTGCCGATAGTAAAGTGAACTTAAACAGTTAAAGTGTTAAACTATGTATGATAAGATAATTAGTACAAGTTATGGTTGTGTTAGGGTTTTGATTTACTTAATTATGTGTTTAATAATTGCAGTCTAGACTTCAAAAGAGGACAACTGATTGTTAGTAGATTTGGAGTTAGTTAGGAGAGGAGGGGAGATGACTAGGTTTCATGTGAATGGGAAAGTGGTTGATACTGTTGATTTGCTGAAGAAGAGGAGATTGCTGTGGCGATTGGATACGTGGCCGTTTGCGATACTGTATGCGGCATGGTTGGTTGTTGTTTTACCGAGTTTGGAATTCCTTGATGCGTTTATAATTTATGGTGGTCTGGTTGCTGTCCACACATTGGTGTTTCTGTTTACGGTGTGGTCGGTGGATTTTAAATGCTTCGTTCAGTATTCAAAGGTTAGTAGTTCTGAACTGCTTGTTGTACTTAATTTGTTCGCCATTGCATTATGAAGAAAGTATAATGTTTTGGTAGTGATCGAGTTCTTTGTTTTTCAGGTTAAAGATATTCAGCATGCTAATGCATGCAAAATCACTCCGGCCAAATTTTGTGGCTCTAAAGAAGTAATACCACTACATTTCCGGAAGGTTGTAAGCTCACCTTATTTTCTTGGTGTTACATCATTTTATGTTCCATTACATTTTTTTGATACCACTACCTGCATGCAATATTTGAACTCCCAACCTTTTGGTATATACTTGGTTTAGAAAAAAGGCGCAAGCCTCTTTGCTTCAGCCAACATAAGGCACATGTTTTATAGGAAGCGTACCCAAGGTGCGTTTTTTTTGGCAAAAATGTGACCTTGAGGCACGCGCCTCTTGTAAGTGCCATGTTATTGTGCAGCAGGATGTTGTACAGTATGCTTTTCAGGCTGTACATGTAGATAATCTGTATACTAAAACATATACAAAGCTTATTTGTGTCTAAATATCGGGTAAATGATGCTAGAAACCTATAGGAAATATATAAAATATATAATAATTTGAGCCTCCCGTACGAAAAGTGGTGCACTTTGCACCTCTGTATTAGACCCTATCGGCTATCGCTTTTGTGCGTCTGTCGCCTTTTAAAACCAATGGAGTACACCACTTAACCACCAGGATGTCCCATTGGGGGATTATGTTTCATTACATGGGGACTAAATCAACTAATTTGCATTAGTGGTTACGAAGTATTGTATAAAAGGGGTCAATAAGATGGGCGTACGTAGTAGTATAGTACATAGATTAGAAAATGTATCTCCTTTTCAAGTTTATGTTTTTGTTTGAATTTAAATGCATCATGTGTTTGACATCAACATATTTTTTATTCGCCCAGTTGGCAGGCTCTTCGACAGATGAGATATACTTTGATTTCCGAAAGCAGTGTTTCATTTATTCAAATGAGAAAAAAACTTTCTGCAAGCTTCCTTACCCCTCCAAGGAAACTTTCGGCTACTATCTCAAAAGCACTGGGCATGGCACGGAGGCTAAAGTTCAAGTTGCTGCTGAGAAGTGGGGTCGCAATGTGTAAGTTTCTTTACTTACTGCAAGTCCACTTTTTACCGTTTGATCTTACAGTCTTGAATTTGTATATTTGATTCTACAGTTTTGAATTTTAAATTTCGTATCTTTTGATATCTATGTAGATTTGAGTATCCACAGCCAACGTTTCAGAAATTGATGAAAGAGAACTGCATGGAGCCTTTCTTTGTCTTTCAGGTCAGCATTAAGAATTTTTTTTAAATAGCTTTAGCATGTGCTTATGTTATTGTTTCTGAAATAAGCAGTTATCATTCTCTTTGATCTGTAGGTCTTTTGTGTGGGACTTTGGTGTCTAGATGAATACTGGTATTATAGCCTGTTCACCCTCTTTATGCTGTTTATGTTTGAGTCAACAATGGCCAAAAGTCGGTTAAAAACTTTATCAGAGCTAAGACGTGTTAGAGTAGATAACCAGATGCTAATGGTCTATCGTTGTGGCAAGTAAGTAATTTATACTATTCTTTGTTGTCAACATTGCATTCATGTTCATAAATCGTTGACTTATTTTGACCTTTTCCATTACAGGTGGACGAAGATAGCAGGGACTGATCTTCTGCCTGGTGATGTTGTGTCAGTCGGTCGCGCTGCTGGTCAAGATGGAGAGGAAAAATCTGTCCCCGCAGATATGCTTATTCTCGCAGGAACTGCTATTGTAAACGAGGCTATCCTTACCGGCGAGTCAACGCCCCAATGGAAGGTGGTTAAATTTTTTCAGTTTACTTCTATTTTTCTTAATTTTTTAATACTTATTTTTACTTGTTTTTATATATAAGTACAAACATATGGTTGTTTGACAGGTATCAATCATGGGCAGAGGACCAGAAGAGCGTCTGTCTTCTAAACGGGATAAAAACCATATTCTTTTTGGTGGAACAAAGATATTGCAGCATACTCCTGATAAGGTTGTACACAATGTTACATTTAATTATGTTTATTATAAGTTATATTATGCAGTTCATAATTAATGTGTTTCTTTTGTTCTTTGGTTTAGACCTTTCATATGAAAACTCCTGATGGTGGCTGTTTAGCAATTGTCTTACGAACTGGATTTGAAACAACACAAGGGAAACTAATGCGTACCATTTTGTTTTCAACAGAGAGGGTAATTCCGTAATTGTTTCTTGTTGTTTCTCTATTATTGTTCTCTAATAGATAAATATATTTTTCAGGTTACTGCCAACAGTTGGGAGAGTGGATTTTTTATTTTGTTTTTAGTTGTTTTTGCCATCATAGCAGCCGGTTACGTGCTTAAAAAGGTAAATTAAACTTGTGGTTATCATGTTTACTTCACTTTTTTAATCATTTACTCGTGTATAATAACTTATTAATTACGATACATGTTGATATAGGGGCTTGAGGACCCAAACAGGAGTAGATACAAGCTTCTTTTGAGTTGCTCTCTAATTATAACTTCAGTGATCCCCCCTGAGCTGCCAATGGAGTTGTCTATAGCTGTTAATACATCTTTGATCGCACTAGCACGTCGTGGTATATTTTGTACAGAACCTTTCCGTATACCATTTGCTGGGAAGGTGGGAAAAACTACTTTAATTATGTGTCATTTAAGTTAAATATTTAGCGTCTTTTAGCTTATTATCATTTTTCTTTTATGTTATCATTCTGCAGGTTGATATATGCTGTTTCGACAAGACAGGAACACTGACATCCGATGACATGGTATGTTTGTTACAAATCTGGCATTCATGATTAAATGAATGTTTACCAGCCTCATTAATGCTCAATTTGTGCTTTGATCTCCAGGAATTCTCTGGAGTTGGTGGGTTGAGTGATGATATTGATTTAGAAACCGATACTAAAAAAGTGCCAACTCGCACTTTGGAGATTCTTGCTTCTTGCCATGCACTAGTTTTTGTGGACAACAAGCTGGTATATAATTTCTATTGTTGTTTTTCTTGTTTTATTAATGATACTAGAATATACTAAATATGATATTGTAAGATTAAGCTATGACTTATCAACTGTTGACATCTTGTTTATAAAACATACTTATATAGTGATACTATTGCTTGTAGGTTGGTGATCCTCTTGAGAAGGCTGCAATAAAGGGGATAGAGTGGACTTATAAATCTGATGAGAAGGCCATGCCTAAGAAGTAAGGCGTTCATTATTTTTTATATAATTTGTCGTTTCATTTTCTAGAAACTTGCAAGACATTTCTTATATTGTTTGCAGGGGAGGTGGCAGTTCCGTTCAAATTGTTCAGAGACATCACTTTGCATCCCACTTGAAAAGAATGGCAGTTGTGGTTCGTACAGAAGAGCAATTTTATGCATTCGTAAAGGTATATTAAAAGGTCAATGTTGACCAATTATTTGTACTTCCATTGTGTGCAACCAAAAGTTATTTTACTCATTTTGTTATAACTTATACGATTGTTTTAATATCAGGGTGCACCAGAAACCATCCAAGAAAGATTAAATGATATACCTGCATTTTTTGTAAGCACCTACAAGAGATACACACGTCAAGGATCCCGTGTTCTAGCTTTAGCCTATAAACCTCTTCCTGATATGACGGTAATCTATATACATACATCTACACACATATATAGTTATATACATATACAATATAATGACTAATTTTGTACTTTGTTTCACTAAACTGTTTTGCTTTTTGTTAAATGGTTATATAGGTAAGTGAAGCTAGAAACTTGGACAGGGAAGTAGTGGAAACTGGGCTCACCTTTGCTGGTTTTGCGGTATGAAAAGATGCATCTAGTGCTCGTTTGCTAATGCGTTACATACTTGCATTTTTCTATAATGCTACATGTATGGGCAATATGCTTTTTTTGACATATTTGTCATCATCGAACAAACTTCAGGTATTTAATTGCCCAATCAGAGGCGATTCTGCCTCCGTCTTGCTTGAATTGAAAAAGTCGTCACATGACTTGGTGAGTGGCATCGATTTAGTTCCCTTCATTTATTATATCAATTGCGTAACATAATTATCAAATAAATCAATTAATCACGATAACAAATACAGTAGTATTAAAACATTGGTAATAAATTTCTTGTGTTTAGGTGATGATCACTGGTGATCAAGCATTGACGGCTTGCCATGTTGCGCGTCAAGTTAATATAATATCGAAACCAGCATTAATTCTTGGCCCGACAAAGAATAAGCAACAGTTTGAGTGGGTTTCACCTGAGGAAAAAGAGATCGTGACCTACAGGTAACGCAATCATCATCTCTGCTTCCTTCAAGATTATAAACTTTTTTCTATATTATAAGACGATCATTGGCTGTGCTATTTGCAGTGAAGAAATGGTTGAGGCTTTAGCTGAGGGTCATGATCTTTGTATCGGAGGTGATTGCTTTGAAATGTTGCTGCAGACCTCTGCTGTTGTCAGTGTGATTCCATATGTTAAGGTCGTAACTGTTCATAACAACTATAATTATATGTTTTTTTATGGTGATACACTAACAAAATTATTTCAACTTTTAGGTGTTTGCAAGGGTGGCACCGGAACAAAAAGAACTCATAATGACCACTCTTAAATCATCTGGCAGGATAACATTGATGTGTGGTGACGGCACTAACGACGTTGGAGCTTTGAAGCAGGTAATGCATACAACCCCTTAAAATCATTTCTGTAGTATATAATACATTAATATGATAATTAACACATTAGTTGTATTGTCAGGCACATGTAGGGGTAGCGTTACTGAATGCCATACCGCCACCAACTTCTGGGGATAAGCCATCGTCAGAAACGAAGCCCTCGTCAGAAGCAAAGCCCACTAAGCCAAAGAAGCCCAAGTCTGCTACTGAACCAAGTTCAAGCAGTGTCACACCTGCCGCCAATAACCGTCATCTCACGCCAGCGGAGGTTCAAAGGCAGAAGCTAAAGAAGATGATGGATGAGTTAAACGAAGGAGATGATGGCCGGTCAGCTCCTATAGTCAAACTCGGTGATGCATCAATGGCGTCACCTTTCACCGCCAAGCATGCGTCAGTCTCCCCAACTATCGACATTATCCGCCAGGGTCGTAGCACGCTGGTGACCACCCTGCAAATGTTCAAGATTCTTGGACTTAACTGCCTTGCAACTGCTTATGTCTTGAGTGTCATGTACTTGGATGGTGTTAAACTAGGAGATGTTCAGGCCACAATTAGCGGTGTATTCACCGCCGCGTTTTTCCTCTTCATCTCACATGCCCGCCCACTGCCGACACTCTCCGCCGAGCGGCCCCACCCTAACATCTTCTGTTATTACGTCTTCTTGTCTCTACTCGGTCAGTTTGCTGTCCATATCCTTTTCTTGATTTCATCGGTGAAGGAAGCAGAGAAGCACATGCCAGACGAATGCATCGAACCGGATTCCGAATTCGAGAGTAATCTTGTCAACACTGTGTCCTACATGGTCAGTATGATGATCCAAGTGGCTACATTTGCGGTCAACTACATGGGTCACCCGTTTAACCAGAGTATATCAGAAAACAAGCCGTTTAAGATTGCACTTTTCGGTGCGGTCGTATTCTTCACCGTGATCACATCTGATCTGTTTCGGGATTTAAACGACTGGCTGAAACTGGTGCCTTTGCCAAGGGAATTGCGCGACAAGCTACTGATATGGGCGGCGTTGATGTTCTTGGGGTGCTACACGTGGGAAAGGTTCTTGAGGTGGGCTTTTCCTGGTAAAATGCCGACTATCAAAAAGTCAAAGTCAGTAGATGGTAGCAAGAAGAAGTCTGAGTGAGGTATTTTTACACAGATTTTGGTTTTGGCGGAAGATATGATAACATTTTGGATCTTTCTCTCTGTAGTTTTAAGTTGGTTATTTATACGACGAAAGCCACTGACTTTTGGTTCCCCATTTTTTGTTTGATTAGTTGCTTGTTTGTCAAGGGATTAAAAGTCGTTAGCTTTTTACCTTGGACTAATCACAATGATATTTAACATTATGAAGACCAAAGACGTTAGTTATGGTTACTTATTAAATCCATGTCATCTTTTTATCGTTAAGAATTAGTATAACTTTCATACCTGATTTTAAAATCATGTACCATACTCGTCAGGTATGCGTTATTCATTGCTTGTCAGACTTGTGAGTTCATAATCTGTATCAGATATATTTGTTTATGATGTTATATGGTTAAAAGTTATCCGTTGTCATTCTCATTACTAGAAACCCAGTCTCAAATTTACTTAAAAATTGACTCATAGTATCACATAGTTGATTACATTTCTAACAGTGGGAAGTTTTAGCAACTTTACTACTCATTTAACTTTTATGTATATAAGTTATATTAATATTAATATATTCGATTCACATGTAAGATTAAATATATTATGATTTAATATTTAATCTAGTAGCCATTATAATCATTTACATTATATAGATCAAAATATATAATAACCTATTAAATAATTAGTTGGTAATTGTTGATGGACCATATTACCCTTATTAACTAATTAGGTTTCCTCCTGGGTACTTATATAAGGAGATTCATGTGGAGGTTAAGGGGTTACTCAGTTACACAATCATACACACCCCATAAGATCATAACATCATAATTCGACCTCCATCTCCTACAGCCGATACCCGTTCGGTTTTTCTAAGTCCCCATCATTAGATTGCACCCTAAGGAGGAACCAGACCAAGATGACAATCATGTCAAACCTTATTGCTGCGTCTTCATCTGGATTCTCTGCTAGCCTGTGCTGATGCAATCAAAGGTATGCTTTAATGTTTTCCTATATGTTTAAACAGAACTGATCCAACATGTGGTATCAGAGCATATGTTGATTAGTCGGTTCTGTTTTCGTATCCATTAATTCTGGGATTGAAACTTGGAAAACGGAATTTTTTTGAAGATCTTATGAACAGCCAATTTTTGAGTCATAAAGGACGACTCGAGACCACTGTTTTCGTAAAAGGTTAATTATATATTCATTCGAAATTAACTGGATTATGTTTTAACCGAAATCTGTTTAGAAAAGCTATTAAAATTCAGGTTTCGGGTTCCAGAATTTATGTTTTATTTTTTTAGGGTTCATCATGTTCTTAGGAAAATTCGAAAATTCTATTATGTTTTGGAATATAATTTGGATTTTTGAGTGTTATTTCCTGTTTTGATCCGTTTTACATTCTAAAGATTTTCGAAATCTGTTAAAATAGATAATCAGATAAAATTTTCGAAATATTATGATAAAATTAGATCATCACTAAAACAGGAAACCATATCTCAAATCCCTTAAATTTCGAATTTTCAGTTATGTTTTGCATTAACAGCTGTTAACAGGAAGTTTCAAGATCAATTTTAACGACCCGAAACCAAGATCTCGACTCGAGACTACGAGATCTCGACTCGAAATCATAAATGTTCTCAAATATTCACAACACGAGACAACGATTTCGACTCGAGACCACTAAAGGTTTCAACTAAGGACTTCAATCTTCATCACTCGAGACCATGGTTGCGACTCGAGACCTCATCAAGGAACTGAGATCTCATAAAACATACTAGTCGAGACCATGATTACGACTCGAGACTGAGATTGCGACTCGAGACAGAGGTCTCGACTCGAGACCATAAGATCATAACTCGAAGCAAAGGTCTCGACTCGAGACCATAAGGTCATAACTCGAGACAACAAGGTTGTGACTCGAAACCTCATTATTTTAAGCTGTTTAATGTGAACTAAAAATTGGTTTTGTAATCACTTAGTTAATTAATAAGGATCAAATAATGTTTTACAAAACCAAAATAGCTTTACTTGAATGAGCTTCTGATGTATCACTTCTGGCCAAAGCTGACTTGATACATCTACTTATCGTTCAAGTATTACGAAAGCTATGTTAAGTATGCATCATAAGCATGAATGTCTTAATTTCTGGCCAAAGCTGATTTAATTCATTCATAGATGGCATACTTAACGAGTGCATAACTAAAGTAATTGTCTCAATTTCTGGCCAAAGCTGATTTGTTACAACCACTTTGCACATACGCTTAAATGATTACACTTCTGGCCAAAGCTGTTCTGTCTTCGTTTAAGTAGAACTTTAAGTAGTCTATTATTTTGATGTTAGTAATAGACATATCACAACCTCTTCACACAATGATCCTTATATTAATGATCCTTAATTAATTTTATGATCATTTCGTTTGCCTTATTCTTAGTACCCATAATTTTACTCACTATAATTTTCTTCTATAAGTCTATATCTCATCCACTCTAATTCCTAAATCTAATATGTTTTGCTTAAAGTTTCTATAAGAATTAGCTCTTAAATTAAATCCTTGATTATCTCTTAAGACATGATAATCCTATTGCTCTCTTCTGATAAAGCACTACAGAAGAAAAGTAGAGCATGATGATTAGGATAAATCGAACATGATGTCTCTTATGATAATCAAGAATAAGTGCTGTCACTAAAAGGTTATTCCAGATTAAGTCTTTCCTAAGACTAATCTATAATTGTGGAATAATCACTAGAACTCCTAAGATGCATGTCTTCATTTAAATTATAAATTATAAAGCTAAGTGGTATATGTGAATACATAATAATGTATAATACTATGACCCATAAAGTTAAGGGCTTACGCATGGAAATAAGTACATTTTTCCAGTACATTATATACTAAGATTTTCACTTGTATAATTTAATGCATTATAAATCAACTATAACACTCAAAAGTACCAAAGTATAATGAGTGTGTTGATAAGCAACATATGTACAAAGAAATAAATGTTTGAAACTGGAAAATAAGATGTTATTCAACTTACAACCACTAATAGTTTAAAAGAGGATTGTTCTAAGGTCCATAGACAAATTACAAGTGCTAATCCCAACTTTAAGGTTATTCAAGGGAAAATCTCACTGCATAATTATGTCATTAGACTAGGCATAAGCAACGAGACTATCCATTATTCCAAAGAACAGTTGGATAAGTTAATTATGTAGTCATTTCCTAATGATATTTAAGTCTGATAATTTTTTAATATTCCAATTAACACATGATTAGTTGACTCTAGTTCCATACGTTTCCTTACCAGAACTCGACAAATAACTAACATGAGAGTTAGTGACAAAATTAGATGTTAAGGCTATAAGAACCATAATAAGCAATCTTTTAACAAAGCTTTTCGATACCTTACATATTCTGAAGATTAATCAGAATACAGTATCATTACTTAGGCTATGTCATGAAGGTTGTGAGGTTTGCATAGTCAAGATAAAGTCACACTTATCTTAAACTCTCATCTTATTTGTTCTAAATATCTGGATTGAAACATTACTATGATGAAACTAGATGATACCTTACATTTTTCACAACTTTTGTCATCATGAAAATGAGAATTTGACAAAAGGAAAATGAGACTTATAAATTTCATCCATTATAACCGAAATTCATGAGAAATCCTGACATGGTTAATGAGGATGATTATTCAACAAATCTCATTCTAAGTGATTTTAAATCATGACATTAAAGCCATAAATATAACTTGGCTTAAGGAATAAGTATGGGTCCATCATAAGTCATTTATTGACATTCGTGGAACTTATTCCAAATGGAATATTCACACATAATTTATTTATCATTTGAAAGACTATCAACTTGTATCTAAATTTTGTCGCCTATGGACCACGTTCTTAGAAGAAATCTATTCATGTATGTACTTATTAAGATTTCTATTAAATATGTCCTTAAGTTTTTATGACACTTGGACGTTAAGGAAATCAATTAAAGTCTAACATATATATGATATGTTCCCACGTCACGTACCTCATTGAAACTTCTCTTGTAGCATTTCTAGAGATATCAAAGATCAGTGGGAGCATTAAATGTCTTAATAATAACTTGCAATAGTTGCAAGAGGTGGGGGAGTGAAAACTTTATATTACTTCAATTTACACCTCTTGTACAAGACACCGCTCCATCACGACAATGTTCTATCAAAACTTATCTCCTTAAATCTAATGCTACTCTTACAAAAGTTTCATTGTTGCTTAATTGTGGGCACATTTAGATTTCTTACCTAAACTAACATAATCCTCAACAAGAGAAATCACAACGACTAACGTCATTAATTTGTGTCTCTCTATTAGAATTTGTTGGTCGTTACATATTGACCCTAAGCATGCTGAGTTCCTAAAGATTTCTAAGGTCAGTGGGAGCAGTCAAAGTCCTTATCATGACTTGCAAGGAATACAAGAGGCGGGGGGAAGAGTGTCATTAAATTTCACTCCGAATTTAACTCCGATTACACCTCTTGTACACCATACTGCACCAACTCTTACAGACTTAGAATCCTGAAAATGATAGCAACCTAACCAAGAGCTAATCCATAAAACTGAAACTTCTAATGAACCCAATAATCAACTCAGGAGGTCATCTAGGTTTAAAAGCCTACTAACTTTGATGATTACATAACCTCCCTAATTGAAGTTGAAATGGATTTTGGAAATGTTTACTGATTCTATCTCTTCAAATTAAGCCATTAGTGTCAATTAATCTTCTTAATGGAATAAAACAGTTTTCTAGTAAAACTGATTTTATGTGTTTGTATAACGTTTGGGATTTGATTGAATTACCTAAGAGTGTTCATAACTAAACCAAATCCTAATATAAACGTTAAGACACAAAGGAGCATGATTGATTGTCAAAGGTTACACTCAGAAAGAGATGAATTATCAAAGAGTCTTTCTTACCTATCTTACAAAAGATTTCTTTGAGGATCATCACTGTTCTAGTAGCTTATAATAGTTTAAAGCTACATTAGATGAACATTATAAACAATTTTCCATAACAAATGGCTGACACATTTACATGTTCATTAGATAACAACCTAAAGTTTCAAACTGAAGGTTAAAGAACACTTTATTTGTAAGCCAATAATATCCATGTATGGGTTAATGCAAACATCATAATGTGATGAAAAGCTAACGTAATTATTTTCATCAAGAATCAAGTGGATAAATGTACCTACCTCAAAATGAGTGGGAGCAACTAAGATAAACTTGTCTATATAGATGACATTCTTTTGACAAGTATATGTTACATAAGTCAAAGCATTGTTAACACAAACTTTGATATAATAAATCTCAGAGATATCTCTTACGTGATTGATATCATAACATACTGAGATAGACCCAATGGAATATTAGTTCTGTTCCATAAGTTTAACATTAAATGGGTCCTTACGTATGTAACAGACAATATTGCTTTCCTTTAGAGGATAATAGGATAAATGAGATTATTTATTTACGCTTCATTAATTGGAAGGCTTATGTAAGTTTAAGTCTATACTCGTTTAGATATTACTCACATTGCAACACACTAGATATGTCTAGATTAATGTGAAGCATCTAATGGAGTATTACAATATCTTTAAAAGAGACGAGAGGCTACAATTTGAAGAAGAAGTGAGAATTAAAACCGGTTTATTACTCTAACTTTGAGATATTCAAAGATGACAAAATGTAATTTCGGGTATATCTTTATGTCAGCAGACAAAACCTATTTCATGGAGGAGTCATAATGCACTGATATTAACAACCTAAGTTATAATGACATAATATAGTCACTAAATGTTGTTGGAAATTTATCAGTGGACTCATAAGTTTATTAATTCCATATAATTAATGTTTTGAAGACTTAGTGTGATAAAGTCAGCTACCATGACTCCTTGAACAGCAACAGTTCAAGAGGTGCTGCATTAAGTTTCGATACACAATTAATTATTCGTTTATGAACGAATTGAGGAAACTAAGTTTTGTATCGAATAGATTCATGATATGCTTAAGGATCCTATAACTGAAGGGCTATTACCCATAAGTCTTATTAAGAGAGCTCAGAGGCGGGTATTAATTAATGGCCATGCGCAACTGCATATCGTACTATGAATGACTAAGTATTAGTTAATTTTTCCTCATCAGTTTGATTTTGTATGTCTCTAAGAATATGTCAAGCTAGCATAATGGCATATAGACAAATATAGTTACAAATCAAACAAAGGGCTTATGCGTATTTTGATCATGACGATTATGTTTTAAATTAAGGCTATAGTATGATTAATGGGGGTCCTGAGTCGCATAATGATTCAACGGCTGTATTTTTCTGTTATAGTACTTGTTTAAGGCTAAAATGAGTGTTAACTCCTGATCAGGCTTATCTAATACTCATAGTAAATGATTACTCGGCTAAGTGGGAGAATGTAAGATTAAATATATTATGATTTAATATTTAATCTAGTAGCCATTATAATCATTTACATTATATAGATCAAAATATATAATAACCTATTAAATAATTAGTTGGTAATTGTTGATGGACCATATTACCCTTATTAACTAATTAGGTTTCCTCCTAGGTGCTTATATAAGGAGATTCATGTGGAGGTTAAGGGGTTACTCAGTTACACAATCATACACACCCCATAAGATCATAACATCATAATTCGACCTCCATCTCCTACAGCCGATACCCTTTCGGTTTTTCTAAGTCCCCATCATTAGATTGCACCCTAAGGAGGAACCAGACCAAGATGGCAATCATGTCAAACCTTATTGCTGCGTCTTCATCTGGATTCTCTGCTAGCCTGTGCTGATGCAATCAAATGTATGCTTTAATGTTTTCCTATATGTTTAAACAGAACTGATCCAACATCACATACCTATTTAATGCCAAAACACTCTCTTACATTCCAACACTCATTGATGAAACCATCCAGACTCTGTACTTCTAACCATTTTGGCTACTTAAGTTATGCTAAAAGGCTTGTGAACAGACATTCTGAAAACTCTAAACTATCATCATTGACCAATGTCACCACCCTGACTTACTCCACCATAAAAGGGAACAATGTGGATTCTGATAAAGAAACCATTTTGAATTTTAAACGGATACATTGTTCAGGTATCAGGTCCTTTGAGCTTACATACGCTGCGGTATTCAAAGCTTGTGCATCATTCTTGGCCCTTGAAGAAGGCCGACAGATCCATGTTGACTGCTTGAAACATGGGTTGGACTCTGATGTGTATGTTAGGAACACCATGATTCAATTTTATGGCTCTTGTAAAAAGATAATTGATGCACGCAAGGTGTTCGATGAAATGCCGTACACAAGTGTTGTTTCTTGGAACAGTATCATTTCGGCTTATTTTCGCGTGTCGTGGTTTTATGAATCGGTTGAGTGTTTTATGAAGATGCGAGACGTTGGAATCGAGCCGGATGGAACTACATTTGTAGTGGTGCTCTCTTTGTGTGCTGAGCTTGGTAACTTAACACTGGGGAAATGTGTGCATACCCAAATGATTGAAAAAGGATTAGGTCTCACGTGTCGGTTAGGAACAGCACTTGTTAACATGTATGGTAAGTGTGGGGCTTTGAATATGGCGAGTTTAGTGTTTGACAAGATGGCGGATCGTAACGTGTGGACTTGGAGTGCAATGATTCAAAGATTAGCTCAACATGGGCTTGCAAGACATGCCATTGCACTTTTCGAGAAAATGAAAGACGCTTCGATCCAGCCTAACCATGTGACGTTTCTTGGTGTTATTTGTGCGTGTAGTCACGCTGGATACGTGGAGGATGGGTACCGATTCTTTGAAGAAATGAAGAATGTTTATGGGATTAAGCCTCGGTTGACACACTATGGTGCAATGGTGGATGTGTTAGGTCGAGCCGGTCATCTTACAGAAGCATACAACTTCATTGTAAACATGCCCATCGAGCCTGATCCAACAGTGTGGAGAACTTTGCTCAGTGCATGCAGTGTTCACAGTGCTAGTGATTTTGACCGGGTTGGGGAGAAGGTACAAAAGAAGCTACTTGAATTGGAGCCGAGATGGAGCGGGAACTTGGTTATGGTTGCGAATAAATATGCAGAAGTATGCAAGTGGGAGGATGCAGCCCAGATGAGAAAGAGTATGCGGTTTAAAAGGCTGAAAAAGATCGCCGGAGAGAGCTGCATCGAGGTAAACGGGTTAACGTTTAGATTGTTGTCTGGGTTTGATTCTCAAGCTCCTTGTGTGGATATCTACTTGTTACTCGATGGTTTATGTTTAAACATGAAGATTAACAATCCATAATGTATACATAGTCTGGTCTATTGTAAAAAAAGTGAAGAATAGACGTGTTTTCTACCAAGTTATTAATCCGTTACCTAGTTTTACTGTCGGCTCTACTGGTTCACTGGCTAGTTTAACGAAACCGGATAATGTGATGAGGAGCGAACCCAAGAATTAGCTGACATGGACCAGGACCAACTTGATAGGGGAAAACAAGGCAGAAAAGACCCAAACTTTAAACGGACTTAACTTGAGCTACGGTTGGAGTTACGGGGCCCACGACCAGCGGACGGAAAGCTCTCGACGAGCCGGATCTTGTGGCCAAACCACCGCTTTGGTCTAGCTGTCAGACCCGATGATTTCGTCAACGAAGATTTTCCCTAATTTTATCAATTTTGCGTATTTTCCTTTCTTACCCAACAACCCGTAAATCTCTAATTAGCATGATTTACACCCATATTTATTGGGTTAATTTATGTCAAATTGTGATTTCAAAAATTTTGCCAACCTGCCAAATTTAGAAAAACCTTATAAAAGGGAGCCTATTATAACTGTTTGAATCATTCAGAAAAGTTTCTCTCTTTCTGCAAGAATTAATCTTGTTATTATTAGCTTCCGCTCTGCGTCGAAAATAGTTAACACAAAAACTTTAAAATGTAAAGGAGAACTACAACCGTTAATCATTCAAACGTAAATACGTTACATAAGTTTATCCTCAGGAACTAGACTTTCAACCACTGTCGCCTCCCATCAAAAATTTGAACATATCTCTCAAGTCTAACTTTTGGCTCATAAATGGTTTATTATATCTATCACTGATACATAAGTACCCACAACTGCAACAATTAAGCCGCTCAACCCAACGAACCCAACAACCACGAGCTCAAAGCCAATTCTCCTGTAAATTCCCGAGATCTTCAAGTAGCACAAGCTTGGTATTGTTATCGAAGTTGTGGCACTTAAGAGGGCACCCACGAGTGACATCAGATACCCGAAAAAGGGAAGAGACAGGGCTACAATTACAGTGCTAATCATCAAAATCGTTCTAATTAAGAAGCTACACTTCCTTTTATTGTAAGATTGAAACCGCGCTTCAATAGCATTGACGGTTGGTGTTAACATTAGTGCATATTTAGCTATCGGTGTAACGAGGGTGGTGCATATGGCCACTCTTGAACTTATATGATGCGTTGGAAGGTTTAACGTAATCTGTGACTCCGCATTTGAACCAAACATAAGGTATCCAAGGATTGCCATTAGCGAGTAAGTAACTGTACAGAAGGCAAAACAAACGAACAAGACCTGCAATGCAGTACGAAAACCGTTATTTAGCATCAAGTAATTCAAGCATACAGATCCATATATACAGTTATATTAATATATACCTTTGAGAATTGATGTTGGTTTCTCATAGAAGTATATAGGGTAGGGAAAACGGGATGAGCACAATAGCAGAACGCGTATAAGCTAATAGCTGCCGGGATTCCATTCCATTTTACAAATTTACCCTCTTCTTGAAAACCAACGCTATCAAACGCACCAGCCCAGAAGACCGAGCTTAGGATGATCACAGTCGCAAGAACTCCACTGGCTGATATATAGGAAAGGATGCTTAGGCTGTTTAACCAACTAGTGGGGAGTATAACGATAGCAACAAGGATAACAAATCCGGTTTTTCCAGCAATATGCGTGCCGTAAATATAAAAATCCATGTTTGGGAATAAATTACTCATGTTATCGCCTTCTAGGATCAGGAAACCCGTTGCGACCATGTACAACTCTATGTTCACGATGATTGATACTATAGTTCCACCTGTTTTCCCGAATGCACGGTCCCCAATATCAGGGTAAGTTCGTATTGTTGGGTCAAGATCCATGCATCTTTTGATTAACAATCCCGTGTAGAAGGTTGAGCTCGCAATTAGGAAGAGTAGTATTATGCTCAACCAGCCTCCCGATGCCAATGCGTATGGAGTTGAGAGTATTCCAACTCCTAACAAGTCCATCAAAACTAACAAGTCAGATTTCTTATAATGAAATATCTTGTAAAATGACTTAGGAATTAGATTTCTTTCAGTTTTAATAAGATAAGGGCAATGCAAGTCGCACCATGTTCTTATGATAGGTTGATGCTGCATACTTTTGAACAAGCAATGTCACACCATGTAGTCTATGACTCTAGTAATCTAGTGATACTCTAGTAAATGTGCTTTAATGGTAAACTGATTCTTACGAGTCGATTCACAAGTTGAAAGTTCAGGATTTCATGTTATTAGTCACAGCTCTCTGGCTAATGATTCTCAGACATACAGATGATAGAAGTTAGAACCCTTAACCTTTTACTAATGAGAGAAGCTATGCTCTATAAGTAATCAATATTCCTTGCTTAGGGCTTGTTCTAAACGATGATCAACAGTAGTTGTATTAGATGAAATAAACTTAACTTAGTTTTTAATTATCATGTTTATTTTGTAATATTACCAGACATATTAGTATAAACCTTAGTTCATTATAATCGACGGTTGATAGGTGACAGTTACAAACAAACTGGTGCAATGTAAACTGTTGTGTAGGTTGGTTTTGGCGCCAAATAACCATTGACCCATATATATATAAGGGGGGCGATCGGGATTTTTGCCTACCAATTACACTAATTTTTTTTACAGGGGCAGCCGCCCCCACGGCCTATGTAGGCCCGCCAATGCTTCCAAAATCTTTTATTTCGTTACCATTTTCCGGAACCCAAATTTCCCTCTAACAAATCTGATATCAGAGCACCAGATCGATCCTAAAACCTTTCCGCTGCAAGAATCATGAGAAGATTAAGGACGAATCAATGGTTGTGCTACTAATGTCGACAACCAGGACAATACAGGAATACTGCAAGATCAAAGAACGTGATGAAGCGTCTGTATTTATAAGGCAGGCCATTGATGGTGGTTCTCAATCAACAAATCAAGAAAATGAATAAGAGTTCATAGTACAAGGGACGGATGGAAGCCTGTGGTTTGAAGTTTGGCATGTCAACACAAAGTTCAAACATCATTTCACCGGTAATATCTCTCTATTTAAGTGTATTAAGATTTCCGTGGGAGTAGAACACCGAACCATTGAGAGTGAGATCTACTTTATAAGGGGGGTAGGGACGATTGAATTGTATTATAGTGATAAAATATGTAGGATTCAAAGCGTGTTCTATGCATCAGACGTTAACAGAAATGTCGTAAGTTTAGAACAATTAAGACTTCCAGGATTTATAGTAAAAAATAGGGGAAACATATGCAACATTAAACCGATGTTTGATGAACCCTTTTTGACAAAGGCATTAACTGCACATCGGATGATAGAACAAGAAAAACTAGAGAAAGATATAAGGAAAGTTATTACACCAGAAAATGATGATCATTATGACACACACAAAAACGATTATCTTACCACTTACTTTGGGTACAACCACATGCATGGCTTTGTTGGAACTATTGGAAGATGCTGAAGTCACACATTAGTTCAGATTCAAATTATATCAAAGTTTAATTTAATGAACAACAAGAGAGCTAGACCGAAGACAATGGGCACAACCACATCAACAACAATGAAGATCAAAGCAGGAGACACTATGCTTTGTTCATGGGAGCAATTGGAATGAAGCTAAGAAGCTTTTCAAGAGGAGAAAGTTCAACTTTGAGAAGGCAATGAAGGCACTAGACAAAGCACACAAGATACTACCCAAGACCTCTTCTAAACTAAGTCGAGTTTAGGAGAGTGTATTAGATGAAATAAACTTAACTTAGTTTACAGTTATCATGTTTAATATGTAATATTACCCAACATATTGGTATAAACCTTAGTTCATTATAATCTACCGTTTGTAGGTGACAAACAAAACGAGGCAATGTAAACTGTTGTGTCGGTTGGTTTTGGCGGCAAATAATCGTCGACTCATAATATAAGTGATGATCTGCAACAATAATCATTACCAAAAATTTCACTGATTTCCATGGTAATTACATTACAAATTCTATTCATGTTCCTTGATTTCGTATTATATTCTAAACAAAGATCATTTCCAAGTCTTTGATTTTGTTATCATGTACTTGAATCCAAATTTCCCTCCAACAAGTTGTTGGTTCCATAGAAAAGACATGTGATGAACGTAATAAATGAAAATCGATTTCATGAATCAAGATGTAACTAACACGCATTCGGATGAGATAATCCAACAAAGAAAAGGTTATACATTGTGTTGAAACAAAAGAGGTTCACATGGCCTTGGACTATGATTCAATACAAAAAGCGTTGCGACGCCTCAAATGTACATGCACTACTAGTGCACCGTTAGCATTGCTACAATGAGTGGTGATTTCTCTCTAACTAGACTCTGGCGTGAGAATAAGTGTTTGTGTGTATAAGCGAGGGAAAAGTGAGTAGAGAGTTTAGGGAAGGTATCATGTCGCTTAGAGTGATACTTATACTCGTAGATGTTGAGACTAATCTTGTTATAACTCAAAAGTTGAAGGATGCTAAGTGGTTTAGTTTATTTTTGGTGGAACATTAATTATTTATGGTAGCTTTATTTTATTATTATTTAGGTTTCCTAATTTAGGTATGTTTCTTGGGCATCAAGGTTGTTTAGTATAATAGGGGTTATATGTTTAGGGTTTATGTACCTTCAATCTTAATCAAAGTATTCATTCTTGTTAAATCTTTTGTTGATTATTTGAAGAAGGGCTGATTTCCAACAGTAGATGGTTAAGACCGTTGTGCCATGTGTGGTGCCCGACCATCTACCCTGCTTGTTGGGTCTCGCCATTTTCTCAGAGGTCATAGATTGTGGGGGTGCACCACATTCTGTTGTTTGCCGATGTCAGTGGTACGCTCTTAACACTGAGGCATTACATACCCATAACACTCCCCATGTGTCGTTTTGTCATGGTTGTATCTTCTGTAGCTTGTGCTCCACAGAGGATGCTGGACTTGTTTCTAGATTCTAGTCCGGAGTTGGAGCTCCAGAGAGGTCCATAAGTGGGATTCACAACGCGGGGGGGGGGGGGGGGGGGGGTATCTAGACAGTTTTATAGAAAGGTGTAAGTTGTCCGAACTATGAAGATTCATACCGGTCCTTTTGAGGAGGGCTTAGTCTGCAGCCTGAGCTCTAGAGGTGGATGGTTTGTGGTTTTGGTTCAGAGTTTGTGTGTCAAGAGTATAGTTGGGGTGTTATCCCTTCATGTTGAAGCCTTGTTAGGGACATAAATTTATACTTAATAATTTGTAATCAACTAACTATGAGTGGCAAAACAAACGCGTTTGGCTAGGTTGTGTAACGGGCTGCAGTTGGTTTGGGTGAAATTGGTTTTGGATGAAAACAAGAAACATTAAAAACAGGACAGATGGGTTACAGTCGAAATGGACAACTTTTAAAAAGATGTCGAATGAATTCATGTCATAGTAGACTTGCTATATTTGCTTTATGGTGTTAATGATGTCCGGTAGCTGGTGGTGGCGGAGGCAACATATTGGTGACAACTACTGGGGTGGCAGCGCGCGGTGGTGGCGACGATGAGAGGGTAGTGATTGTGCTTTATGGTGTTAACCTTTTATTTGGTTTTTTACTATATGATACTATTTTGATATATTGGAAGAAAATTTGGGGAACAAATCTCCAAAAGTAATATGAAAGTTGGACGAATAGACACAGCCACGGTCACCAAAGTAAAATGGCAAGTTTGACTTTGATTCATTTTGCATGTATTTTCGTGCGTCTTTGAATCTTTCTTGCAACAACACTAAAGTGACAACAGATGAATTTAGATATATATATTTTTAAGGGGTGAGAAACGATGTTATATTTTTAAATTTTTACACTTCTCAAAATAATTGTTTGCTTAAAATAGTATAAATGCGTAAACGAGTCGTTAAACTTTATGATATCTTCAAAATTATACATATTAAAAGTAAGTCCCTATGAATAGTAATCAAAGATTTTTATAATAATGTTTTATAGTTTTGATTATTTTATTAGTTAATTGATTTTTATAATTTTATTGGATAGATATCGATTCGGTTTATTACAGTATCGGTACGATATACGTACTCGGTATAGAAATTAACATATGTTTTACATCGATAAAAAATGATAAACATGAACACTGGTACTAGGACCGATGTTGTTGAAACGCTATCAATCGGTTGAGAGTCACGGTAGTTATACCGATATTCGTTTATCATCGCAGACAGAGTGGATAAAATGAAAAAAAAAAAAAAAAACCGGAAAGCATAAAAATGAATACAGATACCGTGATATAGTGATATAGTGTCAGTTTATTAAAAGAGAACACAATAAAATAAATGTGGGTATCGAAAGCGTTTGGTGTCAATTTATAGGACGCAAACGAATCGAATTGATGTCAACTGAACATCATTATCTATATCGATATTCGTTTTTAACTGTTTCTGGTCGATGTAAAGTTTTCTCTTTCAATTACAATAGCGAGTACCGGTATCGTAATGAGCCAAACTGATACCAACCAGATTCCCGCCGCAAAGCGCGGGGAATATCACTAGTATAATATTAAAGTTCGGCAATTTCTAAACAAAAAAAGTATTAAATTTCTTTCTCTCTTTGATTGCTTCAGAGCCGGCCCCAAAGAGTTATGATTCTAGGCAAAGGCCTAGGGCCTCCAAAACCAAGGGCCTCAGAATTTATATTTTGTTTCATGTACTATATTAGTTTTGGCCTACATAAACAAAAGGTAAGACCCAAATATTAGCTGCTCTATTTGTAAAAAAAGGGAAACCTTTCTTGCGGCCTCCAACCCTCAACGCGCGCACGTGTATCCCAAAATTGGGATCGGATGATTACCCTGATATATATTGCGGCGTTTGTTGAGTTATCGATGTGAAATATGATTGCCCTCAACACGTATTTAATGTTTGCAAATATAGGGTGAGTTTGTATGGCTTGTTTCTATTTTTTGTTGGGTGAATTTGGCTCTTCTAGTGCCTCACTAGAGACAGCGATGTGTACAGATGGTTGTTAGAAATGAATAAAAAGTCTTTTGTTGTTAAAAAAAACTAATCATTGCTTCGATGTCTCAACTATTTATCTCAATTGTAGATTCGCAAGTCTCAAAACAGTAACAGCTATTATTTTGCAACATCTTCTAATCTTGTGTTATGTATATATATTGATGATTGCTTAGCTCTAAAAGATAATTCAGTTTTGCGATTTTAATCTTTGATGTTTGTGATTTTGATTTGCTATCGAAACTTCTTTATTTTGATTTGCTATTGAAACTATTATTTTGGGTTTTGTATATATATTTGGATTAGTTATTAAAATTAAAACTATTATTTTGCAACATCTACTAATTTTGATTTTCATTTGAAACTTCTTAGTTTATAATTTTTCGGGTCTCAAAGTTTATATTTTTTGTTGTTTGCATAACTTTTTTGAAGAAAAAAAAAAATCATACAAATTTAAAGGGCCCTCACTTTGTGTTTCGCTTAGGGTCTTCAAAAACATTGGAACGGCTCTGGATTGCTTCCAAAAGATTTATGATTTGAGGGGACAAGAGACCATGCTACGCAACTGTTTCATCCTCCCACTCCCAATGAATAAAAAAATCAACCATCTTATTAATGACCAAGATCACCATCGTCTCAGCCGCTTTCGCCTGCCGTTGTCGTTGCAAGTTTGATCATGGTTCATGATTCTCTTTTAGGGTTTAAAACAAGTTTTCTAGTTTTTTCTTTGTGTTCAGTTAAAGAGCGCTTGTGGTTCAAGTAAAAATGAAAAAACAGAAAAAAGGAACGAACCTGAGAGAGCATTGAGGCCATTGAAACAAGTATTGATGAAGGAGGCATTGCCTGATATGTTGGTGTATTGCACCTTCTCTGCTGCCTTTGTTCCGACATGATCATTACCGTCAAAGAGTAGGGGTATTGTCACACAATACTCTTCTTGCTTTTCACCACCCTTCATTATAACTGTCTTATTATTTTCACACACAAACACACACTTGTTAATTCTAAGGAAGAAGCTGTTTGACATGCAAGCAAAGCTCACTTAACTCTTTACTCTTGTGGTGTTCTTATATAATAAGGAGATCAAGTTGCTTGGAGTATCAACGATTTTCACACCTTTTTGACATTTTAAGCAACCCTTTATTTTTTATAATATTCAAACAGTAACTCTAACTAATCTGCTAACAAATTAACAGGCAGCATATTCCCTAGCTGATGCGGTGTCTCAGTCTTCACTTTCAGAGTTAAAAAACTTTAACTAGTCATTATACCGATCGATTAAGTTGTTATTATAAACGCTTAATACAATTTAATTTCTGTAACTAAATGACTTTTGTCTTTCCTTTTGATTTGGATTATAAAAGTATGGGAGATATATATAACTTTCTTTGAGGGGTCAAGACATGTAAAATAATACACAAAATATACCTTTTGTAATCTCCCACCTACTACGTAAATGCATCTGATTTCCAACAATATGCTCATTTAATTTTAGGTGTAAATTCAAACTTGGTGGCCATGTCCACCAGTACGCCTGTTTTTTGCTATTGTATCATTGGAAAGAGCGGTGGATTCAGAATTTTTTTTATTGGGACGGAATTTTTGAGGGTTAGTAGTCTATCACCATTTATTAAAAAACTGATCCTGTTTGGGTCGGGTCGGGTCGGGTCGGGCGAAACTTGTTGCGCCGGACAAAACTAATGTCAGATTCAATAATCTAATCATTGCAACAAGTTTTGAGAAATCATGCCATGATATTCATATCCTCTAAAGTATACGTTAACAAACAAGTTTCAATAATCTGATATTAATCTAGCAACAAGTTTCAATTTTATCTCTCTAACTCTTTGATTTCTCGCCCATGGCTTTATAGCCTAATGTCATTTTAGGGGTGTAATAAGACTTTGGGACCTATAGGTCTTGGGTTCGATTCCCACAAGGGGGGTTTTCCCATATTTATTGGGTTTCCTCCTGAATTGGTGTCCCCTAATGGGGATGGATATGTTCGAGTGGTTCCGCTGGTGGCACGATGATACTCTAGTGGTCCGTCAGTGATCCAAATTAGCCGTTCAAAAAAAAAAAAAAAAAAAAAAACTCTTTGATTTCTTTATTTACTCTATCATTTCTCTCAATGGCAAAACTAGAACTTTTCACTCAAAGCGTCGTAATAGAATTTTTATACATTTGTTAGTTACATAAATAATTCTAGTCATACCAAATGTTTTATAATAAGGCAAGATACCTATGATAAAGTTTATATAAAGTCTTGTTTTTGGTAATTAATATTTTAGATACACATCTCTATCGATAAAAAGGAAACCAAATTTATGAAAACCTAAATTAGTTACCTATAATTAAAAAGAAGAGTTAACTGTCATTTTCGTCCTTATAGTTTGTCCAATTATGTCAACAGGACAAGTTTCAAATTTTCATCATTTCCGTCACTGACATTCTTGAAATATGACAGTTCCATCCAAAAAAACATGAGTTAACTGTCATTTTCGTCTCTGTGTTTGTCCAATTATTCGATTCAACCTTGTTTTTTTTTGACGGAACTAGCATGTTTCAAGAATGTTAGGAACGGAAATGCTACAAATTTGCAACTTGATCTGGATTGGCATAATTAAACAAATCACAGAGACGAAAAATGACAATTAACTCTAAAAAGAAATAACAAAGAAAAAAATACAAAATAAAATGTTTAGTGGAACATGTTTTTATTTGCAGAATTGTTGAACAGAAGATGTTCTATTCCATTTTCACTCTTTTTCTTTTTAGTTTTTACTCCATCTGCTTCTTTAGTGGGTTTTGAAAGTTCAAGGTGTACGACTATAAATTTTCATGGGGTGCGTTCGAGATTTTGACGCGAGTATTACTAGAAGCATAGGTCCGCCCCTCCTTGGAAATAATTTCGTGAGGGAAGCTTATCAAACATGTGCCATCGACAAAAACTTCAACGTTATTGTTTGTTCGATTTTAGCAGCTGAAGATCTCGTGAAAGACACCATTTTAAATTAGCTCTTTTTACATATTTGAATTTTTAAGATCATTTTAATTTGTTTTGTACTAGTGAAATTTCTACAAATAGAAAGAGTATATTCGTTTTGTTTTGATCAAAAAGTCAAAGTTTCCTACATTTCTTCCTCACCACCACTAAAAAAAGGTTTATGGTTTAGCTTTTCCTCCTCCGGCAGCCTCTCCTCCACTATGCAAATCGATATGATTAATAATATTTGTTTCCTCTTACCAATACAATGAAGAAAGTTTGATGTAATATTATTAACGTATATAACACAAGTACCAACAAAATACACGTGCAAATTACACTAACAGAATCTAAATCTAAATAAAACTAAACAAAATCAAACTTTGAAAACCTAAAAAGAAAATACAGAATAGAGAGGAATTGAAGGGGGTAGGTTGCATGCATGCGTTTGTCAAATTAAAATCTAAACGAAATTAAATTAATGTGTGAATCGGATTCAAAACAAAAAAATAATGTTAAGAAATGATAAATCGAAATCATACCTTTTTATGTGTAAACGATCGATGAGTTGGTGAAGGTAGATCCAATTAATTAATAGAAAAAGAAGGTGGCAACTTCTTCTTCTTCTTGAGAGACCAAATAGTTTAATGCCAAAATATAATTCAAATCATCATTCTCTTCTTATGCCATCTATCCATTTTTCTCTCAGATCCTAAAGAATTTATCAATTAACATATAAACCAGAGTAACATATATAAAATAAAACCAATTAAAATATATAATTCACTTTTTCAATCTAAAAGTTTAAAATAATATAAGAAAATTGTTATAATCCAATGTATTCATCTATCTTGAAATTTATCTATATATATTAATTAATAATTCACAACATGTTGAGGAATAGTGATTTTTTTTGTTATAGTAGACTTTAAGGGTTTTTTTTTTTTTTTTTTTTTTTTTTTTTTTTTTTTATAGTAGACTTTAAGGTTCTTCATTTGAGCAGTAAGATTTGGGTTTTTTTTTTTTTTTTTTTTTTTTTTATAATTTTGCAATAAAGTTAAATGAGTTTAGTCTTTTATTAGATTTTGTTTAATGTTTTTCTCCGGATTTTGTCGTCATCCGATTGCTACTTAGCACGGTTTTTTGTGGTCACATTTGGTCACTTAGTTTATTTCACTTTATCGGATTTCTAATACATGTGGTATAAATTCGACTTCGTCTACGTTTTACGTTACGTAATATTATTGAGGTACCATGACGAACCCAGTCGCTTATGAGCAAACAACATCATTCTCGGTATTTTTCCATAATGGAAATGGTATTGGTGTTCGCTTTTATATTTTTCGACACGCCATACCGATAATGACCAAACTCTTGCCGCTTTAGATGGAGAAAAATTAATCACACTCCCGTCGCGAAATACGGTGAAAAAATAACTAGTTCAATAAAAAAATATAACAAATTTCGTTTATTTATGCAACCTACACATGTTTAAGTTTTGTGTAGGAAATTTATCTACATATAACTTAAGACACGTATAGGAAAAGTTTTAACGTTAAAAACATATGAACGAATTAATTTAATGGATTTTTATCTATATAACGTAGACGGAGTTGGTTACGGTACAAACTATGTTTATCTTATAAAATGTGAGAACAGATCCTAGCACTTAAAAAAAGTTAAATTAGCACATACTAAAAAAATACATATATAAAAATATCACTTTTGAATTATATTAGCATATGAAAATTAATCAAGATAATTGATTTTAGCACATATGTGAATGATATCAACACTTTTATTTATGAAGAACTATATCAGCACATTGAAAACGAAAAGAAGATCAAAATAAAGAATTAATTGCTTGTTAGCATAATTATAAGGAATTCAATATAATTGATATTATTTAGGTTATTATTTTACCATTTCTATAATATTGATTAGATGACACATGACACTTTTTAAATGGTTCGTATAGTTTGTGTACGAAATTTGGTTTGTATTTGATCCTACTCCTAACGTAGACACTGACATGTAAAAAGTATAAAAAAAAAAAACATAAAATATATGAACCATGATACAACTCGGTTCGGCCCAACATCAGACCCAGCCACACCAGGCCCAAACGAAAAGTTCAGAAGCCCAACAAATTTATAGATTAAAGCACAAGTTCTTTAATTCTGCATTATGTTTGCATTTAGGACCCATGTCCTTTTATGTCACATGTTTAATTGTTGCAAGTAGGTTAATTGTGCATGTTAGGTAGGTAGTTATGTATGATCTTCTTGAAACAAGGGACATGGGTGATGAGCCTTGGTCTCCAGCAGGTTTAAATTCTGCATTTTTGTATTTTTGTTTGGAAAATATATCAGAAAATTGCTCCAACTCACTTGTTCCTTCTCTAAATTCTTTGGAGTGTTTGCCTACTAAAAAGGCTATAACATCTTGGTGCTTTCATTCTCGTTTCACCTTCCGCTATGCCACCTCGCAAGGATCAATCGGGTTCTGATAAACTTCCCCCTACCATCACCGACCAGTTGAACCAACTAATCCAAATTTCCACCACCGCTGCCAAAGACCAAATCGACATTTAAAATACATTAGTTGCCTTCGTCCCAGCCACCTCAAACCTTAATACCAAACTTGATGGCCAAACCCAAAACACAGCTCGTCTTGTTAATCACGTCACATAGTTGACAGACCAACTTTCCACCAGGCCTTCGAACCCAGATTCTACCTCCCTCCACCCCAAACCCGTGCACCAATAACACCCTCCTAACATCCTACGACCGCCAAAAATATCACTACCATTATTCGATGGTTCCAACCCACTTGCTTGGATCTTTCAAGCATATAACTATTTCACATACTATCAAATCCCTCTGGCTGAACGTGTGACACTCACCGCCTTCCATTTTATCGGTGATGCGCTTTCCTGGTACCAACACCATGTCACACCCCGACACGCAGCGGAATAGGTGACCGGGGCATGATGGCTAACTGGATATTGTATCATGATATGGGATTTTGAGAAAATCGAAGCGTCATAATGATATAGTTACATATGAAATCACAAAACGAAATCATTAACCACATCGTTATCCAAATTGAAATTGACACTACTTACACAAAACTTCCCATGACAGTCTAACAATGCTTTTGATCACTTGACAAGAACACTTATATATAGGAAGTACCAGCGGCGTATCCACCATGTCCTTGTCAAATTTTCATTGGCTTTGTTATCGAGTCATGATTAGTTCTATGTGACTCGTCCTAAAATCTACCAAACATAATTAATCACAACAACCAATGCTTGAGTCTTGAGTCCGAAGAAAGCGAGACTAAACGTTAGCAGTGACTCCATCTCATGCTATAAGGAAATGGGTCAGCCTATGAAAAAGTGAGGCGATATCCTTGTTTCCTTAATTATGAGAGGTTTGCCGAGATGAAAATGACGTGAAATGTAAAATAAAATTTGCACATGATAACAATAGTATTAAATGACAATAACATTAAAATGTTAATACATAAATTAAAAAAAGATACTTGAATTATCGATACAAGAAATGGAAATGATAATATATTGGAAGAAAATAAGATATCATAAATGAACTGAAATAGGAGTCTTGGGTCTTCAGGGCTAGTTGGGTTGTCCGTTCACATCGTTTTGGTTAGCCTCAGCAGGTTTTCATTGACGTTATAGGCTCTACCTATTGCTCGAGGGGGTGCTGGGTTTACCTGATTTGCTTGATTAACTGGGTTGGCTTGAGCTTGCACGTTGATAATGTTTACCAGCCTAGGGAATGTGTTTCTGAAATAGGTAGGATCTCCACAATTGAAACAAGCTCTAACATAAGATACTAATGGGTAGTTCGGTTGCTGGTAGGATTGGGTCATGTTTTGGGCAGGAGGTGGAGCTTGGTTTTAAGGGGCACGACAAGTGTTACTCAAATGACCATAACACGCACAATTGGCACACAGTCAGCAAGGAACAATGGGTTGATGGTGATAGTGGCAGCTGTTGTATTGAGGGTGAGGACTAGTGTAGGGTTTCTTGTTTGGGTAAGCTGGGTTGGGTGCCACTTGGATGATTGGGATGGCTTGGAGAGGTACGACTTGTGGGGTTGGGTTAGTCGAGGCAATGACATAGTTTTTACCGTCACACTTTCATTTAGCATCGAAACGGGAGGATGATTTAGTCGTGGTTGTCTTTGGCTCTTTTACTGAGGCCTTGTTAATTGAGTCCTTCTTTCTCTCTTTGTCAAAGTCTCCATTCCGGATATGGTTTTCCGTGAGTTCAGTGGCCAATTCCATTGAAGCTTCCAAAGTTGCGGGTACAGTGCTCATCACGGAATCTTGGATACTAGAAGGAAGACCCCTGGTGTAATGTTCAATGAGATGATAAAGAGGAGTGAACAAATACGGGACCATCTGGTTCAGCTCGAGAAATTGCTTGTTATAATTTATATGATCTCCATCATTTTGTTTTAAGAAATCAAATTCATCCTCTAACTTCTTGATCTCACTCCTTGGGTAGAACCGTTTAGTCATAAGTTCCTTGAGCTGTTCCCAAGTTAAGGTCACAACAGCTTCAGTCCCCCTTTGATTCTTTTCAGCGTTCCACCAGGTTAAAGCTACCCCAATGAGTCGACCAGTAGCATAACGAACCTTACGGTCATCAGGGCAGTCACAATTCAGGAAGATGCTTTCCATTTCTTCGAACCATCGAAGGAGTGCGGTGACCCCTTCGGTTCCCTCGTATTTTGGAGGGTCACAAGACTTATAGTGCTTATAGGAGCACTTGGATGGATTAGCGGGAGCACTGACAGCAACACGTTCGACTTGGTTAGCAGCGAGGGATTTTTAAACTTGGATCACAATGTTAGGAATCACGGCAACCATTTGCTTGGCAATTTGGGCAGCCATGCATTTACCGGAGTTTCCGGTCCTTTTTCCTCCGCACAGGTGCCTAGAAGACATCTACAGGAATCAACGCAAACAAGTTTGTGAGTTTGATGAGTAGGAATAATGGAATTTTGTATATAATTGGAATTCCTTAAAAACGAATATCCATAAAATAAAATGAAAGAAAATATAAATGTCCACTGCATCACTATGATGCCTTGGGCTTTGCTCATGTTTGGGCCTCATATGTCCCCATACTTCACTTATGTAATCATGTGGGCCCCCATAACTACTGGGCTTTTGTAGGGTTCACATTAGTTTGGCCTGCTAACATACGCAAAAACCCGAATGAAAATCGAGAAACATGGTTGTGATGTATAAATTCGGAAGGTATCCTGGTGTGGACACGGTTACAACTCAAAGTGGGGTTAGTTCACACAACCTTTGGTGTGGCATTCTTTGGCCTAATAGGTCTTTTGTACTCTCATCGTTAGTCCCCAGGTAGGCAAACTGGTCCGTTACTTTGGATTTATACGAATGCCAATCCTAGACAAGATGCCCTGACTACCGGTACTCGAACCCTTCCAGTTACTACATGCCCGTCACATGAACTCACTTTGCTGAGATCAATGTACTAAAATTTTTCTTACCCTTGTAACACCCCAAAAACGGGTTTGGTAATTTAGAACCCGGTTAAGATAAAGGAATGGGTAAAGTACCGTTAGTAGTAAAAGTGAACCCATAAACAAAATAACTAGGAATGAATTTGTCTAGTGGTATCATGTATATAAGTAAGAAGATGAGGAGTTTTAGTCCCGTATGTAATCAAAATGAAACATGAGGGACCAAAACCGTTAAGATGGAAACATGGGTTTTATTTATAAAAGATTAAAGCACATAAACACACACTTTGGTGTGTTCTAGAAACGAGCAGGAGCTTCATGAGAGCTCACAACCCTAACTTTTATCCATTTCATCAAATTGAAAGGCAAGATGAAGCTTAAATTCATAACCGAGCATGGATTAATGATCACCTTCACAAGGGGATCATAAGGTATGTCCTAAAATCTAGATTGGTGATTATGCACGAAGTGGGTTATGTTGGAAATCGCGAAATTGTATAAAATTTAGTATGAGTATGTGTTAAAATCACCATATAGGTCTTGGGTTATGAACGATTTGGAGTAATTTGATGTTTAGAGGTGAAACCCATTTCTAGTGGTGAAGATGGCGACATGGGTGTGTCACTCATGTCCAATCCTTGTTAAAATCTTGTTGTGCTATGTTGTGTGTGATGCGTTCTTGTTAGGTAGATTGAATGTGATATGAATTTGTTGATGTTTTTGTGTTAATTGATGAATGAAAGCATGAAGTAGGAAGTAAAGCATGAAACACTTATACAATATGCATAAATTGTGGCATGCACACCAAGTGTTTGATGAAATGCCTATGTGAGATTAATAGATGAAATGGTATGCAAGTAATGGATGAAATCGTATAATATGGGGATATGATGTATTTGATGATAAATAAACATGAGAAATCTATTTTTAGATGGAATTCATGTAGGATTTGGTTGTCCATGTTATTTGGTAAAAGTATGCATTAGAATATTGTACTCTATGTTGGAGTGGTATGATGTTTACTACATGTTTGAATAATTGCTTAATCAAAATTGATAAGTAAAAGTACTCTAAATGTGAAGCATATGAGATCATTAGAACAGGATGAAGTTAGAATGATGTTGGGTTGTTAAGCATAGGTCATGGTGTTAGTTGTAGAATTATGTGTCACACCCTGACTTTTGCGGAAGCGTGATTATGTGTGACTTGCTTAATATCATTGCATTCAACCATAACAAAAGACTATATGACAAAACCAAGATGTTCATCCATAGATAGTTTAAAACGTTACAAGCAACATTGTTTTAAATTCCAAAACACAGACTTCGTGTTCAAAAATACAATACCAGCAAGTTTTAGATCCATAAGGACTTCACAAAAGACATAAACAAACCAGGCTTCGAGCCATGTATCTTATCCAAGATAAAATACATAACCCAAACCCTTCGACTTTGGATGACACCTTTTATTAGAGACACGACTTGTAAACTTCAACGCCCGCCAGATCCATACTTAATTTCCTGAAATACATGTAGTTTGAAAACATCAACAAAAGTTGAGCGAGTTCATGTGTTTAGTATGTGTGCACGAGTAAACCTTGAAGACATTTGTAAGTATATATGTATGTACTTGAAAACCGGTATGAAAGCAACAAGGAAACAAATTAATTAATGTGTAGCTAATACATTAATATTTGTGACGTGATGCAGGAAGACTCAATCCTAGCAGATTTTGCACCGTGCTTTAGTTTAAAGACATAGTCACCACATGGCCCACCCGGCGGGTGCATGGGTGGGGCTCGCTACACCCAAATAGATCTATCACTCATGTCCCTTGGTCCTACTACGAGGATTAATGGTCTTAAGCGTTATACCCACCACTCACATGATCTAGCAGTACCTTTCCTTAGCTAACCATACCATGTATAAGTGTTTGTAAACAGTTTGTAACATGTACTTCACCCCCGAAGTTATAAAACTGAAAACAGTTAAAAGAAAAGGGGGACATGAACTCACAGTTTTGCGTTCTTCATATCCAATGTAACTCAAAGCTTCCTCTAGAACACACGACTACCCACATGCGTACTACGGTTCATTAGACGGGTGGATCGTGCCTTGACCTTGGTCTTATTTAGTATTTTTGAGTTACGTTTCTTTGTGTCATCAATGTTATTCCAAGTATATAATTATTTGTCAAAATAATAAGTATTTTAACTTAAATTATATTTATTACATTTTGGAATATTAGTTAAAATAATATATTTTAACTTGACACATATGTATATTTGTACATGTATAACTCCCCAAGGATGAGTGTATTCGTACTCGTATTCTTAACCTTGCGTATTTTTGCCAAGTATCGGTGGCGTATTCCGGTGTGTATTTATACGTATGAGAATACGTATTTTTATTGTGTTTATTAAGTATCCTTATACTTAATTTTTGTATCAACTTTGTCCAGAATAATATATTTAATAAAAATACATTAATATATATTTCCGAAATATATATTTTGAGAAATATCACTTAGAAAAATTATTCATAGTTTTTCACTTGGCAAAAATATTTATAAACCTCATACAAGTCTCAAAACTAATATATTTCCAAGTCTAACGTAGAAATATATATAAATCTATTTTTCGTCCAAAAATAATATATTCAAAGTTTATTTAAGAAAATATATTTTCTTCCAAAAATAATGTATTTCATGTTTGTTTGAGAAAATATATATTTTCTTTCGAAAGTAATGTATTTCATGTTTGTTTGAGAAAATATATATTTTCTTCCAAAAATAATATATCTTCTAATAATTCAAAGAAAAATATATATTTTTACTTGCTAAAAAATAATACATGTCCTTCTTGTCAAAAATATGATATATTTTGTAGTAATCATGAAAATCCCATTTTCATTCTCTTGGTGTTCAAAATACCAATTACCAAAATATACTTGTAAATAATTTTTCGGAATATTTTGTGAGTTATATTCCTTTGTTCGGTTTGTCCAATACTTTGGGTATAATTTATATGTTCATTCTCTTGGAATTTTGGTAATATTTTGGATTGTAGTTTCTTGGTATTTTGGTGAGTTATATTATTTCAAATCCTAAAATAATATAACTAATACACATAATATACAAATAATCACACACATGGTGACTTCTAAATATATGTTTCCTAAATACATATTTAGTCACTTTTATTTACAAAAACCAACCTCCGATATTTGTAATTTTTATAACAAACATTATGGCAAACTTTATATGAATATTCATGGTTCAAAATATACTTGTAAATATTTGTTTAAAAATATTTTTTTTCCAAGTGTTTAATTTTTAGAAAAATTTTGTCATAGTTTCCACTAAAAATGGAGGTTTCCATGCCTTCAAGGCATATCATTTTCTTTTATAAATCAACACAATCAATCAACAACTCAAGTTATACTTACCATCTTGCCAAAACAAGCTTAAACTACTACATCATGAACTTGAAAATTTACAAAAATTTGTAGTAACTTACTAGTATGTTTTGTAAGCTTAGTTACCCTTTAAAGTGTGGTTGTTTCTTAAAAAACATCATTTTTAAAGAAGTTAGTTCTTTACAACTTATAATCACATTTTCTAAAAATGTTTCTTCTTGGATATTTCTTGTTACATACATGATCCTACACTTGTTTAACCTTTAAAAACATGGTTGATTTCCTTAAGAACCAAGATTAAGTAAACTTTGTATTTTTAACTTGATTTCTTGAAAAATCAATCTTGAAACCTTAGATCTACAAGACTTACATCTTACTTTAATCATCACCTAACAAGAAAACAATTTATTCTTTCTAGTTCATGACTTTTGTGAGGATGATCCATTAATCTCTAACATTTTCATCCTCTCATCTTGCTAGATTATGTTTTTAATCATCATCTAGCAAGATCATATGATGATCTACATCATTAACATAAACAATCAATCATCAAGTATCATAACAACACTAAACAACATGATTTCTTCATGATTTTAAGCTTATGTTCATGTTTCATGTTCTTGATTCTTAGTGTTCTTTAAGATTAACATCATGTATCTTCTTTTAACCACTTAAACAAGATGTAAAATGAAGAGTTTGGTGTTCTTACCACTAGCTCATGGCTAGGGATGATCAAGAGAAGAAAAGAAGTGGATAAAAGCAAATGGTGAAGGTCCTTCAACTTCCGAAAGCTCCAAGCTCCTAAATCAAACCTCTTACACCTTAAGATCACTAGAGGTTGGATGGTTATGCGGTGAAGATGTTGGTGATGGGGTGGTGGCTCACGACCGTGAGTGGGGGAAGGGAAGGGAGTGAAAGTTTGGTGTTGGTGAGTTGTGAGGAATGAGAGTTATGAACTATATGTTACTTTTATAAACTCCCAACATTATGTTATCTCTTGTATAATATGCCTTTAAAATATTAGACAAGATCTATTAATTTAAGCAAAGAAAATCCACAAGTGGGGGCCACACTATGGCCGTAGGTATGGGGGGGGGTCTAGAGTTAGGATGTAATGGATAGTTAGGTTAGTTAGTTAGAAATCAAGTGTTTAGTTAGGTGTTTAGTTACTAGTATGTTATATAGTGTGTTATGATGTTCGGGGACCATAACTAGCTTGGTAATGTTAAAACAAGGCTTTTAGTGAAAATTTGGTGTTTCGGGTAGTGTCCGGTTGTTCGGTTGGTTACCGGTTCGTTAAGGTGCTAAACTACGCAGTTTAGTGTGCTGTATGTTACCTTTAGTTTTGATTCCCTACACTTAGGAAAGCATTCAGGTCCATTTAACCATATTTCTGCATGATATTAGTTTGTTTAAATGCTGAATTTGCTGATTTTCTACAGAATTCTGCAGTTTATGTAAGTTTTAGGCACTTTCCGACACTTAAACTATCTCTAGGAAGGCAGTTTTGTGATCCTTACTTTCCTACACACTATACTAGTGTTACTCTTGGTTTCTGGCCCATTATGTACCTCAATACCACATCTGTCTATGTACTGAACTCCGTCAGCATTTTTCTGATTTGTCTGATAACTATGCTGCCGGTGTTTCGTGCATCATTCGAATCAACAAAGTTTGTATGTAGTAATGATATGTTATTTGCAATATATGATGCACATGTATGTATATGGCAAATGTCAAAAAGCAATTCAAGTAAATAAATTGTAATTCAGCACATTCATTAAGCACTAATCACTGTTGAATAATTGTACGGATGCATGCAAATTTGACAGTTGTCATATTATGTTACTAGAATGAACGGAATTGAATATGTTTGGTGTGTGCATATAACTAGATGATCATGTGGTTGTATGCTTATTGCATCGTGAGTATGAAATGTATGTAGTGTCATTAGTATAGTCTACTATAATGACATGGATGTATGAGGTTAAGTCGAAAGTTTATATGAAATCATTGACTTTCTGAAAATCAACTGTGCATAAGTAGCAATGTTAGACATTTTGTCACAATTGCAATGTTATAGAAAGTCATATGATGCGTGTTATATCCATATGTGTTATATGTGATGACGTGATGAATTATATGAGTTTGAAAGATTGACTTGTGAAATATAAGAATGGTGGGAGTTATGGGGCTTGTTTTCAGACTGAGGCCCAAAGGAGTTTTAGTAAGAAGGTGAGGAGCTCAGCGAGACTGAGCGCCTTGCGGGTTCTATATGGGTCCTCCAGTTTTCTTGAGGACTTCTGCTTTGGGTGTCGGATGGTGTTCGCCGGTGTGAAGGCCCGGCTTCGTGATCATTGGGGCAATGAATGGCCCCCTGCCTCTACCTCTTCCTCTGATTCTTGGTGGCATCTTTTTGAACCTGTCAAAACAAATAAAAGAACAACAAGGAAATATAAAGAACAAAGTTAGAAATAAAAAAAATTGGATTAATCCTAAGTTCTTTGTCTAGACTCGGAAGTCGAGGAATGTGCAATTGTGTCATTGAGATTAAACACAAAAGGCTAGTGTTTAATTCACTCAATGTTGGCTCTGATACCAACCTGTCACACCCCGAATTTCCACGTATTACCGTGGGCCCGGTGAGGAGTATCGTGACGTAGTTGATATCATCATAGTCAAACAACACAATTTAAATGCACAGCGGAAGCAAAAGATGAATCACATTACAAACCGAATAAAATAGTAATATCAGAGTATCACAAACGGACTGTAATGGATCCACAGGCGGATTAAAAGATAAAAAGATTCATTGTTCAACAGACTTTAACGTCTAGAGCTTGCAAGACTTGATTAATGATGCCAGGAGTAGCCAGCCTACTTCGTCTAGTACTTGCACTTAGCCTTTTTGGAAAATACGTCAGTTTACACTGGTAAATACAATTAATTGACTCATTTTGAAAAGAGTTTAAGGAAACTGATTTGAATGCACAAGGCACAAAAATATCTTTTATAACTTGGGACAATTATTTAAAAACAATCTTGTATACAATTTTACTTATTTGTTGTCCATTAGTACCGGTTAGAAGAGCCGGTTAAGATTAACTGACACGCCACAGGTATAATGCCCACAAGGTTGATTCCTTTAAGTGGATTACCAGTTTTTACATAATGCAACTGTCAGGTGTATGCCTACACCCCGTGCTTAGGTCGTGGCCATTTCTTTGAATGATGCCAAGGATATCCGGGACATGGTCATTTAACCCCCAAAGGCCATACACCAAATAATACAGATTAAAACAGGTTATGTAAATGCATTAATCACAATCCGATTTAAATGACTACACACCCGACCAAGTGGTATTATTATAATATCGTATCCCAAGCCCGTATAGGGAAACTAAGTTAAGAGTATTTACCTGAGCAAGTATAATCCGCGAACAGCGAGTGAAAGTAGCTTTTACCAGGCTCCTAATCTGGAACGAAGGTTTTAATAACCTATTAGATTCCTAACGGGACTTAATTAAGCCTAAACCTAGACCGGTTAGTTTTAAAAGAAGATATACGGTTTCAAACGCACGATTAAGCGATGACCGGATTAGAGTGTGGTTTAGACCCGACAAGTTTGTATACTTGTATGATATGGGTAAAATAACCACATTCTGGATTTTGAGATAAAAACGATAAGGTTTGACCCGTTTCAGCTAATTTATGCAACTAGTTATATAAACCGCACCGAACGCGAATAATGCATAACGGGTAACCAAATGAGTCATGAACAGGTTTCCTAAGTTCATATGCCTTAAACATGTTGTGATATCAGTAGGATACTTTCCATTATGCCCAAAATAGATTTAAATTCAAACTATGCCCCGTAGGGGTATTTTGGTCATTTTAAAGCTTTAAAAGAGTTTAAATGTAAAACTGAGTTTCAGGTCTGATATAATCAGTAAAAATACTTATTTTTATAAGTCATAACAATAGGGTATTGTATTTATGTGAAATTTATCTTTTATAATTAAACTATGCACCGTAGGGGCATTTTGGTAATTTCACATAGGCCTAAAAGGTCAAAACTGGAAATCTGAGTTTAAAACTTTTTCTTACTATTAGAATATAAAAATTTACTAAAAATATCAGTAGGTATTAAGTCTTATATATTTAAAATAGTTTTTATACATACTATGCGCTTAAAAAGCGTAAAAAGGCGTTTTAAGCGATTTCCGGGTTTTTAAAGAAAAGCTGATATTTTTATCATTCCAGAAGACTCAAAATATTTTATTTATTATATAAAATCAGTAGCAAATGGTTTGGTATCAAAATAATATGTAAAACTCATTTTATAGGCAAAAAGGGCAAAACCGACAATAACCGAATCAAAGCTATAACCCTATGTTATGCTCAACCTAAAAATAAATAAAAATCTCCAAAAATCCCAAAATATTATTTTATATCAGTATGTAAAAAGTTTGGTATCAAAAATTGGGTTTAGATAGGCTATATGCTAATTACGCCGTTTAATTAATAAAAAGCTTTCTAATTACGCTATTGAGCATAACTCTTAATCTAGACATCCAACTGATGTGAAAATTTAGGGGCATGTTTATAAATTAGTAATAAAGATTATTGTCCTCTCACATTTTCAAAATTCTTGTTTTAAGGTCAAAAGGGCATATTGGTCAACATTTAGGCATATAACGGAAACATGCATATGAATCAGATAATTAATGAACCAAGTTGTATAATCACAGAGGGTTATACTAACATGTAACCTGGTCCTAATAAAGCTCTAAGACATTTCTAAAATATGCTCTAATGGGTCAGAACTAAAAGTCAAAGCAAAAGTCCACTTATGCGACTTTCGGTTCCGAACCGAGCTTATACTGAAAATTGTCGGGTTGAACATGCTTAGACATGTTCTTACATTAATTACCAAGTTATATGAATGATAAAACAGGTTGCATGGCTTCTACATTGTTAATTATGTGTTTATGCGAAAATTAGCTTTCTGTTGACTTTTTAAAATCAAGTTTGACCCGACAATTGACCTAGTTAGAGTGGGAATCAGAGGGTACCCTTTTAAGGGTTTATTACCCACATAATTACCAACTCAAAGCTAATTTTAATTCTAGATTTGACATGACAAATTTTAATTAATCACGAAGTCAAACCTTAATTATGACGGTTTGACTTTAGGCTAATAAACTAAGTAAAACTGAATTAAGAAAGTTTACGGACACTTACTGAAGTCCTATGCATGACTAGGGACCCTTAGGAAATGCTCTTGAGCTCCAGGGATCTCCAGAAAATGAGTTGGAAGCTTTTCAAGTGAAGTGCTCAAATGTGAGTTCACAAGTTGCAACAATTTGATCTATTTATAGCCAAGGAAGGTTCAAGGAGATGGATACAAGTGTTATGGCAACTCCAGAGGTGATAACAAGTGTTAAGGGACGTGTTTCAAGGAGCTAGAGGGTGGCAAACTCGCGGAATTCGGCAAACATGCAAGCTGCCACGTTAAACAAGTGTTTGCTGATCTGGTAGTCCGTCGCGCCACGCCACGGGGAAGTGCCCAGGTGGTGGCGCAGCGCCAGCAACAAGCTTATCAACAATTCAAGTTTTAAAAATGACAGCTTCACCCCCTGGACCTTCAAATGCGTAATTTCTTCCATTTTAAGCACTTTTAACCCATGAAATTTATATTTCTCCGATCCATGTGATATAACCAATCATCATTAGGTCCGGTTTCATTAAACGATAACCGAAAACACAAGTTTTGTCTCGTTGACGCTTTTAACCCCTTAATTACGAAGGTTAGCGTATCTTCCTCATACGATATCGAAACCTTGTGAAATTTTTACCACTTATTCTTGGGAGTATAATTAATCGTTACAAGGCTCCGAGTTTGCTAAAAGGTCACTCAGAGGTATAACTTAAACATGTTGACACATTTAACCCTCGCGTCTTGTAAACTTTCACTTTCTTCCACAAACGGTTTCACACACTTCATGATACATTCGTTTTAGGGTATAAACATCATGTAAGGTTGTTAAAAGGCAAAATTATCAAATGTTGACACTTTTTATCCTTTTACACTCGTAAATTCTTCGTTTGTCAACTTTAGTCCCTCATAATCAATCCGTTACACGTTTAAAGTCCATGACACGTGTTGATACTATATTGGACATGATTTTTGCGAGGTGTTATAGCTAACAAGAATGTGAATGCGATGACATGAAAGTATAGGGATCATGCCAAGATGGATGGAAGCATGGAAGGCTAACGGGTCAAAAGGAGGCGAGGAAACGGATGCGAATACGGACACTTAAGGTAAGTGATCCCTGGAATCACTTCTTATTTATAAATGAAGTTTGGTATGTTGTATATAGAGAACCATGTAAGAAGTTACGGGTAAGGGTAAGTACAATGGGGAATTTCATGTGAACTTTGTCTATCCTTAATGTAAATTAGGTTGATAGTGTTCATCATGTTAATGGAATGTTCATCATGTTACTAAAATGTTCATCATTTTACTGAAATGTTCATCATGTTAATGGAATGTTCATTATGTTACTGGAATGGTCATCATATTGATGGAATGTTCATCATGTTACTAAAATATTCATCATTTTACTAAAATGTTCATCATGTTAATGGAATGTTCATTATGTTAATGGAATGTTCATTATGTTACTGAAATGTTCATCATGTTAATGGAATGTTCATCATGTTACTGAAATGTTCATCATGTTAATGTAATGTTCATCATGTTACTGGAATGTTCATCATGTTAATGGAATGCTCATCATGTTACTAAAATGTTCATCATGTTAATGTAATGTTCATCATGTACTGGAATGTTCATCATGTTAATGGAATACTCATCATGTTACTGAAATGTTCATCATGTTAATGTAATGTTCATCATGTTTGTTGGAAGTTAGTCGGTTATGTTTAATTGCTATTGCATTGATTTGTGTTGATATGTTTGTTAGGTAAGGCTCCATTTACAAATAAGTGAATGTGACTTGTATGTATGTAGATATGGAACTGTAGCGTGTGTAAGTAGTGTGAACTTGTATGTACGCACGTATGAATGGGATACGTATGAATGTACTTAGATATATGAAAGTGTATACACGTGTTGTAATCTAATGATTGTAGATCACTAGTATACGTATATGTGAAGATGTTGTTGGACCGTTCTACGACCTTGAAACGTCAGTTAAGGCAGTTCATCTTTGAGTACGAAGGCGGAATCAACGTAAACAAAGTCATAACAGCTAGTTTCCTTTTAATCTTTCTTTTCTGATTGATTTACGTGCTTGTACAATGTATTCTGATACAAAACCGGCAGCACTTCGTCTTACACACAATGACCAAGTCTCCTACAAATGAACCACACACTAACCTATATATAGCATGTAGATTTCGCTTGAACTCATTTCAAGCTAAATCATGATTTCCCTTGAACCATTTCAAGCTAAATCATGATTTCCCTTGAACCATTTCAAGCTAAATCTTCTATGTTGATTTAGCTTGAATCACACAAAAACCCTTTCAAGCGAAATCCACAAGTTTAAACATATAAAACCCTAATTTAAACCCTAATGTGTGTTCATTCAACCTATCTAGACACAAGACTTGATTAAGATGTAATCAACAGACATTCAATGCACCAACAGACTCCCCCTTGGATGTTGATGAAGTCTTTGGCTTCAAGTCTTTGTCTTTATCAATCTTCAAACATTGTAAAAACTCTCTTCAATCTTTATCTTCAAACTTTAAACTTTAAACTTTAAACTTCAATCTCCCCTTTGGCCGTTGATCCAGACTCCCCCTTTCACAGACTCCCCCTCTCGATATGCTAGAATCTGAGATATCTGGTTCAAGCTTTGACAATTAGCTTCCGTTGGGAATAATGAAGTCCAATCCTGTTTAACCTGCACATCCTCTACTTCAACATAAGTTTCACAAATTTATAACAGTTAGATTTAAGAAACTTACTAGTAGAAATCATTCATTCATCAAACATACTAGTTACATCAAGTTCAAATAAATGACCTTGATTAACTAACCCCTTAATTATTCAAAACATTTGTATATAACATTCAAAGTATTTAACAAACTCTCCCAACCCAATGTAGTTCATCATGTTTAGCACTTGAATTTTGAATATCAGCTCTTCAACATCAGTTGTCGAAAATCTTTTTGAATTTTTCAAAACTTTATGCTAAAACACACTAAAATCTTTTTGAATTTTGAATTTTTGAAAGACATGCAGTAAACAAATATATACAAACAATATTTTTGTGAGTTTGTGTTAGAGGATCATATCAGTTTATGAGACAAATCACAAGCACCGTTAAGCTTTAATCATTTTAAGTTCTAAACGATTCACTTAGATTGTCAGTATACTGGTCCACTTAAATTTTCACACAAAGTTCAACTGCTTCGAGATACGAGTTTAATGTCTTAGATACTTAAACTTAATCGCGTGTCCCACCTCAGAATATACTCTCGTATCCAGATCCCAATATTCAGTCTTACAGGTAAGTATAACATCAATGATATCTGTAAGGGGTTAATAATTTATGAAGAATCATGAGAGCTCAGGTCAGAACTACCGTTCAGCAGAGAGATCATGACTCAACTTGGGTGTGTCCCCTTTAGAGGATATTTTTTTCAACAGCATTGCTAAGCAATTTTATTGTCTTATCATTTATGCTGAGGGTGATGCTATGTTTCAAGCATTTGCAGAAAGTATTATTCGAGGACTAGGTCAGAACTACCGTTCAGCAGAAGTCCCAGAATAATACCCCAGATATCACTGAGTATAAAAACCTAGTATATCAGAATACGAGACCTTTCAAACAAGATTTCGGGGGTTACCCATATATCCGAGAGATGTTACCCACGATATAAGCAAGTTTGAATTTAGGTTTATATCTCGTCACAATCTACTAAATGTGCAAAAACCTACTGACACATCATCAGTGAAGCCGTTTATCACATTTGACATTTCATATTTCATATCTTTAGCATGCTGTGATCGTCTACTGATGTACTATAATTTCCTCTTTTATACACCAAAACTCATTTTTGCTTTTTCAATGTTTTTGACATTTTCAAATTTTCTAATTTTTTTTTAAAATTTTTCTCCCCCTAAAATCAAAATATATCTCAATTTTGATTTTCTGAGAAAATTTGAAAACAAAACTATACAAGAAATGTGACAAACTGATATCAAATCGCTTCAATTCGCCATTCACTCGGCTTAACAATCAGAACTCCCCCTTACAACAAACTATTTTCCCATTATGATTTCAAAACACTTAAGTTTGTTTTAATCAAATGGTTTTTCCGGAAAATTAGTTTTGTTGATTTTACTACTTGTAAAATTGAGGATCAAATCATCACATTGTTTTACCAATCATATGTAAGAAATCAGATACAACTTAATGTCCCTGATTTACCACTTGTAAGATCAATCCAATTCAACTTCTGAACCACTTGTAAAAATCACAACCATACAACTTAAACCTGCTTTTCAACCAATTTACCATCTTTTGGTTGAATTCTCAAGGTGCCGATTCCTACTCCTCGCTTACAAACCTGGGAGTTCCGGCAAGTCAGGTTTTTCTATTTGAAAAGATTCACCCAAGCCTGACCAGCATTGGGTTTGACAGTTTTTTCCTCAACAGATGGCTCTTCTGGTTTTGACAAACCAGAATCATTGCCTGAACATGGCTTGTCTGACTTTGACCTGTCAGATTCATTGCCAACACGTGGCTCCTTTATTTCCGAAGAAACAAATTCATTGCCAGAAGATGGCTCTTTTGTTTTCTTAGAAACAAATTCATCGCCAACCTTCATTGGTACCCAATTCTTACTAGATCTAGGCTTTCCAAATTTATTAGCCTGTGAAATGAATAAACTTTCACGGTCTCTTTTATATTCGAAAACCTTGATCAAGATTTTGTCTGAAAAATTAACTTTCTTTGATTGGTTATCATTTTGCTTAGTTAATTTTTCTTTCTTTAACTTCCTTTTCTCTTTCCCGTTTGTCCTCAGATTTGTATCTGATGAATTCATTTTGCTTGCCTTTGTAGTTGAGGAAAGTGATTCATCAGAACTTTTTCTCGGATTACCAGTTGTATCTGAAGACAAAATTTTCTCCAAGTATTCTCTTGCCTTCTTCCTTTTCTTCCTCAGTCTGTCTTTCTGCCCTTGTGAAAGCTTAATTTTCTTTTCTTGAACTTTCTGTTCTTGAACTTTTGGTTCTTGAACTTTCTGTTCTTTGGGCTTGACATTGACTGATTTCTTTCCCATTTTCTGAGATTCAGCCCTCGATCTTCCTTTTGATCTCATTGGGCAATCCCTGGCAATGTGTCCTCTGATGTGGCATTCATAGCACCTTCTCGTTTCGAATCTCTGACTTTGGCAGTTAACAGCAATGTGTCCTTGATAGCCACAAGTGTAACACACTCTGTTATCATACCTCTCACTACTTTCATACCAAACACCGTCTTCATACCACATACTTAGATCAAAGCATTGATTTGCCTTGTGGTAATCACCATTTCTTTGTTTTCTATCATTGTAATGATTTGTCCTTGAAGAATCTTCATCCCATCTTCTCTTGTAAACTGGATTTGGCTTTTGAGCACTGTGGTCAAACCTGCACCACTTATTACCAACATTTTGTGAGTTTTCATTTTTAAATTTTTGTAATTTTTCAAAATGATTGGATGACTTATCTGATGAGCTTTTATTTTCATTTTTAGGATTTTTCAAATTTTTATCTTTTTGTTTCTGTTCTACACTCTTCTTAACAGGTTTTTGCTTTGAGCATTCACCTATTTCAGTAGATTGCAAAACAGTATTTTGAAATTTTTCTTGTAAATCTAAAAATATTTTTCTTTTCTTTTCTTTTTCATCATCAGATATTTCATCACAATCTTCAATTTTGACTTTGTCAAAATTTGTGACATTGTCACTTATTAAAACAGAATTGATCGGTTTTGGACAAACATGTGATGTAGAATTCACAAAACCTTTCAATTTATTTTCAAGCTCGTTAATTTTATTTCGAGCTTTTTCAGCTTCTTTTTCAAGCTGAATGATTTTAGCAAGATGAGAATTGATTTCAATTTGTTTTTCAAGATTATCTTTACCAAAAATATCTCTCTCATCTTCTAAATTCTTGATTTGACTTTGAAAATCTTTTTCTTTTTCTTTAAAATTTTTGTTTTCTAATGACAAACTCTCAACATTCTTCAAAAGTTTGTCATTTTCAGATCTCAGTTTTTCACAATTCAAGCGCAAATCCAAAATCTGTTCATCATCAGCTTTCTTCTCGTCTTTCAAAGCTTTGTTTTCCAATGTCAAATTCTCCACATCTTTCGAGAGATTGACATTTTCTGCTTCGGATTTTTCGCATTTTGAGCACACAACTTCACTTTTTGAAGTTTCATCCTTCTTTGATTCTTCATTCTTTGTCATTCCTTCTCTAATCCTGTTGATTAATTCAAGAAATTCAACCAAACTCATATTTTCTGAGTTTCTTTCTATTTCATCTATTAACTCTTTCTTTTTCTTTTTCTCTTCTTCATCTCCCCACCATTTCTTTTGCCAATAATCATCCTCTTCTTTGTACTGCTGGATTATGGCTTCGATATCAAGCGTACTATCATCGATTGCAATATTTCCATATGGGTCAAGATAACACTCTCTGTCCGGATCCGATCTATTTGCTCTCCTTGCTTCCAGAAAGATACGAGATATTCTAATGATTTTGTTTTCAGCTATCATTTTTCTGTATCTATATTTTTGCTCTTCAGTTCGATCGTCTTTCCACGGAATAGGATCGGAATTTGCCATCTTTTTATGTCCTTGAATTACCTTGAAATCACCTGCAAACAAAACAAACAAGCTATCAGTTCAAACAAACTGAATACGTAACAGTGTGTTTGTTGACGAAATCAATCTAAGACTCGTTGTCGAAGATTCTCGGATTCGTTCAATGTAGTTCGGGTGAAATCACTGAATGAATAAATGAATGAACACCTTTTTACTCAAACAATCACATGCCCATAAGCAAAATATAATCCGTAATGATCAGATCAATTATCACAAATTGATTCCACAAACAAACAAATACAATCACATGCAATCCGGATATCAACACATGCAATCTAGATATTACATGGGTTGGTGTATTAATTGTTTCCGACAATGTTTAAAGCACTTCAATTGTGATTGGGCCTTCACTCCCACTAACCCGACAAATAACAAATCAACTTGAATTCAATAGGGCCGTCTGTATGGACTTATTAATATGTGGCCGACATCTCGTTTATCAATTCAATGTAATTCGACCTCAAATTCTTGATACAAACAAAGACTTTATAGGTTCAATAAATTGTATAGTGGGTCGGTGCACAGTGTTCAAACAGAATCAATCAAGGGCCGAAATTTTTATTAAATCCAATTGGAGTTTACCGTTGGAGTTTACCGTTGACTGATTTTAGCAAATTCACTATTTAGCCGACAACTTTATGAACACACGTTTATCATTGGACCTACAACAGTTATGTTCACGTTCAAGCAGAATACTTGCTCAATGTTCAAATGAAATCATGACTGCTATCTTTCAAGCGGAATTGTTATACTGAGTTGGTTAGTTCAAGCGAAATCCAAGAAGTCTATTTCGCTTGAACTTGTCAAGCGAAATCCCCTAATACAAGTACTACAATTCAAGCGAAATCCAACAAATCAATTTCGCTTGAACTGTTCAAGCGAAATCCTCACTATATTTCAAGCGAAATCTGCTGATGTCATCTTTTACGAACAGTTTTCAAGCGAAATGTTAAATTTTTATATGAATTCGATCGATTTTAAGTCCAAATCTTTCAAGGATTAGTTATCACACTAATTCGCTTGTTATATATCAAATTCAGGTCATTTTCACTGCTGAAATATGTTCAAATCAGAAAAGTAAGAGAAGAAGTGAGTAGAGATAAGAAAATCCGGTAGAATCAAGCTGTAATGGTATGAACTCCTCGTCCTGAGCTCTGATACCACTTGTTGGACCGTTCTACGACCTTGAAACGTCAGTTAAGGCAGTTCATCTTTGAGTACGAAGGCGGAATCAACGTAAACAAAGTCATAACAGCTAGTTTCCTTTTAATCTTTCTTTTCTGATTGATTTACGTGCTTGTACAATGTATTCTGATACAAAACCGGTAGCACTTCGTCTTACACACAATGGCCAAGTCTCCTACAAATGAACCACACACTAACCTATATATAGCATGTAGATTTCGCTTGAACTCATTTCAAGCTAAATCATGATTTCCCTTGAACCATTTCAAGCTAAATCATGATTTCCCTTGAACCATTTCAAGCTAAATCTTCTATGTTGATTTAGCTTGAATCACACAAAAACCCTTTCAAGCGAAATCCACAAGTTTAAACATATAAAACCCTAATTTAAACCCTAATGTGTGTTCATTCAACCTATCTAGACACAAGACTTGATTAAGATGTAATCAACAGACATTCAATGCACCAACAGATGTGAGTTTTCAATATGTTTGAGATTAACCATGTTACTATTGAGGATGAAATGGAGTGCAGGTATGGGTACACCGGACTCTCGAGGAATTGATGTCGGACTCGAGTAAACAAAATTGAGAGGATGTTTCAATGGAATACCTTACGTAGTTAGAATGTGATATAGCCTTTTAAGTATATGTATTAAATTATATATGATGCCCCCATGTACTAACGTGTTGGTTATATATGGTGATCGCAGGTTAGTCAGATATTCATGATGGACAAGTGAACGAGGGTCGAGTTGAAGATCATGGATTGTACGGGAAAGTGGTCACGTTGTTTGTAATTATTTGTTAACATAGTTACATTAAATAAATGATGAATGATGTATTTATGTTAAAAGGGTTGACCTAAACGGTATTCTAGTATGTTAGAGTAGTTAAAAGAAAGAAATTTTACGTTTCATTTTCCACTGCGTCTTTTTGTGTCAAATCATGATTAAGGTCTTACAACCCTTCTTATTTATTTTGCACCTTGTATTTTTTTTAATCCATATTATTAAAATAATGAAAAACATAAATAATATGACTTTAAAAAAACTAAATGTAAGGCATTTTTGATATCATGTATCTTTATATTTTGATTACCTGTATATTATTACTACCAACTTGGTTTTAAAATTCAATATTAAGACATCGGTAAAGATAGATACGTTACAACAACATTTTTAAAACTTTGTAATACATCACATCTTAAGAGTTAGAATAAGTGAAAAACAAAATACGATATACAATAATTTTAAAAAAGTATAGTTAAAAAAATATTCAAAAGTGACGTGTATGAAAAAAAATAAAAAAGGAGAGAAAGATTTGAGGCTATTGTTTACTCGTGAATCTCACCACATCTTCCTATACTAATCTTCCTATACTAATAAATAAAAATCTTTTTTGGACACGTGTCACTTCCTAATAATTTCTCACCTTATTTTCCAATTTATCTCTCATATTAATTAATACTAATAATAATTTTAAACAAAAATATTAGATAAGAATAAATATTTAGATAAGGATAGACATTTGTTTTTATTATGATCATATTAAATAATAACAATAATAATAATAATAATTTTAAACAAAAAATTAGATAAGAATATAAACGTTTATTTTTATTATGATCATATTAAATAATAATAATTATTTTAAACAAAAAATTAGTTAATAATACATATTTAACAAAGTTAAATGTTATGATAAGTAAATAGTACATTAAAGTTCATTTTTAAAAGATAAATCTTGACGATTGTTTGTGTTAACATATGACATTATGTTTTATTAAACATGTGCAATATACGAGTTTTTTAAAGATATATCTTTTTATTATATAAATCTACATTTATGCAAAGTAAAAAAAAAAAACAAAGTAAAATGTTATAATTAGTAAATAGTACATCATTGTTCATTTTTTAAAAGATAAATCTTGATGATTGTTTATATTAACATATGACATTATTTTTATTCAGCACGTGCAATATACGAAATTTTTTAAAAATATATATTTTTATTATTTATTATATAAAATTATATTTATGCAATCCGTGTAATACATGGGGTTTTAACCTAGTTAATATTTAAAAAAATAATAACGAAATGTAATAAGATAAAGTAATATTTCTTTAATATTTTTTTGATCAAAACTCGTTAATATCATTCCACACGAAAAAGGGCAATTCACGAGTAATTCTTCATCGCTAATATATTTTTAATATTTATTAGGAGAATTGTTTCTAAATGAAAGTAGTTGAGGAAACCCGGTTTTATTTTACTCGTGAATCTTGCCACAATAATATTTAATAAATTTAATAACGAAATTTAATAAGATAAAGTAATATTTCTTTAATATTTATTAGGAGAATTGTTTTTAAATGAAAGGGTAAATTACACTTTTCGTCATTTATGTTTGTAGCGAGTTGCAATGGATGACATTTAACTTCAATAATTACAATCAGAGTCCTTTATTTGAAAATTTCATTTCACCTTTCGTCCTTTAATACTAACTAGGTTAAAAATTTAAGTTAAATCTTTTCACTTAAGGGTATCATGGTCATTTCACGCTTTTATTTAAATTTTTCTTACATATATAACATATCTACCCCAATTCCTAACCCTAGTCACTCATCATCTCTCTGCTTCTTTCTCCCCTAGTTCCTAACCCTAATCACCAACCTTTACCACCACTAATAAATCCTCGAAGGTGGGTATTCTGTTCTTTCTTCCCCTTTTCCTTAAAACTTATAAGAAAATCTGTATAAACATTTTATCTATGCAGGAGGTTCAAAAACCGAAAGAAGTGAGGGGAGGTGGAGCTGTGGTGCCGGAGATTAACAGGCCACCTTCAAGATCATCCCGCAAAGGTCCAGGACAGCTACATTTATGAAAATCTATATTTTGTTGGCGGGTATATAGTGTAAATTGTTGTACATCGTAGCAGTTTATCTTTCTCATCAACTTATGAAGGCATTGGATTTTTTTTGTTATATTTCCCGATTTCCAGAACGATGCCTGGAACAAGACAGACGTTTGCTCTTTGTGGTTGTGTTATTTTTATTGAAAACCGCAAAGCGTGTATAGGCAGAAAGACTATATGTTTAAAGTTGGTCCCGGTTAAAGTTTTATGCAACTGCTGCTGAATCTCAGATAGCATAATTTCATTTGTGTTTGATCACTTATTTCTGGTTGGCTGGATTTATTAGTGGTGGTGGAGGTTGGTGATTAGGGTTAGGAATTGGGAGAGAAAGAAGCAAAGAAATGGTGAGTGATTAAGGTTAGGAATTGGGGGAGATATGTTATATAAGTAATTTTTTGTTTTATTTATTAAGAAATATTTAAATAAAAGCATGAAATGACCATGATACCCTTAAGTAAATGGATTTAACTTAAATTTTTAACCTGGTTAGTATAACAGGACGAAAGGTGTAATGAATTTTTCAAATAAAGGATTGTGACTGTAATTATTGAAGTTAAAGGTCATCCATTGCAACCCGCTACAAACATAACGGATGAAAAGTGTAATTTACCCTAAATGAAACTAGTTATGGAAATCCGATTGTGTTGAAGTGGATGGAAACTCAGCTACCAAACAACCCCCCCCCCCCCCAACTAAAAAAAAAGAAAAAAATTAAATAGAGTCGTGGTTTTGTTTTATTGAATTTCTGTAAAGGTAAATACTAAAATAGTTATATTTTAAATAAAAAATAGTGTTCAGTTTATTTAAATAATAACCAAAAAATATGTACAATTAACCATATTTTATGTATAACTATGATTAAAAAAAACAAAATAACAATAAAAAGGGGAAAACACCAAAGAAGAATACAAAAAAAGGTCTTAAATATAAAAATGAAATTAAAGTAACCAAATTTTATGTATAGATAGGGTTGCAGTTATCCACGCGTTGCGTTGAGACTCGATAGGAATTTACTATGTATCGCATACCATGACTATGAGGACCGGGGGTTCGGTTTGTTCGAACACGCTCAGGTCAGATCAGCAACAACACGATCGTGCGGAATCCGAAAGTGATGTAGGAGAGAGATATACAACATAGACACCGTTAAATGCATTCATTCTCATTGATGTTGATGATTCGTACAAAGTTCCCGAGAAAATTTGCAAGAGCTCCAACAGAGGTGTCAGAAACCAGTGTCTCAAATGAGAGCCAAGACCCTCTATTTATAGGCGAGCTCATCCGGGAGAAAGCACTGACCGTCCGGATGATCATCCGTCCGGATGACTATGTCCATCCGTTCAGATGGACCCCATCCATCCGGATGGACTTACAAAACATTCAAACTTCGCGTTTGTCTCAGATTTAATACAAAACATATACAAAACTATACATAGACTACAAACAGGTAAATATAGACTAAATACAGATGAAAGCTAGAGACATATGCATCTACAGACTCCCCCTTGGATGTAGCTGCAGTCTTTCTTCCTGTATAGTCTTCAACGTGCCTTCTTGTTGCGTCTTCTTTCCTTTGCTTTCCTTCTTCTCTCTTCTTTCCGTTCTTCTAACATTTTCTATCTCAATGGTCTTCCAACATTATTCCAACATTCACGATAAACTGGATCACCATCTCTAGCTTTAGACCACCTCAGAATCTTTTTCTCTTAAGACTCGTTGGTGTGTGATCAGTTTCTGGCCATTTCATCTTCCAGCTTGCATGTTTAGCAGCTTTAGCTCTTATCTTTTCATCCTTTCACTACGACGTTCCTTCTTTAGAAATTCTTCCAGCTCGAGATCTCTAAATTTTGACTCCCAGTAACATCCAGAATTAATGTCTTTTGCAAAACAGACATTCATCAACTTCTGGTACTGTTGAGCTTGAGTCTTGTCAGCTTCATTGTACACAATCTTGTTGAAGAATAGGCACTCTATGTCTTTCTTTGAACAGTTGACCAGCCACATAGGATCTAACACATGAATGTGCCTTCAGTCACCTGTCTTTGCATCCAATAAAGTGATCACCGCTTCACAAGTACTAGGATTGAAGATCCAGCCTTTAAAGTCTTTGTAGAAGTCTTGTTCCATTTCACGTAGAGGCATGTTCTTCAAACACCTTGGTCGTCTGATCTGTAACGTGATATCTTTCTCGCCGGTGTTAGGATCAATCTTCACTATCAGCTTCGGTTGGTGTGGTTTCCAATCAGGAAAATTTAACTTTGCTTGCTACTTTATGTAGTTCCACAACCGTTGTTCATGACATTTCACCTCAGACCCGTAATAACACTGCTTGATATTCTTCGTCTTCACCAATTCCTCTACATCCCACCATGGTAGAGTTTTTATGTCTGGAAGGAATTCAAAATACTGTACACCAAAATCTCACTTGATTGCATACACCTTTAGATCTTCTAAATACCCCCAAGATAGAATATCCCCAAGAGACTTATCTGGATGTCTCGTGAAGAACTGTAATGGTCTCTTGAACTTCATCTCCTCAGGCATCACTTTAAACCATCTCTTTCTTTCTTCTAACAGATCCTCTTTAGATACAGTTTCTGGAACACCTTCAGTAGCAATCTTTTCAACTACTTTCCTTCTAACTTCATCTTCATTGTGAGACTGAAATAATTCATCAAAGGTAGGAAAATCATCATCTAAACCAGTATAATGAATCAGAGTGTCCTTGTCAGAATCTGACCCCTCCTCAATGATTACATCATTAAAGTTATCTGCTTCGTTCATAAACTTGAACACATACTCCCGATTAGGAGTTGGAGGAATCTCTTCTTCAATATCAAACTTGAATCTATCTTCTTCCATATCCAAACTATCCAACATGGACTCCCTAGTCCTGTTTTCTACTAACTCTCCCTCTTCTTCAGTATGATTCAAATAAATAACTTTAGGAAGATTAAGGAATACCTCATGAATATCAGCATGTTTGGTTCCAGATGAAGACTCCCCCTGATGTTGATCTTCTTCTCATTGCTCATTTTTTTGCATTATTCAGAAAATCTTCAATATTACTAGTACCTAAAGATTTCACAATCAAAGCACCACTAGCACCATCTTGATCATCATCACCTTTATCATCCTTATCATCTTTTTTATCCTTTTCGTCTTTATCATCTTTGTCTTCATCATCTTCATCTTCATCTCCAAACATTTCTTTTAACTCTTCATCGTCATCATCAACCTCAAACTTTTTCATCTTAGCTTTTAAATGACGGCGTTCAACTTCGATTCTTCTAAGACTAGCCTCTTCACTATGAACCACATCCTTCACTTCCCAATAGAAATAATAGCAAGATTTACCTCAATATCTGCAACATTCACTTCATCCTCTGCATCCTTCATCTCTACATCACCAGTATTAACTTCAACATGAGAGACATTTACCTCTGCATCAGATTGTGATGGTTTTGGTTGACTTGTAGACCCAGAATTTCTTCAGTATCGATCACAAGACCCTTTCTTTTATCTTTCAACGCATCTGCAGCTTCTTCAGCGTCTCTTTTCTCTTTTTCCATCCTCCGAGCCTCAGCTCTTTGGATTTCTATTTCGTCATAAGCTGCTTGAACATTAATTCCAAGGCGGTTTTCTATCACAACATACAACATATTGATTTGTTCATCTTTGACTTCCTTTTCTGCTCTCAACGCTTCTAAGTCTTTCTTCAAAATTTCATTTGCACTTGTAGTAGATGTATGCAGATCAGCAAACATCTCCATCATTGTTCTATTAGACTCATCTATTGCTCTGTATTTAGCTTCAACATCAAGAATCTTTTCTGTCAGCTCTTCAAATTCGTTTGTTAACTCTTCAACTTCATTTCTAAGAGCTACATTCTCTGCTTCGACATCTTTAAGCTTTTCTTTTGCTGCTTTGAGTTCTGCTTCACTTTCTGCTTTGGCTTTCTCTAGCAGACTCACTTTCCTCGTCAACACATTAATCTCACCATCATTAAACATATCACCAAAATCTTCTAACTCAATCGGACCACTACCAAGATGAGAAGGAACCTTTGGAAAACCATGGCTTGAACTTTGAGGTGTTGGAGGTTTCTTTGTCGCTGAAGTTGGTTCTTCTACAATCTTTGGCGGTTGTTCTAGTGTCTTTTCACGTACAACTTCAGGAATGGGAATTGATTGTTGAACAGGAGAAGATGAAGGTGTTTCCATTCTAACTTCAGTTTGAATCGGTATCTCCACTTCAACGCTTTCAACTCGTTCAAACTCTGGAACTTGTTGAGGAATGGAAGTTGTATCTTTTCTACCTTTCTTTCTCATTGGCAACTCACCAGTTGGACGTGCTTTGGGCTTTCGAATTCCTTTCTTTTTCATCTTTTCTTTTTCTGCAGGTGTTGGCTCGTATGTAGCATCTTCCTCATCTAAAGCTTTCTTCTTCTTTGGAGATTTCTTCTGCTTGAACTTTCCATTGATGTAAGAAGTAGGTGCTATTTGTGTAGGGTTAATGTCACTTTCTGTCTCACTAGAATCAGTGTGCACCTCTCCTTCGACAAACGTTTCTTTCAATATTTCTCCACCAGCTTCAGCTTCAACATTCTCAGCAGTCTTTTCAGCATCTTAGCACCTTGAGCATTACATAATCTTTCATAATCAGTAAATGAAATTTTGAGAAGATCAACTCCTTGATCAATCACTTCTTGTGGAGGAATCACAGGCTCATCAACCAAGTGAGGTGGAGATTTCTTCTTCTTTGCATCTGCAACATAAACATTAACATTTTCAGTAAAAGATTCATATGATTTATCTACCAACCTTTCTAGTGATTCCTGCTTCTTTGTTTTACCCTTTGTAACAACTTTCGGCGTTGTAACTTTCGGTGTTCTCTTCCTCGACTTTTCTTCTTTCACAAACCACCATCTTGTCTTCTTGAGAACCAACTGCTCCATAATCTTTGTCTCATCATCTGAACCACTGTTGTCATGTCTCCATTTGTCGTCCTCTGGAGCTTTATAATCTGGTTTCTTTAAAGCAGCAAACTTTTGTATGTACTTCGGCTTATTTTCCTTTTTAACTCCTCTATATACATCCAAACGCTTCAATGTTTCACTATCCATATTGTAACACCACGTAAAAACGTGTCCAATTATGTAAAGACACGTGTCCTAAACTCTAAATATGTGAAAGTTTGAGTTTAAAGGACTAAAGTTGACAAACTATGAAAATATGTGTCCAAAGGGACTAAAAGTCTCAACATGCCAAACTTGTGCCTCTGTATGACCATACATGAAGAATATATTCTTAAACGAGTAATTATTTGGATATAAGAAGCCGTTTGTGAAAATAATCGAAAGATTATAAACTACAGGGGTTAAACGTGTCAACATGTTAATTCTTACCTCTGAGTGACCTTTTAACGAACCCGGGGCTTCATAATATTCAAATATACTCCCAAGAATAAGTGTTATCAGTTTCACATGGTTTCGAGATCGTTATGCAAGTTTTCAAGATTTTGGGTTAAAAGTGTCAATGTTAAGAAACTTATGTTTACGGTGATCATTTAACGAAACCGGGCCTAACGGAGTTTGGTTATACTCCCATGATCCGTTACAAACTAACTACAAAGGTTAAAAGTGCCAAAAATGAAGTTAAATAAAGTTACAAAGGACCAGGGACTGAAACTGCCAAAGCTGAAACAATTTTCACCTGAACACAAGGTTATCGCGGGGCGCGTAGACCCCCTATGGATCCTACGTGCCCCGCGAGAGACGCCCGGTTCTGCAGAATGTTGACAGCTGCTGGTTGCAGCCTGTTCCACCGCCTTAAACACTCGAAATTCGATTCCAGGAGCTTGTTGATGGTATTAATTTACCACCAGGACACATGTAAACATCTGGGATCATTCCAAAACACCTGTGATGATCCTTGAGCATATCATTCAACTATAAATAGGCACTTATGGTGCACTAGTTCATTGCTCAAAACACTTGAATCTTCTCTACTCTCTCATCTGGTGGTTCCTGATAAAAAAGGGAGCTTGTTCTTGTAGAAAAGATTGCTAGGACCCTTTGTAAGTGTCTTAGCCCCCCTCGTTAGTTCAGTTTTTAATTTAAAAACCGAAAAGTCAAAGTTATCGTAATCTGACTTTGACCTTCGGTTTAAACTCAAATGGTCCAGCCACTGTTCGAGATGAATGTGGTTATGTGACCATAATTAGGTGGGTGATTAACCCTTAAAAGGGCACCTCCTAATTATTTCGTTTGCTTAGTTAATTGTCGGGTCAAACTAATTAGTTAAAAAGTCAAACTGGACAGAATTACAAATAGTAATTAAAACTAATAATACAGAGGTTATAAATTATATTTTAACACTCTAATAACTTAGTAATTATTATTAGAACATGTTCAAATAGGTTCAACCCGACAATTCTAAGTTTAGGGTCGGTTCGCAATCGAAAGTCGCAAAAGCTTGACTTTTGCTTTGAATTTCAGTTCTGACCCGATTGAGCTTAATTCTTCCATGTTTTAAGCTTCCATTAGGACCATATTATGTTGTAGTATAACCCTCTGGAGTTATATTACCTGGTCATTTATATATTGGATTATATGCTAGTTTCCGTTAATATGCTTATAAATGCCCATTTTGCCCTTTTGACATATAAACGAGATTTTTGAAAATGTGAGAGGACAAAAAGCTTTATTATTGCTATATAAGTATGTCCCGAAAATTTGACATCAGTTTCTGGTCTCAAACTAAAGTTATGCAAGATATCGTAAATTGAAAATTTTTTATTAATTAAATTACGCTATCTTGCATAACGCATATTTAAACATGGATTTTGACCCAAAACTCATTATCTACTATTAAGATATTATTTTTAGGGATTTTTGGTCAGATTATAAACTAGCCATATCACATTGAGTTCTTGTATAATTCGGTAAATGACGATAATACCCTTTTCATGCATAAAATGAGATTAACATATGATTTGAATGCCAAACCTTTTCCTACTGATATTAGATATTAAATAAAATATTTTGAACACTTAAGACTAATCAAAATCTCAGATTTCTATAAATATCTTAATCATCATCAATTAGCGATTTTTACGACAATTAAGTGCATAGTATGGTTTAAAACCATATTAAACACCTAAGACTTTTTACCTGCTGAATTTCTAAATAAATTTTAATATTATTACAGTAGGTATAAGTCATGAACTCAGACTTCCAAAAATGTCCTTAAAAGCATATGTTAAATGACCAAAATACCCTTTCGGGGCATAGTTTGGCCATAAATGTTAAACCTCACATATGTATGATATCTTACTAATGTAACTTGATAAAATAAATATTTTCACTGAATGTTTTAGACCAGAAACTTAGTTTACTATCTCTTTTATAAACATTAAAATGACCAAAATGCCCCTACGGGACTTAAATTGGTTTTAAATACTTTTTGGGCAAACATGTTAACATCCTACTGATGTATTAACATATTTTAAGCATAATAACATATGAGACCTGTATATAATTCAATTGGTTACCCGTTATGCATTTATGCGTTCGGTTCGGTTTATGTAGTTAGTTTACATAAATTAGCCGAAATGGGTTTAACCTTATCATTAAATCTTGAAAATCCAGAATGTGTTTAGTTTACCCATATTATACAAGTATCCAAGCTTGTCGGGTCTAAATCACATTCCATTCCGGCCTCCGCTTAATCTAGCGTTTAGAACTGTAAAGTATCTTTCAAGCTAACCGGTCTAAGTCTTTGACTTAAATAAAGACCCGTTAGTATCCTAATAGGTTAATAAACCTTCTATACAGATTAAGTAGCTTCGGTAGAAGGTATTTTCATAAGGCTTTAGGAATATACGGCTGAGTTACATCCTTACACATCTAGCTCAGGTAAATACTTTCAACTTATTTTCCGTTATACGGGCCTAGGATACGGTATTATAATAATACTGCTTGGTCGGGTATGAAATCATTTAATCAAATTGTGATAAATAAATTTACATAACCCATTTTAATATGTTTTGTTTGATAACATAAACATTGGGGGTTAATACGACCGTGTCCTGGATATCCTTGGCTCATTTCATTTGTAAATGACCACGACCTATGCACGGGGTGTAGGCATACACCTGACAGATGCAAATGCTAAATAACCCACATGTTGGGGATAACTCTATTGTGGGTTTTATAGTGGTGAGTCGGTTAATCATGACCGGCTTCCAAAACGGCCCCATATGTATGACAAACATGTAAAACGGCATACAAGATTATCTTAAATAATTGTCCCAAGCATAAATGGTTTGTGCCTTGTGCACTTAAATCAATTTTCATAAACTCTTTTCAAATGAGTCGGTTAATTGTATTTACCAGTGTAAACTGACGTATTTTCCAAAGACTAAGTGACAGGTACCTCACGTAATTAGGCTGGAGCTACTTGTTGTCAAATAAGAGGATCTTGCAAATCCTTAGATGCCTGGAGTCTGTTATTTCAGTTTTCTTGTATTTTATTTTATGATCCGCCTGTGGATCTCTATTACAACCAAGTCTGTATATTCTTTTATTTGGACACTCGGACACTATGGTTTGTAATTGTAATTATTCACCAAGCCTTCCGATGTGCTATTATATTGTGTATACTGACTATGATGATATCAACTACGTCACGATACTCCCCGCCGGGCCCACCGGTAATATGTGGATATATCGGGGTGTGACACATATGATATAACTGCAGTTCATCACCATCATCCTTCGGTAGATTCTGAACTTGATCATCGATGAGCATCTGCACGAACCTTGGATGTTGGACCTATCTTTCTCCTTTAATGTTGTCCAACATGTGATTGAAGATGACTTGTGAAATGTTGTAAGGTCTGTTGAGGACTATACTAGAAATGATGTTCATGATATAATCAGAAGCTTCATCGTAAGCACCCTTCCTATGCCCCAAAGCATGTATCACACTGTGCATCAAAAACTTATAAGGCCTACAAAACTTCGACTTCGTGTAAGCTGGATCATTGACGAACCTAGCATATCCCATTCTTAACCAAAACCCCTTGCACAGTCGTTCTGAACCAATGATTGGATCTTCATCCTTATCCTTCAAGTCTAGCACTCTTCTTACATCACCCACTGTGATCTTTACTGGAATATCAATGTCTTTGTTATTCTCATCCTTTGTCCTCACTGCAGAGTGAAATGCCTTCTCGTCCTCAACGTAATGAGCAACATTCCAGAAAAATCTCACATGTGAACCATAACACTTATGTCTATCTGTTAATGCCTTACAAACCCTACTGTCTTTCAAGAACTGCAATACATCCTTAAATGGTTCTATATTTGGGTACTTCTCGTCCACAATACAGCAAATATTGTGTTTATTATGAAAGTCAGAAGCCTTTGCCTGCAAAATTTTCATTATCATAATATGCACGTTTATCGAGACACATAGTACACAGTGAAAATTTTCAACACTTGAAAAATTTTCTAACGTTTTTACACTGTGCACTCCATCCGGGTGGACTTGATCCGGATGGAAATGGTCCGAATGGAAAAAGTTCCGAATGGAAAATGGTCCGAATGACCATTCGCCCGGATGGCAATATAACATGATTGTGACATGGTCCGGATGGTCATCCGCCCGGATGATCATCGTCATTCGTCCGGATAGTCATCCGCTCGGATGGTCTTCCGAATGAAAACTGAAGAACATTCAAGAACACTCAAACACATTCAATTCAAAATTTTCAAGTTTTTGCAAAATTGAAGCCAAATTCTCTTAAAGATATTGCCGATTAAGCCTAATTTAAGTTCAATTTCTTCAAAAATGGCCTAATGAACCCTAGATCTAACAAAAACCTTTGTCGGCTTATCGGACTACCGAATGAATAAATGATCAAATCTAAGCATGTAACGATAAAATTGAAGGCAAAAACTCTTAAATCTAAGGCCGACATACCTAGATCTATGATCAATTTCAACAAAAATCCTCAAATAAGGCCTAGATCTAAACATGTATGATGTCGGCAGTTTCAAACGTCAAAAACAAGCATTAAGAGTTGAAATCAGAAGAACTTACCTTCACCATAGCGAATGTTGTGCAAATCAACAATCCTAGGAAAGAAATCCGGCAGCGTAACGGCTCAAACTCACAAAATCGCTCGAGAGAAAAAGTTGAGAGTGTCGAATGGTTATTCGTTCGAATGACAGTACTAATGAACGAGTGACTATTTATAGGCCTTGTCATCCATTCGGATGGCATGTTGTCCGAATGGCCATCCGACCGGATGGTTATTCGAAACCAAACTTTTCAAAACTTTTCTATCTTTTTCCATTTTTATCAGATTTTAATATCCACTCAAGTATCTAGGTCCAAGTTAATGACCCTGGTTACTCGATTTGTCGACCAAGTCCAAGTTAATGACCTTGGTTGACCCGATTTCGAACACTCTGACATTTTTGATCAAATTTTAAACTTTTTCTGAAAATACAAGTTTCAAATTGATGAACTTGATTATCATTTTAAGTTTCCCAACATACAGATAAGCTCGCAACCCAGTCGTTCAGTAATCTTTCTCTGCATCTGAGATTCTGAAGATCAACTCTCCACAATGGTTTGTTGAAAATAATGCAGAAATAAAATCTTTCTGAATTTTAAAAAGTTTATGTCAAAACACACTGAAAATCTTTTTGGGTTTCAGCTAAAATGGAATAACAGGAAACTATATACAAACATATTTTTATGAGCTATGTTAGAGGATCATATCAGCTACCGACATGTCACTAGCACCGTTGAGCTTACATTTCACATTAAGTTTTAAACGATTCACCTAGATTATTGATATACTGATCCACTTAAATTCTCACACAGATTTCAATTTATTCAGGATACGGATTTAGTGTTTTAAGAAACTTAACTTATTCGTGTGTACCACCTCAGAATATACTCTCGTATCCAGATTCCCCATATTTAGTCTTACAGGTGAATATACTATAATGATATCTGTTTTCTGGGTAGTGCGAGTAGGGGTGTTCAAAATCATCCAAATCCGAATCCGAATCCGATTTATCCGAATCCGATTTATCCGAATCCGAATTATCCGAAAATTCGGATATCCGAATTTTCGGATATCCGAAAGTCGGATAATCCGAATTTTCGGATTCGGATTCGGATAGTTATTTCAGAAAGTTTCGGATATTTCGGATATCCGATATCCGAATTTTTTTAACTACCCCTAGTATATAATACCACTTATAGAAAAAAAAACCTAACCCTAATCTCTTTCTATTCCATCAGCCGCTATCTCACATCTCTTCTCTCACCCCACGAATGAAAAAAACATCCAGATCTATGAGTTAAGATCTGAAAATCGAAGATCCAATAATCCAAAAATCGAAGATCCAAGGTACGAATCCAAGTTTATGATTTTTAGATTATCATTTGTTTCCAGTTTCATCGATTTTTAGATTACCATTTATGATTTTTTTTCAATTATTTATGTGTTCTTTGTTTCCAGATTTGTTCACACGATTTGTTCATAGATTGTTCATATGATTTTTGTTCAAAGATTTGTTCACAGGATTTCCATTCAGGCCTGTTCGTTAGATTACCATTTATGATTTTTTCGATTATTTATGTGTAATTTGTTTCCAGATTTGTTCACACGATTTGTTCATAGATTGTTCATATGATTATTGTTCAAAGATTTGTTCACACGATTTCCATTCAGGCCTGTTCGTTAGATTTGTTATCTTGTTTTGATTTGTTCATAGCTTTGTAGCAGTACTTGAGAAATCTAACAAAGAGTCAATTCTAGAGTTTGTATAATATACATCATAAACATACTTTGAACAGGTTCGTTTATAAGCTGTTTTGTTACAGATTTGTTAACAGATTAGTTTAGTACTTTTATTCGTTTATAAGCTGTTTTGGACATAAACATATTTGTCTCAGTTGAACTTTGAACATATTTGTTGCTTATGGTTTTGTTTTGTATTTGTTACATACTTACAGGTTGTTTTAAATGGACGCCTCTACTGCATTGGAAGTTTGAAGGATGGATTGGAATCGGATGATTGGATTTGGAAGACTATGTGTTTATTTCGACTTTTAAAACTTTGAATTGTGTTGGTTTGAATTGTGTTATGTGTTATTTTGGACATGTTATGCTTTATTTTAGAACTTTGAATTGTGTTGGTTTGTTTCTTTTGAACAACAGATCTTTTCATTATGTTGGGAAAGACAAAGTTTGTATTTTTATTTGATTTTTTTTTTTGTTTTAGAATTTCGGATATCCGTTTCATTATCCGTATCCGTATCCGAAATTTCGGATATCCGAAAGTCGGATATCCGAAATTTCGGATACGGATTCGGATAGTGAAATCTACTATCCGAAATGTTCGGATATCCGACTTTCGGATATCCGAATCGGATATCCGGTTTTGAACACCCCTAAGTGCGAGACCATGGGAGCTCAGGTTAGAACTTCCGTTCAGTCAGAGAGATGATGTCTCGACTTTGGGTGTGTCCCACTTAGGGATCTTTTTTACAACAACACTTGATTTGTATCTTTCGATATTTATCAAATTTTATGTTGAGGGAAAGCTTTTGATTTAAAGCACATAAAGTATTATACGAGGACTAGGCCATTGCTTCCGCAATATCAGAAGTCCTGGTATAATACCCCATATATCACTAAGTATATAGACCTAGTATCTCAGATCCAGGCAATCTTTCAAACAAGATTTCAGGGGTTACCTATATATCCGAGAGATGTTCCCCACGAAATAAGTAAGATGTAGAATTTAGGTTTATATCCCAAATACAGCTTACTAAATGTGTAAAAACATATCGACACATCATCAGTGAGACCGTTTAACACTTTGTACTTTACAAATCTTTAGCGTACCATGACAGTCTAGCTGATGTAATATCATTTTCTCTTTTACACTAACTCTTTTTTACTTTTTCTATGTTTTTTAAATTTTTTTATTTTTTACTGTTTTTGTATTTTTACATTTTTTAATGTTTTTGTATTTTCTACAACATTTTCTCCCCCTAAAGACCAAAACATTTAAAAATGTGACAAACCAGAGCAGATTGCTTCCCAACGTCCTCTGCTTTGGATTCTTCATCAACTCCAATAATGTCTCCCCCTGACGACAAAAGCTTCATCCTGTTTAGTTTCAAAAGATAATGAAAACGAGATTTATCAAACGGTTTAGTATGAAGGTCAGCCTTTTGTTCGGTGTGAATATTTGAAAAAGAAATAAACTCTTCTAAAAAAGATTGAAAAATGAACGGTCTTGTGCAAACTTTTTATTAGAATGTTTCTTTTTTTTTCAAATCTTACATTTCTTTTGTTTTTTATACACGTCGTTTTGTAAAATTTAAATAATGAACGACCTAAAAAGTTAGTAGTTTATAAGTGTTTAAAAATATATGATTTAAAAAATGGTATAAAATGAAGTGTTTAAAAAAAATTCAAAATACAAACAACTTTAAAAAGAATGATTTTAAAAAACAAGTGGTTTAAAAAGCAACAATTTTAAAAACGATAGATGGTTTAAACAAAATGTTAAATAACAAATTATTTTTTAAAACGACTTTTATAAAAATAAACGGTTAATGAAAATTCATATTTATTTATATATTTAAAATGTATTTTGTTATATAATAATCGTGAACATAATGAAATAATAAAAAAAAAACTTGAGTAATTACATTAATAATCTCTTAAATATTGAAAGAACTTTGTAATTATCAAAAACAACCCCTAAGGTATATAATAACCTAATTACCCTTACATTTAACTACAAAAAGTAACCAAGTTAGTGTCAGGGGCCAAAACTATTATAAAATGCAACATTGGAGTCTGATATGTTAAATGATTTCTTTTTGGGCTGAAATAGTTAAACTGGTTAAACCACAGGGCCAAAACAGTAATTTACTCAAAAGAAAAAAAAGATAGGAAGACTACCCGTTACACCTAGATCCCAAACTGATTAGACCGTGGGGTATGGTGGGGCGTGAGTTGGGGGCATGGTGTGACACGTGGAGTATGGGGCACCCAAGACCAAAAGCCAATTTCAAAGGGGTATGGTGGGGCGTGGCTAGGGTGGCGTGGAAGAAAAAGCCAATTTCAAAGGGCTAGTGCTCTTAGCCAATGAGGTTCCGCCATGTCATGTGGGTAGCCCCGCCCAACACCCGGGCTGAAATCCCCACCCAACGCCCGGGGTGGTGACTTGCACGTTTGTACCCAACCCACGCCCCAGCCCCAACCCCGCCCCATACCCCATATTCTTAGCTTTAAGTATGTACATGATCCCACATTATTGGTTGACAGAGTCAAAATAAGTTTTTCCAGTAAATAAGAAATAATATAATTCTTACACATGATTTATAAATTATTATTTTTTCTTTAGATGTTAAGTGAGAAACGCTTTGTATATATATTTATAGATATTAAAAACATTATGAGGGTAGGGCTAGATAGAAAACCCTTATGTTTTTAAAAAACCCTAGAAAACCCAACATCCCGACATTTTTTTTTTGAAAAAATAACATATGTAATATACATGTTTTTAAGAGTTTTGGGCAAAAAAAAAAAAAAAAAAAACAAAAAAGCCCCGAAGGGATCTTTTTAAAAAAAATAAACAAGTTTCAGCATTTTTTGCCTAAGACATGTTAGTCACCGAAGTTGCTGAAATTTGTTTAATTTTTTTTTAAAAATAATCCTTTGGCGCTTTTTTGTTTTTTTTTATGCCCAAAACTCTTAAAAACATGTATATTACATGTGTTATTCAAAAAAAAAAAAAAATGTCGGGAGGTTGGGTTTTCTAGGGTTTTTTAAAAACATAAGGGTTTCCTATGGAGCCTTAGCCAACATTATGATTTGTAAAGTTTTTAAACGGGATAAAGTTCAAGATTTTGCTATGTTTCAGGTGGAGATAATGGTTATCGCTAAAAAGAACGAGTTAAAACCGCTAGATAAACGATTCTGGAGTCGTCGGAATCAGGCGAACTAACCAAACGGTTTAATGAAGAAGGCGATGTTATTTTTTTGTTTGAACTTCATGTTTTGGGTTTTTGACAAAAAAAAAAAAATCCCTACAGTTTCCTAGTATTTTTAAAACACTTTACAAAAAGGGGTAAATTACATTTTTTGTCCTTTATGTTTGTATCGAATTGCAATGGATAGCCTTTAACTTCAATAATCACAGTTACAATCCTTTATTTGGAAACTCATTACACTCTACGTCCTTTAGCACTAACCAAGTTAAAATTTTCAGTTAAGTATGACATATGCCTTACACATAAGAAACTTATTGTAAGGGCCAGGGGATTGTGAACCAATACACCATGCCTGGTACACCTCAGCAGAATGGTGTTGCTGAAAGAAGAAACCGTACCCTTATGAACATGGTGCGCAGTATGTTAGCCAACACTAATTTACCATTATTCCTCTGGACTGAAGCGTTAAAAGCAGCTGTTCATATACTCAATAGAGTTCTTTCTAAGTCTGTCCCTAAAACTCCTTATGAACTTTGGACAGGAAGGAAACCGAGTCTTAAATATATGAAAGTATGGGGCTGCATTGCTGAAGCAAAACTTTACAATCCTTTCCTAAGGAAACTTGACCCTAAAACAGTTACCTGTTTCTTTATCGGGTATCCTGAGAACTCTAAGGGTTATCGTTTCTATTGTCCTTCTCATGTCACCCGTATTGTTGAAACCAAGCGTGCCGTGTTCCTGGAGGATTTCAAGGTCAGTGGGAGCAGTACCAACCCTTACGAAGAATTGCAAGAAGTACAAGACGCGGGGGGGAGAGACTCGTCGCTTACCATTACTCCGATTACTCCTCTTGTACCCAATGCAACTACTGTACCTGAAGCTACTGCACCAACTCCAAATTCACCTCTACAATCAGAACCCATTATACCTCATGACGAAGGCACATCAAACGCTCAACACCAAGACAACGCTGAACCCGATAATCCACTTAGGAGGTCATCTAGGCAAAGAAGGCCTACTAATTGGGATGATTATGTTACCTACCTGACTGAAATGGATCCTGGAAAGCTCAATGATCCTATCTCTTACAATGAAGCCATTAGCAGTGATCAGTCTTTTGAATGGAATAAAGCAATGATTGAAGAGCTTGAATCCATGAAGAAAAATGACGTTTGGGATTTGGTAGAATTACCCAACGGAGCTAAACCCGTAGGATGTAAATGGGTATTCAAAACAAAACTGGATCCGAATGGTAACGTTGAACGCTACAAAGCGAGATTGGTTGCAAAGGGCTACACTCAGAAAGAGGGAATTGATTATCAAGAGACGTTTTCACCTGTCTCTCGTAAAGATTCTTTAAGGATCGTCATGGCCCTTGTAGCTCATTTTGATTTAGAGTTACATCAGATGGACGTTAAAACCGCTTTCCTTAACAGAGATTTGGACGAAGATGTTTACATGAAACAACCTGAAGGATTTAAACCTGAAGGTGAGGAGCATCTAGTCTGTAAGTTGAAGAAATCCATTTACGGGTTAAAACAAGCATCACGTCAGTGGTACCTCAAGTTTGATGAAGTCATGAAGAAGCAAGGTTTTATGAAGAATCAAGTGGATCAATGCACCTACCTCAAGATGAGTGGGAGCAACTTTACTATACTTGTCCTTTACGTAGATGATATTCTATTGGCAAGTAATAGTTTAGACATGTTGCATGAGTCGAAGCGGTTACTTTCGCATAACTTCGACATGAAGGATCTCGGAGAGGCTTCTTACGTCATTGGCATCGAAATTCACCGAGATAGATGTAGGAACGTTTTGCGACCTGACGAGTCGATCAGAAGAGTGCTTAGACTAGATCAGAGGCGGAATTCATTGATTTAGTCTTCGTTCAGCTTGATTTCACTACTTAATGTCTCCTTTATTGATTATCTGACAAATTACAAGTTTTCAGAGACAAAACGGGCAGGGCTTCGCCGTTACACACACATATATCGTTCCTAGATCCGCTTGAATGATCCACATATATATAGGCACTCTGGTTCGCTTATATGGACATGTCCATATAAGCGGACCACACTTCATGTCACAAGAGCGAACCACCTAAGTGACATATGAGCGAACCTATGTATAAAGTGACTAATAAGCGAACCTCTCTATATATCCTATAAGCGGACCTATCTAAAACATAATTTCTCGTTTTCCGTTCACTATACAAACAGCCCTAGCCTAAGACTCGAACGAAGATGTAGTCGACAGACAACTGCACCAACAGACTCCCCCTTGAATGTTGACGGAATCTTCAGTGAGAGTCTTCAATCATTGACAGCTCTTCAATCTCGTTCAGTCTTCTTCAGGAACTCTGCCTGGAATCATGTACCTGGACCTTTCTCTGGCTCTAAGTTTCATCAGACTCCCCCTAACATTGAGCTGGGATTGCCGTCTAACATTTGTTATCACCATTGAAATCAAATCCTGGCTTTATCAGTTTAAGCTCTCCTCAGGTTCTGCTATACTTCCTGGCTTTCCGTAGCAACAGGATCAGAAACCTGCAAAACTCAACCACTCTATCACAAACCAAAATAATTGTGATTCAATTTAATGAATCAACTAAACATTTGAGAATTTTCACATTTAAATCCTTTTAAATTTGAAACATTTCAATTTCTAATTCAAATTAATGAATTATCTTAAACATTTCAGTCCATTTAACCAACCTGTCTGTTCATCAAGTTTAGCCTTTGAGATTTTGAATATCAGCTTTTCAACATCAGTTGTCGAAAATCTTTTTGACTTTTTCAAAATTATGCTAAAACACACACAAAATCTTTTTGGATTTTCGAAAAGAATACAATGCAGTAAAGAAATATTTACAAACAATATTTTTGTGAGTTCGTGCAAGAGGATCATATCAGTTTTTGAGACAAATCACCAACACCGTTAAGCTTCATTTCATTTTAAGTTCTAAACAATTCACCTAGATTGTCAGTATATTGATCCACTTAAATTTTCACACAAAGTTCAATTGATCCGAGATACGAGGTTAATGTTTTAAGCTCTTGAACTTATTCGTGTGTCCCACTACTTGAATATACTCCCGTATCCAGATCCCAATATTCAGTCTTACAGGTGAGTATACCACAGATGATATCTGTCAGGGGAATAAATTATAGTACGAGGGCCGTGAGAGCTCAGGTCGATCTTTCGATACGCAGAGAGATGACGGCTTCGACTTTTGGTGTGTACCCTTTAGAGGATCTTTTGCATTACAACAGCAGCGACTATCAATTTTATTGTTTCATCAGCTTGCTGAGGGCGATGCTATGTTTCAAGCATTTGCAGAAAGCATTATCCGGGGACTAGGTCAGAAATTTCTTTCAGCAGAAGTCCCGGGATAATACCCCAGATATCACTGAGCATAAAGACCTAGTATTTCAGAATAAGGGACCTTTCAAACAAGATTTCAGGGGTTACCTATATATCCAAGTTTGTGTTAACCCACAGAACAAGCAAGTTTGAAATTTAGGTTTATATCTCGTCACAATCTACTAGATGTGCAAAAACCTACTGGCACATCATTAGTGAGACCGTTTATCACTTTTTTATCTTACCAAATCTTTAGCATGTTGTGATCGTCCACTGATTTACTATCATTTCCTCTTTTATGCAACAAAACTCATTTTTCATTTTATCATGTTTTTGGCTTTTTCAAATTTTCAAATGTTTTTTGGATTTTCTGAAAATTATACTCCCCCTAAAATGCAAACACATTTTAGGAAATTTGAAAACAAACTGTACAACAACGTGACAACTGATATCGAATTGTCTCAATTCGCCATCCACTTGGCATAAACAATCAGAACTCCCCCTCACAACAAACTATTTTCCCATAATGATTTCAAAACACTCAAGTTTGTTTTAATCAAAATGGTTTTTCCGGAAAATAAGTTTTGTTGATTGATTTTAACCATTTTTAGGTTAGGAGATTGGTTCATCACATTGTTTTTCAACCACTTGTAGAAAATCAGATACAACTTAATGTCCCTGATTTACCACTTGTAAGATCAATCTGATCCAAATTCTGAACCACTTGTAAAACTCACAATCATACAACTCAAACCTGCTTTTCAACCAATTTACCATATGTAGGTTGAATTCTCAAGGTGCCGATTCATACTCCTCGCTTACAAACCTGGGAGTTCCGGCAAGTCCTGCCTTTAAAAAAAAAAACACATTAAACATGATAACGAATGATGCCGATTCATGATCCACGATTACCAACCTGGGATCTCCGGCAAGTCAGGTTTTACTATTTAAACAAATTCACCCAAGCCTGACCAGCCTTGGGTGATTTCGAATTCTTGTTCAACAATGGTGGAAAATTTGCATCATCCATTGTTAAACTAGAACTCTCCTTTTTTACCTCAACCAATGGCTCCTCTGGCTTCGACGAACCAGAATCATTGCCTGCAGGTGGCTTGTCTGACTTTGACCTGTCAGATTCATCGCCGACCATTTTCTTCTTCTTCTTTTCCTCTTTCCGTTTTGTCCTCAGATTTGTATCTGATGAATTCGTCTTGCTAGACTTTTCAATCGAAAGAGTCGATTCATCAGAACTCTTATTTTTCCCAACGGATGAACCCGAGGACAAAATCTTCTCGAGATACTCTTTCGCTTTCTTCCTCTTCTTCCTCAGTCTGTCTTTCTGCCCCTGTGAAAGTTTAACTTTCTTTTCTTGAATTTTCTGTTCTTGAACTTTAGATTTCAGAACCTTCTGTTCCTGGGGCTTGACTTTGACTGGAATCTTTGCCACTTTCTGAGAATTAACCCTAAATATTTCACTCCTTGGGCAATCTCTGGCAATGTGACCTTTGATATTGCAATTAAAGCACCTCCTGGTCTCATAACTCCAATATTGGCAGTTAACAGCAATGTGTCCTTGATAACCACATCGGTAACACATTCTGTTATCGTACCAATCACCACTATCACACCAAATACTCAGATCATAGCATTGCCTGGCTTTGTGGTGATCAACATCCCTCCTGAAAGCTGGATTTGGCTTTGAAGCACTGTGGTCAAACCTGCACCACTTATTACCAACAATTTTTGAGTTTTCATTTTTCGATTTTTGTAATTTTTCATTGCGATTGGATGATCGATCTGATGAGCTTTTATTATCTTTTTGAACATTTTTCTTATTTTTAATTTTTTGTTTCTGTTCCACTTTCTTCTTCAAAGGTTTTTGCTTAGAGCATTCTCCCTTTTCAGTCGATTGCAGAACAGTTTCTTGAAATTTTTCTTTTAATTTCAAAAACAATTTTTGTTTTTCACTTTTATCTTTTTCATCATTAGATTTCTCATCACAATCTTCAACTTTGACATTGTCAAAGTTTGTGATATCGTCACTTATTGGGACAGAATTGATCGGTTTTGGACATGGGATATTCAAACACTCAGATGAAGTCACAAAACCTTTCAATTTCTTTTCAAGTTCCTCAATTTTGTTCCTCGAATTCTCAGCTTCACTTTCAAGCCGAGATATTCTCCCAAAATGAGACTTGATTGTTTCTTCATTCTCATTCTTCAAATCTTCAAGAACAGATTTTTCATTCATCAAAACTTTTATCTGTTCCTGAAATTTTGATTCATTCGCTTTCAGATTCTTGTTTTCTAGCTTAATCCAGAAATCCTCATCTTCTGAAGATTTCTTTTTCTTTTCAAGCTCTTTTTCTAACTCTTTGATTTTCTTTCTCGCACCTTCACCTTCTTTCTCCAACTTTATAATTTTATGAAGATGGGAATTTATCATTTTCTGTTTTTCAATGTTGTTTTTGCTAAACACATCTCTCCCATCTTCAAGAATTTTCATCTGATTTTGAAAATCTTTTTCAATTCTTGATTTTTCAATTTCAAACCTTTTAACCTTTTCTTTAAACTTCTGATTTTCCAAAGTCAGACTGTTAAAATTACTTAACAGTTTGTCTTTTTCAGCTTTTAATTTCTTGACTTCTGATGTCAAACTTTCTGCATCCTTCAAGAGTTTGTCATTTTCAGTCTTAAAGCTGTCACATTTTGAGCACACTGATGCAGAACTTGAAGAATCATTCTTCACAGATTCTTCAATCTTTGAATCTTGATCTTTTTCCATCTTGTATGTTCCTGCACCAAAAAGTTTAACAAAATTAAAAGGATTCATACTTTCATCAATATAACATTTCCTTTTAATATCATATTTCAGATTCCTCTTTGTTGCAAGACATATCCGAACTCTTTTATCGATTTCTGTAATCACATCCAATTCTAAATCTTGTAAATTCTTTCCTATCTCATTCAAAAACTCCCTTTTTTTCTTTTCTTCCTTACGACACTCTGCATGAACCTCATTAAAGAACTGATGTGGATTAAGCTCTTGGAAAAAATCTTTTCTTTTTAGCTCAACCATGAATTCATCCCATTTAGCAGGTAATGCAGTTGTCAATTTCAATATATGTTCATCAGTTGACATTCTAATATCCTTTCTCTACAAATTGTCCGTTAGAACTTTAAATCGTGTTTCCATCTCATTCAAAGTTTCATCCTTTTGACATATGAAAAATTCAAAACTTTTAATCCAAATGTCCGTACTCACATTCCTATAATTGGTATCCATAGTTCTCATATACCAATTATTAAAGCTTTCAAGATCATTGTTTTCCTTCTCATCAAAAACCATTTCTGTCATCGTTCGAATAATCTCGACAAAACTATGTTCTTAAAAGTGAAACTAGTCAAAACCACAAAAGCAGACCAGATTGTTCACAAGAGCGAATCAGAAAACAGTTTCTATGAGCGGACCAAATCAACCTCTAAAAGCGAACCTGATTACAACCTAATGAGCGAACCAGGTAATATCCTTAAAAGCGAACCAGATTGTAACCCAATAAGCGGACCAGACAGCTGACTATCGAGCGAACCATAACTGACAAATGAGCGGACCAGAAACAGCTTAAAATGTACGTTGGAGCGGTCCAGAAGAGCGAACCAGAAGCATGACGTAAGCACGAACCATTTTCACGAGGGTTTTTGGGTCACTTTTAGACAGTATTTTGATCCGAATCTTTCAAGGGTTTGTCTATGTCCAATAATACACAATCTGTGAAATTTTGGTTCAATTTTAACCGGTAAAACTCCCTGAACTGATAAAAGAAGGTGTAGAAATCAGAATTTTTGAGCGAAAACGAGCTAAACGGTAAGAACTCTTCCTCCTGAGCTCTGATACCACTTGTAGGAACGTTTTGCGACCTGACGAGTCGATCAGAAGAGTGCTTAGACTAGATCAGAGGCGGAATTCATTGATTTAGTCTTCGTTCAGCTTGATTTCACTACTTAATGTCTCCTTTATTGATTATCTGACAAATTACAAGTTTTCAGAGACAAAACGGGCAGGGCTTCGCCGTTACACACACATATATCGTTCCTAGATCCGCTTGAATGATCCACATATATATAGGCACTCTGGTTCGCTTATATGGACATGTCCATATAAGCGGACCACACTTCATGTCACAAGAGCGAACCACCTAAGTGACATATGAGCGAACCTATGTATAAAGTGACTAATAAGTGAACCTCTCTATATATCCTATAAGCGGACCTATCTAAAACATAATTTCTCGTTTTCCGTTCACTATACAAACAGCCCTAGCCTAAGACTCGAACGAAGATGTAGTCGACAGACAACTGCACCAACAATAGACACAAAGGGATCTTAGGATTGTCCCAGAAGGCTTACATAGATCGTGTCCTTACACGATATAACATGCAACAGTGCAAACCCTCCGTCGCTCCAGTAGTTAAAGGAGATGTTTTCGGTTCATTCCAGTGTCCGACAACAGAGGTTGAGAAGGAGCAAATGAGCCAGATACCTTACGCGTCAGTAGTCGGGAGCTTGATGTATGCTCAAGTCTGTACTCGCCCAGTTATCGCTTATATTGCTGGAATGCTAGGCCGTTATCAGACTAATCCTGGCCTAGATCACTGGAAAGCAGCTAAGAAGGTACTTCGATATCTGCAAGGGACAAAAGACTATAAACTGACTTATAGAAGAAGTGATCATTTAGAAGTGGTGGGCTATTCTGATTCTGACTTTGCCAAATGCAAAGATGACAAGAAATCCACTTCGGGCTATATCTTTATGTTAGCAGGCGGCCCTATCTCATGGAAGAGTCATAAACAACAGTTGACCACAACTTCCACAATGATGGCAGAGAATATTGCTGTTTATAACGCAACCTGTCATGGAATGTTGCTTAGAAATCTGATCACTGGACTCAAAATTGTTAATTCCATTTCTAGACCATTGAAGCTTTACTGTGATAATTCAGCTGCTGTTAGTTTCTCGAACAGTAACAGTTCGACTGGAGCTGGTTTATATCTCAATACAAAATATCTCTTCGTACGTGAACGAGTTGAGGAAAATAATCTTTGTATTGAGTATATTAGTACTAAGGATATGCTTGCGGATCCGATGACTAAAGGTCTCCCTCCTAAGGTTTATGAAGAACATGTTCGTAATATGGGATTTAGTAAAGACCTTATTTGAGCATATTGTACTAGCTTATGTTTTATGTTAATGAAATTTCCTCAGTTTGATTTTGTATGTCTCTTAGAATATGTTCAACCGGTATAATGGCATATTGACAAATAAAGTTACAAATCAAACAAAGGGCTTATGCGTATTTTGATCATAACGATTAGGTTTTAAATTAAGGCTATAGTATGATTAATGGGGGTCCTGAGTCGCATAATGATTCAACGGCTGTATTTCTCTGCTATAGTACTTGTTTAAGGCTAAAATGAGTGTTAACTCCTGATCAGGCTTATCTAATACTCATAGTAAATGATTACTCGGCTAAGTGGGAGAATGTAAGATTAAATATATTATGTAACAATATTTAATCTATAGCCATTATAATCATTTACATAATAAAGATCAAAATATATAATAACCTATTAAATAATTAGCTGGTAATTGTTGATGGACCATATTACCCTTATTAACTAATTAGGTTTCCTCCTGGGTGCTTATATAAGGAGAATTATGTGGAGGTTAAAGGGTTACTCAGTTACACAATTAGACACAACCCATTAGTCAATAACATCAATTTTCGACCTCCTCTCCTAATCGAATCCCCTATTCGATTTCTAAGTTCCCATCATCAGTCAGCACCCTAAGGAGGAACCAGATCAAGATGACAAGAATGTCGAACTCCATTACTGGATTCTCTGTCACACCCCTATTTTCCACGTATCACCGGTGGGCCCGGTGGGGAGTATCGTGACGTAGTTGGTATCATCATAGACAAACAACACAATATATAAATGCACAGCGGAAGCAAAGATAGATTCATTTCAACTTTAATAAAATGTAATATAAAATATCACTAGTAGTTGAAGCGGATCCACAGGCGAATCAAAATAAAATAAGATATTGTTCAACAGTTTATTGTCGTCCAAGCTTGCGAGACTTATTGTGGACGCTCTAGAAGACAGCCAGCCTATTACGTGTAGTACCTGCACTTAACCTTTTGGGAAAAATACGTCAGTTTACACTGGTAAATACAATTTAACTGACTCATTTTGAAAATGGTTGAAAATTGATTTGAATGCACAAGGCACAAAACATTTTTATAACTTGGGATAATTATTTAATATAATAATCTTGTGAACGAATTACATGTTACTTGTGCGTTCAGTAGCCCGGATCTTGTCCGGGTTAAAGATCAATAGACCCTCCACATTAGATTTATTCACTGACGGGTGTACGCCTACACCCCGTGCTCGGTCGTGGCCATCTCGTAAGATAATGCCAAGGATATCCGGGACATGGTCATTAACCCCCCAAAGGCTTTAAGTGAACAAGACTGTTTAAACGAGCCGATCAAATTATTCAATTAACCATTCAGAGATGTAAGATTTGATGCTCGATCAAGCGGTATTCTATATACCGTAACCCAAGCCCGTATAGGGAAAATAAGTTAAAAGTATTTACCTGAGTAAAGTATAATTCTCAACAAGCAAAAAGGCAAGTAGCTTTTACCGGTGCTCCTAATCTGGAATGAAGGTTTATAATAACCTATTAGATTTCTAACGGGTCTTTATTTAAGCTTAAGCTTAGACCGGCTAGTTTAAAAGACGATACGGTTCAAACGCACGATTAAGCGAAGACCGGATAGAATGTGATTTAGACCCGACAAGTTTGAATACTTGTATAATATGGGTATACTAAATACATTCTGGATTTTGAGACAAAAATGATAATGTTTGACCCGTCTCGGTCAATTTATGCAAACTTAGTTACATAAACCGAACCGAACGCGAAAAGAGCGTTACGGGTAACCGTAAGAGTCATATGCAAGTTTCCTGAGATAATATGCTCTAAATATGTTATAATATCAATAAGTTATTTTCTATTATGCCCAAAATGGATTTAAACACAATTTATGCCTCATAAGGGCATTTTGGTCATTTAAAAGATTATAAAATAGTTAAATTAGAAATCTGGGTTACAGGTCTGGTTTATACAGTAAATATACTTAATTTAACATGTTATAACAGTAGGGTATGACCCATATGTGAAACTTATCATTTAAAACCAAACTATGCACCTTAGGGGTATTTTGGTAATTTCACAAGGGCTAAAAATGTCAAAACTGGAAACCTGAGTTCAAAAACTTATACTTACTGTTATTATATAAAAATATGCTAAAAACATCAGTAGGTATCAACCTTATATGTTTAATATGGTTATAGTACATACTATGCGTTAAAAACGCTTAAAAAGGCGATTTAGAGCCGTTTCCGGGTTTTTAAAAGAAAGCTGATATTTTTATATTTACAGAATGCTCAAAATATTTTATTTATCAAATAAAATCAGTAGAAAAAGGTTTGGGGTCAAAAAGATTTATAAAACTCATTTTATGGCTTAAAAGGGCAAAATCGGTATTTACCGAATTAAAATTAGAGACCTATGATATGATCAGCCAAAAATTAAATAAAAATCTTTAAAAATCCCAAAATATTATATAACATCAGTGGGTAAAAAGTTTGATATCAAAAAGTGGGTTTAAATAGGTTATATGCTAATTACGCCGTTTAAGTAACATAAAGCTTTCAAATTACGATATTGAGCATAACTCTTAATCTAGACCTCAAACTGATATCAAATTTTAGGTGCAAGTTTATAAATCAGTAACAAATGTTTCTACTCTTTCACTTTTTCAAAAATCACGTTTTATAGTAAAAAGGGCATAATAGTCAACTTTTAAGCATTAATCGGAAACATGCATATGGACCGGATAAGTGTTGAGCCAAGTTGTAAAATCTCAGAGAGTTATTATTATAAGAAAATTGGTCCAAAATATGCTCTAATGCAGATCTCAAACATGCATGAACGGATCAGAACTGAAAGTCAAAGAAAAAGTCAATTTATGCGACTTTCGGTTCCGATTCGGGTTTAAACTGAAAATTGTCGAGATGAACATGTTGAGACATGTTCTTACATTGATTATTAAGTTATTTTAATGATCAAACAGGTTGCTTGTACCCTACATTGCTAATCATGCTTAAATTTGCAAAAACACATTCTGTTGACTTTTTGAAACAAGATTTGACTCGACAATTAACATACTTAGAGTGGGAATCTGAAAATACCCTTTTGAGGGTTTGTTACCCACATAAATACCAACTTGTAGGTACTTTCAATTTGAGAAATGACTGAGCAAATTTCGTTTAATCACAAAGTCAAACTAAATTTACGATGGACTGACTTTCGGTTAATAAGCTAAGCTAGAACGAATATGAGAAGGTTATGAATACTTACAAGAGTCCTAACAAAGCTTAGAGATCACTAGGAAGTTGTCTTGTCGTCCAGAGAGCTCCAGAGATGTTCTTGTGAATTTTTGAAAATGTAAGTAATGAAAGTTTCAAGCTTCAAGTCCCATTTATCTAAGTTTTGATCTGATTAGAGGCTGCCACAGAGGTCTAAGAGTGATATGAGAAGAGGATAAGTGCCCCTAAATGCATGAAAATCGATTGGTGAGGCTCTGGAGTCGACAACAGCTGGTTACAACTCACAACAGACTCAAACTGGCAGCTGGTCGCAATTTTTGTCGCTGGCAGCTGGTAGGCGGGCCGCGACAGGCCCCTCGCGGGCCGCGTACAAGGTGTTTACCAGCTTAACAAGTTTCCATCATTTTACAATTCAGTCCCTAACCTTTGTAACATGGTTTTTGCGATTTATCTTGCTCATTAGACCCTCAATTCTGATTTTTAAGGGCCTTGGGACTTTTACAAACATGGTAAAGTCATCGGTTAACTCTGTGCTTACCCGAAAAGTCACGAATTTCATCGTTAACGTAATTAACCCTTCGTGCACGGTTTTGATCATATCTTTCTCATACGATAACGAAACTTGATGAAATTTTTATCACTTATTCTAGTGAGTATATTTTATCATTACAAAGCTTCGGGTTTGCCAAAAGGTCACTCAGAGGTATACTTTCAACATGTTGACACATTTAGCCCCTGCAGTTTGTAATTTCTCACTTTCTTACATCTTCCGCTTCGTATGATCCATGATTTATCCGTTTAAGATTATAAACATTATGTAGGGTTATTTTAGAGCCTATTTATCCATTGTTGACACTTTGGACCCTTATATTCACATAGTTTCACTGTTTGTCAACTTTAGTCCCTCTAAAGTATGTTTTCACATATTCAAAGCCCATGACACGTGTCAGTACATTATTGGACGTAAATTTTCGAGGTGTTACATCCTCACCCCCTTAAAAGAAATCTCGACCCTGAGATTTACTGAAACAAATGAGGGTATTTTTCTTTCATCGTGGATTCTACCTCCCACGTGTATTCGGGACCTCTACAGGCATCCCATTTGACCTTAACAATAGGTACGTGCTTCCTTCGAAGCTTCTTTACCTGTCGATCTTCAATCGACAATGGCTTTTCCACAAATTTCAAGCTTTCATCTATATGTACATCCGTATGCGGTATAACCAGTGATTCATCAGCGAAACACTTCTTCAAATTACAGATGTGGAACACATTATGGATAGCGCTAAGTTCTTCAGGCAAGTTTAACTTATAAGCAACTGACCCGACGGGTTCGATAACCTTGAAAGGTCCTATGTATCTCGGGCTTAGCTTGCCTTTCTTACCAAATCGCATCACCCCCTTCCAGGGTGATACTTTAAGCAACACTTTATCACCTACTTCGAAGTGAAAAGCCTTACGCTTTGGATCCGCATAACTTTTCTGCCTATCCCTGGCAGCTTTCAAACGATCGCGAATCTGGACAATCTTGTCCGTCGTCTCAAAAACTATCTCTGGTCCTGATAGTTGGACGTCTCCAACTTCCGCCCAACAAATGGGCGATCTACACTTTCTACCGTATAAGGCCTCAAAAGGCGCAGCTTTTATGCTGGTGTGGTAGCTATTGTTGTAGGAGAATTCAATTAGTGGTAGGTTCTTATCCCAACTACCACCCAAATCGATCGCACATGCACGTAGCATGTCTTCCAATGTTTGAATAGTACGCTCACTCTGACCGTCAGTCTGAGGATGATAAGCCGTACTAAAATTTAAACGAGTGCCCAAAGATTGTTGGAAACTCTTCCAAAAATGTGACGTGTATCTAGTATCTCTATCAGAGATAATAGACACAGGTATTCCATGCAAAGCTACAATCTTATCAACGTATAACTAGGCTAACATATCGGAGCTATAGGTCTCCTTGATGGGTAGAAAATGTGCTGACTTCGTCAATCTATCTACTATGACCCATATAGTATCATTTCCCTTTCTCGTCTTTGGCAACTTGGTGATGAAATCCATTATCACCATCTCCCACTTCCATGTGGGAATTTCAGGTTGTTGTAACAAACCTGACGGTTTCTGATGCTCAGCTTTGACTTGCGCACAAGTCAAACATTTAGCTACATAGGCAGCTACAGACTTTTTCAAACCAATCCACCAATAGTTGGCCTTTAGATCCTGGTACATCTTATCAGCTCCAGGATGAACGGAATATTTGGAACTGTGGGCTTCCTGGAGGATAACATCCCGAAGTCCTCCATAAACTGGAACCCATATTCGTCCATTCAGTCTAAGCATTCCATCCTTGTCATAGGATAACTGTTCCTCAGTTACTCCTAGCTTTTCTTCAGGATAGTTAGCTTCCAACACAGCTTCCTTCTGTGCAGCTAACACCCTTTCGTTCAAACTATTCCTGATTTCGATACGCTTGGCATTGATTCTTATTGGCTTCACTCTTTCTTTTCTGCTTAAGGCATCAGCAACTACATTTGCTTTGCCTGGATGGTATTTTATCTCACAATCATAATCATTTAGAGTTTCCATCCATCGTCTTTGTCGCATGTTCAAGTCCTTCTGATTGAACAAATGTTGAAGGCTCTTATGATCCGAATAGATCACGCACTTGGTTCCATATAAGTAATGTCTCCAAAGTTTTAATGCAAATACAACGGCACCCAGCTCCAAGTCGTGGGTGGTGTAGTTCTTTTCGTGTACCTTTAGTTTTCGTGAAGCGTAGGCAATAACCTTGCCTTTCTGCATGAGTACACAGCCCATACCAGTGTGTGATGCATCACAGTACACCACAAATTCTTCTATACCATCTGGCAATGTTAACACTGGTGCATTACTTAACTTTTTCTTCAGGATGTCGAAGGATTCCTGCTGCTTAGGGCCCTAATCAAACTTAACCTTCTTACGTGTCAACGAAGTTAGGGGCGCAGCAATCCTTGAAAAGTTTTCGATAAATCGCCTATAATATCCTGCTAAACCCAGAAAACTGCGAATCTCAGTAGGCGTTTTTGGCTCTTGCCAATTCATAACTGCTTCCACCTTAGCGGGATCCACTTGGATTCCACGCTCACTTACTACATGTCCAAGGAATTGGACTTCTCGAAGCCAAAATTCGCACTTCGAAAATTTGGCGTAGAGTTTCTCTTGATGTAGAAGTTTGAGAATACAACGAAGGTGTTTCTCGTGATCAGCTTGGCTCTTCGAGTAAATAAGGATGTCGTTAATGAAGACGATGACAAATTTATCCAGATAAGGCTTGCAGACGCGATTCATGAGATCCATGAATGCGGCTGGCGCATTAGTGAGCCCGAAAGGCATCACTAGGAACTCGTAATGTCTATAACGAGTCCTAAATGCTGTCTTGTGTACATCTTCATCTTTGACCTTCAACTGATGATAGCCTGACCTCAAGTCGATCTTAGAAAAGTAGCTTGCTCCTTGCAATTGATCGAACAGATCGTCGATCCTGGGTAAAGGATACCTATTCTTGATAGTGACCTTATTAAGCTCACGGTAATCGATGCACAGACACATCGATCCATCCTTCTTCTTGACAAACAAAATCGGCGCTCCCCAAGGGGACGAACTAGGTCTAATAAAACCTTTAGCTAACAGATCATCTAACTGCGTCCTTAATTCCTTCATCTCCGTTGGTGCTAACCTATAAGGCGCTCTCGCTACTGGTGCTGCACCCGGGATGATGTCAATTCGGAATTCCACTTGCCTATCTGGTGGTAAACCAGGTAGTTCTTCGGGAAAAACTTCAGGATATTCCGAAATGATAGGGATGTCTTCAATCTTGGGCTTTGGCTCATCAATAGTAACTTGTGTCATATAAATGACACAACCTTTCTGCAGACATCTGGATGCCTTGAGCATGGACACTTGCTCAGGCAATCCATGCTGAGTATCCCCTTGAATGGTAAGTGACTCCCCAGACGGAGTTTTAACTATCACTTGCTTTCTGTTGCACACAACTTGGGCTTGGTTATGCGATAACCAATCCATGCCTATAACTACATCAAAGCCGGCTAGCTTAAAGGGAAGTAAGGACAAAGGAAAAGAATGATTCCTAATGGATATAACACATCCATCTAAAACAGTTGAGGCTGTTTCTATGGTTCCATCAGCTAATTCCACCTCATATTTTACACTTAAGGTTCTAACAGGTAGGTTTAATAACTTACAGAACTTATCATCAACAAAAGACTTATCTGCTCCAGAATCAAACAATACCCTAGCAAAAACATCATTTACAAGAAAAGTACCTGTAATAACGTTGTCATCTTGAACCGCTTCCTTAGCGTCCATCTTGAAGACCCTCGCATTGGTCTTCTTTCCATCTTCGGCTTTCCTGGCGTTCTTTGGGCAATTAGACTTAATGCGCCCTTTTTCGTTGCAACCGTAACATGTTGCATCCTTTAGCTTCTTACACTCCAAAGTCTTATGATCCGTAGATTTGCAAATCCCACAGGGTCTCACATGAGACTGGGATTTTGACTCAAAATGACACTTCCCAAAGTGGTTCTTCTTACAAGTTTTACATTTGGGCTTATCCCCCGACTGTTGCCCATTTCTCTTAGATCCCGACCCTTTTCTGTGGTCGTTATTTCCTCGGTGTCTTTTTTCTGATCTTCGTGAGGTATCGTCCTCACGCTTTCTCTTATTCTCTTCTGAGTTCCTGAGTGCTCTCAACCTGACTACGTCCAGGGTGAGAGATAGAGACAGATCAGCCGCGGATCTGAAGGTTGCAGGCCTTGACGCCTTAACACTTGGTTTAATCTCAGGGGCTAAACCCCCGATGTAACGAGCGATCCTTTTAGGTTCTGGGGTTACCAAGTACGGTACCAACCGAGATAGAGTATTGAAAGTGGTGAGGTATGCCTGGCAGTCTAGATTCTTCATCACCAATGACAAGAAATCAGATTCGATCCTTTCAACTTCATGCTGCGGGCAATAATTTTCCTTGATAAGGGCAACGAACTGATCCCATGACATACTGTAGAGTGGGATCTTGCCGGCAGCTTGTATGAGAGACTTCCACCACGCCAGTGCCTCCCCTTTGAACGATTGGGATACGTACTTCACTACATCTCTTTCAGCACACCCGCTGATGTCTACTACCGTATCCATTTCGTCTAACCACGTCATGCAGTCGACCGCTCCTTTCTCCCCAGTAAAGTCTCTGGGTTTACATGAGACGAAGTATTTATACGTACATGACTTACTATGCGGCTCCTGTTTCTGCTTGACCTCCTTTATCGGGACACTGTTTTGGTTAGAGGAGTGATGATCCTCATCATTCTTCTTGAGCTCATCTTTCTTAGGTTCAACTTTCTTAGAGGGCGGCTTGCTATGAGCCTCCGAGTGTACTTTCGGTTTGGAACGTGGTGCAGATCGGGTCCTACTTCGGGTCCCGCTCGATTCACTATACTCTCTATTTAGCGCTTCGATAACTGCATCATTCACTAATGCTTTCAACTCCGCACCCGTTACTAATATTTTAGTATTATCAGGGTTTTCTGCTGGACGACTGTTTAATTCTTCAGACTTAGCCATGTAGTCTAAATTGCTACATAAAAATAAGGACAAGGTCTATTTAGAAGTCTAAACAGTATTATCGTTCTTGACGATTTATTAACCATGGTAAATAAAAGCCATATTAGTTAATTTAATAATTTCATTCAGTATATTTACTAATAATCTTTTTAGAATGAAATATAATTTTGGCATAATAAGCCTAGTCACGTAGACAAATTTCTAAATTACAAATTTAGATCTTATAGGATTAAAGTTTGAATAAATAAGACAAATCAATCCTTTTCTTGGCAGGGAGTTTATAAACTACAGCTGCCTTTTAGTTTTATATGACATTAATTATAACCCGTAGGCATTATGTCACAACCAAATATATATAAAAATATAATCTTGGATAATTTATTAAAAGGGTGGCGTGTGTGATTTTACGGATCACATTAGCCAAGAATGTTAACATGTTTACAGATGTTAACAGAGATTTGAATCTTTTTAAACAGGTTTTACCATATTGGCTAGATTTATAACAACATAACAGCTAGGTTTTACCTTTTAAGATTCTTATTATCTTATTAAAATGGTACATCAAAATAATAAATGTTATTTTTCATTTATTCATATACTATGTTTATGCACATAATTTAAAAATGAAAAACTTAAATTAACCATTCGAATAAAAAAAAATTAAACCAGTACGAGCTTGCCCTAAACGGGTCTTTTGCATAAACCACATGCCCACGCAGGGGCCAAATAACAAAACAAACCCTCGCAGGGGTCAAATAAAAAGATATGCCCACGCAGGGGCAGAACAGAAAGAAATACCCACGCAGGGGTAGAGTACAGAAATAAATAAATGTCCACGCAGGGACATGAGTACCACACTAAGATAACCAACAAACAAAGAGTTCAGTGACCCTTCTTGCTTTTCCCCTTAATCAGATCCGCTATCTTCTTAAACATCGCCCGGTTACGCCTCCGATCATGCTGCAACTCATGCCGCATCTCTTGACGCACCTCTTGTATCTCATGAAGGATTTCTTGCATTTGGGGCGGTGACATCGCCGGTGCCTGAGGTGGTTGCTGATAATGCGGGGGTTGAGGAGGCTGCGGTTGATAATAAGGAGGTTGAGGAGGCTGCGACTGCTGATACCCATATGATGGGTACCCATAGGTCGAGGGTCCCGTAGCCCAGGGACCTCCGTAGGGACCTTCTTGATGGAACGTGTTGGAGTTTGTTGCTATCCAATAGGGATCCTCCGTAAAGTTGTACCCCGTGTGAATCTGCTGCTCGAAGGGGTTGAATGCTGCAACACCAGTGTAAGCGGGGATTGGGTCTCCAAAACCCAATGGTGGCTGTGGCGCGACTGGCGCATATGCTACTTCAGAGACGGGGTGTGAAGATTCACCCATCTCTGTTTCTTCATGGACCGGTGAGTACCGGCTGCCACTCGAAAGTCGAGGGGTGCTTATACGCACTCCCCCTCGTGCGGACATTCGCACTGTCGTTCTCCTTCGCCTCGGAGGCGAAGGAGGTTGAAGCTGAGGCGGCGGTGGCGGCGGAGTGACCGCGACAAGTCGAGAATCCTCGGAAGGATTCTGCTGCTGCTGCTGTAGCTGATGCAGGGGAGAGTTGGGTTGAAGCTGGTGCAAGGGAGAGTTATGTGGCTGGTGTAAGGGTGAGTGATGGGGCTGGTGCAAAGGAGAGTGATGGGGCTGGTGCAAAGGAGAGTTATGATAACTGGGGGTAAACACCCAGTCGTGCTGCCTGAAGTTCTCCTCAAAGCTATCGGGACCATTGTAAGGCGATCCCATGAACGGTGACCCATCAGAAATCTCGATGGGGTGGTTCGGTGTTCCGGAGGGTGGCATAGCAGGATCAGTATCCTCATCGATGTCCATTGGGTTGCCACCAGAAAAGTGGTCTTCTGGTCCAAGTGGGTTAAAACCCACTGCTGCTGCTAAGTAGTCATCAGGGTTGAACTGACCCTGGAAGACAGGTGATGGTTGGTTAAAAGGTGAATTGTGTCCTAGCAGAGGAATGTAGGACTGTTGTGAGTTGTGGGGCTCATTCTCCGAATGAGGCCCAAAGGAGTGCGGGATCGATGGAGAGGTACTCAGTGAGACTGAGTGCCTAGCAGGTTCGGTAAAAGACCTCCAAAGGTCTTGAGCATCAGTGCGGTGAGGATCCGAAGGTGTTCGCCGGTGTGACGGCCCGGCCTCGTGGTCGTTTGGAGCTACACGTGCTCCTTGTCCTCAGCCTCTACCTCTCATACGCGGCGGCATTCTTGTGATCCTATCAAAAACAACAAGTGATACAACAAAAATATATGTAAGACAAAGTTAGAAAATTAAACAAAAATTTGGAAATTTCCTAAGTTCTTTGTCTAGACTCGAGAATCGAGGAATGTGCAATTGTGTAACTGAGATTAAACACAAAAGACTAGTGTTTAATTCACTCAGAGTTGGCTCTGATACCAACCTGTCACACCCCTATTTTCCACGTGTCACCGGTGGGCCCGGTGGGGAGTATCGTGACGTAGTTGGTATCATCATAGACAAACAACACAATATATAAATGCACAGCGGAAGCAAAGATAGATTCATTTCAACTTTAATAAAATGTAATATAAAATATCACTAGTAGTTGAAGCGGATCCACAGGCGGATCAAAATAAAATAAGATATTGTTCATCAGTTTATTGTCGTCCAAGCTTGCGAGACTTATTGTGGACGCTCTAGAAGACAGCTGGCCTATTACGTGTAGTACCTGCACTTAACCTTTTGGGAAAAATACGTCAGTTTACACTGGTAAATACAATTTAACTGACTCATTTTGAAAATGGTTGAAAATTGATTTGAATGCACAAGGCACAAAACATTTTTATAACTTGGGATAATTATTTAATATAATAATCTTGTGAACGAATTACATGTTACTTGTGCGTTCAGTAGCCCGGATCTTGTCCGGGTTAAAGATCAATAGACCCTCCACATTAGAGTTATTCACTGACGGGTGTACGCCTACACCCCGTGCTCGGTCGTGGCCATCTCGTAAGATAATGCCAAGGATATCCGGGACATGGTCATTAACCCCCCAAAGGCTTTAAGTGAACAAGACTGTTTAAACGAGCCGATCAAATTATTCAATTAACCATTCAGAGATGTAAGATTTGATGCTCGATCAAGCGGTATTCTACATACCGTAACCCAAGCCCGTATAGGGAAAATAAGTTAAAAGTATTTACCTGAGTAAAGTATAATTCTCAACAAGCAAAAAGGCAAGTAGCTTTTACCGGTGCTCCTAATCTGGAACGAAGGTTTATAATAACCTATTAGATTTCTAACGGGTCTTTATTTAAGCTTAAGCTTAGACCGGCTAGTTTAAAAGACGATACGGTTCAAACGCACGATTAAGCGAAGACCGGATAGAATGTGATTTAGACCCGACAAGTTTGAATACTTGTATAATATGGGTATACTAAATACATTCTGGATTTTGAGACAAAAATGATAATGTTTGACCCGTCTCGGTCAATTTATGCAAACTTAGTTACATAAACCGAACCGAACGCGAAAAGAGCGTTACGGGTAACCGTAAGAGTCATATGCAAGTTTCGTAAGATAATATGCTCTAAATATGTTATAATATCAGTAAGTTATTTTCTATTATGCCCAAAATGGATTTAAACACAATTTATGCCTCATAAGGGCATTTTGGTCATTTAAAAGATTATAAAAGAGTTAAATTAGAAATCTGGGTTACAGGTCTGGTTTATACAGTAAATATACTTAATTTAACATGTTATAACAGTAGGGTATGACCCATATGTGAAACTTATCATTTAAAACCAAACTATGCACCTTAGGGGTATTTTTGTAATTTCACAAGGGCTAAAAATGTCAAAACTTGAAACCTGAGTTCAAAAACTTATACTTACTGTTATTATATAAAAATATGCTAAAAACATCAGTAGGTATCAACCTTATATGTTTAATATGGTTATAGTACATACTATGCGTTAAAAACGCTTAAAAAGGCGATTTAGAGCCGTTTCCGGGTTTTTAAAAGAAAGCTGATATTTTTATATTTCCAGAATGCTCAAAATATTTTATTTATCAAATAAAATCAGTAGAAAAAGGTTTGGGGTCAAAAAGATTTATAAAACTCATTTTATGGCTTAAAAGGGCAAAATCGGTATTTACCGAATTAAACTTAGAGACCTATGATATGATCAGCCAAAAATTAAATAAAAATCTTTAAAAATCCCAAAATATTATATAACATCAGTGGGTAAAAATTTTGATATCAAAAAGTGGGTTTAAATAGGTTATATGCTAATTACGCCGTTTAAGTAACATAAAGCTTTCAAATTACGATATTGAGCATAACTCTTAATCTAGACCTCAAACTGATATCAAATTTTAGGTGCAAGTTTATAAATCAGTAACAAATTTTTCTACTCTTTCACTTTTTCAAAAATCACGTTTTATAGTAAAAAGGGCATAATAGTCAACTTTTAAGCATTAATCGGAAACATGCATATGGACCGGATAAGTGTTGAGCCAAGTTGTAAAATCTCAGAGAGTTAAACTTACAAGAAAATTGGTCCAAAATATGCTCTAATGCAGATCTCAAACATGCATGAACGGATCAGAACTGAAAGTCAAAGAAAAAGTCAATTTATGCGACGTTCGGTTCCGATTCGGGTTTAAACTGAAAATTGTCGAGATGAACATGTTGAGACATGTTCTTACATTGATTATTAAGTTATTTTAATGATCAAACAGGTTGCATGTACCCTACATTGCTAATCATGCTTAAATTTGCAAAAACACATTCTGTTGACTTTTTGAAACAAGCTTTGACTCGACAATTAACATACTTAGAGTGGGAATCTGAAAATACCCTTTTGAGGGTTTGTTACCCACATAAATACCAACTTGTAGATACCTTCAATTTGAGAAATGACTGAGCAAATTTCGTTTAATCACAAAGTCAAACTAAATTTACGATGGATTGACTTTCGGTTAATAAGCTAAGCTAGAACGGATATGAGAAGGTTATGAATACTTACAAGAGTCCTAACAAAGCTTAGAGATCACTAGGAAGTTGTCTTGTCGTCCAGAGAGCTCCAGAGATGTTCTTGTGAATTTTTGAAAATGTAAGTAATGAAAGTTTCAAGCTTCAAGTCCCATTTATCTAAGTTTTGATCTGATTAGAGGCTGCCACAGAGGTCTAGGAGTGATATGAGAAGAGGACAAGTGCCCCTAAATGCATGAAAATCGATTGGTGAGGCTCTGGAGTCGACAACAGCTGGTTACAACTCGCAACAGACTCAAACTGGCAGCTGGTCGCGATTTTTGTCGCTGGCAGCTGGTAGGCGGGCCGCGTACAAGGTGTTTACCAGCTTAACAAGTTTCCATCATTTTACAATTCAGTCCCTAACCTTTGTAACGTGGTTTTTGCGATTTATCTTGCTCATTAGACCCTCAATTCTGATTTTTAAGGGCCTTGGGACTTTTACAAACATGGTAAAGTCCTCGGTTAACTCTGTGCTTACCCGAAAAGTCACGAATTTCATCGTTAACGTAATTAACCCTTCGTGCACGGTTTTGATCATATCTTTCTCATACGATAACGAAACTTGATGAAATTTTTATCACTTATTCTAGTGAGTATATTTTATCATTACAAAGCTTCGGGTTTGCCAAAAGGTCACTCAGAGGTATACTTTCAACATGTTGACACATTTAGCCCCTGCAGTTTGTAATTTCTCACTTTCTTACATCTTCCGCTTCGTATGATCCATGATTTATCCGTTTAAGATTATAAACATTATGTAGGGTTATTTTAGAGCCTATTTATCCATTGTTGACACTTTGGACCCTTATATTCACATAGTTTCACTGTTTGTCAACTTTAGTCCCTCTAAAGTATGTTTTCACATATTCAAAGCCCATGACACGTGTCAGTACATTATTGGACGTAAATTTTCGAGGTGTTACATTCTCCACTACACTTTCTGCTGTAACAGGTATGTTTCATTGTTTTCCTTCATGTGTAAACAGAACTGAACCAACAGCGCCGAGACTCAATAGGAATTCACTATGTATCGCATACCATTACAATCGACGAATAAATTCGTAAGATATAACAAAATTATATATAAATGTGTTAATGCTATTTGCGTCTTAGCTTAGCTCTAAACATCAAAATACTAAGAAAAGATCAAACAATAAGTTAAATAACAAATGTAAACGTAAAAGAAAACGATAGGAACTCAGTTTTGTTGCACTCATTATACTAAAGGAAAAAAAGTTATAATATATGCCCTAAGGGGTATATTATAACAACCCTCCAAAATATTTTCTGACACCCTTAAATTATTTAAAGTTCCTCTATATGTCTTAAAATACACCCCGTATACGAAAACTGGTCCCGGATACCTTTATTTTTATTAAAATTAATTAAAAATAAAAATATATGGTCTCTGGCGGGGCGCGACCCCCTTCTCCATATTGTCGTGGGGCGCGACCTAGTGCCACCAGGCTCAACCCGGTCACGACACGTGTCCCATGATTCGACGTGGCTAGGGGTTTGACTCAGCCAACCTACGCCCTAATAGACCTAGCTCGCGGGGCGCGAGAGACCCTTGTGTCTCTCTCGCGGGCCGCCATAGACTCGATAAACAGCCCCATAAATAGCCGAGATCGGCATTCAAATTTCGTCGTTCAAAATTCGATCTCTTTCTCTCAAATCTGAATAGAAATTATAATATCGGGCATTATACCCCCCTAAATAACGAAGTTCTGCCTCGTTGTAAGTATCATAACCCCGGTTACGTATTAGATACGCTGCCCGATTTATCTAGGGTTCCGTAACGGCTGTCGAGGTTCTGCCCGACGTAGTCGTTGGAATGCCGTCTCGGGAAGGGTATTACTAATGTAAATATTGGGTTATTATACTAACGCGTGTGCATTTGTGTAATTAATAGATAATCACCAGGAAATCCTTAAGAGAAACCTTAAGATAGCAATGTGAGTAATCTCCTTTTTTTAACCTGTTTTACAAAACCTTTATTTTAAATTATAATTAGCAGTGATTGAGTCTTTGTAATTCTTCAATTACTGCCGGTATGTTGGGGTTTTGTATACAAAATGTGGAACACATTACCATTGGACAAAGAGTTAGCCAATGGGTAATATGACCCACCAGTCAGGATTGACAGTACTGAATGAGTAATTGTGTAGATATAAACATTGTAATCGCTCTCAATACTGTTAAAGGATAAAAAATTTCTTGATTGAACTGGGATTCACTCACCAGTATTTCCCACTGACAAAATGTTTTTAAACGCGTTTCAGGTAACAAAATGTGAAAGCCAAATAGAAGCCAGCCGGACAGCACTGAAGGATTGGAAAAGTGGCTATAAAAGTTACCTAAATAAAGAGATGTTTTTATAAAATAGGATTTATCCCTATGAAAATGTGTGTATTTTCAACTTGGGATTTTTCCATGTGTTTAATATTATAAAAGTGTGGTATTTTACTCTGATAAAATATTTCCTAACTACGGTCCTGATGAACTTTCCGCTGCCAAAATGATAAACACCGATACCACCGAAACTGATCTCGCGGCCGCCCGTTCCCGGGACAGATAGGGGACGGGGGTGGCGACAGAAGGTGGTATCAGAGCTAAGCCACTGATTCAGCCACAGAAGTGTTCTGCTGACACCAAAATTTATTCAATATGTTAGGAAATTTTCTATGGAACTACGTGCATATTTGTATTTTATTGTTGTGTGTTATTTGACTATTTGTTAGTTTACAGTATGAGCGACCAAGGACCTTCCGACACCTATCGTCAGTTGTCCAGCTCACCTTGGAGCGAAGGCACCTTTTCACAGCCTACCCTCTCAGGGTATTCAGCTGATAATGAAGATGGGATATTCGTGTTTAAGGCTCAGTCTGAAGAGCCATTCCCTCCTAAAAAAGAGAGGATGGTTCAGTAGAGGAGCGCATGAACGTAGGAAGAGGATGAAAAAGTTACAACATCAGCGAGCTTTAGTAGCCGCTAAGAGAGAAACAGATACCCACACACAGGATATGCTCAATAGAAGTTTAGCAAATTTCCATATCCTAGCAACCACAGCTGCTGACCCCAACCTGGAGCAACTAATAGCACCCCAACCCTTACCACTGTTTCCCACACAGCCAATGGAAATTGAAAATAACCCAGAAAATCAAATCCCAATGCCTGACCTTAACCCAGCGGAGATACCTAGAATACCAGCACCCAATCCCTTAGACACAGACTACGACCTGTGGTTTGATGACCATTGGGATTACCAGCAACGTTACCCAATACCAGAAGACGAACCCATGCCAAACCTAGCAGCCTACCCAGATTTGGACCCTCTAGATCCCTACTATGATAATGACCAATACATTAGGAAAATTCTAGAAAATCCATATCCTTACCAAGAACCCATGCCCCAGTTCCCAAACCCAGTACCAGCCCCTGCACCCCCAATGAGTGCAGAGAATGTGCAAGAAATCCGAACCTTTGGTGAGAAGATTTTAGAAGGTAGTGAGAGGATGAGGCAGATTGGAGAACGACTCGTCTGCAAGTATGACAAGCGTAATATGGAGTTCTGGATGAACCCATATCAGTAATGGTGATAGTAGTAATAATAATAATAAAATAATAATATATAATATGTGTGTATGTTTGAAAAAAAATCTAGACAATAGCTACAGATGCCTACTAGTATTGTAATTTCAATTTCAGTTGTATTGTAATATACATGGATGCATCGTATAAAATAGAGTAAGTCGCAATGTTCGACGATTTTGATCAATATGCGTGTTATGTGATTGGTTGTAGTAAATATTATCTTGTGATATTAATAACTGACAAATGTTTAAAAATTCAGATGGACAACGAAGTGAACCAGGAAAACCAGAATGATAATAACCTGAATAACGATAACCCAAACAACAATAACAACGGAAACCCAATGGATAACAGTGCCATCCAACACACAGTGGCACAAGGAATAATAGATGCGATGCCATATATTATTAAAACGGTTAAGGAAGCAGAAAAAAAGTGATCATGGCAGTAAACGACCTACTGAACCTGAACACAACGTAAACAATGGACCCATGCTTCAGGTGCCCATTCCCAAAAGAAGAAGAACCATGTCTTATGGTTGTTCTTATAAAGAATTATGTTCTTGTAAACCAATGGAATTCTCGGGCAATGAAGGGGCCGTTGCAGCTCTACGCTGGATAGAAAAGACTGAGCTAGTCTTAAAAATAAGCAAGTGTGCAAAAGAGGATAATATAATGTTTGCCTCCAATCTGTTTAAGAACTTAGCCTTAGAATGGTGGAACACTATCCTCCAGTCTAGGGGAAGTGATAGGGTTTACAACATGGAGTGGGAGGAATTTAAAAACATGGTAGAAAGGAAATTCTGCCCTCCCAATGAAAAAGAACAGATAGCGAATAAGTTCCTAAACCTTAGAATGACTAGAGTAGATAGTAAGGGGTACACTACGTTATTCTTTGAATATGCTAGAATAGTGCCAACCCTTGCTTCACCAGAACCATTATTAATCTCCCGTTACATCTGGGGATTAATCAGTGAGATTAGGCATGTAGTCAAGGCGGCTAGACCACAAACTATAGAAGAAGCTGTAGAACTAGCAAACACCTTGACGGATGAGTTAGTGCGTACACGAGAAGAGGACCAGAGGAGAAACCTAGCTCAAAAGCATACCCAAGAATTTCGTTATGGAAATTCCAACAGTGGGAAAATTGTAGGTTCTACTTCTGCACCCTACTGCAAGTATTGCAAAAGGAAGCATTCTGAAAGATGCTCTATATATTGCAATTTTTGCAAAATATCTGGACACAAGGAAGAAGACTGCAGGAAGAAACCTAACAACAGGATATGTTACAACTGTGGAGAACAAGGCCATATCAAGCCAAACTGTCCAAAACTAGCTCCAGCTACGAACACCAAGAATACTAAAAATGCTAGAGCTTTTGTTCTAACTACAGAAGAAGCAAAGATAATTCCGGACGTGATAGCCGGTACGTTTTTAGTTAATAATGTTTTTGCTAAAGTATTATTTGACTCTGGTGCGAACCAAAGTTTTATTAATACTTCATTTTGCAAACTTCTCAATCAACCATTAACTAAACTCCCACAAGAATGTCTAGTAGAGACAACAAATGGGGAAACCATTAAGATTTCTGAAATCTTGCAGGGAGCAAGAATAGAATTTTTAAATCAAAAGTTTATTGCAAACCTTTATCCAATGAATCTAGCAGGATTTGATGTTGTATTAGGAATGGATTGGTTTGTAACCAATAAAGCTAGTATTTTATGTGATCAAAAGTCAATCCAAGTAAGTTCACCAAAGAGTGAAAAGATCACAATTAAAGGAGATAAACCATCTAGATCCACAAAATTCATCTCTGTGATGAAAACAAGTTATATAAGAAAAAGATCATTAGTGTATTTTATTTCCATAATCACTAACACTAAAGGAAAAGAACTAAAAGATATCACAGTAGTATCACAGTTTTCAAATGTGTTTCCAGAAGAATTACTAGGACTACCGCCAGACAGAGAAGTTGAATTCGGAATCCACCTGCTACCAGGAACAACACCGATTGCCAAAGCACCTTACCGTTTGGCACTTGCAGAAATGCAAGAATTGAAGAAACAGTTAGACGAACTACTAGAAAAGGGATTCATACAGCCAAGTTCATCACCATGGGGAGCACTAGTCTTATTCGTTAAGAAGAAAGACGGATCAATGTGTATGTGCATTGATTACTGCGAATTGAACAAGGTCACGATTAAAAATCGGTATCCATTACCGAGAATCAATGATCTGTTCGACCTGTTGCAAGGAGCTCGATTTTTCTCAAAGATCGATTACGCTCAGGATATCATTAATTAAAGGTACAGGAAGAGGACATTCCTAAGACCACATTTAGAACAAGGTATGGCCATTATGAATTTACTATCATGCCATTTGGTTTAACCAATGCCCCAGCTGCATTTATGGACATGATGAATCGAGTATGTAAGCCATATTTGGATAAATTCATAATTGTCTTTATAGATGATATTCCCATTTACTCTAAGAGTAAAGAGGAACATGCAAAGCATTTGCACACACTTCTAAGTTTATTGAGAAAAGAAAAGCTTTATGCTAAGTTTTTAAAGTGCGAATTTTGGTTAGAATAGGTACAGTTTCTTGGACATTTAGTTAACCATGAAGGAATCCATGTGGATCCCACCAAGATCGAGGCGATTACCAAATGGAAAACCCCTGAATCACCAACCGAGGTTAGAAGTTTCTTAGGACTGGCCGGTTATTATAGGAGATTTATTTGAGATTTTTCTAGAATAGCTATTCCCTTAACTAAGCTATCCTGTAAATCTGTTAAGTTTGAATGGGGACCAAAACAAGAAGAAGCCTTTAGAATTCTTAAGCAAAGATTAACCAACGCACCCATACTAGCGTTACCAGAAGGAACTGAAGACTTTGTAGTCTATTGTGACGCTTCTAAGTTAGGTTATGGATGTGTGTTGATGCAACGACAAAAGGTTATAGCCTAGGCATCTAGACAACTTAAGAATCATGAAGAAAACTATTCAACCCATGATCTAGAATTAAGAGCCATAATTTTTGCTCTGAAGATTTGGAGACATTACCTTTACGGTAGTAAGTTTACCATTTTTACAGATAATAAAAGTTTAAGGTATGTTTTCAGGCAAAATGAGTTGAATATGAGGCAAAGACGCTAGATGGAGATACTTAGTGATTACGATTGTTATATCCAGTATCATGAAGGAAAGGCAAATGTAGTAGCTGATGCTTTAAGTCGAAAGTATCATGAAAAGCCAAAAAGAGTACGTTCTCTTAAATTAAATCTACAAGTAGATCTAAATGAACAGATTAGAAAAGCACAAGAATCAGTAATCAAGGATGATACTGAAAAGTTAAAAGGAATGATTAAGGAATTAGAACAATGAACAGATGGAATTTGGAGATTCCATAAGGAAAGAATGTGGATACCTAAATTAGGAAACCTACGCCACTGTATATTAGAAGAAGCTCGTAAGTCTAAATATACGATGCATCCTGGAAATGATAAGATGTATCAGGATTTAAGAAAGAATTTCTGGTGGATAGGAATAAAGAAAGATATAGCAGCTTATGTTTCTAAGTGTTTAACCTGTTCACAAGTCAAAGCTGAACATCAGAAACTCTCAGGTTTGTTGCAGCAGTTGGAAATGCCAGTTTGGAAATGGGAGTTGAAAACAATGGATTTTGTTACCAAATTACCCAAAACAAGGAAATGTAATGATACAATCTGGGTGATTGTAGACAGGCTAACTAAGTCAGCTCATTTCCTACCAATGAAGGAAACTTTCAGTATGGAACAGTTAGCTAAATTGTATGTAAATGAAATAGTTTCATTACATGGAATTCCTTTATCAATTGTTTCTGATAGGGATAGCCGTTTTACCTCTCATTTTTGGACAAGTTACCAAAAAGCCATGGGAACCAAGCTAAACCTAAGCACAACTTATCATCCTCAAACGGACGGACAAAGCGAAAGGACAATTCAGACGATGGAAGATATGCTTAGAGCTTGTGTAATTGATTTCGGAGGTAATTGAGACGATCACTTACCATTAATAGAGTTTTCTTACAATAACAGCTATCACACGGGTATCAATGCTGCACCATTCGAAGCACTTTACGGACGAAAGTGCCAAACTCCAGTCTGTTGGGCAGAAATTGGAGAATAGCAATTATCCGGGCCTGAGATAGTACAAGAAACAACCAATAAAATCATTCAAGTCAAGGAACGACTGAAAGCAGCACGTGACTGACAAAAGAGTTATGATGATAACAGATGAAAGCCATTGGAATTTCAAGTAGGAGACAAGGTGTTATTGAAATTTTCTCCTTTGAAAAGGAGTGGTAAGATTCATCAAAAGGAGAAAGCTAAGCCCAAGGTATGTTGGACCTTTTGAAATCATTAGAAGAACAGGACCTGTAGCCTATCAGCTACAACTGCCAGAGGAAATGGCAGGAATACATGATGAATTTCATGTATCTAATCTCAAGAAATGCTTAGCCGATGAATAACTATTAGTGCCTCTTAAGGACATAGAGGTAAATGAACAATTGAAATTTGTAGAAAGACCTCTACAAATTGAAGACAGAAAAGTCAAGAACCTCAAACACAAAAGATTGGTAGTCAAAGTGAAATGAGACTCCAAGAGAGGATCAGAATATACTTGGGAGCTTGAATCAGAGATGCAAAGGAAATATCCACACCTGTTCCAGTAGACCTCGAGGACGAGTCCTAAAACAAGCTGGGGAGGATATAACAACCATCCAAAATATTTTTTGACACCCTTAAAGTATTTAAAGTGCCCCTATATGTCTTAAAATACAACCCGTATACGAAAACTGGTCCCGAATACCTTTATTTTTATTAAAATTAATTAAAAATAAAAATATATGGTCTCTGGCGGGGCGCGACCCCCTTCTCCATATTGTCGCGGGCCGCGACCTAGTGCCACCAGGCTCAACCCGGTCACGACACGTGTCCCATGATTCGACGTGGCTAAGGGTTTAACTCAGCCAACCTACGCCCTAATAGACCTAGCTCGCGGGGCGCAAGAGACACTTGTGTCTCTCTCGCGGGCCACCAGAGACTCGATAAACAGCCCTATAAATAGCCGAGATCGGCATTCAAATTTCGTCGTTCAAAATTCGATCTCTTTCTCTCAAATCTGAATAGAAATTATAATATCGGGCATTATACCCCCTAAATAACGAAGTTCTGCCTCGTTGTAAGTATCATAACCCCGGTTACGTATTAGATACGCTGCCCGATTTATCTAGGGTTCCGTAACGGCTGTCGAGGTTCTGCCCGACGTAGTCGTTGGAATGCCGTCTCGGGAAGGGTATTACTAATGTAAATATTGGGTTATTATACAAACGCGTGTGCATTTGTGTAATTAATAGATAATCACAAGGAAATCCTTAAGAGAAACCTTAAGACAGCAATGTGAGTAATCTCTTTTTTTAACCTGTTTTACAAAACCTTTATTTTAAATTATAATTAGCAATGATTGAGTCTTTGTAATTCTTCAATTACTGCCAGTATGTTGGGGTTTTGTATACAAAATGTGGAACACGTTACCATTGGACAAAGAGTTAGCCAATGGGTGATATGACCCACCAGTCAGGATTGACAGTACTGAATGAGTAATTGTGTAGATATAAACATTGTAATCGCTCTCAATACTGTTAAAGGATAATTTTTTTCTTGATTGAACTGGGATTCACTCACCAGTATTTCCCACTGACAAAATGTTTTTAAACGCGTTTCAGGTAACAAAATGTGAAAGCCAAATAGAAGCCAGCTGGACAGCACTGAAAGCTTGGAAAAGTGGCTATAAAAGTTACCTAAATAAAGAGATGTTTTTATAAAATAGGATTTATCCCTATGAAAATGTGTGTATTTTCAACTTGGGATTTTTCCATGTGTTTAATATTATAAAAGTGTGGTATTTTACTCTGATAAAATATTTCCTAACTACGGTCCTGATGAACTTTCCGCTGCCAAAATGATAAACACCGATACCACCGAAACTGATCTCGCGGCCGCCTGTTCCCGGGACAGATAGGGGACGGGGGTTGCGACATATATGCGTTTGTTCAGTTTGTTTAAAAAATTCAAAGGTTAAAAACAGTTTTTCCGCACTAGTATCAGTCTTCTTTGTTAAAAAAAAACTAAACTCAAAAAGGCAAAAAAAAAGGCGGAAGTTAGCAAAACACTAAACTCGAAAAAAGGCTTAAGTTCGCAAAGTCCCAGGTTCATATTTAGCATATTGGCACTATTCAAACTAGAGATGGGATTTGTATGGTACCCGTACTCATACCGATACCGAATTTGAATAAAACTGGGTATCAAATACCGTACCGAATATATTGGTACGGTGTGGTTATTGGTATTACGGTATGGTACCCGCTTTGATACCACTTTGTTTTAATTTTATTTTTTAGCACTCATACGGGTACTAAATAGGTAAAATCGACACGAGTACCAGATAGGAAAAATTGATACGAGTACCAATACGATATGGGTATCAAATAGGTAAAATATACATGAGTAACATAAATAATAAAACATAATATAAAAAAACTTTAGAATTCTATCTAAAAATTGGGTACAAGTACCTCTTTTTTACCCGTACTGGAACCGATATCGAAAGTATCGAATATCAAAACTAATTAAACTGTGTACGATACATGTATCAAATGACTAAAATTGGTACTGGTATAGATATGGGTACAATATAGATACATGTATACGTATTTAGGAAAAAAAATTCATTCCTAATCTAAACTTTTTTTTTATACGGAGATAATTATGATTAAAATATTTAAGAAAGGAAAAAAACAAAAGAGAAAACACGCCGAAAAAGAAATTTAAAAATTTAAAAATTTAAAAATAGGGAAAGGCTGGTTGAAAAGAGCAAAAGATCTACTAAACTGAATAACATTTTATTTCCTTATCCATTTTAAATGACTATGTTAAATAAGAGCAGTCGATAACATTTTGTTTACTTATCTATTTTAAATAGTAGTTGGTTGGTTATTGTGATGTTTACTTATCAATTTTAAATAGCAGTTGTGGGTTGATGTGAGATTAACCAAAATTTTGTTTTAATAATAGTAAGTCGAATAGAATTAAATAAAAAAATAATTTTGTGTAAGTAACATAAGAAAAGATTTTAATCTTTTTTTTTTTTTTTTTTTTTAATCAATGGTTAAAAATATAGGAGAAATAAGGACTTTTTTGGAAAACCTATTTGTTGATTTTCTTTATCCACATGTAAAGCATATGCATATTCACACCTATTTTTTAAACATCCATAGCCTTTTTATACGATACTATATTTTTTTAAATGCATCATAAAATCGACCATTTTTTATCATAAATTTAAGTACGCTATTGCTTAAAAATGATAACTAAAAAAATGTGTTGTATTTCTATGTCGTATAACATTTTTTTATGTTGGATGTTTTGTACTATATTTTTTGTGCTATATTTTTTGTTGTGCATTTTTAATACTAGACTTTTTGTGTGATTTTTTTGTATTAGATTTTTTTGTGTTAATTGCTTTTGTACTATATTTTTTGTGTTAGATTTTTTGTAGTAGATTTTTTTATGTTGTATGTTTGAGAAGACAAAAAGGTTGAGGGTTTGTGTTTTAGGACTAAAATACCATTTCATCCTACTTATAAGAAGTGTCAAATATTATCTCTATAATCTTTCTTAGGATACTTAGGTAAAACGCGATTTTTAGAGGATCTCCCCCTATGGTATGTATATTTAGTTTTAATAGTGTGTGTCTATATATATATAGGGTGGGGTTCTAGAGTGAACACTAGTGTATTTGTGAACTGAGTGAACAAATTTTGGCAATTGATTTACATCATTAGATTGTAAAATACACTAGTGTATTTTCATCATCAAATCACGGCCATTGATTTACATTTGTGTATTGATAATCAAAGGCTAGGATTAGTTCACTAGTATTCACTATCAAGGAGGTTGTTTACAAATTATCTAACCCTATATATATATATATATAGGGCAAGGCTATATAGAAAACCCTATATATATAAAAAACCCTAGAAAACCCAACCTCCCGACATTTTTTTTTTGAAAAAAATAACACATGTAATATACATGTTTTTAAGAGTTTTGGGCCAAAAAAATCAAAAAAGCGCCGAAGGGATAATTTAAAAAAAAATTTCCAGCAATTTCTGTCTTTTGTGCCTAACACATGTTAGGCAACCGGACATTGCTGAAATTTGTTTATTTTTTAAAAAAAATCCCTTCGGCGCTTTTTTGTTTTTTTTTTGCCCAAAACACTCTAAAACATGTATATTACATGTGTTATTTTTTTCAAAAAAAAAAAAATGTCGGGAGATTGGGTAAAAATGGGGGGAGATTTGTAACGCCCTAACACGTTTTAACCAAATTTAACGCAGCGGAAAACACATACTAAAAATTTCTTTATAAGTTATTCTTTCTTTCACTTAAATACATTAGCCCCCTTTCATAAATTAATTAAAAACTAACATACGTATATCGAATTAAGTGACCACATACACACCCACGTACAATCCATGTCTTGACTCGATCTTCTTCCACGTACACAGCTTGAGCAAGCATTCATAAACCTGTACAACCTGCAGTCACCATAACCAATTACTTCGTTAGCAACCGGTGACATAATACATATACTTTAAAAACATGCATAATCATGCATCAACATCTTTTATCCCTTGCTTATATAAATCCATTCGTCCATCCATTCGGACACTCTCATCCGACTTCCATACTTAACCTTCATACTCCATTATTAGTATACCTGCATGTCCATTTCATTCTTAACCGAAAACGATTAATATCATTAGACTTATCTCATATGTGTAATTTCAAGTATACATATAACAAATCTCATTCATTTGTGCATCCAACTCACTTCCATTTCATGCATAGATACCTTACCATTCATACTCCATTCATTTACAACTTACATCTTACCCATACGTATAAATACTTAATTCATCTTTGTGCATAATATGATTCACAATAATCATTATACTACAATACATTTTACATCTAAAGTGTAAGTCCGGGATTCACTTACCTTAAGCATCCGTATTTGCATTCGCTTACTTGAGTCTTCTTAGCCCGTTAGCCTTCCACGCTCCCATCCATCTTGACATGATTCCTATACTTTCATGTCATTACATTTACATTCATGTTAGCACATATGATTGTGCATATGAATGATCATATCAAATTCATATCTCACATTTCATACATGACTACCCATTACTTGCGTACAGTTTCACATTTTATTGTCATTTAGACATTTCATCAAACACTTGGTGTGCGTACTACGTTCTAAGCATAGTGTACAAGTATTTCATGCTCTTCTTCCTAATTATCCATTTCATTCATCAACACAAGTAAACATCATACAATTTCCATACCATACTTAGTCTATATACGAGTACACATCACATACTACACATATTCATAATCAAGTTCATACCATTTCATAGATTAAACACAAACCCACCTAGCTAAGTGTAGTAATTCATCCACACACCCAAATTATAGCAATTTACTAAGAATCTTCACATAGGGTTTGTTCCTAAATGAGCATACATCACTAATTTAGCCATAGCTTCTCTAATCCATACATAATCCCCGATTATGATGATTATTCAAACTTTACAACTTCACGAATCATCAAAATTTTACATACCTTATGATCCCCTAGCTTGGGTGATCATTAATTCACGTTCGGTTATGAATTTAGACTTCATTTGGCCCTTCAATTTGATGATATTGTTGAACTAGGGTTTTGGCTCCATGGGAGCCTCTTCTTGAACGATCCAGAACACACACACGAGGTGTGTGTGTGTGTGTGTGTGTGTGTTTTCATTTAATAAAACAACTTTCAAGTTGTCCCACTTTGGTCCCTCATGTTTCGTTTGAATTAAATAAGGCCACAACCATTCGTTTAATACCAACGATACTAATATTCAACTAGGTTAGTCATTCCTAGTTAATATTCATTTACGGGTTCAATTTTACCCCTAACGGTATTTTTACCCGTTCCTTTATATTAACCGGGTTTAAATTACCAAACCCATTTTTGGGGTGTTACAAGTCTACCCCCCTTAAAAGAGGTTTCGTCCTCGAAACCTTGCTTACTTCCACGGGACCATACTCTTTTACTTTCCAGTCCTTCTATGTAACACAATTATGACATATATTCACATATCTTTAGATTCCGAATTCTTGCCTCAAGCTAGTACCTTAGTGATGATCATCACTACTTGGTTAATCATTCATTTCATTCAAAATACATACTATGGCAAGAATGCATTCATACTTGAACAAATATAACCGTACGTCCTATCCTTACTTTCTTAAATCAAGCATAATACTTTTATGCGTTCATTGATCGTAACGACTCGATTACATCTACTTTTTATTCATAAATCATGTTGGACATGCCACTCTTGCTTTCATCGCACAAATACTCATTACAACAGTCCATACTGTCACATATCCTTTTCATTTCCTTGACCCGTTAGCAACAGGTCAATATGCATACTTTTTCAAGCTTGTAATAATACATACATTCGTATGATCCGTTCACAACGAATCAATTATCTTTATCTCGTCTTTAAGATTACATTCCATACATACAATGTATAACCTTTAATTCTTGTTTCGTTATCACAACAAAACTACTATTTCATAATCACACATACTTGCTTACTCTAAAATTAACATCATTCTACGTCTGTTAACGTTACATGCTACGGGGTATACTCATATACGTACATTCACACGTATGTTCATACATACAAGCTTCATTACTTTGTGCACATTCAATCCCATTTAATGCATACGTACATGCGTACATTCATATGTACACGCACACATCTATTTACACACACCCGAAAACATACTTGCAACAATAACACACCTATACGTACCTGTTTACATGCTTACTTATCATTACATAATGCACACACTCATACATACGTCCATATATTTATTACATACATTCATACCATCCCTATCTCTCTACATACATACGTACGTTCATACGTATCTTCGTGCCTTCATACATTCCTACTTCTATACGTACATACACTCCTACATTTCTTCATACATGCATACATTCATAGCTACCTTCTTACCTAAATACATTCATACATACATACACATACTTACATACATTCCTCCACCTCTACGTACATGCGTACATTCATACATACCCTTCATGGACGATAATTCATTCTGCCTGCATACGTACATTTACATGTATATTCATATATTACTTTACAAATCATTTCATTCGTGATTTCTCATGCATTACTTACTATTCACACATATAAGCGTCACTGAATACTTTAGAACTGAACTAAGATTTCATTCCTTTATTGACCTCTAACCAGATTGATTTCATTCGTCTGTAAGATGAGCTCTTATCGTGAGCATCCCTTCAACACATCTATTACTATCATCAACCAAGAATTCCTTCATTCTCCTTCATAACATTTACGGTCATCAAATTTCCTTTCATACTTGCGTTCAACTTGGTATTCATTTACCCATAGTTCCTTCACAAATTCCCGATTTGCATTAGCATTATACCGTACATGGGTCCAATAATATAATTTGTAAGACCTAAGCTTACATAATTGAAATTTATAAGGACCTTCGCATTTTATATAAATAATGCCCATAAACTTTCATACCGTGTTGATAACACTTCGACACTTTAAAAATAATAACATATTCATACTCATACAACCCTTACAAGGTTCATCCACGTATACTTTACATTCCGTTATCACTTTTAAATGTAAGCATTTCATCTGTGTATTCATTCCCTAATACGATTTCAATAATGTACCTGTATTACATTTCATTCTCAAGGCACACTATTAATAACGTTAATGATATAACGTTCTAAATCATGCATACGTACATACATTCATGCCTACTTACATACATATCCACATACGTGCATACATTACTACATCTCTGCATATACACATACACTCATACATACATTTATACTTACTTACATACGCATCTTCGTACGTACATATCTTTCATACATTATTTTATACTTGCATACATTCATACATAACTCATACGTGCATACCTTTCACACATAACTTCACACGTGCATCCATTCATACGTAACTACATACATGTATACCTTTCATATATAACTTCATACGTGCATACATTCATACGTAACTACATACATGTATACCTTTCATATATAACTTCATACGTGCATACATTCCTACATAACTTCATATGTGCATACCTTTCTATACTAACGGGGGTTCGGGGGCAGCGCCCCCGAGAGAAGCGGGGTTCAAGGGGCGGCAGCCCCTTGCGGGGTCCAAGGGGCAGAGCCCCTGGCTGGGGTCGAGCTGCCAGGTCAGCTTGGAAAAATTTTATTCTGGACAAAAGTCCTTTATCAAAAATGCATCAGAAACTTGATTTCGGCCCATTTGGGAGCTTAACGGAGCACCGGGATGCGTTACGTATCATTTGGAAACGCAAAACTAAGAAAATCGAAGAAGTGGGCTAGACAGCCCGTCGGCGACGGGGTATGAGCCCGTCGGCGACGACCTCTTAAAACACCCGTCGGCCATAATGGCCCGTAGCCAGTAAGATAGGCCGTCGGCCAAATTTTGATTTTGGGAGCCCGTCGGCGACGGGGTGGGAACCCGTCGGCGACGCCCTCTAAAAACATCACTTTTCTGCAGATTCACTTCGTCGTCCGAACGCACTAAAACGCGCATAACTTTTGAACCGTTTACCCGTTTAACCTCCCGTTTCTTCCTACATGCTTGTAAATTCACATTCTAACATATGAACTTAAAATCCCACATCCGGATTAAGAAAATTCTTAACTTACAAGCTTTCGGCTAAATATTCTTTTAAGAATTATTCGACCCGTTCATGCATTTATCAAACAAACACGTCTATTTGATCCCCATTTCTCATGAACTCCATAAGTTCAATATTGTCTATCGTACTAGGTTCATATCACGGGTTTATATACGTTCTTAAACCCGTTTTCGCTCATTTGCTTATTTTGACCCGTTAAGGGTATTTAAGTCCATTTTAAGCACGAATCACCTTCATTCGCTTCTAGCTTCATATTTTCACATTTCTTATCAATTGATTTCCCACCACAACTACATTTGTGGTGGATCTAACGTGGTGATCTATATAATCCGAGTTTTACTCCTCGGATTATCCTTTTACGGCAAATGCCCATTACAAGGTATTACGTCAAAAAGGGCTTATATCTTTCACTTTTACTCAACCACAGGGGTTTATTCCTTTACAAAACTTATTTCAAACCTACTTTTACGGGTCGTTTGCACAATTTGCCTTTCAAGGGCGTTTTGGTCACCTTTAGCCCTCCTTTTACGACGAAGGGCTTTTAAAGCCATGTTTGACCACAATTCCACCTTTTAAACCATAATCTTGTCTTAAAATCATTATGCTTTCAAAACACCATGGTTATAATTTAAATCATTCGGTTTACCTGTTAAGGTAACCAAATATCCATTTTGACCTTGTTGAACTCTCGTAGAACCTCAAGTTCCAAATGATGAGTTGACCTAGCATACATACCTGGCTCGGGTCAACATATTGACCCGTTTAATGCTTTACTTTCAGAACCGCTAATTAATAGCAACATAACTTTCATATGCTATCCATCCTGTTAGCATAAAACTCAACAAACGTTCATTAGTCATCATCGTCAATTGATCCTATCATCATTAATTGACCCCTTTGGTCTAAACGCCACAAACCTTTTACATTTTAAATAAAATGGTATCGATTTACCATTTCGCGCATTTGACTCATTACGGATTTTCACCGTATAGTCATAATCTTTAAAGCTTTCTTCCATACATTTAACCTATCATCGCTTACGCCATAGGGTATTCTTAAACTTTATTTTCATTCATCCATAAAACTAAATTACCGTTTTACCCTTATTACTTATTATGGCATACATCATAACAAAATCTTTCAAAACTCTTTATACTTTCATCATTCCATGACCAAATTACCATTTTACCCTTTTTACCATCAAATATGGTTTACTTCCAGTTCTAACTTGTTCCGACCCGTATCGATTCGTGTCGGAACATCTTATTTCGAAATCTCTTTTCGAATACTAACATCACTTATTTCTAATCAAATACATAAGTAGTTGTACTACTTTAAATGCCGTAAGCTTTACTTACCTTCCATCCGACTACGCCTTTCCGCGTACTTGATTCGTTTACTGTTTGCGGCTCAAACTTTTCATTCTTCTTTTCTTCCTTACATATTAAATCCGTATTCACCACGGATTTAACTTTCATTCTTCTTTTCATTCTTTATAAGTTTGATCCGTATTCATCTACGGATTCAAACCTTCGTTCATACCTTCCATTCTTTTCATTCCATTCCATTTACGTTTGAATTCATTCACGAATTCACACCTTTCCTTCCTTTCATTCCATTACGGTTTGGATTCATTCCCGAATTCAAACCTTTCATTCCATTCCGGTTTGGATTCATTCCCGAATTCAAACCTTTCATTCCTTTCCGGTTTGGATTCATTCCCGAATTCAAACCTTTCATTCCTTTCATTTTTATCTTTAATCATATTTTTCATTCTTTTCATTCTTATCTTTCTTTCTCATGTTTGACCCGATTCTTTAAGAATCGGGGGACCCCTTTCTATCTCACACGACCCCTATTCCCGATTCGTCCGGACATACATGTGATGATCCTCATGATCCCACAAGCGTCCTATGCTTCTTGCACACTGGCCAGGCGTGCAATCCACATACTAGTCTCGTGTTCTCATAAGAATTATCACTTTATGTCCAGGGAACCGGTCTTAAGTTCGTGCTACACTCATTTGAATCCTTCAAGGATTTCACCCTCGTATATAAGGGTATGCTACATACTAATACTTACCGAATTTAGAATTTGTGTACCTGGGGTCCATTTTCCTGACATATCACACATCTTAGCTTTCGTACTAGCCCGCGACGGCGGAACATCTTCTTTATCCATCAAGCTTACCTTTCAATATTCATCATTATTAGTAACCTCTCGCATACTTACTTATCTTAAATCTTACCCTTCGGTCTTGATCGAGTCTTGGATTGTACGGGTCATTAATCACAAGAGCACACAGGTTTGAGTTCAAGTACTCACTCATTTGTACTTGATTTCGCTCAAACCTAGGCTCTGATACCAACTTGTAACGCCCTAACACGTTTTAACCAAATTTAACGCAGCGGAAAACACATACTAAAAATTTCTTTATAAGTTATTCTTTCTTTCACTTAAATACATTAGCCCCCTTTCATAAATTAATTAAAAACTAACATACGTATATCGAATTAAGTGACCACATACACACCCACGTACAATCCATGTCTTGACTCGATCTTCTTCCACGTACACAGCTTGAGCAAGCATTCATAAACCTGTACAACCTGCAGTCACCATAACCAATTACTTCGTTAGCAACCGGTGACATAATACATATACTTTAAAAACATGCATAATCATGCATCAACATCTTTTATCCCTTGCTTATATAAATCCATTCGTCCATCCATTCGGACACTCTCATCCGACTTCCATACTTAACCTTCATACTCCATTATTAGTATACCTGCATGTCCATTTCATTCTTAACCGAAAACGATTAATATCATTAGACTTATCTCATATGTGTAATTTCAAGTATACATATAACAAATCTCATTCATTTGTGCATCCAACTCACTTCCATTTCATGCATAGATACCTTACCATTCATACTCCATTCATTTACAACTTACATCTTACCCATACGTATAAATACTTAATTCATCTTTGTGCATAATATGATTCACAATAATCATTATACTACAATACATTTTACATCTAAAGTGTAAGTCCGGGATTCACTTACCTTAAGCATCCGTATTTGCATTCGCTTACTTGAGTCTTCTTAGCCCGTTAGCCTTCCACGCTCCCATCCATCTTGACATGATTCCTATACTTTCATGTCATTACATTTACATTCATGTTAGCACATATGATTGTGCATATGAATGATCATATCAAATTCATATCTCACATTTCATACATGACTACCCATTACTTGCGTACAGTTTCACATTTTATTGTCATTTAGACATTTCATCAAACACTTGGTGTGCGTACTACGTTCTAAGCATAGTGTACAAGTATTTCATGCTCTTCTTCCTAATTATCCATTTCATTCATCAACACAAGTAAACATCATACAATTTCCATACCATACTTAGTCTATATACGAGTACACATCACATACTACACATATTCATAATCAAGTTCATACCATTTCATAGATTAAACACAAACCCACCTAGCTAAGTGTAGTAATTCATCCACACACCCAAATTATAGCAATTTACTAAGAATCTTCACATAGGGTTTGTTCCTAAATGAGCATACATCACTAATTTAGCCATAGCTTCTCTAATCCATACATAATCCCCGATTATGATGATTATTCAAACTTTACAACTTCACGAATCATCAAAATTTTACATACCTTATGATCCCCTAGCTTGGGTGATCATTAATTCACGTTCGGTTATGAATTTAGACTTCATTTGGCCCTTCAATTTGATGATATTGTTGAACTAGGGTTTTGGCTCCATGGGAGCCTCTTCTTGAACGATCCAGAACACACACACGAGGTGTGTGTGTGTGTGTGTGTGTGTGTTTTCATTTAATAAAACAACTTTCAAGTTGTCCCACTTTGGTCCCTCATGTTTCGTTTGAATTAAATAAGGCCACAACCATTCGTTTAATACCAACGATACTAATATTCAACTAGGTTAGTCATTCCTAGTTAATATTCATTTACGGGTTCAATTTTACCCCTAACGGTATTTTTACCCGTTCCTTTATATTAACCGGGTTTAAATTACCAAACCCATTTTTGGGGTGTTACAAGATTTGAGTTTCCAGAGTTTTCTAAAAATTTAAGGGTTTTCTGTCTAGCCTTCCCTTATATATATATATAGAAGCACTTGAAAAATTTTAATCATCATCATTTTTTAGCCATATAATCCTATTAAAATATAATTAAGTTTTATATATTGAATTAATTTTTTTTTTGACAGGTGAACTTCTTTTGTGGTTATTCACATCCCCAAGTCGGGGACCCTAACCAAAATCTGACGGCCCGCGCTGGGTGTAGTCAGACTTGGCTACGGCTATCGCCCGGAACCGTACCACCTCCACACGAGATACCTCGCTGGAGTAATGGCCAGATAAAATCGGGGCGGCTCAGGCTCGAACTTGCGCAACATTGGCTAATAAGCACTTACCATCATTGCCTGGTCCCCACACCTTTCGCTACACCCGGGAGCAACATTGGCTAATAAGCACTTACCATCATTGCCTGGTCCCCACACCTTTCGCTACACCTGGGAGTCGAACTGGAGTCTCCAAGAAAACCAACCGGCCCAACTCCCAACTGAGCTGGGGTGGGGGATTATTGAATTAATAATCAATAGAAAAGTATAATTTGGAAAGAGTCAAATATTAAATATTAGAATATCTGAAAATTAAACAATAATACACGTGAAACATGTACCCAATCATGATCATTAAATATTAGAGTATCTGAAAATTAAACAATAATACACGTGAAACATGTACCCAATCATGATCGAGGCTAAAACTTTCAAGGAAATAAACGAAAGCATAGATAATCTGGAAGGGTCGACGACCGGAAAAAAATGAGGGAGACTCTTTTGTTGAGCAACTGGAAGCGTTGGCGGAAGTTAAAGAGCTATCGAAAGAACTACTGTGGAAAAAAATTGAAGGCTTAAAAGGTTTAAGGGATTTGGAGGCACATAAAGCTATCAATCAATCATACCCAGTAAAATCCCACCAATAGCTACGCTATTAGTAGGGTCTCGGAAGGGTGGGATGTAGGCGAACCTTACCTTTATCTATGAGATAGAGAGGCTGCTTTCAGGGAGACCCCCGACTCAACTTAAACAACGGACAAAACAAACAAACAACTAAATATAAGAATCAACATACTAGTAAGAATATGAACTGTTGATGCAACAAATACTAGACCGATGGTAGTAGTTGGGTTGGTTAGGCAAAAGGGTTGGAGGGTTCAGTTTTGCCTAACGCAGGTCGTGGGGTCCCCCCACGTTTGCAAGACGTGGAGAGAGGTTCACTAGTTAGATTTTGTTGTTTGCTCGAGATCCTCCACTGAAATGTGTTCAGCTTCGGATGTGAGAGCAATGGGAATGTGTGTGTTGAATGTGATGAAGAGTGACTTGCATGGAACAAGTACTTAAGAGCTAAGACCAGAGATCCCAATGGAATCAGAGCTGATCGGAATGTCTCTAGCATGAAATGAAGTGTCATATTTATAGGGAAGGTTATCACTCCAAGAGGAAACCATTGACTAGTGAAACATGCTTGCAGTGGGAGACTTACCCTTTTAGGGGTTAAAGCGTTTTGACCTGCGGGTAAAAGACAACACTCTGTGCACTCGTCTTACTTTTGCGGCTAGGAGAGTTGTTGAAGTAATCAGAGATATGACTTATTACTGTACACGTGCTGCTTTATCCTAGTTCCCGGGTTTTCAACCCTTGAACCTTTTAACCTTCTAAGAGTTCATGTGTTTAAGTCATTTTATTTGGTCTTGGGCTACCCCCGTCATCAGCCCCCCAAGTCAGAGGTTTTTGGGAAATGAGCTCAAAGACTTCTGACTTTTACACATTTATTTGTATTACTTAAAGGCTTCAAGGCTTGGAGGCTTGAAGGGTTCGTTACAGTTAAGTTTTTTGAACTTTGACTTTTGATAAGACAGTTGATGTGATTGACGGCAGTTTCTGCAGATGGCAGGTTAATTAACTGCCGTGTAATCATAACCTCTATTGGTTTTTATTTTTCATTTATTGTTCAAGACAACCAACAATCTTTCTCCATTTTCTCTCAAGTTTCCTTCCATATTCCCCTTTCCATTTTTCAGGTTAGTTCCGATTTCTTTGTGTGTTTTACTTGTTCTTTACTTTGATCATGGCTGCACGGAAAGATCTTTCCGTTAGTTTTTCACGCCTTACTCAAGAGGAAGTAGAGAACTTTTGTATGGATTGGGGAATTGGTCTTAAGTTTAAACCGGTTGCACCGGGCTATGATAAATCCATTGATCAATGTCCCTCTGGTTCAGTTGCTTTGTACTGCCGTCACTTTGAATTTTCCAACCTTCGTCATCCTTTTTCGCTTTTTGTTTTGAACGTTTTGGAGTATTATCGGGTTTCCTTTGGTCAAATTCATCCGAAGGGCATGGCTAGGGTTTTACATTTCGAGGTTTTATGCCGAGCTTGTGGTTATGACCCTTCGTTGTTGTTATTCCGTCGGTTTTTTCGTTTGGCAAAAAACGGTGATTGGTTCACCTTTGAGACATCCAAGGTTGACACTTGCCTAATTTCTTCCATGGTTACCACACTTGGTACTTGGAAGGATCGATTTTTCTGGGTTTCTGATTCTATTGTTCCCTTTAAAATGGTGTGGAGACACCCAGATGCCGTTCTCAATGAACCGGAACCTTCCGAGTCTAATTTGAATGAAGTTTTTCTTAAAGCCATCCGAGAGTGCCCTTCAAGGGTTCGTCCTTTTCCCGAACATTTGCTAGTTCTGTTAGGTGTTAACAAATTGTGGGATAGGGCTAATCGGGATCTGGTTCTTATGAATAATGGCCAGGGTATGCTTTTTCCTTATTTTGCCTTTTTGGGATATCTTTATTTGGTAACTTATTTGTTTTTTGTTTTAAAATATTTTGCAGTCATGTCTGCTTTGGACTTTATCAAGAGTGATGATACATCTGATGTTGCCTTTACGGATGCTCAAGCCGCTGAAGGGGATGATGTTGTTGCCCGAGGTGTAGAACAGAGGTTTGAGGATGCTGGCTATGTTAGTGTTTCTAACGTCAAGGGTTCTGCTAAGCCTGTTGTTCCCAAGGCTTCAACTTATCGTTCCGCTCGTCGTTTGTTAAGGAGTGCACCTCAATCTACTTCTTCTGATCCGGTGGAATTAAATGATGATATTGAGGCTTCCGAAGGTCAAGATGTTAATGTTGAGAAGGAGAAAAAACTAGTTGTTCATGATAAGAAGAAGGCTTCGGCCAAAAAGGTTGTGACCACTCCTGTTCAGGGTTCATCAAGCAGAGAAGTTGAAGGGTTGAACGAAGATGAAGTTTATGTTCCTGACTGGACTGTGAAGGTTGGTGATAGTTTCAAAGATCCGAATGTTTGTGCTAATGTGTTAGCTCACTTTGCTGCTCCTGGCGTTCGTGGTGCCATATCTAAAATGGAAAGTGACCACTTTATATCGAGGTTGATGCTGAGTTCCTGCAACCTTTCTGCCTTGGTAGCCGAGGGTGTTACCCGTTTTCAGAAGGGAATGCAGGAGTACGAAGAGTTTTCTAAGAAGAAGGAAAAGATGAAATCTTCGATGGCCGCGATGAAGAAGGAAATTGATGGGTTTTCAAAGAAGGAATAAGCTTGGGTCAAGAAGGTGGGTGAATTGACAAGGAGGCACGAGATTGAGATAAATGATCTCTAGAAAAGTTTCGAAACTGACCGATTGAAGTTAAAAGCTGATAGGGGCCTCTTGACTGTTCAACAGATGGCCTTCGATGAAGAGAAAGAAGGTCTGAAGGCTTCAGTTGTTCAAGCCACTGGTGATAACCAGTGGCTCATTGAGCAAGGCTTTTACCAGGTTGTTACCTACCTCCTTCATTCCAATGAATTCAACTCTGCCCTTGGAGAGGTTTACACGAAGCTGCTGAATTTAGGGAAACATCAAGGCCTTATTGCTGGTTTTAAACTTCATGAGTCTGGCCAAGCCTTGGAGCAATCTCCCCTTTTTCCGTCCTGAGGCTTCCGAAGTGTTTAAGGCATCTGTCCAGCAGATGGAGAGGTTGACTTACCCATATGTAAGTCTTGTTGCTAATTGCTTTGGTAAATCTCTTTTTGTCCTACAGGAACTGAAGCCGGCTGGGCTTAATGAAAAAGTTTGTGCTGAGGTATTTGATTCTCTGTCCAAGAAACGTTCTCGTTCAGGAGATAGTGATGAAACTTTTTCAGATGATGCCGATGTATCTAAGGAAGCAATCCCCAAGGTTCAGCTGTTGGGAGTGATGGTGGGTCAAAGAAGGCCAAGAAGGTTAAAGGTGATGGTTCCGGGGCTTCTAAGCCTCCTATTGATGCTTGAAAAACATTCGTAGCTTTCTTAGCACCCCAAAAACAATTTAATGGTTTGTATGTTACCTTACACAATTTTAGGTTTTGCAGGAATCCTTAAGGTTCCTGTTTTGTGGTTGTGGTTTGGCCATGGTGGCCATTTGAAACCCACGCGAGGCGTGTGACGTATCAGGATCTAGCCACCAATCACATTGAACTTATAAAGATATTTCAAATAAAACTTTCATTTATTAAAATAAGTGTTACAATACAAGATCTATTATCCAGCGGAAACATATTACATTTTGTTATGAATTTCATAAAGCAAGTGTATTAAAAACCATCAGACTTGTCTTGTGATTCCTTGCAACTCGACCCATGACCACTCCAGCATCCCAGACAGCAAGTTCCAACAACATGTACCTAAAGGCCTGCAAGCATGCAGAAAAACGTGTATCAGACAACGCTGGTGAGTTCATTGATTTGTTAAACCGTTCGTTACCGATTACTGATTCATGTTATGTTATACTGTGTTATGTTGATAATAACTCGATACCGCAGACGACCCTTTTTGCCCTTCCCCAATGCTCTATCAAACATTGGTCATGATTTAAAGTTATTAGTTCATGCCCGTCCTATCCAGGTACGTCGTGAGGGTGCCAAACCTAATAGCGCTATCAACTAATAACCCCGTTGCCCTACAAGCAACAACCGGTAGTAATGATGGGACTTAAGTGATAGATAGTAAGTGTATTATCCAACCATAACGTTTACTGAAAACCGTTGCATATCCCCTGCAAGGATAGTGTTGTGAAATCCGCCTCACATATCCTACAAGGATGTGGGTATTTGAAAACTGCCTCATATCCCCTGCAAGGATATGGGTTTACGAAAATCCGTTTACAAGTTTGTCAGTTTGATTGTCCCCACCGGACGCATGCTTGTTTTGAGAGAAGTGAACTCACCTTGGTTTGCTCGGTATGATTAGTTACTTGTTCACACTTAGTTAATCGAAGCCTACGGTGTTCACGTACACGTAATCAGTTTACATTCACAATGTACAAGTTTACGTTTAAAATCGTAGCATGCATTCAAGTAACAGTTTCTGAATAACACACAACAGTCATTTCAAGTCATACATATCCACCATTCCCTCGCATATCTCGCAACAGTATTCAACAGTCAAGTGTGTTACTCACAACCGAATCATGTTTTCCTCATTTATAACTAACATCCTTAACAACAAAATCAACACATAGTCATTCAGTAGCATACGTATTCTAAACTATAGTCTGTTCGCAAGCTTATGTCCTAATGACGAAACCTCAAGGTGACGAAACTTCACATGTTTCGTCGGCATGAGAGTGACGAAACTCCACCTGTTTCATCGGTGTGAGAGTGACGAAACTCCACATGTTTCGTCGGTATTACCAGATGACCAAGCACACACAGAAACCCTAATCATGCTTCTAACACCTAACAATAGCAACCACAATCCTTCGACTCTCAGCATGGATCAAATCTGTTATTGTATGAACCCCACATAATAACCACCTCATTATTTAACAACCTTACACTCATTAACAGATCGATCATTGACTCACAGGTGTTAATCTAATCCCATACATATTTGTATTGCACATTCAATATCCAAAGCCAACAGATAACACAATATACAAACAACACACATAATTATCGACTCTGTGTAGTAACCCTGAATAAATACCAATCATAGAATTTCATCCTGCATGATCCAGTATACATGTTTAAACAACAAACTATCCAAACCCTAATTAACATTGCATGAGAATTTAGTTTCTAATGAATCCCTATTTCACAATAGATCACAAACAACACATAACAAACATCAAACAATATATCGATCAGGTCAAGTTGGTTAATTACATACTAACCGATGGTGTGATGAGACTCGGGAGCACTACGAAAGGAATGAGGATCGCCGCCTTGTGCAAGGGATATGAGAGTGTGTCTAGGGTTTCGTAATATAACGTGAATGTGGCAGGTTAAAATAGAACTTCACTTGGGCCGAAGCCCATTACGGCGAACCATTCTCCGACGAAACAAGGTGATGGCGAAACCCCACAGTTTCGTCGAGTAGGCTTTGTGGCGAAACACTGATGTTTCGTCGAGTGGGCTTTGTGGCAAAACACTGATGTTTCGTCATAGTGTATCGATACATGACTGTTGCCATGGATTATGCTCATATGTGATGTTATGTGTATTAGTATTTGCATGAAGATATGATAAAGAAGCCATGGGTACACTTGTATAACATAAACATATTAGTTAGAATGTGTTAGTGTTTTATTAATCGATGGCTTAGATGTATGATATTGATGAGTGGATGTTATTGTATCAATGATGCATATTAAATGTTGAAACTGTTATACGAAAGTGTTGATGAGATGATGAACCGATTAATCCATGTTGAGTGGATAGAGGGTATTTTGTTATTTGGTTCGTATTGTAGTTGCATGATCCAAAATTATATATTCATCTATTAATAATATGGGTTTACATGTTAAATATAACCACATACCAATCATTCGTCATGCATGAATTAAGTTTATACACTTAAACAGTTCACAAGTTCCCACTTTAGTCAAACTATATATACAATACACCAAACATAAATCAAACATGAACAAGTTACACCTCCAACGAAATGTGAAAACACTTTGCGAAACGAGAAACGTGTCGAGTAATGACCTTGAAAGCTAGGTTGTCACATCATCGCCAACTTGAAAGAAATTCCGTCCCGAAATTTGATAAGCACTCTGAAACAGCACGGTGTTAGATCAGGATGGCTGTGGATTTTCCCCAAATGCCACATCATCCCCAACTTGAAAGGGAATTTCATCCCGAAATTCACCAATGATGTCAGGAGTTGATACAACCGTTTGAACAACTGAGGATACTAGAGCTTACTCCGGTTATCGCGCTCCCACGTGAACTCCGGTCCACATCTTGAGTTCCAACGAACTCTCACGATTGGAATTCGACTATGATAACGGTATCACAAATGTTTCATCAAACGTTGCCTTAGATTCAAGGCATAAATATCATCGTGAATGTTATCCAATTCATCAGTTAACTCGAGTTCGTGAGCCATGTCACCGATTCGTTCCAGAAATCCGAATGTCACACCCATCATAAACTAAGCTCGTCACGTTTTCTACAGCGTACCGCACCCTCCCAGGGTGAGACTTTCGATTTTGACACGTTCGCCTACAGCGAACTCCTAGTGTTTCCTAAGCTCATCAGCTTTTCTGACAGTCACGCTTTGCCGTCAAACAATTTTCGATCTAAGCAGTTTTCCCAAGAGTTTCGAGTACAAGTCCCAGACCTGTGATTAGGTTGTCACCCACCCTAATCCAACAAGGAGATTAACGTTACTGCTCATGCAGTGCCTCAAACAGAGTTGTCTGAATACTAGAATGGTAACTGCTACGGTGGAACTCAGCCAAAGGTAGGTGTCCTTCCAATTTTTACTGAGTCCATCACACACATGCTCGTTTACTCTGACCATTTGTCCTATGGTGTTAAGTAATGCTCATGTCTAGACGTGAGCTAAGGGTGTTGTGTAAGGCCTGTCATAAATCAGGTATAGATCAAAATCAGAGATACAGGAGTTGGCACCTCGTGCCTAACAGCCGCCTCTCTTAGAGGAACATCCTCAGCTGTGAAGACTCGTCATTTTCCTTGACTGCAAGAAAGTGTGCTGGTAACGTGAGACAATCAATGATCACCCAGGTGATATTGCTTCCATTTCGAGTTGTAAGTAGACTAGTGACAGAATCCATGGCAGTCAGTTCTCATGTCCATATAGGTGTTTCTGGTTGCTGATACACCTCGACTTTCCCACATGTCACGACCCTCGACCACACCCTGGACGGAAGCTGTGAACAGTCAAGTGGTACCGGTGGTTATTTTGAAAAGTATTGCAGCGGAAATTTCATCAGGACCGTGAGTTAGGAAAAATATCAGAGTTTAGAAAACACTGGATTTTTTATTTATTAAATAGATGGGATAAAACCCATGTTTTACAAAGGTAGCTTTAATAAGGGATAAACCCGAATATATGAAAACAGGTTTTCTTAATTTAATTTAATTAATAAAATAAGCCACTTCTTTAAGCCTTTCGGTGCCGTATCATCACTCTTGTTCCAATCTACTGTAATTACCTGAAACGCGTTTTAAAAAGATTTGGTCAGCAGGAAATACTGGTGAGTTCATTCATTTTTGTACAAAACGGCACATTGTTATAAATTACAGCATAAGAGCGATTACAATGGCCACTATCTTATTTTTATCTGGCGCCGTGTCACACCCTGGTGACGATGGTCATACCACTATTGGGTCCTTTCACCCAAGTAGTGATGATTGTCACTGTTAGGTGGGTGAACCTAACCGTGAGAAATTAGTAATGTGCACAATACCCCACTTGCCAGTGATTTAAGATAACCACGACTTAATCTCTGTAATTATAACTGTTGAAAATACTTTGAGATTTAGTAAAACAGTTGATAAAAAGAGAATTACTCACCTTGTTAGCATATAGTCTTGACTAAACACGCATCTACTTTATAGTTCTGAATCTTCTGATGAATGAGCATCTATTTTGATTATAAGCGTATAGCTTGGAGTTTTATGATAGTTAAACATATAGTTTAACAGAGTGGAATACGTTTTAGTGTAAAACCTTATCAAACCTCACGATGGTCACGAGATCAGGACCTTAACGAAATTCACAAAGTATATTCTTGTTTAGACAGCACTTTGGCATTCGTTTGAAAACCTTAACGAAATTCACAAAGTATAGTCTTGTTTAGACAGCACTTTGGCATTCGTTAGTTGGTTCCCGAATCGATCGGACAGAATATCGCATCGGTGATTATTGGTTAGAACACCAATGTATAGAGAGAAGAATAGAAGAAATGAGTAAAGAAAAATGAATCCTAAGCTTCCTATTTATAGGTAGGAAATATAAAATTTCTAGGAAGTTTCCTTTGTATTTTCTAGGAAATTTCATATAGCTTTTCTAGGAAGTTACCTATACATTTTATAGAAAGCTTCCTACCTACATATATATCCCCTTACACCTTCCTTGCACCTTCCTCATATATATCTATCTCATATATATTTATTTTCATGTATATCTATTTAGGTGTTTAATTTACTTAATTAATCTTACTTAGCTTAATTAATCTTGCTTAGCTTAATTAATCTTGCTTAGCTTAATTAATTTTCTTTAACGGTTTAATTAAGTAATTTACATAGCCGACTAATTAAATAACGTAATTAGTTGATTAATTAACTTACTTAGCTTGCTTAACTGCTAAGTTTCCTTTCCTGTTAAGTTTCCTTAGCTATTAAGTTTACTTAATTACTAAGTTAACCATTAAGTTTTCTTAATTATTAAGGTTTCCTAACTACTAAGTTTACTTAACTGTTAAGTTACTTCAACTACTATGTTTACTTAATCGCTAAGTATTCTAGTTTAACAGCTTCCTAGTTACGAATTCTAATTTCCAGATACAATGGAACTCGTATTAGTGTATTAACTTAATTCAGCTTTAACGATAATCACGAGATCGAAACCCTCACAACGAATGACAAAGTATAGCCAGATATTGGCAGCACTTAAACATCCATTGGATCGGTTTTAATCGATCGGATAAAGTATCGTGCCAGTGATTAGAGTTATTACCCTAATACGGGCAGAGTTTCGGGATTTAGAAGTTCTGACATTAGAATGACAGAACAAGAGAAAGAAAAGAATTGAACGATTTGAAATGAAACTCGAACTCCTTATTTATAGGGCTGGAAATGGGGCACGTCGCGGCCCGCGAAGCACATAAGCTTCTTCTACGCGGCCCGCGAGGGAGTCTAGGTTGACACGTGTAACGACGCGTGTCCCTCATCCTTATCCGGTTACCCTTGAGCTGTCGCGCCCCGCGTAAGCTTCGGTTAACTCTTACGCGGCCCGCGAGCGATGCATAAAATTGAATTTCTTGATTTTCACAAGGATTAGGGTTTTAGGGGTTCAGGTTTCCACTTACGGAGTGTTGTCGGACATTTTTGCAGGTCCTTACATCCTCCCCACCTTAATTAAAATCTCGTCCTCGAGATTTACTGGAACAAGTATGGATACTTCCGTCTCATTTTCGATATCCAAGTATATTCTTGTCCACGCTTTAAGTCCTACTTCACCCTGACCAGAACTACTCTTTCATGTTTTTGGAATTCTCATGATTGACTGATACGGTATTGCATTTACTTCTATATTTTGAGGAGGTATAACTAAAGATTTCTAAGTATTTCATGAAATGTATCAGGTATACTTGCCATTTTAGTTGATAGGCTACTGGTCCAGTTTGTTTAGTTACTTAACTTTCCTTTCCAAACACAGAGAGACTTTTAGTGATATCCTTTTCTCTGATTTAAATTTCAATGGTTTGCCGATCTCTAGGCCTGATAGTTGCTTTTCTCATATGTATGTCTAACATACTGGATGATACTATCATCCATAAAGTGTTTTAAACAGTTAACACTAATACTTGTAGACTAATTATTGGAGAATCTGATGAGTGATAAATGACAGTTCTATTTATCGCACATGCACCTAGCATGTCTTTCTATGTTTGTAGTGTTCCTTTATACTGCTCAAAATAGGTCGGGTTAAAATTTTCCCAAAAATGATAAGTGAAACGACTATCTTGATTTAATACAATAGATAATGGGATTCTATGTAATGAGACCATTTGATCCCTACATAACTTAACTAAGCATTTTATACTAAAGGGTTTCCTTCATTGGTAGGGATTGAGCAGACTTGGTTAGTCGATCCACAATCACCCAGATTGTGTCGTTTCTTGTTTTGGGTAATTTGGTAACAATATCCATTGTTATCAATCTCATATCCAAGCTTGCATTTCTAATTGCTGAGGTAAACCTAAAGGTTTCTAACGTTTAGCTAACAGATAACTTGCTATCTATCAGTAATTCTTATAAACTATTGATACCTCATACCATTTACACGATGCAACAAATACTTAGTTCTATGAGTTCCTTCGAGAATTCCTTCTCATAGGGTTCCTTGATTAGTACCCAAATTCTTTTCTTATGGAATCTCCAATTCCATTAGTTCCTTTTTCTAATTCTTTTTTTTTATCATCATTCTTGATTGCTGTTTCTTGGGCACTCTTCAATTGTTTTATTAAATTTATCCGCAATTTTAATCTAAGAGCACCTACTTATTTTGTCTTCTTATGAAACTTATGTCTTAAAGCATCAACTACTACATTAGTCTTACTTTGTGATATAACAATCGGTGTTGTTCCTGGTCTCAGATGAATTCCGAGTTTCTCCTCACGATTGGGGGATAGTCCAAATAGATCCTCTGGGAAAACGTCGGTCGGAGTTTCTTTCATTTCCATGCCTCTAGTGTTAATGAACTCCGAGACCATATACACTATATTTTACTTTCGTGCATAACTCGTAGCTTTCATTACAAAGACGAACTTTGTCGGCTGGTCTGTCTTGTCTCCTTGTGGTCACTTTTTCGGCTGGTTTGGACAACTTTAGTCCGTTGCAGCCCATGTATTTTGTAACAGCTTCTTTATTACAGGTGATCTTAGTAGGATTATAGGTGAAGAGAGTCTTTGTAAGTGCATCTATTCGTGGTTATTCTTATCTTCACAAGAGTTCTTAAAGAAAGTAGAATTAATCTTATTAACGTAAGTTTTTTTAACCACTAGTAACTAGTTTTATTTTTAATATAATTATTCGACCCAAATAGTTTTAAAAACTATTTTATATATAGTTGGTTGGAATGTTATACTAATTAATTGGCCTGTATGTGGGTGACCTTTTATTAAAATAAAAGTACATAAAAACTTATATTATTAGACAGGTAGATTACGGGTAAGTTGACTGTTAGAAATATGAAGTACCTAGATGGGCCTAGAGAACGTTTTTTTTTTTAGTCATTTTGTGCCTAGCACAACTTTTAGTTACAGATTTCCTACTGTGTTAATAATCTAAGGTAACGCAAAGGGAATTCTTATACTTTTGATGGCCTCCCAATCATCAAGGGTGCGCATTGTTCATCTTGTCGCATGAGTTACGAGACGGATGATCAAATGAAATAGTTTTTGATATCGGAATTATAGATGGATACAAAAGATTCCTAACAAAGAAATCTAGAATTATCATTGACACACATGCTCATGCTTTATTCTAATTTGTCAATCCGTATGGTTTTTGGATTTCCTTATAGACATACATATCTATATAATTATATATTTCACATACTGCAATATACATACCTTTCATAAGGTAAATGTATTTAACAGATTCATGTTTCAAAAATTAAGTCTGACATCAGGTCATGCTACTTTTTAGGGAATTCTTGTCACTTGTTTGACATATCATATACTCCATCTTACTCGGTTCTCGCCGGAGAGGTAACCCCATCTTACCCGGACAAGCTAGAGAGTCTGCTACACCATGCCCAGTCTTGCCGGAGAGGTAATTTGAATTTCCCATAAATAGATCTTTCTTAAATCATGATTTAGAAATGAACCTTTTATTAGTGCTTTCATCAAGGAACAAGGAAATTAATATTCCCATGACGGATCATATTACAGAACCAAGTAGTACCAATAAATAAGAAATAACAGTGCCCAAGTGTTATCGCTTATTTATCATACTTGCAATATTCTAGTTATCATCTTCACGGCATACCAACACCCATCATACTTTAACCATGCAAGTACTTAGCTTATCTCGAAGCTTATACTAAGGCAATTTTTCTTAGGTTCAAGTCTAAATACTATCAAGTGTGCTATCAATTAATAGCAATTTCCTAACTCTTTTGGTTAAGCTTAGGTATTATTATCACAATACCTATTGGCTTAACTCAGTAGCTCTGATACCACCTTCTGTCACGACCCTCGACCACACCCTGGACGAAAGCTGTGAACAGTCAAGTGGTACCGGTGGTTATTTTGAAAAGTATTGCAGCGGAAATTTCATCAGGACCGCGAGTTAGGAAAAATATCAGAGTTTAGAAAGCACCGGATTTTTTATTTATTAAATAGATGGGATAAAACCCATGTTTTACAAAGGTAGCTTTAATAAGGGATAAACCCGAATATATGAAACCAGGTTTTCTTATTTTAATTTAATTAATAAAATAAGCCACTTCTTTAAGCCTTTCGGTGCCGTATCATCACTCTTGTTCCAATCTACTGTAATTACCTGAAACGCGTTTTAAAAAGATTTGGTTAACAGGAAATACTGGTGAGTTCATTCATTTTTGTACAAACCGACACATTGTTATAAATTACAGCATAAGAGCGATTACAATGGCTACTATCTTATTTTTATCTGGCGCCATGTCACACCCTGTTTACGATGGTCATACCACTATTGGGCCCTTTCACCCAAGTGGTGATGATTGTCACTGTTAGGTGGGTGAACCTAACCGTGAGAAATTAGTAATGTGCACAATACCCCACTTTCCAGTGATTTAAGATAACCACGACTTAATCCTTGTAATTATAACTTTTGAAAATACTTTGAGATTTAGTAAAAACAGTTGATAAAAAGAGAATGACTCACCTTGTTAACATATAGCATATAGTCTTGACTAAACAAGCATCTACTTTATAGTTCTGAATCTTCTGATGATTGAGCATCTATTTTGATTATAAGCGTATAGCTTAGAGTTTTCTGATAGTTAAACATATAGTTTAACAGAGTGGAATATGTTTTAATGTAAAACCATATCAAACCTAACGATGGTCACGAGATCAGGACCTTAACGAAATTCACAAAGTATAGTATTGTTTAGACAGCACTTTGGCATTGGTTTGAAAACCTTAACGAAATTCACAAAGTATAGGCTTGTTTAGACAACACTTTGGCATTCGTTAGTTGGTTCCCGAATCGATCAGACAGAATATCGCATCGGTGATTATTGGTTAGAACACCAACGTATAGAGAGAAGAATAGAAGAAATGAGCAAAGAAAAATGAATCCTAAGCTTCCTATTTATAGGTAGGAAATATGAAATTTCTAGGAAGTTTCCTTTGTATTTTCTAGGAAATTTCATATAGCTTTTCTAGGAAGTTACCTATACATATTCTAGGAAGCTTCCTACCTACATATATATCCCCTTACACCTTCCTTGCACCTTCCTCATATATATCTATCTCATATATATTTATTTTCATGTATATCTATTTGGGTGTTTAATTTACTTAATTAATCTTACTTAGCTTAATTAATCTTGCTTAGCTTAATTAATCTTGCTTAGCTTAATTAATCTTACTTAACTGTTTAATTTTCCTTAACGGTTTAATTAAGTAATTTACTTAGCTGACTAATTAAATAACGTAATTAGTTGATTAATTAACTTACTTAGCTTGCTTAACTGCTAAGTTTCCTTTCCTGTTAAGTTTCCTTAGCTATTAAGTTTACTTAATTACTAAGTTAACCATTAAGTTTTCTTAATTATTAAGGTTTCCTAACTACTAAGTTTACTTAACTGTTAAGTTACTTCAACTACTATGTTTATTTAATCGCTAAGTATTCTAGTTTAACAGCTTCCTAGTTACGAATTCTAATTTCTAGATACAATGGAACTCATATTAGTGTATTAACTTAATTCAACTTTAACGATAATCACGAGATCGAAACCCTCACAACGAATGACAAAGTATAGCCAGATATTGGCAGCACTTAAACATCCATTGGATCAGTTTTAATCGATCGGATAAAGTATCGTACCAGTGATTAGAGTTATTACCCTAATACGGGCAGAGTTTCAGGATTTAGAAGTTCTGACATTAGAATGACAGAACAAGAGAACAAGAGAACAAGAGAAAGAAAAGAATTGAACGATTTGAAATGAAACTCGAACTCCTTATTTATAGGGCTGGAAATGGGGCGCGTCGCGGCCCGCGGAGCACATAAGCTTCTTCTACGTGGCTCGCGAGGGAGTCTAGGTTGACACGTGTAACGACGCGTGTCCCTCATCCTTATCCGGTTACCCTTGAGCTGCCGCGCCCCGCGTAAGCTTCGGTTAACTCTTACGCGGCCCGCTAGCGATGCATAAGATTTATTTCTTGATTTTCACAAGGATTAGGGTTTTAGGGGATCGGGTTTCCACTTACGGAGTGTTATGGAACATTTTTGCAGTTCCTTACACCACAAGTCCAACATGATTCACATACATAGCTAGGTGGGCTTTCAATCCCGATCACCAGTACACGATTTTATTGATCCTAATATCTCTCATCTAAACCCAGACGACTAGAAGTTTGAGGCCGGTGTGCTTTGCTCACACGAGTTCCCTACCGTTGCCGTATAATGAGACCCACGTTCGTTCCATGAGGTAGTGAATATCGTCCGACCTGCCAACAGTTGCTTTTCCATGCCCCACAAGGGTTTAACTTGAAAATTCTCTTCCTTCAGTTCTCCAGTTTGAACAGGGTGAATCTGATTGGGTAGGCTTGGGTCGGTGATGACCTGCACGCTCATACGCGTCTAAGTTCCATAGTCGTAATCGCTCAAGAGTTCTCTCCAGTGATGCCACCACGTGTTTTAATTCTTTCGAAACAAGGGTACACGGGAGGCCCTTGTGATCGGTCTAAGTAGTGCATTTGGTACCGTCCAAGTAATTGCCTCCACTTGAATCCAAAGACCATGGTTTCCTCCGCAGGTTGTGATTCGTGCAGTTCTTCCTGTAAACCCATCGTGTTGCATCGGCGCGTAACTAGGACTCCGATTCGAACCATCATGCTATACCACTAAATCACCTGTACCCTCAGGTGAAGACGATGCTCAGTGCGTTGTTGAGTTGGGTTTCCAAAAGTTGAAATGATGCCAGTCTGTTCTGTCACTCACAAGTACACAGCACCCTGTTGTGCTAAAGAGGCTAAAGTTGCGCAATCTTCAAAAATCCCGTGATAATATCTAGCGAAACCAAGGAATTGCTGTATTCCGGCTGGAATATTTGGTGTCGATCAGTTTCTAACCAAAACGGGTCTTAGCAAGAGCCACGTGTATTCCCTCTTCGTTGATTATATGACCAAAAAGGTACCTCTCGAATCCAGAAGTTACATTTATCAAGACTTCGCACGGTGTGGCTCCTCCCGCAGGAGTTCTCAAATAAGATACAAAGCTGCCCATGATGTTCTTTTCTCCTGGAAATGATTCTAAACGTCATCAAATAGCATGGTCGGTTCATGTGATCCATAAAGTTTCCTGTGTGTTGGTTAACCCAAAGGTCATGGAATACAAAGTCGCAACGGCCGTATTGCGTTCGATATGCCGATCCAGGAACATTCTCCTCTTGGACTTCCTTCTGATGGAAGCTCGTTTGCTAGTCAGTCCTTGAATAGAGGCTTGACCCTCGCAACTGGTCAACGGGTTGTCAATACATGGTCGAGACAAACGGTTCTTGGCTGTCACCTTGCTGAGTTCTCGATAGTCAGTACACATGTTCAACGATAAGGCTTATCTTCACGGATATAATCGGGGCTCCCTAGAGCGAAAACTAGGTTTGAAAAAACTCATGTCCCACAGTTCCTGTAGTTGATTTGACAGTTCTTGCAACCCTCTTGGCGCAAAACGGTAAGAAGTACGAAGAATCATGGCTGCCTCTTGCGTGGGATCAAACTGAGAGTCCATCTAACAGTTGTGGAAGTAACCCTGAAAGTTCCTCCAGTAGTTCGCCGAAAGAAATCACAAACAATTGTTGGACCCTCGATCCTCTCTTTCTCATTCAGTAACGGTTGTTATCGTAGCGGGGTAATTCTCCCATAGACACTTCTGGGCCTTCTTTGCTGATATGGTGCTAACCTTTACACCATTCTGACACTTCAAGCTATAAAGTGACGCAAATTTTCCTTCTCACAAGGTACATCTACGCGATATCTAGATAACCAATCTACACAACTACTGCATCGAACCCATCAAGGATAGCAGAAGGAAGGTCGATGTCGAACACCTGTCCCCCAAGGTTGAGTTTGCATCCCAGCGAACATATAAGGCTTCAATTGACTTGCATCAGCCGACTCCACACCTGGTTCGGTTTCAAGAAACATCAGGGTTAAACAGAACAGAGACGAAGCGAATAGCTACCCATCTAAGCTACCATGTTGCTACTATGCCTGGCGTCGCCTACGCCAATCATAAATGCCCTACCACGGGTAACACTTCCAGTGTTGTTGTTACGGTTGCGAGGATTCCCAATACTGTCATTATTCCCTTGGTTGTTAACGTCTTGACTTAACAACATTCAATCCTTACCAATCTTACCTGCGTTTCCATGCTGTAGACTACAATTACGAGTACCTTGATGTTGCCATGACTGTTGCCTCTAATGTCGTTGCTTGAAACGGAGCCCTACGATCTTTCACCGACAAAGTCCATCTTGTCACATTTCCGTGCCACGTCCTAAGGCGCTACTCATTGTGCTGGCCGTTACACATTTCCGCACCATGGTCAATTGTCATAGCCTATGTCCCGATTGATTCGTAAGAGTTGGCTCCCATGAGCCGCTGGCTAGAGTTAAAGATCCGATTGGCGTCAAATCTCTGATGTTCGTTGTTGGTAATCAGGGTCGTCCAAATACTGAACTCAGTAAAGTACTACTCTCATTCTCTTGTCCATCGTTCTTGCAAGTTGATTGAGTAATACACAGTATGTTGCTAAAGTGTTGCAGAAGTGATCGCACTTCAGGATCTATGGCGTCAATACGTTAAGTTCCAGCAAACGAAGAAAAGTGAGAAAGGTATAGACCAATACTGCGACATCCAACTTAAGGACGTTCGCGCAAGCACCTAACATTCTACACGGTTCGCTAGGCATTCAGATGGGTGTTCAGATAATACTCGATAGCATCGAGATTCGAAAGGATTCAAGAGGAGTGAAAAGATCACGTTTAAGTAAGAGTCAATTACTGCTATAACTCTTATAGACTGTTGTGTTTCACATCGATCAAATAACGGAACAGAACCCCTTTTTCACTCGTTAAGTCTCACTGGGACTCACATGCACCCCACATTATTATTATGTGTGCACCCACAATAATATTGTGATTTGCATGTTCATCTCAGCTCCTCCTAACTCATTTCAAATGGTTCCTCAAACTCGAGTAGCAAGCAAAGAACATCACAGAACGCGAGTCATGAATGTCTAAGGTAACACCATACTACCAATCACATAACACATGCAAGTAATAAATTCATACTGTTGTGCTAACCATGCAATATCATATGTAAGTGTTCACTAGTTATGCAGTACAATGAGTAAACGAAGGATGAACCTTGCAATCTGGAGCTGAGTGTCATGGTCGTATTCTTGTTTTCAGAACTGTTTGGTTATAGTCTGGTTTTATAAAAACATTTTTAAAACCAAGTTCACTATAACCAGTGGCTCTAATACCAAACTGTCACACCCCCAAAATACCACATGCGAAAACCCCCGCGAGGCGTGTGACGTATTAGGATCTAGCCACCAATCACATTGAACTTATAAAGATATTTCAAATAAAACTTTCATCTATTAAAATAAGTGTTACAATACAAGATCTATTATCCAGCGGAAGCATATTACATTTTGTTATGAATTTCATAAAGCAAGTGTATTAAAAACCATCAGACTTGTCTTGTGATTCCTTGCAACTCGACCCATGACCACTCCAGCATCCCAGACAACAAGTTCCAACAACATGTACCTAAAGGCCTGCAAGCATGTAGAAAAACGTGTATCAGACAACGCTGGTGAGTTCACTGATTTGTTAAACCGTTCGTTACCGATTACTGATTCATGTTATGTTATACTGTGTTATGTTGATAATAACTCGATACCGTAGATGACCCTTTTTTCCCTTCCCCAATGCTCTATCAAACATTGGTCATGATTTAAAGTTATTAGTTCGTGCCCGTCCTATCCAAGTACGTCGTGAGGGTGCCAAACCTAATAGCGCTATCAACTAATAACCTCGTTGCCCTACAAGCAACAACCGGTAGTAATGATGGGACTTAAGTGAAAGAGAGTGAGTGTATTATCCAACCATAACGTTTACTGAAAACTGTTGCATATCCCCTGTAAGGATAGCGTTGTGAAATCCGCCTCACATCCCCTACAAGGATGTGGGTATTTGAAAACCGCCTCATATCCCCTGCAAGGATATGGGTTTACGAAAATCCGTTTACAAGTTTGTCAGTTTGATTGTCCCCACCAGACGCATGCTTGTTTTGAGAGAAGTGAACTCACCTTGGTTTGCTCGGTATGATTAGGTACTTGTTCACACTTAGTTAATCGAAGCCTAAGGTGTTCACGTACACGTAATCAGTTTACATTCACAATGTACAAGTTTACGTTTAAAATCATAGCATGCATTCAAGTAACAGTTTCTGAATAACACACAACAGTCATTTCAAGTCATACATATCCACCATTCCCTCGCATATCTCACAACAGTATAAACAGTCAAGTGTGTTACTCACAACCAAATCATGTTTTCCTCATTTATAACTAACATCATTAATAACAAAATCAACACATAGTCATTCAGTAGCATACGTATTCTAAACTATAGTCTGTTCGCAAGCTTATGTCCTAATGACGAAACCTCGAGGTGACAAAACTTCACGTGTTTCGTCGGCATGAGAGTGACGAAACTCCACCTGTTTCGTCGGCGTGAGAGTGACGAAACTCCAGATGTTTCGTCGGCATTACCAGATGACCAAGCACACACAGAAACCCTAATCATGCTTCTAACACCTAACAATAGCAACCACAATCCTTCGACTCTCAGCATGGATCAAATCTGTTATTGTATGAACCCCACATAATAACCACCTCATTATTTAACAACCTTACACTCATTAACAGATCGATCATTGACTCACAGGTGTTAATCTAATCCCATACATATTTGTATTGCACATTCAATATCCAAAGCCAACAGATAACACAATATACAAACAACACACAGAATTATCGACTCTGTGTAGTAACCCTGAATAAATACCAATCATAGAATGCCATCCTGCATGATCTAGTATACATGTTTAAACAACAAACTGTCCAAACCCTAATTAACATTGCCTGAGAATTTAGTTTCTAATGAATCCCTATTTCACAATATATCACAAACAACACATAACAATATATATCGATCAGGTCAAGTTGGTTAATTACATACTAACCGATGGTGTGATGAGACTCGGGAGCACTACGAAAGGAATGAGGATCACCGCCGTGTGCAAGGGAGAGGAGAGTGTGTCTAGGGTTTTGTAATATAACATGAATGTGGCAGGTTAAAATAGAACTTCACTTGGGCTGAAGCCCATTACGGCGAACCATTCTCCGACGAAACAAGGTGATGGCGAAACCCTACGGTTTCGTCGAGTAGGCTTTGTTGCTAAACACTGATGTTTCGTCGAGTGGGCTTTGTGGCGAAACACTGATGTTTCGTCATAGTGTATCGATACATGACTGTTGCCATGGATTATGCTCATATGTGATGTTATGTGTATTAGTATTTGCATGAAGATATGATAAAGAAGCCATGGGTACACTTGTATAACATAAACAGATTAGTTAGAATTTGTTAGTGTTTTATTAATCGATGGCTTAGATGTATGATATTGATGAGTGGATGTTATTGTATCAATGATGCATATTAAATGTTGAAACTTTTATACGAAAGTGTTGACGAGATGATGAATCGATTAATCCATGTTGAGTGGATAGATGGTATTTTGTTATTTGGTTCGTATTGTAGTTGCATGATCCTAAATTATATGTTAATCTATTAATAATATGGGTTTACATGTTAAATAGAACCGCATACCAATCATTCATCATGCATGAATTAAGTTTATACACTCAAACAGTTCACAAGTTCCCACTTTAATCAAACTATATATACAATACAACAAACATAAATTAAACATGAACAAGTTACACCTCCAACGAAATGTGAAAACACTTTGCTAAACGAGAAACGTGTCGAGTAATGACCTTGAAAGCTAGGGTTGTCACATACAAGCCACTAAGGCTTATTTTAACTTTTTTGGATGTTTGGAAGCCTTTTAAGGCTTCTTTTCTTATGTTACTAAGTTTCTACTACTTTCCTTGTCTTATAATTTTTGTGCTGGTGCCTGTTTTAGTAAGGCAGCTTGGTTGGCTTCAAGGCTTCAAGGCTTCTGGCTGTTTGAATGTTTATGGCTTGAAGCCTTCAAGGCTTCCGGTTACTATTTTAGTTTTATGACTTGATGTCCTGGTTTGTATTTTTTGAGATTTGGGCTGTTTGAATGTGCAACCTTTTTATTTATGTTGTTGCATTGCTCCTTGAATTATTTTTTATCTTTGTGGTATTGTCTTTGTTGAGTTTGTGTTGTCTTTATGTTTTTTCTTTCTTAAAGGGTTCAGTGTTGCAGTCACTTAGCCTTGGTATTTTTAACAAGAAGACATAACACCTATCTTATTCATTACTTTCCTTAGTTTGATTTCATTTCGTAAGCCTGTTTTTGATAATTTTTCTAAGGCTTAAGGAACATTTGGTGTAGGCTGTTCGGACCCGTCTATGAGACAACTTTGTTTTTGATTATAAGTCTCATGGAGTTGTATTGATCTAGGAACTCACCCCTTATATAGGTTCATTCAACCCTTGAACCTATTGAGCGATATGGCCTAGGAGCTCATCCCCTTACATGGCCCTTGCCATGGAGTTTTTTGCTAGGTTCTCAACCTAATTTTAGGATAGAAAGACAAATTTGAAAAAACACCATCATCCATTCAAGAGATATTGTGTTACAAAAAGTGATCATAGGACAACTCTTGAAATAAAACTTATAAAATACAAACCAATCTTTCTTGATCAGACATGAAACCTCTTAAGGGTCTTTCCATTCCAATGTCTTGGAAGCTTTTTACCCTCTGAGTCGGCTAGCTTATAGGATCCGCCCTTATGTGCCTCAAGGATTGTATATGGCCCTTCCCATTTTGGGCCAAGCTTTCCTTGGTTTTCTTTTTTACTAGCCTCATTGTTTCTAAGCACCAGGTCTCATGGCTTGAAGCGTTCGTGCTTGACTATCTTGTTGTAATAGGCTCCCATCATTTGTTTGTATTTGGCTTCTTGAATTGCAGCTTGGTCTCATACTTCCTCGAGGAGTTATAAGTTCAACATGGTCTCTTTGTGGTTTGCTTCGGGATCCATGTTGGCCGTGCTTTGAGTTACAACTCCTACTTCAGCTGGAATCACAGCCTCAGATCCAAACACCAAGCTGTAAGGTGTTCTTTTGTGGCTTGTTTTTTCGGTTGTTCTTATGGCCCATAGAACACTTGGCAACTCTTCAAGCTAGTTGCTTTCATGTCTTCCCAATCTGGCTTTGATTCCTTCAACTATGCTTTGATTCATCCTTTCCACTTGACCGTTTGATTGTGGGTATGGCACTGAGCTGAAAACCTGAGCTATCCTGAATTCTTTGCACCAAACGCTGAAAGCCTTTTCAGCAAATTGCTTTCCATTATCGGTGACAAGCACTCCTGGCAATCCATAGCGACATATGATGTTTTCCCAAACGAAATCAATGACCTGTTTGCCCGTAATTTTTGCAAGTGGTTTAACCTCCGGCCACTTGGTGAAGTAGTCTATTGCAACTAGTAAGAACTTCACTCCACCTTTGGCAGGTGGGAATGGGCCGACAATGTCCATTCCACTTATAAAATGGCCAGGCTGAAGATATCGGGACAAGGTCATGTTTGGGGCTCTTTGGGACCGGTGCATGAATTTGGCAAGAATCACATTTTCTCAGTTGTTCAGCGGTGTCTCGGTGCATGGATGGCCAAAAATACCCAAGGTTCATTAGTTTAGCAACCACCGTTCTTGCTCCAAAATGGGCTCCGCATATCCCTTCGTGAACCTCTTTGACCAAGTACTGGCTTTGCTCGGGATCAACACATCTCAGCAAGGGTGCAAGGTAACCCTTTTTGTAGAGGATTTCACCCTGCAACACGTTCTGTCTAGATTTAATTTTAACCCTTTCAGCCTCTGTTTGATCAGCAGGTAACTCACCATTTTTAAGGAATTTTTTAATTGGAGTCGCCCAATTGGGGCCCTCTTTGGTGATTACGTCTTGAACTTCCAATTCTTCAATTGATGGAGTTTTCAACACTTCTACCAATACCTTTTTGGTGAGGTGGGCAAAGGTGAGAGAAGCGAGTTTACTCAAGGCATCAACTTTCTTATTTTTAGACCTGGGAATTTGCTTGATGGTACATGTTTTGAATGTGTTCATCAGCTCTTTGGATTTTTCTTTGTACCTCTTCATATTAGGCTCCTTTGCAACATAACTGTCGTTCACTTGGCTTGATACCAACAACGAGTCTGTGAATACTTCAAGCTTTTAAACCTTCATTTCCTTAGCTAACCTTAAGCCGGCTATCAACGCTTCGTATTCAGCTTCGTTGTTGGTGGTCTGAAAATCAAATCGAAGAGAATACGTGAATTCTAACCCTTCCGGCTTGATCAGAATGAGCCCAGCCCCTGACCCTTCAACGCTTGAAGCCCCATCGGTAAAAAGCTTCCAGGCTTCAAGATCTGAGGGTTAAGTGGCAGCTGTGTTTACTTCAGTGATTGTTTGCTTTGGGACTTCTACAATGAAATCAGCCAAGACTTGGGCTTTTATGGCTTTTCATGGAACATAGGTGATGTTATGTTCACCTAGTTCCACTGCCCATTTGGCTAATCGTCCTAAATTTTCTGGTTTTTCAAGCACACTCTTAATGGGTTGGTCAGTGACCACTTGTATAGTGTGTGCTTGGAAATACCTTCGAAGCCTTCTAGCCGTTTGGACTAGGGCTAGAGCAAGTTTTTCTAAAGGAGGATACTTGATCTCTGCCAGTTTTAGAGTTTTGCTGAAGAAATAAACGGGTACCTGAACTTTGTCTCGTTCGATGGTGAGGACCGCACTTATCGCTTCTTCAGCAACCGAAAGGTATACAGAGATCAACTCTCCCGTTTCCGGGGCTGCAATGTCTAGGAGTGAAGCTAGGTGTTGCTTCATCTGGTTGAAGGCTTCCTCAGCTTCTTCAGTCCACTTGAAATGCTTTTTGTCAGAGCATCCCTTGAGTGTTTTGAAGAAAGGCAATGATCTTTCAGTCAATTTTGAGGTGAAACGCTTTAAGGCTGCAAGCTTCCCGTTTAAGCTTTCTACTTCTTTTTTGCTTCGTGGTGGCTTGGTTTCGAGGACAGCTTTGACTTTGTTTGGATTGGCCTTTATACTTTGTGTTTCCCACAATATGCCCCAGGAACTTACCTTCTTCAAACCCAAACGAACATTTCTCGGGGTTGAGCTTCATGTTGACCTTCCTTAGGTTCTTGAAGGTCTCTTGGATGTCATTAAGCATTTGATATTCCGTTTTGCTTTTGATTACCAAATCATCGACATACGCTTCCATGTTTCTACCAATTTGACTAGCAAAAGCCTTGTCAACTAGGCGTTGGTAGGTTGCACCCGCATTCTTGAGGCGAAAAGGCATCTTTTGGTAGCAAAAGATTCCTTTGTCCATGTGAAAGGCAGTTTTTTCTTCATCTTCTTCCTTCATGAGAATTTGATGGTAACCCTTGTAAGCATCAAGAAAACACTTGAAAGGGTAACCGGTGAGGGAGTCAACCTTGAGATCGATTTTTGGCAATGGGTAACAATCTTTAGGACAAGCCATGTTCAAGTCCTTGAAGTCTATGCACATTCTCCAAGAGTTATCAGGCTTTCGAACCATGACTGGGTTTGCAACCCAGGACTGATACTTGACTTCTCGGAGAATTCCAGCTGATACAAGCTTTTCAACCTCTTGGCATGCAGCCAAGCTTCTTTCGGGTGCTAGGCTTCGCTTCTTTTGGACAACAGGCTTGACATCAGGTGGTATTTTCAGCTCGTGTTCAGCAATGCTTCGAGGGATACCCGTCATATCTTCCGGGTACCAAGCAAAGACATCGCTATAATGTACTAGCAGTTTTTCAAGATATGAGAGAGTTTCTTGTGAAAGTCTTGGATTAACCCTTATCCTTAGCTCAGGATACTTAGGGTTTATGATTAGCCTTTGCTTGTCTTCTTCACTCTTGGAGCTTTCTCCTTCAACCATGTAGGCCTCCTGAGTAGGTTGAAGGGTTGCAATCCCTCCTCGGTAGGAAACTTGACTGTGCCATGACCAACAGAAACAGCCTTGTAGAATGCACACTGCCCCGGCCTTCCTATGATCACGTCATAGTTTGAAGGTATATTGATGACCACAAAAGTAAGGGGTTGGACTCTTTCCATTTTGCCTTCGCTGAAACGGACATCAAGAGTTAGTTGCCCTAAAGGCTTTAGGGGTATGTCGGCAATACCTTTTATGGAGGTTCCTGAGGGTTGAAGCCTCGAACATTCTTCATTGCTTAAACGGTTGAAAAAAATTTCAAACATGATTTCAGTGGCTGCACCCGTATCTATGTATGCTCTACTTGTCAGTAGTGTACCTACAGCAGCTTCAACCACAAGGGGGTTTGAGAGTGGGTCCTTTTCTGTTGGGGGGAAACAAACACACTGAAGCTCCCAAGCTTCCAACCGCTGTCGTTTGTGAGGAACCTTTCCATCAAAATCCACCATGTTAACTTCCTTGCCCTTTCCCTCAGCCATCTTGTCCCTTACCCCCTTCACTAAGTGGGCAAGCTCCCCGGACTTGATGGCCTCTTCAATCCTCTTTTTGAGTTGGAAGCAATCATTAGTATGGTGGCCCTTCTCTTCATGAAATTCACAAAATTGAGTGGAGTTTTCATTCCTTTTGCTTTTAGGGAGAGGCCTGGGAGGTTGGAAGCTTTGCTTCACTTCTTCTGTGGCAAGAATCTCTTGAGGGGTCTTGGTAAGGAGTGTGAAGTTCATGGCCTTCCCCCTGCTGGGAGGGTTCCGGCCTTCAGACCTTCGTTGATCTGAACCCCTTTGGCGTCTGTCATAAGAATGGAAATTTCCTTCTTCCTGGCTGGGCTGTTGCCTCGCCAACTAGATCCCCTTTTTCTTTGTTCTTTTATGTCTACAGCCTCCTCTCCTCTGATGTGGGCTTCGGCCCTTTCGAGAGCTTCTTACAAGGTTTTTGGCAGGGACTTGTTAAAATCCCTGGTAAGGTATTTGGAGGTAATTGCATTCATGAAACCGGCTACTCTCATCTTTTCATCCGCCCCCACATACGTCAAACCCTCCTTTTTATACCTTTCTATGAACTTTCAAAGGCTTTCATCGTCCTTTTATTTTATCTGGAAGATCACCATTGCGTCTTTGACGTATCGCCTTTGCTGGGAGAAGTTGGCCAGGAACCCTTTGCTAAGATCATCGAAGCTTCGAACGCTTCTGGCAGGTAAATCATTGTACTAGATCCTGGCTGATCCAACAAGGGTTTGCATGAACATTAGACAACAATCAGCATTTGACCATTTCTCAATCCTAGCAGCACCAGTAAAGATCTGAAGATGGTCATCAGGATCTTCAGTCCCATCATATGTTTTGATATGGGATGGCATCTTGATCTTCGTTTGGAAATCATAGTCAGCGATTTGCAGAGAGAAGCATGACAAGTTGCTTGGTTTATATGGCTTGGCCAGATCCTCTTACTCTTGCACCTGTGTTGTTGTAGTTATTGTTGTTCCCTTGGGTGGCCAACACTTGATTAATAAAGTGTTACCACGGGAAGCTTGACATCATCCGGGGCATAAGGTTGAAGCCTTGAAGGCTTCCAGGTGCAACTGGGAAGTTTACCCCTAAGGGAGTACTCATAACGGCACTCCGTGCCAAGGGAAGCAAAGACAAAGCTTGTTCCCATGTAGTTGTTGCTGTGGATGGAAGGCTTGCTACTGGAGATTGTAAGAGCTGGTCCAAAGTCAGCTCGTTCCCCAAGGGAGCACCGGTTGCAATTGGTTGGGAAGAAAATAGAGGATAAGACGTTGGATCTAACCTCGTGTACAAATATGGGTTAGGATTTGGAGGAGGATTGCTGGGATCAGCCTCATTCCTAGACGTAGTTGGTTGTGAAGTTGCAAAAGGAAGAGCGGGAGGCCCAAGAGATAGTGATGGTTCTGGCTCGTCATAATCTAGACGGATCCTCACTCCCTTGTCTCGTTCCCTACTCACGTGTTGGTTAAGGAGAGACCTTAACTCAAAAAAGTTATTAGCAACTCCTTCAGGTGTAAGGTCAATACGTGAGGGGGTGTTAGAAGCACCAACGTTGGGAGATGGTACTCCGGAATGAGATGGTGTCAGCGTTTGGAAAGTGAAAAACTCGGGGTATGTTGCTCCAGTTGGAGTGCTTCCTGGTGTTGAGATGGAAGTTGGTATAGCCACAGGAGTTTGGCTAGTGTTTGAGGTAGAGGTTCGAGGGACTTGGTTAACCTCTCCCGGAGACTCACCTTCCGACATCCTGATTCTTGAGCAGAAATGGAGCTACACTACTAGGTCTTTTGAAGAAAATTAGTGGCGTAGCCCCACGGTGGGCGCCAACTTGTTGATGCAACAAATACTAGACCGATGGTAGTAGTTGGGTTGGTTAGGCAAAAGGATTGGAGGGTTCAGTTTTGCCTAACGCAGGTCGTGGGGTCCCCCCCACGTTTGCAAGAGAGGTTCACTAGTTAGATTTTGTTGTTTGCTCGAGATCCTCCACTGAAATGTGTTCAGCTTCGGATGTGAGAGCAATGGAATGTGTGTGTTGAATGTGATGAAGAGTGACTTACATGGAACAAGTACTCAAGAGCTAAGACCAGAGATCCCAATGGAATTAGAGCTGATCGGAATGTCTCTAGCCCTAAATGAAGTGTCATATTTATAGGGAAGGTTATCACTCAAAGAGGAAACCACTGACTAGTGAAATATGCTTGCAGTGGGGGACTTACCCTTTTGAGGGTTAAAGCGTTTTGACCTGCGGGTAAAAGACTACACTCTGTGCACTCGTCTTAGTTTTGCGGCTAGGAGAGTTGTTGAATTAAACAGAGATATGACTAATTACTGTACACGTGCTGCTTTATCCTAGTTCCTGGGTTTTTAACCCTTGAACCTTTTAACCTTTTAAGCGTTCATGTGTTTAAGTCATTTTATTTGTTCTTGGGCTACCCCTGTCATCATGAACAAAAGAAACATTGATTTCAATGGAAGAGTAACAAAGAATAAGTGGGAGCATAGTATGACATTATAAGACATAGAGGCATAAATACGACTATACAATAACATGTAAAGTACACCTAAATTATAGGAATATCAGAGTCCCTACTATAGAGCTAAGACATCACTATATACCCCTTCCTACCCATCCTTAACCTTAATCCTCTGCCTCCACAAACTCCTATCTTGGGTCATGTCCTCAGAGAGGTGCAACTGTAACACCTCGTAAAATCACGTCCAATGGTGTATTAACACGTGTAATAAACCCTAATGAAGTCAAGTGTTGAATTTAAGGGACTAATTTTTCGAAAAATAAAAAAAACCTTGATTATGAAAGGACTGGAAGTGTTAGCATACCAAAAATAAGTTTCTGAATAACCTCTCACGATGATTATATTCACAAATGAGCCACTTGTCGATCGAGTGTAGCCGTTTGCGTAATTAATTGAAAGTTTGCGCAATGAAGGGTTAAAAGCGTCCACATGTTAATTCTTACCTCTGAGTGAGCTTTTAACAAACTGGGAGTTTCATGATATTTGATTATACTCTCGGGAATGCCAATTATTGGCCGTCTAAGGTTTTTATGCCTATAAGTAAAGTTACGCGCAACTTTGCAAGTTAGAGGGGCTAAAAGCGTCAACATGTTTAATTATACCTCTGAATGACCTTTTAGCGAACCTGAAGCATCGTGATGTTTAATAATACTTTCAAGAATGCCTAATATGGATTAGATGAGGCTTCAAAGCTATTAAATGATGAGATGCGCAAGTTTGCGCAATAGAGGGACCTAATGCGCAACTTTAGAATCTACGCCTTTCGGTGACCATTTAAGCAAACAGGAGTGTAGTAATATTTAAGTATATGATTGGGAATGCCCATTATGGGCCATGGAAGGCTTGGATGTCAGTAAACGACATTTCGCGCTACTTTGCGCAATTAAAGGACTAATTGCGTCAAACTGCAAAAGTATGTCGATTCGTAGGGTATCGGACCTTCCGGAATATGACCATGAGTTAAACATACCCTATTTATCCTTTATATAGCTTAGATATAGGCATAGAGGTGTTTGGTGCGCAAAAATAAACTTTTAAGTCATGCAGGGACTAAAAGTGTCAAAAAGTGCACAAGTTTGCATTTATGCGCATATCTCACATTCTGAATATCTTCAGACACCCAAAAATTTATGTAAGCACTAAAATATTTTATTTTAGTGTTTGGCTTGATAAAATTCCATTTGTCGTGTAATTTGGTTCGTTTTTCGCGTCCGTCCGTGTTTCATCGTAATTAGCCGAACAACGTGACCGTACGACCAAACGAACCGACATCTGGCATGTTTTTGAGCATGTTTCATGCTCCCCATGCTTAGGCATCATTATAGAGCCTTAAAAATGGTTTAACGGGCCTTAGATGTGTCGGAAATGGCAATTAACAACTGCAGGGGCCTGATATGTCAATATTGAAAATTCTGATGTGTTGTTCTAAGCTTACGGCCCGTATACCAGGTCCCTTGCGGACCGTATACAGTGCCTAGTTCCAGAAAAACTAAAAACCAGCTGTGGTTTTGCTTCTTGTCTCACACATTTCATTCCAGGGGCCATTGTTGATTTTGAAAACTAGTATTACACCTGTTATGATCTTATAACACCTCTGAACACCTGGCAATCATCCACAATCCATCCAAAAACTATAAATAGGAGATGGGTTTTCATTGTTCAAGCACACCACTTCTCGTGTTCTTGCTCTCTTCTCATTTCTGGAGGATCCTGAGCATTTGGAACTTCCTTGGAGTTCTTTTCAGTCTTAAGGACCATTTGTAAGTGTCCTTAACCTCCTAATTTCAGTTTTGATTAGTTTAATGGTCAAAAGTCAAACTTATCATAGTTAAGGTTTGACTTAGTGATTAAACACTAATGATCCAGTCATTAGTCAAATTAAGAGTAGTTATAAGTTGGTAATTGTGTAGGTAATAAACCCCTAAGAGGGCACCTACTGATTATCACCCTAGCTTGGTCAAATGTCGGGTCAAACCTAATAATAAAAAGTCAACAGAAAGCTATTTTAAAAATAAATTCATAATTAGCAATGTAGAAACTATGAGACCAGTTTTAACACTTGTATAACTTGGTAATTAGTATAAGAACATGTCTAAGCATTTTCAACCCGACAATTTCAAGTTTAGGGTCGGTTCGCAACCGAAAGTCGCAAAAGTTGACTATTGCTTTGACTTTTAGTTCTGAAACGAATTAGCTTAGTTTAGATATGTCTTAGGATTCCTTAAGGACCACGTTTTGGGTTAGTATAACCCTCTGAGGTTATACAACTTGGATCCTTAGTTATCCTATTCATTTACATGTTCCCGTTATATGCTTAAATGTTGACCATTATGCCATTTTGACCTCAAAACGATATTTTTGAAAATATGAAAGAATAGAAACCTTTATTACAGAATTATAAACTTGTCCCTAAAATTTGACATCATTTTGTGGTCTAGATTAGAAGCTATGCCCATTAGCGTAAATGAAAAGCTTTTTATTAATTAAACGGCGTAATTAGCATATAGCCTATCTAAACCCAATTTTTTATACCAAACTTTTTACCTACTGATATAAAATAATATTTTGGGATTTTTGAAGATTTTTATTTATTTTTAGGCTGAGCATAACATAGAGTTATACCTTTAATTCGGTTATTGCCGGTTTTGCCCTTTTGGCTTATAAATTGAGTTTTTACAAAACATTTTGACCCCAAACCTTTTGCTACTGATTTTATAAGATAAATAAAACATTTTAAGCTTTTTGGAATGATAAAAATATCAGATTTTCCTTAAAAACCCGGAAATCGCTTAAAAACCGTCTTTTTATGCGTTTTAAGCGCATAATATGTATTAAAACTATTTTAAATATATATGACTTGATACCTACTGATATTTTAAGTAAAATTTTATACTTTAACAGTAAGCAAAAGTTTTAAACTCAGATTTCCAAATCGGAATAGGCTGGTGACGTGTGCGTATATATACATAATTTTGCAATGAATTTACACACGATTTGGTTTTAAATTTATAAAAGTGATTATTACTTTTACATCAAAACACACACGAAAGAGGCAAGTGTACCCCGTCACATATGTAATAAAGTATCGGTAAGAACCAAGTATCGATCCAAGGAAATGGGCGGAGAAATAATACTAGACCTTTATCACTAAACTACCGGTAAAAACATAGGTTTGGTTGATTTAAACTAAACTAAAGTAAACATAACCAAATACATAATAAAAATATAATAGATAGTAGATAAAAAGCCTTGCTAAATACACAACCACAGCATGTCAACTAAGTCAGTTTTGGCATTAGAAGCATCCAGTCAATTTTCCAATTTAAGACAATTAGTATCCCTTTCGGGAATCCTAACATGACAATTATTCGGAAAGCTAAAACGATAAACACACTTTAACCACCTAAAATTGTTCTTTAACGTGCAATTGATAAATGTCTATGAAAATCTCTTAAAAATAAGTTAGTCAGCCGTTAGGATTGTTCTAACCTCACTTAAACAAGGAAAGCGACACCGATAAACACAATGCAACCACCGAGACAAGCATAAACTAGATTAAATCACAACCGAGTTCATTTTACAAACCTTGCACAATAATTCACCAAGATAGCAATTTTGGCCTAAACTACTAACTAAGCTAACAAATCATGGCAAGAATTTATAACGACACCATCTAACCCGTTAAGGTCCTTACGTGACGGCAAGCTCTCTTGATTAATAATAATTACATTTTATTAAATCACTAACCATTTCTAGTATCATGATGCATACATTTAAACCAAGTTAAACTAGTTAACCAAATTCAAAGTTTACTAATACAAGATTAATTAAGCTTCATTTTTCAACTATCTTAACTAACCAAGCATCAATCATCCAACATAATTACTTATAATCAAGAAATCAATATCAATAACAAGGTTGCAAACTAATCATCAAAGATTAACATAGAAAATACTTCAAATGTCATTACAAACAAAGTTTAGCATACTAATGGCTATAATCTAGCAAGGGATTGTTGTGTTTTTGCCCAAAGGCTACAATAATACATAAACAATAATCTAAGTACTTGAAAGATTAACAAAAACATGGAAAGATTAGAAAATCAAACCATAAACAAGTACTAGACTAAGGATCCGGGTAGTAATCGAGCTAAACGGTACAATGTGGCTTGATTCCGGGTGAAAGCTAATGCCTCCGGAGCCTGAAAATCGCCTGTGAAGCTCTCCAAAAATCCAGAATATCGAACAGAAGGTTTCTGTTCTGTTTTTATATTTTTCGCTGTTGCACGGTCGTTCTCCATATGGCACGACCGTGCACTTTATGCAATTATTGGGGATGGGTCACCATACTGCATACGTCATCAGATCGTTGACCAGATTCGAAATGGCACGACCGTTCTTTGTGTGGAACGGTCGTTCAGTTCCGGGTTACTTGTTGCACGCCGAGTCGCACAGGTCGTTCATCACCGAGACCCTGTTGGTTCATCGGATACGCACGGTCGTTCCTCATATGGAACGTCCGTTCTTCACCGAGCCGCTTGATTTCCTAGAACGCCCAGTCGCACCTCTCGTTCATCACCGAGCCGCTCAACTTTGTCGGAGATGCACAACCGTGCATCAGGTGGAATGGTCGTTCCACAGGCCCAGTTCAGAATCCTTAACAGAATGTCCGCAGCTTCGTCGTTTTGTCCGGAAAGTCCTCGTTTTTGCTATCATCTTGTCTGGTATGCTGTTTTAGGCCTGTAAACATAAATGTAGATAAATAAGTATCCGAATGACGGTTTTACGGCCAAAAACGCATAAAATAGGGGTAAAACGGGGAACTAAAATATGTGTAAATTAACGAATATCAAATCTCCCCACACTTGAACCTTGCTTGTCCTCAAGCAAGCTAAACTAAAAAGCAATAAAAGACATAAACAAACAAGAACGATAATTTACACACTATTTTATTGAAAACTAATATAAACGGTTAGCCGGTTTGTCGAAAGACAACATCAAAAGATTCAAACTCAACAAGCATATGCAATTAAAAAGCGACAACCAAAAAGCCGTGACAAAACATTTAATTGACTCACATGTTAATCTTCACACAACTCACAATGTTCACACACACTCGGTTTTATTTATGAAACATACATAAAATGTGTATGCGTAAACACTCAACGCCTAGTCAATGAAATGTGCAATAACATAAGCTTGTCATAAGATCTCGTCTCCACCAACTATCATGCAAATAAGTGTAAATCAAGAGGTATTTACGGGTTATAACGTTAGGCTTGGGCGAAGGGTAAGGAAGTGGACATTTAAAGTGGCGAAAATGGTTAAAACTCGGTTTTAGCGTTTAACTAGCAACAAAATAGTACAACTATACATACAACCGCCTTAGAAAGGCGACTAAAGCGCAATCGAGCTTATCGACGAAATTTTTAACATTTAAGCATTCAAAATGAACAAATATATAACAATCTAAGCTCAAATATGCTCACGTAACGGAAGGAATGGGTAAAAGTGTGAAAACTATCATGCAAGTCTTTCTTTGTTTGTCACGCTTTCCGGTTTCCTTTTTCAAAAATATTTTGCTTGTCGAGTTTTTATCAAGTCCGAAGTTTTCTAAATCACAACTAACCGGTTTATTTACCAACATATATACAAAATACAAGTATTTTTGAATGATTTTTCTAATTTTCTGATTTATATATATATATATATATATATATATATATATATATATATATATATATATATATATATATATATATATATATATATACGAGGACAAACAAAGTTAAGTTAACAAAGTTAACCCCCTCCCCACACTTGAACTTCGCATTGTCCCCAATGCGAGACCCGAAATATAGAGAAAGGGATAAAAAATACTCCCCTCAAGATGATGTTAGTGCCACGAGACTTCCGAAGCTGTATCTGGTACGTGCTCCGGTCCAAGATCCGATAGATAAAACCTGCGAGTATGTCGTGTACACCCAAAATATAACAGAAACAGAAAAATCACAAAACAACCATAATGTACATAAATACTAACATCCAAACAAAACACAAAGGAAATTGTCTGAAAATACATATCCGGGGTGTTTTAAATAATAGTCAAAATAAACACTCAAATAAAAGTAAAGTACTGAAAGATAAAACACCACCAAATGATATCACCACCGCCAACTACTCATCATCATCATCATCATCATCATGTCTCGTGCCAGATGGGCCCTGATCGCCATAGCCAGGGGGGTTCCACGGTGGGAACTCCGGCGGGTGCTGAAAATAGTCGGGGTATGCGTGATGCATTTCCCCGAAAAGATAAGAAAACCCCGCAGACACCCCCTGGTATAGAGTATCATGGCGATGCTGAAGCTGCTCATGTGTGGCCCGAATCTGAGCCTGACTGGCTCGAATCTCGTCCTGGCTAGATCTGATCTCATCAAAGTAGGTACCATGCTGCTCTTGCGTAATACGCATATCCTGGAACTGCTGGTAGAACGTGGGCCAGTCCTCATGCTGATGAAAGGCGTGGTGCTGCGGCGAGTGTGGTGGTGTCGGTGGCTGTGGCTCGTGCTGCTCCCCCATTTCTTCATCCTCATCTTCCCCTTCACCTGGAGGTAACGGGTCCCAGACCTCGTTATTCAATCCCCTCAACCTATCTCCCCTATCAAGCTCAGCAATCACCCCCATGAACTTCAGAGACCGGATATCGACATGAACCCCCTCGGTAATCAAAGTGAGACCCCTAAGCACCCCCGGCGTCATATAGCGCTCATTGTACGCTATTTCGGTCACGTACTGACTGCCATGGATCTCACTATTCGGGGTCCGCCCCGAACACTTGACAAAGTACTCAGCCATTCGCGCAACTAGGTTGATTGGTGCTTTGTCAACCAACGCATATAGAAAAAGCAAGTCAGGTGTGGGACAGTTACTGAGACTGTCCATGCGTTCACATATCGAATGGCTGAAAACATGGTGCATCACTCGCACCAGAGGGTCTCGGAGTCGTGAGGCCTTTGACATCCGTGGGTTGTAGGGCTCCCCAATAGCGTTTCGTGCCCAAAATGCATCCCGCGCTACATCATTAGGGAAGTTGAACTGATCGTTGAAGACGTCGGGATCATCCATGTCCTCCCTCGTGTAAATCCCTAGCCTCCGTCCCAAACGACCAACCGACCACGTATGCCATCGCCTACATAACCTGAAGGTTACCCGCTCCCTGTAGCGAAAATCAGGCTGTGTGTGTGCAACCGGCCTTTCATAAGCATACGACGCGAAGAATTCAATCGTCAACTCTCGGTAAACGGGTCGGTTGCAACCGACCAAATTTGCAAGCGTGCGAGTCATCATGCCGTCCAGTCGATCATACTGGTTGAGTTCACGCATAACTTCCCAGTCCAACCATCGTGGGACTCCGAACTGTCCCCGCCTTTCCCACAAGGCGTCGCGCTTCGGTATGCACAAAGCTTCTTTCTCAATGTTGGGGTCAAACTGGAGGAAAGGGTGATCCATCTGTAATGGGGAAAAATGTTAGAAAGACAGAAACGGGAGAGAAATGAATTGAAAACAGCCGAGCAGCAAATTATGAAGAAACTGTCCAACTGTACTGGGCAAATGGCACGGTCGTTCTTCGAGATGCACGGTCGTGCGTCACCGAGAACTAACAGGCCAAGCCAGATGATATCGTGAACAAGCCGGCGAGGCACGACCGTTCCACACGAGGAACGACCGTGCGATTCCGTGTCTGCAGATTTTCGACCCCTGTACTAGAACAATCAGATTTTTGCAAAATTTCAACAAGTATTGGGCCAACAGGGGTCTGAAAGTCAACCGGGTGTTCACGATACTTCGATTTAACAAGGGTTAGGGTTTCGATTTGTTTATGAAGAGAACCCTAAAAATTCCTTGAAAAATCGGAAGAAATCTAACCTAGAAAGCAAGAAAACAAGAAATCTACAACTAGGAACGTACCGTGCGAAGAAGGGTGTGAGATCGTGCGAAAAACCGTGCGATATGGTGAAGAATCGCCCTGGAACGGTCTGCAGCGGCTAGGGTTCGCGAATGAGGGATTTTGCAGCAGATGATGGTATATATAGTGTGCAAAATGACAAAAATGCCCTCAGCCTGTGGCACGGTCGTTCCTGGTATGGAACGGGCGTGCGTCACCGACATCGTTCAAACCCTGCATCATGTTCTCGGATATGCACCGAGGGTGCGATCCAACGTGCCGGCCCTCAGAGACGCACGGTCGTGCGACCCGAGGAACGGGCGTGCATCAGCTGCAGATGCAGAATTTTCTGCAGAAGCTATTTCCAGCAACCGTTTCGGCCGTTTTTCGCCGTTTTTTCGACACACCAACTGTTCTAACAATATTGCAATACAGAACCTTCGCCCGGCACGTACGAAAACTAAACAAACTAACGTAAACTACCTAACTAACCTAAATTACGCTAAAACTACAAAAATACAAAAAAGGACTATTTTACCCTTACAGCGCCAAAGACGCTCCTGCTGCATTTTTGTTGGCGAGTCAGCAGTGTAGACTCATGCTAAATTTTTGTTGACGAGTCGATAGCAAGACTCAAAGCTAAAACTACAAAAACTACGAAAAAGACGAAACTACCCCTAAAGCGCAAAATACGCTCTTGCTACATTTTTGATCCGCGAGTCAGTAGCGTAGACTCTCTCCTCCCCATACTTATGATGTGTGCGGGGTTTGGAGTTCAATCACCTCCACCGCCGACTCTATCGGCCCGGCAACGTACAACTTCAACCGGTGACCATTTACCTTGAATGTAACACCATCCGTGTTCTCTACTGCAACAGTACCATACGGAAATACCTCCTTAACCGTGTATGGTCCTGTCCAGCGTGAATGAAGCTTCCCAGGAAATAAGCGCAGCCGTGAATTATACAGAAGAACAAGATCACCCGCTTGGAATTCTTTGTGGTCCTTCAAGCGTTTGTCGTGAAGTTTCTTCGTGCGCTCTTTGTAGAGTACGGAGCTCTCGTAGGCTTGGTGCCGCAATTCTTCCAATTCATGAATTTGGAGAAACCGGGCTTCACCTCCGGTTTTAAGGTCCAAATTCGTGGTTTTCAATGCCCACATAGCCTTGTGCTCCAACTCCACCGGTAAATGGCATGCCTTTCCGTATACCAACCTAAAGGGGGTGGTCCCTATAGGGGTCTTATAAGCTGTACGGAATGCCCATAATGCCTCATCAAGCTTGTCCGACCACTCCTTACGGTTCGCTCCAACCGACCGCTCAAGGATGCCCTTAAGCCCACGGTTCGTGACCTCCACCTGCCCGCTCGTCTGCGGATGATAGGGCGTGGACAAACGGTGATGCACACCGTATCGGGACAAAGCCTTTTCAAGCTGTGTATTACAAAAATGAGTCCCTCGGTCACTAATGAGCGCTTTTGGAGCGCCAAATCGGGCGAACAAACTCTTAAGAAACCTCACAACTACTCTGGCGTCATTAGTGGGTAAGGCTTGCGACTCCGCCCACTTTGATACATAGTCAACAGCCACGAGTATGTACTTGTTTCCACGTGAGGGGGGGAATGGTCCCATGAAGTCTATCCCCCAAACATCAAAGACTTCACAAACCTGTATCCAATTCTGAGGCATTTCGTCGCGTGCAGATATGTTTGTCGCCCTCTGACAAGCATCGCACGCTCTCACCCAACTCTGCGCGTCACGGAAAATGGTCGGCCAGTAAAACCCGGAATCCAACACCTTCTTCGCGGTGAAGTTGGCTCCGTGGTGGCCTCCGGTAGGTCCCTCATGACACTGGCGCAGAATGTCGGTCGCCTCAGCCCCTGATACACATCTCCTAATCACCTGATCAGCACCCACCTTAAACAAGAAAGGGTCGTCCCATATGTAGTGCTTGAGATCCGAAAAGAATTTCCTCTTTTGCTGGTGAGTCAATCCTTTAATCAGAATTCTACAAGCAAGATAGTTCGCAAAGTCAGCGAACCATGGCGACTCATCACATATCTCAACACCCATCAAAGATTCGTGTGGAAACTTGTCATTGATTGAATCCCAACGCGAATCCTCGATGTCTCCGTGCTCTAACCGAGACAGATGGTCGGCCGCTACATTCAAAGCACCCTTTTTGTCTTGTATCTCAATATCAAACTCTTGCAGCAACAGGATCCATCTGATTAGACGCGGTTTAGCGTCCTGTTTGCTGAAGAGGTATCTAATGGCTGCATGATCAGTATATACAACGGTTTTCGAAAGCACTAAATACGATCTAAACTTATCAAATGCGAAAACGACCGCCAAGAGCTCTTTTTCAGTCGTGGTATAATGCTCCTGAGCGTCGTGAAGAGTTTTGCTCGCATAATAGATCGGATGGAAGTGCTTTTCCTTCTTTTGACCCAGAACGGCCCCTATAGCGTAATCACTCGCGTCGCACATGATTTCAAATGGCAGACTCCAGTCCGGTGCGACTAAAATAGGGGCCTCAATCAACTTTTGCTTGAGGAGGTCAAAAACCCTCAAGCAATCATCTCCAAACACGAACGGAGCATCTTTCTCCAACAAACGAGTCATGGGTCTGGCGATTTTAGAAAAATCTTTGATGAATCGCCGATAGAACCCGGCATGACCGAGAAAGCTCCGTATAGCTCGAACCGAGGTGGGGGGCGGAAGTCGTGAAATAACGTCGACTTTAGCTGGATCGACTTCCATGCCCGCGTGAGAAATTTTGTGTCCCAAAACTATGCCCTCCTTCACCATGAAGTGGCATTTCTCCCAGTTCAGGACCAGATTGGTCTCCTCACACCTCTTCAACATTCTTTTCAAATTTTCCAGACATTGATCAAAGGAATCCCCAAATACCGAAAAATCGTCCATGAACACCTCCATGGAATCCTCAATCATGTCGTGGAAAATGGCGACCATACATCGCTGGAAAGTAGCCGGCGCATTACACAGCCCAAACGGCATACGCCGGTAGGCGAATGTACCGAAGGGACAGGTAAATGTGGTCTTCTCCTGGTCCTCAGGAGCGATAGGAATTTGAAAGTAACCCGAGAACCCATCCAGAAAACAATAATATAACTTCCCTGACAGACGCTCCAACATTTGATCAATGAATGGAAGCGGGAAGTGGTCCTTGCGGGTGGCGTTGTTGAGTTTGCGATAATCAATGCAAACCCGCCATCCAGTGACCGTCCTGGTTGGAATGAGATCATTCCTATCGTTCGTGACCATAGTCATGCCCCCCTTTTTGGGCACTACCTGCACAGGATTGACCCAAACAGAGTCGGAAATGGGATAGATCATACCAGCATCTAACAATTTAATCACTTCCTTTTTAACGACCTCTTGCATGTTCGGGTTCAACCGCCTCTGGTGCTGCGCACACGGCTTGAACTGATCCTCCATTATAATTTTATGTGTACAGAAGGAGGGATTTATTCCTTTTATGTCCATGATTTTCCAAGCGATTGCTTTCTCATGAAGTTTCAACACATTAAGCAGCCTGCTCTTCTCTTCTCCCGCCAATCCAGATGAAATAATGACAGGCAAATGACGCTCCTCATCCAGAAACGCGTACTCCAGGTGCGGTGGGAGCTCTTTAAGCTCCAAGGTAGGAGGATCTTCCACCGAAGGCTTCGACTTCACTTTCGCGATCAATTTCTGTGAAACGATCCGGACTCTGGGGACCATCATCACCAATCTGATAGACTGGCTGCTCTAAATAGTGGCCCTCCTGCGTAATGCCATCTAAGTCCCCACACAACAGATGTGTGTCCGAATCTATCTCCTCGATCGTACCCTGGAAATGTGTGCTCACATAAGTGTCGACGATGTCGACATAATAGAGCGCGTCGTCCTGACTCTGAGGATGCTGCATAGAACGTTTAATGTCAAACGTCACATGCTCATCATCTACTCGGAGTGTGATCTGGCCCGCCGCCATGTCCACAATCGTCCGGGCGGTATTCAAAAACGGGCGTCCGAGTATCAGAGGCACTCTCGAGTCCTCATCCATGTCCAGGATAACAAAATCCACGGGAAATACAAACTTGTCAATCTTAACAAGCATATTCTCTACAAACCCGCGTGGATACTTGACAGAACGATCCGCAAGTCGAATACTCATCCTCGTAGGTGACGGCTCACCTAGATCCAACTTTGTAAAAACCTTATAGGGCATAAGGTTTATACTCGCTCCTAGATCTGCTAACGCATTACTGACATATAGATTGCCAATAAGGCAAGGAAGTGTGAAACTGCCTGGATCGCCCATTTTTGTAGGCAGGCGATTCTGGAGAATAGCAGAGCAGCTTTCATTCATAACCACACAAGACATGTCCTCGAGTTTTTGTTTGTTTGAGAGGATGTCTTTCAGAAACTTCGCATACTTTGGCATCTGTGCCAAAGCTTCAACAAACGGTATGTTTATATGCAATTGCTTAAACATTTCGAGAAACTTACCGTTTTGTTCATCCATCTTCTGCTTCTTCAACCTTCCTGGATAAGGCACTGGAGGCGCGTAACCTGTGACCGGCTCCTGGACTTGTGCTGTACTTGCTGGGCGTAGCCTGGCATGCACCTCATCCGGTGTGTCGGTCGGGACCGCTTTAGTGATCGGCGTTGAGTCCGATATGACGGGTCCGGTAGGTTTTCCACTCCTGGTCATCACCGCATTCATATCTCTGTGCGGGCCCGGGTTAGTCTCAGTATTGCCCGGGAGACCACCCTGGGGTCTCTTTGACATCATTTGTGCCAGCTGACCAACCTGATTCTCTATGTTCTGAATCGAGGCCTTGTGGCTTCTCATTTCTCCCTCATGAGAGAGAAAACGATCCTCGCTCTGCTGGTAGCGTTTTTCAGCTAACTGATTCGCGCTCGAGGAGCTAGTAAGAAGTTGGGCCATCATATCCTCCAGCTTAGAACTAGACTGAGGGGTCTGCTGCTGGGAACTACTCCCAGAGCCTTGATTCTGATGCGGGTATGAACGCTGCTGGTAGGATTGGTTGTACTGCTGGAACTGCTGACCCTGACCCTGACCCTGTTGCGCTGGAGCGCGCGGAGTGAATCCCAAAGGATTTTGATTGCCTGTGTTCGCACGCCACCGAAAATTTGGGTGATTTCTCCAACCGGGATTATAGGTGTTACTGTAAGGGTTGTTCTGCGGCCTAACTTGATTACTCACGAAATCTACCTCTTCGTGGCCCTCGTATCCGACTCCCTGAAAACATGCCCCAGGCTCGTGTGACACACCACACTGGTCACAACCCGAGCCCGCATGCGCAATCATCTGGGACCTGTCGAATCTCGATGCGAGAGCCGAGATTTGTGTAGTAATGGCCGTATAATCGTCTACAGCATGAACTCCTGCGCGGGATCCTGATGATGATGATGTAGCCCGACTTCTATCTCCTTCGCGGCGAGAGCTAGACTTCAACGCAACCTTTTCAATGATATCGTAAGCCTCATTGGGCGTCTTTGTCCCCAAATCGCCTCCTGAATTCATATCTAATCGCTCCTGCGTATTGTAGCTAAGCCCCTGATAGAATGTCAAGACTAGCTGTCTCTTGGTGAACCCATGATGTGGAACATCAAGTAACAGATCCTTGAATCTCTCCCAAGCTGCATGCAACGACTCCCCCTCATCCTGACGAAAGGTCACCACTCGGTTCCTTAATTTGGTTGTCTTCTCGGGTGGAAAGTACTTCTTCATAAATAGCTCCGCCAACCCATTCCAGGTCCAGATGGACCCAGCTGGCAGTGACATAAGCCACGCTCTGGCTTTGTCACGCAGTGAGAAAGGAAACAACCTCAACCGAACGGCATCCTCCGAAACATCCCTCATCTTAAACGTGGAACACACTTCGAGAAAAGCCGCAATATGTCGTCCGGGATCCTCATGTTCGCGTCCGTCGAACTGCACCGAATTCTGCACCATATTAATTATACTAGATTTAATTTCAAAATTAGGTGCATCTATAGTAGGTCTAAGGATACTCGGCTCCAGGCCTGTCGCTCCAGGCTGATTAGACTCATTCAACGGTTGATTATCGTCTGCCATGGTTATGTTTCCTCCTGAGCCCTCGGCTTCAGCAGGTACCACCGAATCCGGCCCACCACTGGCGAGCAGTAGCCCAACCGCACGCCCTTTCGCGCGAAGACGCCTCCGAAGATCACGTTCGGGTTCGTCTGACGGTTCAACAAGTTCTGGAGCAGGGGTCGAGAACATCAACCTGCAAACGAAAATTCGACACGGTGAATATTTTATTAATTAAATAATGCTGTTTTTTTTTCAGCTGAATAGAAGCAGAAAGTTATTATAAATGGGCTGAAAATTTTATAAAAATCCGAAAAATGGGCCCGAAATTTTATAAAAATTCAACACAATAAATAAATGAATCGACTAATACACAAATGGCTTTAGGGTGCCGAAAACCCAAAAGAATAAGTGAATAAATAAACCCGGATCAAATAAATTAATGGAACAAAAATAACGCGAAAACGAATAAATCGAATAAAAACAAGAAATATTAACAAATAAATAATCAAGAAATTATACACAAATATTAACAAGTATATACACCGATAACCAAATGACTCGGGTCGTTCCTAAAACTCGCCATTTCCCCGGCAACGGCGCCAAAAACTTGACGTGTGCGTATATATACATAATTTTGCAATGAATTTACACACGATTTGGTTTTAAATTTATAAAAGTGATTATTACTTTTACATCAAAACACACATGAAAGAGGCAAGTGTACCCCGTCACATATGTAATAAAGTATCGGTAAGAACCAAGTATCGATCCAAGGAAATGGGCGGAGAAATAATACTAGACCTTTATCACTAAACTACCGGTAAAAACATAGGTTTGGTTGATTTAAACTAAACTAAAGTAAACATAACCAAATACATAATAAAAACATAATAGATAGTAGATAAAAAGCCTTGCTAAATACACAACCACAGCATGTCAACTAAGTCAGTTTTGGCATTAGAAGCATTCGGTCAATTTTCCAATTTAAGACAATTAGTATCCCTTTCGGGAATCCTAACATGACAATCATTCGGAAAGCTAAAACGATAAACACACTTTAACCACCTAAAATTGTTCTTTAACGTGCAATTGATAAATGTCTATGAAAATCTCTTAAAAATAAGTTAGTCAGCCGTTAGGATTGTTCTAACCACACTTAAACAAGGACAACGACACCGATAAACACAATGCAACCACCGAGACAAGCATAAACTAGATTAAATCACAACCGAGTTCATTTTACAAACCTTGCACAATAATTCACCAAGATAGCAATTTTGGCCTAAACTACTAACTAAGCTAACAAATCATGGCAATAATTTATAACGACACCATCTAACCCGTTAAGGTCCTTATGTGACGGCAAGCTCTCTTGATTAATAATAATTACATTTTATTAAATCACTAACCATTTCTAGTATCATGATGCATACATTTAAACCAAGTTAAACTAGTTAACCAAATTCAAAGTTTACTAATACAAGATTAATCAAGCTTCATTTTTCAACTATCTTAACTAACCAAGCATCAATCATCCAACATAATTACTAATAATCAAGAAATCAATATCAATAACAAGGTTGCAAACTAATCATCAAAGATTAACATAGAAAATACTTCAAATGTCATTACAAACAAAGTTTAACATACTAATGGCTATAATCTAGCAAGGGATTGTTGTGTTTTTGCCCAAAGGCTACAATAATACATAAACAATAATCTAAGTACTTGAAAGATTAACAAAAACATGGAAAGATTAGAAAATCAAACCATAAACAAGTACTAGACTAAGGATCCGGGTAGTAATCGAGCTAAACGGGACAATGTGGCTTGATTCCGGGTGAAAGCTAATGCCTCCGGAACCTGAAAATCGCCTGTGAAGCTCTCCAAAAATCCAGAATATCGAACAGAAGGTTTCTGTTCTGTTTTTATATTTTTCGCTGTTGCACGGTCGTTCTCCATATGGCACGACCGTGCACTTTATGCAATTATTGAGGATGGGTCACCATACTGCATACGTCATCAGATCGTTGACCAGATTCGAAATGGCACGACCGTTCTTTGTGTGGAACGGTCGTTCAGTTCCGGGTTACTTGTTGCACGCCGAGTCGCACAGGTCGTTCATCACCGAGACCCTGTTGGTTCATCGGATACGCACGGTCGTTCCTCATATGGAACGTCCGTTCTTCACCGAGCCGCTTGTTTTCCTAGAACGCCCAGTCGCACCTCTCGTTCATCACCGAGCCGCTCAACTTTGTCGGAGATGCACAACCGTGCATCAGGTGGAACGGTCGTTCCACAGGCCCAGTTCAGAATCCTTAACAGAATGTCCGCAGCTTCGTCGTTTTGTCCGGAAAGTCCTCGTTTTTGCTATCATCTTGTCTGGTATGCTGTTTTAGGCCTGTAAACATAAATGTAGATAAATAAGTATCCGAATGACGGTTTTACGGCCAAAAACGCATAAAATAGGGGTAAAACGGGGAACTAAAATATGTGTAAATTAACGAATATCAGCTGGCTACTCCTAGCATCAATAAAGAGTCTCGCAAGCTTAGATGCCTAAAGTCTGTTGAACAATGTTTCATTTTATTTTCGATCCGCATGTGGATCCTTTACATTCCGTTCGTAATACTTTGTGTAAATTAACGAATATCAGCTGGCTACTCCTAGCATCAATAAAGAGTCTCGCAAGCTTAGATGCCTAAAGTCTGTTGAACAATGTTTCATTTTATTTTCGATCCGCATGTGGATCCTTTACATTCCGTTCGTAATACTTTGATATTACTTTATATCGGTTTGTAATATATTTATCTTTTGCTTCCGCTGTGCATTCGAATTGTGTTGTTTGACTATGATGATATCAACTACGTCACGGTACTCCCCACCGGTAATACGTGGAAATATCGGGGTGTGACAGGTTGGTATCAGGTACGGTATAAACAAATACCTCTTGGTTGGGCATTGAATTTTTAATCGAATGAAGGTTAAATCATTGAAATGTCCCGTTTAAATTGTTTTGTTTGCTTAAAACCTTTGGGGGGTTAATCACCATGTCCCGGATATCCTTGGCATCATTCATGAAATGGCCACGACCTAAGCATGGGGAGTAGGTGTACACCTGACAGCTGCATATGTAAAAACTGGTAATCCACTTAAAGGAATCAGCCTTGTGGGCATTATACTTGTGGTGTGTCTATTAATCCTTAACCCGGTGTTCAGCCCAGGCTACTGAACGTATAAGAAACATGTAATTCTTTTACAAGTATTATATACAAATAATTATCCCAAGTTATAAAAAGTTTTGTGCCATGCGCATTCAAATCAATTTTCTTAAACATTTTCAAAATGAGTCAGTTAAATTGTATTTACCAGTATAAACTGACGTATTTTCCAAAAAGGCTAACTGCAGGTACTAATCGGAATAGGCTGGCTACTCCTAGCATCAATAAAGAGTCTCGCAAGCTTAGATGCCTAAAGTCTGTTGAACAATGTTTCATTTTATTTTCGATCCGCATGTGGATCCTTTACATTCCGTTCGTAATACTTTGATATTACTTTATATCGGTTTGTAATATATTTATCTTCTGCTTCCGCTGTGCATTCGAATTGTGTTGTTTGACTATGATGATATCAACTACATCACGGTACTCCCCACCGGGCCCACCGGTAATACGTGGAAATATCGGGGTGTGACAGGTTGGTATCAGAGCCAACATTGAGTGAATTAAACACTAGCCTTTTGTGTTTAATCTCAATGACACAGTAGCACATTCCTTGACCTTCTGAGTCTAGACTTAACATAGGAATACTCTCAGCTCTATTCGGATAATTATTGCTTTCAATTCTATATGTTTTAATATGTCACCTAGCAAAGAAGCCATAATGGAAATTCTCCCCATTCGAAGCCTAGGGAAGGCCGAGCTTCGTACTGCGACAAGGATTAACATGCAACCAAGGAGAAAGCATTCAAAAATACAATGAAGAAGAAACTCCTTTTGCTGAAGATCGTTTCCTTAATAGCCCTTATAAGGACATATTTATCTTTCAGTTCCTTCGAGGACAACATTTTCCTTTCAAGTCCCGTTTAGGGCAATTCTGAACCTCTTTTAAAAATCATTGGAATGTTTTATCTAAATGTTATATACATCATTATATATGAACATAAAGTATGAATAATAACATTCCTTTTATAAGATCTACCATTATAATAAAATGACAAAATTTAAAAAGGACAAGACCTAGCCCATGTGTCATTTTAAGAGCAGGGCCAAGATGGCAGTTCCTCAATTAGATTCAGATCCTTATTAACGTCTCAATTTAGGATTGTTCTGCGTTAAATATTAAAAATAATCTTAAAGGTAAACCTAGCCTATATGACAAGGCCAAGATGGTAGAACCTATTCAAAAGATTCAAATCCTTGTTAACATCTGTAACATGTTAACATTCCTGGCAGACGTGGTTCGATAAAATCGCATAAATCATCCTTATATTGGATTCTCCCGAAATTCTTTCTTATCTTGTGATTTAAGCATCCATTAGGGATATAATGCTTAAGGGCCATATCCATTGTCATATAAGACAAAAGACAGTCGTAGCCTACAACTCCCTGTCAAGAAAAAGGCAATGAACAACGTTCAAAGCCTAAATACCTTGATTCTACAAAATCATGGTTTATAACTTAAAGTTGCCCTTGTGACCTGGCCTTTTTAGCCATAGTTATATTTTAATTAAATCTAGGATAATTATGATGAAAATCCTGAATAAAATAAATATCATTCCTTTCCTGCCAGTATACACATTAAAAGAGAATTTTAAAAGGTATAACCTAGCTTGAATGCCATTAAAGACCTAGCTATGATGGTAAGACCTGTTTAAAAGAAGATTCAAATCCTTGTTAACATCTGAAAACATGTTAACACTCCCGACAACAGTGATGCGATAAAATCACACTTGTCATCTTCATATTAGGAATTTCCAAACCCCTTATTTAGCATAAATGATCAAGAGGGATCATGGCTAATAAACGTCGAACGTGATGAACACATCAAAACATCCATTGGGATGAATACCTTCGGGCAAAGATGTATACATGAAAAAGATAGTTTTATTTCATAACTTCTTGTCAAGACAATGAACTATGAAATTTTCCGATCCAAAGGAATCATCGATTGTGTTTTAAAATTTCCTAGTGACAAGGCATCTATGCCATCAAAAAGTCCCTTGGAACAAGCCCTTGTGCTATATATATAAAATGTCAGTACGACATTGATAGTCGTGACTTATGTCCCCTGTCTAATAAATATGAAGGATTATATTCCGTTTAAACGCCAAAGATGGTTTATTTAAAAACCTAGGCAAAACATAATCAAATAAATTAAATACTATCTATTAGCCTATATGTTTTATTTGCACCATGGCTATTTAATCATCAAATTCGACAATTCGCTATATAACTAAACAAATTATTACTACTTGGTTTGTAGCCTTCAAAGCTTCACCATGGCTGACTCCTCTGAAGCTCACAATCATCCAGTTGATCAGAATGATGATGCAAGAGTGAACTTAACAAGCACCGGGTTACAGGATATGATAGATACAGCCGTAAACAACGCTGTGGACCGTGTGTTGAAGGATCATAAGCGAAAGTGCGATAATACCCCAAATAAAGGTTGTAAAAAGGGTAAGACCGGTTCAAACTATATCCCGTCCAAGCCAAAGTAGGCAAAACCCAAATGTAAAACCTGCAAGAAGAAGCACTTCGGAAAATGCTTCTATGAACAGACCGGGGGATGTGGCATTTGTAAAATCACGTCCAATGGTGTATTGACACGTGTAATAAACCCTAATGAAGTCAAGTGTTGACTTTAAGGGACTAATTTTTCGAAAAAAAAAACCTTGATTATGAAAGGACTGGAAGTGTTAGCATACCAAAAATAAGTTTCTGAATAACCTCTCACGATGATTATATTCACAAATGAGCCACTTGTCGATCGAGTGTAGCCGTTTGCGTAATTAATTGAAAGTTTGCGCAATGAAGGGTTAAAGGCGTCAACATGTTAATTCTTACCTCTGAGTAAGCTTTTAACAAACCGGGAGCTTCATAATATTTGATTATACTCTCGGGAATGCCAATTATTGGCCGTCTAAGGTTTTTATGCCTATAAGTAAAGTTACGCGCAACTTTGCAAGTTAGAGGGGCTAAAAGCGTCAACATGTTTAATTATACCTCTGAATGACCTTTTAGCGAACCCGAAGAATCGTGATGTTTAATAATACTTTCAAGAATGCCTAATATGGATTAGATTAGGCTTCGAAGCTATTAAATGATGAGATGCGCAAGTTTGCGCAATAGAGGGACCTAAAGCGTCAACTTTTGAATCTACGCCTTTTGGTGACCATTTAAGCAAACAGGAGTGTAGTAATATTTAAGTATATGCTTGGGAATGCCCATTATGGGCCATGGAAGGCTTGGATGTCAGTAAACGACATTTCGCGCTACTTTACGCAATTAAAGGACTAATTGCGTCAAACTGCAAAAGTATGTCGATTCGTAGGGTATCGGACCTTCCGGAATATGACCATGAGTTAAAAATACCCTATTTATCCTTTATATAGCTTAGATATAGGCATAGATGTGTTTGGTGCACAAAAATAAACTTTTAAGTCATGCATGGACTAAAAGTGTCAAAAAGGTGCACTTCCGCTATGGACAGGACAAAAAAATCCTCGTGCAAGACTCGTCTTCAGGTTCAGTTGACTGAAAGAGCTCTCGTGATTCTATGGTGTTTAGTAACTGGTATAACAAAGAAAAAGGGTTTTGATATTTTGGGTTGGGGTTACTTCTATGACGGTGGCATCAAACATTGGAAAAATCACATTGGGCCGAAGTATATCAACTATAGGTATGATCGTAGGGATCAGGGGTACATGGGTTATGTATGTTATGATGTAGCTCGTTGTACCATCGTTATGTTGTATTTTTGTGATGGCAAAGTCAGATATAGCACCAAATGTATGTATAGAACTCGTAGTGCCCCGAGAATGGGGTGTTTGGTCTCTTATTTTTGGTCCCCGAAGCCTGTTTTGGGTGACGATGATACGGGGGTATGCCCCTTTGATTGATGTATTCGTGTTGTGATTAATATACTTTTGCCGGGCAATGCCCTTTACCCAAAAAAAGTTTGCATTTACGCGCATATCTCACATTCTGAATATCTTCGGACACCCAAAAATTTATGTACGCACTAAAATATTTTATTTTAGTGTTTGGCTTGATAAAATTCCATTCGCCGCGTAATTTGGTTCGTTTTTCGCGTCCGTCCGTGTTTCGTAGTAATTAGCCGAACAACGTGACCGTATGACCAAACGAACCGACATCCGGCATCTTTTTGAGCATGTTTCATGTTCCCCATGCTTAGGCATCATTATAGAGCCTTAAAAATGGTTTAACGGGCCTTAGATGTGTCGGAAATGGCAATTAACAACTGCAGGGGCCTGATATGTCAATATTGAAAATTCTGATGTGCTGTTCTGAGCTTACGGACCGTATACCAGGTCCCTTGCGGACCGTATACAGAGCCCAGTTCCAGAAAAACTAAAAACTAGCTGTGGTTTTGCTTCTTGTCTCACACATTTCATTCTAGGGGCCATTGTTGGTTTTGAAAACTAGTATTACACCTGTTATGATCTTATAACACCTCTGAACACCTGGCAATCATCCACAATCCATCCAAAAACTATAAATAGGAGATGAGTTTTCATTGTTCAAGCACACCACTTCTTGTGTTCTTGCTATCTTCTCATTTCTGGAGGATCCCGAGCATTTGGAACTTCCTTGGAGTTCTTTTCAGTCCTAAGGACCATTTGTAAGTGTCCTTAACCTCCTAATTTCAGTTTTGATTAGTTTAATGGTCAAAAGTCAAACTTATCATAGTTAAGGTTTGACTTAGTGATTAAACACTAATGATCCAGTCATTAGTCAAATTAAGAGTATTTATATGTTGGTAATTGTGTAGGTAATAAACCCCTAAGAGGGCACCTACTGATTATCACCCTAGTTTGGTCAAATGTCGGCTCAAACCTAATAATAAAAAGTCAACATAAAGCTATTTTGAAAATAAATTCATAATTAGCAATGTAGAAACTATGAGACCTGTTTTAACACTTGTATAACTTGGTAGTTAGTATAAGAACATGTCTAAGCATGTTCAACCCGACAATTTCAAGTTTAGGGTCGGTTCGCAACCGAAAGTCGCAAAAGTTGACTATTGCTTTGACTTTCAGTTCTGACCCGAATTAGCTTAGTTTAGATATGTCTTAGGATTCCTTTAGGACCATGTTATGTGTTAGTATAACCCTCTGAGGTTATACAACTTGGATCCTTAGTTATCCTATTCATTTACATGTTCCCGTTATATGCTTAAATGTTGACCATTATGCCCTTTTGACCTCAAAATGATATTTTTGAAAATATGAAAGAATAGAAACCTTTATTACTGAATTATAAACTTGTTCCTAAAATTTGACATCAGTTTGTGGTCTAGATTAGGAGTTATGCTCATTAGCGTAAATGAAAAGCTTTTTATTAATTAAACGGCGTAATGAGCATATAGCCTATGTAAACCCAATTTTTGATACCAAACTTTTTACCTACTGATATAAAATAATATTTTGGGATTTTTGAAGATTTTTATTTATTGTTAGGCTGAGCATAACCTAGAGTTATACCTTTAATTCGGTTATTGCTGGTTTTGCCCTTTTGGCTTATAAATTGAGTTTTTACAAAACATTTTGACCCCAAACCTTTTGCTACTGATTTTATAAGATAAATAAAACATTTTAAGCTTTCTGGAATGATAAAAATATCAGTTTTTCCTTAAAAACCCGGAAATCGCTTAAAACCGCCTTTTTACGCGTTTTAAGCGCATAGTATGTATTAAAACTATTTTAAATATATATGACTTGATACCTACTGATATTTTAAGTAAAATTTTATACTTTAATAGTAAGAAAAAGTTTTAAACTCAGATTTCCAAATTTGACCTTTAAACCTTATGTGAAATTACCAAAATGCCCCTTCGGTGCATAGTTTGGTTATAAATGATAAAATTCACATATGTGTAATACTCTACTGACATAACTTTTTAAATTAAGTATTTTTACTGATTGAATCAGACCTGAAACTCAGATTTATATTAAACCTCTTTTATAACCTTTTAAATGACCAAAATACCTCTACGGGGCATAAATTGGTTTTAAATTCGTTTTGGGCATAATGAAAGGTATCCTACTAATATCACAACATGTTTAAGGCATATTAACCTAGGAAACCTGTATATGACTCTTTTGGTTACCCGTTACGCACTTTTCGCGTTTGGATCGGCTCATGTAACTAGTTTGCATAAATTAGCCGAAACGGGTCAAACCTTGTCATTTTATCTCAAAATCCAGAATGTGTTTAGTTTACCCTTGTTACACAAGTATACAAGCTTGTCGGGTCTAAACCACATTCTAATCCGGTTCTCGCTTAATCATGTGTTTCGAGCTGTATCCTCCTTTAAAACTAACCGGTCTAAGCATAGGCTTAATTAAGACCCGTTAGGAATCTAATAGGTTATTAAAAACCTTCGTTCCAGATTTAGGAGCCCAGTAAAAGCTATATGTACTTGCTTGGTGGTATACGGCTGGGATAAATTGTATAAATTTGCTCAGGTAAATACTTTTAACTTATTTTCCCTTATACGGGCTTGGGGTATGGTATATACAAATACCGCTTGGTCGGGCATTGAATTTTTAATCGAATGAAGGTTAAATCATTGAAATGTACCGTTTAAATTGTTTTGTTTGCTTAAAACCTTTGGGGGGTTAATGACCATGTCCCGGATATCCTTGGCATCATTCATGAAATGGCCACGACCTAAGCACGGGGTGTAGGCGTACACCTGACAGCTGCATATGTAAAAACTGGTAATCCACTTAAAGGAATCAGCCTTGTGGGCATTATACCTGTGGTGTGTACCTGTGGTGTGTCTATTAATCCTTAACCCAGTGTTCAGCCCGGGCTACTGAACGTATATGAAACATGTAATTCTTTTACAAGTATTATATACAAATAATTATCCTAAGTTATAAAAAGTTTTGTGCCATGCGCACTCAAATCAATTTTCTTAAACATTTTCAAAATGAGTCAGTTAAATTGTATTTTCTAGTGTAAACTGACGTATTTTCCAAAAAGGCTAAGTGTAGGTACTAATCGGAATAGGCTGGCTACTCCTAGCATCAATAAAGAGTCTCGCAAGCTTAGATGCCTAAAGTCTGTTGAACAATGTTTCATTTTATTTTCGATCCGCCTGTGGATCCTTTACATTCCGTTCGTAATACTTTGATATTACTTTATATCGGTTTGTAATATATTTATCTTCTGCTTCCGTTGTGCATTCGAATTGTGTTGTTTGGCTATGATGATATCAACTATGTCACGGTACTCCCCACCGGTAATACGTGGAAATATCGGGGTGTGACAGCAACTCCATTAAACCTTGTCTAATCCGCTCATCCCATGTAACTTTAGGCCACAAAGAGCCAGGGTTAGATGGGATATAGAGGCACACAAAGCTAAAATTCTTAAACAAAGAGCCAGGGTTAGATGGGATATGGAAGGGGACAACAACACAACTATTTTCCATTGGTATATTAATAGTAGACGTGCTAGCAACAATATCTCAGGTTTAACGGTCGATAGGGTGTGGATAACAAATCCGAATTTGGTCAAAAAAGAGGTCTTGAGTTTTTTTTTTTTAAGTTTTCGAGGAAAAGGTTGAGTCTAGATCAAATCTTAGTTGTCATAATATTAGAAGACTATCGGAGGGGGACACGGCTTCTCTTACGGTGCCTTTCAGTCATGGTTGCAAAAGTCGCTAGGCACTCCCTAGTCGGTCGACCGGGGAGCTGAGAGTACTCGGCCTAGGCGGAGAGTACACGGGGAGTACTCGGACATGCCAAATTATCAAGAAATTAGTTCTTGGAAATTAAAAATATGTCAAATAACATAAATTTACTAATATTTATAACAAAATGCGTGAAATTGATATTCATATTTTAATATGATAGGCATAGAAATTATGTTTTATTTTATTTTAAGTCAAACTCGACCCGAGTTGACCTACTAGATCCGATTTTGGCCGATGTTGAACGCATTTGATCGATTCCGAGTAATTAGTCGGAGTTGAAGAAAGTCGTTTCGGCAGCTTACCTTGTAGCGACTACTCGATGAGCACTCGGCCTTGGAGACCTTGTTTTACAAACGTTCTTTCAGTGCGAGTGAGATTAAGGTTGCGGTGTTTGATTGTGGGCGGACAAGGCACCAGGATCAGACGGTTTCAATTTCAGGTTCATCAAAAGGTACTGGAATTTATTCGAGAGTGATTTTTCTAATATGTTAGCTTCTTTTTACAGTAGAGGAGTTATATCAAACGGGTGTAGTTCATCATTCATAACTCTTATTCTGAAGAACAAGGATCCAGTGGGGCTTAAAGATTATTGACCTCTTAACCTGATTGGGATTATTTGCAAAACAATCTCAAAAATTCTTGCAGATCATCTCAAAAAGGTTATTGGGTCTATCATTTCAGAAAACCATATGGCGTTTCTCAACGGCAGGTACATTCTCGAAAGCCCTCTTATGCTTAACGAAATACTATCTTTGTTAAAAAAAGCAAAAAGAAAGGTTTTTCTTTTAAAGATTGATTCTGAAAAAGCATATGACAACTTGAGTTGGAGGTTCCTTTTAGATATCATGGGTCAAATGGGCTTTCCTCCCTTGTGGTGTAAATGGATTAAAGGGGTTCTAGCTTCGGCTAGTTCGTCGGTCTTGGTCAACAGGTCTCTTACATTTGAATTCAATGCTCAAAAGGTATTAGACAAGGTGATCCATTGTCACTGTTTCTTTTTCTCAATGTTATGGAGGCATTGTCCTGTATTTTTTTGCAAAGCGGGAGTCGCGGGTCTATTTTAGACATCCAAACGCCTAATAATGGTCATGTTTTCTCGCACTTACTATACGCAGACAACGCTCTAACTCTTGGAGAATGGTCAAGAGACAATGTGGTTAATGTATCAAGATTTCTTAGGGTTTTTTTACCTGTGCTCGGGTCTGAAGATTAATTTACATAAATCAAACTTATATGGGATTGGGGCGGATCCTCTAGAGATCTCTGGTATGGCTAAGATTCTAGGGTGTAACACATATGATATTCCTCTTACATATTTGGGGATAACTGTGGGGCCAAACATGAATATGATTAACTATTGGAAACCGATTATTGATATTTTTGATTAACGGGTATCCATTTGTAAAGCTAGAACTCTCTAGATTGGGAGAAGGCTCACTTTGATTAACGCGATGCTTAAGAGTCTCCCAATTTATTTTCTCTTTATATAAAGCTCCTATTGGTATAATTAATATTCTTGAAGCTAAGATGAGAAAGTTCATTTGAGCCGGATCTAGTGAGGCAAACAAAATTCATTGGGTGGCTTGGGATTGGGTAATTTGCCCTGGTGGGGGGGGGATTAATAAGCTTAAAAAGGTTAACGAAGCTCTCTTAGCAAAATGGGTGTGGAGGTTTAGGGTAGAGAACCAAAGTTTATTGGGGATGGTGCTGGAAGCGTGTCATTTTAAAAAGTATCACTGGGATTTCCTCCCGCTAAACTTAAAACATCTCGGGGTGTTAGAAAAACATAGTTCTTTTGGAGTAAAATCTAAAACTCAGTGGGGAAGGTTTATATAGTTTTATTATGGGTAAGGTGGGAATAGGAGGGATATCCAGGTCTGGGCGACACATGGGTAAGCAGTCAACCATTTATGGTTAGACAACTTCACCTTTTTGGTCTAGAGTCGTTTAAATCATGCAGGGTGGCAGACAGGATCACTTCGGAAAACGAAAATGATGGATCCAATTGGAATTGGGTCAAAGCGCCAGAAGCGAAAGTTAAGATAAGGGAGTGGCAGGAATGCCAAGACACGCTTGATTTGGTGGTTTTGTCCAATGATAAGGATACATGGAAATGGTTGGGTGATGATAAGGGTAGTTTCTCGGTTAAATCAGTTAAAAAGTTAAAAAGCTGAAGGAAAAAGATAGGGGCGAGATCCAGTTGCCGTCCTTCCATTGGTGCAAATAGGTACCTCTTAAATGCAACATTAGGGTGTGGAGAGTGAACCTTGATAGATTAGCGACAACGAAGAATTTAAAAAGAAGGAACGTAAATATTCTAACAGTTATGTGCCCCCTCTGTGAGGAGCAGGAGGAATCGGTGGAACATCTTTTTACGGCTTGTATATCCTCGAATAGGATGAGTTTCAGTGCTTGGTGCAACATTCCTCCGGTTTTCGCTTTTGATTTCAAAGATCTTATGGAGGCTCATGATTTTTTGCAAATGGGAAAGAAAGCTAAGAAGATTATTCAAGGTCTTTTTATAATCATATGTTGATGCACATGGAAATGTAGAAATGAAATGGTTTTTTGTACTATTAAGCGCGTTCCTCAAGACATCTTGGGGGAGGTCAAATCGAGAGGGTTTGGTTGGTTAAAAAATCGGCCGTCTTATAACTCTATACAGTGGGAGGAATGGTGTAAATACCTGTTGTACAGGTTATAATTTTGTTGCCTTTTGCCAGTTTGGGTCGGAGGTGTGTTGTTTTGTTGGCCTTTTGCCCTTTTGGATCGGAGATGTGTTTTAATGAAGTTTACTTATAAAAAAAACCCAAAAAAACCATTGTATATTTGGTCGCAAAAAACTTCGTTAGTAATCCATTGGAAATCAAAATACTCAATGTCATATTCTGACGGAATCACGTGGGCAATCACCTTTACTTAAAGATTTCTGAGAGATTAGTTCATCCATGATAGTCTTTTATTTAGAAGTGTGAGGTGAATATTATTTTATTTTTCTTTCTTATACCCAATTCTATGTAATCATTTTATATATATATAAATAAAACCAGTTGTTAAAATTTGTATTTGTACATAAACTTGTAAAATATGTTAAACGAGTCATGTTCGGATGATATGGTTTTAAATTTGTGCAGGTTAAGGTTTTTATTTTCGAAAACATAAATATAAATAGATCATGTTCGGGATGAACGATTCAACTCGTTGTGTTTTGATTAAATGATTTTAAATGTATGGGGTTAGAGTTTTTATTTTTACACAATGGTGAGATGTGTTAAATAATATTTTTGTTATTTTTAATTATCCATACATTAATAACCCAAATAAAAGAAGGGGTTATCGGATTTAATAATTCTAACTTTCACCCATTGGTCAGTATTAATCTCAACTTCAATAATTCCCTCTGACAATCCCAACTTGTAAGAATTTGCCTCCATCGATCCTTTTCTAACTTGGTTAGTTTTTTACTGACATGACAGCTTATGTGACACAAACCTAGTTATTGGCTTATGTGAAGTTATTGGATTTTAATAATCCCAACTTTCACCACCACCATCAGCCGCCACCATTAAAATGGTAGTGGCGGTGGTGGTAGGTGGCGGCTAATGGTGGTGGCAGCTCATGGTGGTGGTGGCGGCTAATGGTGGTTGTGGGGAAAGTTGGGATTATTAAAATCCAATAACTAAGTTTGTGCAACATCAGCTAATAATTAGGTTTGTGCCACGTAAGCTACCACGTCAGCAAAAAACTAACTAGTTAGAAAATGGTCGATGGGGGTCAAATTCTTACAAGCTGGGATCGTCTGAGGGAATTTTTGAAGTTAGGATTAATGCCAACAATGGGTGGAAGTTACGACTATTAAAAATCATTAAGCCGTAATATGCACAAAAGAATAACGATGTGTGTTTTACATGGATCGATAACCTATAACCTTAAGAACGAATAAAAAATCGCTAGACAAACAACAAAACATTGATAAACCTTGGGGTGGGATAAGGCTTCATTAGGTCATGGGTTTGATTCCCACAAGGTGTTTTTCCCATACTTATTGGTTTCCTCCCGAATTTGTGTATAGGCATTATTGCCTAATTAAGATGGATATGATCGGGTGGTTTCGCTGGTGGTAAGACGATACCCCAGTGTCTATTAGTGATCCAAATTTGTTGTTAAAAAAAAGTTAATTTATTAGATAAGTTTCATCAAGACGTATTAATTCAACTAGTGCTATCAACCCGAAGCATTGCCCCTGGGGATTAACTTAAGTAAAAAACAACAAAAAGAAGTGAAATGTTACCTAAGATGATATTATCAGCGGCCTCTATAATTGCATATGTTCATTAAGATAAAGATAGTACAAACTAAGTGAAGGTAGTTTATAAAGCAGTTAAAAAACAAAAAGAAAAAAGAAAAGATCCATATTAGATTTGTCTTTTTCCGTTATAGTTTATTTTATTATCATCAGCGGACACACACATACCAATAACCCTAACACTATAAACAGTCTCTTAACTTAAATTAACTTGCTGATGGTTAGCCCTTTTGTTAAGACCCGTTGACAGAGAAGGTAGACCTGAAAAACAAAAAAGAAAAAAAAAACCAAAATGTGTTAACTGTTCATACAATTTGCCATCATTGTCTAAAACGTTATCTATATATATATATATATATATATATATATATATATATATATATAGTGTAACTCAAACACACCAAATCGACATATTTAAGATTGGAAAGATAACTATGCGGAGTTATGAACATTGGTAACCCACCTAATAAGTCAGTCCGTTAAGGTAAAAGAACAGTTTGACACTCCTATTGTTCATGTAACATGTGAATTAAAAATAAAGAACCAAACCTTGTATTACTAAAGAAGTCGAAGTCAAACTTAGATATTTTAGTTTAACGGCTAATACTTGCAGGATACTTCGATGAATAATTAATGGATTCAAATAATATCCCTGGATTTACATAACATCCCCATATAGATTATAGGTTGTGTTCTTCCATGAAAAAAATGATGAAATTCCGTTTTAATTTCGTTTGGATACAAAGTTGTGTTGGTGTATTGATTGGTCTTTTAGCTTTTCCTTACATCTAACGCATGGGCCGTGGGATCGAGTCTTCGCCCACCCGTTTTTTTTTTTTTTTTTTTGCCTCAACTAATAAGAAATCCAAAAGGCTAACCACTACACCAATGCACAACTTTGTATCCAAATGTGGAAAAATATATATAAAACATTGACTTTAAAATGGGTTTGATAAATACCTAACTACCTAACATAATATCCAAAACTGCAGCAACACAGTTTGAGGGGCCATCTAAATGATAAACATTTGACACAATCATTGAAAATTGGCGTCAAGTTGATAAAGCTTGGCTAGTCGAACACCTCAACTTCATCAAGTTTGCCTAGTGGCATTAAATTGATAAAGCCTATTATTTCACACATTGGTAGAAAGATACTAAGGCAGATCTTCAACTTAAAACATAATCACTCAGATGTAAGTGAATCACACAAAAACTAATAGCCGTAAATTACAATTCAATCCATCATTGACTGCATTTAAACATTCTGTTTTGTTTGGGTTTTAACCCACAAGTAATGAACAAGCTTAAAGCTTGATGTTTGTGTGATTATAAGGTTAGCTTGGGCTATCCTACTTGAAAATCTACACATTACTTGATGTTTTCCTTAGATTAGTTGTAGTTATTTCCTTTCTTATTGTATGTTCATGACCCTACTTGTTGTCTATGATAACAAGTGTAGTGGTGAACACCAAAGAGGTACCTAAATGGAAGACTTGTCATTCCTACCTCATGCATGACTTATGTGAAATACAAAGAGGTTTCTAAATGGAGGATTTATCCTCCTACCTCATGCTTGACTTATATGACACTATGATATATTATATAACATATATATTACCCAAGTAATCGAACCTTTGATGATGAACTAGTAGTCACTTGTCAAAGTATTAGGTTATATCATCTAAGACTATAATAACTTGTTATGATTCTAATGGGTATTTTGGACCCATGAAAACATTCTAACCCTTTGGGTTTCATAGTGTCAAACAAGTATTATATGACTAGATGATTATTTTTCATGTGTCTATTTTCATGTAATTTAAACTCCGAATCTTTAATCTTCCGTTAACTCCCCATACTCATACACCTAAGTTTCTTCGTGTAGAAGGACAAGGTGCTCCATTCTAATCAACCAAACATTCGTGGGATATCAAGTAGGAAGCTTGCAAAACCGTGAGTATACTCGATCCCATTTTACTTTTAATCACTTTTGGGTGCAACATGTATGTTATACAAAATACACTTCACATGAAACTATTTTAATCACACTCTATCCATGCTTTAACATGAAACTATATGATGCTTGTTAGACTTGTATGCTATGTAAACTATTTGTGTCGATATATGCTTATTAACTTTGCTAGCCTACCTTAACAATTATAGCGCTATAGGATTAACACACCGCCCAAGAAACTTGGGGTATTGTTAAGTTAAACATGTTAACCTCCCGTTATTCTTTGGGATAGGAAAAATTAACGCGTTGGATTCTTGCGTTTGAACATATAGTATACCGTTTCAGCATATTTGTAAACTTGCATATTGGTTATTCATGTTGGATATGAGACTTTAAACGATTTTATTCTATATTATGCTAAGTAACAAAACTTGTATACTCGCCAACTTTTGTTGATATATTTTAATACAAGTTGCAGGTTGATAGCCGAGATGATGTTATGAAGAAACGAGATTTAGGTGGACTTAGATAGACACCTAGATTAATTTTGTTATTTTGATGTTATGTTATGAAACAATGTTGTTTGAATTTTAATTTTGTATGACAATTTAGTATTGCAATGAAATTTGAATTCAATTTATATTGTCACATAGTGTTATGAAGTTTTGAGCAATTTGTTCGTCTCATCCCGATGTTTCCGCCATCGGTTGGGGTGTGACACCAATAACCACCAATCACCAAACCAAGACACCCAAAAAATACGGTATCTCTCCCAGATTTGTTATCAGGCTAATCACAATAAAAAGAAACCCGAATCATCGATCCAATCAAACTAAAAACCATATTCAAATCCTGATAGAAATACTTAATGTTTATTAGTAACAGATCCCTAAAGGCTTAGATATCCACGATGGTAGCAATATAAGTTGACATGCCAAATAGCGGAGTGTCATCACAACACAACCTGGATTATGAAGAAAACTGGTGGCCATGATAGCAGGCATGACGGGGAAACTATAATTACTCGATCTCTCACATGAGCTTAGGCTCACTATCAATGAGACAAACATAGAATCAAAATAAGAAGGCATAGAACCAACCTTCAACATAAAAAAATGTTAGGGTTTACCAATAACATTGAGCAATTAACCTCTCAGATGAGATGAGCCTGAGCTCACTATCTTCGAGTCAAATACAAAAGAGAAAGAGGGAGAGAGAGAGAGATAGGCCGCACAATCCTCACTCCTCAGCCACAATAGATGACCAAAATGTCGCCGACAAGAGCAAGGCAACACCCCAATCTCTGTTTACGCTTTTAAAACCCCAAAGAAAAAGGTGTCTCACAAAATGGAGTGGTGGGGAGGTGGGATATACATCTCAACCGAAACACCAAATAAGCTAAATGTACAACACCACACTGCATAAAGTGGTTACACAAGAGAGAGAGAGAGAGAGTGAGAGATAAATAGAAGGCCACACAGGTCCACCGTGATACGTGGTTGAAAACCCGTTGTTTAATCGTATTAAAGTTTGTGTTTTTACATGAATTTGAGTTTCGAATGGCATACGTTGACGTGATTTGTGTTTTGCAGGTCTAACAGAGTTTAAAGGGCATTTTATGGGGACTTTACGGAGCATCGTGATAAAAATAGGACCCCCTGACACGCAAAACGAAGAAAACCATAGCAGAAACTGATATTTGTGTCGTTGACGGCCCAGTCAACAATCTCTAAACCTAATCCACATATTCATCATCATTCCACCATCACAACCATCCAAACCCAAATGCTAGCCTTTCATCCATCACTTTCAAGATTCAAGACCCACTCATGATGTCTCGGTTCGCATGCCTTTCATCCGGTGTTCGTGTTTCATCCACCATGAGCGGCCAAATTTCTCGGGTTTCACCCTGGTGTATATTTTTGTAAGAATTTTAGGGTTTCAAACATTTGTGTTTATATTTGATTCGTGACTAGTTGAGTTTAGTATTTGAAACTTGTGATAATTGAGTTGCATTTGTATTGAATTCGTGAATTGTTGAGTGAATCATTAAATTTGATTTTGCAAAATGTTTATGTGCAATTATGCCCTCTCATAGGTTAGAACTTATATGTTCTTGGTAACGAAGTGCATTGTGGTCTGTTCTTTCAACGTTGATAGCTCTCGGCACCTAAGCCATGTTACACTAAGTTCGTTAATCATCAAATTCAACTAAATCAAGTTTAAAACGTATAGGAACCCTAGGCCTTGCATTTATCAAACCGGGTGTGAACCTTGTTTTCCAATATAGTTTAAAATCAAGAAATCATAGTTTTGCAATAGTTCAAGTAATCTATTTTCATAGTTATTAATAAATTGTTGGTCCAATCTGACACCTTTTTCCAAACAAACCAAACAAAGAAATTATTATCATAGCAAGCTTCATAAATTGTTCCAACTTTATAATCGATCGAATCCTGACACAAACCACAACTCGACTACCACTAGTTATTAGTATGAGGTAATTTGGGATTATAAATATTATCTTTGACCTGGGTGCAACACTTCGATTACACCGACACCATAGACAACCAAAAAGCCGTAGACAACAACAAGGCAACACCCCTTTCTCTGTGTTTCTTTCTTTCTCTCTCTCTCTCTCTCTCTCAGAAACCCCTTCCTCATTTCCCTCTCTAGAGAATGTGACTGGGTTGGTCCGTAAAAGGATAAAAGCACACACAGTCGTCGAAAATGTACGGAGAGACAAGAGAGAGAGAGAGAGCGCTTTAGAGAGGGAAAAAGAGTTGTGATAAAGAGACCAATAAAGAAAGGTCAACCAATGATTTTAAAACCCCAAAGGCACAAGTGTATCATAGAATTGAGAGGTAGGATATACGTGACAACCAAAACACCAAATAAGCCAAACATACAACCTTACACCGCGTAAAGCAGTTACAAATGAACATTATATAAATGTATATTTGCTCTCTTTTCAAATTATTATTAATATAACAAAAAACATTAAATCATATATTATTTTACATAAGATGTATGTCCCAAAAGTTGCCATAAAAAACAAAAAAAAAGTCTCAAAATAGAAACTCACACCATGCATTGAATGTGTAAGGTGATGGATAATAATAAGTTACTGAAGTTTGAAACAAGACCCCCATGATTCTTGATGTAAAAAATAAAAAGTAAGGAAGATAATAGGTAAATTGAATGGTCTTCGTTATTTTTCATTTTTACATTGAGAATCATGCTTGTCTTGTTTAATTAATATATTATCTATCGCCGAACACACGGAATTAATTTGTTTATGCATTCAAATTGAAACTCTAGTGACCTAGTGATATTGCGTTTGTCTCCCACAAAGTGATGTACTTTCAAACGTTTGCAAATGCATTGGTAGGTGATATCTAGGTGGAAAAATGTTGTTTTTCAAAAATAAAAAAATCCTTTAAGTCTGAGACTTAGCAATAAATACGGGAATAACAAGAAAAAAGTAAAGAAAAATGTGTATTATTGAATAAATATGTTGAGAATTTTAAAAAGTTATGTGAAAGAAACACAATGTTATTAAAAAATAGCTTTAAAATTTATAAGTTGTTAAAGTTTTATATAAATAAAGCGTAATTTTTAGAATTTAAAGTTTTATATAAATAAAGCGTAATTTTTAGATTTATAAATACAGTTAAGAAATTTTGAAATAAAGTAAACATGTACAAAATTTACAAACAAATTTTGAAGAGTTAAAATTACAAATTATGTGATCAATTATAAGGATAAAATGAACTAAAATTAGATGAAAAAGAATAACTATTATTGTTTTTATAACAACAATAACAATAACAACAACAACCAAATATGTCGGGTTTCAGGTTTACTCAATGGGTCGGGTCATAGCGAGGTTTGAACTAGATATTAGGGTCATAGTGGGGTTTGAACTAGATTTAAAAATAAACATGAAAAACGAGCTATATAAGGATTGAACCCATGACCTCTAATGTTAAGAGACACTCTTCAAACATGTTTCCTTTTCTTTCTATGGTATCCACCTAATTGTATTTATGGGGTTCTTATACAATTTAATATACCGAATCTACTAATTTTTTAAAAACATCGGGGTCCGGAAACCCCGACCCACTCTATGTGGGTCCGCCCATGATCACAACATACTTATAGGGACCTAAGACCCGACTTGACCCAGATGACATAACACGCGATATGGGCCTAATTAACATACACAGGTAATGGACTTAATCATATGAGCTGAAGTTGTTAACTTGAAGACCACTTCATCTTGGGCTTTAACTTTAGTTCTGAAATAGACACCAACCAGCAACATAGAGCCCAATCTCACGTACAATCCAATAACACTAGAAAGCAGTGTATGGCATACAAACGTCTTATCAAGCAGCCCATATCCTTGTTCAGAAGCCCATGATTCATATACATGTTGCACACGAAAAATATAGCAAAACATTATAAACTTTATAATATATGAGGGTAAGATATTAAATGGTTAATTCTAAGTTCTTTAACATTTTTAACACAATTCTACTGCAATAAACCGCAAGAAGGACACTATGCAACCACTGTTACGATTTATAGAAACCACAAAGTTTGCTAAATCTGGTAACCATAAGAACTTTATTTGGCTTTAAAAAAAGCTTCAATACTGAACTTTATCACAGGCCTTCACTCTAGAAACCAAAAACAATTTCATGAGCTTGTTGTGAGCAAAGTGAATAATTAATAATACTACATGATATGAGAAACCAAACGTTACAAACTAGCATCCATCTACTTAACAATTCTTACTAGAAACTTAACCTAAGAAAGCTAATTACCAGTTTTAATTAGCCTTTGAAACATTACATTAATTTTTATAAAGTGGTAGATAACAAAGAAAGGAAATATGCCAACATAGCTCTCAAGTAAAATTAGCTACTCATAGCTGGCTTACAATATCCACCAAAGATACATAAGTACCAACAACTGCAACAATCAAGCCACTTAATAGAACAAACCCAACAAACACCACCTCAACTCCAATTCTCCTGTAAATTCCGGAGATCTTCAAGTAACACAAGCACGGTATTATTATTGACGTTGTGGCACTTAAGAGGGCCCCCACGAGTGACATTAGATACCCGAAAAAGGGAAGGGAGAGGGCAACAATCACAGTGCTTATCATCAAAATGGTTCTTATAAAGAAGCTAAATATCCTTTTGTTGTAAGAAGCAGCATGAAATCGTGCTTCAATAGAGTCGACTATCGGTGTTAGCATTAGTGCATATTTTGCTATCGGAGTAATGAGGGTGGTGCATATGGCCACTCTTGAACTTATATTATTTGTTGGAAGATTTAATGTAATCTGTGACTCTACATTGGAACCATACATAAGATAACCAATAACTGCCATCAATGAGTAAGTAACAGTAGAGAAGGCAAAACTAAGGAACAAGACCTGCAGCATAATAGAAGATCACAAGAAGTATTTAGTAAGACTAAATATATGGAGAAAAATGTTATTATGCAAATTAATGATGATTTAACCTTTGAGAATTGACGTTGGTTTCTCATGGAAGTATAGAGTGTTGGGAAAACTGGATGAGCACAATAGCAGAATGCATACAAGCTAATAGCTGATGGGATTCCACTCCAATTTACAACTCTACCCTTCTCCTGAAAACCAACACCATCAACTGCACCATCCCAGAAGACTGAGCCTAATATGATCATGGAGGCTATAACTCCACTGGCTGATATGTAGGAAAGAATGTTCATGTTGTGTAACCAGCTTGTGGGAAGTATAATAAGCGCGACAAGAACAATAAATCCACTTTTTGCACCGATATGATAGCCGTAAACATCAAACTCCATGTCTGGAAATAGGTTGCTTAAATTATCACCTTCAAGGATCAGGAAACCGGTAGCGACCAAGTAGAGTTCTAGGTCCATAGTTATTGATACTATAGCTTCCCCGGATTTCCCAAATGCGCGATTGCCGATATCAGGGTAACTTGTTATTGTTGGATCAGTATCCATACATCTTTGGATCAACAATCCTGTGTACAAGGTTGAGCTTGCAATTACTAAAAGAAGTACCAAGCTCAACCATCCTCCTTGTGCCAATGCATAAGGGATTGATAATAATCCAACTCCTGAAAACATACACATGTTATTTGAATTATGGAATTAATTAATCTTCTAAGTATGATTAACTAAATATAAAACTTGTATGCATATCATGTATTTAAGAGCATATTAATTAAGAAAATGGACCTGAGAGTGCATTGAGACCATTGAAACAAGTACTTATGAAAGAAACACCGCTAATATCCTCTTTTGAATTTACAACTACATAATCTTCACTGCTATGAAGAAATGGTATTGTAAGTGTAACAGAGTAATCTTCATGCTTTTTGCCCTCCATTAAAACTCACAGAAAAAGGAGATAAAAAGGGATATTTTATTTGTGATGCAAAATATCTCTAAACTATGCTTCTTATATAAACATCAAGTTTGTGGGCCTATTCCTCATGCATCTATAACCACTAAATTTTCAAATTCATTTTCCTTCCATTTATTCACTAATTAAAAAATTAAAATTATTAATTGGTAGTCTTAAAAATCTTACCTTTTTAAAAAAATGTTAATTATAATTTACTGTTCTGTAACTACATTAACTACACAATTAAGGTTTTTCTTTTCTTTTTAGGATAACTATTTTGCAACGAATTTATAGCAACACGATTTCTAATTTTATCTTGAATTGATGAATTTAACTTTGTATAAAAATTATGATTATAAAACATCATGCATGAGAATTGTTTAAGTATATATACTGCGTGGATGTACAAATAAGTACGCAAATATGTTAGTTCTTATAGCCAATTTTCATGTCATATTTAGAGATAACAATGATTTTATCTCTTTTAAACACTCTCTAGCTAACATCCAGTCTCTTGTATGAACTAATAATATAGTGTATTTGTTATGGACTAATACCATTGCAAGGTATGGGACTTGTCCCACATCGGTTGTATGGGCAACTGATGTGGGGTTTATATACCAAATGGGCTCTCTCACCCACCAGACTAGTCTTTTGGGTTGTGTTCTCCTGTTTGGTATGTAACATTGGTATCAGAGCCAGAACTCGGAGTGGTGGCCTGGAGAGAGCCAGCCGTGACCAACAAGGCTCGGAGTGGTGACCCATGGAGTGGTGGCCTGGAAAGAGCCAGCCGTGACCAACATGGCCGTGACCAACGAGGACGTTGGCCCTTAAGGAGGGTCGATTGTTATGGACTAATACCATTGCAAGGTATGGGACTTGTCCCACATCGGTTGTATGGGCAACTGATGTGGGGTTTATATACCAAATGGGCTCTCTCAACCACCAGACTAGTCTTTTGGGTTGTGTTCTCCTGTTTGGTATGTAACAGTATTTTTCTTTGAATACTTTGTTTTTGATTGTTTGAGCGGAGACTTACAAAGATGTAACTTGTTATAGAATTACTCTTATATATATGACACTAGAGTTCTTGCCTTGTTCACAGTCAATGCACCTAAATTATACGTTGATATTATTTGAGACAGATAATCCTTAGAGTTAATTACATAGTTAGTCCCTGTGGTTTGCACAAAATAACAACATTAGGTACTAATAGTTTAAAATCACATTCTAGGGTATTAACTTTTCATTTTGTAACGTTTGAGGGTATTAACTTTTCATTTTGTAACGTTTGAGGGTATTAATTTTTCATTTTGTAACGTTTGAGGGTACTAATAAAATGTGATTTTAAGCCTTTAAACAGTGCTAATACCCTCAAACGTTACAAAATGAAAAGTTAATACCCTAGAATGTGATTCTAAACTATTAGTACCTAAGGTTGTTATTTTTTGCAAACCACAGGGACTAACTATGTAATTAACTCTAATCCTTATGGTTCAAAAATTTCTCTAGCATAAAACACAAAACTAGATTTGCAAATTATTCATAATTGGATGAGAGGGCCGTCAAGGAAACTTATCTGTTCAACTTTGCGGTCTATATTAACTCGGTGTATATTAATTTGATGTCGTATTCAATATTTTCCCACATTTTATATTAAATTGATGTCGTATTCAATATTTTCCCATGTTTAAAATGTATATATGAAACATATCAATCAAACAAAACAAAAATGTACTAAACAAGTAAACATGTATTTTACAAAATAGGATTACAAAAATCAATCATTGACCATTTAGAAATATTATTTTATAATTAAACCAATTAATTTTCTCTAGGCTATATAGTTTGTATGCTTGGTAATAAGGTTCTTACTTCTTAGAGCTTTAGTAATATCCAAATTAAAATAACATCTTAGAAGTGAATTTCTTTATTTTACATGAAGAGTGGTTTTTCATTGGTCCATGCCAAGTCATATTGTCATGGACGGAAGGTCAAGAGGGCCATTGTGGCGACGGATACCAAGAATTCAAGAAATCTTCAAAAAATTAATTAGAAAATAAATAAATAAAAATTACCAATGGAAGCAAAAATAAGTATATATAAAAATATTTTTATATTTTCGGAAATTTCACCTACGAAATAAAAAGACTAATAATTTTTGTAGTCCCATCTTGAACCTACAACCTTTCGGTTTTTAGAATGAATTGCACATTTCAAACCACCAAGATAATCTTCATTTTCGTACTTGTTGGTAAGCTATTCAAGTAGCTCATAGTTCGAAGCTCCAATAGAAAAATAAAAACTATAAAACGCTTACTCGAAATAAGCTCGTTTGTAAAATGAGTCTACTCGGCTCGGATCGGATCGTTTATGAATTTGAGCCAACTTGGATCATTTATAAACCAAGCCTATAGGGTTGTTAACAAGTTGAGCTAGCTTGGGTTTGTAAACGAGATGTGCTCAGTTTAGTTAGTAAACGAGACTAGCCTAGCCGTGATAAGCTTGGTTTATAAATGATCCAAGCCGAGTTGGCTCACGAGCTGATTTCAAACTATTTTTTTTTCGAGTGAACTTCAAGTCACGGGCTATATGAGCATTTCTAGACTTAGTATTAGCAAGCAGGAAACAATTAATATTAAGTATTAATTAGGCTAAAATTATGATATAAATCAGATTATATATAATTAAATTCTTTTATGCAGTAACATGTAGACTGATAATAAACATCAATTCATTACAAATAGAGCTTTCTCGTTTCACAAATGATCTTTTTACAAACAAGCTTATTTCAATTAACTAAGGTTTTTTTTTCGATCAAGCTTTGAGCTAGGAGACATATGAATAGGCCCTACCAAGTTGGTGTGATTAGCTTCTTTCTGTGTTGTAAAATTGTGATTATATGCAGCTAATTGATCTTTCGATTTGGAAGTTTGAGGTGACTTGTGTGTAACATGAAGTTTTTTATTTGGACTGGTATTCTCTTACTTTTGTGTTCTCACTTGATAAATACACATGTTCCGTGAAAAAATTCCATGTGTTCCACATGTTTCATACATATATTGTTTTTTTCTTTTAGGTTCTTATGCTGGTTATCAAGCATAGGATATGGAAACTGATAGGCGAAGCTGTGGAGATAATTTGTAGAGATCTACAATATTCGATATATAGTTTTTTTTCTTTGGATATTTTTAAGTTATAATAATTGTTTCATTGCAATCACCAAGGCAAATTACATTAGGATAGCAGGTAGACGAGCAACAAACTGCGCCGCCATCCCCTTCTGAATAGAAAACCCTAATCTACTAAAACAAAGTCTCGCCCCTGAGGGGTCGAAAAGTTGTTGTGGACCACACGCTCAACTCTAGCCAAGAACCGAACCGCCTCCGGCGCCAAGGAGCCGAACGGATTTGTAAAACTTTTTGGCTTGTATTTTTTTTTTGTTATATATACATATATGTGCATTTGCATATAATTGTAATTAGAATAAACAAACAGTTTCTTTTTCTTTTTGAAGTTGTGGATGAATTTAGAAACGGATTTGTAAAGGAAATACAGTTTGTCTGTAACTTTTATACTTTTTTTATAATTATTAATTGGTAACGTAAAACCATACTTTTTTATTTCTTTAATAACTGTAGTATTTCGGTCGCTAAAAAGTCTATCAACGTCAGCAATCCTTCAGAAATCAAATTACTAACAACTATTTCCCCGACGGAATCACGTTGGTAACTACTTTTACTCAAGGATTATTTACGGATTTGTCCATCGATGATAGTCTTTTGTTTTATAGTGTGAGGAGTATATTGTTAAATTATTTTTTTCTAATTCGACTTTAGTTAAGAAAACATGAAGGAAACTTAACCTAGTTAACCGCAGATCTCAAAATCTAGTTTTAATAGGACAACTAACTAATATAACCTATGGGAATCACCATCGAGGTAGGACAACTAACTAATATAACATGTGTAACGGCAAAGCTTACATACTTCTAAATTACATTAAATAATTCTAGTCTGCTCCTTATTTGGGATTGAACCCAAAGCCTCCCACTAAAAGGCAAGAGTCTTTACCAAGTAAGCTACCAAGTCAGCCACTTAAATAGATACAAATCCAACTTTATAAATTCAGATACAAACATACGGTACATAATAATAATTTGGGACACTAAACAATTTGTTGCTATCGATGATTCCCATTTCTAAAGGACCACATAAGTTTGTTTTATAGATCTGAAAGTAACACTATAAGTCTATTTTATATAACATGATATAAACACGTATTATAGATGTACACTTGATGACTCACTTATGTAAACGATATAGATCTGAAAGGACCACATAAGTTTTTTTTACAGAACATGATATAAACACGATTAGAGATGTACACTGGATGACTCACTTATGTAAACGATATATAACTTTGTTAAAAACTATACCTTTCATCAAAACATGTATTTTATTTGTTTAACTGGTTAAGATTAGTATAAAAAACATGACAAACGTGGTAATAAATAAAAATATCAAAATACCATATGATTAATGTATATAGGTAATTTACTTAAAAATTCCGACGATATATAATATAGAAAAGCACTTGAAACAAACCTAGTAGGATTGCCCGCATGATGTGTCGGGAATACTGATACTCGGCATAGCAATCGAACGACAAATCCAGTCCAAAAGGATATTAACATGTGTTTTACAACTATTGAAAACTATAAAAATAAATACCGATACCGGTTCCGATAATACCGACTATGGTACCGATTTTGTTCGGTCAGCATGGGTTATGTTCATCATGGTACTGATATGATAATAGCACCCACTAGGTTATGATACCCAAGAAAATACTCTTCCTGAATGGCACTCTGTTTTCAATACAACTCATATTGGATTTGTGATAAAAAAAAAGTTTATTACAACAACAATTCTAACTTTTTTTAAATTTAGCGAACATAGTTTACTAATGAACAGAATTTACTAAAAAATAAAAGTTTTTAAAAAATTCAAAATATGAAAATTCTACTACTGTTCATGGTGGTTGTTTTCAATACAGAGTGTTCATATTTTCCAAGATATTTAATATAGAAGTTTAAGTTGTATGACACAAGATCATTCTTTATACGTTGTTATATCACAAAAGGGGATGGTCCTATAACGAACGTAATCTTAGATGTGAACTCACTTGTAACTTCATCGTTTGGTTACTTTGTATTAAAACTATGGCATCTTCAAACTATTTTTTATATTACTTTTCATATCAAAATTTCTTTTTTTCACAATATTCCAAACTGTTTTCTTGTGTTACTTCTACATCAAAAGTTCTTTTATTCACAATATTCCAAACTATTTTTCTTTATATTGCTTTCCGCGTTAAAAGTTCTTTTTCCCACAATTTTTCATAGACTTGAAAAGTTATAATCACGTTCATGCAAGTAATAGGTGTACTATGAAAACGTTGTAAATATAAGAAAGAGTTAATTATTGTTTTCGTCTGTGTTTTGTAAAAAATCACTATTTCAGTCCATTAGTTTTAAAATTGCGATTTCAGTCCTTGTGGTTTCACTTTCGTAAGCATTTCAGCCCCTGTACTTTTTAAACTATTGGATTGAAATGGTTACGAAAGTGAAACCACAGGGACTGAAATGGTTACGAAAGTGAAACCACAGGGACTTAAATCGCAATTTTTAAACTAACGGACTGAAATAGTGATTTTTGACAAACCACGGGGACGAAAACAGTAATTAACTCTATTAGAAATTTTGGACGTGGAGAGTATAGTAACGGAAGATAGTTTATATCTATTTAACTAAAGTGTGTAGTTTTAGTATAAATTAATTAACTGAAAGACATGGTTTTTGTCTATTCTAAACTTTTTGTCTTTGTGATCCTGTTACATAAGGATAAGCAAGCTGGTTATTTTAATTATAAAATATCTAATGTATTAAACGTTTGTATAATAAAAAAAGTAATTTGTTATATGGATAATTGCTAACTAGTGGGTTAAAAATATTTAATGTGTTAAACATTTGTATAATAAAAAAAGTAACATGTTATGGATAATTGCTAACTAGTGGGAATTACCTAGCACCACCATCATCATCATCATACTCAGTAAATCCCACCAATAGCAAAGCTAAGGTAGGGTCTGAGGAGGGTAGATGTAGACAGCCTTACCTCTACCCCGTAGGAATAGAGAGGCTGCTTCCAGTGAGACCCCCGGCTCGGTTGTAGTTTTGTATTAAGCATTGGACCTAAGGCACATAACAATCAGGACAGAGACCAATTGGTGCATGTACCCTCGTGTCTTTCAGCTATCAACGCTACCACATGATTAACCATCCACCGCTTTTAACGTTATTTTCACGAAATTAGTAAAATAACGTTAAAGTTAGTACCATTTCACTTTTGCCCCCCGAGCGCCCACACATATATACATTATATGTGCACACCACAAGCGGGGCAACTGGGAATTACCTAGCACCAATGTAGTTAATATACGATATATCAGTGCTATATCAGTTATCGGTGCTCTGGCGAGATATTTGTGCAAAATATCAGTCACAATATTGGTACCGATAATATCGGCGATATTGACGGGACTGATGTTTGACAGATATATCACCTATTTTCCCGATATCAATACCTTTCTTCTTAGTTCTACCATTTGTCTTTCTTCTTATTGCTATTATTAGTGTTTTAAGTTAATTGTTAATTGTTAGTGTTTTAAGTCTTTGTCGGTTCCTACTTGCTACAATTGTTAGTGTTTTGTATATTGTAAAAGGTTAATTTGTTAACGGTAGAAAAGTATACTGAATTGTTAGTGTTAAATTGCTATATACATAAATTTAGCATGATAGTAAAATTACCGATATTCCACCGTTATCCCACCGCGTTAACTGATTTCTCAAATATCAGTCCTGGACCGATATCCAATATTTTACCGCATTAACTACTTAGCCTCGCATATATGGTGGGAACTTGATTGGTGTCAATTCAGTTTGTTACAGCATTGGAGCTCAGTATAGCAACTCAATGTGAAAATATGCAAGATAATAAACTTGTTCAAAGTGGTATTGACTTGTGTTTAACATCAATCGAAAACAATAAAAAACGAATAGCAGTACCGATGTTGTTCGGTTGAAATTGGTTCGGTGTGTTAGGGTACTAGCACGCATATAGCCAACTATACCTAAGAAACACTCTATTATGAATGCAATTTCGTTGTCAACAAAATTCATACCATAACGTTGAAAAAGAATCAAGCACAAACGCATATTCAATTTTTTTCTTAAAAGTTAATGAACATCATCGTCATTGAAGAAAAATCAAATTAAATGAAAACTAAATAGGTTAAAGCGTATATTATTTAAAATATAGGGAATGAAGTGTAACAACCACGATTTTTCATCTATATTTTTGCCATCTAGATTAATTTTAATTGTATTTGTGCGTCTATCTTGATTAATAAAACACTTTTGGATATTCTTTTAAACATTGTTATTTCATTTATAAATCATTTTAAATACTATATATATATATATATAGAGAGAGAGAGATGAAGTGTAGAATACAAATCCCCTAGTCATACATTACGTATGCGATCATAATAGCCCTACACGTGTCCCCGATTCAGTTTTCCTACACAAGGGTATATCAGACAATCCATTCAATCAGCAGAAGGCAAATTAGACAATTCCTTCAATAAGCAGATCACGAGTTCGTTACACCACTATCCCGGTAATTATGAATCGTATCAGTTTAATCGATTGTTGTTTTCAATGGATCCACAGAGCAACACCGGACGAAACACAGATGTTGATTTTGAAGACGTTGAATTCGTCAGTGAGGATTCCAATAGAAATTAATTTCGCATGTTATTATTTAAACAAATCGCATGTTATAAAAAGCATGAAATACAATTTCGTATTTTATACAATTTCACATGTTTATAATGTCGCATGTTATAAAATTTCACATTTTTTAATGTCGCATGTTATAGAATTTCACATGTTTATAGTGTCGCATGTTATACAATCTAGCATGTTATACAATTTAGCATGTTATACAATGGTGCATGTTATATAGTGTAGCATATTATACAATTTAGCATGTTATACAATTTAGCATGCTATACAATGTAGCATGTTATACCATTTAGCATGTTATACAATGTAGCATGTTATACAATTTAGCATGTTATACATTTTAGCATGTTATATAATTTAGCATGTTATACAATTTAGCATGTTATACAATTTAGGATGTTATACAATTTAGCATGTTATACATTTAGCATGTTATACAATTTAGCATGTTATACAATTTAGCATGTTAAAAAAGTTAGCATGTTATACAATTTAGCATGTTTTACAATTTAGCATGTTATACAATTTCATGTTTACATTTTCGCATGTTGTTCACATGTTATACAATTTCACATGTTGTTTTGGAAACCTAAATTCGCATGTTAGTTACAAGTATTCGCATGTTATTTAACAATTCGCATGTTATAGATTTTGTACGTTAGTTACAGGTATTCGCATGTTCGATTTGTGGTCGGTCGTTTTTCTTGCTCTGTTGCTCCCGCACAACTGACATGAACAATCACATCAAAATTTTTATTATTCTAGTAAACATTGATGTCGATTGGGGATATAATACCTCCCAAAGCTGTTGTAGTTGTCATAATCGTTGGATGAACAATCGATTGGATGAAATCGCACAGGCAGACGTCGATTGCAGAAGAGTCGATTGGAGAAGAAGAAGGTACCGAACGAAATTACCTGGATTTTGATACAGGAATTTTCAATTTTATCCTTCGCGGTTGGTTTTATGTATATTAATTTGATTAATTTAATTATATAAGTTAATTTCCCAACGTTCAATAGATAGAAGATCGGACAGCTGTGCTTATCGCGTACATAATGTAGGATAAGAGGTTTGTACGTTAACCGGCCTCTATATATATATAGGGTAAGGTTCATTTGAGAACCACCCTTATTGCGACAACCGCAAGAACCAATGTGAACACAAAAATATACCTAAAAAAATCCAAAAAACCCACAATTTTTTTAATATTTTTATAATAAAAATCGCTATATTTTGTTACAAAAAAAAAACGTTTTTTTTTTTCAAGTAACAGTTATGGATGCATGTGACAACTCGAGTTTCCAATATTCCATCTTCGCATTAATCGCACGTTAATTGTTTACGTTATTTGTTTCACAACTGTATTTGCAAAACTTGTTTGCTTTGTAATTGTACATGCTGGATTATGCTTGAGTTATGGTATTTCTGTTTGATAAATGAATGTTAGAAACTTATTAACTGTTTGAACTCATAAACCCACAATCAACGAAACCTTGTGAGCCACACACACACACACCACGACGAAACGTATGGAGTTTCGTCAACACCCTCACGAAACCTTGGGGTTTCGTCATTCATCTTTCGACGAAACTAGAGAGTTTCGCCATAGTGGGCTTCGGCCCAAGTAAAGCCCAATCGAAATGACAGTTACGTTATATAATGCACACACCACCATTCGTGAAACCCTAGGCTTCTCTCTCGAAACAACTTGACGGCAACCATCCTCTCTCTCTCTAGAAGTTCTTGCTTAACCCATCTCACATCCGGTTAGTTTTATGATAACCCGACTCGATCAAATTTTTAGATTGTTTGTGTAAAGGATTGTTATCATAACTTCATTTCATTGACTGATTTATGGTGATTGTCACGATGTGTATGTATATCGGGATTTAGTTATTTGATGAGAAGGATACTTGTAACGGTGGATTCGATAACCTGCTATGAGATGCTTAGATGATGAAATGATAAACAGTAGGGTTTGATATTCGGTTGTTAACCCGTAAAACTAGATCAGATGTTTGAGATTTGTATTTGTTTATGTTCATAGTTCATACTCTGTTGATGTTTGTATATCATGATGACACTTATTTAGGATGGTTAAATGAATATGTGTTATAGTCTTGTATATGCCAATAATCTGGTAGCAATCCGTGGCTAGGTTTGATGTTGATGATCAATTGTTACGATGAAATTAGGGTTTTTCTGTGTTTGAAACTGTTACGCGACGTAACAGTTGCTTGTCGACGAAACACATGTCGACGAAACCTGAGAGTTTCGTCGATGGGGATTACGACGAAACATGGGAGTTTCGTGAAAGGGGTCACGATGAAACCAGGGGGGTTTCGTCGAAGGGGTTCACGACGAAACAAGAATGTTTCGTCAAGTTATTAATCAAGCACAATAACTCGGTTAATTCTGTTAGTAGTTAACTAGGTTAGTGAAGACTATGTTAACTGATAAGGATAGTACAAGTAACTGATAATTGTAAAGCATGGTTGCATGAGCTTGTATATCTGATAAATGCTATGTGTTAGTTGTTACTTGCATGTACGTGATGATCTTGACTGTTAGTCGAACTTTGTGAATGGCAACTGATTGTGTGTACGTGCAAACTATAGGCTTTAATTGAAATAAATTGTGCACAAGTAATTAAGCATACCGAGCAAACCGAGGTGAGTTCACACTCTTTCCAAGGCATGGGATTCCCAAGGGTTGGGAATGGGTTAAATAATTAAAACGGAAACTACATATTCTCCTTGGGTAGGATATGTACGGCCATCCTCCATGGGTAGGATGCCAAAAATTAAACCTCGCGTATTCTCCTTGGGTAGGATACGTACGTTCGTCCTCCTTGGTAGGACAACAAGATTAAACATACTGGACCAAAACTCTATCATAAGTCCCTCATTTTATATCGACTTAATCGCCGAGGCCGATGGCGAGCGGGTCATTAGTTAATAGAGCTATTAGGTTTAACAAACCTCACACCGTGGCGGTAGGACGGGCGTGTACTAATGGACTAAGGCAACGGGTCAATGATGATAGACATTGACTTAGGGCACAACTTATTTTCGTTAGTAGTCGATATGGTACGGTCTGGTAATTCACATGGGAAGCCCCCACTAATTATTGAGAAGGTTTGGGAAACAGGGATACTGATTAATACGTGGTTTACAAAACGAACTTACGACTATTGAAACGAACTCAATAACTAATCAACGAACTGTGAACTCGCTCGACTTTGTTGTTGACTCATTGTTACATGCCCTGCAGGTCGTAGGGATTAGCTTGGAGCTTGCACGCGATGGAGGAGTCGTTGTGGGGACATGGACCTTGAGTTCCATGTTAAACATTTACGCTTTATAAACTTATTACTTATGATTGGGTTTTTACGTTATGCTTCCGCTGAACGCTTACAATGAGTTTGTTTGAACACTTTTCATATTGTGTGGTTGAACCTTAATTACTATTTATAATGTTCATTGTGATTGGCGGCTTGATCCTGGTCATGTCACGCCTTCAAGCGGTGATACTCCGCGTGTGGATTTTGGGGGTGTGACAGATTGGTATCAGAGCCATTGGTTATAGTGAACTTGGTTTTAAAAAGGGGAAAGCTTTTGATAAAACCAGACTATAACCTATACAGTGCTCAACGATCCACAACGACGCTTCTCTCCACGTGCAAGACTCGACACTATAGGTGATATGATTCATGTTTATATTACCTACTTGTTAGTTACATAGTACATTGCTCATGGTATGCTTAGATAACGTAGCAACTACTGCTTGAAATCTTATGTGCTCACACTCTTCTGTCATTCCACACTTGCGTATCGACACGACGCACTTCTCACTTGTGTTCTCTTTATTGTGAAGATCATGAGTGGACGAATCAACCTCACACAAGCCCAGCTGACGGCTTTGATCAATGAACAAGTTACTGCAGCGCTCGCAGCCGCTCAGGCAGGAGGTATAACCTGCCATTGCAACTTACTCTAGGATCTTTAGATCCTACTCTCTTAAACCAACTCTCGTGTTTAATTTTATTCCCTCTTGTATACACAACAGGCCAGCATGCTCAGCCGCCTGTATGCACGTTCAAGACTTTCATGGACTGTCGTCCTAGTACTTTCAGTGGCACTGAAGGGGCCGTAGGACTCCTCCACTGGTTTGAGAAACTTGAGTCAGTCTTTGAAATGTGTGAATGCCCTGAAGCTCGTAGGGTGAAGTATGCCACTGGAACCCTCGAAGGCGTTGCGTTGACTTGGTGGAACGCACAGGTTCAGATGCTGGGGTTGGCGGCTGCCAATGCCACCCCATGGAGCAACTTCAAGGAACTAGTCAAACGGGAATACTGTACTCGTGACGATATCCACAAGCTAGAGGTGGAGTTTTATCACTTAAAGATGACGGGGTCAGAGATAGAGGCGTATACGAAACGATCTAATGAACTGGCAGTGTTATGTCCAACTACGGTGGATCCTCCCATCAAGCGTATCGAGCTGTACCTTAGGGGCTTAGTACCAGAGATTCAAAGCCATGTGACTTCTGCTAACCTTGCTACCATCCAGGATGTTACTCGTCTGGCTCACCGTCTCACAGACCAGGCAGTGGAACAGAACAGGCTGCCTAAACGTATCGGTACTACTACTACAACAGATGTTCCCAGCGACAGCAAGCGCAAATGGGACTGGGTCTCAAGCAAGGGATCAACCTCTGTTCAGTCACAGGCTCAACAACGAAAGACAAACGATTTCAAGAGTCCCGGTCAGCAATCTTCAGGGGGTCAAGATCAGGGTCAGGGTGGATACAGGGGAATTCACCTTAAGTGCCATAGATGCAACAGACACCACAGTGGTCAGTGCAACAGGGGTCGTTGTCAGAGGTGTCTCAAGATGGGTCATGAAGCCAAGGATTGCAGGAGATCACGGCCTGCAAATCAGAATCGTCAGCAACAACAGCAAGCACCGCAGAATCAGCAACAGCAGCAGGGCAACAGGGGATGCTTTCAGTGTGGCGCTGAAGGCCACTTCAAGAGAAACTGGCCCCAGTTAAATCAGAATCAGAACAATAACAATAATCAGGGAAATGGGAACAACAATGGGGGAACAATGATGGCAATGGTGCCAGGGGACGCGTTTTTGTGCTCGGTCAGGGTGACGCAAGGAATAATCCTAACGTGGTGATGGCTAAGTTTCTTCTCGACGACTTCTTTGTTACTGTCTTATTTGATTCAGGTGCCGATACTAGCTATATGTCCCTAAAAGTTAGTCAATTGCTTAAGCGCACATCAACACCTTTGAGCACCAAGCATGTCGTAGAGTTAGCAAATGGTAAAAGTTTAGAGGCCACACACATAGTTCAGGGTTGTAATCTTGTTCTCACTGGTCAGACCTTCTCCATCAACCTTATTCCTATAGTCTTGGGTAGTTTTGACATTGTCATTGGGATGGATTGGTTATCTCAACAGCAAGCAGAGATCCTTTGCAAAGAGAAGATCGTTCGTATCCCCCGTTCTGGTAAAGAACCCCTCGTAATTCAAGGCGATAAGAGTGGTGCTGTTGTGGGCATCATCTCTTTCCTTAAGGCCCAGAAGTGTTTGCGAAAGGGCCACACTGCTATTTTAGCACTCGTTACTGACGCATCAACGAAAGAAAAGAAGATAGAATATTTTCCGGTCGTACGTGATTTTCCTGAGGTATTTCTTGAGGAATTACCTGGTCTTCCGCCCCATCGTCAAGTTGAGTTTCAAATCGAGCTAACTCCTGGAGCAGCACCAATAGCTCGAGCACCTAATCGTTTAGCTCCATCAGAACTAGAAGAACTGTCCACGCAATTGCAAGAGCTCTTGGACATGGGTTTTATTCGTCCTAGCTCTTCGCCTTGGGGAGCTCTGTCACACCCCCAAAATCCACTTGCGGAGTACCACCGCTTGGAGGCGTGACTGACCAGGATCCAGCCACCAATCATATTGAACAAGCATATAAGTAGTTATAAAAATCCAACCAATACAATTGGTGTTCAAACAAAACATAGTTAAGTTGCAAGCGGAAGCATAAGTCTTAAATCAAAACATAAGTTTAATTGTTTCAAAGTTTAACATGGCACGCAGCCGTCCATGTCCCACAACGATCCTCCTCCATGCAAGCTCCAGCTAGAAACCTAGGGACCTGCAAAGCATGTAGTAACGAGTCAACAACAAGTTGAGTGAGTTCACGGTTGGGTGTTCGTTTTAAGTTGTTTCGAAAACAGTTTCCTTTATCTGGCGTCCTGCCGTGGGGGTTACCCCATAGTTAAAAACGTGACTTGTTTATTCCCGGTTACTCTGGCAATCCAGCCGTGGGGGCTACCCCGTGTTAGTTATCTGGCATTTCGGCCGTGGGGGCTACCCCATGTATACACTAGACTCGTTACCATATCGACTGCTGACTGTAGTCATGTTTAAGTGCCCTGAAACTGTCAATGTCTATCATCATTGACGTGCCCCAGATCCATTAGTTCACGCCCGTCCTCTGCGGCACGGTGTGAGGTTTGTCAGACCTAAATAGCGCTATCTAACTAATGACCCGCTCGCCATTGGCCCGGCGATTAAGTCGATATAAAAAGGAGGGACTTCGTGATAGAGTTTTGGTCTAGTACGAGTTATCTGTCCGTGAGGACGAGGAATTACATTCCTGAACCGTTGCTGTCCTACCCAAGGAGGACGAGGAACCCAAGTTCCTTAACCCCAATTCCCGACCCCTGGGAATCCCATGCTTTGTAGAGGGTGTGAACTCACCTTGGTTTGCTCGGTAGATACACAGAAAAGTCAAACAAGCAACGTTGAGGCTACTCACGTCCTATCATAGTTGTATCATACAAGTCAGGTTCGTAACCAAGTAGCACACGGATGTTTCTAGCACAGTGCATTCAAGTATCGTTCATGACATACACGTTTAATCATGGCAGATCAACAATATTCACGTTCAAGTAGCATATAAGGTCTGTGCATTAGGCCCAAGAGTCCGGCCCAATCAATTAAGCCCGTAATGGGGTGCAAGTCCAAACAGTGTGTATCTGTGTATAGTCTCGAGTCGCAACTAGGCGTTTACGACTCGCAACCTGAGTCGCAATCATGGTTTCGGTTCGTGTTGTTTTGGTCTCGAGTCGCAACCGGACTCGTAACTGTGGTTTCGAGTCGTAAGGTTTGTGTGCTGATCACTTGTGGTTTCGAGTCGCAACCAGGTGTTTGCGACTCGCAATCTGTGTCGCAACCGGGGGTCTCGACTCGTCATGCAGTGGTTTCGAGTCGCAACCGAAGGTTTCGACTGGACATAGGCTGATTCGGTACAGTGTACTATCCAATAACATTCTGATTTCATGCAACATTATGTACTATCCTCATAAACATGTCTATTTGTCTAATCCTAACCAAAAATGGATCAAACACAACAGATTTCAAATATTCAGCCACATTCATATCATGTTCATCAAGTTCTTCATACATTCATCGTGTTCATCTAATATTCCAGTATATCATCAAATGAAATCATGCACAACCTATCAACATCCATGCTATCAACACAATAAATCACTCTAATAGTAAGCTTTCGGTTCTTAACACAAGAGTATACAAATCCGGTTTAAATGAGCATTATCCAACATACATGTGAAGGCCGATTTCATGAACATCCACAACATGGTTTAAATCACTTTTAGACATAAGATATTATTAACTCATCATGTAATCAAATCCGGAATCATAGTATGATAGCTTATTAACATCATCATGCATAAACTTAACAAACCAACATATTATCAAGTCACACAAGATTCATCATCATTAACAACAACCGAAATATATAATAAGAATCACTAACCAACAAGTATCATAAACACTAACCGGTTGATGGGTTTCAAAGGTGAGTATGAAGCTTCCAAACGGGTGTGTGTGTGTCGATCCGAGAGCCCCTAATGTCTCCGGTTTGAATCCGAGAGCGAGGGAGGAGAGGTGATGTTGTGGTTTAGGGTTTTGGTGAGGGAGAGTGGAGAGTGTGTGTGTGAGTGAGTGTGTTGTCCAAAATGGTAAACATGGATGGTCACTAAGGTTATATAGTTGTTCCACATGGGTGCACCCTAATGGGTCTTCGAATGGGCTAAGGGTGTGTGTGTGACCAACCGGCCCATATGTTACGGTTCACTCGGTTCATATACATACCCGCATACATACACACAAGCATACACATAACATAACACATAATCATATAAGTTCACATGTATTCATTAAATCATCAAATCAGTTAGTCGCTAAACGTTCAAGCACACAACGAAAGGTTCTAAATTTCGAGTTGTCACATCATCCCCAAGTTGAAAGAAATTTCGTCCCGAAATTTGGTAGGCACTCACTGAGGAAGCTAGTTAAGTTGTATGGTTTTCCTGGTTTTCCTGGGGTGTCACATCCACCCCCCGTTGATCTGGAATTTCGTCCCGAAATTCCGTAGCTTCGGCCTCAGTAGTGGGTGTACTGTTTGCGAACAGTTGGGGATACTTTTGTTTCATCTGGTCTTCGCGCTCCAAGGTGAACTCTGGGCCGCGACGTGAGTTCCAACGAACTCGAACGAGAGGTATTCTGGTGCTCTTGAGGACCTTAACATCCCGGTCCGTGATTTCGACTGGTTCCTCGACGAATCGTAACTGCTCGTCGATAGTGAGTTCCTTCAGAGGAACTACATGGGTCTCATCTGACGGACACTTCTTCAGATTCGACACGTGAAAAACGTTGTGAACTGCACCGAGTTCCGCTGGTAAGTTCAGTCTGTAGGCCACCCTGCCTATTTTCTCAAGGACTTCGAAAGGTCCAACGTATCGTGGGTTGAGTTTGCCGCGTTTACCAAAACGAACCACACCCTTCCAGGGTGAAACTTTGAGTAGTACCCGCTCCCCAACCTGGAGCTCAAGTGGTTTCCTGCCCATGTCGGCGTAAACTTTCTGACGTTCGCGAGCGGCCGTCATGCGTTTTCGTATCTGAGCGATTTGCTCGGTTGTATCTACCACATATTCTGGACCAGTGATCTAACTATCTCCCACCTCTGCCCAGCAAAGAGGAGACCGGCATTTACGTCCGTACAATGCCTCAAACGGAGCAGCTTTAATGCTGGTGTGGTAGCTGTTATTGTACGAGAATTCCACAAGTGGCAGATGCTTTTCCCAGCGGTTGCCAAAGTCGATTACACATGCACGAAGCATGTCTTCTAAGGTTTGAATAGTGCGCTCGGACTGCCCGTCCGTCTGAGGGTGATACGCTGTGCTCATGTCTAGTCGTGAGCCAAAGGATTTGTGCATTGCTTGCCACAGCTCTGACGTGAAGCGTGCATCTCGGTCCGAGATGATAGAGGTGGGCACCCCGTGCCTCGAAACAATTTCCTTGATGTATATTTCCGCGAGAGTGGAGAACTTATCCGTCTCCTTGATAGCCAAGAAGTGTGCAGATTTTGTGAGTCGATCCACGATCACCCAAATAGTATCGTTCCCGCGCTGGGATCTGGGTAGGCCAGTGACAAAATCCATGGAAATTTGCTCCCATTTCCATTGAGGTATCTCTGGTTGTTGGAGTAGGCCTGAGGGTTTCTGGTATTCAGACTTAACTCTCGCACAAGTCAAACACTTGCTGACGTAGGTTGCTATGTGGGCCTTCATGCTAGGCCACCAGTACGTAGCCTTGATATCGTGGTACATTTTATCTGATCCAGGATGTACCGAGTAGCGAGACTTGTGTGCTTCGTCCATCACAAGCTCTCGTAGATTGCCATAGAGTGGGACCCAAATGCGTCCCGTTACGTAGTAAGCACTGTCTTCCTTTTGTTCTAATCGTTGCCTTGATCCGCGTAGGGCTTCAGCCCTGACGTTTTCTGGTTTCAGTGCTTCTATCTGAGCAGCTCGTATTTGGGAAGGAAGACTAGAATGGATCGTGAGTTGTAAAGCTCGCACGCGCTTAGGCGCGGTGTCCTTTCGACTAAGGGCGTCAGCCACAACATTGGCTTTGCCCGGGTGATACCTGATTGAGCACTCGTAGTCATTTAGTAGTTCGACCCATCGTCGTTGCCGCATATTCAGTTCCTTCTGCTTGAAGATGTGCTCGAGGCTCCTGTGGTCGGTGTAGATCGCGCACTTGGTACCATACAGGTAATGCCGCCACAACTTAAGTGCAAAAACAACAGCTCCCAGCTCTAAATCGTGCGTCGTGTAGTTCTTCTCATGAACCTTAAGTTGGCGTGAGGCGTAGGCTATAACTTTATCTCGTTGCATCAACACGCAACCAAGACCCTGAATTGATGCGTCGCAGTAAACCACAAAGTCGTCTGTGCCTTCTGGCAAGGAAAGGATAGGTGCGCTACAAAGTCTATCTTTTAGGTGCTGAAATGCCAACTCCTGTGCGTTTCCCCAGCGATAAACAACGCCCTTCTGCGTTAGTGAGGTGAGAGGCTGTGCAATCTTAGAAAAATCCTTTATGAATCTCCGGTAGTATCCCGCCAAACCCAAGAATTGGCGAATTTCCTTTGGTGTACGAGGTGCAGGCCAGTTCTTAATCGAGTCTATCTTGGATGGATCAACATGAATCCCATCCTTGTTCACCACGTGGCCTAGGAAATGGACTTCTCGAAGCCAGAAGTCGCATTTCGAGAACTTTGCATAAAGCTGTTCTGTTCGAAGGAGTTCCAGAATAAGTCGTAGATGTCGCTCGTGTTCCTCCCGACTCTTGGAATAGATCAGGATGTCGTCGATGAAGACTATAACGAACTTGTCCAGGTAAGGCTTGCACACTCGGTTCATCAAGTCCATGAAAACCGCAGGTGCGTTTGTCATCCCAAAAGGCATGACCAAAAACTCATAGTGCCCGTATCGAGTTCTGAAAGCTGTTTTGGAGACGTCCTCTTCCCGGACTCTCAGCTGGTGATAACCCGATCTCAAATCGATCTTCGAATAGTAGCTCGATCCTTGCAGCTGGTCGAACAAGTCGTCGATGCGCGGTAGAGGATAACGATTCTTCACCGTCACCTTGTTGAGTTCTCGGTAGTCGATGCACATCCTGAAGGTACCGTCTTTCTTCTTCACAAATAGCACTGGAGCTCCCCAGGGCGATGAGCTAGGACGAATAAAACCCTTATCCAGGAGCTCTTGTAGTTGCGTAGAGAGTTCTTTCAACTCTGATGGAGCCAATCGATAAGGTGCACGAGCTATAGGCGCAGCTCCAGGAGCTAGTTCGATCTGAAACTCGACTTGGCGATGAGGCGGAAGACCAGGTAATTCCTCAGGAAATACCTCTGGATAATCGCGTACAACTGGAAAATCTTCTATCTTCTTCTCTTTTTCTGAGGTGTCAGTAACGAGAGCCAAAATGGCAGTGTGGCCCTTTCGCAAGCACTTTTGGGCCTTAAGGAGAGAAATGACGTTCTCAACAGCACTCCTCTTGTCGCCATGAATCATGAGAGGTTCACCATCGGGACCTGGAATGCGGACAACCTTCTCGTTGCAAAGAATCTCTGCTCGGTGTTGGGATAACCAATCCATCCCAATGACAACGTCGAAACTACCCAAGACAATAGGAATGAGGTCGATAGAGAAGGTCTGGTCAGCGAGAACAAGTTTACAACCCTTGACTATGTGCGTGGCTTCTAAACTCTTACCATTTGCTAGCTCTACGGTGTGCTTGTTGTTCAAAGGGGTTGGAATACGCTTAAGCATTCGACTAACTTCTAGTGACATGTAGCTAGTATCGGCACCCGAATCAAATAAAACTGAAACATAAAAGTCGTCGAGAAGGAACTTACCCGCCACAACATTGGGGTCATTCCTTGCTTCACCTTGGCCAATCACAAACACCCGCCCCCTGGCGCCATTGTTGTTGTTGTTCCCATTGTTACCATTCCCCTGATTGTTGTTATTGTTGTTGTTGTTGTTCTGGTTCCTGTTCAGTTGGGGACAGTCTCTCTTGAAGTGGCCTTCAGCTCCACACTGAAAGCATCCTTTGTTATCACCTTGCTGCTGCTGCTGGCGCTGGTTCTGTTGAGCTTGATGACGATTCTGATTGGCGGGGTATAAGCTCCTGCAATCCTTTGCAGCGTGACCAGGCTTGTTGCACCGATGACAGTTGCCCCTGGTGCATGGCCCGCTGTGGTGCAGGCTGCAGCGATTGCATTTGGGGTGATTTCCTTTGTACCCACCATGACTTTGACCACCAGTCGATTGCTGATTAGGGCTCTTGTAGTCCTCAGTCTTCCTCTGCTGGGACTGGGACTGAACAGAAGTCGAACCCTTACTCGAAGTTCCATCCCATTTCCGTTTGTTGTCACTAGAGGTACCAGAAGTAGTTGCAGCACCTATGCGTTTTGGTAACTTGTTCTGCTCCACCGCCTGATCCGTGAGACGGTGAGCCAACTGAACGGCTTGCTGGTAGGTGGCGAGGTTCGCTGAAGTCACATGACTTTGGATTTCCGGCACTAAGCCCTGAAGAAATAGTTCGATGCGTTTGATGGGAGGATCCACCATAGTAGGGCACAGAATTGCCAGTTCGTTCGATCGTTTCACATAAGCTTCAATTTCGGACCCCGTCATCTTGAGGTTGAAGAACTCCACTTCTAGTTTGTGAATCTCATCACGACTGCAGTATTCCTCCTTGATCATTTCCTTAAAAGTTTCCCATGGGGTGGCGTTGGCAGCAACCAACCCTAGCATCTGAACCTGAGCGTTCCACCATGTGAGGGCTAAACCCTCGAGAGTACCAGTAGCGTACTTCACCCTGCGCGCCTCAGGGAATTCACACATTTCGAACACAGATTCCAGCTTCTCAAACCAGTGTAGGAGACCTACTGCTCCTTCAGTGCCGCTAAAAGTGGTTGGTCGGCAGTCCATGAAAGTCTTAAAAGTGCACACGGGTGGCTGAACATGATGACCTATCGTGGGTGAAAGAAAAGACAGAGTTTAACACAAAGGTTGGTTCACGAGAGTAGGATCCTAAAGATCCTAGAATGAGTTCGGACTGTAGGATATACCTCCTGCGTGTGCAGCTGCAAGTGCTGCGGCAACTCGTTCGTTGATCAGAGCCGTCAACTGGGCTTGTGTTAGGTTAACGCGTCCAGACATGATCTTCATATCAAGAAGAACGTGAGTGAGAGGGGTTTCGCGAAGGTACGACGATAAAATAGGGTAAGCACGCACGTGTTCAAGCAACAGTAGTTATACTAACCAAGCATACCATAAGCAATGTATTATGTAACTAACAAGTAGGCAATACACAGACCATATCACCTAGAATGTCGAGCCTTGCATGTGGAGTGAAGTGTCGTTGTGGACCGTTGAGCACTGTACAGGTTATAGTCTGGTTTTAACAAAAACGTTTTCCCCCTTTATTAAAACCAAGTTCACTATAACCAATGGCTCTGTTACCAATCTGTCACACCCCCAAAATCCACCTGCGGAGTACCACCGCTTGGAGGCGTGACTGACCAGGATCCAGCCACCAATCATATTGAACAAGCATATAAGTAGTTATAAAAATCCAACCAATACAATTGGTGTTCAAACAAAACATAGTTAAGTTGCAAGCGGAAGCATAAGTCTTAAATCAAAACATAAGTTTAATTGTTTCAAAGTTTAACATGGCACGCAGCCGTCCATGTCCCACAACGATCCTCCTCCATGCAAGCTCCAGCTAGAAACCTAGGGACCTGCAAAGCATGTAGTAACGAGTCAACAACAAGTTGAGTGAGTTCACGGTTGGGTGTTCGTTTTAAGTTGTTTCGAAAACAGTTTCCTTTATCTGGCGTCCTGCCGTGGGGGTTACCCCATAGTTAAAAACGTGACTTGTTTATTCCCGGTTACTCTGGCAATCCAGCCGTGGGGGCTACCCCGTGTTAGTTATCTGGCATTTCGGCCGTGGGGGCTACCCCATGTATACACTAGACTCGTTACCATATCGACTGCTGACTGTAGTCATGTTTAAGTGCCCTGAAACTGTCAATGTCTATCATCATTGACGTGCCCCAGATCCATTAGTTCACGCCCGTCCTCTGCGGCACGGTGTGAGGTTTGTCAGACCTAAATAGCGCTATCTAACTAATGACCCGCTCGCCATTGGCCCGGCGATTAAGTCGATATAAAAAGGAGGGACTTCGTGATAGAGTTTTGGTCTAGTACGAGTTATCTGTCCGTGAGGACGAGGAATTACATTCCTGAACCGTTGCTGTCCTACCCAAGGAGGACGAGGAACCCAAGTTCCTTAACCCCAATTCCCGACCCCTGGGAATCCCATGCTTTGTAGAGGGTGTGAACTCACCTTGGTTTGCTCGGTAGATACACAGAAAAGTCAAACAAGCAACGTTGAGGCTACTCACGTCCTATCATAGTTGTATCATACAAGTCAGGTTCGTAACCAAGTAGCACACGGATGTTTCTAGCACAGTGCATTCAAGTATCGTTCATGACATACACGTTTAATCATGGCAGATCAACAATATTCACGTTCAAGTAGCATATAAGGTCTGTGCATTAGGCCCAAGAGTCCGGCCCAATCAATTAAGCCCGTAATGGGGTGCAAGTCCAAACAGTGTGTATCTGTGTATAGTCTCGAGTCGCAACTAGGCGTTTACGACTCGCAACCTGAGTCGCAATCATGGTTTCGGTTCGTGTTGTTTTGGTCTCGAGTCGCAACCGGACTCGTAACTGTGGTTTCGAGTCGTAAGGTTTGTGTGCTGATCACTTGTGGTTTCGAGTCGCAACCAGGTGTTTGCGACTCGCAATCTGTGTCGCAACCGGGGGTCTCGACTCGTCATGCAGTGGTTTCGAGTCGCAACCGAAGGTTTCGACTGGACATAGGCTGATTCGGTACAGTGTACTATCCAATAACATTCTGATTTCATGCAACATTATGTACTATCCTCATAAACATGTCTATTTGTCTAATCCTAACCAAAAATGGATCAAACACAACAGATTTCAAATATTCAGCCACATTCATATCATGTTCATCAAGTTCTTCATACATTCATCGTGTTCATCTAATATTCCAGTATATCATCAAATGAAATCATGCACAACCTATCAACATCCATGCTATCAACACAATAAATCACTCTAATAGTAAGCTTTCGGTTCTTAACACAAGAGTATACAAATCCGGTTTAAATGAGCATTATCCAACATACATGTGAAGGCCGATTTCATGAACATCCACAACATGGTTTAAATCACTTTTAGACATAAGATATTATTAACTCATCATGTAATCAAATCCGGAATCATAGTATGATAGCTTATTAACATCATCATGCATAAACTTAACAAACCAACATATTATCAAGTCACACAAGATTCATCATCATTAACAACAACCGAAATATATAATAAGAATCACTAACCAACAAGTATCATAAACACTAACCGGTTGATGGGTTTCAAAGGTGAGTATGAAGCTTCCAAACGGGTGTGTGTGTGTCGATCCGAGAGCCCCTAATGTCTCCGGTTTGAATCCGAGAGCGAGGGAGGAGAGGTGATGTTGTGGTTTAGGGTTTTGGTGAGGGAGAGTGGAGAGTGTGTGTGTGAGTGAGTGTGTTGTCCAAAATGGTAAACATGGATGGTCACTAAGGTTATATAGTTGTTCCACATGGGTGCACCCTAATGGGTCTTCGAATGGGCTAAGGGTGTGTGTGTGACCAACCGGCCCATATGTTACGGTTCACTCGGTTCATATACATACCCGCATACATACACACAAGCATACACATAACATAACACATAATCATATAAGTTCACATGTATTCATTAAATCATCAAATCAGTTAGTCGCTAAACGTTCAAGCACACAACGAAAGGTTCTAAATTTCGAGTTGTCACAAGCTCCACTATTGTTTGTGAAGAAGAAAGACGGTACCTTCAGAATGTATATTGACTACCGCGAACTCAACAAGGTGACTGTAAAGAATCGCTATCCACTTCCACGCATTGATGACTTGTTCGATCAGCTGCAAGGGTCGAGCTACTATTCGAAGATTGACCTGAGGTCAGGCTACCATCAACTGAGAGTCCGAGACGAGGATATCTCTAAGACAGCGTTCAGGACTCGTTATGGGCATTATGAGTTTCTGGTTATGCCTTTTGGATTGACAAACGCACATGCAGTTTTCATGGATCTTATGAACAGAGTGTGCAAGCCTTACTTGGATAAGTTCGTTATTGTATTCATCGACGACATCCTGATCTACTCTAAGAGTCAGGAGGAGCACGAGCATCATCTATGGCTTATTTTGGAACTACTTCGAACAGAGCAGTTGTACGCTAAGTTTTCAAAATGCAACTTTTGGCTTCGTGAAGTCCACTTTCTGGGCCACGTGGTAAACAAGGATGGGATACACGTCGATCCATCCAAGGTCGACTCGATCAAGAATTGTCCTGCACCCCGTACACCAACAGAAATCCACCAATTCTTGGGTTTGGCAGGCTACTACAGAAGGTTTATCAAAGATTTCTCCAAGATTGCGCAACCCCTCACTTCACTAACTCAGAAAGGCGTCACCTATCATTGGGGCGATGCCCAGGAATCCGCATTTCAGTATTTAAAGGAAAGACTATGCAACGCACCTATTCTCTCATTGCCAGAGGGCACAGACGATTTCGTGGTTTATTGCGACGCGTCAAATCAGGGTCTTGGTTGCGTGTTGATGCAGCGGGATAAAGTCATTGCTTATGCATCGCGCCAACTCAAAATTCACGAATGGAATTACACTACATACGATCTGGAGCTGGGAGCTGTTGTTTTCGCACTTAAGATATGGAGACATTACCTATACGGTACCAAGTGCACCATTTACACCGATCACAGCAGTCTCGAGCATATATTCAAGCAAAAGGAGTTGAAAATGCGACAACGTCGATGGGTCAAGCTTGTGAATGATTACGAATGCGCGATAAAGTACCATCCGAGCAAAGCCAATGTTGTGGCTGACGCCCTCAGTCGAAAAGATACTACGCCTAAGCGCGTGCGAGCATTACAACTTACCATCCAATCTAGTCTTCCTACTCAGATACGGGATGCTCAGGTTGAAGCATTAAAAGCAGAGAACGTCAGGGCGGAGTCCCTACGTGGATCAAGGAAACGATTAGAACAGAAAGAAGACGGCGCTTACTACGTAACAGGGCGCATCTGGGTGCCACTCTATGGAAACTTACGCGAGCTTGTGATGGATGAAGCGCATAAGTCTCGCTACTCAGTACATCCTGGTTCGGATAAGATGTACCACGATTTAAAGACTACATACTGGTGGCCTAGTATGAAAGCCCACATAGCAACCTACGTCAGCAAATGTTTGACTTGTGCGAGGGTCAAGTCTGAATATCAGAAACCATCGGGCCTACTCCAGCAACCAGAGATACCACAATGGAAATGGGAGCAAATTTCCAAGGATTTTATTATAGGCCTGCCTAGATCTCAACGTGGAAATGACACTATTTGGATGATAGTGGATCGATTGACTAAGTCTGCACACTTTTTGGCTATCAAAGAAACGGATAAGTTCTCCACTCTAGCAGACGTCTATCTTAAGGAAGTTGTCTCGAGGCACGGGGTGCCAACCTCTATTATTTCCGATCGTGATGCACGTTTTACAACAGAACTGTGGCAAGCGATGCACAAATCTTTTGGCTCTCGATTAGACATGAGCACAGCTTATCACCCGCAAACGGATGGGCAGTCTGAACGCACCATCCAAACTCTTGAAGACATGCTTCGTGCATGTGTAATCGATTTCGGCAACGGCTGGGAAAAACACCTCCCTTTGGTGGAGTTTTCGTATAATAACAGTTACCACACTAGCATCCAAGCCGCTCCGTTTGAGGCACTGTACGGGTGTAAGTGCCGATCACCTCTTTGTTGGGCAGAAGTTGGCGACAGCCAAAGCACTGGCCTAGAGCTCGTAGTTGATACTACAGAAAGGATTGCCCAGATATGACAACGCATGGCGGCAGCTCGTGACCGTCAGAAAAGCTACGCTGATAAGTGTAGGAAACCTCTAGAATTTCAGGTCGGGGACCGGGTTCTACTTAAAGTCTCACCCTGGAAGGGTGTGGTTCGCTTTGGAAAAAGGGGCAAACTCAATCCGCGTTACGTCGGACCGTTCGAAATCATTGAGAAGATTGGCAAGGTGGCTTACAAACTAAACCTACCAGTAGAACTCAGTGGATTTCACAACGTTTTTCACATGTCGAATCTGAAGAAGTGTCTGTCAGATGAGACCCTCATAGTTCCTTTGTAGGAGCTCACTATCAATGATCAGCTGCGATTCGTCAAAGAACCTGTAGAGATTACAGACCGAGACGTGAAGGTTCTCAAGCATACCAGAATACCTCTTGTTCGAGTTCGTTGGAACTCCCGTCATGGCCCAGAGTTCACCTGGGAACGAGAAGACCAAATGAAACTCAAGTATCCCCAGTTGTTCGAGAACAGTGTAACCACTACTGAGGCTGAAGCTACTACGGAATTTCAGGACGAAATTCCAAATCAACGCGGGGATGATGTGACACCCCAGGAAAACCAGTCAACTACGCAACTTAACTAGTTTCCTGAGTAACCGCATGCTAAATTTCGGGACGAAATTTCTTTCAAGTTGGGGATAATGTGACAACTCGAGTTTCCAAGATTCCATCTTCGCATTAATTGCACGTTAATTGTTTACGTTATTTGTTTCACAACTGTATTTGCAAAACTTGTTTGCTTTGTAATTGTACATGCTGGATTATGCTTGAGTTATGGTATTTCTGTTTGATAAATGAATGTTAGAAACTTATTAACTGTTTGAACTCATAAACCCACAATCAACGAAACCTTGTGAGCCAGACACACACACCACGACGAAACGTATGGAGTTTCGTCAACACCCTCACGAAACCTTGGGGTTTCGTCATTCATCTTTCGACGAAACTAGAGAGTTTCGCCATAGTGGGCTTCGGCCCAAGTAAAGCCCAATCGAAATGACAGTTACGCTATATAATGCACACACCACCATTCGTGAAACCCTAGGCTTCTCTCTCGAAACAACTTGACGGCAACCATCCTCTCTCTCTCTCTAGAAGTTCTTGCTTAACCCATCTCACATCCGGTTAGTTTTATGATAACCCGACTCGATCAAATTTTAAGATTGTTTGTGTAAAGGATTGTTATCATAACTTGATTTCATTGACTGATTTATGATGACTGTCACGATGTGTATGTATATCGGGATTTAGTTATTTGATGAGAAGGATACTTGTAATGGTGGATTCGATAACCTGCTATGAGATGCTTAGATGATGAAATGATAAACAGTAGGGTTTGATATTCGGTTGTTAACCCGTAAGACTAGATCAGATGTTTGAGATTTGTATTTGTTTATGTTCATAGTTCATAATCTGTTGATGTTTGTATATCATGATGACACTTATTTAGGATGGTTTAATGAATATGTGTTATAGTCTTGTATATGCCAATAATCTGGTAGCAATCCGTGGCTAGGTTTGATGTTGATGATCAATTGTTACGATGAAATTAGGGTTTTTCTGTGTTTGAAACTGTTACGCGACGTAATGGTTGCTTGTCGACGAAACACGTGTCGACGAAACCTGAGAGTTTCGTCGATGGGGATTACGACGAAACATGGGAGTTTCGTGAAAGGGGTCACGATGAAACCAGGGGGTTTCGTCGAAGGGGTTCACGACGAAACAAGAATGTTTCGTCAAGTTATTAATCAAGCACAGTAATTTGGTTAATTCTGTTAGTAGTTAACTAGGTTAGTGAAGACTATGTTAACTGATAAGGATAGTACAAGTAACTGATAATTGTAAAGCATGGTTGCATGAGCTTGTATATCTGATAAATGCTATGTGTTAGTTGTTACTTGCATGTACGTGATGATCTTGACTGTTAGTCGAACTTTGTGAATGGCAACTGATTGTGTGTACGTGCAAACTATAGGCTTTAATTGAAATAAATTGTGCACAACTAATTAAGCATACCGAGCAAACCGAGGTGAGTTCACACTCTTTCCAAGGCATGGGATTCCCAAGGGTTGGGAATGGGTTAAAGAATTAAAACGGAAACTACATATTCTCATTGGGTAGGATATGTACGGCCATCCTCCATGGGTAGGATGCCAAAAATTAAACCTCGCGTATTCTCCTTGGGTAGGATACGTACGTTCGTCCTCCTTGGGTAGGACAACAAGATTAAACATACTGGACCAAAACTCTATCATAAGTCCCTCATTTTATATCGGCTTAATCGCCGAGGCCGATGGCGAGCGGGTCATTAGTTAATAGAGCTATTAGGTTTAACAAACCTCACACCGTGCCGGTAGGACGGGCGTGTACTAATGGACTAAGGCAACGGGTCAATCATGATAGACATTGACTTAGGGCACAACTTATTTTCATTAGTAGTCGATATGGTACGGTCTGGTAATTCACATGGGAAGCCCCCACTAATTATTGAGAAGGTTTGGGAAACAGGGATAGTGATTAATACGTGGTTTACAAAACGAACTTACAACTATTGAAACGAACTCAATAACTAATCAACCAACTGTGAACTCGCTCGACTTTGTTGTTGACTCGTTGTTACATGCCTTGCAGGTCGTAGGGATTAGCTTGGAGCTTGCACGCGATGGAGGAGTCGTTGTGGGGACATGGACCTTGAGTTCCATGTTAAACATTTACGCCTTATAAACTTATTACTTATGATTGGGTTTTTACGTTTTGCTTCCGCTGAACGCTTACAATGAGTTTGTTTGAACACTTTTCATATTGTGTGGTTGAACCTTAATTACTATTTATAATGTTCAATGTGATTGGTGGCTTGATCCTGGTCATGTCACGCCTTCAATCGGTGATACTCCGCGTGTGGATTTTGGGGGTGTGACAATGCACATGTGCATATGTATCATTTCTTGGACAAATTCCATAATATATTACCAGTAGTAGAAAAATGCACTTTCATTTACACTACCATATGTAATACACTACTTTTTACATTACCAATGTTAGAAATGCACATGTGCATCTATATGCATCAACATGAAATAAGGTGTTTTGGTACAAAAAGTTTGTGATTTTAAATGGTGAAATAGGCCCATATACATGTCTTTTGGTTAGTTATATCTAGTGGTTGATGGTTTGATTATATTTGTCACTTTATGATATAATATGTTGTTTGGATGGTATAAAGGGTGTTGATGTACGTATAATAAAGTGAAATATTGGTAATAATATTGTATTATGGATGGTAAAAAGCAATGGTATTGTATTACGGATGGTAGGAGGTAATGGTAGTGTAGTATAGATGGTATGATAGATGAAAGGGAATGCGTATTCAAAGTGGTGTACTAAAACACGTTTTAACATGTTCATATATATATATATAGATGCACCTGTGCATTTCTAGTGTTGTTAATGTTATAACAAGTTCATACATATAGATACACATGTGTATTTCTATTATTGTTAATGTAAAAATTAGTTTATTATGAATGGTAGTGTAAACGAAAGTGTAATTGTCTGATATTTGTAATAAATTACGGAATTTGTCAAATAAATTATACAAATGCACATGTGCATGGATAACTGTTACTCGAATTTTTTTTATTATTGATGATATATAGCGATTTTTCCAAAAAAAATAGTAAAAAAAAATTTGGGTGTTTTTTTTTATTTTTTTAGGTGTTTTTTTGTTGTGTTCGCATTGGTTCTCGCGGTTCTAGCAATAAAGGGTGGATCCTAACGGATACCTCTCATATATATATATATATATATATATGGGAAGGTTCATTGGGGAACACTAAAAAAGAGGGGAACAGTGGGGAACCGACTCAAACGAACTCCGATTGGACTCATTCCAGCGGCGTTAGAACCGGCTCGTCGAACCCTAACTAAGATCTCATAACCCTAAGCCCTAAATCCTAACTCCTAAACTCTAAACCCTAAAGCTAAAAAATAAGGCTAAAACCTAAGCTAAACCGTAAAATCTAAACTATAAACCCTAAAAGCTAAACCCTAAAGGCTAAACCTAATGCTAAACCCTAAAGCTAAACCCTAAACCCTAAAACTAAACCCTAAACCCTAAAACTAAATCCTAAAGCTAAACCCTAATGCTAAACCCTAAAGCTAAACCCTAAAAGCCAAACCATAATAAATTTAGGGTTTAGGGGTTATGATTTAGGGGTTAGGGTTAAGAGATCCTAGTTAGGGTTCGACGAGCCGGTTCCAACGCCGCTGGAATGAGTCCAATCGGAGTTCGTTTGACTCGGTTCCCCACTGTTTCCCGTGTTTTAAGTGTTCCCCAATGAACATCACACTATATATAGGGTGGGGTTCGGCTACAAAGTCCATTTTTCCTACAAAGTGTACAAAGTCATAAAACACCATAATTTCAGCCATAAAACACACTCAAAATGTAACAACCCACACGTTCGTGCGTTGTTACTACTCGTAAGACTCGTTACGCCTAGCACCAGAGATTCGGATCATAATGTAGCTATATCGCATACATCGCTATTTCGGAGTATTTTCGCATATTACGCATACTTTATCGCTATCACATCACATTGCACTTGCTGACAACCACGAAGATGTCAAGTGAGGACCAATTCTACCCTCCTTGATAGCCGTGATGTGTCGCAGTGCAACTCATTACTCAAAACGCACATCGCATCACACACATTAACGTTCACGATGACATTGAGTGAGGACGTATTCTACCCTCCTCGATGACCGTGAAGCGTCGCAAAGTAATGCATATTCGAAACGAAACCCGATTATTGTATCGCAACTTTGAAATATTAATATGTATATACGACCCAACGTGGCTAATAATAATAAATATATGAAAATGTGGATGAGAATGTGTAACTAGACTATCGCAGCGCTTAACGACCGAAATGAAACGCCAAAACCCAACTCGCCGGTGACAATTGATCGAATGACAATTCGATCGGAGTGCCATCCGATCGGACTGCCATCCGATCGGACTGCCATCCGATCGGACTGCCATCCGATCGGACTGTCATCCGATCCGTTGCACTTCCTCACCTTCACCCCACCTCACCTATAAATAGCACTTGTCACATCACTTGAACAGTGATGTGACAGCTCTCACTTGACCAGCACGCTTTTGGACCTTTTTCTCTCGATTCCTCGCGATTCTTGTAAGTTTTCAACTCAAATCTTGTACTACTTTGATCTACACGCACTCCTCCACCTTTCTATCTTTTGAATCTCAACTTTTAACCGTGAAATCAATGGATTTGAGGTGTTCTAGGGTGATGTCATCATGAAGTTCTTATGAACTTCAAGTGTTGGCCTCATTCCACCAAGAACAACTCAGATCCGAAGGATTTCCACAAGAATAAACAACATTTTCACACAGATCTACACATAATCATGAATAAAAGGATTGAAAGATGGTTTTCCAACTTTCTTTCAACTCTTTTACACTCAAAGCACTCAAGACCGATAGAATCCGAGCTTGTACCGACCTTCTACTCATTCTTAGTGTCGTATTGGTTCAAGATCTGGTTTCTAACGCAGAGACGACTGATTTCGGGTTAACCAAGAACGACCGTCATGAACCGGTAAACCGATCAGATTTGGGTGATTCCTGTCCAATCTGGTCCCCTGGTTCGAGATGGGGTTTCTGTTGCTTAGCACGTCACAACACCGTCTAGATCAAAACCCCCAAAGACTTTCAAAATAGTCAAAGTGCCAAGGACAACTTGACCGTTTGGACGAATTGCCGTCCGATCAGACAGGCATCCGAACGGACAGGACATGTCATCTGATCGGACAGGCATCCGAACGGACAGCACGTGTCATCTGATCGGACAGTCATCCGAACGGACAGGACTTGTCATCTGAACAAACATGCATCCGAACGGACAGGACATGTCATCCGATCGGACTGCCATCCGATCGGATTACACCTTGGGTTCCACAACTTGACTTTGATTTCAATAATTTGGAGTTTAAACATTGAACGGACTACCACCCGACCATGTGGTGTTTAGACATCAACACTTAAACAATATTCAACATATTCAATACAAACGGATTGTCACCCGGCCGGACTACACTCCGATCGAGTGACAACTGCTGTGAACTTAATCTCACTAAAGTGTCCACCAATCGGGTCATCGCCCGATCGAACAGCCGTTCGATTGACCGACCTGAAAGGTTGAGATACTTCCCTGTTTCAAAATGCTACAACGAAAACTTCAAAAGACAACCATCATACACAAACACATCCTTCCCAAAGGAAGTAACAATCCACTCGAACGGTCATCCAACCGGACGACCGTCCGAACGGACTGTCACTCGTATGACCAGCTGTCCGATCGGACTACCATCCGATCGAACTGCTGTCCGACCCACTTGCACTTTGCATCGATTTACGCGTCACTTATCGTTACGCTATCAATATGTAATCAGGCTATTCTCAGACGCGCTCCCTTCAATCCAACCAAGTTGTGTTTACTTGCTGAGCATCAACTTTGAGTATACTCGAACACCTTTTTATCGCATTTTGGGTGTAACATACGTTTCTATCAAATCAAACCTATTAAGCGAATTATTCAATCAAACCGTTTATCACTTGTGAATGACTGTTATGCATATTTATACGTGATGCTAGTTACATATGTGTTAGGACTTATACTCGCGAGGTCCCGCCTTAACTAGTGTAGTACTATAGCACCTGACGGGGTCTAGTTAGGATGAATAGCAATCGCAATCGCAGCTCGAATGACTTAGCTGGTAGTATCGGTCTTAAATGCATGTATGTTGAGGTATCTCGTTTATGTATTTGGTAATTCGCAGCACTTTTTTATCTATTTACGCTACTCTATCAAAACTTGTATACTCGCCAATACTTTTGTATTGACGTTGTTTTAACGCATGTTGCAGGTTTAGTCGCAGTCTACATCAAATCAAGCTAGGAAGTCTAGAAACACACCTAAAATCTAGGTTGTCGGATTTATATTGTTTGAGAGAACATGAAAATTCGTGACAGCTTATGTGATTGTACTTGTTTGTTAGTATGGGATAATGAACGCATTAAATACTATCGCAATTTAGTTGTTATGGATTCTCTTGAGCAATCTGATTTGCCTAGTGCCGCGCCCCGATGATTCCGCCATCGGTTGGGGTGTAACACAAAACCTCACAAATAACAGAGTGAAGATCACTAAAACACAATATCCAAACCCTAACAATCCATAGAAACTTCAAACATACTATCGTAGAATTATGAATATAAAACACAACATGATAATCAACAAAAAACACATTAATGCTAGTTATTCAAAAATCAAAACCTTATCATCCAAAACACAACACAAAACCCACAAATATGGCGTTTTAGTAATCTCCACTTTGTTACAAAAAACCAACATGCGATTTCATCAAAATTATCACATGCGATTTCATCCATGCTATTTTATAACATGCGATTTCACTATATCGTACGTATTGTACGTTAAGGGATATTGCATTTTACACTTTCACTATATATATATATATATATAGGAGAAGGATCCGTTAGGAACCACCCTTTATTGCGAGAACCGCGAGAACCAGTGTGAACACAAACAGTAATACCTAAAAAAATCTAAAAAACACTCAAATTTTTTTTACTATTTTTTTGGAAAAATAGCTATATTTCCTTTATAATAAAAAAAAATTCAAAAAAAAAAATCGAGTAACAGTTATCCATGCACATGTGCATTTGTATCATTTCTTTGACAAATTCCGTAATTCATTACAAATATTATACAATTGCACTTTCATTTACACTACAACGTGTAATACACTATTTTTTACGTTAACAATATTAGAATTGCACATGTGCATCTATATGTATCAACATGAAATAATGTGTGTTGGTGCACTACTTTCTCTTTCATCTATCATTCCATCTATAATACACAAATATGCATGATGCGTGTGTAGTGTGATATGGATTTAAATATATTTTAAGCCCTTTTTACACTTTTTAGTCAAGTTTTAAATTTATAAAACACGATATTTACTAACACTAAACACACATATGGGCAAGTGCACCCATCGTGAGCGTAGTATAGTGTTGGCAAGATACCGAGGTCGTCCAAGGACACAAGAGCTTTTAGTACCGGTTTATCCTCAACGTCTAATCAAATCAAAAGTTTAGAAAAAGGTTTTAAACTAAAAATAAAAAGTAACTAAAATGCTGAAAAATAAAAACAGATAGACAAGATGAATCACTTGGCTCCGACTCGTGTATAGTGTAACCTTTGATTATTTCCGCACTTTTGCACTATTTAAGAGATTATCTTAGTTATTGTAGTAGGCCCCTATTTTGAATGTGACGTTACCCTCAACCCAGTAGTTTGAGTCAGCAAGGATACAATCCTAAAGGGTTGGATTATTGAAAGATAATTAATTAAGTTATTATTGCATATTATGGTAGGCCCCTCTTTTGAAGGCGACGTTACCCTCGGCTAAGTAGTCTGAGTCAGCAGGGATACAGTCCTAAGTAGCCGGGTTAAAGTTTTAATAGTAGTTTACATATGAGGGGATCAAAGAGTTTGGACCCCCGCCATCCAATACCGGTGGGTATTGAAGGAGGTCCTACTAAATTTGACCCAGGTCCTTTGCAGGATCTATACACTGAACAATGGCAAGACTCTTACCAAACCGTTCCCTTAACCCCCGACCAGGTAGCCAACATACCTCCATATAGACCGTGGAGATATGAATGGTGAAAATCTTTTATTTTATATAGACAGTAAAATAATGCCAAGACACCACGGACAAACGATAAGGAAGAATCACCTTCAACATAAGAAACTAGTTATTAAAGTCATTAATACATTGTGACAACCCGCACAAAACCAGGTATCCGTACAACTTAATTAATGATTAATTACTGCTTAATTACTGTGCTTGATTGAAACTAGCTGATAAACTGCTACCTGCATACTGATACATACACTTACTTGCATCATACTTTATTGCTGTCACTACATTATTTACGTGCTGAACCCTAGTGACAAACATGATGCACAAAAAGCACAGTAGCACTAAACGGATACACAGTGAACATGCTGATATAACCAGCATCAGGCAAATACTGCCTCCAAGGCCTGTTAAGAGCCTCGTATATTTTGGCTACACTGGTAGTGAGTGTAGGATATAAGGGTTGTGTTACCGCGTCTCTAGGAATAAGATACACCGATTCGGATGTGCCAAAACGTACTTTAAGTACCAAACACAGCACTTTAATAATTTAACCAGCTTCTAGCTGACTAGTAAAGTGCCAGAAAATGAGAAAATATTACTAGACACTTTCTAAAGTGTCGGGAAAACAAATTGTGTCACTAAAAATGTAATAACGACACTTTAAAGCGTTACAAAAGACTTTAACGGATTACTATCCAACCGAACAACCGGACTATACCCGGAACATGAAAATATTAGTATTTTCACTATTTTTATTTTTTTCTGAGCCAGTTAGGGTCCCTGATTACCCTAACACCCGTCATAACACGTTGCACGTAACTAACGGAGTTTAACACCTAAACTAACTTAGTTAACCTAACTATATCCTAACCATCTACTTAAAATCGGACCAAGGACCCCCCCCCCAAACCGATCGGTTACCTAGGGGGCACCACCTTGTACTTGAGATCTTGCTAAATCTTGTGTTGTCTAGTATCATTAGGACACATTAACCATTGGACTATAACACATGATTTTTCTATAAATACCCACTAATTCACTAGAGATAATCATCACCAACTCACCACAACTTTCACTCTCTCTCTTGCTCCCTTTGGTTCTCGGCCGAACACCCCACCAACCGCCACCATACTTTCGGTTCTTGCTTTCATCATTCCATCAACATACAAACATCACAAGTTGCGTATAAGGAGCTTTGGTGCACTCGGATCACGAAGGACCTCGTTTGTTAGCTTTTATCCACGCGATTTTCGTCACGATTCTTCCCTAGCCCCGAGCTAGAGGTATATTGTTTAAAACTTGTTTTTACACATATCTAAAGTGGTTAAAAGGATTATTGTCGGTTGAATCTCGTTATGTTGAAAGATGATGCATTAAAGTCTAGTAAAATCACAAAAATGGTGGTTAATAGCATATAACTTGTGTAAAAGTCGTAGGACTTGAAATATGTGTTTATTGAGACCCGATCTATGATGTGGTAGCTCGGAACATCGTTTAACCCGACTTTGTAAGATCATGTATCTTCACATAAGCTCGTTTTTGACTAAATACAAGGGTTAAAGGTGAAACTCTACCACACAAGATACATGAACTTGTGTAGAAATATTTTCCATGTGTAAAAGTGATTTAACCGGTAAAATGGTGTTTAAAACTAGCGGATCTACGTATCCGCAAGTGGTATTTTTGAAAGACCACACTTTAAAGGAATCATGTTTTTCTAAAAGATGGATCTTACACTAATAAATATGATTTTATAAACCACAAGTGTGTAGACACTTGTGAAATGGAAAGATCCGACAAATAACTATTTTTGGGAAAATGACTAGAAGTTGTAAAGACGGATTTCTTTAAACACGGGGTTTTTACAAGATCAAAGCTACTTTATATAAATATCTACATATATAAAGGTGATTTACATTAAGGATGCGGAAAAACTACAAGTTCATGCGATTATGCAAATTTACATACTTGTCGACTAGTTTGTTGTCTCGGAAATTGTTGATTGAATAAAGAAGATTGTTGAATTGATTTGTTAAAAGAAAATGATACGCTTGAAAGCGTGGCCACCTCCAGTTACAGAGGAAACTCTGGCGAAATTTTCTAAAAACCTAACACTTAGACTTTTTACACAACAAGTGTTAGAACTATTTTTGGACATACTTTCGAAACATAAATTTCGCCAGCACTATATTTTACTAAATATTCGGAGGTGGGATTTTCACAAAGATTAACGTGATAAATATATTTGTCACAACACTGTTTATGATTATTTTGTGAAAATACATAAATATTATTTTAGAGTGAAAATAATATTTACAAGCGTTAATGATCCCAAAACTTTACGAACGCTTCCACAAACATATAAGTTACACCGGTAATTACATTACCACAAGATTGATAAAACGTAACTTACGCTCATGTATTGTATCCCCCATCCTTGGGAAGAAGAATAACTACCAAGTGTATACGGAACATAAACACGAAATAGTTGCCTAACTATTTCCCAAAGACATAAACTAAAGCTAAGGCACGGCCGTCCGTCTAATAGAATTAGCACTTGTAGGTCGTTGCACAGCTTACTGTATTGGAGACACTTGGTAGAGACGCGCATTCACTGTGAGTTCATGTCCCCCTTTTCTCTAACTGTTTTCAGTTTTCTTAACTGCGGGGGTGAAATACATGTTACTTTGTTTACAAGTACTTTTATACACGGTATGATAACGTAAGGAGGTTTTAGATCATGTGAATGGGTAGGCGGAAACTTGAGGCTATTAATCCTCAGGGTAGGACCGAGGGACAGGAGCGGTAGATCTATCTGGGTGTAGCGAGCCCAGCCCCAGGCCAAACGGAACGGACCTCGGGGTGACTTTGTGCCCAACGCATAAATCCGCTAGGTTTGAGTCTTCCTACTTGCATTTCACAACATGCTAATGGCCTTGCAAACCATTGGTGATCACAAGTCCTCTTACACTGCTACATACCAGGAAACTTTTATACTTACAAGTGTTTTACTTACTCACTTGCACATGAACTCGCTCAACATTATTGTTGATTTTTCAACTCACATGTATTTCAGGAAATTAAACGGATCTGGCACGGTATGGAACGTTTTCCGCTGCACTTGTCATGGAGTCATCAGGGTTTAGGGGATGTGTCTCTTTCCTGGACAAGACACAGTCCTTAAACCACGTTTATGTTATGTTTTAGTTTGTGATGTTGTTGAACAAGGTTATGGTTGTTGGTTAAAACAATGGTACTGTATTTTGTTTTCAAAACTTAATGGATGACTTGCATGGTTTTTAATTCATTTAGCTTGTTATGGTTAAGCTATGGTATTAAGAAGTCACACCAAAATTTACCACGCTTCCGCAAAGCCAGGGTGTGACAGCTTGGTATCAGAGCTCTGATCATAGCGAACTAGGATTCTGTCTCGAGTCTAGACTATGATCACTAGGGCTCTCACGAAAACATTTTTCTGCATACCACTTAAGTCCAGATCCACACTTTTTACAAACAAATGTTGAGCACATTTTATTAATTATAAGTTCAGCTTGGAGGGCTGAGGATCGATCTGGAGGATCGAGGTGATTAAGGTAGTTGAGCACGTTGGTTTGTTATAGGATCGATCTGGAGGATCGAGGCTTGGTCTAGGTGACCAAGATAGTGGGCTAGCAAGGCTAGGAAGAAAAGGTTCAGCCTGGAGGGCTAAGGATCGATCTGGAGGATCGAGGTTTGGTTTAAGTAAAGGATAGAACAGTCTGGTAGACTGGATGGTATTGGCTAGTAAGACTAGGAGGATTATGTGATGCCTTACTTGATGACTTATGTGATTATTTGATTATGTGATTGACTGCTTGTGCATACTTGTGTTTATGTCACAGATACATGGATTCGGCTGATTCAGGTGGTTCAGCCACCACCGACCCCAGGCATATTGTGTCGGATGACCTGGAGTCGTCAGAGCATGAGGTTTTTACGTCAGACTTCACCAGCACGGATGATGATGACTTTCAGCCATTCGCCTTACCCGACGGCGTTGATGAGCTCCCAGTTGATCTTCCAGCAGGGGATCTACCACTCGTTGTGATCCCTGCTCCAGTACCCCTTGCAGCATACCCTGTTTTACCCATCGACGACGAGGAGGACGACGTCGATATGTTTGAGGAGGAGCCTTTGGAGGATGCTCAGGGCGAGGCCCTACCTGCTGTTGCTCCCTTACTGATCGCAGATGCTCCGGCTGCGGAGTCACCTGCTCATTCCCCAGTCGCGGACTCCTTTGAGTCTGTGGCTTCTGCACCCACACATGCTCATAGTGCGCAGCACTTCTCCCATGGGTCCGATTCTGACCAGGCTTTTTCTGTTACTTCCATACCTGGACTTGTTTTTGACCATGACGTCGAGGAGGATTCAGATCCTATGTTCCCACCAGGATTTGATCCTGACCGTGATTTAGAGTATGTCCCGATGGACGAGTTGATGGAGGACCCAGTAGACGCTGTTGACCCTTTTGATCCGATTGATCCTGATTTTGATTTTGACATGGCGTTTGATGACTTTGAGCCTGCCATTGCACCTGAGCAGGCAGCTGCCATTGACCCTTTACCAGAGCATGACCCTGTGCATGCTGATGTACCTTTTGAGCCCATTGCTGATGATCACCACATAGATGTTCCTGTTGATCCCATTGGTCCTTTACCCATTGTTGCTGTACCAGTTGACCCCCCTTTCGAGCACTTAGCACCTGATCACCCTGTTGTAGCCCCTTTATTTGATCCCGTTCCCATAGAGCCCGGACATGCACCGTTCGCGGCTCATATGGATCCACCGGACGAGTCTGCCCAGCATGGCTGGATACCGGCAGACGAGGACGTTCCCCCACTCCCTCCACAGATTCCTGTTGCACCACATACTGACTTTTCGTTTCAGGTTCCTATGTTTACACCTCCAGCAGGGCCTGGAGAGGGCTCTTCAGCACACCCTGATGGGCATGTACCGATGCCCATGCCTTTCATGCCTCAGATTCCTTTTGTTCCACCTACTACAGCTCCTTTTGGGGTGGCATCCTTTGACCCCACACGTGAGCCACTGCTGTGGTCACCATTTTCCCCTATGCCACCCACTGATCCATACCACAGGTTCCACGTGGGACACACCATCGAGGATGTATTGATGTCATTTGTACACCAGCATGAGTCGCATGAGCAGCGACTACAGGAGTTGGAGAGAGCCCGTCTGCAGCCATGTCAGTACCATGGCCGGGTATCCTCTCCGTTACAGCCGTTTCGATCTTTACCCCCTGACCATGCTGCTCGTCTTACTACTTTGGAGCAGCAGATTGCTTCCATTATTCGCACACAGCAGGCGATGGAGGCGGACTGGTTACAGTTGCGCCGTTTGTTTTATACCCATTTTCCTCCTCCACCACCATCTACTTAGAGCTCATCGGTGCCACTTGGGTAGGCGAGGTGATAAGGCGGCGATTGCTTTTTGATTGCACAGCATTTTTGGGAGACTACGTTATGATTTGACTTTTGTTATGTACTTGATACTGTATTGATACTGATGTAGTTTTTGACAGGGGTGATGTAGCCCCTAGTGATTGATGATTGTATGTATACACTTACGATGTGGTCTCATTTATATGGCAATCGCAGTTTTCTCACCATATTTGGATTCGCTTGATTACTTATTTGCATTGTTATGGTATGGGATGTTGTGTGATTGATATTTGTGATATGTGATAACATGAGATGTTATGTGATTATACTATTACTACCGTTATATACGTACACTATATTACGAACTGATTTACGTATTATAACAACGGAGCCTTACTATGGCCTAACCAACTTAAACCATCTTTTAGAAGATGCCGCCAAGACGCGAACCAAACATGCCAACAAACGAGGCAGAACTACAACAGATCATTGCTGCTGCCATAGCGCAGTACGCAGCATCTCAGCCAGGAGCAAGCGGAAGTGTTAACCAAGGCAATAACAATCCACCTCACGGTAATACCACGCCATTCGAACCTACCATGTCCTAGCTAGACATCTTTAGCAATGATGCTAATGCCAAACACATGTTTTAACATACGTGCAGGATGCACCTACAAGCAGTTCTTAGACTGCAAACCAGTTAACTTCGATGGCACAGGAGGTGCAGTTGCCTTTACCCGCTGGGCTGAGAAAACCGATTCCGTCTTACGCATGAGCAAGTGTGCTGAGGATCAGCAAGTCACGTACATTTCAGGGCTGTTTCTAGACGGAGCCCTATCTTGGTGGAACCTACAAGTCCAAACCTTAGGCGAAGCTGCCGCCTACGCCCTGACTTGGGCCGAATTGAAAGAACTGATGCGCAAGAAGTACTGTTCACGCGCAGAAATTCAAAGGTTGGAGACTGAATTTTGGCACTTAAAAATGGATGGTCCGAAAGTAGCAGAGTACGTTCAGAGGTTTCATGACCTATCTCAAGTGGTTCCTTATATGGTCACGCCAGAGTACAAGCGAATCGAGCGCTTCATTTGGGGCTTGGCTCCCCAAATAATAAGCATGGTAACCTCCTCCAAACCAGCAACTATCACTGAAGCCATCGACTTGAGCGTGGCTCTCACCGAGGAGGGGATTCGTTTAAACAAGTTTGGTGATGTAAAGGCAAAAGAGAAAGAGACTCATGTTGAGTCGTCCGTAGGCAACAAAAGAAAGTTCTCGAACTTCAAACAAAGTGTTAGCGGTGTTGGTAAGAAAGGGGAAACAAACGCACCAGCTCAGATTACAGCTGGTAGTGGAAGGAAAGGAAAGGGATATATGGGCACCCAGCCCAAGTGTAATGCATGCCAGCGTCACCATTCTGGCCGATGCGGGTTGAGGGTATGTGATTCGTGTGGAAAACCTGGCCACTTGAAGGATTCTTGTTGGGCCACTGCCGGCCGTGGAGGCCAGGGAGGATATAGAAATAGGAATGATAACCGTGGCGGAAATGGGAATCGCCCGCAAGGAAATTTTGGAGGAAACAGAAACCGAAGCAACAATGTAAATCGGGCTGGCAACGCCAACCAGAACAACACCCCAGCTGGAAACGGGGATGGAAACGGGCAAAGACTCGGATGCTATAACTGCGGGGAAATCGGGCATTTTAAGAAGGACTGCCCAACGTTGAATCAGGCCCGTGGTAGAGTGTTCCAACTAGAAGCCAGGGAAGCACGCCAAGATCCTAATGTCGTTACGGGTACGTTCCCTATCAATCAACGCTATGCATCCGTTTTATTTGATACTGGTGCCGATTATAGCTTCGTATCGCTAGAATTTAAGAATATGCTTGGGTTAGCTGCTAATAAGTTAGACATACCCTACTCGATCGAATTAGCTAATGGAAAGTTAGTTGGAGCCGACGAAGTAATCAGAGGTTGTGTGATAGAATTGGGAGAACGCGAGTTTACGCTGGATCTACTACCAGTCCAATTGGGAAGCTTCGACGTGGTGGTAGGAATGGATTGGTTATCCGGAAACAAGGCTGAGATAGTATGTCACGAGAAAGTTGTTCGTATCCCTACTGATGATGGTGAGACAATTGTGGTTCACGGAGAGAAGCGTGACACACCGCTAAGATTTATCAGCTGCTTGAAAGCAAGGAAGTGTTTACAGAAAGGATGTGTTGCTTTTCTGGCACACATCGTAGATAAGAAGGCTGCTGAGCCAACAATCGAAGACATCCCTGTCGTAAGGGAGTATCCAGAAGTCTTCCCGGAAGACTTACCTGGACTGCCACCTCAGAGGCAAGTGGAGTTTCACATCGACTTAGTTCCAGGCGCAGCACCTGTGGCTAAGGCACCTTACAGACTTGCGCCGTCAGAGATGCAGGAATTGTCAACACAGCTTCAGGAGCTGTTAGATAAGGGTTTTATCCGACCAAGCTTCTCGCCTTGGGGAGCTCCGGTCTTGTTTGTCAAGAAGAAAGACGGAAGTTTCCGCATGTGTATTGACTACAGAGAATTGAACAAGCTAACGATCAAGAACAGGTATCCTCTGCCAAGAATCGATGATCTGTTCGACCAACTTCAAGGCTCAAGCTGTTATTCTAAGATCGACCTTCGGTCTGGATACCATCAACTAAGGATACAGGAGGAAAGTATCCCGAAAACAGCCTTCCGAACTCGTTATGGACACTACGAGTTCCTTGTTATGCCATTTGGTTTGACGAACGCACCTGCAGTCTTTATGGACTTGATGAATAGGGTTTGCAAGCCATACTTAGACAAGTTCGTGATTGTATTCATCGACGACATCCTGATTTACTCAAAGACGAAGGCTGAACACGAACAACATCTTAGAACCATATTGGAGCTGCTAAAGCAAGAACAACTGTACGCCAAATTCTCCAAGTGCGAGTTTTGGCTACGCGAAGTCCAGTTTCTTGGACATGTGGTTAATGGGGATGGAATTCATGTTGATCCCACAAAGATCGAGGCAATCAAGAATTGGGAAACGCCTACAACGCCAACCGAGATTCGACAATTCTTGGGCTTGGCTGGCTACTATCGAAGGTTCATCGAGGATTTTTCGAAAATCGCTCAACCGTTGACACTCCTGACCCAGAAGGATAAGACGTTTGATTGGGGAATCAAACAGGATGAAGCGTTTCAGATATTGAAAGATAAGCTCTGCAACGCGCCAATCTTAGCTCTACCGGAAGGTACCGACGATTTTGTGGTATACTGCGACGCATCGCGTCAGGGATTGGGTTGTGTGTTGATGCAACGCCAAAAGGTCATTGCTTACGCATCACGCCAACTGAAGGTGCACGAAAAGAACTATACCACCCACGATTTAGAGCTTGGCGCAGTGGTTTTTGCACTAAAGATCTGGAGACACTACCTGTATGGTACGAAATGCACAATCTTCACGGATCACAAAAGCCTACAACACATATTCAACCAGAAGGAGTTGAATATGAGGCAAAGACGATGGGTTGAATTGCTAAACGACTACGACTGCGAGATAAAGTATCATCCGGGGAAGGCGAATGTGGTCGCCGATGCCCTAAGTCGAAAGGAAAGGATCAAGCCCATAAGGGTTAGGGCTCTAGAGATGATTATCCGAACCGACCTTTCCTCGCGCATTCGCGCTGCACAAAAGGAAGCTCTCAAAGAGGGAAACCTTGAGGAAGAATATCTCCGTGGAATGGAGAAGCTTTTGGTACCAAACGAGGAAGGGACGTTATGTTTTGGGAAAAGGATTTGGGTTCCTCTGTTTGGTGGATTAAGGGAAGTTATTTTCGACGAAGCGCACAAGTCACGGTACTCTATCCACCCTGGATCGGATAAGATGTACCAAGATCTCAAGGATTATTATTGGTGGCCTAGGATGAAAGGCGACGTTGCTATTTACGTGAGCAAATGTTTAACTTGCGCTAAGGTCAAGGCAGAATACCAGAAGCCTTCGGGACTCCTGCAACAACCTGAGATTCCCAAGTGGAAATGGGAACAAATCTCAATGGATTTTGTTACAAAACTGCCAAGAACGCCAAGAGGCCATGATATGATTTGGGTGATTGTTGACCGCCTAACAAAGTCCGCACACTTTCTGCCAATCAAGGAGAAAGACAGTACTAGTAAACTTGCGGAAATTTACTTGAGAGAGATCGTAGCACGTCATGGAGTACCTCTCTCGATCATCTCTGATAGAGACGGAAGGTTTGTGTCAAGAATATGGCAATCCTTCCAAGAATCTTTTGGCTCACAATTGAATCTGAGCACTGCGTTCCATCCGCAAACTGACGGCCAGAGCGAGCGAACGATACAAACTTTGGAAGACATGCTGAGGGCATGTGTTATGGATTTAGGCGGTAGCTGGGATAAACACTTACCTTTGGTCGAATTTTCGTACAACAACAGCTACCACACCAGTATTGGTGTCGCGCCATTTGAGGCCCTATACGGACGCAAGTGCCGATCACCACTATGTTGGTCTGACGCGGGTGATAGGCAGCTTGCTGGTCCCGAGATCGTCCAAGAGACGACAGACAAAATCGCGCAAATACTTAAACGCATCGAAGCCGCTCGCCACAGGCAAAAGGCCTACGCGGATCCAAACCGGAAGCATGTGGACTTCCAAGTCGGAGAAATGGTGTTGTTAAAGGTTTCACCCTGGAAAGGGGTAGCACGCTTTGGAAAGCGTGGGAAGTTAAATCCGCGCTACATTGGTCCTTTCAGAATTCTGGAGAGAATTGGGACAGTAGCATACAAGTTGGACCTACCTGCTGAACTAAATGGTGTTCACGATACATTTCATGTATCCAATTTAAAGAAAAGTCCAACTCAAATTGACGTTGCCATTCCTATCGACGAGATTCATATTGACGACACGCTCCACTTTGTTGAAGAACCTGTTGAGGTCACGGATTGGAAAATTAACAAGACCCGCCGGAGCAGTGTCAAACTCGTCAAGGTTCGTTGGAATGCCAGACATGGTCCTGAATTCACATGGGAACGTGAGGACCGGATGAAAGAGAAATACCCCCACTTATTTCCTAAGAACCCTGCTTCTACAAGCAGAACTTAAATTTCGGGACGAAATTTATTTAACGGGGGGAGAATGTGACAACCCGCACAAAACCAGGTATCCGTACAACTTAATTAATGATTAATTACTGCTTAATTACTGTGCTTGATTGAAACTAGCTGATAAACTGCTACCTGCATACTGATACATACACTTACTTGCATCATACTTTATTGCTGTCACTACATTATTTACGTGCTGAACCCTAGTGACAAACATGATGCACAAAAAGCACAGTAGCACTAAACGGATACACAGTGAATATGCTGATATAACCAGCATCAGGCAAATACTGCCTCCAAGGCCTGTTAAGAGCCTCGTATATTTTGGCTACACTGGTAGTGAGTGTAGGATATAAGGGTTGTGTTACCGCGTCTCTAGGAATAAGATACACCGATTCGGATGTGCCAAAACGTACTTTAAGTACCAAACACAGCACTTTAATAATTTAACCAGCTTCTAGCTGACTAGTAAAGTGCCAGAAAATGAGAAAATATTACTAGACACTTTCTAAAGTGTCGGGAAAACAAATTGTGTCACTAAAAATGTAATAACGACACTTTAAAGCGTTACAAAAGACTTTAACGGATTACTATCCAACCGAACAACCGGACTATACCCGGAACATGAAAATATTAGTATTTTCACTATTTTTATTTTTTTCTGAGCCAGTTAGGGTCCCTGATTACCCTAACACCCGTCATAACACGTTGCACGTAACTAACGGAGTTTAACACCTAAACTAACTTAGTTAACCTAACTATATCCTAACCATCTACTTAAAATCGGACCAAGGACCCCCCCCCCCCCCCCAACCGATCGGTTACCTAGGGGGCACCACCTTGTACTTGAGATCTTGCTAAATCTTGTGTTGTCTAGTATCATTAGGACACATTAACCATTGGACTATAACACATGATTTTTCTATAAATACCCACTAATTCACTAGAGATAATCATCACCAACTCACCACAACTTTCACTCTCTCTCTTGCTCCCTTTGGTTCTCGGCCGAACACCCCACCAACCGCCACCATACTTTCGGTTCTTGCTTTCATCATTCCATCAACATACAAACATCACAAGTTGCGTATAAGGAGCTTTGGTGCACTCGGATCACGAAGGACCTCGTTTGTTAGCTTTTATCCACGCGATTTTCGTCACGATTCTTCCCTAGCCCCGAGCTAGAGGTATATTGTTTAAAACTTGTTTTTACACATATCTAAAGTGGTTAAAAGGATTATTGTCGGTTGAATCTCGTTATGTTGAAAGATGATGCATTAAAGTCTAGTAAAATCACAAAAATGGTGGTTAATAGCATATAACTTGTGTAAAAGTCGTAGGACTTGAAATATGTGTTTATTGAGACCCGATCTATGATGTGGTAGCTCGGAACATCGTTTAACCCGACTTTGTAAGATCATGTATCTTCACATAAGCTCGTTTTTGACTAAATACAAGGGTTAAAGGTGAAACTCTACCACACAAGATACATGAACTTGTGTAGAAATATTTTCCTTGTGTAAAAGTGATTTAACCGGTAAAATGGTGTTTAAAACTAGCGGATCTACGTATCCGCAAGTGGTATTTTTGAAAGACCACACTTTAAAGGAATCATGTTTTTCTAAAAGATGGATCTTACACTAATAAATATGATTTTATAAACCACAAGTGTGTAGACACTTGTGAAATGGAAAGATCCGACAAATAACTATTTTTGGGAAAATGACTAGAAGTTGTAAAGACGGATTTCTTTAAACACGGGGTTTTTACAAGATCAAAGCTACTTTATATAAATATCTACATATATAAAGGTGATTTACATTAAGGATGCGGAAAAACTACAAGTTCATGCGATTATGCAAATTTACATACTTGTCGACTAGTTTGTTGTCTCGGAAATTGTTGATTGAATAAAAAAGATTGTTGAATTGATTTGTTAAAAGAAAATGATACGCTTGAAAGCGTGGCCACCTCCAGTTACAGAGGAAACTCTGGCGAAATTTTCTAAAAACCTAACACTTAGACTTTTTACACAACAAGTGTTAGAACTATTTTTGGACATACTTTCGAAACATAAATTTCGCCAGCACTATATTTTACTAAATATTCGGAGGTGGGATTTTCACAAAGATTAACGTGATAAATATATTTGTCACAACACTGTTTATGATTATTTTGTGAAAATACATAAATATTATTTTAGAGTGAAAATAATATTTACAAGCGTTAATGATCCCAAAACTTTACGAACGCTTCCACAAACATATAAGTTACACCGGTAATTACATTACCACAAGATTGATAAAACGTAACTTACGCTCATGTATTGTATCCCCCATCCTTGGGAAGAAGAATAACTACCAAGTGTATACGGAACATAAACACGAAATAGTTGCCTAACTATTTCCCAAAGACATAAACTAAAGCTAAGGCACGGCCGTCCGTCTAATAGAATTAGCACTTGTAGGTCGTTGCACAGCTTACTGTATTGGAGACACTTGGTAGAGACGCGCATTCACTGTGAGTTCATGTCCCCCTTTTCTCTAACTGTTTTCAGTTTTCTTAACTGCGGGGGTGAAATACATGTTACTTTGTTTACAAGTACTTTTATACACGGTATGATAACGTAAGGAGGTTTTAGATCATGTGAATGGGTAGGCGGAAACTTGAGGCTATTAATCCTCAGGGTAGGACCGAGGGACAGGAGCGGTAGATCTATCTGGGTGTAGCGAGCCCAGCCCCAGGCCAAACGGAACGGACCTCGGGGTGACTTTGTGCCCAACGCATAAATCCGCTAGGTTTGAGTCTTCCTACTTGCATTTCACAACATGCTAATGGCCTTGCAAACCATTGGTGATCACAAGTCCTCTTACACTGCTACATACCAGGAAACTTTTATACTTACAAGTGTTTTACTTACTCACTTGCACATGAACTCGCTCAACATTATTGTTGATTTTTCAACTCACATGTATTTCAGGAAATTAAACGGATCTGGCACGGTATGGAACGTTTTCCGCTGCACTTGTCATGGAGTCATCAGGGTTTAGGGGATGTGTCTCTTTCCTGGACAAGACACAGTCCTTAAACCACGTTTATGTTATGTTTTAGTTTGTGATGTTGTTGAACAAGGTTATGGTTGTTGGTTAAAACAATGGTACTGTATTTTGTTTTCAAAACTTAATGGATGACTTGCATGGTTTTTAATTCATTTAGCTTGTTATGGTTAAGCTATGGTATTAAGAAGTCACACCAAAATTTACCACGCTTCCGCAAAGCCAGGGTGTGACATACATAACCAATTAAAAAGTGTGAAAAGATTAAAAATAAAAAGTATTACACTAGACACTTTGTCTTCACCAAGTGATGTAAGAGACTTAGGCAAACATGGCCTTGATTGTTAAGAACTCTTACGATCAATCTTGGATCCCGAGACGACTCACACACTCTATGATGGACAATGGATGATGGTGGTGGATGATGGTGTTGTGATGGTGGTGGGTGGTGGGTGAAGTGTGAGAGAGGTGGTGTGCAAAGGGATGGTTTGCAAATGAGCCAAGCACCCCTATTTATAGCCTGAACAGCAGCTCGGGCACGGCCCCGTGTCCATCCTCTTCTCTGTCTTCATTAATTGCAGTTTGTCTGTATTAGTTGACCATGCCCCCGTGTCCGCTGGGCACGACCCCGTGTGAAGAAGCATATCTGTACTATCAAGATTTGCCTGGATTCTGCGAATCTTATATTTGACCACGGCCCAGTGTCCGCTGAGCACGGCCCCGTGGTGGGCGATGGAAGCTTCTACAACTTTATCTTTTATGCTGACACTTGGGCACGACCCCGTGTTCACTGAGCACGGGGCGTGTTCAGCCTTCTGTTCTCTTGTTTTGCTTGGGAAGATGCTTTCGGGGAGGTCGGGCATGCCACGTTTGTTCCTTTTCTTGTATTTATGTAAGATTTAGCTGCCTTTTTGCTTCTTTTGTTAATTTGAGCTCATTTAATCCTGAAAATACAAAAGGAAGACAAAAGCACACTTTTTCCAACATCAGTACTAAAAAGGGTTAGTTTTATGCCACAGTTGATGTAATTTATATGTTGCATTTTGAACACATCAAATACCCCCACACTTGAATCTTTGCTTGTCCTCAAACAAAACTCTTTATAATGTGGCTTTTCACTTCCAAATGGAATGGGTAGAAGATAAGGTTTTTGGGCTTGTCATAGAGTGTCGGGATTTCCAAGATTCTTTATTAAGTTTTATTTTTATTTATTTACAATCCTATTCGTCATGATTTATTTAAAATTTTTCATAAGATAAATTACTTATTAGGGCATAAGATGCCTCTTTAAAATTCTATTTATATACAAGTTCACATACCTCACGGGGGATCACTCAACACTCGGCCGAAGATGTATTTTAGTGAATCACTAGAGAGCGACATGGAACTTACTCCTACCATAGGCTTGCCAAGCAATCAATCCTCCTCCTTTTTAACTATATACCTTTGTAAATATCAAGATGACTTTTGGGTGAAGGGTTAGGCTTGGGTTAAAGGTAGGTGGTTGGGTTAGTGGTTAGTAGAAAAAGGCGAAAAGCGTAAAAAACATCAGTTTTCGTAAGACTTTTTTTTCAATTTTTATTTTGATGAAGCTATAATTCAAACAAAGTTACTTTTGATGAACTTGCTTGTTTATTTCTTTTGCTTCATCATCAAATTTTTTTTTTTGAAAGTCATACGAAAAACCGAGCTTGTCACTAAAACAAAGGGTAAAAAAATAAAAAGGTTTTGGTGGGTGAAAGGGTGTTTGGTTTTGGGTTAAGAAATGAAAAGGTTTAGGCTCAAAGGGGTTAACTAGGGGGATTTTGGGTAGGTGGTAAAAAAGAAAAGAAAAATAATGGTGTAGAAATAAAAAGGGTTAGTCCTAATGCCTCCATCATTTACTTACTCGGGTTTAAGTTGGTAAGGACCGCGAATGTATCGTCGTGGCAAGTTCTAGAGTCGTAAGAACCAAGCGGCTATTCACATAAGAAACGAAAGATGAGCATTTAGTTTAATGATATGTATTTGTATGCTCAATAAAGGCTCAAAACTCACTTTTGTGGGAATGGGTTTTTATGTGATCAAGTATATATAATCAAATTTTAACTAAGCTTGTCATGCCGTTTCATAATTTTCTTATGTTGGTTCTTTTTATTACGACGCTATCGGTTGTAAATTTGTAAAAATATAACCTTTTTAGAACTTGAATTTCCCGAGTTAAACCTAGACAAGTAAAAAAATGAAAATTTTTGAAAAAAATTTGGGGTGATTAGCGGTTCCAATAGAATTTTGTGCAAGGCTTGTATTTAGGACTTGCAAGATTCAAGGTTTTAGCATCCCCCCCCCCCCCCCCCCACACACACACACTTAAATTACACATTGTCCACAATGTGTCCCAAAAATAAGTTTTTAGGTTGATTGAATGTGTAAAAGGTGTGAAAAAGCAAAATTTTATGTTACTGGGCATCTGGACACGGCCCCGTGGTGTCCGGGCACGGCCCCGTGTTCAGGTGCCAGTAACAAAAAGTTGAACAAAAGAAACAGAAGCCTGGACACGGGGGCGTGTTGGGTGAACACGGCCCGTGTCCAGTTTACCTGAACTGGGTGATTTCTACAGACTGTGCAGCACGGGGCCGTGTTGGGCGGACACGGCCCGTGCTGAACTTGCTGTAATGAAGAAAGTTCGTCGGATGGCCCTGTTTTCGTGCATGGGGCGCTGGTTCAAGTTTCCCTTGTTATCCTTCACCATCCCGAGTGTGTTTTACTCATTACAACATCATCCAAACACCAAATTAACTAAAACCATCATTCATTAAGTCATAGAGAAAATTACAAAATAATCCTAAAAGTTAAAATACTAGATAGTTAGGTCAAAGAAACACAAGAAATCTAAACCAAGAAGTTCTAGCCTACTACTTATTCTATTAGCAAAATTTCCGAAAAGATAAATCTCTCGGTTAGATGCGGCTTGAAAAACTTCTTTTTCTGGGCATGGGTTCCTCACACGTCGGCGAGCCATTCTTCGATCTCCCTAGGGAGAAGAAAGGCGGGCTCATTGGCATTGGTTTGAGGAGGCTCAACTTCCCCCGGGACTTCTTGTAGATCTTCAAGAGGAGGTTCCGCTGGAATGTCGTCCCAACCGGTAGGATTGTTGATTCCAAGTGCTAGGTTCCAATCCTCTTGAGGGGGGATTGGTTCCATGGGAGGTGTTACAAGAATGTTTAACCTATGGTGCAAGAGGTTTATTTCTTGAAAACTGTTTTCCAACCCCACCGTAAGATAATTTATACGGTCTATTAGGACCTCCTCTACCGAAGTCATCTCGTCAAGAGCTTCACGTAAGGCCATCACGTAACGTACGAGAGTCGCTTCGATTGATGACCTTCTCTCCCTTCGACTGTTTCTGGAGTGCGTATAAGAGGTTCCACTGTTTTGACTAGACATTCTACGAAAATAAACCAGAAATAGTTCATTTTAAATGAAACAGTACATCGGACACGGCCCCGTGCTCGATGAGCACGGCCCCGTGTTCAACTTTCTGTAGATTTTCGGAACAAGGAATCTTGGAGTTTTAAATTATTTTTCCAACTCATGAAGCATTTTTGAACAGAAATAACTTAAAACAATGTTGCACAACTTATTTTTAACAAGATTCCTTGGACAAAAATCTAATAACCAACACAATAAAGCTTGAGAGCAAGCTTCAATGGAGGTGTTGAGACAAGAAAGATGAAGAAGAAGGCAATGGATAAAAGAGGAAAGGACAAGATGTTTGTTAGAATCTTCTTTTAGAGATTACCTAGGATGGTAGGTGAGAAGATCCTTTCAAATCCCTGTCCCTGGATGGTCCAAATGTGCAGGATTCTTGGCTGCATTTATAGAAAACGACAGCATTCTGGACACGGCCCCGTGTTGGCTGGACACGACCCCGTGTGCAGGCAAGGTCCTGACACATTTTGTCCACATTCTGACAAAAAGTCAGAAAGGAATCTTTTGGTGGACACGGGGGCATGTTGACCTGGGCACGGCCCCGTGTCGAAAGGCTGTTTATGAAGTTTGTCTATTTTTAAGGAACTTTTCCGGATCGGGCGGTTCCTTACTGGATGGAACAACCCCAAAGTGCCTAAGATACCTTAATTGTTCTAGATTAAGACGAGAACGCAAGAGGTTGTCGGTGAGGGTGATTCCTATGCTATATGTAGGTGGACAAGTCCAACCCTTTTCCGGGCTCTCGTTAAAGAAGGTGTATGCCGAATCGCTCAGGTCTATGTGTGACAACCCTCACCAAACCAGGTATCCGTACGACTTAATTAATAATTAATTACTGCTTAATTATTGTGCTTACTTGAGTTTGTGGATAAACTGCTACTTGAATGCTGATACATGTACTTACTTGCATCATACTTTACTTGCTGTCACTCCATGTTTTGCTTACAGCACCTTTGTGACAACCTTGATGCACCAAACGCACAGTAGCACAATGAACGAATAACCTATTAAACGTGCTGTTATAGCCAGCACCAGACAGGTACTGCCTCTAAGGCCTGTAAGAGCCTGAGATAGTTTGCTACACTAGTGGTGAGTGTAGGAATATAAGGGTTGTAGAACTGCGTCACTAGGAATGAGATACAGTGACCGGATGTGCCTAAAACGTACTCTAGGTACAAAATTCAGCATTTTAAATAATAATTCAGCATTTGGTTAACTAATGAAGTGCCAAAACATGAGAAAAATATTACTAGACACCTTCCAAAGTGTCAGGAATAAGTTGTGTTACTAAAAATAATAATAACGACACTTTAAAGCTTTGTTAAGCACTTTAACGAATCTCTATCCAACCGAACAACCGGACTTTACCCGGAACATAAAGATATTGTCATTAACATTACTTTTCTTTTTCTGAGCCAGTTAGGGTCCCTGAATACCCTAACACCCACTGTAAAGCACAACACACTAGTAACCGAGTTAATCTCTAACTTAACTAACTAATACTTAGTGTTTGGTTGAAAACTAACTAGATTACCCCCCCCCCCCTAACCAAACCGTCCCCAAGGGGGGGACACCCCTTGTACTTTGATGGATTATTTAAATCTTGGATGTCTAATATCAATTAGACACATGAACCCTTGGTTAATGACCATGAGAATTATCTATAAGATCAACACATAACCCACATGAACATTTCCACTCAACACTCATCACAACAAACTCTCTCTCCCTCTCTAATAGCTCACGGCCGAACCCCCTACACCATCCATCCATCCATCATTTCGATTTTGATCAAGCAATTCCAAGTATCTACAAGTGTTAAGGATCACATACGAGGAGGCTTAGTGCATTCGGAACGCGAAGGACCTCACTACATTGCTTTTATCCACGCGTTCTTCGACTAGAATCTTCCCTAGCCTCGAGCTAGTAGTAAGTTACTATAATCACACTCTCGAACTATTTTAAGGCGGTTAAAACGATATGTAACGGTTAAAGTTCAAGAACATGCAAGATGATGTGAAAAAGTCTACTAAAAATGCTAAAAATGTTGGTTAATAGCACAAGGGTTGTGTAAATCTTGTAAGATTTGTTTTGTGTGATTATTTAGTGCCGATCTATGTTGTGGTAGCTCGGATCATCATCTAACCCGGGTTAGTCATGTTCATGGATCATGACATAGAGTTGTTTAAATATAAAAAGGGTTAAATGATGAAACTCTACAACACACTAAACATGAACTTGTGTAAAATCGACTTTACTTACAAAATAGTGTTTAAAACTAGTAGATCTACGGATCTACAAGCGGTATTTTCAAAGGACCGAGTGTCAAGGAAATCATATTTTTCTAAAGCCGGATCTTACATGAACAAGAATGATTTTTAAACACACAAGTGTGTAAACACTTGTGTAACACTAAGTTTCGACAAAGAAATTGTTTTGTCAAATTTTACAAGAAGTTGTAAAGATGGAATTTCTTTAAAAACAAGGTTTTTACAAAACCGGGTTGGTTTATATAAAGATCCACTAAAAGTAATGAGAATTACTACAAGTTTTGAGTAATCCACAAGTTCATGTAATTTATGCGATTTATATATATTCTGACTAATTGATGCATTGAACATTGTTTTGATTGAATGAGAAAATTGATGGTTTGATTTATAAAAGAAAATGACACGCTTAAAAGCGTGGCCACCTCCAGTTACAGGGGAAACTCTGGCGAAATTTTTCTAAAAACCTAACACTTGGGAATATTTTCACTACGAGTGTTGTAAATCTATTTTTGACTTGATTTCAAAGCGTAAGTTTCGCCACGACTTATTTACAAAAATTTTCTAAATATCGGAGGTGGGATTTTCACAAAATGAAACTTGATAAATATATATTTAGTATATATTTTTCACCACAACACTTGTGAGATTTTTATGATTATTTTGTGAACTATACAAATATTATTTTTGGGGTAAAAATAATATTACTAAATATTAACGGCTCCAAAATAATACGAACGCCTTCACAATAAATATTAAGTTACAACGGTATTATTATTACCACCCGAACTTCAAAGGTAACTTACGCATTTCGGAAAATACTATTGAACGCGTGTTTTGACAAAAGTATTATTTTGGAAAAGTATATGGAATAAAATATAATATTTTTGGGAAAAATATTTATATTTTGGAAAGTAAAGTATTTTGGATAAATGGAATAAAATATATTTTTAAGTGAAACTTAATAATATATTTCGAAGATATACGAACGCACATGTAATAAATTCCCCATCCTTGAGAAGGAGAATGATTACCACGTATTTACAAAATATAAACACGAGATAGTTGTCTAACTATTTCCCAAAAACTTAAACCTTAAGCTAAGGCACGGCCGTCCGTCTAATAGACTTAGTACGTGTAGGTCGTCGTACAGCTGCTTGATCAAGAGATATACTTAGTAGAGACGCACCACTGTGAGTTCATGTCCCCCTTTTCTCTTAACTGTTTTCAGTTTTATACTTCGGGGGTGAAATACATGTTACATACTGCTACGGACAATTACGAATGGTATGGTCAGCTAAGGAAGGAACTGTTAGGTTATGTGATTGGGTAGGTGAAATCTTAAGAACATTAGTCCTCGTAGTACGATTGAGGGATACAAGTGATAGGCCTATTTGAGCATAACAAACCCCACCCATGCGCCCTAAGGTTGGACCATGTGGTGACCTTGTCTTAACACCACCCATGCGCCCTCAGGTTGGACCATGTGGTGACCTTGTCGTAACACCACCCATGCGCCCTCAGGTTGGACCATGTGGTGACCTTGTCCTATCCCCTCCCATGCGCCTGCAGGTTGGACCATGTGGTTACACATTAACTGATATGTTTCCTTATTTGCTTTCATACCAGAGTTTACAAAACATTCATACTCACAATGATTATAAAGGTTTATTCGCGCGCACATACTAAACACATGAACTCGCTCAACAATTTTTGTTGATTTTTCCAACTTACATGTATTTCAGGGAACTAAGGATTCTGGCACGGTATGCTACGTTTTCCCGCTGCATAAGAGTTTCGAGGTCATCCAAGTTTAGGGGATGTGACTTTTACCTGGACGAGTCACAATCCTTAAACGGCGCTTATTTCGTGTTGATGTTTGTGTCTTCCGAACAATGTTTTATGTTATCAGGTTGTAGTTTCCGTTGCATGTGTCAACGCCTTAAGTCAATGATTGTGTTACTTATGTTTTAAGACTTAAATCAATGGATGATCTTGCATGATTTTATTTTCATATAGCTTTGTTATGATTAAGCTATGGTATTAAGAAGTCACACCAAATTAACCACGCTTCCGCAAAACCAGGGTGTGACACTATGTATGCATCGAACAAAGTCGATGGTGAGTCCTTCACGACACAATCGACACAGGGACGACTATCGCTCAAGTCCTCACTAGGGTTAGAGGTAACGTTGGTAACAATGAAGTTGTTTTTATGCGATCCCAACAATTCTTCTTGGTTATCGTCTTTAGATAAATTATTAAAATCTATTCTAAGTTCTTCTAACCAATTAAGAATTAGATCTTCCATTTGAAATAGTTCATCAAGAAGCATTTCTCCTAGAAGATCCGGTTGAGAGCATTCGAGGGAGAGATAAGGATTATTTTTATTTTCGCCTCTCTTAAGGCTACATGAAAATAATGGGTCTATATAGTGGGGCTTATAATTTAAAAAATAACATTCTAATTCTTTATGAGGGCCACCACATATTTGACACCACGTACCATAAGAGTGCCGAAAGTAAAAAATATCATTATCACTCATGTTTGTGTCAGAAATTACCATCCGTCGGGATCTTATGGTTCTGTTTTCAGTAATTGAATCTTGGGCACGGGGCGTCTTGGGTGGACACGGCCCCGTGTTCAGCGGGCACGGCCCGTGCAGAGTTCTGCAGAAGCTGAAAAACTAAGAAAAATCCTAAAAAAAATGGAAAAATAAGAAAAACGATTAGGCCGTTGATTCCTAACTTTCTTAAAATCATTGTGTCCCCGGCAGCGGCGCCAAAACTTTATGCGTGTGTAGTGTGATATGGATTTCAATATATTTTAAGCCCTTTTTACACTTTTTAGTCAAGTTTTAAATTTATAAAACACGATATTTACTAACACTAAACACACATATGGGCAAGTGTACCCATCGTGAGCGTAGTATAGCGTTGGCAAGATACCGAGGTCGTCCAAAGACACAAGAGCTTTTAGTACCGGTTTATCCTCAACGTCTAATCAAATCAAAAGTTTAGAAAAAGGTTTTAAACTAAAAATAAAAACTAACTAAAATGCTGAAAAATAAAATAAAAATAAAAACAGATAGACAAGATGAATCACTTGGCTCCGACTCGTGTATAGTGTAACCTTTGATTATTTCCGCACTTTTGCACTATTTAAGATATTATCTTAGTTATTGTAGTAGGCCCCTCTTTTGAATGTGACGTTACCCTCAACCCAGTAGTTTGAGTCAGCAATGATACAATCCTAAAGGGTTGGATTATTGAAAGATAATTAATTAAGTTATTAATGCATATTATGGTAGGCCCCTCTTTTGAAGGCGACGTTACCCTCGGCTAAGTAGTCTGAGTCAGCAGGGATACAGTCCTAAGTAGCCGGGTTAAAGTTTTAATAGTAGTTTACATATGAGGGGATCAAAGAGTTTGGACCCCCGCCATCCAATACCGGTGGGTATTGAAGGAGGTCCTACTAAATTTGACCCAGGTCCTTTGCAGGATCTATACACTGAACAATGGCAAGACTCTTACCAAACCGTTCCCTTAACCCCCGACCAGGTAGCCAACACACCTCCATATAGACCGTGGAGATATGAATGGTGAAAATCTTTTATTTTATATAGAAAGTAAAATAATGCCAAGACACCACGGACAAACGATAAGGAAGAATCACCTTCAACATAAGAAACTAGTTATTAAAGTCATTAATACATAACCAATTAAAAAGTGCGAAAAGATTAAAAATAAAAAGTATTACACTGACACTTTGTCTTCACCAAGTGATGTAAGAGACTTAGGCAAACATGGCCTTGATTGTCAAGAACTCTTACGATCAATCTTGGATCCCGAGACGACTCACACACTCTATGATGGACAATGGATGATGGTGGTGGATGATGGTGTTGTGATGGTGGTGGGTGGTGGGTGAAGTGTGAGAGAGGTGGTGTGCAAAGGGATGGTTTGCAAATGAGCCAAGCACCCCTATTTATAGCCTGAACAGCAGCTCGGGCACGGCCCCGTGTCCAGTGGGCACGGCCCCGTGTCCATCATCTTCTCTGTCTTCATTAATTGCAGTTTGTCTGTATTAGTTGACCACGCCCCCGTGTTCGCTGGGCACGACCCCGTGTGTAGAAGCATATCTGTACTATCAAGATTTGCCTGGATTCTGCGAATCTTATAGTTGACCACGGCCCCGTGTCCGCTGAGCACGGCCCCTTGGTGGGCGATGGAAGCTTCTACAACTTTGTCTTTTATGCTGACACTTGGGCACGCCCCCGTGTTCACTGAGCACGGGACGTGTTCAGCCTTCTGTTCTCTTGTTTTGCTTGGGAAGATGCTTTCAGGGAGGTCGGGCATGCCACGTTTGTTCCTTTTCTTGTATTTATGTAAGATTTAGCTGCCTTTTTGCTTCTTTTGTTAATTTGAGCTCATTTAATCCTGAAAATACAAAAGGAAGACAAAAGCACACTTTTTTCCAACATTAGTACTAAAAAAGGGTTAGTTTTATGCCACAATTGATGTAATTTATATGTTGCATTTTGAACACATCAATGCACATGTGCATTTTTGTCATTTCTTTGACAAATTCCGTAATTCATTACAAATATTAGACAATTGCACTTTCATTTACACTACCATATATAATACACTACTTTTTACATTACCAATATTAGAAATGCACATGTGCATCTATATGTAACAACATGAAATAAGGTGTTTTGGTACACTACTTTGAATACGCTTTCCCTTTCATCTATCATACCATCTATAATACACTACCATTACCTTCTACCTTCCATAATACAATACCATCACCTTCTACCATCCATTATACAATACCATTACCAATATTTTCACTTTATTACATGTATATCAACACCATTTACACCATCCAATCAACATATTACATCATAAATTGACAACTTTAAGCAAACCATTAACCGCTAGATATAACTAACCAAAAAACATGTATATGAACCTACTTCTCCATTCAAAATCACAAACTTTTTGTACCAAAACATGTTATATCATGGTTATACCTAATGATGCACATGTGCATTTTGAATATTGGTAATGTAAAAAGTAGTGTATTACGGATGTTATTGTAAATTAAAGTGCAATTGTCTATTACTGATAATGTATTACGGTATTTGTTGAAGTAATGATACATATGCACATGTGCATGGATAACTGTTACTCGAAAAAAAAAGTTTTTTTTTGCTAACTTAATATAGCGATTTTTAAAAAAAATATTAAAAAAAAATTGAGTGCTTTTTTATTTTTTTTAGATTTTATTTTGTGTTCACATTGGTTCTCGCAATAAGGGTGGTTTTCGCATGAACCTTACCCTATATATATATATATATATATATATTTAGAGGATCCTATACATTAATCCAGAAGTGTGAGAAGTGTATTATAACACTATATAACACCATATAAACACCGGGTAACACTATGTAACACCATATAACACCATATAACACTATATAACAAATATAACACTATATTTTGTCTGATATCATGTCTATGATAGATGTATAATGTTATATATTGCTATATAGTGTTATATAGTGTTACATAATGTTATACGGTGTTTATATGGTGTTATATAGTGTTATATATTGTTATAATACACTTCTCACACTTCTGGATTAATGTACAGGATCCCTACCATATATATATATATATATATTAATTTTTTTAAATAAAATTGTAAATTTCATTCATACTTGTCAAGTTCTATTAAAACAGAAGGTAGACGGGCAATAAGCTGCGCCGCCACCACTTTCTGAGTTGCAAACACTAATCTAACAAAGACAAAACCCCGTCCTCCTGAGGCTGAGCAATTGTTGTGGATGACCCGTTGGACCCTGGTCAGGAATTGGATAACTTCTAATGATATGGAGCCAAACGTTTCAAATGCAAAAGAGAGAAAAACATATTGGTTCTTTGCACAAGCTTTAGCATGTTTATCAACGTATAACGTTAGTTTGTCTACTCTATAAATAAATAATTCACAAAAAGGAAATATCCCTTTTTAAATTCGAAATTATATTACATAGATTTCTGAAGGGCCAAACTATCTACACACCAAGTGTGTAGATAGTCACAAAAAAAGGTGGTTTTTGTCCTTATATGCACACCTTGCAGTGTCGAACTGTGGCCAAAACGCGGCGTTTTGGTCCGGTTAACTAGACAAAGACTGACGGGTGTTTGACGGGTCTGTTGACCGGACCAAAACGCCGAGCTTTGGCAGCGTTTTGGTCCTGTCAACCAGACCGGGTGTCAGTCTTTTGTCTGATTGACAGAAACAAAACGCAGCCAAAGCTCGGCGTTTTGGTCCGGTCAACAGACCCGTCAGACACCCGTCAGTTTTTTTCTGATTAACCGGACCAAAATGTTGCGTTTTAGCCACAGTTCGACACTGCAGGGTGTGCATATAAAAACAAAAATCAACTTTTTAGGTGTGTATATAGTGAGATGGTGTGCCAATAGGTACAGCCTTTCTGAAATATCATGTTGATGACCAAATTAAGTATAACAAATAATGTGATAAGAAGCAAAACCATGTGTACGAGTGCAAAGCTACGTGTCAATACAATAAGACCTTGAATTACACGTGTCATTAATATAACTACCTTGTTTAGTCAGCTCATTAATCTCTTAAACATGCACTAAACTCCAAAATACTATTCGTAACTAAGCGGCAGCCGGCGGCATAAACTGCCGGTAAAACTTGTACTCCGGGAGGGTGTTATTGTAATTATGTCATGCTTCTCATTATATGGAACATGGGATTCTGAACTTACTAACATATCCTCCATACTTAATAATTGTTGCTAGTTTCACCACTTGACCCTGAAGATTCTCTATTTGTTAAATTGCACCTTGCATATCTAGTTTTACTTAATTTAATTCAAGCAAAGTAATTTATTTGGTTTGACCGGTTTAAGCATACATTAAAGGACGATTTGTTTTTAAGTGTCAAAGTTTAAGGACTATTTTAAGGGATACAAAATATGATAGTGTCACATATCTAATTTTAGATCTAAAACCTTTTAAAATCACACCGTTTTTAAATTTAATTAATTCTAAACTTCATCACTTAATTACCTATAATCTATATTTTAAAAAGTTTTACTCCTAATATCAAAGTTTTTTTTTTATTTTTTTTTTTATTGGGAGAACTTTTAGAAACTTAGGAAATGCAGTTTCTAGGTATTTAACTACAATATCGTAGTCTTGATATAATTAAATTTTGCATAATCATATTCACTTTTTCATTATTTTAATAACCAAGAACCATACTTATTTGACTATAGTCATTTTGATTTTTTTTTTTAAATAAAACCAACCAATGCTATTATAATATCAAATTTATTTTAAAAATAACTTATATGTGGTTAGATTGTTGATTTCATTACCGATACTTGGAAGACAAAGATTCATAATGATAACACATCATATCCATAAAATGTAACTTGGGATTTTGTACATCAACCAAGTACACAAGTAATTACTATTTTATAGTATATTTCTTTATAAAATCAAAAGTATGTATTATTTTGTTATGTTTTTGTAGTTGGGGTTGAATTACCAAATTAGTCAAATCAATTCTACTTTTAGTTTCATTGATATCTTGAATTTAAACTAGTAAACTTCAATTTCATCCCTAGGTTTCTAAAACAAGAAGAACCTTACTTTTTTCTAAAAGCACTTTAAGTGCCAAAAATGCAAAAGATATAAGTAAATGGGTAGAACCATAAGTCAGAAGAAAGTAAAGGGGGTTAACACAAAATGATGGTGGTCCCTTATTTGGATTAAAATTTAAAGGGACGAGATTTTTAGAGATGGAGGGTAGGAGGGTGGATGAGTTAATGCCTGGTCTTTTTACGGGCCAGTGGGTCCCACCCACACGAATATGTTACGTTTGTGGACCCCACAATTACATCTTTATGGGTTGACCCGACTTTCATCAACCTTTGAACCCGTTGAGCTAAATTTGAAACCAACCCCACCCCTCTTATTTGCCAAGTCAAACCATTTGAATCCAATATGGGGTTGAGTAATTTTTTAGACAACAATTCTTAGATTTTTTATTTTTTTGGATAATTTCATCATAACGTGCACTCCACATAATTTAAACCCTAACTTTTTAGTTGTGAATTACACCATTTAACTATTGAAGTGTCTCACTAAGAACATATCTTGAGTAATTAGAAGATCAAACGAAACAAGCATCAACTAATTATATAGACATGTTCTAACCGTGTCTAAAACAAAAACGAAAATAGCCGTTATTTTTTTTTTTGTTCACTAAGTATGCTATCAAAACTCTTTTTTTTTTTTTCCTAAATGTTAAGTTTACTGTATTGATCCTTAAGATAAGTTTTAACGTTTCTTATTAACTTGTCTTATTCTTGTACTAATTCTAACATAAACCTTATTGTAGCTTTTACAATTTCTTAGTTTATTTACAACACATACAAACATAAGTTTGTAATGTCGGCGGCAATAGTTGTGTTTGTTGGTTGGCCAAAAGTGGCGGCCAACTTTTTTTTTTTTCTCTTTTTTTTTTTTTGCATAAAATAGTGATTTATAAGTCCTGTCAAATTACGATTTTATCCCATGTTTAAAATTACGATTTTGCCCCCAGTTAGAAATTAAATTTATGCTTTGCCCCAGCTTAAATTTACGATTTTGCCTTGGTTAAAAAAAATATACTTTTATCCACCGCTACAATCCTGCCAAATTACAATTTGCTTCCTAGTTTAAAATTATAATTTCGCCACCAGTTCAAAATAAAATTTTTGTTTTACCCACAGCTAAAAATTATGATTTTGCCCTCAGTAATATTACGATTTTGCCCCCAATTCAAAATAAAAAAAATGGATTTGCCATCAGTTCAAAATATTATTTTACCTCCATTTTAAAATTACGATTTTACCCAAGCTAAAAATTGCAATGTTGCCATAATTTTTTTTTTTGCAAAACTATGGTAGTGTTTTATTTTACTTGGTTTACTCAATTTAGTTTTTATTCGTGCCAAACAGCTGCCTAGCACTCGCTAATTGGTCCTGACAAATTATTGTTTTGCCCCCAACTCTAAATTACATGCTTGCCATCGTTTTAGTTATTTTTTTTTATCATAACTATGATAGTGTTTTTCTCTATTTGGTTAACTCGATGCATCTTTTTTTATATCGTGTTATAAGTAGCATGTATAACTACCCGAAATAAATGCGTACATATTATTAAACTAAAAAGTATTTGGTTTAGCGCCCCGCAACGCAGGCGTCGCATAACTCTAGTTTGGTTTATTGTAGCTTTTACAATTTCTTAGTTAAGTTAAGATTCATTGTTATTTATTCTTTTTTTTTAAAGTGAAAAATATTTCATTCCAATAAACACTGCAAATTATATAAGAATAGCAGGTAGACGGGCAACAAACTGCGCCGCCATCCATTTCTGAATGGAAAACCCTAATCTACTAAAAACAAAGCCTCGCCCCTGAGGGGTCGAAAAGTTGCTGTGGACCACACGCTGAACTCTAGCCAAGAACCGAACCGCCTCCGGCGCCAAGGAGCCGAACGTGTCAAACGCTAGGGGAACAAAGGCATGCTGATTATCCTCACAAGCTTTCGCGTGCTTTTCCACTTTGTTAAACTCTGCTTTCAATACCGCTTGCCCCGCCACAAACCCATTTTCCCGAAACCCGGCTAGGGGGGATACACCTGTGAGATCGACACAAGCATGTTTCCCGCCCTCCCAACCAAAAACTAGCACGTCAGTCGGGCGTAGGGTGGACCTCTCTTCCGTCGGGTCTGTAAGAAAATTAACCGGTGCCTCTTTCTTTGCTGATATCCCTGCTCGTCTGAGAATATCCATTAACGCGTCTCGAACAAAGTCATGACGATACTTAAACCCCGGCAACTCTCTACAGTGTAACGCATGTTCCCCGTATTTATCCAGGCACGCTTTACCACAGACTGGGCAAGTTTCATCATTTGGGAACATGGGGATCATCAGACGGTACTTAAGGATTGACCGGTACTCCACCGCTGACATATGTTGACCTAGACCTTCAATAGGAATAACAGTTAAGAAATCCTGGGCGTGAGGCCTCTGTAGGCATTCAATGACGGCTTTCTGGCGGGGGGATAAATGGAAGTCTTCTCCCAAACTTTGTGCGATTCGACAACATAGGGCATTCGCCAAAGTTTTCTGTGGCTTTCTGGGGGCGGTGTCCTTGTTAGAGAAACCGCCGAGATCAGAGTCTGGGAGAGATTTATGCAAGCGTTCCAAGGCGCTGACATAATCCGAGTCAGTGTTATCAACCCCACTGTTATGTAAGATGTGATCCTGCAACTCCCAAGATTGAGACCTGGAAGCCACAAAAGCATAGGCAGCCACATCTCGGGCCGAGAGAATGCCCAACCCACCAAGCCGCATCGGCAAAGTCGCGATCCGCCATTGGAGTTCACCAAAATAAGCCCCACCACATACGACAATGTCTTCTATTGCCGCACGAAGACCTTTATCAAAACATGAAACATCATCATCCACAAAGGGGGGCTGGCAAGTTCGCAAACCAAATAGTAACTTTGCAACCCCCATACATGATCTAAGCAAGAGGAGTTCGCTTTGAGGATCCTGCAACAAGGGAAGGTGTCCCGTAATGTCAACAGCTCGCGTCGCCCTCTTAGCTGCTAGACCACTAATAAAACTGGCATCACGGCTGACTGCCCCTCCTAGTAGTTTAACACCTCTCTCCGGCCTCCCAATCTCACTGGGGAAAAGCCCTGGCCGGACCTTCACCCCGTTGCACGTCGGCCAAAATATCTCAGTTTTTCTAATATTAAGCTGTAGCTCCAAGGCTGGACCCTCTGAACCGATGATTTCAAGAGCTTTAGCAGCCTGAACAGCGTCCCCGATAACCGTCCCGTCATTCAAGTACCAAGCATGGAAGGGGAGTTTGCAGTTTTCTTTTTTTGATTCTCTTTAATATAAACTATATTTCAGTTTTTACAATATTATGGTTAAGTTGAGATTTGTTGTTGTTGCTCTTGTCTTAAAATTATGACATAAATCATATTTTTGTTCATACAAAATTTAAGTTAAGATTTATTGTTGTTAACTTGTTATGAGATGTGGAAATCAAAGATTATTCATATATTTCTCACTGTGATTTCATTTGCTTTAGAAAAGCATACACAAAAAGGATGCATGTCAAAAATAAAATGGTTGAAGCATATATTTATGTTTAAAGAGTTAACTGCCATTTTCGTCCCTGTGGTTTGGTCACTTTGGCCATTTCAGTCCATTTTTCAAAAATGCGTATTTTCCTCCCCGACGTTCTGGAAAGGTGCCATTTCAGTCCAAAAATCATAACCCAGTTAAGTCAGTTTATAAATAAGGACTGATTGTGTAAATTTGTAACATAAAGGACCATTTAAGTAAAATGTATAAATATTAATATAATTATAAAATATATAATATATATATATATAATGTATACACACCGCCGCCGGAACCGGAGCTCCGGTTGTCACCACCGCCGCCGCCGGAACCTTTATCTGCAAAAAGTTATCCGATGTGGTTTGTAGAGAGAGAAACTGAGTAGAGAGAGAGAAATCCGAAAGATTGGGTCATCGATAGAGTAGTAGGTGTGGCCATGGCCTCCGGTCGACCACCGTTTTGTGATAAACGGAGAATGGAGAAGATAAACGGAGAAGATGAACTCGTGCAACGGAAGGTTGTCTGTTATACGGTTGTACGGTGACGGGTTGAAGATGAAGAACTGTGAAGATGGTGTTTCGAATGGAGTATGGATCTGATTTTATGTTTCGGATCTGTTGATATGATGATGCTTGCTGATGATCGATCTCGGATGAGAAAGTTTAATGATGACTGAATGAAGTTGCAGGTTTCTGTTGTTGGAAGTTACAGTGGTGGTCCGACAATGACTGAACGGAGAAGGAAGATGGTACAGTCGCCGGTGATGGAGAGTGTTGGAGGTGTATTGCTGGCGGTGACACTGTTACGCGGCGGAGGAGATTGATCGGAGATGGTAAGTCATCGGAATGGTGAACTGCGTAGCAGTGGTTGTTTTGTTATCGGAAGTAAAGTTCTCCGGTTAAATGTTCGCCTGATGTCACGCATGGTCAGCAAGAGAATGTTGGGGAATGAATGTGGCCGCTGCACCACCATCAACGTCATCATCGACCTTCATCTGTTATCATCATCATCGATTCAGTTCACACACACACTCTCTCTCTACTCTCTCTCTCTATGCTCTGCAGGCGGCGGCAGTGGTGATGAAGGTTCCGGCGGCGGCGGTGGTGACCACCGGAGCTCCGGTTCCGGCGGCGGTGTGTATACATTATATATATATATATATATTATATTTTATAATTATATTAATATTTATACATTTTACTTAAATGGTCCTTTATGTTACAAATTTACACAATCAGTCCTTATTTACAAACTGACTTAACTGGGTTATGATTTTTGGACTGAAATGGCACCTTTCCAGAACGTCGGGGAGGAAAATGGCGCATTTTTGAAAAATGGACTGAAATGGCCAAAATGACCAAACCACAGGGACGAAAATGGCAGTTAACTCATGTTTAAAAAAAAGCCAACTTGAATTTATGCTTTGTGCACTTTAATCTACAGTTATGGATTGATATCATTCCATTTCACATTGATTTATTAATACAATATACTTAATTTCTTTTCATATATATTGAAACTTAAATCTTCATTATAATTGTTTCAAAACATTTGTATCATTATAATTTCATAACGTATAACGCATACATGAGACATTATCAACATGCAAAATATCTGTAACTAACATGCGAATTGGGTTAACATGCGAAATTGTATAAGATATGACTTACTGATTCATTGCTTTCTTTGTAGTTGGTTCAATTATTTTTCTTGCCATAAGATTTACTGGTTCATTGCTTTCTTTGCAGTTTATTCGATTATTTTTCTTTTTCATTCAGCTTAGGTAATTTTTACATTACGTTCAATATGTTTACTGTTAGTACTAGTCACTTCTTTAATGAAAATTGCAGGTTCAATTATTTTTCTTTTTCATTCAGCTAAGGTAATTTTTACATTACATTCATTATGTTTACTGTTAGTACTAGTCACTTCTTTAATCAAAACTGGTACTTTTCATTTTCAAGTAGTCGATTTTCCGCCCTAAAAATGCGATTTTAAATAAACTAATATATAATAATAGACCCATATGTCCTATACGTTGGAAATTCGGTTGTTTTCAGTTCAGTTATTACGGTGCTAACACGTTAAAATATGGATGAGCTCGGTACCTGTAACGGCACCGAAAGTACCGATCCGGAAAATCACCGAAATTAGGTATCGGCACCGAAAATGCCCGGTACAATACGGTATAGTATTTGAAGGTAAAAATCAATAAATACAGGTATGGTACTAGGCCGGTGTCGAACCGAAAGTAACGATTCTGAAAACACCAAAATGTGGGTACCAAATTGGTACCGAAAATGATTTGGTACAGTAAATTTGGTACCGATACGATACCGGTTTAATTACATGTTTGATACGATTTGCTCATCAATATTCTAAATATCCAACTTTATTTTACATGTTATAATTAATTCATTACAGAAAAAGACAAAAAAGAAAGCAAAATAAGTTGTGCATATAAAACCTCATTAAAACGAAATACATTTTACTTACTGTGTGTATGAAAAGTAATCTAAACGGTGCAATTACTTGCATTGCTGCGTTGCTACAGTATTTTATGAGCTCGGTAACAACCGTTACCGAAAATACCGTTACCGAAATCCTCAAAAGTGGGTACCGGTACCGAATATACCTGATACGGTACGATTCGGTACCGGTCGGTACTGGTACGACACCGGTATTTGAGGGTAAAAACTGGTGAATACCGGTGTGGAACCGGTACCGAAAATACACCGGTTTGGTAAAGTTAGTACCGATACCGGTACTCGAGGGTAAAAACCAGTGAATACCAGTGCCGAACCGGTACCGAAAATACGACAGTTTGATAAATTTGGTACCGGTACCGGTACCCGATACCATTTACTCATCAACTATTCATTCTTATTGATATTACTGTTCATTCTATTGTAATTTTAATATATAGGTAAAGGTAATTGCAGGTTATTTTTCTTTGGCAAATTGGATTTAAATAATCCCAACTTGCTCAATTTGGCCGATAATAATCCCAACTCAGTTATTGGCCGATAATAATCCGAACTGATCCACTTTTGGCTGATAATAGTCCGCCGTTAAAAATAGCTTAACGGAGTTAAGCTTTTTTCCGAATTACAAACCGATGTTTTATGGATTTTGATCAGAACGAGGATACGAGTTGATTGATATAAAATTTACCTCGAAATACTTCCTAAAACGACGAAAACGGTGCTTCAATTCGGGTGTTTAAACTTTCAATTAACAAAAATCAAGTCGTTTGAAGCACCGTTTCGAGGTAAGTTTTACATAAATCGAATCGTATCCTCGTTCTGATCAAAATCCATAAAACATCTGTTTGTAATTCGGAAAAAAGCTTAACTCCGTTAAGCTATTTTTAATGGCGGACTATTATCGGCCAAAAATGGACCAGTTCGGATTATTATCGGCCAATAACTGAGTTATGATTATTATCGGCCAAATTGAGCAAGTTGGGATTATTTAAATCCAATTTACCTTTTTCTTTTTCATTCAGCTAAGGTAATTTTAAATTACATTCATTATTTTTACTGTTAGTACTAGTCATTTCTTTAATGAAAATTCTTTTTATATTAAATGAGGGTAACTCATGGTTTTACACATGTTAATATAAAAGATAACAAGTATTTATTGAAATAAAATCTTTGATTCATACTTGTCAAGTTAAATCAAAATCGAAGGTAGACGGACAATAAGTTACCCATTTCTGAATCGCAAACCCTAATTTACCAATGACAAAACCCTGCCCCCCTGAGGCTGAACAATTGTTATGGATGACCCGTTGGACCATGGTCAGGAATTTGATAGCTTCTGGCGCTAGCGAGCCAAATGTATCAAAGGCAAAAGAGACAAAAACATGCTGGTTCTCTGCACAAGTTTTAGCGTGCTTATCAACTTTCTTTGATTCTGCCTTTCTTGCTGCTTGTCCAGTTATAAACCTCTTTTCACTTAAACCAACCAGAGAGGAAACCTCCGTTAGGTCCACACAAACATGTTTCCCCTTAGCCTAACAAGTATTAATGAATATAATCATAACGTGTATAATATATTAGATAAAATAAATGTTGCTAATGTCTTTTAAAATAACCAAATGCTAAAATGCATAATAAGCCTAAAATCTTTTAGTTTTTGTTTTCATCTTCGATATTAAATAATTTGTAACTAGTATTAAGTACCCCCGCGTTGCGGCGGGGGCGAGCACTAATGCCACACTACTGCCAGCGACCATCGACACTGAAGTTGCGGTGTTAATGCGAAGAAATTAAACCGAAACGTAAAATATAGAATAAAATAACTAACTTGATCTAGGACTCGCGCGTGTTACGATGAACCCGCGTTTATTTTTTCCCATTTGACAGGTTCATCGTAATCTATATCTGTATATAATATATATCATTACCACTATACAAATCATAATGCATACATTACAACAACCATTGCATCAATATGTTGCAAATTATATTTATACAAGATTTTGGCTAAATTAATTAGATTATTATAAATAATAATAATTTACAAATAAAACAACTCAACTTTGAATGGATCAAACCGATTGAATATGGTAAAATAAAGAAACCATTATTTGATTAGGGTACAACCAATTAAGCACAATTTACAACCATACATGCATACAAAACAGATTGGATTTGGGAAGGTAATGAAACAATTATTATTTGATTAAGGTACAACTACTTAAACACAACTTACAACCTATATTTGATTAAGGTACAACCATTTAAGCACAACTTACAACCAAAGATGCACACAAATGTTTCAAATTAATAGTTATAAAGGGTGGAGATACAATATGAAGTTAATTTGGCTAGGAAGGCTAGGAAGTGATCTTGACCATCCATTTAGTTAATCAAGGGCTAAGATTAAATCAGGGAAATTGAAAAGAAGAAAAGAGGCGCGTGAGTTTGTTCAAGGGCATTCTAGTCAATCCAAGCCAATAGTTTCTCTCTCCTCCAATTCCCCCCCATTTTTTAAACGTTAATAACTCTTTCATACGACATTATTTTTTTATAAAAATTGCACCAAAAAAACCGAGCGTTTTTTATCTTTAAAACGAGTATACTATTGCTATATTTAAAAAAAAAAAATTAACCCAGTTGTGTAAAACGCAATAGAAAAACCACCAGTTACGTAAAATGTAATGAAAAAAAAACCTAAAAATGACATTTTTCTAAAACGCAATGCACAAAAAACACAAAGAAATGACTTATTTGTAAAATACAATGACCAGAAAACACAAAGAAATGTCTTATTTCTAAAACGCAATAGACTGAAAACACATAAAAAAGTGTTTTACCTAAAACGCAATGCACAAAAAACACAAAGAAATGTCTTATTTGTAAAACGCAATGGCCATAAAACACAAAGAAATGTTTTATTTGTAAAACGCAATGGCCAGAAAACACTTAAAAATGTCTCATTTCTAAAACGCAATGACCTAAAAAAACAAAAGAAAGTGTTCTCTGTAAAACGCAATGGACTGAAAACACCTAAAAATGTGTTTTACCTAAAACGCAATGACTAAGAACACTTCAAAAATGTGTTTTTACCTAAAACGCAATGACTAAAGATACTTAAAAATGTGTTTTTTCTAAAACGCAATAGCCAGAAAACACATAAAACTCTCTTATTTCTAAAACGCAATGGACACATAAAGCTATTTCTGAACTGTTTGTGAATTGTCTGTGAACTGTCTGAATTGTCTACGAATTACTGTCTTTGAAATGAGCCAATTTCTGGAAAATTAATTTTTCTAATGCGTTTTTAGTACAGCTCAACCCCAGCCAGGGGCTCTGCCCCTTGGACCCCGCCAGGGGCTGCCGCCCCTGGGACCCCGCTACCGGGGGCTGCCGCCCCCGGACCCCCGCCAAGATCGTAAAACGCAATGACTAAATAAAAACCCAGATCGTGAAAATGAAATTAAATAATTTCTTACATGGATCGAAGCCGGTTTCTTCATCAATTAACGAAAGTTGAAATGATAGAAACACTTATCAGCGATTGAATCGAACAAATCGAGTGATTATCTTCAAATTCACCGGAAAAAACGAGATTTTGTATGAAATTAAACTGGGTTTTCTTCAAAAAAACTGAAGAACACGTTGATCGGGGGTTTGAATAATTGATTGGTGATGAAAATCGCACTATAATGTAGTGATTATTGAGATAGAAAGTGAAGAAATGGTTGAAGATGGTGGGTTTTGAAAAAGGAAGAAGAAAGAGTTGGATTGACTAAAATACCTTTTTTCTTTATTTTAAATGTTGCCACATGTCATCCTCTTATTGCTTCCTATCCTTACTAGCGAAATTAATCTTCCTATTTGATCTTTTCCCTAGTTATAAATTAATAGTATATAATTGGCATAAGACTAAGAACCCATTCTATATATCATCCCATACTATGCTAAATACCATTGTACAATTTTCAAAACAAACAATACAACAACTAATGCCAAGATTGTTAAAAATTGATAATATATAAATAGCTTTAAAATTTAGTTTGCACTATCAAGTAGTGAAAGGACCATACCTGTTGTTTTTACTTTAAATCTCTTTCAAACAAAAAACTTTCATTTGAATGGAAACATAAACAAATTTGGACCCATACTAGTATATGTGCAACTCTTTGTAAATATTACCTTCCAAATAACTAATAATTCATGCTATTTTTTGAAATTTTGAATGGAGTGCAGTGATATTAAGCTCTAGTTGGTTAAATAACAATTATAATGAATCTATCTATTAGCTACAAAATATAAACAAAAAAGACGTAAACAAATATTGAAATATGTATAATAAACACATACAAAACAAGGATGATGTAACTGAGTAGTAGTACCGATTTGATAGGCAGTGGACCAAATAAGACGATAGAAATATACCAGAGACAGTAAGGCATCGATGTCGATAGGTTAAAAGGTCCATCGGATTCTGTTTGTGTTCAACAATCAAATTAAACAAATAAAGCATATTTTTCAAGGAATTACTGCTTATAAATAACAAATATAAACGATTTTTATACCAAAAAAATATATAAACAACTCAATTAATTTACAACACATAATACAAAATATTCAATATAATTACAGGGGCGGATCCAGGGGTGTTTTGGGGGTCCCTAGAAACCCCCTCGGTTTGTCAAAAAGTGGAAAAAATTAGTGAAATCCTTGTATGGTTTGGAAAAAATTAGTGAGAATCTACCAAAATGAACCTGGTGAAAAAAATTCATGGATCCATCACTGTATAATTAGGGTGTTGTTCGGGTTTTTTAATCGGGTTTCGGATTATTCGAGTTGGGTTTTTCGTTACAGGAATCCAAACCGCTAAACTGTATCACCCTATCCCAATGTATATTGAAGGAAAACACCACTGGGGTTCGTGGTCTAGTGGCAAGGCAAAACATTTTAAAACACTGAGATCTTGTGTTTAAGTCTCGTAAAAAGTTCGCCGTTCAAAAAAATATGGAAGGAAAACATAAGCATCATCTACACACATAAACACAACGAAACAAAACATCATGTTTACAACAACACAAAACACGTGGAATGAAAACTAGACTCTTTTGTTGATTATGTAGTGTATAAATATAAAAAAAAAAACAAATATATGTTAGTTCGGGTTAACCAGGTTTAACTTGATTAACCTTTTCTTAACCCAATTACCGAATCAAGTACTCCTTTCAAGTTTCATCTTGTTCGGGTTCTGGTAAAAACACGCATAATCAAATTTGAGTTAGTTTTATTCAGGTCAGTTTTTAGGTTTTGGATTAAAAAACACACCCTAACTCAGGGACGGAGCCTAGTGGAAAGCCGGGGTGCACCCGCCCACCTGAATATTTCGGTTAGAAGCCGGGGTGCACCCGCCACCCCTAACTTGAATCTCCAACTTAAAGAAAAATTGTGTTTCAAACAAAAAACAACTTAGATGTTACGGTCTTAATAAATTATCCATTTTTAAGTTTAAACCCAAAACATGTCATTACATATGTGGAAAGAGATAGGGTCGGTTCAAGTATATCCACATCTCATCATAATTTGTTACCGAAGTGTGAAATTCGGGTTAACCAATGAGTTGTTTAGATAACCAAGGGTTAAGCAGAGAGACAGTTGAGCACCACATAAGAGAGTTATCTACAGTCATCCCTTCCCTTCCCTTCAGAAAACACCAAACTTATTAACACAATACTCTCTAAACCCATCCACCCCCCCCCCCCCCCCCCCCCCCCCCCCCCTTCCATTTATGGACCACTAACCATTTTCACTTAATTACTCATGGACATACAATCACCACCACCAACAACCACCACCACCCCCACCACCACAACCACCACCAGTCCGGTCAAAACCCTTGATCCTGACCCTCGGATCCAACCCAATACCGACCCGAAACACCTCCCGCCGCCCTTCACAAACGGCGTGCTCAAGCGGCTCAAGCCGCGGCTCCACAACAATCTACAGCCGGTGGTGGTCAGTTACAAGGAATGTTTAAAAAATCACGCGGCTACCATGGGTGGCCACGCGGTTGATGGATGCGGGGAGTTCATGCCGTCGATGACGTCATCACCAACCGACCCAACGTCACTCAAATGCGCAGCATGCGGCTGCCACCGCAACTTCCACCGCCGTGACCCTGATGGATCATTCTCAATCACACCCCATGTTCAACAACACGTCATCGAGTACCAACCCCACCACCGCCACCACCCTCCTCCACCACCACCACCACAACCACTTTCCCTCGCCGGAGCTAGAGAAACCAGTGTTTCCCCACCGGATTCTCCGTCACCACCGCCGATCTCCTCCTCTTACTACCCGTCAGCCCCACATATGCTCCTGGCTCTCAGCACCGGCTTACCGGCTCCACCGTCGGAAAATACTCATACTCATACTCATACTCAATACACCTCAATTCCGGGCACCGGTAACTTAATCGGGTCACTCGGGTCAAACTCATCCGGGAAAAAAAGATTCCGGACGAAATTCACCCAAGATCAGAAAGAAAAAATGCACGAATTAGCCGAACAAGTCGGGTGGAAGATGCAGAAGAAAGACGAGGATTTAATCATCGGTTTCTGCAACGAAATCGGGGTCGAAAAAGGGGTTTTCAAGGTGTGGATGCATAACAACAAGATGACATTCGGAAGCAAGAAAGATTCCGATAGCCTCCACCACACCGGTAACGGATCTTCCACCGGTGGTGGTGGTGGTGGAGATTTCTTTAATATAAACAACCACCACTTTGAACACCAACAGCACCAGCAGCAACAACACCAGCAGCAGCAACAGCCGCAGCAAAACGACAGCGTTAGCAGTGGTGGTGGGAATGCGTCGTCGTCTTCTTAACTTAATTAATCTTAATTAAGGATGATAATAAGCCTTTGGTTAAATAGAGATAGCAAGAGAGATATGATGAGAATATGAGGCTGTTGTTTGTTTTTTTTTTAGTTAATTATTATATTAGAAGCTTTTTTGTTGGTTAAATAATTTGTTAATGTTTTGGTTTATCCAAATTAGGAAAGTTGTTGTTTTGGTGATCCTAGGTTTTTCATCCAATGATGCTATGTTTAGAAAGTACATTAGAATGATCAACTTGAATTAAATATATTCTCCAATTATTAAGTGGATTTTTAGTTGGTGATTAAACTAATGGTAATAGGAATAATACATCAGATTACACTTTTGTTCTTCTTTTTTAATATTTATATAAAAATATTCGGATGTCTTAATCACACTTTATTCTTTTTCTGAAATTCCCAATTCTGTTTTTTCATGTTCGACCCTTAGCTTTGGAAAATTTGCTTCATTTGGTTTTTATGATCATTGCTTGCCAACAAATGTTATTATTCACCCATCAACGATGGTGTTTGTTATCCATAAATATTTGAGTTAAATGCTTGGTTGGTCCATGTGGTTTTCAAAAATTGCAGACTTGGTCCCAATGGTTTACTAATTACACGCGTGGTCCCTGTGGTTTTCAAAAATGCACTCGGTTGGTCCCTAGCCCTAATATCAGTTAAATTTCTCAGTTAAGTCCATGTTAAATGACCAAAATACCCTTGCTTATTAACAAAACCCTCTTCATCACCATTTTTCTTTACTTCTCTGTGCACACAACACCCACATACCTCTCATCTTCTCTCGATCACCAACACCCACATACCTCTCAGACAACCGGAGCTCGTGATTCCGGCCGGCCGGCGCCGACTCCGACAAACCCGCACACCCACCTACAACACATCTTATCATACCCTCTATCTCTCTCGGCTTAGAGGTTACTCCGGCGACCAGGTTACTCCGACGACAACCACACCCACAGCCGACACCTGCAACATCTGCAGCACCACCCTTCTTCCTTTGATTCCGGTGACGAGATCGAGAAATGAGATTAGAAGTTCTAGTGAGAGAGACAGAAGTGAGAGAGAAAGAGAGAGAGACGGAAGATCGAGGGTCGTATGTTACAGATTTTGTAGAATTTGTTGATTTTGTAGGTTTTGGTGAATCCGGTTGAGATTTGGTGGAATTAGGGCATTGATTTGTGGAGAACGCGCGTGTGATTTTGTTAGCGAGGTGAACTCGGTGGAATATTGAAGATGGTATGAAGATGATGATGGTGATGTAGATCAGGCGAGTTTCCCATGAAGGTGGGTGGTGGGATTTTAGAGAGAGAGGGGGAGGAAGAAGAAGAGTCTTCTTTATATATATATTTTTTATTTTTTTTAATTGTTCAGGGGTAATATAGACATTTCACACATAGTTAACTAAGAAATTTAACTGATGTTAGGGCTAGGGACCAACCGAGTGCATTTTTAAAAACCACAGGGACCACGCGTGTAATTATTAAACCATTGGGACCAAGTCTGCAATTTTTGAAAACCACAGGGACCAACCAAGCATTTAACTCTAAATATTTTGTGAGTTTAAATATTTAGGAATGCAATGGGTATTTGAGATTTTTTGAGATACATGGTATTTGAGTGAGTTTAAATATTAACAAATGTTACCATTCATTAATTGTCAAATAATATGATGAAATAGTGTCCATAGTACATATCAAGACTATTCATCAACTCATCATGAAGTGCATGTAGTTTAGTGATATTAAGGTAATGAAATAGTGTGTGCATGTAGTTTTAATGATATTAAGGTGATGAAATAGTGTCCGTAGTATATATCAAGACGATGAAATGGTGCCAGGTGTAGGTTTTTGTTGTTCCAAAAAAAATTAAAGTCAATAATCTAATTCGCTACAAGGACCATGTCCATATAAAGTCAATAGTCTAATTTCACCACAAAGACCAAATAAAGTCAATAGTCTAATTCACTACAATGACCAGTTTTTGTTATGCATTTTAACATTTCTAAAATAGACAATGTTATGTGACAACAAATATTACCTTTAAATAAAGTTTTATGATGAGAATGTGAATTTGTTGGAAATTTAGATATTTTGAATAGATATTTATTTAGTGAAATTATAATTTAACGAAGTTATAATTATGAGTAAACTGTCATTTTGGTCCCTGTGGTTTAGGCAGTTTTGCTATTTTAGTTCAAATCTCAAACTTTTTAAATCTGGGTCCCTGTGGTTTGCATTTTGTTGTCATTTTAGTCCAAATCTCAAAAACTCTCATTTTTTACTGTTCCAACATCTTTTTTTTGTCTTTTTGTGCAGGGGTAGTTTTGTCCATTTAATTTTCATTAAAACAATTTTTTAATTAAAATCCCCCCATAATAAATACCCTCGTTCCCAATTAAGTCATCTTCAACCTCCCAAGCAGAAACCCTAACCAGAGATCAACCCTAAAAAAAACCCTAACCCACAATAGATCGGCACATCATCTTCCCCAACTAAAACCCTAACCCACAGGAGATCGAAGCAACGACAATGGTGGTCCAATAAAATCAAAAGAAACCCCTGACGAAGTTCCGATTTCATACATCGAGAGAGAGAAATGGGGAAAGCACTAGGACCGACCGGCGAGTTTTTTCCGGCGAAGAGACGAGTGGAGGAAACATCCGATGCTAACCAATCAGTTCCGTCACGCCACTCCTGGCCTCGGAATCGCCGTCGTTGCGTTTGGCATCTACGTCGCCAGTGAAATCTCCTACAATAAGGTCTACGCTCCCTCTCACACATCTCCTCGCTCTCACTGACGCTTCCTCATATGATCAGGTCGCTTTTTATCACTTCGATCATGTTTTCTCCTCGCTCTCACTGACGCCTCAACATGTGCAAACCACCATTGTCGTTGCTTCGATCTCCTGTGGGTTAGGTTGATCTCTGGTTAGGGTTTCCGCTTGGGAGGTTGAAGATGACTTAATTGGGAACGAGGGTGTTTATTATGGGGGGTTTTTTAATTAAGAAATTGTTTTAATGAAAATTAAATTGACAAAACTACCCCTGCACAAAAAGACAAAAAAAGGATGTTGGAACAGTAAAAAATGAGAGTTTTTGAGATTTGGACTAAAATGGCAACAAAATGCAAACCACAGGGACCCAGATTTAAAAAGTTTGAGATTTGGACTAAAATGGCAAAACTGCCCAAACCACAGGGACCAAAATGGCAGTTTACTCTATAATTATTTACTAAACTTTTCATATGGAAGGTAAACTTTTAAGTAGAGTTTTTATGTCAATTTATTAGAGTTTATTTATCTAATAAAATCTCTAATTAAGTGAGACTCTTCTACACCTTATGTCTCTTGTTTTAAAAGTAGGCTATGATCCTAACTAGATGATATTAGAAAAGTATAAGAGAAGATATAAGAAAAATACATGAATATATAGAGAGTTCTTGAAAAGAAAAAAAATTACTTGAAGACCCATGTGTTAGGTACTTAGAGTGATATGTTTTCTCTATTCGATTTCATCATCTTCATATCATTATTTTTCACAAGTTCTAACACTAATTTTATCCGGTGTGACCTCGGGCGCGTGGCCATTTCCGGCAGTACATACTGCTTTGGTTGTTGTACCCTGGGAAACAAACGCGTCATTTTTAATAGAGGCGCGAAATCTGTTTTAAGGGAAGCGTGTTGAACACGTGCCTCAGCCACCACCATCAACTTCAGTTTGTTCATTATTGCAGCCAAGAAGGATCGCACAAGGAGACGCGGTTCAAGTTCTCGTAGCGGAAATTGTACAAGAAGACGCTTCTCAAGCTCTTGTCAAAGACAACAATTTGAATCGATTTATTTAAATATGTTCTATTTCATATTTAATTTTGTATGGATTTGTACATTGTACTGGTACTATAATTTCTCAAAATTATGTAAAGAAAGTATCTTTATAATTTTTATATTTATTTATATAATTTTTATTATAATTGTGACCCATGTCCTACAATCTTAAAACAAATTTCGTGAGATTGTTGCTAAAATCTTAAAACCTTATTTATAAGGATTTTGGGTTAATGAAAGGATTTATAATAAAAAAAATATTTTTAAAGATTATGATCTTATAAATATTTTCTTTTTTGGAAATATGTATGTAGTACAACTTGTTGTGTTTGGATTTATTGAGATTGTGGTACAATCTTAAATCCTACACTGTGATACAAAAACGAATGACTAATGGTTCAAATGTTTGGTTTTGAAACGATTTTGGGAATCATTAACTTTTCTAACTTTTGTGTAGATCGGGTTTATTAGTGTAAAACATACGTTTTTTGTAAACGTTAAATTCTCTAACGTGTGCGTTAGACCGGCTTTATTTTTATAAACAATACGTTTTTTTGTAAACGTTTCATGTTCTAACATGCTTGTTAGAAATGATCACATTATTTATCTAATATGGTTCAAAAAAATGAATGTTAAAAATAAGTTTATTTTATATAAACTAATAAGCCTTATAATGATTTTTGTAATCATTTATTTCTACACGAGCGTGTTAGAATTGGGTTATTTATACAAACTGATAAGTTTATAACGGCTTCTGTAATCGTTTATTTCTAACGAGCTTGTTAGAACCTAATTTTTGATAAGCTTTATAACAATTTTTGTAATTGTTTACTTCTAACAAAAGTGTTAAAAACGCTTTATAAAACCATTGAATTTGTAAACGATTTTTGTAATTATTTATCTTCTAACATGTGTGTTAGAAACATTCATGAAAAACGTTAGTTTTGAAGCAATTTTTTAATTGTTTATTTTCTAACGTGTGTATTAGAAATGACTTATTTATTTGAACCATATATATGTTTATAAAAAGTCGAATTAACATTTTGTGGAAATGTTAATATTTCTAACGTGCGCGTTAGAATTTCTTTCATTTTAACATGATTGTTAAAAATGGTTAAATTACAAATGCTTTGAAATGTTTTATGTAAACATTTTTTATAAATAATTTGTTGTAGCATTGGTTTTAATGAATATAAACACATTATATTATGCTTTGTATAGTTTAGAAATAAAAGGTCATAGATTGAAGTTGATGTTTGATTGGCTTCACGAATTAAATCACCATAAAGTAATGGCGTAGTTGTGTGTGATTTATCACCAACTTTAATTTGTGATTTCTAAATCCAAATTGTCATGTTTTGTATATATAAAATGACTTAAATTTTCTAACAAGTGTGTTACAAAATGTGTATCACGAATACAAGGTTAGAGATTGTTCATTTTATAAGCCATAATGAACAGAAATGTTTTATATAAACATTTAATTGCCTATGTGTGCATTAAAAATGATGAGAAATGGTTTATTTTATAAACTTTATCCTTGGAAAAGGTTTTATGTAAACGCTCTATTCTATAATGTGCCCGTTATAACATTTTTTTCTAACATGCGTTTTAGAAAACGTTTAGTACATGCGTAGTAAGTATAACAACCCTCCAAAATATTTTTCGACGCCCTAAAATATATTAAAACACCCCAATATGTCCTAAAATATACCCCGTATGCGAAAACGGACCCGAATACCTTTATTTTTATTAAAATTAAATAAAAAAAATTTAATGGTCTCTCGCGGGGCGCGTAAGCCATCCCCTTGAGCTACGCGGGCCGCAACAGCTCGAGACCAGGGTCGCCCCCTGAGGTGCCACGTGGCATAACGCGTGTGGAGTCTATGGTCCGAATCAGCAACCCTAGGGCCTACCCTAGGGAGCCTCGCGGGCCGCGTAGCCCTTGGCTACATCTTACGCGGGCCGCGTAAAACCTGAAATCAGGCCCTATATAAAGGAGGCATCGGCAGTTCATTCAAACTCGCTCAATTCTCACTTTCTCTCTCGAATTACTATATAGTATAAGCTATTTCCGGGCATAATACCCCCCTAAATAACGAAGTTCTTCTCCGTTGTAAGTATCATAACCCCGGTTACGTATTAGATACGCTACCCGATTGATCCAGGGTTCCGTAACGGCTGTCGTGGTTCTGCCCGACGTAGTCATTGGAATGCTGTCTCGATGAGGGTATCATTAATATAAATGTTGGGTTATTATACTAACGCGTGTGCATTTGTGTAAATTATAGATAATCACCAGGAATCCCTTATAGAAAACCTAAGATAGCAATGTGAGTAATCTCCTTTTTGCAAATTGTTTTTACAAAACCTCACGTAATTAATCATATATTAAACAGTGATTGAGTATTTGTATTCTACAATTATCGTCGGTATGTTGGGGGTTTTGTATACAAAATTTGTTACTGCCTTGCGAGAAGTAACATGACCACAAGTCGGGTTGACAGTACCGTGGGTGGTAATTGAATAGATGGAAACAAATTGAATTGCGCGACCGCCCTCAATACTGTACAATGGTTTTTACTAAACTTGATTAAACTGGGATTCACTCAGCGGTATTTCCCACTGAGAAATGTTTTTAAACGCGTTTCGGGTAACAAAATAAGAAAGCCAAATAGAAGCCAGCTGGACAGCACTGAAGGCTTGGAAAAATGGCTATAAAGTTACCTAAAATAAAGAGATGTTTTATTTAAATAAAATAGGGTTTATCCATATGAAAATGTGTGTACTTAAAACTTGGGATTTTTACCACGTGTTTAATATTATGAAAGTGTGGTATTTTACTCTGATAAAATATTTCCTAACTACGGTCCTGATGAAATTTCCGCTGCCAAAATGGATAAAATACAGATACCACCGAAACTGGCCAAAACCGCCCGTTCCCGGGTTTAGTAGGGGACGGGGCTTGCTACAAAAGGTGGTATCAGAGCTAAGCCACTGATTCAGCCACAGAAGTATTCTGCTGACATCAAAATTTATCTAAAGTGTTAGGAAATAAATTACGGAACTACGTGCATAATTGTATTTTATTGTTATGTGTTATTTGACTATTTGTTAGTTTACAGTATGAGCGACCAAGGACCATCCGACGCGTACCGTCAGTTGTCCGGTTCGCCTAGAAGCGAAGGCACCTCTTCACAGCCTGCCCTCTCAGGGTATTCTGCTGATGATGAAGAAGGGATATTCGTGTTTAAGGCTCAGTCTGAAGAGCCATTCCCTTAGAAAAATAGAGGATGGTTCAGTAAGGGAGCACATGAGCGTAGGAAGAGAATGAAAAAGTTACAAGAACAACGAGTGCTAGCAGCAGCTAAAAGAGAAACCGATGCCCACACCCAAGACATGCTTAATAGGAGTTTAGCAAACTTTCATATCCTAGCAACCACAGCTGCCGACCCTAACCTGGAACAACTAATAGCACCCCAACCATTACAACCAATGGAGATAGAAAACAACCCAGAAAATCAAGTCGAAATGCATGATTTTAATCCAGAGGGGATACCTAGGGTACCAGTAACCAATCCCTTAGACCCAGACTATGATACGTGGTTTGATGATCATAGGGATTATGTGCAACGCTACCACCTAACAGACCTACCCATGCCAACCCTAGCAGCTTACCCAGATCTGGACCCTCTAGATCCCTACTACGATAATGATGAATACATTAGGGAAATCTTAGAGAATCCGTATCCTCAGGAAGAACCCATGCCACAGTCCCAGATCCAGTACCAGCACCTGCACCCCCAATGAGTGCAGAAAAAGTGCAAGAGCTCCGAACTTTCGGAGAAGAAATTTTAGAAAGTAGCGAAAGGATGAGGCAAGTAGGAGAACGACTCGTCTGGAAGTACGACGAGCATCATATGGATTTCTGGATGAATCCATATCCATGAAGGTGATAGTGGATGTGGTAATAATAATAATAATAATAATAATATAATAATAATATATACATATATTATATGTGTGAAAAAAAACTATGGATGCGTACTAGTAGTATAAATTTTATATGAGTTGTATTGTAATTTTAAATTTCCAGTTCTAAGTTTGTATTAGATGCATACTATATAAAAATAGAGTAAGTCGCAATGATCGACGCTTTTGACCAAAATGCGTATTATGTGATTGGTTATTTCAAATAAGGTAGGGAGGGAGGATGTAAGGACCTTCAAAAATGTCCCAAAACGACCCGTAAGTGAAAACCCGGACCCTTGAAACCCTAATGTGCATGAAAAATCAATAAAATGTGAAATTTGGTCTTCACGCGGGCCGCGTAAGATATAAGGGTTGTCTACGTGGGCCGTGACAACTCATCAAAACTCCGGATCAGCTAACAGGCCACGTGTTGACCACCTGGCAAACCTACTCGTGACACCGTAGCCCTAGTCTACGAATAGATGGCCCTCGCGGGCCGCGTAAGTGTTAAGTATGGGTTTACGCGGGCCGCGTAAAACCCATATTTCAGCTATAAATTGCTTGGGTCATGAGCAATTCAGTTGTGTCAAAAATTTTTCTCAAAAACGAAGATATACTGCTCAAAATCATAATTTACATTAGGGAGGCGCTGCTACGATACAGGGTATTAACTCGATCGCTGCTACGATTCAATGTCCGATCGATTGAAACTATCCGATGGATGTTTAAGTGCTGCCCACATTAGGGCTATACTTTGTCATTCGTTGTGAGGGTTTTAATCTCGTGAGTTATCATAAATGCTGTATTAGTTACTGACCTAGTTCGTGTGCATTGTCATTTAATTTAGGTTACAAGGCTTATCAGTAGGCTAAACTCTGCCCGTTTAAATCTGCAATGTGAGTCATTCGATTTTTATCAATAATGTTTTACAATACTCCAAGTTATTTTCAAAGGTTATAATTACAGGGATTAAGTCATGGTTATCTTAATCACTGGCTAGTGGGGTATTGTGCACATTACTAATTTCTCACGGTTAGGCTAATAAATCCTAACAGTGATAATCATCACTACTTGGGTGAAAGGACCCAATAGTGGTATGACCATCGTCACCAGGAGGTGACACGGCGCCAGATAAAAATAAGATAGAAGCCATTGTAATCGCTCTTATGCTGTAATTTATAACTACGTGTCGTTTTATCAGATTTGAGTGACTCGCCAGTAATTCCCCGCTGGTAAAATATTTTTAAAACATGTTTCAGGTGACTACTGTGAACCAAGGAAAGGTGCTACAGAGCACTAACAAAGCTTGAAGTAGTGGCTCAATTAAATAAATAAACATGTTTTGTAAATCAGGGAATTTCCTTGTGAAATTCCTCTATTGTAAATTACGGGGTTTATCCCGACTTATGAAATAAAATAATCAGGCATTTCAAGTTTTAAAAGATCCTGTTAAATCTTCCGCTGTCAACTCAATTAATAAATACCACGGGTTTCTGTCCCGCGGCTCCTGGACCGGGTAAAACCGGGACGGAGGCCGTGACAGAAAAAAGGTGGTATCAGAGCCACTGATTTAAGCCAATTAAGTATTTAGAAATACTTAATTTTCCTGATTATCATCCTGTGATTATGTATTTTTTTTGACTATTTGTTAGTTACAGTATGGGTAAGCAAAGAATTTCGGACATCTGTCGTCAATTAGATAGTTCACCAAAAGATAAGGGAACTTCATTTCAATCAAATTCCTCAAGATACTCAGCAGATACTGAGGAAGGAATATTTGTTCGTAAGGCACAGTTTGAGAAACCGCTTACCATTAAGAAAAGAAGTTGGATTATTAGAAAAAGTTAGGAGAAAATAAAGAAGTCACAAACAAAAGAAGTGATAATTAATAAGGAGACTCAGGGAACAGGTAATAACCCACCATGGGAAGATGAATTAGAGGAACAATGGGAAAATCTCTACATGTTGGCCACTACAGCAGTAAATGTTAACTTTTAATTAAGTTAAACTGCCAACACCCTGACTCAGTACTAGCACCCATATCATCCATAAGCCCGAAACTTTGCCCATTAGATAAACAACTTAGTAAAAGAAGATAGAATAAACCTTATATAAAGGCATGTTGAACATAATTTTCCAAGATAGACTAGAATGAATGAATGAACAACCCCTAGTATATTTTAAATTTCAGTTGTAATTTGTAATAAATATATATATAAGTCGCAATGTTTGCCGTTTTTCTGTGTGAAAAATGATACTTGAATGGTTGTACTAAATATTAGCCTATGAAAATTTAACTTACAATGTTGTGTGTTTCTTTATGGATGCTAACAACATGAATGAACTATCCGAAGCACTTCAAAACTTTTCTATCCATAGTTCAGATATGGATACCACCAGTACCTTTACTGGCTACCAGGCTGACACAGAAGAGCCAATGGTATTCCAAGCCCAACCTCAGGAAAAACCTAAACCAAAGAAAAGAAGAAGACTCGTAGGCTGGAGGCGTGTGCGTAGGAAGAGGCTAGCAATACAAAAAGTTAAAAAGACTGATGACCCCAAAGATAAAGGCAAAGGAATAGAGATTGGAGAGAGTTCAGGGCAAGCTCAAGAAATGCCACCCTGGGAAGAACTGGACCGCCAACTGGCGGATAGTGACCTCATCGGACCTGCCGATGAGACTCTTTTCAATTACTCAACAGAAGCACAACTTCCAGTCAATTTGGAACCGGCTATTCCAGATCCCCTTGTTCACTCCTGACCTCTAGGAGAACTGGAAGAATGGTGGACCACCGACTGGCAGTTTCAAAATCTCCTGAATAACCCTAATACCGTTTTCCCCCAATTTGACCCGGAGCCTCCACTACACCCACCTATGAGCTCCGAGAACCTGGCTAAACTCCGCCATTATGGCGAGGAGCTGATTGATGCAGGAAACCGAATTAGGGATATGGGAGAAAGGATATCTTGGGAGTACAACGAAAGAGAATGTCGTTTCTGAAGTGCCATCTATCAAGAATCATGTGTGGTTGTGTGGTGTGTTTGTTTAATAATAATATACTCATAAAAATATAATTATGTGAAATAACCTAAAAATAAAACTTGTGTAACATAACTGGTTTGTATGGACACATATTATAATATATAAAATATCGAACGTCGAAAAATTGACAATTTTGACTATACTTGTTGACGTAATTATGTGCAATTATTGTGTTATGTTTGGTTGTTAATTATTTTCTGCTAATCACTTATACATATATTAATTACCAGATGGAACACGCTGGTAATGAACCTCTTAACGAAGTCAACCAATCTGAACAAAACCATGAAGATCAATTTCTGAATATGCAAGATATCGAGAATATCGTTGCTCAGGGAATAGCCAATGCTATTCCAGCAATCCTTGCTGCTGCCCGAAATCCAGTTGAACCTCAACAAATTATTCCTAGCAAACGTACACATGGCGATAATTTCAGTAATAGTGTAAACGGAGGCGGCAACCATACTAATAACGACAACGATGGGATGCAAGCCCCACTCTTAAGAAAATGAAAGCTGCAACGCCTGGTTGCACTTACAAGGAGTTTCTTGCCTGTAAACCAGTTGAATTTGCAGGCAACGAAGGGGTGACTGCTGCACTGCGTTGGTTAGAGAAAACCAAGGCGGTGATTAAAATAAGTAAATGTGCCGAGGAAGACAAGGTCATGTACGCGTCTCATCTTTTCAAAGAAGGGGCGCTAGAATGGTGGAATACGGTACTTCAAGCCAAAGGAAGCGATGTAGCCTATGCCATGAGTTGGGAAGAATTTAAGCGACTAGTGGAGAGAAAATTCTGTCCTGAGTACGAAAAGGAACAAATGACAAATAAATTTTTGAACCACCGGATGGTGGATGTAGACTGTCGAGGGTATACTTCGACATTCTTCGAATATGCTAGAGTGGTACCAACCCTGGCTTCACCAGAACCGGTACTTATTTCCCTCTATATTTGGGGTTTAATTGGTGAAATCCGTGATATCGTTAAAGCTGCAAGACCTTGCACTATTGACGATGTAGTGGAATTAGCCAACACTTTGACCGACGGATTGGTGCGTACGCGAGAAGAAAATAGAAAGAAGGAAGTGGCCCAAAAGATTACCCAGGGATTCCGTGTGGGTAACAATAGTAATTTCAAGAAAAAGGGAACTGGGCAATCTTCCACTGTTCCATTTTGCAATACCTGTAAAAGAAAACATCTTGGCAGATGTAAAGGGTATTGCAATTTCTGCAAAATTCCAGGGCATCAAGAAGAAAATTGCAGAAGGAAGAAATCAACCATCTGCTACAACTGTGGAGAAGCTGGACATTTTAGGCCAGACTGCCTGAAATTGGTTAAACCAGCTGATAACAAAGCCAAACCTAACTACCAAGAAAAACGCAAGAGCCTTCCAGTTGACTACTCAGGAAGCAGAACTAATCCCTGACGTGATAACTGGTACATTCCTAGTTCACGACGTTTATGCAAAAGTATTATTTGACTCTGGTGCAAACCAAAGTTTTATAAATACTTCATTCAGCCAAGCACTTAACTTTCCCTTAACCAACCTTAGGCAGATTTTTACGGTCGAAACGACAGATGGGAATTCTATTAACATAGATAAGGTTTTGCGAGAAGGAAAGATAGAACTCTTAGGCCATAAAATTTCTGCAAACCTGTTACCTATGAATTTAGCCGAATTCGATATAGTATTAGGAATGGATTGGTTAGTAGCCAACCATGCTCGAATTCTCTGTGATAAAAATTCCATAGAAATTCATACACCCACAGGAGAATTAGTAGTGATTACAGGAGATAAGCCACGAAAGCCACTGAAATTCATTTCAGTAATGAAGTTGGCCAGTTATTCAAGAAAACAAGAAGTAATATATATGATTTCAGTAATCATTAACACGAAAGGTAAGAAACTTAAAGAAATTCCTGTAGTAGCAGAATACCCAGATGTATTCTCAGAAGAACTACCGGGATTACCACCCAATAGGGAAGTCGAATTTAGAATTCATCTAATTCCTGGAACTACACCGATAGCCAAGGCACCTTGTCGGTTAGCACCCACCGAAATGCTAGAACTGAAAAAGCAGTTAGATGAATTATTAAGCAAAGGATTCATACAACCTAGTTCCTCCCCTTAGGGAGCACCAGTGTTGTTTGTAAAGAAGAAAGATGGGCCAATGAGATTGTGTATCGATTAGAGGGAATCGAATAAGGTTACAATTAAGAATCGATACCCGTTACCTAGGATTGATGATCTTTTCGATCAACTTCAAGGAGCCAGATACTTTTCTAAGATAGATTTACACTCCGGATACCATCAGCTGAAAGTACAAGAAGAAGACATACCTAAAACTGCTTTCAGAACTAGGTATGGTCATTACGAGTTTACAGTCATGCCCTTTGGACTAACAAATGCTCCTGCAGTATTTATGGACATGATGAATAGGATCTGTAAACCGTACTTGGATAAATTTGTAATTGTCTTCATCGACGATATACTTATTTATTCCAAAAGCCAGGATGAACACTGTCAGCACCTGCATGCACTCTTAACTTTGTTAAGAAAGGAGAAGCTTTACGCCAAATTCTCGAAGTGTGAATTTTGGCTACATGAGGTACAATTTTTAGGACACATGGTGAATCACGAAGGTATTCACGTAGATCCCTCCAAAATAGAAGCAATCACCAAGTGGAAGGTCCCGCAATCAGCTATGGAAATTAGAAGCTTCCTAGGGTTAGCTGGTTACTATAGACGATTCATTAAGGATTTTTCCAAAATAGCTGTGCCATTAACTAAGCTAACCTATAAAGCAGTTAAGTTTGAATGGGGACCTAGGCAAGAAGAGGCCTTTAGGATTTTGAAGCAAAAGCTAACAAACGCCCCAATTCTTTCCTTACCAGAAGGAACAGAAGATTTCGAAGTCTACTGTGATGCTTCTAAGCTAGGATTAGGATGTGTGCTAATGCAACGCAAAAAGGTAATTGTGTATGCCTCAAGGCAATTGAAAAAGAACGAGGAAAATTATACGACCCATGACTTAGAGTTAGGAGCCATAATTTTTGCCCTTAAGATTTGGAGACACTATCTGTATGGAAGCAAGTTTACTGTCTATACAGATCATAAGAGTTTAAGGTATATATTTGGGCAAAAAGAATTAAACATGAGGCAAAGAAGATGGATGGAAATTTTAAGCGATTACGACTGTGATATCCAATATCACGAAGGAAAAGCAAACGTAGTTGCAGATGCCTTAAGTCGTAAGTATCATGAAAAGCAAAAACGAGTTCGTGCTCTTAGATTAAGTCTACAATTAGACTTAATGGAACAACTGAAGAATATTCAGGAAACAGCAATCAAGGATGATGCTGAAGGAATGAAAGGACGGATAAAGGAATTAGAGCAAGGAAGTGATGGAATTTGGAGATTCCATAAGAAAAGGATTTGGATACCTAAGCAAGGAGAGTTAAGGAATAAGATTTTAGAGGAAGCCCATAAATCTAGGTATACCATGCATCCTGGTAACAATAAGATGTACCAAGATTTAAGGAATAACTTCTGGTGGATAGGAATGAAAAAGGATATAGCTAGATATGTTTCTAAGTGTCTTACTTGTTCACAAGTTAAGGCAGAACACCAAAAACCCTCAGGTCTACTACAACAATTAGAAATGCCTGTTTGGAAATGGGAACTCATAACCATGGACTTTGTTACTAAGTTACCCAAAACCAGAAAAGGTAATGACGCAATTTGGGTAATTGTGAATCGATTAACCAAATCAGCTCATTTTCTACCCATGAAAGAAACCTTTAGCATGGAAAGGTTAGCAAATTTGTATGTAGATGAAGTCGTATCCTTACATGGAGTTCCACTCTCCATTGTATCGGATAGAGATAGTTGTTTCACTTCCCATTTCTGGACCAGTTTCCAGGAAGCAATGGGAACCCGACTAAATTTAAGCACTGCTTACCATCCTCAAACAGACGGACAAAGTGAAAGGACGATCCAAACCTTGGAGGACATGCTTAGGGCATGTGTGATAGATTTTGGTGGAAACAGAGATGACCACCTACCTTTAATCGAATTCTCCTATAATAATAGTTATCATGCAAGCATTGAAGCTGCCCCATTCGACCACCTAGCAAACCTACTCGTGACACCGTAGCCCTAGTCTACGAATAGATGGCCCTCGCGGGCCGCGTAAGTGTTAAGTATGGGTTTACGCGGGCCGCAAAACCCATATTTCAGCTATAAATTGCTTGGGTCATGAGCAGTTCAGTTGTGTCGAAAACTTTTCTCAAAAACGAAGATATACTGCTCAAAATCATAATTTACATTAGGGAGGCGCTGCTACGATACAGGGTATTAACTCGATCGCTGCTACGATTCAACGTCCGATCGATTGAAACTATCCGATGGTTGTTTAAGTGCTGCCCACATTAGGGCTATACTTTGTCATTTGTCGTGAATTCGATGGATGTTTAAGTATTACACTTTGTCATTCGTTGTGAGGGTTTTAATCTCGTGAGTTATCGTAAATGCTGTATTAGTTACTGACCTAGTTCGTGTGCATTGTCATTTAATTTAGGTTACAAGGCTTATCAGTAGGCTAAACTCTGCCCGTTTAAATCTGCAATGTGCGTCATTCTCTTTTTATCAATAATGTTTTACAATACTCCAAGTTATTTTCAAAGGTTATAATTACAGGGATTAAGTCATGGTTATCTTAATCACTGGCTAGTGGGGTATTGTGCACATTACTAATTTATCACGGTTAGGCTAATAAATCCTAACAGTGATAATCATCACTACTTGGGTGAAAGGACCCAATAGTGGTATGACCATCGTCACCAGGAGGTGACACGACGCCAGATAAAAATAAGATAGAAGCCATTGTAATCGCTCTTATGCTGTAATTTATAACTACGTGTCGTTTTATCAAATTTGAGTGACTCGCCAGTAATTCCCCGCTGATAAAATATTTTTAAAACATGTTTCAGGTGACTACTGTGAACCAAGGAAAGGTGCTACGGAGCACTAACAAAGCTTGAAGTAGTGGCTCAGTTAAACAAATAAACATGTTTTGTAAATCAGGGAATTTCTTTGTGAAATTCCTCTATTGTAAATTACGGGGTTTATCCCGACTTATGAAATAAAATAATCGGGCATTTCAAATTTTAAAAGATCTTGTTAAATCTTCCTCTGTCAACTCAATTAATAAATACCACGGGTTTCTGTCCCGCGGCTCCTGGACCGGGTAAAACCGGGACGGGGGCCGTGACACCTACGCCACTGTATATTAGAAGAAGCCCATAAGTCTAAGTATACGATGCATCCTGGAACTGATAAGATGTATCAGGATTTAAGAAAGAATTTTTGGTGGATAGGAATGAAAAAGGATATAGCAGCATATGTTGCCAAATGTCTAACTTGCTCACAAGTTAAAGCTGAACACCAGAAACCCTCAGGTTTATTGCAGTAGTTAAGATGCCAGTTTGGAAATGGGAATTGATAACAATTGATTTTGTTACCAAATTACCTAAAACAAGAAAAAGTAATGATACAATCTGGGTGATTGTAGACATGCTAATTAAGTCAGCTCATTTTCTACCGATGAAGGGAACTTTCAATATGGAACAGTTAGCTAAATTGTATGTAAATGAAATAGTTTCATTACATGGAATTCCTTTATCAATTGTGTCTGATAGGGATAGCCGTTTTACCTCTCATTTTTGGACAAGTTTCCAAAAAGCCATGGGAACCAAGTTGAATCTAAGCACAGCTTATCATCCTCAAACGGACGGACAAAGCGAAAGGACAATTCAGACAATGGAAAATATGCTTAGAGCTTGTGTAATTAATTTCGGAGGTAATTGGGACGATCAGTTACCATTGATAGAATTTTCTTACAATAACAATTATCACATAAGTATCAATGCTGCACCATTCAAAGCACTTTATGGACGAAAGTGCCGAACTCTAGTCTGTTGGGCGGAAATTGGAGAAAAGTCACTATCTGGACCTGAGATAGTACAAGAAACAACATACAAAATCATTCAAGTTAAGGAACGACTGAAAGCAGCACGTGATCGACAAAAGAGTTATGCTGATAACAGACGAAAGCCGTTAGAATTTCAAGTAAGAGATAAAGTGTTATTAAAAGTCTCTCCTTGGAAAGGAGTGGTAAGATTCATCAAGAGGGGAAAGCTAAGTCCCAGGTATGTTGGACCTTTTGAAATTATTAAAATAATAGGACCTGTAGCCTATCAGCTACAACTGCCAGAGGAAATGGAAGGAATACATGATGTATTTCATGTATCTAATCTCAAGAAATGCTTAGCTGATGAATCACTGGTAGTACCTCTTAAGGATAAAGAGGTAAATGAGCAGTTAAAATTTGTAGAGAAGCCTCTACAGATTGAAGACAGGAAAGTCAAGAATCTTAAACATACGAGATTAGTTTTGGTCAAAGTAAAATGGGACTCCAAAAGAGGACCAGAGTACACATGGGAGCTTGAATCAAAAAAGCAAAGGAAATATCCACACTTGTTCCAATAGATCTCGAGGACGAGCTCTAAAACAAGGTGGGGAGGATATAACAACCCTCCAAAATATTTTTCGACGCCCTAAAATATATTAAAACACCCCAATATATCCTAAAATATACCCCGTATGCGAAAACGGACCCCGAATACCTTTATTTTTATTAAAATTAAATAAAAACAAATTTTAATGGTCTCTCGCGGGGCGTGTAAGCCATCCCCTTGAGCTACGCGGGCCGCGATAGCTCGAGACCAGAGTCGCACCCTGAGGTTCCACGTGGCATAACGCGAGTGGAGTATATGGTCCGAATCAGCAACCCTAGGGCCTACCCTAGGGAGCCTCGCGGACCGCGTAGCCCTTGGCTACGTCTTACGCGGGCCGTGTAAAACCTGAAATCAGGCCCTATATAAAGGAGGCATCGGCAGTTCATTCAAACTCGCTCAATTCTCACTTTCTCTCTCGAACTACTATATAGTATAAGCTATTTACGGGCATAATACCCCCCTAAATAACAAAGTTCTGCTCCGTTGTAAGTATCATAACCCCGGTTACGTATTAGATACGCTACCCGATTGATCCAGGGTTCCGTAACGGCTATCGTGGTTCTGCCCGACGTAGTCGTTGGAATGCCGTCTCGGGGAGGGTATCATTAATATAAATGTTGGGTTATTATACTAACGCATGTGCATTTGTGTAAAATATAGATAATCACCAGGAATCCCTTACAGAAAAGCTAAGATAGCAATGTGAGTAATCTCCTTTTTGCAAATTGTTTTTACAAAACCTCACGTAATTAATCATATATTAAACAGTGATTGAGTATTTGTATTCTACAATTATCGTCGGTATGTTAGGGTTTTGTATACAAAATTTGTTACTTCCTTACGAGGAGTAACATGACCACAAGTCGGGTTGACAGTACCATGGGTGCTAATTGAATAGATGGAAACAAATGTAATTGCGCGACTGCCCTCAATACTGTACAATGGTTTTTACTAAACTTGATTAAACTGGGATTCACTCACCAGTATTTCCCACTGACAAATGTTTTTAAACGCGTTTCAGGTAACAAAATGTGAAAGCCAAATAGAAGCCAGCTGGACAGCACTGAAGGCTTGGTAAAGTGGCTAAAAAGTTACCTAAAATAAAGAGATGTTTTATTTAAATAAAATAGGGTTTGTCCCTATGAAAATGTGTGTACTTAAAACTTGGGATTTTTACCACGTGTTTAATATTATGAAAGTATGGCATTTTACTCTGATAAAGTATTTCCTAACTACGGTCCTGATGAAATTTCCGCTGCCAAAATGGATAAAATACAGATATCACCGAAACTGGCCGCGGCCGCCCGTTCCCGGGTTTAGTAGGGGACGAGGGTTGCGACAGTAAGACTAAACAATATAAAACCGTTTGATATTTTGGGTTTTGATCTATGTCATCATAAATTCTAATTAATATTATTAATATTGTACATTGCAATACTAAGGAAATATTTTAAAATTTTAAAACAACGTTTTGCATACTTTTGAGAATTCAAATGGTTTGTTACTCTTGCTAGAAGTAGCATTTATTGAACAAAGTAACAATCTCGTGGATATTATTTGGTGGAAAACAACTTGGTGTTGTTGTGAACAAATTAAATTGTTCAAGTTTACTACTTAAATGTAGCCTTTGTCACAACTTGGTGTTGTTTTGAGCAAAATTGTCCAAGTTTAAAGTTTAAAGATGAAATATGGAACTTGTACTTACAAGTGCATGGAGTCTTATTAAGGGAGTACCTTAAGACATGCCATGGGACGATACCGTTGATAAGATTTCGGTCAGATTGTAAAGTGTTGAAGATAAAAGCACTTTGGTATTTGATGTTTACATATCGTTTATGCTTCCGTTAAAATTTAAAAAGTGTTTGGCACTTATGATTTAGTTTCCAATGTATTTTATTGTTTTGTGTTCAATATCTTTGGATAACACATGCAATATTTTAAAAAGAAATATATCACTAATGTTTATGATGTATAAATTATTTTTATGGAAAGTAATTATAACGTTAACTATACAGTGTTTAAAAGATTAGACGCAAAGTAGGAAGAATTGTAACATTTAAGCATGAAAAGCATGAATGGTCAAAGTTTGGGACTTAAACTATAGACTAGGTTAAATCATGGCAATTCTACCTAATTCCCTATAGTTATGGCTCTGATGCCAATCTATCATACCCCAACCGATGGCGGAAACGTCGGAGTGAGACGAACATGAGATTGTAAAAGACTTCCTAACACTATTTGGTGACAATAATTAACAGAACTGAATTTCATTTCATTGACAATAATTTAATTACAACATTTTTGAAACAAAAGTAAAACAAGTTCATGTATAACAACCCTCCTAAATTATTTTCGACACCTGTAACACCCCGAAAATTTACGTCCTATAATGTGTTGACACGTATCATAGGTTAGAACGTGTGAAAGAATGTTCTAGAAGGACTAAATTTGACAAACAGTGAAACTGTGTAAATATAAGGGTTCAAAGTGTCAACAATGAATAAATATACGTTACAATAACCCTACATGATGTTTATAACCTTAAACGAATGGATCATGGATCATACGAAGCGAATTGTGAAAGAAAGTGAGAGATTACAAACTACAGGGGTTAAATGTGTCAACATGTTAAGTTATACCTCTGAGTGACCTTTTAGCAAACCCGAAGCCTTATAACGATTAAATATGCTCACTAGAATCTACCATAAAAATTTCACCAAGTTTCGTTACCGTATGAGAAAGTTATGATAAAATTCGTGTGTAAGGGTTAGAATCGTCAACATTGAAATTTAGGGCTTTTCGGGTGATCACAAAGTTACCCGAGGACTTAACAAAGATGGTATAAGCCTTAAAGCCCCACATGTCAAATATAAAGTCTCAAAATGCAAGAAAACCAAGTGAAAACGACCTTTCGGGGGACCAGGGACTGAAATTGCAATTTATGAAACTTGTTGATCAGGTCACCTACACCCTCGCGTAGCGCGAGGCTTAAACACCTTGGCAGTCGCGCTACGCGACTGCCTTATCTGGACAGAAAACATGCACAGATGTCCTGCATGTTCGATTAACCGACTTTGATCGATTTTTGGCATACCTTGGGCTGCCCTAAAGTGGTTTTTAGCTAGTAGGGGACTTGTGGATGTTATTGTTTCCTCCTAGACTTAGTTGTCGATAATCCATGCATGTTTGAACACCATAAGAAGACCCACATTCTTTGCAAATTTGATCATTCATCTTGCATTCACTTCTGGTCATTTTGAGGAGCTTTCCAGCAGATCCCAAACATTCCAAATCGTGCATAAGACTTGTGTAAGTACCCTTGATCTTCTTCAATTCATTTATGCTTAGTTTATAGCCTAGAAATCAAACCGTCGTAACTACGGTTTGACTTCGCGATGAAACACAAATGGTCCAGAGTTTGTCGAATCGAAAGTGGTAATAAGTTGGTATTTATATGGGTAATAAACCCCTAAAAAGTCACCCACTGATTTCAATCTTAACTATGCCGATTGATCGAGTCAAACTTCTTCCGAAAAGTCAATAGAAATGTTAATCGCATATGTAATGATACGGAAGGCGTGTAATCTGTTTTATCAATCATATAACTTGAAAATAAGTATAATAACTTGTCTAAGCTTGTTTGATTCGACAACTTTATGTTTTGAACCGATTCGGAACCGAGAGACGCAAAAGTTTGACTTTTGCTTTGACCTCAGTTCTGACCCGATTTATATAGGTTTAGACATGCCTTAAAGTTCCATTAGGACCTAGTTGCATGTGTGTATAAGCCTCTGCGTTTATACCACTCGAATCCCTAATCGTCCGATGTTTCCGTTAAACGCCTAAATATTGACCGTAATGCCCTTATGACCATAAAACGAGATTTTTGGAAATGTGGAAGTGCCATAATCTTAGTTACTGATTTTTAGACTTGTACCTAAAATTTCACATCAGTTGGAGGTCTAGATAAGGAGTTATGCTTAATGACGTAATTTGAGTACTTTTAAGTAATTAAACGGCGTCATTAGCGTAAAGTCTATCTAAACCAAAATTTTGGACACCAAACCTTTTACCCACTGATGTGATATAATATTTTGGGATTTTTAAAGATTTTTAATTATTTTTAAACTGATCATAAGCTAGGTTTATCGCCTCGATTCGGTTAATACCAAAAATACCCTTTTCGGCCATAAAATGAGTTTTACAAATCCTTTTAACGCCAATCCAATTGCTACTGATTTTAAATGATAAATGGAGTATTTTGAGCCTGTTTATTTGATCAGAAAACTCAGAATCGTATTTTAAACCGTACATCGCTTTAAAATGACCAAAATGCCCCTACGGGGCTTATAAAGAGATTAAACTCGTTTTGGGCATCATGGGTGATATCCTACTGATATCACAACTTATTTAAGGTGTGTTAACTTAGGAAACCTGTTTAGGACTCTTACGGATACCCGTTATGCTTCATGCGCGTTCGGTTTATGTAACTAGTTTACATAAATTAGCCGAAACGGGTCAAACCTTATCGGTTTTATCTCAAAATCCAGAATGTGTATCATATACCCATATTAAGCAAGTCTTCAAACTTGTCGGGTCTAAATCACATTCTATCCGGTCTTCGCTTAATCGTGCGTACGAACCGTATCTTTAAAACTAACCGGTCTAAGCGTAAGCTTAACTAAAGACCCGTTAGGATTCTAATAGGTTATTATAAACCTTCGTTCCAGATTAGGAGAACCAGTAAAAGATACTTGCACTCGCTGATTTTGAACTATACTTACTCAGGTAAATACTTTTAACTTATTTTCCCTATATGGGCTTGGGGTACGGTATATAAAATACCGCTTGGTCGGGGCGTTGAATCTTTGATTGAATGAATGATAATGAAAGTATTGAGATGTCTCGTTTAATATTGTTTTGTTTGCTTAAAGCCTTTGGGGGGTTAATGACCGTGTCCCGGATATCCCTGGCATCATTTTACGAAATGGCCACGACCTTAGCACTCAGGTGTAGGCGTACACCTGTCAGTGTCTCATAAATAAAGTGGTGTGTTAATTGATCTTTAACCCGGCTCGATCCGGGCTACTGAACGCATAAGGAACATGTAAATCCCTACAAGTATTATAATTAAATAATTATCCCAAGTTATAAAATATTATTTGTGCCTTGTGCCTTAAATGCATTTTCTTAAACTCTTTTTAAAATGAGTCGGTTGATTGTATTTACCAGTGTAAACTGACGTATTTTCTTAAAAAGGTTAAGTGCAGGTACTACGCGAAATAGGCTGGCTTGCCTCCTAGCATCCACATTAAGTCTCGCCAGCTTGGATGTCATAAACTGTTGAACATTTGTTTTCTTTTATTTGAATCTACTTGTGGATTTATATTCGACTATTTGTGATACTTAATATTACAATATCGTTTGGTTGAATTAAATCTATACTTTGCTTCCGCTGTGCATTTTAATATTGTGTTGTTTGACTATTATGTTGCCAACCACGTCACGATACTCCCCTACCGGGCCCACCGGTGACACGTGAAAATTCGGGGTGTGACAACACCCCTAAAATATTTTAAACATCCCTATACGCCTTAAAATACACCCTGTATACATATAACAACCCTAAATACCATTAATTTTATTTAATTAAAATAAAAAACAAAATTCTGGAGTCTCTGGTGTGACAACTGGCACTTTTCCACATATTCCGTACAATGTTAAACAGTAATTTGCGCATTATGACTGTGCCTGGTTTAATTAATGACATGAATAAATTTCTGATTGCTGCCATATACATACAAGTTCATTATATATTGCATGATTTCATATCATTATTGCATGCAACACTTCATTATTCAAATGATGCACGAAACAAAGTGAGCACAGTTATCAGACAAACTAGAAGTACTAACGGGAGTTCAATACTCAGACATATATAATGTTAGAGCACAGAAAGAGCCCGGAACCAAGAGTTACACTAGAATAGTGTGTAGGAAAGTAGGGATTACAAAACTGCCTTCCTAGTGTTAATTTAAGTGCCAGAAAGTGCCCAAAACACACCAAAACTTCAAAATTCTGCAGAAAACAACACAAAACAACAATTTTCAGCATTTTAACTCTAAAATATAATGCAGAATTATGGTTTAATGGTCCAGAATACCTTCCTAAGTGTCGGGAATCAAAACTTTGTCCTTTATTTTTCCTTGTTATTACCTTGTGTATATTAACAGGTACAATAATGCCGCCAAGATTTAGACGAGGTGGTCGAGGAAAGGAGCCAGCTAGCGCCCCTAACGACCATGAGGCAGGGCCTTCATACCGACGAACTTCTTCTATAAGGAATGACGAAACGAGGGAGCTATGGAGGACATATGAAGACTCTGCCAGACGATCTTTTTCGCACGCTTCAACACCTCCATATCATGACTCTTATGGGCCTCAGTCAGAGAATGAACCCCACAACCCGCAACGTTTCTTTGGCGACCCTACTCCTGTCTTTCAGGGTCAGTTTAACCCAGCAGAGTACCTACCAGAGCACGTGGGCTTTAATCCACTAGGACCAGAGGATCACTTTTCGGGTGATCAAGATATGGACGAGGACACAGATCCCGTCGAGGCTTCAACCGGATCCTTGAACCATCCTTTCGTAATCTCAGACGGTTCGTCTTTTCACGGAACACCATACCCGGGTCCGGATAGTCACATGGCACGGTTCGAACGGTGTGAGTGGTACTATACACCATCTGAACACTCATCACCTCACCAGCAGCCGCCACTGCAGCAGCAAGATCCCTCTGGGGATCCACGTTATGAGGCAGTCACGCCACCGCCTCCACCGCCGCCAGTGCATCTAGAGCCTCCAGAGCCACCAAGACGTAGGAGGACTGGTGCACGGATCTCAGCACGAGAAGTTGATTTTCGTCTCAACACCCCTCAACACTCTAGCGGCAGCCATTACCCGCCTACTTATGAAGTCCCACAGATGGGGGGACCTTCTGTTCCAGTTTCGGAGGTGAATTCGACACCTATTGTACCGCCATCACCGGGTTTTGGCCACCCAATCCCTGCTTATACTGCTCCGGCAGCTTACAACCCATATGGACCACCAGCATACCATGGCTATAACTATGCTGATGATCCTTACAACGTGGCATCAAGCTACCTTGCCCATAATAATCCTGAGGGACCATATGGACCCCCTTGGGGAATGGGATACCCAGCTCGGGGGTATCAAGCACCTGTTCAGCCGCCACCACATTACCAGCCACCACGGGCTCCTCCTCCTGAGCAGGAGGAACTCCGTCGAAGACTGGCCAAAGTGGAGCGAGACTTCCAGAAGGAACGTAGGAAGAATGAGGGATTTATGAGTGGTTTGGCAAACTTGCTTAAGGGAAAGAAGAAACGGGATCGTTAAATCCCCATATATATATTGTTGTATTCCTTGTTTAAATCAAGTCCCTACGTGGACATTTATTTATGAGTGTATGTAGTCCCTGCGTGGACATCTATCTTTGTACATAGTCCCTACGTGGACTTGTCTCTAGTAGTCCCTGCGTGGACATTTACTTTTGTAGACCGTCCCTGTGAGGACATGTATTATATGTATAGCTCCTGCGTGGGCATCTGTTTCTGTGAAAAGTCCCGTTTAGGGCAAAATGTACTACTTTTAGTTTTAATGGAATGTAAGTTTATAAATTTCATCATTTCTATGTTATACATAATTAAATTATACATGAAATAAATAAATCAGAATCATTCCTTTTAAAACTCTATCTGCCTAAGCTATTGTTGTTAAGGATCTTGAAAGTATAACCTAGCCTGCATGTCATTATAAGACCTGGCCCAGATGGTAAAACTCGTTAAAAAGATTCAAATTCCTGTTAACATCTGAAAACATGTTAACACTCCTGGCAGACATGATTCGTTAAAAACACACGTGTTATTATTATATATGGATCTTTTCAAAGATTCTAAACCCAAATAAATGATCTCTGAATCATGGGTTAAATCATTAATAAATATGATCAATTCTTTTTACCATCCATTGGTAATGGAATGCCTACGGGCCCTTCTCATTTTCACATGAGACAAAAGACAGTATTAGTCTGTGACCCTGTCTGATAAAGGTAATGAACTTTGTTCAAACCTTCATGCCTTGATTCTCTGAAATCATAGCTTATAGTCTAAATTGTCCCTGTGATAAGATTGTAGCTCTACATGGCATACCTGTAGCTATTATCTCTGACCGAGATACTAGATACACATCACATTTTTGGAAAAGTTTCCAGCAATCTTTGGGCACACGTTTGAACTTTAGTACGGCTTACCATCCACAGACAGACGGTCAGAGTGAGCGTACTATTCAAACGTTGGAAGACATGCTACGAGCATGTGCAATCGATTTGGGAGGTAGCTGGGATAAGAACCTGCCATTAATCGAATTCTCCTACAACAATAGCTACCATACCAGCATCAAGGCTGCGCCTTTTGAGGCATTATACGGTAGAAAGTGTAGATCACCAGTTTGTTGGGCGGAAGTTGGAGAAGTCCAGTTATCAGGACCAGAGATCGTGTTCGAAACGACGGACAAGATTGTCCAGATTCGAAACAATCTCCAAGCTGCCCGGAATAGGCAGAAGATTTATGCTGATCCAAATCGTAAGGATCTTCACTTCGAAGTAGGTGAAAAAGTCCTACTTAAAGTGTCACCCTGGAAGGGAGTAATGCGATTTGGTAAGAAAGGTAAGCTAAGCCCGAGATACATAGGACCTTTCGAGGTTATTGAACGTGTCGGGTCAGTTGCCTACAAGTTAAAATTACCTGAAGAGCTCAGTAGTATACACAATGTGTTCCACATTTGCAATCTGAAGAAGTGTTTCGCTGACTCCGCTGACGAATCAGTGGTTATACCCTATACAGATGTGCAGATCGATGAGAGCTTGAAATTTGTGGAAAAACCTTTGTCGACCGAAGATCGACAGGTGAGGAAGCTTCGAAGGAAGCATATACCTTTTGTAAAGGTCAAATGGGATGCCCGTAGAGGTCCCGAATTCACGTGGGAGGTTGAATCCACGATGAAAGAAAAATACCCTTACTTGTTTCAGTAAATCTCGGGTCGAGATTTATTTTAAGGGGGTGAGGATGTAACACCTCGAAAATTTACGTCCTATAAGGTGTTGACACGTGTCATAGGTTTGAACGTGTGAAGGAATGTTCTTGAAGGACTAAAGTTGACAAACAGTGAAACTGTGTGCATAGAAGGGTTCAAAGTGTCAACAATGAATAAATAGACTTTGCAATAACCCCACATGATGTTTATAACCTTAAACGAATAGATCATGGATCATACGAAGCGAATTGTGAAAGAAAGTGAGAGATTACAAACTACAGGGGTTAAATGTGCAACATGTTTAAGTTATACCTCTGAGTGACCTTTTGACAAACCCGAAGCTTTGTAACGATTAATTGTGCTCACTAGAATGTACCACAAAAATTTCATGAAGTTTCGATATCGTATGAGCAAGTTGTGACAAAATTCGTGTACGAGGGTTATAAGTGTCAACGTTGAAATTTAGGGCTTTTCGGGTGATCACAGAGTTACCCGAGGGCTTAACAAAGTGGGTATAAGTCTTAAAGCCCCATATGTTAAATAACAAAGCTTCATATGCAAGATTGGGATGTGAAAGCGATGTTTCGGGGGACCAGGGACTAAATTGCAAATTTAAGAAATCAGAGTGTAGGCTTGCGCATCGTAGGGGGTTTATTGCTGCGCATCGTATGATGCCCTGCGCATCGTAGGGCTTAAATGCCTACGATGCGTATGGGGTGCCCAGTTGCGAAATTTTTGTCAGCAGCCTGTAGATGCATGTATCCGACTCCAATTTCATTTTTACGAAACATTGGGCTGCCCTAAGGTGGTTTATAGCTTGTAGGACACATGTTGGACATCTAACAACATCCCTAGACTTAATTGATAAGGATCCAAGTTCTTATAAAAAGTTACATGTTGCAACATACACCCACATTCAACTTCTGAGCATTTCCAGAGCTTACAAGCAGGCCCCAAGCATCCCACATCATCCATTAATCAAGTGTAAGTATGTCTAACCCTTCTCGATCAAGTTTTCCTTAGTTAGTAGCTTAGAAATCAAACCGTCGTAACTACGGTTTGACTTCACGATAAACACATAAGGTTCAGAATATTGTCGAATCAAAGGTTGTTATAAGTTGGTAATTATATGGTTAATAAACCCCAAAAAGGGCACTCACTGATTCCTAATCTATCTAGGTCGTTTGTCGAGTCAAACATGTATAGAAAAAGTCAACAGAATCGTTAAACGCATATTTAACCATGTAAAAGGCGTGTAATCTGTTTTATTATTCGTATAACCTAAAAATAAGTATAAAAACTTGTCTAGGCTTGTTTGATTCGACAACTTGCTGTTTTGAACCGATTCGGAACCGAAAGACGCAAAAGTTTGACTTTTGCGTTGACCTCAGTTCTGACCCGATATATATAAGTTTAGACATGCCTTAAGGTTCCATTAGGACCTAGTTACATGTGTGTATAAGCCTCTGCGTTTATACCACTCGAATCCCTAATCGTCAGATGTTTCCGTTAATCGCCTAAATATTGACCGTAATGCCCTTATGATCATAAAACGAGATTTTTGGAGATATGAAAATAAAATAATCTTAGTTACTGATTATTAATCATGTCTGTAAATTTTCACGTCAATCGGAGGTCTAGATTAGGAGATATGCGCATTTGCGTAAATAATAAGCTTTTTATTAATTAATCGGCGCGATTAGCGCATAGCCTATCTAGACCCGATTTTCGGCACCAAATCTTTTACTTACTGAAGTAATATAATATTTTGGGATTTTTGAAGATTTTTAATTATTTTTAAACTGATCCTAAGCTAGGATTAGCGCCTTAATTCGGTTAATACCGAAAATGCCCTTTTCGGCCATAAAATGAGTTTTACACGTCCGAATGGCGCCAATCCAATTGCTACTGATTTTAAATAATAATTATAGTATTTTGAGCCTATTAAACTGACCTGGAAACTCAGAATTCTATTTTAAACCGTACGTCGCTTAAAACGGCGTTATACGCGTATTATACGCGTAGTTTATGTTTAAAAACGTTTTGACACATAAGACTTAACATCAAATGTTATAACCTGTTTAAATAAACCATTTTTCTGATTTAATCAGACCCGGTTCTCAGAAACTTAATTAATTCGTTTTATAATCTTTAAAATGACCAAAATACCCCTACGGGGCTTATTAAGAGATTAAACTCGTTTTGGGCATCATGGGTGATATTCTACTGATATCACAACTTAATTAAGGCGTGTTAACTTAGGAAACCTGTTTAGGACTCTTACGGATACCCGTTACGCTTCATGCGCGTTCGGTTCGGTTTATGTAACTAGTTTACATAAATTAACCGAAACGGGTCAAACCTTATCGGTTTTGTCTCAAAATCCAGAATGTGTATCATATACCCATACTAAGCAAGTCTTCAAACTTGTCGGGTCTAAATCACATTCTATCTGGTCTTCGCTTAATCGTGCGTACGTACCGTATCTTTAAAACTAATCGGTCTAAGCGTGAGCTTAATTAAAGACCGTTAGGATTCTAATAGGTTATTATAAACCTTCGTTCCAGATTAGGAGAACCAGTAAAAGATATTTGCACTTGCTGATTTTGAATTATACTTGCTCAGGTAAATACTTTTAACTTATTTTCCCTATACGGGCTTGGGGTACGGTATATAAAATACCGCTTGGTCCAGCATTGAATCTTTAATCGAATAGAGGTTAAATCATTGATATGCTCTGTTTTGAAATGTTTTGTTTGCTTAAAGCCTTTGGGGGGTTAATGACCATGTCCCGGATATCCCTGGCATCATCTTACGAGATGGCCACGACCTTAGCACTCAGGTGTAGGCGTACACCTGTCAGTGTCTCATTATATAAAGTGGTGTGTCTATTGATCTTTAATCCAGTTTAAGGACCGGACTACTGAACGCATAAGAAACATGTAATTCGTTTACAAGTTTATATATTTACATAATTATCCCAAGTTATAAAATATTATTTGTGCCTTGTGCCTTAAATGCATTTTCTTAAACTCTGTTCAAAATGAGTCGGTTGATTGTATTTACCAGTGTAAACTGACGTATTTTCTTAAAAAGGTTAAGTGCAGGTACTACGCGAAATAGGCTGGCTTGTCTCCTAGCATCCACATTAAGTCTCGCCAGCTTGGATGTCATAAACTGTTGAACAATTGTTTCCTGTTTAAATTTGATCTACCTGTGGATTTATATTCGACTTTTTGTGATACTTAATATTACAATATCGTTGGTTGAATTAAATCTATACTTTGCTTCCGCTGTGCATTTAAATATTGTGTTGTTTGACTATTACGTTGCCAACCACGTCACGATACTCCCCTACCGGGCCCACCGGTGACACGTGGAAATTCGGGGTGTGACAGGTTGGTATCAGAGCCAACTCTGAGTGAATTAAACACTAACCTTTTGTGTTTAATCTCAGTTACACAATTGCACATTCCTAAATCTTCGAGTCTAGACAAAGAACTTAGGAATAATCCAAATTGTTCAAATTTTATTTATTTAAATTTTGCCTTCTATTTTTCCTTGTTATTATCTTGTGTGTTTTAACAGGTACAATAATGCCGCCAAGATTTAGACGAGGTGATCGAGGAAAGGAGCCAGCTAGTGCCCCTAACGATCATGAGGCAGGACCTTCGTTTCGACGAACTACTTCTACAAGGAACGACGAAACGCGGGAACTATGGAGGACCTACGAAGACGATGCCAGGCGATCTTTTTCGCATTCCTCAACACCTCCATATCATGACTCTTATGGGCCACAGTCAGAGAATGAACCCCACAACCCGCAACGTTACTTTGGCGACCCTACTCCAGTTTTTCAGGGTCAGTTTAACCCGGCAGAGTACCTGCCAGAGCAAGTGGGCTTTAACCCACTTGGACCGGAAGATCACTTTTCGGGTGATCAGGATATGGACGAGGACACAGATCCCGTCGAGGCTTCAACCGGATCATTTAACCATCCTTTCGTGATCTCTGACGGATCGTCATATCACGGGACACCATACCAGGGTCCGGATAGCCACATGGCACGGTTTGAACGGTGTGAGTGGTACAATACACCATCTCACCATACACCATCTCACCATACACCGTCTCACCATACACCGTCTCATTCAGCATCTCATCCGCAACAGCAGCCTCATCAAGATTCCTCTGGAGGACACGGGTTTGTGGCAGTCACGCCACCGCCTCCACCGCCACCAGTTCATTTAGAGCCTCCAGCACCTCCAAGACGTAGGAGGACTGGCCCGCGGATGTCAGTACGACCAGTGGGAGTTCATATCAACACTCCTCAACACTCTAGCGGTAGCCATTACCCGCCAACTCATGAAGGCCCACAGATGGGTGGATCTTCTGTCCCAGTTTCGGAGGTGAATTCAGCACCTATAGTACCGTCACCACCGGGTTTTGGCCACCCAATCCCTGCGTATACTGCTCCGGCAACTTACAACCCATATGGACCACCAGCATACCATGGCTATAACTATGCTGATGACCCTTACAACGTAGCAGCAAGCTACCAAGCCCATAATAATCCTGAAGGACACTACGGACCTCCTTGGGGAATGGGATACCCAACACAGGGGTATCAAGCACCAATTCAGCCGCCACCACAGTACCAGCCACCACGGGCTCCTCCCCCTTCTGAGCAGGAGGAACTCCGTCAAAGACTGGCCAAAGTGGAGCAAGACTTCCAGAAGGAACGTAAGAAGAATGAGGGATTTATGAGTGGGTTGGCAAGCTTGCTTAAGGGGAAGAAGAAGAAACGGGATCGTTAAATCCCCATATATGTATTATTGTACTTCCTCATTTAAATCAAGTCCCTACGTGGACATTTATTATTTGTATAAGTATGTAGTCCCTGCGTGGACATCTACCTTTTGTACTTAGTCCCATACGAGGACTTGTTTCTAATTTAACCCCTGCGTGGGCACATCTTTCTGTAAGACCCCTGCGTGGGCATGTACTCGTTTAAAAACCCCTGCGTGGGTAAGTTTGTTATTAGTAAAAGACCCGTTTAGGGCTGTGTGTAATAGTATAATAGATTAATGGAATGTTTGTTTTATAAATTTCAAAATTTCCATATGCGCATATATAGTGTATAAATGAAATAAATTAAAATCATTCCTTTTAATTTAATCTGCCTTTGAAATTAATTAATTAAGGATCTTAAAAGTGTGAACCCTAGCCTCGTGTCACATATAAGACCGGGCCAAAATGGTAAGACCTGTCTAAAAGATTCAATTTCCTGTTAACATCTTAAAACATGTTAACACTCCTGACAGAAGTGATTCGTTAAAATCACATACGTCATATTATAAAGGAATTCTTTAAAAGATTCCTAACCTAGTTTAAATGATCTCTGAATCCTAGGTTTACATCATCAATTAAGATGATCATATCTTAACCATACGTGGTAATATAATGCCTACGGGCCCTTCTCATTTTCATATGAGACAAAAGACAGTATTAGTCTGTGACCCTGTCTGATAAAGGTAATGAACTAGGTTCAAACCTTAAAAAGCCTTGATTCTATGAATTCATAGCTTATAATTTAAATTGTCCCTGTGACTAGGCCTTATGTGCTAATAAAACTATTATTGTTTTATAATTAGGATAAATTATATTAGAAATCCTAAATTTATGTGAGTAATAAATTAACCATATTTGGTCTAAGTTTACCACGGTTAATAAATTGCCATAAAAGACAATTTTATAATAAACTCACCAATAAATTGTTATCAATATGTGACAGTTCTAGATACATGGCAGACTCAAACGAGGTCAACAGTCACCCAGGGATAGTGAATGAAAATGCCCAAGTTAACGTAGCAGGCCCAGAGTTGCAAGCTATGATAAATAATGCGGTTAATATAGCTATGGGTAGACAGCACCATGGATCAAGTGGTACCCATACGAGGACCCATTCTGCATCACACACTAGAACACCCTCCAGGACCCACACTGCCCACAACAGTAATACTCACCACTCCTCGAATCAAAGGAGTAATCCATCCCAAAGAGTTGTGCAGAACCAAGAACCTCGTAATAGGGGTTGCACATATAAGTACTTCGTGTCGTGCAAACCCAGAGACTTCAATGGGGAAAAAGGAGCTGTTGATTGCATGACGTGGATGGATGAAATGGATACTGTGGTGGATATTAGTGGTTGTCATAATAGGGACATAGTGAAGTTTGTCTCGCAGTCTTTCAAAGGAGAAGCCTTAGCCTGGTGGAGATCTTTGATCCAAGCCACAGGGAAAGTCCCGTTGTACAACATGACATGGGAAGAGTTCACGGCACTAATCAAGGAAAATTTCTGCCCTCAACACGAGGTTGAGAGAATTGAATCTGATTTCCTAGCACTGGTCATGAAAAACTTGGACTGTCAGGCCTACCTTACTACTTTCAATACTTTGTCAAGGTTGGTACCTTATTTGGTGACTCCGGAGCCTAAACGTATAGCTCGTTTTATCGGGGGTTTGGAACCGGAGATCAAAGCAAGTGTAAAAGCTTCCAGACCAACCACTTTTCGGTCAGTAACGGACATATCGTTATCTCTGACCTCAGATGCTGTCAGGCTGAGGTCACTGAGGAAAACTGATACCGAGAAAAGGAAGCGTGAGGATGACAACTCACGACGTTCGGATAAGAAGCAGAAGGGAAACAATGACTCTAAGAAGGGGTCAGGATTCAAGAAAGTTGGTCAGCAGTCGGGTGAAAAACCCAGATGTAAAATTTGCAGAAAGCACCATTTTGGAAAGTGCAGACTTGACTCAAAATCCCAATACCAGCCAAGGCCTTGTGGGATTTGCAAGTCTACAGAACATAAGACCCTTGAGTGCAAGAAGATAAAGGATGCAACATGTTATAGTTGCAATGAAAAGGGGCATATCAAATCCAACTGCCCAAAATTTGCAAGGAAGAATGAAGAGGGGAAGAAGACCAATGCGAGGGTCTTCAGAATGGATGCTAAGGAAGCTGTCAAGGACGACAACGTGATAACAGGTACCTTTCTCGTAAATGATGTTTATGCGAGAGTGTTATTTGATTCGGGCGCCGATAAGTCGTTTGTAGATAATAAGTTTTGTGAATTGTTGAAACTGCCTGTTAGAACTTTAAGTGTGAAGTATGAAGTGGAACTAGCAGATGGCTCTTTAGAAACCGCTTCAACTTTATTAGATGGATGTTTTATATCCATTAGGAATCACTCTTTTCCTTTGTCCATACTTCCTTTAAAACTAGCCGGTTTCGACATAGTGTTGGGTATGGACTGGTTATCTCATAACCAGGCCCAGATTATTTGCAATAAGAAGCAAGTGAGGATCAAGACTTCGTCTGGTGAATCACTTACTATCCAGGGAGATACCCAGTATGGGCTGCCCGAGAAGATGTCTATACTCAAAGACTCAAAGTGTTTGAAGAAGGGCTGTGTCATCTACATGGCACAGGTGATTATTGATGAACCAAAACCCAAGATTGGAGAGATCCCAGTCATTTCTGAATACCCCGAAGTATTTCCCGAAGAACTACCTGGTTTGCCACCAGATAGACAAGTGGAATTCAGAATCGACATTATTCCTGGATCAGCACCAGTTGCAAGGGCGCCTTATAGGTTGGCACCTACAGAGATGAAGGAATTGAGGACGCAGCTAGATGATTTGCTAGCCAAAGGTTTCATCAAACCTAGTTCGTCTCCTTGGGGAGCACCAGTTTTATTTGTAAAGAAGAAAGATGGATCGATGCGATTATGCATCGACTACCGTGAGCTTAATAAGGTTACTATCAAGAATAGGTATCCTTTGCCCAGAATCGACGATCTGTTCGATCAACTACAAGGGGCAAGTTTCTTCTCGAAGATTGACTTGAGGTCAGGCTACCATCAATTGAAGGTTAGAGATGAAGATGTGCACAAAACAGCATTTAGGACTCGTTATGGTCATTACGAGTTCCTAGTGATGCCTTTTGGGCTCACTAATGCACCGGCCGCATTCATGGATCTCATGAATCGCGTTTGCAAGCCGCATTTAGACAAATTCGTCATCGTCTTCATCGACGACATTCTCATCTACTCAAAGAACCAAGCTGACCATGAGAAGCATCTTCACTGCATACTGGAACTACTTCATAAAGAGAAGCTCTATGCCAAGTTCTCAAAGTGTGAATTCTGGCTTCGAGCAGTCCAATTTCTTGGACATGTTGTTAGTGAGCGTGGTATCCAAGTAGATCCCGCTAAAGTTGAATCTGTCATGAATTGGCATGAGCCAAAGACGCCTACAGAAATTCGTAGCTTCCTAGGTTTGGCAGGATACTATAGACGATTCATAGAAAACTTTTCAAGGATTGCTGCACCCCTGACTTCGCTGACACGTAAGAAGATTAAGTTTGACTGGGGTCCTAAGCAGCAGGAATCCTTTGATATTCTGAAACAAAAGTTGAGCAATGCTCCAGTATTGACATTGCCTGATGGAATAGAGGAGTTTGTAGTTTATTGTGATGCATCACACACCGGGATGGGATGTGTGCTTATGCAAAAAGGCAAAGTCATTGCCTATGCTTCACGTCAGTTAAAGGTGCACGAAAAGAATTACACCACCCACGACTTGGAGTTGGGTGCCGTTGTATTCGCACTAAAACTGTGGAGGCACTACTTATATGGAATCAAATGTGTGATCTATTCTGATCACAAGAGCCTTCAACATCTGTTCAACCAGAAGGACTTGAACATGAGGCAACGTCGTTGGATGGAAACTCTTAATGACTACGATTGTGAAATAAGATACCATCCCGGCAAGGCGAATGTAGTCGCCGATGCCTTGAGTCGGAAAGAAAGGGTGAAACCCATCCGAATCAATGCCAAGAGCATGGAATTAAAGAACAGCTTGATAGAAAGGTTGTTAGCTGCACAGAAAGAAGCTGTGTTGGAAGCTAATTATCCTAACGAAAAGCTAGGAGTAACTGAGGAGCAGTTATCTCTTAGTAAGGATGGAATTCTTAGATTGAATGGAAGAATATGGGTTCCAATTTATGGAGGACTCCGAGATGTTATCCTCCAGGAAGCCCATAGCTCTAAATATTCTGTTCATCCTGGAGCTGATAAAATGAACCATGATCTTAGAGCAAATTATTGGTGGATAGGCTTGAAGAAGTCTGTAGCTACCTATGTAGCTAAATGCTTGACGTGTGCGCAAGTCAAGGCAGAACATCAAAAACCGTCAGGTTTGCTACAACAACCTGAACTTCCTACTTGGAAGTGGGAAATGGTAACTATGGATTTTATCACCAAGTTACCCAAGACAAGGAAAGGAAATGACACCATCTGGGTGATAGTTGACCGACTGACTAAGTCAGCACATTTCCTACCTATTAAGGAGACCTACAGCTCCGATATGTTAGCCCAACTGTACGTTGATAAGATTGTAGCTCTACATGGCATACCTGTAGCTATTATCTCTGACCGAGATACTAGATACACATCACATTTTTGGAAAAGTTTCCAGCAATCTTTGGGCACACGTTTGAACTTTAGTACGGCTTACCATCCACAGACAGACGGTCAGAGTGAGCGTACTATTCAAACGTTGGAAGACATGCTACGAGCATGTGCAATCGATTTGGGAGGTAGCTGGGATAAGAACCTGCCATTAATCGAATTCTCCTACAACAATAGCTACCATACCAGCATCAAGGCTGCGCCTTTTGAGGCATTATACGGTAGAAAGTGTAGATCACCAGTTTGTTGGGCGGAAGTTGGAGAAGTCCAGTTATCAGGACCAGAGATCGTGTTCGAAACGACGGACAAGATTGTCCAGATTCGAAACAATCTCCAAGCTGCCCGGAATAGGCAGAAGATTTATGCTGATCCAAATCGTAAGGATCTTCACTTCGAAGTAGGTGAAAAAGTCCTACTTAAAGTGTCACCCTGGAAGGGAGTAATGCGATTTGGTAAGAAAGGTAAGCTAAGCCCGAGATACATAGGACCTTTCGAGGTTATTGAACGTGTCGGGTCAGTTGCCTACAAGTTAAAATTACCTGAAGAGCTCAGTAGTATACACAATGTGTTCCACATTTGCAATCTGAAGAAGTGTTTCGCTGACTCCGCTGACGAATCAGTGGTTATACCCTATACAGATGTGCAGATCGATGAGAGCTTGAAATTTGTGGAAAAACCTTTGTCGACCGAAGATCGACAGGTGAGGAAGCTTCGAAGGAAGCATATACCTTTTGTAAAGGTCAAATGGGATGCCCGTAGAGGTCCCGAATTCACGTGGGAGGTTGAATCCACGATGAAAGAAAAATACCCTTACTTGTTTCAGTAAATCTCGGGTCGAGATTTATTTTAAGGGGGTGAGGATGTAACACCTCGAAAATTTACGTCCTATAAGGTGTTGACACGTGTCATAGGTTTGAACGTGTGAAGGAATGTTCTTGAAGGACTAAAGTTGACAAACAGTGAAACTGTGTGCATAGAAGGGTTCAAAGTGTCAACAATGAATAAATAGACTTTGCAATAACCCCACATGATGTTTATAACCTTAAACGAATAGATCATGGATCATACGAAGCGAATTGTGAAAGAAAGTGAGAGATTACAAACTACAGGGGTTAAATGTGCCAACATGTTTAAGTTATACCTCTGAGTGACCTTTTGACAAACCCGAAGCTTTGTAACGATTAATTGTGCTCACTAGAATGTACCACAAAAATTTCATGAAGTTTCGATATCGTATGAGCAAGTTGTGACAAAATTCGTGTACGAGGGTTATAAGTGTCAACGTTGAAATTTAGGGCTTTTCGGGTGATCACAGAGTTACCCGAGGGCTTAACAAAGTGGGTATAAGTCTTAAAGCCCCATATGTTAAATAACAAAGCTTCATATGCAAGATTGGGATGTGAAAGCGATGTTTCGGGGGACCAGGGACTAAATTGCAAATTTAAGAAATCAGATTGTAGGCTTGCGCATCGTAGGGGGTTTATTGCTGCGCATCGTATGATGCCCTGCGCATCGTAGGGCTTAAATGCCTACGATGCGTATGGGGTGCCCAGTTGCGAAATTTTTGTCAGCAGCCTGTAGATGCATGTATCCGACTCCAATTTCATTTTTACGAAACATTGGGCTGCCCTAAGGTGGTTTATAGCTTGTAGGACACATGTTGGACATCTAACAACATCCCTAGACTTAATTGATAAGGATCCAAGTTCTTATAAAAAGTTACATGTTGCAACATACACCCACATTCAACTTCTGAGCATTTCCAGAGCTTACAAGCAGGCCCCAAGCATCCCACATCATCCATTAATCAAGTGTAAGTATGTCTAACCCTTCTCGATCAAGTTTTCCTTAGTTAGTAGCTTAGAAATCAAACCGTCGTAACTACGGTTTGACTTCACGATAAAACACATAAGGTTCAGAATATTGTCGAATCAAAGGTTGTTATAAGTTGGTAATTATATGGTTAATAAACCCCAAAAAGGGCACTCACTGATTCCTAATCTATCTAGGTCGTTTGTCGAGTCAAACATGTATAGAAAAAGTCAACAGAATCGTTAAACGCATATTTAACCATGTAAAAGGCGTGTAATCTGTTTTATTATTCGTATAACCTAAAAATAAGTATAAAAACTTGTCTAGGCTTGTTTGATTCGACAACTTGCTGTTTTGAACCGATTCGGAACCGAAAGACGCAAAAGTTTGACTTTTGCGTTGACCTCAGTTCTGACCCGATATATATAAGTTTAGACATGCCTTAAGGTTCCATTAGGACCTAGTTACATGTGTGTATAAGCCTCTGCGTTTATACCACTCGAATCCCTAATCGTCAGATGTTTCCGTTAATCGCCTAAATATTGACCGTAATGCCCTTATGATCATAAAACGAGATTTTTGGAGATATGAAAATAAAATAATCTTAGTTACTGATTATTAATCATGTCTGTAAATTTTCACGTCAATCGGAGGTCTAGATTAGGAGATATGCGCATTTGCGTAAATAATAAGCTTTTTATTAATTAATCGGCGCGATTAGCGCATAGCCTATCTAGACCCGATTTTCGGCACCAAATCTTTTACTTACTGAAGTAATATAATATTTTGGGATTTTTGAAGATTTTTAATTATTTTTAAACTGATCCTAAGCTAGGATTAGCGCCTTAATTCGGTTAATACCGAAAATGCCCTTTTCGGCCATAAAATGAGTTTTACACGTCCGAATGGCGCCAATCCAATTGCTACTGATTTTAAATAATAATTATAGTATTTTGAGCCTATTAAACTGACCTGGAAACTCAGAATTCTATTTTAAACCGTACGTCGCTTAAAACGGCGTTATACGCGTATTATACGCGTAGTTTATGTTTAAAAACGTTTTGACACATAAGACTTAACATCAAATGTTATAACCTGTTTAAATAAACCATTTTTCTGATTTAATCAGACCCGGTTCTCAGAAACTTAATTAATTCGTTTTATAATCTTTAAAATGACCAAAATACCCCTACGGGGCTTATTAAGAGATTAAACTCGTTTTGGGCATCATGGGTGATATTCTACTGATATCACAACTTAATTAAGGCGTGTTAACTTAGGAAACCTGTTTAGGACTCTTACGGATACCCGTTACGCTTCATGCGCGTTCGGTTCGGTTTATGTAACTAGTTTACATAAATTAACCGAAACGGGTCAAACCTTATCGGTTTTGTCTCAAAATCCAGAATGTGTATCATATACCCATACTAAGCAAGTCTTCAAACTTGTCGGGTCTAAATCACATTCTATCTGGTCTTCGCTTAATCGTGCGTACGTACCGTATCTTTAAAACTAATCGGTCTAAGCGTGAGCTTAATTAAAGACCGTTAGGATTCTAATAGGTTATTATAAACCTTCGTTCCAGATTAGGAGAACCAGTAAAAGATATTTGCACTTGCTGATTTTGAATTATACTTGCTCAGGTAAATACTTTTAACTTATTTTCCCTATACGGGCTTGGGGTACGGTATATAAAATACCGCTTGGTCCAGCATTGAATCTTTAATCGAATAGAGGTTAAATCATTGATATGCTCTGTTTTGAAATGTTTTGTTTGCTTAAAGCCTTTGGGGGGTTAATGACCATGTCCCGGATATCCCTGGCATCATCTTACGAGATGGCCACGACCTTAGCACTCAGGTGTAGGCGTACACCTGTCAGTGTCTCATTATATAAAGTGGTGTGTCTATTGATCTTTAATCCAGTTTAAGGACCGGACTACTGAACGCATAAGAAACATGTAATTCGTTTACAAGTTTATATATTTACATAATTATCCCAAGTTATAAAATATTATTTGTGCCTTGTGCCTTAAATGCATTTTCTTAAACTCTGTTCAAAATGAGTCGGTTGATTGTATTTACCAGTGTAAACTGACGTATTTTCTTAAAAAGGTTAAGTGCAGGTACTACGCGAAATAGGCTGGCTTGTCTCCTAGCATCCACATTAAGTCTCGCCAGCTTGGATGTCATAAACTGTTGAACAATTGTTTCCTGTTTAAATTTGATCTACCTGTGGATTTATATTCGACTTTTTGTGATACTTAATATTACAATATCGTTGGTTGAATTAAATCTATACTTTGCTTCCGCTGTGCATTTAAATATTGTGTTGTTTGACTATTACGTTGCCAACCACGTCACGATACTCCCCTACCGGGCCCACCGGTGACACGTGGAAATTCGGGGTGTGACAGTCGTACAGAACCAAGAACCTCGTAATAGGGGTTGCACCTATAAGTACTTTGTCTCGTGCAAACCCCGGGACTTCAATGGGGAAAAAGGTGCTGTTGATTGCATGACGTGGATGGATGAAATGGATACTGTGGTGGATATTAATGGTTGCCATAATAGGGATATTGTGAAGTTTGTCTCCCAGTCTTTCAAAGGAGAAGCCTTAGCCTGGTGGAGATCCTTGATCCAAGCCACAGGGAAAGTCCCGTTATACAACATGACATGGGAACAGTTCATGGCACTAATCAAGGAAAATTTCTGCCCTCAACACGAGGTTGAGAGAATTGAATCTGATTTCCTGGCGCTGGTCATGAAAAACCTGGACTGTCAGGCCTACCTTACCACTTTCAATACTTTGTCAAGGTTGGTCCCTTACTTGGTAACTCCGGAGCCTAAACGTATAGCTCGTTTTATCGGGGGTTTGGAACCGGAGATCAAAGCAAGTGTAAAGGCCTCCAGACCAACCACTTTTCGGTCAGTAACGGACATATCATTATCTCTGACCTCAGATGCTGTCAGGCTGAGGTCACAAAGGAAAAATGATACCGAAAAGAGGAAGCGTGAGGATGGCAACTCACGACGATCAGACAAGAAACTGAAGGGAAACAATGACCAAAAGAAGGGGTCAGGTTTTAAGAAGGATGGTCAACAGTCGGGTGAAAAACCCAGATGTAAAACCTGCAAGAGACAGCACTTTGGGAAGTGCAGGTTTGAATCCAACTCACAATCACAATCGAAACCTTTTGCATGTGGGTTATGCAAATCCAGGGAACACAAAACCGTGGATTGCAAGAAGATAAAGGATGCGACCTGCTATGGTTGCAATGAAAAGGGGCACATCAGGAGCAATTGCCCAAAATATGCCAAGAAGCCGGAAGAGGCTAAGAAGACCAATGCTAGGGTCTTCAGAATGGATGCTAAGGAAGCCGTCAAGGACGACAACGTGATAACAGGTACCTTTCTCGTAAATGATGTTTATGCGAGTGTGTTATTTGATTCAGGCGCTGATAAGTCGTTTGTAGATAATAAGTTTTGTGAATTGTTGAAACTACCTGTTAGAACTTTAAGTGTGAATTATGAGGTGGAACTAGCAGATGGCACTTTAGAAACCGCTTCAACTTTATTAGATGGATGTTTCATATCCATTAAGAATCACTCTTTTCCTTTGTCCCTACTTCCTTTAAAACTAGCCGGTTTTGACATAGTATTGGGTATGGACTGGTTATCTCACAACCAGGCCCAGATTGTATGCAATAAGAAGCAAGTGATGATCAAGACTCCGTCTGGTGAATCACTTACTATCCAGGGAGATACCCAGTATGGGCTACCCGAGAAAATGTCTATACTCAAAGACTCTAAGTGTTTGAAGAAGGGCTGTGTCATCTACATGGCACAAGTGATTATTGATGAACCGAAACCCAAGATTGGAGAGATCCCAGTCATTTCTGAATACCCGGAAGTATTTCCTGAAGAGCTACCTGGTTTGCCACCAGATAGACAAGTCGAATTCAGAATCGATATTATTCCTGGGTCAGGACCAGTTGCAAGGGCACCTTATAGGTTGGCACCAACAGAGATGAAGGAATTGAGGACGCAGCTAGATGATTTACTAGCCAAAGGTTTCATCAAACCTAGTTCGTCTCCTTGGGGGGCACCAGTTTTATTTGTTAAGAAGAAGGATGGATCGATGCGTCTGTGCATCGACTACCGTGAGCTTAATAAGGTTACTATCAAGAATAGGTATCCTTTGCCCAGAATCGACGATCTGTTCGATCAACTTCAAGGGGCAAGTTTCTTTTCGAAGATTGACTTGAGGTCAGGCTACCATCAATTGAAGGTTAGAGATGAAGATGTGCACAAAACAACATTCAGGACTCGTTATGGTCATTACGAGTTCCTAGTGATGCCTTTTGGGCTCACTAATGCACCGGCCGCATTCATGGATCTCATGAATCGCGTTTGCAAGCCGCACTTAGACAAATTCGTTATCGTCTTCATTGACGACATTCTCATCTACTCAAAGAACCAAGCTGACCATGAGAAGCATCTTCACTGCATATTGGAACTACTTCATAAAGAGAAGCTCTATGCCAAGTTCTCAAAGTGTGAATTCTGGCTTCGAGCAGTCCAATTTCTTGGACATGTTGTTAGTGAGCGTGGTATCCAGGTAGATCCCGCTAAAGTTGAATCTGTCATGAATTGGCATGAGCCAAAGACGCCTACAGAAATTCGTAGCTTCCTAGGTTTGGCAGGATACTATAGGCGATTCATAGAAAACTTTTCAAGGATTGCTGCACCCCTGACTTCGCTGACACGAAAGAAGATTAAGTTTGACTGGGGTCCTAAGCAGCAGGAATCCTTCGATATTCTGAAACAAAAGTTGAGCAATGCTACGGTACTAACATCGCCTGATGGAATAGAGGAGTTTGTAGTTTATTGTGATGCATCACACACCGGGATGGGATGTGTGCTTATGCAGAAAGGCAAAGTCATTGCCTATGCTTCACGTCAGTTAAAGGTGCACGAAAAGAATTACACCACCCACGACTTGGAGTTGGGTGCCGTTGTATTCGCACTAAAACTGTGGAGGCACTACTTATATGGAATCAAATGTGTGATCTATTCTGATCACAAGAGCCTTCAACATCTGTTCAACCAGAAGGACTTGAACATGAGGCAACGCCGTTGGATGGAAACTCTTAATGATTACGATTGTGAAATAAGATACCATCCCGGCAAGGTGAATGTAGTCGCCGATGCCTTGAGTCGGAAAGAAAGAGTGAAACCCATCCGAATCAATGCCAAGCGCATGGAAATAAAGAACAGTTTGATGGAAAGGTTGTTAGCTGCACAGAAGGAAGCTGTGTTGGAAGCAAACTATCCTAACGAAAAGCTAGGAGTAACTGAGGAGCAGTTATCTCTTAGTAAGGATGGAATTCTTAGATTGAATGGACGGATCTGGGTTCCTGTTTATGGAGGACTCCGTGATGTTATCCTCCAGGAAGCCCACAGCTCTAAATACTCTGTTCATCCTGGAGTTGATAAAATGTACCAGGATCTTAGGGCAAACTATTGGTGGATAGGCTTGAAAAAGTCTGTAGCCACTCATGTAGCCAAATGCTTGACATGTGCGCAAGTCAAGGCAGAACATAAAAAACCGTCAGGTTTGCTACAACAACCTGAACTTCCTACTTGGAAGTGGGAAATGGTAACTATGGATTTTATTACCAAGTTACCCAAGACAAGGGAAGGAAATGACACCATTTGGGTGATAGTTGATCGACTGACTAAGTCAGCACACTTCCTACCCATTAAGGAGACCTACAGCTCCGATATGTTAGCCCAACTGTACGTTGATAAGATTGTAGCTCTACATGGCATACCTGTAGCTATTATCTCTTACCGAGATACTAGATACACATCACATTTTTGGAAAAGCTTCCAACAATCTTTGGGCACACGTTTGAACTTTAGTACGGCTAACCATCCACAGACAGACGGTCAGAGTGAGCGTACTATTCAAACGTTGGAAGACATGCTGCGAGCATGTGCGATCGATTTGGGAGGTAGCTGGGATAAGAACCTGCCATTGATCGAATTCTCCTACAACAATAGCTACCATACCAGCATAAAGGCTGCGCCTTTTGAGGCATTATACGGTAGAAAGTGTAGATCGCCTGTTTGTTGGGCAGAAGTTGGAGAAGTCCAGTTATCTGGACCAGAGATCGTGTTTGAAACAACGGACAAGATTGTCCAGATTCGTAACAATCTCCAAGCTGCCCGGAATAGGCAGAAGATTTACGCTGATCCAAATCGTAAGGATTTTCACTTCGAAGTAGGTGAAAAAGTCCTACTTAAAGTGTCACCCTGGAAGGGAGTGATGCGATTTGGTAAGAAAGGTAAGCTAAGCCCGAGATACATAGGACCTTTCGAGGTTATCGAACGTGTCGGGTCAGTTGCCTACAAGTTAAACTTACCTGAAGAGCTCAGTAGTATACACAATGTGTTCCACATCTGCAATCTGAAGAAGTGTTTCGCTAACGAATCAGTGGTTATACCCTATACAGATGTGCATATTGATGAGAGCTTGAAATTTGTGGAAAAACCTTTGTCGATCGAAGATCGACAGGTGAGGAAGCTTCGAAGGAAGCATATACCTTTTGTAAAGGTCAAATGGGATGCCCGTAGAGGTCCCGAATTCACGTGGGAGGTTGAATCCACGATGAAAGAAAAATACCCTTACTTATTTCAGTAAATCTCGGGTCGAGATTTCTTTTAAGGGGGTGAGGATGTAACACCCCGAAAATTTACGTCCTATAATGTGTTGACACGTGTCATAGGTTAGAACGTGTGAAAGAATGTTCTAGAAGGACTAAATTTGACAAACAGTGAAACTGTGTAAATATAAGGGTTCAAAGTGTCAACAATGAATAAATATACGTTACAATAACCCTACATGATGTTTATAACCTTAAACGAATGGATCATGGATCATACGAAGCGAATTGTGAAAGAAAGTGAGAGATTACAAACTACAGGGGTTAAATGTGTCAACATGTTAAGTTATACCTCTGAGTGACCTTTTAGCAAACCCGAAGCCTTGTAACGATTAAATATGCTCACTAGAATCTACCAAAAAAATTTCACCAAGTTTCGTTACCGTATGAGAAAGTTATGATAAAATTCGTGTGTAAGGGTTAGAATCGTCAACATTGAAATTTAGGGCTTTTCGGGTGATCACAAAGTTACCCGAGGACTTAACAAAGATGGTATAAGCCTTAAAGCCCCACATGTCAAATATAAAGTCTCAAAATGCAAGAAAACCAAGTGAAAACGACCTTTCGGGGGACCAGGGACTGAAATTGCAATTTATGAAACTTGTTGATCAGGTCACCTACACCCTCGCGTAGCGCGAGGCTTAAACACCTTGGCAGTCGCGCTACGCGACTGCCTTATCTGGACAGAAAACATGCACAGATGTCCTGCATGTTCGATTAACCGACTTTGATCGATTTTTGGCATACCTTGGGCTGCCCTAAAGTGGTTTTTAGCTAGTAGGGGACTTGTGGATGTTATTGTTTCCTCCTAGACTTAGTTGTCGATAATCCATGCATGTTTGAACACCATAAGAAGACCCACATTCTTTGCAAATTTGATCATTCATCTTGCATTCACTTCTGGTCATTTTGAGGAGCTTTCCAGCAGATCCCAAACATTCCAAATCGTGCATAAGACTTGTGTAAGTACCCTTGATCTTCTTCAATTCATTTATGCTTAGTTTATAGCCTAGAAATCAAACCGTCGTAACTACGGTTTGACTTCGCGATGAAACACAAATGGTCCAGAGTTTGTCGAATCGAAAGTGGTAATAAGTTGGTATTTATATGGGTAATAAACCCCTAAAAAGTCACCCACTGATTTCAATCTTAACTATGCCGATTGATCGAGTCAAACTTCTTCCGAAAAGTCAATAGAAATGTTAATCGCATATGTAATGATACGGAAGGCGTGTAATCTGTTTTATCAATCATATAACTTGAAAATAAGTATAATAACTTGTCTAAGCTTGTTTGATTCGACAACTTTATGTTTTGAACCGATTCGGAACCGAGAGACGCAAAAGTTTGACTTTTGCTTTGACCTCAGTTCTGACCCGATTTATATAGGTTTAGACATGCCTTAAAGTTCCATTAGGACCTAGTTGCATGTGTGTATAAGCCTCTGCGTTTATACCACTCGAATCCCTAATCGTCCGATGTTTCCGTTAAACGCCTAAATATTGACCGTAATGCCCTTATGACCATAAAACGAGATTTTTGGAAATGTGGAAGTGCCATAATCTTAGTTACTGATTTTTAGACTTGTACCTAAAATTTCACATCAGTTGGAGGTCTAGATAAGGAGTTATGCTTAATGACGTAATTTGAGTACTTTTAAGTAATTAAACGGCGTCATTAGCGTAAAGTCTATCTAAACCAAAATTTTGGACACCAAACCTTTTACCCACTGATGTGATATAATATTTTGGGATTTTTAAAGATTTTTAATTATTTTTAAACTGATCATAAGCTAGGTTTATCGCCTCGATTCGGTTAATACCAAAAATACCCTTTTCGGCCATAAAATGAGTTTTACAAATCCTTTTAACGCCAATCCAATTGCTACTGATTTTAAATGATAAATGGAGTATTTTGAGCGTGTTTATTTGATCAGAAAACTCAGAATCGTATTTTAAACCGTACATCGCTTTAAAATGACCAAAATGCCCCTACGGGGCTTATAAAGAGATTAAACTCGTTTTGGGCATCATGGGTGATATCCTACTGATATCACAACTTATTTAAGGTGTGTTAACTTAGGAAACCTGTTTAGGACTCTTACGGATACCCGTTATGCTTCATGCGCGTTCGGTTTATGTAACTAGTTTACATAAATTAGCCGAAACGGGTCAAACCTTATCGGTTTTATCTCAAAATCCAGAATGTGTATCATATACCCATATTAAGCAAGTCTTCAAACTTGTCGGGTCTAAATCACATTCTATCCGGTCTTCGCTTAATCGTGCGTACGAACCGTATCTTTAAAACTAACCGGTCTAAGCGTAAGCTTAACTAAAGACCCGTTAGGATTCTAATAGGTTATTATAAACCTTCGTTCCAGATTAGGAGAACCAGTAAAAGATACTTGCACTCGCTGATTTTGAACTATACTTACTCAGGTAAATACTTTTAACTTATTTTCCCTATATGGGCTTGGGGTACGGTATATAAAATACCGCTTGGTCGGGGCGTTGAATCTTTGATTGAATGAATGATAATGAAAGTATTGAGACGTCTCGTTTAATATTGTTTTGTTTGCTTAAAGCCTTTGGGGGGTTAATGACCGTGTCCCGGATATCCCTGGCATCATTTTACGAAATGGCCACGACCTTAGCACTCAGGTGTAGGCGTACACCTGTCAGTGTCTCATAAATAAAGTGGTGTGTTAATTGATCTTTAACCCGGCTCGATCCGGGCTACTGAACGCATAAGGAACATGTAAATCCCTACAAGTATTATAATTAAATAATTATCCCAAGTTATAAAATATTATTTGTGCCTTGTGCCTTAAATGCATTTTCTTAAACTCTTTTCAAAATGAGTCGGTTGATTGTATTTACCAGTGTAAACTGACGTATTTTCTTAAAAAGGTTAAGTGCAGGTACTACGCCAAAATAGGCTGGCTTGCCTCCTAGCATCCACATTAAGTCTCGCCAGCTTGGATGTCATAAACTGTTGAACATTTGTTTTCTTTTATTTGAATCTACTTGTGGATTTATATTCGACTATTTGTGATACTTAATATTACAATATCGTTTGGTTGAATTAAATCTATACTTTGCTTCCGCTGTGCATTTTAATATTGTGTTGTTTGACTATTATGTTGCCAACCACGTCACGATACTCCCCTACCGGGCCCACCGGTGACACGTGAAAATTCGGGGTGTGACAACACCCCTAAAATATTTTAAACATCCCTATACGCCTTAAAATACACCCTGTATACATATAACAACCCTAAATACCATTAATTTTATTTAATTAAAATAAAAAACAAAATTCTGGAGTCTCTGGTGTGACAACTGGCACTTTTCCACATATTCCGTACAATGTTAAACAGTAATTTGCGCATTATGACTGTGCCTGGTTTAATTAATGACATGAATAAATTTCTGATTGCTGCCATATACATACAAGTTCATTATATATTGCATGATTTCATATCATTATTGCATGCAACACTTCATTATTCAAATGATGCACGAAACAAAGTAAGCACAGTTATCAGACAAACTAGAAGTACTAACGGGAGTTCAATACTCAGACATATATAATGTTAGAGCACAGAAAGAGCCCGGAACCAAGAGTTACACTAGAATAGTGTGTAGGAAAGTAGGGATTACAAAACTGCCTTCCTAGTGTTAATTTAAGTGCCAGAAAGTGCCCAAAACACACCAAAACTTCAAAATTCTGCAGAAAACAACACAAAACAACAATTTTCAGCATTTTAACTCTAAAATATAATGCAGAATTATGGTTTAATGGTCCAGAATACCTTCCTAAGTGTCAGGAATCAAAACTGTCATAAAAGGGAACATAAAGCACACTAAACTGCGTAATTTAGCACCTTAACGAACCGGTAACCAACCGAACCACCGGACACTACCCGAAACACCAAATTTTCATTAAAAGCATTGTTTTAGTGTTACGAAGCTCGTTATGGTCATCGAACATCATAACACATCTTATAAACGTATAATACATAAAACACTAACTACTCTCCTGAAGGGGTAAGGTCCCAAAAACCTCATAATAAGTATTTGGGACCATACCATAACTCTGCCTTTTCACCTTTTAACCTTGCGTGGCCGCGCACTGGTCTTGCAAAAGGAAGAGAGTAATCAACAATTTATAATCGCGCGCCCAAAGGAGAACATAAATCCTTGCGCCTTCTCCCATTAGCAAAGGATAAAAATCCTGAGATTAATACTTCCGCTCAAATATCCAGACTTGGGATTTATTCATCTGTTTCCACATGGTAAGGTGTCACACCAGATTACAGCAGTAATCTTCCAGAAGGAATACAATCGTGCACCACCCAGACGGTTATAACCGCCTGGACACGTGTCATTACCACAGGTACCCCTGAAATCACAACGAAGGCATGCAATTGGAGAGTGATCCCCACTTGATCACTTTACACGTGGCAAATCCCCAGCCTTCGATCAAGACCACGATCCGTGTGCTCTCACGTCGGATCAAAGAACTTAAACGGAAGGAAATGTAACCGCTTACGGGGTTAGCATCTTCCGTTAACTTTTCATTAACGGGTTTTCCCACCCAAACGACTCCCGGCTATAAATATGAGAAACAACCCAGGTATGAATTCAGATTACTCACACTATTCAAACACATTCTCTTCTCCATTACCAATACTTATTCTCACACCGGAGTCGGGTCAAGGAGAGAACCCTCTTCTCCCCTTGGCGAGGCTAACGGTGTTCTTTTTTGCAGAACCATCGGAGAAGAAGATCAGCTGTAACTGAATCAATCGAGAGAGAGCTAACCTTTTTATGCGGATTCAAACCCCCTAGATATCTCGGTTCCGACCATTTATCTAGTGTTTCTTCATCTTCATTACAACCTAACTAACTTAACTAACTAATTTTTGCATCCTAACCATACAAACCCCCCCCCCCCACTTACGGTTAGGGACAAGGGACCCACGCCTTGATTTCCTTTTAATTGTTTAATAGATATGTTGATGGATCTTGAAACATAAAACCCAATAGATTATGATATGTTGGAACATGTTGTTTAAAAACCACAAGACTTACACCAATATTCATTATCAACTTTCAACACACAATTCACCTCCCATCTTCCCCTTTGCTCTCGGCCCTAACCTCACACACATACACTTCCACTTCAAGCTCCATATCAAGCATTCTAAGGAGATCCTAAGGTGCAAGAAGCATAGTAAAGAAGCTTGGAGGCCTTGAAGCTAGAAGGACCTTTATCTAGTGCTATTAACCATCAAGTTTATCATCATCTTCATCTTGAATCTCATCCCTAGCGTTGTGCTAGTAGTAAGACCCTTCTAATCTCATTCTACTTCTTGTTATGTTGGTTAAAAGATGATATAAGTAACTAATCATGAAGAACATCAAAGATCCAGAACATAATCTCTAACATAAAGCTCTAAATCATAAAGATCTATGTTGTTTAAGTGTATGTATGATTCTTGATTCTTGATTGTTTATGTTTATGATGTTAAACATCATATGGAACTTGCTAGATTGTGATTAAACACATGATCTAGCAAGATGAGAGGATGATCTTGTTAAAAGTCAAGATGATCATCCTTTATGTTCATCATGAACTTGAAAACAAAGATGATTTTGTGGAAGATGATTATGAATACATGTTATTAGTTTAATACATGGATGATTTCATAACTAGTTATCTCCAGAAACCAAGTTAAATTACAAGATTTACATAACCATGATTTTTAAAGAAACTAATCACATTTTTAGTGTTAAATCAAGTGTAGAAACATGTTATTAACAAGAAAAATTCAAGAAGAAATGTTTTTAGAAAATCAAGTTACAAGTTGTGAAAGTCTAAAATTTTGTAACACCCCGAAAACGGGTTTGGTAATCAAACTCTGTTAATACTAAAAGATGGGTAAAGTACCGTAAGTTGTAAAATCTACCCGGTGAGTAATTAGGATTTTTAAATAAATAAACCTAATATCTAATAAAAAGTCAAATAAAGGCCTATGAATAAATAAAGTTTATAAAAGGCCCGAGTTAACGGGACCTAAAATAAACTTAGTCGTAAATATCCCCGAACCCGCTAAGTTAACTAGGAATGTTTAGCCTAGTTAATAAAGGGGAATGTGGATTTAAAATAAGTAGGTTGTTGCCTACTTAATAACTAACCTAACATGAGGGACCAAAGTTGGATAACTTGAAAATGGTTTTATAAAAATAAAACTTAACACAAAACACACACATGAAAGGTGTGTGCGTGCGTGGAGGTCGACCAGGAGAAAGCTCTATGGGAGCTCAAACCCTAAATTCAACAAATTGATCAAATTGAGAAGCCAAGTCGACTCCAAATCGAAATCTAAGTTTAGATTAGTGATCACCTCAGTGAAAGGATCACAAGGTATGTCAAATTTCATCTCCTAGTTACATCTTGAAATTTTGATGAACATATGAAATCGAAAATTTGGCTTGCATGAATGTTGTTTGGATGAAATTAGAATAAAATAGTGTCTAGGAATAAACCCTAGCCATTAGATTGTTGAAATTATGCTCAATACTTGAGAATTCCATAATCACCATTGAAGGTGTTAAGTGGGTGATGTAGAAGTATGAAGACATTAGGATTATGATAGTTGTACTAGTGTAATTTGAATTCTATAAAGCAATTTCAGGTTTGTTGATGTTAAAATTGATGTGAAATTGCCAAATTGATGTTAACCTTGGTAAAAATAACTAGTTATGAACTAGTTAGTAAATATGTAAAATTATGCACACTAGGTGTTTGTTAAAATGCCTAAATGAAACCTAAGGTGCTGAAATTGTAAATGAAATGCGTGATTGCCAAACTCGATTTATCCCGTATGATATGGGGTAATATGAATTCTAATCATGATGTTGATTTAATTTAAATGGTACTTGTCATATGAATAACGGTAGTTAACTTTTAGAAAGTTAAACTAACCAATGATGAAGTCGAATGGTAGATTCGACATAAAATTTGCAAGACGGAATAGTCGTAGCTAATAATGACTAAACTAACCGTCTCATGGATTATGATGATAGTTTGACTCATGACAAGCTAGATGGAGGCTTGGGAGGAAGCGGGTCAAACGGATCGGGTACGCGGAAAAGAGCATAACCGGATGCAAGGTAAGTATAGCTTACACTAGTCATATATTTTAGAATGTTCTTTTGTCGTATTGATTTCGAATAAGACAAATGCCTAATTGAGATATTATGTTCCGGAGTGTAGCCATATGGAACAAGATAACCAAATAGGATAAGAAACCATATTGATGGTTAAAAATGAGTTAAATCGGTAATTCGATCATATTATGACGAATGAAACATGTATTTTTTTAAAGGTTACCATTTCAGGTAAATCATGATAACCAATAAGGGTAAAATTGTAATTTGGTCACTCGTTGACAATAATTGTTAGTTTTGAAAGATACTTATTTCGTAAGCCTTAATAGGCCAAAAAGCGTTAAGAGGTGATTTATAATTAAAGCGACTGTGCGGTGTAAACCAGAGCGAGTCGTGTAGACGAGATGGCAATAAGCTTCATCTCGCTAATATAATCGGTCATTTAGACCAAACGGGTCAAAAAGTGAAAATATCACTCTTTGACAATATCGACTAATGGTTTGTTGAGTTGTATGATTTCAGAGATAATTATCGAGTGGATATTTACATCGCTATTACTTAGTGGCTATTGAGGCAAGGTATTTAAATGGGTCAATATAATGGTCCGAGCCAGGTACGCCTAATAGAATAACTCTCATTTAAACGTAAGGTTAAATGAGAGTTAATCGGAGTCTAAAATAGATTTTTGGTTACTTTAATAGGTAAACCGAAAGTTACAAATGATGGTCATTACGTTTGAAAGGCCTAATGACTTCTCAAACAAAATCATAGTTAAAAGAGGACTTATGGGTCAAGCATGTTTACAAAAATCTCTCATAGTCAATGAAGGGCCAAAATGGACCAAAATGTCCTTATAAGTCAAACTGAGCAAACAACCCTTAAAGGTTGTTTGGAAACGAGTTATATGATTAGATAAATACTTAGGACAAGTATAGAAGTTGAAAGATGTAATATGTTAGTCAAATGGCTCCATTTGAGCCTTTGCCGTAAATTAATGAGTTGACGGGTAAAAACCAGTTTATATAGATTACCTTAGTAAACCCACCATAAATACAGTTGTGATGGAAAATTTTATTGTAAGAAATGTGGTAATGTAATGCTAGAACCATTCGAAAACGATTTTAAGCTAGAAAGTGCTTAAATGCCCTTAACGGGTCAAAATAAGCACTTGAGTGTAAACGAGTTCTAATTACGTAAGAAACTCGTGACTTGAACCTAATATGATAGGAGATATTGAAATTATGAATTTCATGAGTTTAGGGAGCATACAAACCTGTTTTTGTTTGATTTATACATGAACAGGTCAAAACAACAAATGTGGAGAACATGCAGTAGCTACCGTAAGTTTCGGTAGCTACCGTAACTTACGGTAGCAACGAAAGTTATTACGGTGGTATTCTACTGCCTTACGGCAGCCCCTGAAATCCCAGTGGCTACCGTAACTTACGGTGGATACCGTAAGTTACGGTGGCGCCCAGTTATTTTTGTTAAGTATTGTTTCGCGAATCCGTTTAAACACGTTTTAAACCACGTATGACTAAAATCATTTCATGTTTATGGAATGTAGGTTGCCTAGTAGTACCAGGTGACGACCGAGCCCGATGAGGAACCGAACACGATCGAGATTAAAGCTTCCGCGAATAGTTTCGTCGTCACTTTTTTAAAACGTCGAATTTAATTACAAAATGTTGGAATGATTTATTTAATAAAATGTTTAAACAAACTCGTATTTTTAAGTGTATATTACATCTTAATACACTATTATAGTTGAAATTTATTGGTTAACCGATTAAAATGGATTAAGGGTCTTACAAGTTGGTAATCAGAGCTCAAGGTTGTTGACAAATGTGTTCGGTTCGAGGCTTGATTGCAAATCCAGTAAGTTCATGTATATCAATGGTTTAGTATGATTAAAGTGTTGAGAACAACACATATTGTTATCGTGTAATACATGTTACACTAATAAAATCGATATAAAATAGATATAGTCAACGAAATTACACGCGTTGATGCATATAGTAGAAAAGCCTCGTATTATAATACGGGCACCCATTAATGTCGAAATTACTAACTATTGTAAACGTTTTAGATTGAAGAACAATCGCATATGAAGATAGGGAGAGTTTAACAAATCGTGGATTTGACAGAGGAACGGTCCAAAGTACGACAAATAGAGCACGCTCACCAAGTTCCTAAATTGCGCAACGATTGCGAATAAGTTAATGGCAAGGAGAGCCTGTTAGAGCAAGCATTATCAGGTGCACGTTTTAAATTATTGCATAGATAGTAATATGTAACAAATACGTAGAGATTGAAAGTTGCATATGTAGATTGAAAACTTGGAAAAACCTGAATAGAAAACCTATCCGGGATATTGTTTCCAAGAAAAAACAAATAGAGGCATTACTTACATGGGGTGTAATGTGAAAATTATAAAAAGGTCATGTATACCAGGTGTTGATCGCTTACTCTGGCCAAGTAAGTAGTGAACACGTGGTACCATGAACTTCTTATGATGGACACATTTATGTCCGATGTAGTAAGGGTGGGGTGAATGGGACTAACTTAAATGGTACCCAAATGAATCAAATAAGTAAGATGTTTGATAGTAAACGTAAACATAAGTCGGATGACGGAAGCGTATTACGCAAGAATAACGAGCCCGAGAGAAGGGACACGGATCAAGTAAAAAGAAAACACAGACCGACCAATAGGAATGCTAAGGCATAAGGATAAAAGTTTGACTGTCACAAGTGATGAAATTCATATGGACAAGTCAAACGAATTGAATAAAGAATAAAGGACTTGATTGAATAAAAGCAATGGATCTCGCTAAGACGACCAAATAAATTAAAATAACGTCTAAAATCATATAAGAATGGTTACTTGAAAATGATTACGGTAAAGATACCCGATGAATGGGTAGGATTGGGAAAGAATGCGTAAACCAAGAGACGGGAACGCGAAATAGAAAGTCAAAAGACTCGGAATATGAGTCATGACTAAAAGACAATGAGAATTTGCAAACATAAATGTTAATAACTACGCTCAACTATTTTAAAGTTGAACGGGTCGAATAAAGAATGGAGTTTGACGTTCACAAGTGATGAAATTTCACATGAACAAGTCAAACGAGATAAATAAGGTATAAAAACTTGGTAGTGCAAGTAAGCGCAATCTGAATAATGGAAGCGCGAAACATTAATGAACCTACGTGATGGGTCATAAAGGAATATATATAGGAAAAACGCAAACTAGCGAAACAAAAATGTTAAAAAAACACTAAGATAAAGAACCCGGGTAATGGGTCGTAAAGAAGTATAGGTAGGAACCGGGTAACGGTAAGCGTAGAACGAACCGACATGTAAATGACGTAAAGAGTCATAAAGTCAGAGGATTAGTCCAAGAGTAAACGAACGAAGCTTTAGACTACGGTCAAGGCCAACTAAAGTTCAAAAGCGAAAAATAAACGATTCCAAACATAATAAAAGATGATTTGGCGCTATATATGTATAGATACATTTGAATATAGACATGGATAAAAGACGATCTTCAGGATTATAAATAGTGTTAAAGTCTACGGAACCAAAAAGACCTTCGGGTCACAAATAGAAAGAAACGAATTGTTGGGGTCTCACCTTAATAAGGTCAAAAAGGTGAAAATCTAAAGTAATAGCCTACGAGGCTAAGTGAAAGAATCTACGGGTCAATGGTATAAAACAAGGAAACTGATTGTAACTTCCTGCGTAAAACAATACCGGGAGAAAAAGTTCGTATAAAAGTGATGGGTTTCGCTAAGTTAATTAAATGGGTTAAAAGCGGAAGGATTGTAAAAGGCCGGGTTGACAATATGATATACCCTAATGACGGGGAGTAAAATGACGGCGACAAATTAGTCTGGCCGGTAAAACCCTTCAAGTCGAATTAGTGTTACGACTTATATAAAGCGCCTGTTGAAATAAGACTAACTTGAAGTAAACATAATGAAAATAAATACAACCGAGCGATCAGATGACAACACGGTCAAATAAATGACCAGAATAAGAAATACAAAATGAAAGTATCGGCCTGCGAGGCCATACACATAAAAGGCGTATACGTTTTGAAACCAAAGGCACATTACCATACTTCCCTGGTAAGAGTATTATGTGCAAGCAATGCTCAAGCGATCACCGAAGCTAAGGTTCGGATGATCTAATCTAGTAAAGTACGTAAGAAAGGTTTCGGGGACGAAACCTCTTTAAGGGGGGTAGACTTGTAACACCCTGAAAACGGGTTTGGTAATCAAACTCCGTAAATACTAAAAGACGGGTAAAGTACCGTTAGCGGTAAAATCTTCCCGGTGAGTAATTAGGATTTTTAAATAAATAAACCTAATATCTAATAAAAAGTCAAATAAAGGCCTATGAATAAATAAAGTTTATAAAAGGCCCGAGTTAACGGGACCTAAAATAAACTTAGTCGTAAATATCCCCGAACCCGCTAAGTTAACTAGGAATGTTTAGCCTAGTTAATAAAGGGGAATGTGGATTTAAAATAAGTAGGTTGTGGCCTACTTAATAACTAACTTAACATGAGGGACCAAAGTTGGATAACTTGAAAATGGTTTTATAAAAATAAAACTTAACACAAAACACACACATAAAAGGTGTGTTCGTGCGTGGAGGTCGACCAGGAGAAAGCTCCATGGGAGCTCAAACCCTAAATTCAACAAATTGATCAAATTGAGAAGCCAAATCGACTCCAACTCGAAATCTAAGTTTAGATTAGTGATCACCTCAGTGAAAGGATCACAAGGTATGTCAAATTTCATCTCCTAGTTACATCTTGAAATTTTGATGAACATATGAAATCAAAAATTTGGCTTGCATGAATGTTGTTTGGATGAAATTAGAATAAAATAGTGTTTAGGAATAAACCCTAGCCATTAGATTGTTGAAATTATGCTCAATACTTGAGAATTCCATAATCACCATTGAAGGTGTTAAGTGGGTGACGTAGAAGTATGAAGACACTAGGATTATGATAGTTGTACTAGTGTAATTTGAATTCTATAAAGCAATTTTAAGGTTTGTTGATGTTAAAACTGATGTGAAATTGCCAAATTGATGTTAACCTTGGTAAAAATAACTAGTTAGTAAATATGTAAAATTATGCACACTAGGTGTTTGTTAAAATGCCTAAATGAAAACTAAGGTGCTGAAATTGTAAATGAAATGCGTGATTGCCAAACTCGATTTATCCCGTATGATATGGGGTAATATGAATTCTAATCATGATGTTGATTTAATTTAAATGGTACTTGTCATATGAATAACGGTAGTTAACTTTTAGAAAGTTAAACTAACCAATGATGAAGTCGAATGGTAGATTCGACATAAAATTTGTAAGACGGAATAGTAGTAGCTAATAATGACTAAACTAACCGTCTCACGGATTATGATGATAGTTTGACTCATGACAAGCTAGATGGAGGCTTGGGAGGAAGCGGGTCAAACGGATCGGGTACGCGGAAAAGAGCATAACCGGATGCAAGGTAAGTATAGCTTACACTAGTCATATATTTTAGAATGTTCTTTTGTCGTATTGATTTCGAATAAGACAAATGCCTAATTGAGATATTATGTTCCGGAGTGTAGCCATACGGAACAAGATAACCAAATAGGATAAGAAACCATATTGATGGTTAAAAATGAGTTAAATCGGTAATTCGATCATATTATGACGAATGAAACATGTATTTTTTTAAAGGTTACCATTTCAGGTAAATCATGATAACCAATAAGGGTAAAATTGTAATTTGGTCACTCGTTGACAATAATTGTTAGTTTTGAAAGATACTTATTTCGTAAGCCTTAATAGGCCAAAAAGCGTTAAGAGGTGATTTATAATTAAACCGACCGTGCGGTGTAAACCGGAGCGAGTCGTGTAGACGAGTTGGCAATAAGCTTCATCTCGCTAATATAATCGGTCACTTAGACCAAACGGGTCAAAAGGTGAAAATATCACTCTTTGACAATATCGACTAATGGTTTGTTGAGTTGTATGATTTCAGAGATAATTATCGAGTGGATATTTACATCGCTATTACTTAGCGGCTATTGAGGCAAGGTATTTAAATGGGACAATATAATGGTCCGAGCCAGGTACGCATAATAGAATAACTCTCATTTAAATGTAAGGTTAAATGAGAGTTAATCGGAGTCTAAAATAGATTTTTGGTTACTTTAATAGGTAAACCGAAAGTTACAAACGATGGTCATTACGTTTGAAAGGCCTAATGACTTCTCAAACAAAATCATAGTTAAAAGAGGACTTATGGGTCAAACATGTTTACAAAAATCTCTCATCGTCAATGAAGGGCCAAAATGGACCAAAATGTCCTTATAAGTTAAACTGAGCAAACAACCCTTAAAGGTTGTTTGGAAACAAGTTATATGATTAGATAAATACTTAGGACAAGTATAGAAGTTGAAAGATGTAATACGTTAGTCAAATGGCTCCATTTGAGCCTTTGCCGTAAATTAATGAGTTGAGGGGTAAAAACCAGTTTATATAGATTACCTTAGTAAACCCACCATAAATACAGTTGTGATGGAAAATTTTATTGTAAGAAATGTGGTAATGTAATGCTAGAACCATTCGAAAACGATTTTAAGCTAGAAAGTGCTTAAATGCCCTTAACGGGTCAAAATAAGCACTTGAGTGTAAACGAGTTCTAATTACGTAAGAAACTCGTGACTTGAACCTAATATGATAGGAGATATTGAAATTATGAATTTCATGACTTTAGGGAGCATACAAACCTGTTTTTGTTTGATTTATACATGAACGGGTCAAATCAGCAAATGTGGAGAACATGCAGTAGCTACCGTAAGTTACGGTAGCTACCGTAACTTACGGTAGCAACGAAAGTTGTTACGGTGGTATTCTACTGCCTTACGGCAGCCCGTGAAATCCCAGTGGCTACCGTAACTTACGATGGATACCGTAAGTTACGGTGGCGCCCAATTATTTTTGTTAAGTTTTGTTTCGCGAATCCGTTTAAACACGTTTTAAACCACGTATGACTAAAATCATTTCATGTTTATGGAATGTTGGTTGCCTAGTAGTATCGGGTGACGACCGAGCCCAATGAGGAACCGAACACGATCGAGATTAAAGCTTTCGCGAATAGTTTCGTCGTCACTTTTTTAAAACGGCGAATTTAATTACAAAATGTTGGAATGATTTATTTAATAAAATGTTTAAACAAACTCGTATTTTTAAGTGTATATTAAATCTTAATACACTATTATAGTTGAAATTTATTGGTTAACCGATTAAAATGGATTAAGGGTCTTACAAATTTGCAAGAATGTAATTTATAACTAAATAACCACACTTTAAAGGGTAACTAAGCATACTTAACACCATACTAAGTTACTACAAATTTTTATAAATTTTCAAGTTAATGAAGTAGTGTATATGGCATGATTTTGGCTCTTGGTAAGTATTGTTGAATTGTTGATGAATTATGATGATTTTAAAAGAAAATGATATGCTTTGAAAGCATGAAAATCCCCATTTTTAAGGGGAAACTATGGCGAAATTTTTCTGGAAATTAAACACTTAGAAAAATATTTTTAAACACGTATTTACAAATGTCTTTTAATCATAATTTGTCATATAAAAGTTGCCATAATTTTTGTTACAAAAATTACAAATATTGGAGGTTGGTTTTTGTTAATAAAAGTAACTAAAAATGTATATAGGAAAATATATATTTAGATGTCACCATTTGTGTGATTACTTGTATATTATGTGTATTAGTTATATTATTTTAGGACTTGAAATAATATAACTCACCAAAATGTCACACCCCCAAAACACCACATGCGGAAACACCGCGGGATGTGTGACGTACCAGGATCCAACCACCAATCACATTGAACTACAACAAGTTATTAAATAAAATATTCCATTCATTTCATAACATAGTTTCAAATCATAAGTTAAAAGCAAAACAAGCGTTCAGCGGAAGCATAATGTAAATCGTTAATCAACTGTTTCAAAACAAGAGTTCACAACCAATGAAACATGTATCCAAGAGTCTCGACCCATGACCACTCTAGTACTCCCAGATAGCAAGTTCCACAACCATGAATCTAACGACCTACAAGCTTGCATACAAGTGTATCAGACAACGCTGGTGAGTTCACAGTTTGTTTAACCGTTTGTTACCAAGTATTGACTTATGTTATGTTGATAATAACTCGATACCGCAGACGGCTCCTTTTTGCCCTTCTCCAATGCTCTATCAAACATTGGTCATGATTTTAAAGTTATTAGTTCACGCCCGTCCTATCCAGGTACGTCGTGAGGGTGCCAAACCTAATAGCATTATCAACTTATAACCCCGTTGCCCTACAAGCAACTAACCCGGTAGTATGATGGGACTTAAGTGACTGAAAGTGAGTGAATTATCCAACATCAACATTTACTGAAAATCGTCTCATATCCCCTACAAGGATATGGGTTTGTGAAAACTGCCTCACATCCCCTACAAGGATGTGGGTTTATGAAAATCCGTTTATTTGTTTGTCTGTTTGATTGTCCCCACCGGATGCATGCTTGTTTTAAGAGAAGTGAACTCACCTTAGTTTTGCTCGGTATGTTACGTTACATTACCCGTTCCCAGTTGGCCAACCAAACCCTACCGTGGTTACCAGAGATGACCAGTTTCATAAACAACTAGATCACACATATTCACAGTTTGAATATATCACAAGAACACCATATGAAATGTAGCAATTACTCAGTTTTCTTGCTAGTCCACATTCTATGTGCATGTCATGCAATAGTATCCAACAGTTAAAGTGATTGTTCCCATTAATACATACAAGTTTCCTTATTTCTATTCATGGTTGCATCTATCACATGATCATCTCAAATTGCATATCAGGTACTCAGTTATTAGAATAACATTTAACAGATGGTTTGACTACCCATACAAGTCGGGTAAAGACCCTCACAACCAGTTTACATTACTATAATGCCTTAAACAGAAAATCACAAGACATGCTAATAACATAAACAGATGAAACGGAGTATCAAATCACATGAGAGCTGTTCTGACCATGCACCACCTTGACAAACAATCACATGTGACGAAGAACCAATCTTCGTCACAAAATACCAAAAATTACAATACAAAATATTACCAAAATTCAAGGAAATAAATATATAATTTATACCCAAAAATTGGACAAACCGAACAAGGAATGTAAACTACCAAAATGTTTCGGAATTAAATTTATATATATATATATATATATATATATATATATATTGACAAGTGAGTACAACGGTATTTTGGGAACCAAGGAAACGAAAAATATGATTCTTGTAATTATTACAAAAATATATCATATTTTTGACAAAAAGAAAATATATTATTCTTGAGTAAAGAAAAATATATATGTTTACTTGACAAATTAGAAAATATAATATTTTTGGAGAAAATATATATTTTCTTAAATAAATGTAGAATACATTATTTTTGGGGTGAAAAATGGATTTATAAATATTTTCTAAGTTAATCTTGAAAATATATTATTTTTGAGGTTTATATGAAAATATAAATATTTTTGCCAAGGAAGAATTATAGATAATTTTTCTATGAAAGTTTTCTTAAAATATATATATTTTAAGAATGTAAATTGGTGATTTTATTGGTTAAAAATAATATTCCGGAAAGTATTAATACAAAAACTAACTATAAGGATACTTAATAAATACCATAAAAATACGTATTCTCGTACGTATAAATACACACCGGAATACGCCACCAATACTTGGCAAAAATACACAAGTCGAAGGATACAAGTATGAGTATACACATCCAGGGGAAAAATATTCATGGAAGATTTACAAGGCAAATAAGTTAAAATATATATTATTTTAACAAATATTCCAAATTATTAATGAATATAATTTAAGTTAAAATATTATTATTTTAACAAATAATTATACACTTTGGAATAATACAAGTACATCAAAGATGTAACACAAAGATACTAAGTCATAACAAATAAGACTAAAAGTCGTGACACGACCCAGCCGTCTAATAAACCATAACACGTGTGTAGGTTGTAGTACGGCCTAAGGATACATACTTTGGGTATATACAGGAGACAGGACGCAAATCAGTAAGTTCATGTCTCCCTTTTCTTTTAACTGTTTTCAGTTTTTTATAACTTCGGGGGTGAAATACATGTTACAAAGGATTACAATTACAATGGTATGGTTAGCTAAGGAATGAACTGTTAGATCATGTGAATGGGTAGGCGTTAACTTGAGACCATTAATCCTTTTATAAGGACCGAGGGGCATGAGTGATAGATCTATTTGGGTGTTGCGAGCCCCACCCATGGGTCTGCGAGTTGGCCCATGTGGTGACTATGTCGTTCCAGCCGATTTACAAAAGGCATACTTACAGATGTTTACAAGATTATTCGAACTCATACCTAAACACATGAACTCGCTCAACTTTTGTTGATGTTTTCAAAATTACATGTATTTCAGGAAACGAGATGGATCTTGGGCGCTGGTGTTGTTTTCAAGACGTAAAGTCTAAGTTTAGATGTCATCCACTTTTATATTGTATCATAACTTGAGGATTTTGGTTGAAACTTATAAGACTTGTGTTTGTAACTTTTCAAACTTATGAATGGATGAACATCATGTTTTTAATCATATAGTTGGTTATTATAATTGAATGCAATGATATTAAACAAGTCACACATCATACGCTTCCGTAAAAGTCAGGGTGTGACAGTTTTGTATCAGAGCTTCGATTGTAGTGAACTAGGATTCTTTCTCGAGTCTAGACTACAATCATTAGGATTCTCTCACAAAAACATTTTACAAAAAAAAAGTTTTTCATTGCATTTACAAAAAGCGCCAAGATCCATGAGTCGAACATTTTTCAAAGGAAAGACAAAGCAAAGACAACGCAAAGGAAAAACAAGGGCATTAGTAGGGAGGAGAATACCCCGACTAATGTGCCGATTGAGGTATAGTCAGTCCGTGTGGGATAGACTTGCCAAAGACAAAATGACCCCCCCCCCCTGAAAGGACAAACGAGAGTTATATGTGACAGTTTGCATTTATTTGCTTGTATATGCTAAGTAATATTATTATCTATTAATATATGTGAATATAGATACGTATGGGATTATTATTGATGAGAACGAAATACCTTCGACTTCGAGTTCTATTACTATTCTTGACTCGCACAATGCTGTTATCGACTTCGCGTTTATTTCGGAGCTCATGACTGAAGTAATTACTAAACAAGACCCGGGGCTTGATTCCGTAGAAGATGGCTAATCTTCCCTCTCGAATGTGAAGGTGCATGACTACGACAATGACGACGAGGCGGAGGAGGCAACCTTGGACAACAACCTTATCAGCGGGACGAGGTCCCTGAGGGATTTACGAAACCCGATTGGCGACACTCAATTCCATACAAAGAGAATGAAGTACTCATTTAAAAGGTGCCCCTCCAGCTTCTAATACTAAGAACCCTCCTTATTCCTATTCTGTCTAAGCATTGTGCCATTTCACGCGTAACAACAACGGACATTGGCGCGTGGACCATCATAAAGGTCCATTCCATGTTGGAGGCATGAGGACAGTAGTGTCCCCTCTCTGATTGATCAGCTGCTTTGAATGAGGGAAAATCAGGGTGACCGTGCAAGATAACTTATTATTACGGGCCCACATAATAACAACTTGTAGTGCATGGAAAATCCTGATGGACTCTGCAGGTCAAGCAAATGATCACTATCTATTGAATTCTTAAGTCGTTCAAATCTCCGCCTAGTAGAACACTAACCGAGATAGCTACTATAACACTCTACAAAGTAGGAAGTCTGCCTTTTATCTACTCCGCACCGACATCCCTACCTGTAGTACAAGACACTGGGAACCAGTATTCAAGATTATAAACGCTCAGGAAAGATTTTTCCTCAGCACCGCAGGATTCTTATGTATGAAGTTGTACAGAACCTACAACCCCCACAAACTTGTCCATTGTAGATGCTATGACAAGACCCTAACCTTTGACAAGGAGGTAGCATGGCGCGAGTTGTGATGTAACTTATTTACCGCACTCTATCCGACATTCAGGAAGACTAGGCCAACCATATTGGGACTCATGGAGCCCAAGTCAAATCAATGTATGCGTCGCACAGCCCAGTGTGGCAAAAGGGGTTCTCCCTATATTGGACAATCGAGAACCAAGAAGTATAGAACACATATTATAAGGACAGAAGTAACCCCTCGATATTCTCAACAGATTGCTGTTCCATTTACGCACATGGAAGACACATGCAAAAAATTCTTCTTAACCTACACCGCTATCAGTGCCTCCGCACTCTTTGTTCCTTAGTGCACCTCATCATTAGGGTAGTGCAATCACCCCTGGAAACCGCTCTACGTTTGCTGCAAAACATAATTCGGTCACAAGGATGAAGTCACGTACCCTCACGACCTTACCTCTGCGTTTCCACTATCCCCTCGTACCCGTGGTAATAACGCACAACCCCATCCTCTGGGAAGTGTGCTCGTTTTTGTAAAAGTAAAGATTATGGAAGAGTCGGAAACTTGAGGAATAAATAAGGGATAAGGTGAAGGGAAGGCCTCACCGTATTTGATATAACACTAGATGATTTGCATCAATCGGAGTAAGGTGACTCTGAGGAGGTTTTCTACGCAAGACTAAATGCAACCAGTTGAGATGGTGTATGTAAAGGTCGATGTACCCCCAGCAAGATTTTGTTGTGACTCATTACAAATATGAGATAATTATGGTGGGAAGGTTTGCATAGACCTCATTAGGAATTACCTTACCCTTATGCTTCAAGTGCACGACTAGTGAGCTTTGCTTTCACTTATCGACGACAATATTTATCCTGAAATAAATGTCTAACTTCGTCGATATGTTTTATGCATGTGAAGCTCATGGAACCACAACAAAGGGACATGGGTCAGACACAACTGGGACCTTTACCTGCAATAAGAGTTGAGCTTGAAGCTCTAGTAAACCAGCAAGTAGCTAAAGCAATCGACCAGTATGAAGCAAGCAACATTGCGAATAGCGGCGGACTAAGAGGAACCATAATGGGAATCGCTCAGGCAATAACTATTGCCCTAGGTCCTACTGAGGGCGGAGTAATGGTGGGGAAATCTAAAGAAAAGCCAGTAGGGAAGAAGACGCATGTGGAGTCTTCTTCAGGTGGAACTAAGGGAAGGTTTTCAAGCCTGAAGAGAGGAACCCAAGCAAGTCATAACAACTCAAACGCAAACAAAAGAAGGGAAGCAAACCTGCCTCGTGGTACGAAAGCTTTTGGGGTCACCAATGAGGCCAGAGGAAAGGTTTATTTGGGGAATAAGCCGAGATGTGACGAATGCAGGTTTCAACATGAAGGTCGATGCTCGAAACCTAAGTGTGATAGATGTGGAAAGAAGGAATACAACAAGGATACCTGTTGGGAAAGGTACCCCAACCAAGGAGGAAATGGTGACTACAACAAAGGAGATAACAACAACAACCAAGGCGGAAACGGTAATGATAGAGCTCCTGGTTGTTTCAGATGTGGTGACACGGGGCACTTTAGGAAAGATTGCCCTAAGAAAGACCAAACACGAGAAAGAGTTTCACGAACGGAGCTCGTGAAGCGTGCCAGGACCTGAATATTGCGATGGGTACGTTCCCTATTAACCAACACTATGCATCCATTTTGATTGATAATGGCGTCAACTTTAGCCTTGTATCTATAGGATTTAGAACCTACTTGGTCTAGAGGCAAGTAAGCTAGACACCCCCTATTCAATAGAATTAGCGAATGGGAAATTAGTCGAAGATGATGACATTATTAAAGATTATACACTTGAACTTGGAAAACGAAGGTTTTCGTTTGACCTGCTACCAGTTGGTTTGGAAAGTTTTGATGACATAATCGGCTTGGATTGGGTATCCAAGAATGGAGCTGAGGTTGTTTGTCAAAATAAAATCATTCGCATCCCTCTTGCAAATGATGAAATACATTTAGTACACGGCCCTCATACAGTCGGTGCGAGGACGCTGGGCCCTATAAGGCGGAAGACTGTGACATTTCATATTGGTTATGAGAGCGCGGAAGTGTCTCCAAAAAGGCTGCATAGCCTTCCTTGCTCATAATGACGACAAGGGGACCAAGGAGCCAAGATTAGAAGGAATTTCCGTTGCGAAGGAATATCCATAAGTCTTTCCCGAAGACTGGCCTAGACTCTCTCCACAGCAACGAATAGAATTTCGAATAGACTTAGTGCCAGGAGCGGCACCTGTGGCGAAGGTACCTTACCGGTTAGTCTCGTCCGAAATACAGAAGTTTTCAACGCGACGTCAAGAGCTGCCATACAAGGGAATTTATCATGCCGAACTTCTCACCATGGGGAGCTCTAGTGTTATTTGTTAGGAAGAAGGACAACAGTTCGTATGTGCATGCAACCTAATCTAAAAGCAACTCAGAAAAGTTGATAGGGAAAAAGTATGGTGCAAAGGTTACAGGGAGATAAACAACTAACCATCAAGAATCGGTACCCCCCTTACCGAGAAATGATGACTTGTTTGACCAACTACGAGATTCCAGCTACTATCCCAAGATTGACATAAGGACAGGATATCATTAATTGAAGATACAAGAAGAAAGTATCCCTAAAACGGCCTTTAGGACTCGTTATGGACACTACGAGTTCCTTGTCATGCCGTTCGGCTTAACAAACACACCTTCATCCTTCATGGATCTCATGAACCGAGTGCGTAAGCCGTATTTTGGATGAGTTCGTGATTATGTCTATCGACGACATTCTCATTTGCTCAAGACCAAGGAAGGTCATGAGCAACATTTGCAAGCTATCTTGGAGCTTTTTAAGAAAGAGCAGATATATGCAAAGTTGCCAAGTGCGAACTTTGGATTCGCGAGGTGCAATTCCTTGGTCGCATGGTGATGGAGGATGGAATCCATGTAGACCCTGCCAAGTTAGAGGCAACCAAGAAATGGGAAGCACCAAAGCCACAACCAAAATACGGCAATTTCTGGGGTGAACAGACTATTACAGACGATTCATAGAGGATTCTTTCAAATATTACTCAGCCACTAACGTCCCTAACCCAAAAGGATAAGAAGTTTGATTGGGGAGTGAAACAAGAAACAACTTTGTAGACGCTGAAGGATACACTTTGAGATGCACCTATCTTATCCTACCTGACGGTACCAATGGATTTGTAGTTACCGTGATGCTTCTCGATAAGGTCTTGGTTGCGAGTTGATGTAACAGGACAAGGACATCGCTTGCGCATCACATCAATTAAAGGTGCATGAGAGGGACTACACGACGCACAACCTTGAACTAGGTGTTGTGATCTTCGCATTGAAGATCTGGCGTCATTTCCCGTATGGCACTCATTGCACGATCTTTACCAGATCATAGAAGTTCGCAACACATTATCGATCAGGAGGATTTAAATATAAGACAGCGTAGATGGGTTGAGTTGTCGAAAGATTATGATTATTAGATCTGGTATCACCCGAGTAAAGCAAACGTTGTGGCCGACACCATAAGTCACAAGGAACGCGCAAAGCCCCTAAGGGCGTGAGCCTTAGAGATAACTATACAGATCGATCTCACCATTCAGATTCATGACGTCCAGCAAAAAGCACTGAAACCAGAGAACTTACGAGTTAAATCACTGCGTGGTATGGAAGTGAAATTGGTTCCGAAGGAAGACAGAACATTAAACTTTATGGAACGACTTTGAGCTCTGTATCGCGATAATACACGTACACTGATACTGGACCAAGCCCACAAGTCAAGGTACTCGATCCATCCTGGATCTGACAAGATGTACCAAGACTTAAAGGATTTTTATCGGTGGCCCAAGAGGAAAACCGATATTGCTACATATGTGGGTAATTTCCTTACTTGCGCCAAAGTTAAGGCAGAATACCAGAAACCCTTAGGGCTACTACAGCAATCTAAGATTCCCGTCTGAAAGTGGGAACGGACCTCAATGGATTTTATTACCAAGTTGCCAAGAACACAAAAAGGACACGATATGATCTAGGTGATTATCGATCGACTCACGAACTCACGAAGTCTGTGCCCTTCGTACCTATCAGTAAGAAGGACAACACAAAGAAGTTAGCAAAAATATCTCTCAGAGAGATTGTGGCACGTCAGGGAGTGCCTGTATCTATCATATCTGACTAGGATGGTCGTGTTGCGTCAAAGTTGTGGAAGACGTTTCAACACGCGTTTGGTTCACAGTTGAATCGTAGCACAACCCTTCACCCTCAAACGGACGGCCAGAGTGAACGGACGATCCAGACATTGAGAGACATGCTACGTGCTTGGGTGAAGGACTTTGGTGGGAGTTGGGATACTCACCTGCCCTTGGTGGAGTTTTCCTACAACAAAAGCCATCACACCAGTATACAGGCCACCCCGTTTGAAGCACTATGGACGTAAGTGTCGATACCCAATGTGTTGGGCGGAGACCGAAAATTTACAACTTATTGGTCCTAAGTAGTTCAAGAGGAACACGGACAAGATTTGCTCAGATACGTAATCGTATCAAGTCAGTCGTTACGGACAGAAAAATTACGCCGACAAGCGGCCGAAACCGCTGGAATTTAAGGTTGGTGATATGGTTTTACTGGAAGTCTCGCCTTGAAAAGGCGTGGTACGATTTGGTAAACGTGGAGAGTTGAACCCACGGAACATTGGACCCTTCGAGATCCTGGAAAGAATCGAAACCGTTGCATATAAACTAAAGCTTTCAGAAGAACTTAGTACTGTTCATGACACGTTTCACGTGTCAAATCTCAAGAAACTCCAAGAGACAGTAGTTATTCTGGCAGACGAGATTCACGTCAATGACAACTCCCAATTACTGAATAACCTGCCAAGATTACGGACTGAAAAGTCCACCAGACACGAAGAAGTCGTATTAAATTTGTCAAAGTTCTTTGAAATTTACGTCATGCCCCAGAGTTTACTTGGGAGCGTCCAGACTAAATCAAATCAAAGTATCCGTACTTGTTTCACAACTTCCCTGCAGCCAAAAACGCAACTCGAATTTCGGGACAAAATTCTTTTAATGGGGGGAGAATGTGACAACTGGTACTTTTCCAAATATTCCGTATAATGTTAAACAGTAATTTGTTCATTAATGACTGTGCCTGGTTTAATTAATGACATGAATAAATTTCTAAATGCTTCCATATATATACAAGTGCATTACATATTGCATGATTTCATATCATTATTTCATGCAACACTTCATGATTCAAATGATGCATGAAACAAAGTGAGCAAAGTTATCAGACAAACAAGTAGTACTAACGGGAGTTCAGTACTCAGACAGACATAATGTTAGAGCACATAATGAGCCCGGAACCAAGAGTTACACTAGAATAGTGTGTAGGAAAGTAGGGATTACAAAACTGCCTTCCTAGTGTTAATTTAAGTGTCGGAAAGTGCCCGAAACACACCAAAACTGCAAAATTCTGCAGAAAACAACACAAAACAGCAATTTTCAGCATTTTAACTCTAAAAGATAATGCAGAATTATGGTTTAATGGTCCAGAATATCTTCCTAAGTGTCGAGAATCAAAACTGTCAAAAAAAGGAACATAAAGCACACTAAACTGCGTAATTTAGCACCTTAACGAACCGGTAACCAACCGAACCACCGGACACTACCCGAAACACCAAATTTTCACTAGAAGCATTGTTTTAGTGTTACAAAGCTAGTTATGGTCACCGAACATCATAACACATCTTACAAACGTATAATACATAAAACACTAACTACTCTCCATTACAACCTATCTAATTTAACTAACTAATTTTTGCATCCTAACCATACACCCCCCCTCCACTTACGGTCAGGGACAAGGGACCCACCCCTTGATTTCCTTTTAATTGTTTAATAGATATGTTGATGGATCTTGAAACATAAAACCCAATAGATTATGATATGTTGGAACATGTTGTTTAAAAACCACAAGACTTACATCAATATTCATTATCAACTTTCAACACACAATTCACCTCCCATCTTCCCCTTTGCTCTCGGCCCTAACCTCACATACATACACTTCTACTTCAAGCTCCATATCCAGCATTCTAAGGAGATCCTAAGGTGCAAGAAGCATAGTAAAGAAGCTTGGAGGCCTTGAAGCTTGAAGGACCTTTCTCTAGTGCTATTAACCATCAAGTTTATCATCATCTTCATCTTGAATCTCTTCCCTAGCCTTGTGCTAGTAGTAAGACCCTTCTAATCTCATTCTACTTCTTGTTATGTTGGTTAAAAGATGATATAAGTAACTAATCACGAAGAACATCAAACATCACGAACATAATCTCTAACATAAAGCTCTAAATCATAAAGATCTATGTTGTTTAAGTGTATGTATGCTTCTTGATTGTTGATTGTTTGTGTTTATGATGTTAAACATCATATGGAACTTGCTAGATTGTGATTAAACACATGATCTAGCAAGATGAGAGGATGATCTTGTGAAAAGTCAGGATGATCATCCTTTATGTTCATCGTGAACTTGAACACAAAGATGATTTTGTGGAAGATGATTATGAATACTTGTCATTAGTTTAATACATGAATGATTTTATAACTAGTTTTCTCAAGAAACCAAGTTAAATTACAAGATTTACATAACCATGATTTTTAAAGAAACTAATCACATTTTAGTGTTAAATCAAGTGTAGAAACATGTTATTAACAAGAAAAATTCAAGAAGAAATATTTTTAGAAAATCAAGTTACAAGTTGTGAAAGTCTAAAATTTGCAAAAATGTGATTTATAACTTAATAAACACACTTTAAAGGGTAACTAAGCTTACTTAACACCATACTAAGTTACTACAAATTTTAATAAATTTTCAAGTTAATGAAGTAGTGTATATGGCATGATTTTGGCTCTTGGTAAGTATTGTTGAATTGTTGATGAATTATGATGATTATAAAAGAAAATGATATGCTTTGAAAGGATGGAAACCTCCATTTTTAAGGGGAAACTATGGCGAAATTTTTCTAGAAATTAAACACTTAGAAAAATATTTTTAAACACGTATTTACAAATGTATTTTAACCATAATTTGTCATATAAAAGTTGCCTTAATTTTTGTTACAAAACATATATTGGAGGTTGGTTTTTGTTAATAAAAGTAACTAAAAATGTATATAGGAAAATATATATTTAGATGTCACCATTTGTGTGATTACTTGTATATTATGTGTATTAGTTATATTATTTTAGGACTTGAAATAATATAACTCACCAAAATATCAAAAATTACATTACAAAATATTACCAAAATTCCAAGGAAATAAATATATAATTTATACCCAAAAATTGGATAAACCGAACAAGGAATGTAAACTACCAAAATGTTCTGGAATTAAATTTATATATATATATATATATATATATATATTGACAAGTGAGTACAACGGATTTTGGGAACCAAGGAAACGAAAAATATGATTCTTATAATTATTACAAAAATATATAATATTTTTGACAAAAAGAAAATATATTATTCTTGAGTAAAGAAAAATATATATGTTTACTTGACAAATTAGAAAATATAATATTTTTGGAGAAAATATATATTTTCTTAAATAAATGTAGAATACACTATTTTTGGGGTGAAAAATGGATTTATAAATATTTTCTAAGTTAATCTTGAAAATATATTATTTTGAGGTTTATATGAAAATGTAAATATTTTTGCCAAGTAAGAATTATAGATAATTTTTCTATGAAAGTTTTCTTAAAATATATATATTTTAAGAATGTAAATTGGTGATTTTCTTGGTTAAAAATAATATTCCGGAAAGTATTAATACAAAAACTAAGTATAAGGATACATAATAAATACCATAAAAATACATATTCTCGTACGTATAAATACACACTGGAATACGCCACCAATACTTGGCAAAAATACACAAGTCGAAGGAAACAAGTATGATTATACCCATCTATGGGAAAAATATTCATGGAAGATTTACAAGGCAAATAAGTTAAAATATATATTATTTTAACAAATATTCCAAATTATTAATGAATATAATTTAAGTTAAAATATTATTATTTTAACAAATAATTATACACTTTGGAATAATACAAGTACATCAAAGATGTAACACAAAGATACTAAGTCATAACAAATAAGACTAAAAGTCGTGACACGACCCAGCCGTCTAATAAATCATAACACGTGTGTAGGTTGTAGTACGGCGTAAGGATACATACTTTGGGTATACAGGAGACAGGACGCAAATCAGTGAGTTCATGTCCCCCTTTTCTTTTAACTGTTTTCAGTTTTTATAACTTCGGGGGTGAAATACATGTTACAAAGGATTACGATTACAATGGTATGGCTAGCTAAGGAATGAACTGTTAGATCATGTGAATGGGTAGGCATTAACTTGAGACCATTAATCCTTTTATAAGGACGCAAATCAGTGAGTTCATGTCCCCCTAATTAGCAAAGTTCTGCCCCGTTGTATGTATTATAACCCCCGGTTACGTATTAGATATGCTGCCCGATTGATCTAGTGCTCCGTAACGGCTGTCGAGGTTCTGCCCGACGTAGTCGTTGGAGTTCTGTCTTGGGGAGGGTATAACTAATGTAAATATTGGGTTATTATACTTATGCGTATGCATTGTTTAATTAATAGATTATAACCAGGAAAATCACAGGAAAAACCCTAAAGTAGCAATGTGAGTAATCCTTCTTTTTGCAAAATGTTTTTACAAAACCTTAAATATTTTACAACGTGATTAGCAGTGATTGAGTCTTTGTAATTCTTCAATTACTGCCGGTATGTTAGGGTTTTGTATACAAAATGTGGAACACATTACCATTGGACAACGAGATAGCCAATGTGTAATATGACCCACCAGTCAGGATTGACAGTACTAAATGAGTAATTGTGTAGATGTAAACATTGTAATAGCTCTCAATACTGTGAAATAATAAAATCGGTTTTGATTAAACTGGGATTCACTCACCAGTATTTTCCACTGACAAAATGTTTTTAAACGCGTTTCAGGTAACAAAATGTGAAAGCCAAATAGAAGCCAGCTGGAGAGCACTGAAGGCTTGGAAAAAATGTGGCTATAAAAGTTACCTAATAAAGAAAGATGTTTTATTCAACAAATTAGGGTTTATCCCTATAAACATGGGTTTTATCCCATTATGTTTATTAGTATAAAATGTGGTGTTTACTCTGATAAAATATTTCCTAACTACGGTCCTGATGAAAATTCGGCTGCCAAATAATGATAAACACCGATACCACCATCTCTGAGTAGGCCGCGGCCGCCGGCCTCCAAGGCAGGGGTCGGGGGTTGCGACAGAAGGTGGTATCAGAGCTTAGCCACTGATTTCAGCCAAAGAGGTGTTATGCTGACGTTGAAATTATAAATTTTGTTAGGAAATAATCAATGAAACTATGTGCATACATGTAGATTATTATTTTTTGTTATTTGACAATTTGTTAGTTTACAGTATGAGTGATCAAGGACCTTCAGACGCTTACCGTCAACTGTCCAACTCTCCTAGGGACGAAGGAACCTCTTCGCAGCCTACCCCCTCGGGGTATTCGGCTGATACCGAAGAAGGGATTTTCGTGTTCAAAGCACAATCTGAAGAGCCATTCCCTCCCAAGAAGAGAGGATGGTTCAGCACAGGAGCACACGAACGTAGAAAAAGGATGAGAAAACTTCAGCAGCAGCGAGCTTTAGCAGCCGCGAATAGGGAAATGAACGCTCAAACACAGGATATAATCAATAGGAGACTGGAAACTTCCACATACTAGCAACCACAGCTGCAGACCCTAACCTAGAACAACACATAGCACCACAGCCACTGCCGTTGTTCCCAACACAATCCATGGAAGTAGAAATTGACCCAGCTGACCAGAACCCATTACCTGACCTAGACCCAGCTGAAATCCCTAGAATACCAGCACCCCATCCCCCAGATTTTGACCCATGGTTTGACGACCACATGGATTACCAGCAACGTTACCCAATCCCAATAGAGGAGCCCATGCAAGATCTAGTAGGACCCTACCCAGACCTTGACCCTCTAGACCCCTATTATGATAATGACCAATATATCATGGAGATTCTAGAGAACCCCTACCCTCAGGAAGAACCCATGCCCCAGTTTCCTGACCCGATACCAGCTCCAGCCCCACCATGAGTACTAAGAACATACAGGAACTTCGCACCTTTGGTGAGGAGATCTTAGAAGGAAGTGAGAGGAGGAGACAGATAGGGGAAAGACTCGTCTGGAAATATGACGAGCGCAACATGCAATATTGGATGAACCCCTATCAGTAATGATAATAATAATAATAATAATAATATATAAATATATATGTGTGTATGTTTGAAAAAAAATATTTTCCAAACTAGGATAGATAATCTTATAATTACTGATGCATACTAGTATTGTATTTTCATTTCCAGTTATGGTTTGTAATAGATATAGATGCATAATATAAAATAGAGTAAAGGTCGCAATGACGACGATTTTGGATCAATGTGTTGTTATATGATTATTCGCATTCAATATTGTTTCGTGATATTAATACTTGGTAAATGTTTAAAATTCAGATGGCCAACGATGCAAATCGGGAAAACCAGAATAATGATAACCTGATAAATAACAGTGCTATTCGACACATAGTAACCCAAGGAATTAGAGATGCTATGCCAGCTATCATTCAAAATGTTAGAGAAGCGGATAATAATAACAGTAATAGCGGAAGTAAGTGAACACATACTGAACCTGATCACAGCGTAAACAATGGACCAATACTTCAAGTGTCCATTCCAAAGAGAAGAAGAACCATGTCTTATGGTTGTTCTTATAAAGAATTATGGTCCTATAAACCAATGGAATTCTTGGGCAATGAAGGAGCCATTGCAGCTCTACGCTGGATAGAAAAGACGGAAGCAGTCTTAAAAATAAGCAAGTGTGCAGAAGGAGACAAAATCATGTTTGCCTCCAATCTGTTAAAAAATGCAGCTCTAGAATGGTGGAACACTATCCTCCAGGCTAGGGGAAGTGACAGAATTTATAGTATGGAATGGATTGAGTTTAAGAATATGGTTGAAAGGAAATTCTGTCCTCCTAATGAAAAGGAACAGATTGCTAACAAATTCTTAAACCTTAGAATGACTGGAGTAGACAGCAAGGGTTACACTACCACATTCTTTGAATATGCTAGAATAGTGCCAACCCTAGCATCAGCAGAACCAATGTTAATCTCCCGTTACATCTAGGGATTAATTGGTGAAATTAGACATGTAGTCAAGGCAGCTAGACCACCAACCATAGAAGAAGCTATAGAACTAGCAAACACCTTGACTGATGAACTGGTACGTACACAGGAAGAAAACCAGAGGAGGAACCTAGCTCAAAGGCTTACCCAGGAATTTCGCTACGGAAATTCCAATCGTGGGAAAAATATAGGTTCTACCTCTGCTCCTTACTGCAAATATTGCAAAAGAAAGCATTCGGGAAGATGCTCTATAAATATCAATTTTTGCAAAATATCGGGACACAAGGAAGAAGACTGCAGGAAGAAACCTAACAATAGGATATGCTACAACTGTGGAGAACAAGGTCATATTAAGCCGAACTGTCCAAAACTAGCTCCGACCACAAACAACAAGACTACTAAAAACTCTAGAGCATTTGTTCTGACGACTGAAGAAGCAAAAATGATCCTGGACGTGATTGCCGGTACGTTTTTAGTTAATGATGTTTTTGCTAAAGTATTATTTGACTCTGGTGTGAACCAAAGTTTTATTAATACCTCATTTTGCAAAATTCTCAACCAACCATTAACTAAACTCCAACAAGAATGTTTAGTAGAGACAGCAAATGGAAAAACCATTAAGATTTCTGAAATCTTGTAGGGAGCAAGAATAGAAATTTTAGACCAAAGTTTTATTGCTAATCTTTACCCAATGAATCTGGCAGGATTTGATATTGTATTAGGAATGGATTGGTTAATAGCCAATAAAGCCAGTATTCTATGTGATCAAAAGTCAATCCAAATAAGTTCACCAAAGGGTGAAAAGATCACCATTAAAGGACATAAACCGTCTCGATCCGCAAAATTCATCTCTGTGATGAAAACTGCTAGTTGTGCATGAAAAGGGTCAATCGTGTATATGATTTCTATAATCATTTACACTAAAGGAAAATAATTGAAAGACATTCCCGTAGTATCTCAATTTTCAGATGTCTTTCCAGAAGAATTACCAGGACTACCGCCAGACAGTGAGGTTGAATTCAAAATTCATCTGCTACCAAGAACAGCACCAATTGCCAAAGCACCTTACCATTTGGCACATGCAGAAATGCAAGAATTGAAGAAACAGCTAGATGAACTGTTAGAAAAAGGATTCATACAGCCAAGTTCATTGCCGTGGGGAGCACCAATCTTGTTTGTCAAAAAGAAAGACTGGTCAATGCGTATGTGCATTGATTACCGTGAATTGAATAAGGTCACGATTAAAAATCGTTACCCATTACCGAGGATCGATGATCTGTTTGATCAATTACAAGGAGCTCGATTCTTTTCAAAGATCGATTTACCACAGGATATCATCAATTAAAGGTACAGGAAGAGGACATTCCTAAGACCGCATTCAGAACGAGGTATGGCCATTATGAATTTACTGTCATGCCATTTGGTCTAACCAATGCCCCAGCCGCATTTATGGACATGATGAACCGAATATGTAAGCCATATTTGGATAAATTTATAATTGTCTTTATAGATGATATTCTCATTTACTCTAAAAATAAAGAGGAACATGCAGCGCATCTGCATACGCTTTTAAATTTGCTGAGAAAAGAAAAGCTTTACGCTAAATTTTCAAAATGCGAATTTTGGTTAGAAGAAGTACAGTTTCTTGGACATTTAGGGTATGTTTGGAAAAAGTAGCAGGTGGCTGCTAGCTGGAAGCTGTAAGCTGGTAGCTGGTGGCTGGAAGCTGGTAGTTGTAGCTGGTAGTTAGTAGCTGTAGCTTTTTAGATATATTTGGTGTTTGGTAGAGTAGCTGGAGCTTTTAATAAAATGTATAAAATGACCAAAATGGACATAACTAAAAATTTAGAAAGTTGATGCATTAAAAAGTTTCCTATTTTTAGAGGTTAAAATAGTCATTTTTTCCCTAAAAGCTTGTAGCTCCTTCTAAACGCTACTAGTAGTAGCGTTCAACCAAAAGCTTCAAGCTCCTAACCTAAAAGCTTAAAGCTCCTTCAACCAAACAAGACTTTTTATTGAGTAGGAGCTTTTTCTTAAAAGCTTAAAGCTAGAAGCTCCTAAAAGCTCCTAAAAGCTCCATGCCAAACATACCCTTAGTTAATCATGAAGGAATTCATGTGGATTCCACAAAGATTGAGGCAATTACTAAATGGAAAGTCCCTGACTCACCAACCGAGGTTAGAAGTTTTCTAGGATTAGCCGGTTATTATAGAAGGTTTATCCGAGATTTTTCCAAAATAGGTATTCCTTTACCTAAGCTAACCTTTAAGTCTGTTAAGTTTGAATGGGGACCAAAACAGGAAGAAGCCTTTAGAATTCTTAAGCAAAGATTAACCAACGCACCCATACTAGCATTACCAGAAGGAACGGAAGACTTTGAAGTTTATTATGACGCTTCTAAGTTAGGGTATGGATGTGTGTTGATGCAAAGACAAAAGGTTATAGCCTACGCTTCTAGACAACTTAAGAATCATGAAGAAAATTATACAACACATGATTTAGAATTAGGAGCTATAATTTTTGCCCTTAAGATTTGGAGACACTATTTATATGGAAATAAATTTGTCGTCTTCACTGATCATAAGAGTTTAAGGTACATTTTTTTGGCAAAAAGAACTGAATATGAGACAGAGACGCTGGATGGAATTTCTTAGTGATTATGATTGTAATATCCAGTATCACGCAGGAAAAGCAAATGTAGTAGCTGATGCTTTAAAGTATCACGAAAAGCCAGAAAAGTACGTTCTCTTAAATTAAATCTGTAGATAGATTTAAATAAACAAATTAGAGAAGTACAAGAATCAGTAGTCAAGGACGATACTGTAAAATTGAATGGAATGATTAAGGAATTAGAACAAGGAACAGATGAAATTTGGAGATTCCATAAGAAAAGAATGTGGATACCTAAATTAGGAAACCTACGCCACCGAATATTAGAAGAAGCCCATAAGTCTAAATATACGATACATCCTGGAAGTGATAAAATGTATCAAGACTTAAGAAAGAATTTCTGGTGGATAGGAATGAAAAAGGATATAGCAGCTTATGTTGCCAAGTGTCTAACCTGTTCACAGGTTAAAGCTGAACACCAGAAACCCTCAGGTTTATTGCAGCAATTAGAAATACCTGTATGGAAATGAGAATTGATAACAATGGACTTTGTTACCAAATTACCCAAGACACGAAAAGGTAATGATACAATCTAGGTGATTGTAGATAGACTAACTACATCTGCTCATTTTCTACCAATGAAGGAAACTTTCAGTATGGAACAGTTAGCCAAATTGTATGTAAATGAAATAGTTTCACTACATGGTATTCCTTTATCAATTGTTTCTAATAGAAATAGCCATTTTACCTCTCATTTTTGGACAAGTTTCCAAAAAGCAATGGGAACCAAGCTAAATCTAAGCACCGCTTATCATCCTCAAACGGATGGACAAAGTGAAAGGACAATTCAGACAATGGAATATATGCTTAGAGCTTGTATAATTGATTTCGGAGGAAATTGGGACGATCATTTACCATTAATAGAATTTTCTTACAATAACAGCTATCATACCAGTATTAATGTTGCACCATTCGAAGCACTTTATGGACGGAAGTGCCGAACTCCAGTTTGTTGGGCCGAAATTGGAGAAAAGCAATTACCTGGACCAGAAATAGTACAAGAGACAACGGACAAGATTATTCAAGACAAGGAAAGACTAAAAACAACACGCGATCGACAAAAGAGTTATGCTGATAATAGGCGAAAGCCCTTGGAGTTTCAGGTGGGAGACAAGGTGTTATTAAAAGTCTCTCCTTGGAAGGGAGTTGTCAGATTCATCAAAAGGGGAAAGCTAAGCCCCAGGTATGTTGGACCTTTTGAGATTATTAGAAGAATAGGACCTGTAGCTTATCAGCTACAACTGCCAGAGGAAATGGCAGGAATACATGATGTATTTCATGTATGTAATCTCAAAAAGTGCCTAGCCGATGAATCATTAGTGGTACCTCTTAAGGATATGGAGGTAAATGAAAAGCTTAAGTTTGTAGAAAAGCCTCTACAGATTAAAGACAGGAAAGTCAACAATCTCAAGCACAAGTGATTAGTTCTAGTCAAAGTAAAATGGGATTCCAAGAGAGGACCAGAGTACACATGGGAGCTTGAATCCGAGATGCAAAGGAAATACCCACAGTTGTTCCAGTAGACCTCGAGGACGAGTTCTAAAACAAGGTGGGAAGGATATAACAACCCTCCTAAATTATTTCCGACACCCCTAAAATATTTAAAACATCCTTATACGCCTTAAAATACACCTCGTATATGTATAACAGCTCTAAATACCTTTATTTTTTTAATTAAAATAAAAAACAAAATTCTGGAGTCTCTGGCGGGCCGCGAAGACTTGCTCTTCGTCTTACGCGGGCCGCGACAGGTCAACCACCAGGCCACTCCCGGTGCGGCCACGTGTCAGCAACGTGTTACTGAGTCGACCAAGCTAGGCCCTACATGGTCTACATCGCGGGCCGCGAAAGCTAAGCCTTCGGCTTACGCGAGGCGCGACAAACTCAAATATCAGCCCTATAATTAGAGGCAATCGACTTCAGTCCCAACTCGCTCAAACTTTCTCTTTCTCTCTCGTTTTCTAAAGTGTAGACACTATAATCGGGTGTTATACCCCCCTAATTAGCAAAGTTCTGCCCCGTTGTAAGTATTATAACCCCCGGTTACGTATTAGATATGCTGCCCGATTGATCTAGTGCTCCGTAACGGCTGTCGAGGTTCTGCCCGACGTAGTCGTTGGAGTTCTGTCTTGGGGAGGGTATAACTAATGTAAATATTGGGTTATTATACGCGTATGCATTGTTTAATTAATAGATTATAACCAGGAAAATCACAGGAAAAACCCTAAAGTAGCAATGTGAGTAATCCTCCTTTTTGCAAAATGTTTTTACAAAACCTTAAATATTTTACAATGTGATTAGCAGTGATTGAGTCTTTGTTATTCTTCAATTACTGCCGGTATGTTGGGGTTTTGTATACAAAATGTGGAACACATTACCATTGGACAACGAGATAGCCAATGTGTAATATGACCCACCAGTCAGGATTGACAGTACTGAATGAGTAATTGTGTAGATGTAAACATTGTAATAGCTCTCAATACTGTGAAATAATAAAATCAGTTTTGATTAAACTGGGATTCACTCACCAGTATTTCCCACTGACAAAATGTTTTTAAACGCGTTTCAGGTAACAAAATATGAAAGCCAAATAGAAACCAGCTGGAGAGCACTGCAGGCTTGGAAAAATGTGGCTATAAAAGTTACCTAATAAAGAAAGATATTTTATTCAATAAACTAGGGTTTATCCCTATAAACATGTTTGTAATGAAAACATGGGTTTTATCCCATTATGTTTATTAATATAAAATGTGGTGTTTACTCTGATAAAATATTTCCTAACTACGGTCCTGATGAAAATTCCGCTGCCAAATAACGATAAACACCGATACCACCATCTTTGAGTAGGCCGCGGTCACCCGCCTCCCAAGGCAGGGGTCGGGGGTTGTGATATCATGAAACAATACAACAAGTACATACAACAAAATACAACAAGTCTAAATTTCTAGAGTGAGTTTCTAGTCCATCCTACTAGATTTCATCATCGTCATCAGTTTCCTGCAACACATTTCAAAGTATAGTTCAATAAAAAATGTATTGGCGAGTATACAAGTTTGTCTAATAGCATAAGTATAAAAAAATTTTAAACAATCAACATGGAAAAACTTGTTATCTAAAATTAACATATGGCTGGCATGCAACTATAAATGTCAACCCAAAGATGACCGCTAACGTAATCCTATCGTAGCAACGATAGGACCGTCTGGTTTTAACTTAACATGACCTCAAGAATATGGGCGGTGCGTTACTCCTATAGCGCTATACATTTTAAGGGAGGCTTGTACGAAGTTAATGACAAGTATACCAGATAAGAATGTTCCAGCACAAACGAATTTAAGTATAACATATTAAGCATGTATGAATGATTGTTTGTTTGTGATTAAGCATAAAATATGTGTGTTTGGTGTGATTTTGATAGCATGAATGTGTTGCACCTAAAAATGTAACACCTCGTAAAATCGTGTCCAATAATGCATTGACACATGTCCCTAATCCTATTTGTGCCTAAAAGTTGGCTAGGAGGGATTATTTTTGCCAAATGTGAAAACTATCAATGTGGAGGGACTAAAAGTGTCAACATGCTGAAACTATGCCTCTGCGTGACCTTACGGTGTCTGTATTCTCAATTGAGCCACTTGTTGGATGTGAGGGGCCGTTTGTGGAACTGTTTGAAAGTTTGTGAGAAGAAGGGTTAAAAGCGTCACCATGTTAATTTATACCTCTGAGTGACCTTTTAACGAACCAGGAGTTTTATGATGTTTGTTCATACTCTTGGGTGTGCCTAATATTGGCCAAGGAGGGCTTTATGTGCTAATTATAATAAAACATGCAAGTATAGAAGTTGAGGGGCCTGAAATGTCAAAGTTTATAAGTTGTTGTGTGGCTGACCTGGGCTCGCCGTAGCTTACGGCCCCCAGACCATAGAACTTTCTTTTATTTCTTGGCCACTACACAAACAGCCAAAACCCACCAATTTCGAAACCATGGGCTTGTTTGTCAATTGTGCCACGTAGGGGGACATGTGTAAGCTCGTTAGAACTCCCCATTACACCTAGTAGCAACATGGATCACATCCTTCAAGTATAAATAGGTGCACTTGAGCTCACTTGCAATTTGCACCTTCTTTTATCATTCTTCTCATCCTCCTGGAGATTCCCAGCTAAAGGGAGACTCCTCTTCAGTTCTAATTCGTGCTAGGACCACTTGTAAGTGCTCCTACCTCCTACATTTTCGTTTGTAGGCTTTTAAAAGCCGAAAGTCAAGCTTTTTTGATAAATGCTTTGACTTTTGGTTTAGACGTTAATGGTCTAGCCATTCTTCAAGGCGAACATGGCTACGTGATCGTAATTAGGTAGGTGTTAATCCCTCAAAAGGGCACCTCTTAAGAATCACGTTTGCTTGGTCAATTTATTGGTCAACATACTGTTGTTTTAAAAAGTCAAACGGGTTAGTTTTAAAAATAATCATAATCTGATAATGTAGGTGTTCTAAAATAGGTTTTAACACTTAACAACTTGGTAATAATTATTAGAACATGTGTAAACATGTTCGGCTCGTCAATTCCAGTTCTAGGGTCGGTTCGCAACCGAAAGTCGCGAAGTTTGACTTCTGCTTTGACTGTCGATTCTGACCCGAATTAGAATAGTTTGCTACTGAATTAAGGTTCCATTATGATCATATTATTATGTAGCATAACCCTCTGAGGTTATATTACATGATCATAATAGTAATCCGAGTTTTTATGCAAGTTCCGTTATTATACTAAACTTTGACTATTTTGCCCTTTTTATTAAAAATAAGGTTTTAAACACCAATGAACTTGCAAATGAATTACATACTGATATGTTAACATGTTTAACATATTTTGATGTTATTATTCTGATCATAAACTGAGTTTTAGTATAACATCGTAAATTTTGTTTTTAAAGGACCTAAATGCCCTTTCGGCATCTAAAATGGTTTTAAACATAATTTCTTTATAAAACTCATTACCTAATGATATAATATCATAATTAGAATTATTTTGGATATCACGTCAGATTATAAACTGAGTTTATGCACAAGTTCTTTTATTATGTCTTTTAATGACGATAATGCCCTTATGAGGCTTCAAATGGTTTCAATCATGGTTTTCATACAAAACCTTTTTACCTACTGATGTGTTATACTAAATAACATATTTTCATCATATAAACCTGGTCATAACATCAGTTTTCACAAAACATCGCAAATATCGTCATTTAACGACTTTAACGCCGTTTCGGCGTGTAGTATGGTTTTAAACCATACTTACCAACCAAGACTTATTACCTATTGATTTTATAAATTATTTAAAATGTTTTTACAATAGGTACATGTTATAAACTCAGAATCCCAAATAAGCTTTCAAACTATGTGTGAAATGACCAAAATGCCCCTACGGTGCATAGTTTGGTCTTAAACTATAAACCCCACATATATTTGATATCCTACTGATATTATATCACAAATTAATTATTTTTCCAGAATGTTTATATGCAAGTTCCTTTTATACATCACCTAATGACCAAAACACCCTTATGAGGCATAAATTGATATTAAAACCTTAACGGGCATACAAGTTAATATCCTACTGATATTATAACTTGTTTAAAGTATAATGGCATATGGAACTTGTTCATGACTCATCCAGTTACCCGTTATCGCTTATACGCGTACGGTTAGACTTGTGTAACTAGTTTACATAAGTTTACCGAAACGGGTTTAACCTTATCATTTTCATCTCAATTTCCAGAATGTTAATAGTTTACCCATATTATACAAGTCCCAGTACTTGGTGGGTTTAAACTACATTCTATTTCGGTCATCTCTTAATCTAGCGTATCGTACCGTTTTTGACACTTTAAGCTAGCCGGTCTAAGTCTTCGACTTAAATAGGACCCGTTAGCATTCTAACTAGTTAATTATACCATCATTCCAGACTAGAGCCTTCCAGTAAATGCTATCTACACTTATTTAATTGAATATGGCTGAGTTACTTTAAATCTTGCACTTGAATCAAGTATTAGCTCAGGTAAATATCTTTAACCTATTTTCCCTATACGGGCTTGGGATACGGTAAATGATTACCGCTTGGTCGAGTATGGGATCATATGCCGGATTGTGGCTACAAAATTATCATAACCCGTTTTAATCTGTTTTGTTTGATACCTTAAACATTGGGGGTTAATGCGACTGTGTCCTGGATATTCTCGGCTCATTTAAGTTACTAATGGCCACGACCAAGCACGGGGTGTAGGCATACAGCCGACAGATGCTTAATGCTATATTAAAAATGTTTACTTACCCACAATTTGGGGATAACTCCTTTGTGGGTTTATAAGTGGTGTGTCGGTAAATCATGTCTCGGTTTCCATACTGGGCCCCATATGTATTGACAAACATGTAAAACTGATACAAGATCATTTTGAATTGTCCCAAGTTATAAAAGTTTTACATGTGCCTTGTGCACTTAAATAAATTTTGAAATATTTTCAAAACGTGTCGGTTGATTGTATTTACAAGTGAAAACTGATGTATTTTAGACTAAGTTATAGGTACAATACGTAATAGGCTGGAAGCTGCTTGGTATTGTTAGAAGGGGATCTTGCAAATCCTTTACATATGCCAAAAGTCTGTTGAACATCTTTTGTACATTTTTATGATCCGCCTGTGGATCTTTTATTATGAACCGTCTGTATATATATTTTTGAACTTTAGACATTTGATTTGTAACAATAATTTATACTCCAATACTTCTGCTATGCTATTCTGTGTTTATTGACTATGGTGATATCAACTTACGTCATGATACTCCCCACTAGGCCCACTGGGTTTGTGGTTAAAATATCGGGGTGTGACAGGTTGGTATCAGAGCCAACGTTTGAGTGAATTAAACACTAGCCTTTTGTGTTTAACCTCAAATGACACAATAACACATTCCTTAGACTTTTTAAGTCTAGGAAAATGACCTAGGATTAATCCTTATCTTTATTAAGTTTATATATATTGTTTTCTTTGATTTTGGCAGGTTTCATAATCAAAATGCCGCCAAGACTACGTGCGAGAGGTAGAGGAAAAAGGTCCCATGCGAGGGTGCCATCTAGTCAAGATGGACCCTCACACCATCGCTTTCCATCAGCATCTTTGGATTCAGATCCCTACCAGGACTGGGGATATTCGATTGAGCCAGCGAGACATTCTATCTCTTTGAGTTCTTCGGCTTCCTACCATCATTCGTTTGGGTCTCAGCATTCGCACGAGTACCACCATTCGCAACGCTCTCATCATACTCACTCGCATTCACTTGGGTCTTTTGACCCAAACCATTATATTAACACCCCTCCCGCTAGACATAACCAGCTGGAGCAAGACGAAGACTAGGATATGGAGATGGATGAAGATCTAAATCCAATAATGCCGCCTTCGGGGTCGCCTGCGCACCCCATTGAGATTTCCAGTGGTTCCGCTTCTTATGAGGGATCGCCTTACCAGGTTCCTAATGAATGGGACGAATACTGGGGTAAGTTCAAGTTTGAATTTACTCCTTCTTACCACAACACTCCACAGCAGTAGCCTCCATAAGAGGATGCGTATAGGCAAGCGGTAGAACAACCACGCCACCACCAAAGGAGGAACAACCACCTCCGCCACCTCCAGAATCATCTAGGAGAAGTCGTAACATACGCATGTCAGTGCGAGGGGGGCCACATTTCAGTTCACCCCATGCTTCTCAATCATACCCTCATATCCCAGAGGATCCATAAATGGGTGGACCCTCTAATGCTGCACCGGTGATTGACACCACACCTGCTACTTTTGCTCAACCACCGCCACCAATGGGTTTTGAAAACCCGATTCCCACATATCCAGCTGCAATTGGGTATAATCCTTTTGACCCATCGACGCCTATGGGTTATATCTATCAGGTTCCTTTGTACGACCCCTATGTTGATGTGGCCGTACATAAAGCTTTGTATCCATCACCTTTTCCCCCTGCTTACCCAGCAACGGGTTATCCAAATTATGGATACATGTATCCTGCTCCACCACAACCACAACCACAACCACAACCACTACCACCTCAACAATTAGAGGCCATAAATCAGGCCTTGGAAAGGGTGGAAGACGTACAACATCGGGCAGAGAGGAGTGAGAAGAAAATGAGTAAGTTCTTTAAGAAACTTACTAAGCTAATTAAGGGGAAAAAGGACGAATGAAGACTTTATTTATTTGTCTTGTATTGGATTTGTCATTTCAATTAAGTCCCTACGTGGACATGTTATTTCAGTTTTGTCCCTGCGTGGACATGTTTTTATTTTCAGTCCCTGCGTAGACAATTTAGTTTTAAATGTAATTTCTTATTTAATTAATGAAAAATTTCTTTGGAATTATTATTGTTATTATATATGTATTTCAATATAATCTTTGTTTAAGCGATCGTCTCGATTTTAATTCGAAATTTATCGATCCGCTAAATAATTCCAAAAGATTTCTTAATGGCTTACATTCGACAAGTGGCATAGTCCATACTAATTGGCAAATATAAATGATAGTTAAGGATGCATAGCCTTCTATCATAATAGTTGAGGAAGAATATTCCTTCTATCTAGAGGTGGTGAACTATGTTCAAGCCTCCAAGCCTATATGGTCAACACGACCATGGCTATATTGTTTCACTATTAAGACAATTATCCTATGTTAACATTCAAGTAACGTTAACACTCCTGGTCATGTGACTTGAGGAACCACACTAGCCGCCAAGGTATTTGGATTACATCCAAGCCTTATAGTCTATATGATCAATGCGATCATGAATAATATCATCAGTGTGATGATCATTATATTAACATCATTTCTTCGATGTCAATTGTTTTGCCTACGGGCCATATTATGTCGTCAATTATGATGATGACAGTGGTAGGCTATGACTCCCTGTCCAAAGGTGGTGAACTATGTTCAAGCCTTAAAGCCCCTGATCAATGAGATCGTGGCTTTAAGGCTTGAACAACAGACGAGGGTGATTTCATGGGTACTGATTTGCCCATTAGAATCAACAGATGAGGAACTCAGAACTGAGATATCAAATAACCAAGATTCACAACTCTGTTTGTGCGAACAGAAGGTTCCTTCGCGCGAACAGAAGATTCCTTCATGCGAACAGAAGGTTCCTTCATGCGAGTGGAGCCTGTTCGTGCGAACAGAAGTTTGTTCGAACATTTTAACCATTAACCGGTTAATTTCGTGTATCTGGTTACGTATATTATATATATATATATATATATATTATAGCATTATTAGTCAAAACTAGTCACGAAGTTCATAGAAGTCATGTATGGAGGTACTAACACCTCATTATATGTTTCACCAAATCACAAAGTTTCTTAACATCGTTAACAAACCCGGTTTGTCATGAATAATGATTATAACATAAATAAATAAATGTAGATATCTCAATCAGTCGAATAAGGACAACCCGGGCATGTCATTCCCAACATGGCAAGTGTTGGAGGCGAGACGGGGTTAACTTATTCTGAGTCTAGGAGACTGCTTGGGTGTTCGTTTGCAAGGTACATGTGACAACCGGTAATTTACGCCCTTAATTACACGATTAATAAATGATTAGATGATTTTAAGTAGTGTTTAAGACGCAAATTAACTTAATTAGGCCTTTAGTATGCTTGGAAACGTCTAATCGGCTTAACAGTACACGTATGACGACTGCGGAAAAACTATGAAATATTGAATGGGAACGAACTAAAACCGAACAAAATACTGACAATGCCAACAAATAAGGATTTTATACGAATATTTTTATACTTAAAAATTTAGTTATGCGAATTTATCGTGCTTCCGTACGTCACAAACGCAAACGTGAACGAAAAACGCGACTGCAGGAATTGCACTGACAAGGAAACGGCAGCATCGGAGACGCTTATTACCTTTAAAACTAAAATATTACGTTATATTTAGCTTCATAATTAAATTTTAATAACCGTAGTCGAAACCGGATCAAAAAATGGACTAAAACGACAAACGACACATTTTACGTGAATTTTAACGTAATCGACGAACGAACGCGTCAAACGAGACCACCCACAAACCTCAGCTACACCCACACCATTTCTACCACCACTCGGCTCCACTCCCTCCCTCTCGATTCAAGATCCGGTAACCACCAGGGGAGGAGCCAGCGGCTGTCGGCGGTTCATTCTGTTTCCGGCGGTTCTTCGTGTCTCCGACAACCACACCCCGAAATCTCCTTCATTCACCCTTACACACCCACTTGAACTCGAAAGGCGACTGAGATCGAGAAAGAGATTGAGGCGACGAGAATCAAAAGAGGAGAGAGGGAGAGAAGGAGCAGAGCAGTCCGGTGACTGCCCGTCAACGGCGGCGACACAGGTGGTTGAGTTAGGTCTGTTTGACAGTTTTCCCACAACTCGGTAAGCACTCACCTCTGTTTCCCCTTGTTTTCTTTCTTTTTTTTCTCTGAAGATTGGTGTTCGGATTGTGTTGATGATGATGCTGATCATCGGCTGTTGTAGTGACGATGATGATTTAATGTTGTTAAAGGTGTAAAGATCTGCAGTTGTTGATGATGTTTGGATCGGTCAGCTTTTGTTCGGGTCAACGGGTCAAATGCGGTCAAAGTCAGATTTACATGGTTCAGGTTAGATTTAACGTGGGTCAATGGTTCAGTTTGGGTCAAGCAGCTTCGGTTCAGTCCCGGTTTGGGTTCGGGCTCGGTCAAGGCAAGTCAACGGTCAAAGTGGTCAACCTGGGTCAAACACAGTTAACTCCGTTAACTCAGGTCAACAATGAGTCAACACGGTCAAACCCAGTTGACTCGGTCAACTCAGTCAGCCTACTCGACAAATCGACACGAGAGTTTTGGTAATAGTTTAAGGATGTGATTTCGTTACGTTATTTTTTATACTTTTAATTTTACGTAACAAACGAGCTTGAACTGATTCGACTTGATTATAGTTTACGTTTTGATATATTTGACAAAATTATATATATTATGATTGAATCTTGATTGAATTTTGAAGAATAAAGACAATTTGTGTTGTTGGGGGCGTCCATAAACAGAGGAAACTCTGCCCGTTTTTCAAGAAAATCCGTAAAACGAAACACGTTTAAACGTAAAAACATAACCAATCGAATTCAAACGACTTTTATAGAAATAAACACAAATGCATATTATTTTCGATAACACTTTATAACCTACACAGACGTCGATGACGCGAACTCTTTTACAAAACCAATATAATTATTTATATTGTTTCAAACGCCGATAACCCGAATTTGTTTATAAAAATAAATATAGTTTATATATTTATTTCAAACATTAAACGACTCGTATTCTTTTACAAAAATAAATATAGTTTATATATTTATTTTAAATATCAAACAACACTGATTATATTATAAAAATAAATATATTTTATATATTTATTTCAAACATCAAACAATTCGATGATTCTTCTATAAAATAAATGAGAAAAATGCTCGGATAGTCCCTGTGGTTTGCTAATTTTTCACCTTTAGTCCCTAACTTTTGCAATTTCGTTCTCGGATAGTCCCTGGCATGGATGGAGGTTAACTTTTAGTGTTAAGTAGGTGTGAAATGACCAAAACACCCTTACTAAACATAAAAATTTAATTAGTTATTTAAAACCCACCCCCACCCCATTTCTTTCCTAACCACTGTTATGAGCTCAAAGAAAACTAATCTAATCTACAATAGGTTGCAACTTGCAACAGAAATGATGTTGCTTACAAATCAATTATAACAAAATAACGACGCAACAACAACAATAATATCTCAATCTAAACTGAAAATAATTTAATTTAACTGTATTTATAAAAAAAAGTTGCCGGAGATCCACAGGGAATGAGAACTCAAAAGTTGCCGGAGAGTGACGATGATCAGAGTGACTATGGTGAATGATAGTATATGACGATGATCAGAGTCGTGGAACCGTCTCGAAACCCCAAACTTGAGAACACCAGTGATCGGGAGAAGTGTGATGTGGTGGTGGTGACCGGTAATAGTGAGGTTGCAGGTCGAACGATGTGGGTGAAGGATGATTCAGAGGTGATGTCGCTGGTGATTGAAGATAGTTAAGGTGGTGATGATTGTCGGTGTAGAAGGCGGTCACCGGAAGTAATGGTATGGAGATGATGATTGACGGAGGTGATTACTGATGAATATGATGTCCGATAATCGGTAGCCGGAGTTGTAGGTGGTTGTTACAGGGGTGAAGATGATGACTGTAACTTCTAAAACTATAGAACTCGAAACTGGTGGCAACTCGAAACCGTGGAGGTGATGGTGACACGAAACAGTGAATCTCGAGAAACTTAGTTAGCTTGAAATCATTTTGTTGAAATCACAGACTCCAAACCTTAGGAAAGATGGGAAAGATAGGTTTTCAATAATTTTGATTTAGGGAAGAACATTAGGGAAGAAAAGTGGTTGGGAAAGAAATGGGATGGGGGTGGGGGTGGGGTAGGGTTTTAAATAATTAATTAATTTTTTATGTTTTATTTATTAGTAAGGGTGTTTTGGTAATTTCACACCTACTTAACACAAAAAGTTAACCTCCATCCGTGTCAGGGATTATCCGAGAACGAAATTGCAAAAGTTGGGGACTATAGCTGTAATTTTAAAAAAAAATAGGGACTAAAGGTGAAAATTTAGCAAACCATAGGGACTATCCAAGCATTTTTCTCAAAATAAATATAACTTTTATATTTATTTCAAATGCCTAAACGGCATATACATATATTTTGACAAACATCTACGAGACGCGATACATTATACGAGTTTACAATATATTAATTTCACATAAATGTTCGTTGCATACATGTACGAATCTCGGGACGACTAACATGATTATATCGATATACTTATATATTTTTATACAAATATTTATATATTTTAAATCTCTCGAGAACTAAGTCTTTCCAAAACTTAGTAGTTACTACCGACATCAAACGAGACTTAACAAGTATAACTTAATCGTTTCCATTAAGTTAACAACTTACCGTCGAATCGTTCGGTTAACAATTCGATAGAGCCCGGTGACATGTAGTTTAGCTACCGAATTTATTTAAAAACTTATAAGATATTCCGTGTTAGGAATATTATAGAATGCACGCCAGCGAGTCACGTCTTGGAAACGACATCACGGAGTCGTATTTAGCTAGCTTTGCACAAGGACATCAAGGTGAGTTCATAACCCCACCTTTATATAAATGTTTTCGGGGTGGAAAGACATGCACGTCTTGTAGAAACATACAAGGTTTTCGATGAACAAAATTACATATTTTCTAGACATACACGTTTTGCTAAAACAAAAAAGGTTTTTTATGAACAAAAATCACATATTTTTAAACCATTCTACAAACAAGTTTTAACTAACATAAATGGTTTGTGAATTTCAATAAATTCAAATGGTTTACGAACAACTTACGGCAAACATACCAGTTTTTACAAAAACATAAATAGTTTACGAAACATGCATGAGTTTCATGACTAGTGACGGAAGGGTCCTAGTTGCTCAGGGACCAGGTAGTCCCACATACAAATAAGAGGACGGGTTGGTCCTGCTTACAGACTCAAATGGGCTAGACCCAAAGACACGCATGCAAGGTGCGAAGACACAAGGATTGGATGGTCCACTACTCACTAAGGGTCGTAGGGTCGCTTAAAACTGTACAGTGAAGTCCTCGCTACACATTGGAACTATAACCACCTGCTTGTCGGCCGTCTTAAGTAAATGGTTTGACGAGGCACTTTCTAGCACGGGGTGGGTTATTGGCTCATGCGGGAATTTTTGTCATTGTCATGCGTGGACATTCACAGTTACACAAGTTTTACAAACATAAAACTTTTCAAATACAAAGTTTTACAAACATAACGCATTACACATACTGTAGGTCCCGATACGGATCGTCGAACAACTACGAGATCTTGTTTCGGATGCCGGAACAGGTGCAGAATCCCTGTTAAGACATAAACCAAGTGAGAGATAAAAACATGACACAAAGATTCAATGTTTAACGGTTGTATTGATATCAACAGAGTTACAGTTTAGAAAGATATTACACTATGAAATAACTAAACTCTCAGATATCCTTTCAGTTCTCTCTCTATGTGCTGAATTACATCTGCTGTTTATATAGGAAAACAAGTCTGGAAGTTTACGAAAGACTATGGGCTCACATATAAACCTACGAAGAACCTAAGCCCACATTAAATGTTGGTTCTTCATCAAACATTATCCATGAAATATGCAAACTCATGAAGAATATGAGTTCTTCGTGAGTATCATTCTGTGAGAAAATAATGACGAAACACCAGGTTCTTTGTGATATTGTTCTTCGTGGGCTGCATGTTTCATGGGTTCTTCGTCTCACATGCAGGTTGTTCGTGGGATATTTATGTTATGGTTCTTCGTGATATGTTATTATGTCTGGTTCTTCATGGAGTAGGTCTTTCGTGGGTTTCATATCAGCCAAACAGCATGCAGAACCAAACAGCATGCAAATACAAACAACAGAACTCAGCAAACAGATGCCTTTTGTTTGCAACATGTACAACATGTATATGTTCCGAGTCACAACGGATGATATCGTGCTTCGGTCTTCAATTCGTATCATAGTCGAACCAAACCGAGTCGCGTCCACATAAAATGTATCAACAAACTCCCCCATGGACGCTGCTCGTGATGGTTCATTCTTCACACTGTCGGATCTTAAACGATCTTCACGTTTCAAAAACGGCAAGTGGATCAACAAACTCCCCCTTGAATGATGCTCGTGAATCTTTTGATCTTCAATACTTCAGATCCTTTTGGGGGTTGATGAGTGATCAGCTGCAACTAGATCATCATTGTGACAACTCGTATTTCAGAACCTCCCTTTGTATTTGATGTAGCCAGTATGAACACTATGTGGTTATGTGATTAATGAACACTATGTGGCTATGTGATTAATGAACACTATGTGGTTATGTGATTAACTAATATGATTGTTTGCAACGGAATGTTATGTTTTATCATGTTACATGTTATGTGTTATGTAAGTAGGTTGTGAGTATGTATGTATAATAAAACCTTGGTTACGCAATGGAACCGGGCCTCATACTTCTTTCTCTCGTTAATACTAGATCTCGGCCCAAACCCCTCATCAATCATGACTTGGTTCACTGTCCAAACAAAGCCCAAGGCCTGGCCCAAATGGCCTCACATGCGCATAACAAACACAAGGGTTTGTGTGTCATCCTTATATCCATCAAACACAAACTCAACATCAAAACCGAAACATTCTCATCCTCCCCCACCACCCGACGGCGACCCCAACCCCTCCTTCTCCTCAGTTCGGCGGCAATCCATTCTAGCCGGAGCTCTCTTCTCTTCGAAACATTTATCCTCTCGATTTAGCACTCGGTTAGTATAGTTATCTTATGTTGAATCGTACTTTAAATGTTCTTGATTATGTGTGTTATGTGTGTATCGTAATGTTATATAGGAGATCAAAGCATGTAGTAGAGTGATGTATAAATCTTTCATAGAAACTGAACATGTTGATAATCGGCAGTTTAGGGTTGCATGTGGTTAGACAATATTCATTAATGTGATATGATATGATTGATTATTATGATGAGGTGAATCCCTATGTATTTGATCAGATTAGGGTTATTTATGAGAATAAGTTCACGAATTAGAGTTGCATGATGTTAGAGTGTTGCTGGAATAATTATGCTGTTAATGATTGTATAGAATAGATGTTGTTGTAGAAACCAGGTCGATCTGTTGATGAACGGCGATGAGGGAGTTCCCCACGAATAACTCAGGTCGACGAAAGACCAGAGTCTTTCGTCATATACGTCTCCTGACGAAACATGGTTATTCGTCACAGGGGTCTTTCGTCACATTCACTCACGACGAAAAATGGTTTTTCGCCGAAGGGAAATTGATTGGGCTTTGATGGGCCACATATACACACGTGCACATTTTCTGAATTGGTACTGGGCCGCACAGCTGATTTCGTCTGTTGGTTGGGCCTGACACCAACTGGGCCGCGTACCACGAAGATTACTGTAATGGACTGTTATGGCATTGTTAGTCTAGCATGTTGTGATACAAGTTTCTTGTGACCCAAGTGATTATTGCATGTTATGTGATAGTGTTGTTAATTACAATATGTGGAACATGAACTAGTAACATGAATTGCACGAGTTAGGCCCAATTGTACCTTTGGATGTTGGGCCGCAGTATTTGGGCCGGACATGTGACGGGTCGTACACTTCAACCCAAATGTCACAAATTGCACACTTAAACTACACTCGTGCACTTATATGAATTGGGAGTAATAAGATGTGATCATGTAAACGATATGGTATGAAGCCTAGACATCTATCACGTAATGTTTGTATGTTTGGATTGTGGGATTTTACGGTCACTGTTACAACTTCTACATATGTGTATGTCACTCGTGTGTTATGTGTTACAATTTGCATTATGTGTTATGAAACTGACCATCATCGATAACCATATTAGGGTTTGGTTGATCAACGGTAACAAAGTATCTAATCTTACCGAGCAAACCAAAGGTGAGTTCACTGCTCTTTTTCCAAGCATGCGTCCCGGGGAGGGACATCTGGTAAACGTTCCGGGGAGGAATGTCGGGTAAATGGGTTTGACAGGAATGTTAAACCTGGGTTGTTGGTTAATACACGTATATCTATCACTCAAGTCCCTTCTACCGATTGTTGTCGGGGAGGTAACGGGGTATTAGTTAATAGCGCTATTTAGGTTTGGCACCCTCACACCGTACCAGGGAGGACGGGAGTGAACTAATGATCCCAATCTTGACCATTGCTACGATAGAGGCAATGGAGGACAGGGCAAATAATCTGGAGCCATCGGCGGTAAGCGTGTGATTAACAACGAATCATTGAAATGTTTTAAACTGGAAACTGGTAACTAAACGCGTTAACAAAACTTTGAACTCACCAGCGTCATCTGACACACTTGTCTGCATGCTTGTAGGTCTGTAGGGTTATATCATGGAACTTGCTGTCTGGAAGGCTGGAGTGGTCATGGGTCGAGATACATGGAATCGCAACACAAGTCTAATGGTTTACGTACGCGTGGTTTATGAAACACTTAACAAATGAGTTATGCTTCCGCTGTGTACAATAAATTATATGTAACGTTTTATATCACTTTATGATAATGAATGAAAGTTTTATTTAAATATATTTAAGAGTTCAATGTGATTGGTGGCTAAGATCCTGGTACGTTACACGCCCTGCGGTGTTTCCGCAAGTGGTATTTTGGGGGTGTGAAAATCATGATCTTCTGATTGCATTAATGACGTGTCTTCACTTTACGGCTTGTCATCTAACACTTTCTCTTTGTTTTTAGCTGGTTCGAATGCACTATCTGCACATGCAACAGAGCTAAACACGTAATGAGAACAACCGCTTGGAATATAGACAAATTAAAACAAACGACACATATGAGACCAACTCTCAATCAAACACCGACCGACAATAGTTTGAAAGTTTTAAAAATGTTCAGATTTAATCCTTTAACTTTCAAAATCTGTCAACTTCGACCGTTTATGAAGATGCAACTGTTTTCCGGCTTACAATCAGGATTTTGGGTAGGATAGACTCGAGTTCCAACATCGGTCAATCAAAAATAAAATATAAATAAAATATTTTTGGCTTTTATAAAATTTAGATTAAAACACACCTAAAATCTTTTGTAATTTTTCATTTTTCAAATGTAAAGACGGAAAGCAATAAATAAATATATACAGCGATGCAGAAACGGAGAAATGTAAATAAAAATTTACAGACAATCTTTTTGCGAGTCTCGAGGATAAGAAAATCATATCAGTGTACGGTCACGCCAAAACGCTCTTGTTGTTCAATTAGTTAGAATTTAGATAAGCATCCTATAATGATTATCAGTATTGTTGTCCACATAAGCTCAACTTATCAGATATACTCGCGGTTAAGGGATACGATTAGTGTATGATTTATACTTATCTACCGGTGTTCATCCACACACGACACATTCCCGTATCAAGGTATGCACGAGAGTTCATCTTACTGGTGAGTATACAATTTATCATCTCTTTGACCGTATAAAATGTGAGAAACTCACTTATTTTGATTGAAAACAAGCCATATGTGATAGAATCACTTATTTATGAGGAACTTGATTTTCAGATGCATCAAGGGCACAGGAGCAAGTCCGTGAACAGGTTAGTACCAACGTACAGACAAAGAGACGAACTTGACTCTCGGATAAAATCTGTCATATATCATCACTTATTTTGAGGGACATGTGATTGTTGATCACTTATTAAGGTCGTATGCAATATGTACACGTATGTATAGTATCATGGAAGATCTAGACTTCGTCTCCATTATTTTTCGGTAAAAGAAACAACCATGATACCCAAATGATAAACAGCATAAAGACCACATATCTCAGAACCTCGGCAATCTATCAAACGAAATTTCGGTACCAAGACCATATGCCAATGAGCGGTTCCCACCTGGTCTTCAGTCGATTTAGGTTTATATCACCCTACACACTTTAAAATGATTGTGAGCCTACCGATACATCTTATATAGAGTTGCTTATCGTTTTTCATTTTAAGTTCATAGGGGTTTCGATAGACCACTGATGTACTATCATTTTCTCTTTTTCTCGCCAGGAAACTCATTTTTGTTTTTCTATTATTTTTGTCCTTTTTGGCCGTTTTGCAACGTTTTGAATTTTTCGGATTTGGATTTACTCCCCCTAAAATTCAAAAAGTAAATTCAAACTTTGAAAGACATCTTTTTGGATTTTCTTAAGAAAAATATTCACAAAAACGATTTCCCGATGTCGGTTAACTCATGTTTTACCTCAATGCCGCTTACCAAAATTAATTTAATCAGAAGTGATTTTATCGAATTTTGGAAAAATGAGTTGGCATGTTGGTACTCGGTGCAGACCCATGACAACATTGACGAGTTTCACATTGAAACAATCACGTGTGAGGTGATATTTGAGATCAACGTGTCTGGCCAAAGAGTGTTGTACGAGATGATAATAATTCATAAGCAGCTTAAATATTGACAAGGATAGAAGAGATTAGAAATTCAAAACCATAATCCAACTGCTTCGGACATTGGCAGGAATCTGAGTGCTCTCCCAAACTGGATATCCACCCGGTGTGGATTTCAAGGTCGATTTTGTAGCTACTTCAGTTAACTTAGAAATCTTTTCACAGCAACAAGATTAAAAACCTCCGGGTCCGGCTGGTAAGAAACAAGGGAGCATGTGGGAAAGCTTGTACACATCATCATTGGTCGGTCCATACACGATGTCTTCTACATGCTTTTGCACCAGCAAAGGTTTTTGTCTTTCTCTTTTAGAAGTAGTGTGCGGTTGTTCAATCCACGCCAAGGCATCCACACACCCGGTTGGTTTGATCAACAAACACATTTTCTTCAATCACATCGTGGAGAAATGTACACTGCACGTTCATCTAGCAAGGCTGAACCTTCTGTGAAAAGTATAACCCTTGAATCTTCGAAAAGCTTCAGACGTGCTGCAGGCGCGTACACTTCATTTGAATCTATCCTCTCGACCCGATCAAAGCCTTCAACAATCAAACTTTGGAATGTTTTTCATTTTGTCAAAGTTTTCTATTTCTTTCATCAAACTTTCTTCATTCATCAGACATTTTTGTTTCCTTTTCATTTTTATCTCCATCAAAGGCAACAACTTCTCCTATGTTTCGGAGCCTTATATCGCCGATCTTGTGCATGGACGCTCCACTATCAACAATCCTAAGACTATCAATAGTTCCTCCTGGATCATCCTGCACACTCACTCAGAGATTAGTTGGAGAGGGGGACCCAAGCCTTCATAGACTTGGGTCGTACGTCATCATCGAGGATTGTGATTTCCATTTCCCGATGATTAGGAATTGATGTAGCTCCCCCTGAAATAGTTACCGGTTTTGGTTTCAAAAAATGTTTATGTTTTTCGTTTTTAACATCTGATTTAACAGACTGTGTTTGGATAACCTCTTCTTTCAAAGCCTTTTCAACTTCTTTTCTTTGTTTCTTTTTCTGTTTCATTTCTCGTTGTTTTACAAGACGAGGGTCCTGTTTTGGTGAAACAGATCTTGTATGGTAACCGTTAGCATGGGGGCACCAACTTTTTCCTTTCCTTTCGTGTATGGACATTTTCTGACAATGTGCACATACTCACCACATTCAAAACATGATCTCCGCTCAACAAACCTCGGACTATAATAATTGTAAGAGCTTGATGATGAACTTCGTGATCTTGATGCACTTGGTCCTAAATCACAACAGTTTGTGTGTTGTGTGTAGTTGTTTTGACTATTTATTTTCAAAATTTGTCTTTGTATAACAAAATCCATGTTGGATTTGTTTTCAAAAGATTCAATTTTATCTGTCACTTGGGATTTCACGAAGTTCACCTTCTGAACCTTGTTCTTGTTTTGGCTTTGTTTCCCTTTTCTCTTTCCTTGCGTAGCGTGATTTTGCTTTCGTTGATTTTTTGTGGTTGCAATTTTTTATTCCCGTATTTCTTTCTAACTTCGGATTGGGATAAGAGCACACTGAGTTACTACAACTCCTGGGCTCGACTTTCCTAAAAACTTACTAGTAGAATCCTCGAAAACTTTATCAATCAAGGATTGATTGACATTTTTGATTGGGAAATCTTTATCTAAATATATTTTATCAGAACCAATCAACGTGTAAAGCAAGTTCACGCTTTCACAACTCTCAGCAGAAGATTCAATTGGTTTGACTATAGCAGTCACAAACAGTTTTGCAGGTGAATCACAAAGGATGTGATTTCGAGAGGTATGTTTTCCTCTTTTGTAACCGTTTCTGACTGTTCAGGTTTATCCTCATCCGACTCGTCATCCGAACTATCATCATCCTCAATAATAGGAGGACTTTGATTAGTAATAAATGAAAAATTTTCTATCTTTTCATATTCCTCTGAGGAAATGTTTGGTTTGAACCCTAATCCTGTTGCAAACTCTTCGGGATTAAGAAGTACAGATGGTTCAAAACGTGGCATTTCCTCCTCGTCAGACAATTTGGTATAATTGTGTCTCAACGGCGGTGGACACGATTTATAACCAATGCATTTGACATCCCCTTTGAGCTTTTGAACTTCGATGATGTGATCAAGCACATATCGGGAGTTAGAATAACTCTCCAATTTGAGCTTGATGGCATCATGCTCGCATTTGGCAATGGCTAACTCCTTTTTTGTTTCCTCAATGATATTAATGTAGTTATTAATACCCGTTTGTTTATTTAAAACTGTTTTTGTTAACTCAGACACACTTTTCTTAAGAGTTTCAATTACAGATTTAAATTCTTTTTCATTCCAAGTTAAAGCCATATTTGCCTCCTTGCATTTAGAAAGATCAGCTACCAACCCTTGATTGTGACTATTAACTATTTCAAGCTTATGTTTTAAATCTGCACAATCATTGCATATACTAGGGGTGTCGGTTTGTACCTGACTTGTCGAAGCCGCAACATTTGCCATAAAGGCAGTTTGAACAGATTTCTAGCTTTTCAGCTCCTCAGCTTCTTTCAGCAAACTGCCAACCTCAGCATCAATTCCTTCCTTTACATCCGAATCCGACCCATAATCACCCGCACTTGAGCTTTCCTCATCAGAACTACCGTTATACCCAGAACTATCATCATCTTCAGAAAATTCCTCTCTGTTGACATGTTTGATGTGATTGATGATCTTAGCATAACAAGCAGTTCCTCCATCTCCCAGTTGAGAGGCTGGTTGAGAAGCTTGTTGTTGGGTTTGTTGTGGAACAGCTTGTGGGAAAGGAAGATAGGCTTTTGGATCAAATGGTTCGCCATAAGGGTTTGTAAGAGGACCAACTGATTGAACTGGCTTGGGTGGTGGTAGATAGGCTTTTGGATCAAATGCTTCGCCATAAGGGTTATTCGGTTCAGTTCGACTATGATACGAATTGAAGACCGAAGCACGATATCCTCCGTCGTGACTCGGAACATATACGTGTTGTACATGTTGCAAACATAATGCATCTATTTGCTGAGTTCTGTTGTCTGTATCTGCATGCTGTTTGGTTCTGCATGCTGTTTGGCTGATATGAAACCCACGAAAGACCTACTCCATGAAGAACCAGACATAATAACATATCACGAAGAACCATAACATAAATACCCCACGAACAACCTGCATGTGAGACGAAGAACCCATGAAACATGCAGCCCACGAAGAATAATATCACGAAGAACCTGGTGTTTTGTCAATATTTGCTCACAGAATGATACTCACGAAGAACTCATATTCTTCATGAGTTTGCATATTTCGTGGATAATCTTTGACGAAAAACCAACATTTAATGTGGGCTTAGGTTCTTCGTAGGTTTATATGTGGGCCCATAGTCTTTCGTAAACTTGTAGACTTGTTCTCCTATATAAACAGCAGATGTAATTCAGCACATAAAGAGAGAACTGAAAGGATATCTGAGAGTTTAGTTATTTCATAGTGTAATATCTTTGTAAACTGTAACTCTGTTGATATCAATACAACCGTTAAACATTGAATCTTTGTGTCGTGTTTTTATCTCTCGCTCGGTTTGTGTCTTAACAGGGATTCTGCACCTGTTCCGGCATCCGAAACAAGATCTCGTAGTTGTCCGACGATCCGTATCGGGACCTACAAGTGGTATCAGAGACTGTCTACCACCACCCAAGCCAGGATCAAGTTAACCTACTTCCTTGTTACCGAAACACACCCGCAAGTGCGGAATCCAAGTGAGTATGCAACCAAGCTAAGAACACAAAATACAAGAACAAGATTCAACGTTTAAAGATAACATGTATAGATCCAGAAGAGTTACAAAGTACAAAGTTTAACAATAAAACACTCTAACTTTCTCTGGTGTGCTCTCAACCCTATCTGTTTTGCAAGAGACCTTTTATTGCCAAGGAATCTGCTACTCAACGAAGAATGATCTGGCCCAGATCTAAGCCCACGAAATACTTAAAACTCACGAAAGATGTGAGTTCTTCGCCAACTACATTCTTCATCCAAAGCTGATTCTTCGTGTGTCATGTGCAAGGTTCTTCATATGATGCATGGCATGATATATTCCACTAATTACCTGGCCTAACAATGAACATAGGCCCAATAAGAGAATTTTACGTTTTCATGCATGGTATGATATATGCATTTTGGTTAAATGTCATGACATCATCATGGTGATGTCATCGTGATGACGGTACGCGGCTCTTTGCGCTTCGTGTGTCGGTCTCTGGGGCGCACGACGGAGGAATGTCACGACGTCGGTCTTGAGCCGAACCGAACCGAACCGAACTGAGCCACATCCACACAAAACTGTATCAACACATATGAAGTTTCACAAATACAAAGTTTTCATATAACATGCCGAAGAAAATGATTTTTATTTAGTTTTCTCAAAAATATTTTAAAAACCGGTTATTAAAAAAGATTTACTTCAAATCTTTTACAAATAAACTATGAACCCGCTCAACTTTATGTTGATTTTTCGCATGTTTCTTTCTCAGGTTGCATTTCAAAATTATGGCACGGTTGGAATAGGAGAACCACAAGGATTCGAGTACTTAGTGGGCGTTCGGTTTCTAGAAGTCTTAGCTAAAAGTTATAATGGTTTTCGTATTTTCTGAATGAATGAAACTACATCGGTGAGGATCATATTTATAGATCCAAATAATAACAAACCCTAGTACAAAATAAGGAAACAGATATATCTAGAACCTATACAATATCGATGTCTAAAAATAATATAGATATGCGCTAATACTGATGTATATGCGCTAATATGACATGTATATACATATGCGCTAATACTTCCCCGCAGTTTGAGCGGTGATGGGACAAACGGTCAAACTGGTCCTGAATGACTGAAAAAGCTGACGAGATAACCCTTTAGTAAATATGTCGGCATACTGAAAAGGAGCCGGGACATGTAAAACGCGTATGTGACCCACGCGCACCTTCTCTCGGACGAAATGAATGTCAATTTCGATATGTTTCGTTCGTTGATGTTGCACTGGATTGTCAGAGAGATATACCGCAGAGAAATTATCACAATAGACGACCGTAGCCTGTAATAATGGAACCTGTAATTCGAACAAAAGATTGCGGATCCATGTAACCTCTGCAACAGCGTTGGCGACCCCACGGTACTCAGCCTCAGCACTCGAACGGGAGACCGTGGGTTGCCGTTTAGAAGACCAAGAAATCAAGTTGTTGCCAAGAAAAACGCAATAGCCACTAGTAGATCTGCGGGAGTCAGGACAGCCGCCCCAATCAGCATCCGAATATGCAACTAACGACTGAACAGGGGATTTGACCATACGAAGACCGTAGTCCAATGTGCCTTGAATGTACCGAATGATGCGTTTCATAAAAGCAAAGTGAGGGTTATGAGGCTCATGCATAAATAAGCAAACCTGCTGGACAGCATATGAGATGTCGGGGCGAGTAAAAGTAAGATACTGTAGAGCCCCAGCTAGACTGCGGTACAAGGTGGGATCCGGAAATAGGGGACCATCTGTAGCACTGAGCTTTGACGATAAATCGACGGGTGTGGCACAAGGCTTACATGAAGTCATGGAAGCGCGAGCGATGATGTCCTTAGCATAGTGAGTTTGATCCAAAAACAGGCCATTGGAGCTGTGTGTGACCCGAATACCCAGAAAATGATGCAACCTTCCCAAGTCAGTCATGGCAAACTCTCGAGAGAGTGTTTGAATAATGTCATGAAGAAGCTCAGTAGATGAAGCAGTGAGGACAATGTCGTCCACATAAAGTAATAAGTAGGCAGTGTGAGAGCCGTGAGTATAGATAAAAAGAGAATTATCACAGGCACTGCTTCGAAACCCATGGGATAAAATGTAGCTAGCAAAGCGAGTGTACCATGCCCTAGGTGCCTGTTTAAGTCCATACAAGGACTTCTTCAACCTGCAAACATAGCCTGGAAAACGTTTATCATAAAAGCCAGGAGGTTGGTGCATAAAAACTGTCTCATTCAAATGTCCATGCAAAAAAGCATTCTTGACATCCAATTGATGGATGGGCCAAGATCGTGATACTGCAAGGGACAGAACGGTGCGAATAGTGGCAGGTTTAACCACAGGATTGAATGTGTCCTCACAATCGATACCAACTGTTTGAGATTTGCCATTGACCACAAGCCGAGCCTTGTATCTCTCTAATGTGCCATCTGATTTAAATTTGTGGCGAAATAGCCACATGCACCGGATAACTGGATGGTCAGATGGCTTTGGGACCAATTCCCAAGTTCCGTTTTCCTGTAACGCAGTAAATTCAGCCTGCATGGCGTTCAGCCAATTCGGGTCGGTAAAGGCCTGGTTATATGTGGCAGGAATAGGAGAAATGGTGGTGGTATTGAGCGAATATAAAGGTGGCTTGAGGCTGCCCGTTTTTTAGCGGGTGGCCATGGGATGTGATGGGGCTGGCTGAGAAGTATGTGGTGGTGGACCGGGTGTGGGTGTGCTTGTGGTTTGGGTTGGAATGGACTGTGAGGGGTGTTGGGCCAATGGCTGGGCATGTTGGGCCGGATGGGATGGCTGGGCAGGTAGGGCCGTGGGAATTTGGGCTGGTCTGGGTCTGCGACTATAAGTAAACGGAAAGGGAGAGGTAGTGGTTGGGCGAGTGGAAGGTGGATGTGGTGTAGGGGTAGGTCGTGAGAAGGTAAAGCCGGGAGGGAGGGGTATCGTCCAAAAATTGGTACAAGTTTTGGGTGGTGGGTATGGTAGAAGGAAATACGGTCTCGTCAAAAGTCACGTGTCGTGATATAGTGACTTTATTGGTTGTAGGGTCGAAGCATCGATATCCCCGAAAGTCAGGCGGGTATCCTAAAAAGATGCAGCGGGTGGCGCGGTGGTGAAGTTTGTGTGGTTGAGTGGCGGAGGCATTCGGGTAGCATGCGGAACCGAAAACTCGAAGGTGGTCATAGGTGGGGTGACGAAGGTAAAGGGCAAAAGTTGGTGTGAAAAAGTTGAGGCGTTTTGTGGGGAGAATATTGTGTAGGTAGGCTGCTGTGTGAAGTGCTTTGACCCAGAAGGTAGGAGGTAAGTGGGAGTGGATGAGGAGAGAACGAATGATGTCGTTAAGGCGGCGAATCATTCTTTCGGCACGACCGTTTTGTGATGAGGTTTGGGGACAAGAGAAGCGAAAGAGGAGGCCGTGCTGAATAGCAAAGGTTTTAAATGCATTGTTATCGAATTCACCCCCAAGGTCACATTGAAAAGTTTTGATTTGACGGTTAAATTGAGTGGAAATCATGCGGTGAAATTTAACAAATGTAGGAAAAGTTTCAGATTTATATTTTAATGGGTACACCCAAATAAAGTGAGAGAAATTGTCAATCAACACCATGTAATATTTGTAACCTGTTTTACTGAGAATTGGTGATGTCCAAAGGTCACAATGGATTATATCAAAAGGTGAGAAAGTAAATGTATTGGAAGCATAAAATGGAAGACGTTTACTGTTTGAAACTTGATAAGAATGACAAATACTAGATTTGTTTTTATTACAAGGAAAACTGAAATAACGACTAAGAACATCCAAAACTTGAGCACCAGGGTGGCCTAAGCGATCATGCCAAGGATGCGATGCAGTAGTAAGAAAGGTTGCTTGAGCTGGTAATTCTGGTGGTGTGATTGGATAAAGATCCCCGGTACTATTGTGGCGAGAAAGAAGACGCCCAGTTCGTAGGTCCTTCAAAGAAAAACCAAAGGGGTCAAATTCAATGGAAACATTGTTATCACGCGTGAAGCGTCTGACAGAAATTAACTTTTTGATAATGGTAGGGCAATAAAGTAGTTTGGGTAGAATATAGGTTCGGTTGGGTAAGGTTAGGTAGCCTGTTCCAGACCCTTGAATTGGCAAAAAATCACCATTACCGACTAAAAGTTTACTGTTAACAGGAAAAGGATCAGGGGAAGAGATCATACCTAGGTCATCTGTGGCGTGTGAGGAAGCGCCAGTGTCCATGAGGCCGGGATCAAGAGTATTCATCTGCATAGATGCCATAGCTGCACTTAGATCTGAGGGACTGAGAGCATTGTAGCCCGTGGGCTGAGTGCTGAAGTAGTGGGCCTGTTGTGGTGAGAAGCCGGTTGGATAGTGTGCCAGACTGAATCCCGTATTGGGCTGGTTAAGCTGCTTGAACTGGGCTAAAGGTGGGGGCCCCGTGGGCTGCTGGGAGAAGGGAGTTTGGGGCTGGAAAGTGGGTTGGGTTGGATAAGGACACGGTGGAGTGTTCCACCAAGCCCACTGCAGGTAAGATGGGTTGTTTGAGGCCCAGTTGTGAGGGTAAGAGTTTTGTCCACGGCCTGCTGTACCGCGTCCTCGGCTGCTACGGCCCCGTCCACGGCCTCGTCCTCTGCTACGGCTGTAATAGTTAGATTGTTGAGGCTGTTCCTGATTTGATGTATTAACCGGTTGTGAGGGGTTGTTATTCGGCTGTGAAGGGGCAACCAAAACTGATTGGGTTGGTTTCTGACGGGCCTCTAGTCGAATAACTTCATCTTGCAGCATGCTGCGTGCTAAGTCGCAGTCCGCGTTGTTGGCATTAATCAGAGATGCGGTGGTGTCATATTCGGCTGGGAGACCGCGCACCAACTGAAGGACAAGTTGCTCCTCAGAAACGGGATGATCAACGTCCTCGAGTTGATTTGCGAGATCTTTGAGGCGTTGACAATAATCATCAAGAGAAGAACACGCGGAGAGAGTAAGGTTGCAGAAACGTGTTTCTAGCGCTCCTGCGCGTGCCTTTTTATTACTGAGAAAGATCTTTTGTAACTTAAGCCATGCGTGACGTGCTTTCGAGTCAGATTCAATAACCCGGGCTAAGAGGTCATCGGATACAGTGCTGTAAATCCACTGCAGAACCAAGGCGTTTAGCTCTTTCCATTGGCGGTACTCCGCTGAATTTTCGGCAGGGGGTTTGGTACCATCTATGTGATCGAGAACTTGATATGTGACGGCGTGCAGTTGGAATAATTTAATCCAGGAGGTATATGTGACCTTCGTGCCATCCAACGTGCGTATTTTGGACTGCACGTTGGTGACAGAATAGGCTGGATGAAGTTGTGTTTTATTCGGTTTCTCAGAGGATTCGACCTCTGTTGGTTTGCCGTCTGCATTCATAGCACCGATGCTAGGGTTTGTCGAAACAAAGGAAAAATAAATGGAGAGAGGGGATGGATATCAGAATCGATGCTCTGATACCATAAAAGTTATAATGGTTTTCGTATTTTCTGAATGAATGAAATTACATCCGTGAGGATCATATTTATAGATCCAAATAATAACAAACCCTAGTACAAAATAAGGAAACAGATATATCTAGAACCTATACAATATCGATGTCTAAAAATAATATAGATATGCGCTAATACTGATGTATATGCACTAATATGACATGTATATGCATATGCGCTAATACTGATGTATATGCGCTAATATTAGCATTAACTACTTCCGCTGTGCAATGAAGATACCAGTCCAGTCCAGTCACGCCAACTCTGATATTTCGGGGTGTGATAGTACAAATAAGGCAGTGGAACTAGGTTAGAAAGCCAAGGCTCCCACGGTTCACACTTTACCAGAACATAGGTTTGTCCATATTGAGAATGGGGAACCCTGGATGGTTTCAACACTTGAAGTTTTGCATGAACGAAAACGTAACAGAAAATCCCTTCGCGCGAATAGACTGTTCAGTCGCGCGAACAGACTGCTCAGTCTTGCGAATGGGTTCTGTTCGTACGAGTGGGTTCTGTTTTGTTTGAACAGACTCTTTCTTGGCTAAAATCCACCTGAACACTAATCTACAGCTATAGACTTAGTTGTGAGCTCGGTGAGTTCAAGATTTCCCCAAGTTCCAGAACAGGAAAAGTATGTTATAAAAGTTTGAGTAAAATAGAAATTTAAAGTCTTTAGTTTGGCCTCTAAGTGGTGAGGTTTCACCTTAGACTGCCCAAGCAAGTCTGTGAAATCCTCCCAAGAGGTTATCCAAGTTATGAAGATTTGAAGAAAGGTGGAAAAGTAGAAGAAATCATGTAGAAAATGATGAAGTTAGTGAGCTAGGACTCACTTAGGAGCTATTGAGATATCCTGCTGAAGTGTGCGAGTTCAAAGTGTTTGAGAGGATTCGAAGTGACTGGAAGGTGTGAAGTGTGGAAGTGGGTTCGTATTTATAGATGCAGAGTGGGTTGGTGCGACTGAGCCTGTTCGTGCGAGTGAAAAGGGTCTCTTTGCACGAAGAGGATTGCCCACTCGCACGAAGAGGAGGTCCAGTCGTTTGAAAGGTTAAGTTTGACCGTTTTCGCGTATTTCAGCCGGTTTTAAGTATTTCAAGCATACAAGTGTGATGTATATGTATAAGTATAAATAAAATGCATGGATTGATCCAAGTACGAGTTTGCGAATATGAGTATGTATCAATGTTTGCAACGTATAACAAGTATGTCTAAAAATAATCGAGTTTTATTATGATCAAAGTCTCGGATTACAATGTTTGGAAAGGAAACAAGAATACAATAAGATTACAAGTTTCCAAAAATAGAAATACAAACAGACTTTCTAAATAAGGAAAGTACTAAAAAGCGAAGCGTTACAGTGATGATGGGTGGGTGAAGGTAGAGATCATGCTTTAGTTTCTCTTTATTCACATACTACACAACCACGGTTGCCGCCATATTGGATGAGAAAAGGGTTTTTGTAGGTGGTTGAAGATGGTGGTGATGGGTTATATAGGATTTTTGTGCCCCTTTGTTGAAATGGTATTCTCATTCATAAATATTGAATTTCATAAATGGGCAAAAGCTTATGTTTTATTGAAATGTATTATTGTTTTTTAGGATTTTTATTACTTGAATCAATCCATCAAGATCTATGAGAATTTAGCCACCAAGATGTGAAAAAACATCAATTTTGAATCAAACCACCACCATCATCACTAATGTTCAGTTTTCTTATACATATTTGTTTTAATTTTTAATTTTGTATCATTTTATTTGTTGATATTTTTTTTGTGTTTTAGGTGATGAGAAATGGCACAAGAAGAAAAGTAAAGTAGAGTTGTAGAGAAATAAGGATATCGATACAACAGGTAGGAGTATTGTTATTTTTTTGAACGGCAAGGAATGACGTGCCAACCACGATGACACTGGGCGTTGTGGCCAAGGTCGACTACTCGACCCCCGCTAACCCCTTGGCTCTCCCAGATGCGCGGAAACCCGACCTCCACCCGCCTGAAGGCACGAAAATGGAATAATCGGTAAAACCTCGCCTCCCATCCAAGACGAATCGGCGCCACCTGTATTCGCACTTCAACTAGATGCCGCAGAAAATAATGTGGAGAGTGGGAGTCGAACCTGGGTTATAAGGGACACCAAATCTTTCCCCAACCACTCCACCTCTATCTCATTGGCGAATACTTTCTAATATTAAGCACATATTATATCACTCACTACACTTACTAGTTCTTGACAGAAATCGTTAAACTTGTTTAATAGGGTTTCGAAGGTTTAGCACATCAAGTGACCATAGTATTTGTCATAAGAAGGAAATAATATTTTTAGGTATCAAAACCTTCAAACTATATTTACTAAAATAAAGTTTATGAATTCAAATTTGCAACATATTTTGAAGGGTAAATTACATTTTTCGTCCATTATGTTTGTATCAGATTGCAATGGATGACCTTTAACTTCAATAATTACAGTCATAGTTCTTTATTTGTAAAACTCATTACACTATAGGTCCTTTAGCACTAACCAAGTTAAAATTTTCAATTAAGTCTATTCACTTAAGGGTATTTTGGTCATTTCATGCTTTTCTAAAAATGTTTCTTAATAAAAAAGTACATACATACAACATCATCTTCCCCAATTCCCCAACCCTAGAACACATCATCCTAGACCACCACCCCACCACCAATTCCCATGTTCGGCATTTCTCTACCATCATAAACCAGACACACTATAAGGATCAATATGGAAGATGCAGTGTTGTTCTTTGACAAAGGTTTGCGTGAGGCGATTGAGGAATTGGTGGTTTGTGGAGGTCCTTTCTTTGGAGACCTCCAGTGGCGACTTGCTTCTTTACCTATTAGGTTTGGAGGTTTGGGGTTGTATTCGGCTGTAGAGGCTTCATCCTATGCTTTTGTGGCCTCGAGGGCCCAATCGTGGGTGCTACAGGACCATATCTTAAGAGACAGTGGCATATGCGGTATGGATTCTGATTATGTTTGTGCTTTGGCTTGTCTTCGTGATACGATTCCAAGCTTTGACTTCAGCGGTTTCACTAATAAGGACACCACCCCCCTAAAGCCCAACATGCATTGGCGAGTGCTCTTTTTAGTAAAATTGTCCACGAAATTGAAGTACAGTTTGACTTGACCGTTAGACAAAGAGCCGTTTTTGAGTGTCTCCGAGCACCACATGCACAAGATTTTCTTCTTGCTATACCTATAGATGGGTTAGGCCAGCATATGTCGCCGGTGGAGTACCGTACTATTCTTAAGTATCGCCTCATGATTCCTTTATTCCCAGTTGATGAGGTATGCTCGGTTTGTCATAAGGCGTGTTTGGATTCTTTTGGTGAGCATGCAGTTCATTGTAGAGAGCTCCCGGGGTTCAAATGCCGACATGATTTGGTTAGGGATGTCCTTTTTGACATATTCAGGTGCGCTGACATTTCTGCTAAGAAAGAGGCTCCCGTTAATTTCTTAACAGACCCGTTGGAAGGGAGATCTACCCTTCGACCAGCTGACATTCTGGTCTTTGGATGGGTAGGAGGAAAACACGCATGTGTGGATCTAACAGGGGTTTCCCCGCTTGTGGGCTTAGGGAGTAGTGCTTTCACAGTGGGTCAGGCTGCTTTAAAGGCTGCTTCGGGTAAAGTGATCAAGCATGAGAAAGCGTGCCTTGACAACCAGCACGTGTTTATCCCATTTGCTTTTGATACTTTTGGTTTTCTGGCGCCAGAGGCTGTGGACCTACTTAGTCGAGTTCAAAGGGTCATGCATAGTAATGTTATGACCCCGAGATCTATGGACGTAGTTTTTAAAAGGCTTAGTTTTGCTATTCAAAAAGGGGTAGCGGCGCAGCTTGTAGCCCGTTTACCAACTATCTCGATGTAAATTATTATTCTTTTGAATGAAATTGACATATGGAATTATTGAGTGAAAAACCAACCAAAATGAAATGCCACACAAATAAAAAACCAAGCTCATCTGCCACTTGTAGAGAATACTGCTATCATTTCTTGTTTGTTTCACCCTCCTGCTAGCAACTTATTTGTGAGTAAATTCATACATCTGCAAAATCTGACTATCCCTAAAATTAAACGCACAGTCCATCTGTTTCAAGCATCTTTCAATCGAGTAATCACCAAAACGATTCCGGAACAATGGAAGTCAAATGTGGAACGATGAAGAAACCCTCGAGTATAGTAGATTCGTCAAAATCAATCATACAAACAACTGTACGCATCTTAATTTCTCTTAATTTCGCATTTAATATGAATCTCCACATCTCAACCCTGTCATTGACCTACACCGATTGCTCATGCCCTCATTTAGTCTTGATGTATCATCGACCTATTCGCATTTAAATGTAGTATCTTTTACGCTTTAACCTGTTGTACCTTGTGCTCCACACATTGTACTCTGCCATGACGGTGGTTGCGAGACGAATATTCGTGAGTTTAAAGGTGGGATACGGTGGTGGCTGGATTTAGTGGTAGTGGAGGTTGGTTGAAGAGAAAAAGAGAGATGGCTAAGAGAAGACATGGTGTTTTATGGTGTTCTAGGGTTGGGGAATTGAGGGAGACGATGTTGTATATATGTAATTTTTTTAGTTTGTTTATTTAGAAACATTTTAAATAAAATTGAAATGACTAGAATACCCTTAAATGAATAAACTTAAGTGAAAAGTTTAATTTGGTTAATGCTAAGTGACGTAGGGTGTAATGAGTTTTACAAATAAATGATTATGACTGTAATTATTGAAGTTAAAGATCATTCATTACAATTCAATATAAACATAAAGGACGAAAAATGTAATTTACCGTATTTTGAAATATCATAAATAAATGATACTAATTAGAAAGTTAAGAAAGTGATACGCTTATACAATTTTGAATTTAGGCGGAGAAGTATCATTTGTGATCAATATATATTGTAGGTGTTGGGCTATCATATTAAATGGGCGTCTTGTTCTATATGTTTTATTGTTGTTCCTTTTATCCACTCATTAAACAATTAATCAAGTCATGCTTTTGTGCACGACATGTTTTTTTCCGGCTGTAGAGTGAAAATAGCTTATTATATTTATTACTGAAAATGTTCTATTTTATATATAACTAGGTGATGCCCCACCTGCGTTGCGGGGCGATGGCCGAATAATTCTCAGCCAAATAAAAAAACAGTACTATAGTTTTGCTAGAAATAAAAAATAAAAAGAGTGTTAGGCAAGCTCTTTGACACGATTTTTAGCTGGGGACAAAGTCATATTTTTATTTTTACTTTGGGGAAAGATCAAATTTTTTCCCGAGGGTAAAATCCTAATTTTTAGCTACGGGAAAACCATAATTTTATTTTGCACTGGGGGCAAAAACGTAATTTTGAATTGGGGTGATATCGTAATTTTGAACCGATGGGAAGTTCGTAAATTTTAGCTGAGGGCAAAAGCATAAAATTATTTTGAAATGTGGGCAAATACGTAATTTTAAACTGTGGGAAAACCCGTAATGTTAAAGTAGGTATATAAAATAATAAACTGGTGTAAATTCGTAATTTTAAGCCGGGGGAAAAACAAAATTTTATTTTGAACTGGGGCGAAAACGTAATTTTGGCTGAGGGTAAAAGCGTAATTTTTTTACCGAGGGCGAAATCGTATTTTTTTAGCCCGTTTGAAGTTGAGACAAAACCGTATTTTTTAACTGGGGGCAAAAACGTAATTTTAAAGTGGATATAAAATAATAAACTGGGTGTTCCAATAGGTATTACTCGCCGCCCATTTGAACCAAGGGGAGAGAAACACTATTGCAGGGCAAAAACGTAATTTTAAAGTGTGTATAAAATAATAAAGTAGTTGGTCCAATGAGGGAGAGGCGGCCGCCCATTTGAAGCAATGGCAGGATGATACTATTTTCTGCCATTAAATTTAATATCGAACTGGGGGCAATATCGTAATTTTAAACAGGGGATAAAATCGTAATTTGACAGGACATATAAATACCTATTTTATGCAAAGAAAAAAAAAGTTGGCCGCCATTTTGGCCAACCGTTTGCTTTCCCTATTCCCGCCGATATCTTCACACTTGTGTTTGTATATGTTGGAAATTAGAAAAAAAAAACCAAAACGTTTTTATGCAAATTAAATGGACTTTTATATTATTAAAATAGATTTTATAAACTCTTTTTTTATAAAAACATGTCGATGATAATGCAGTTTACATCGAAATGGACGAGTTAGTATTTTAACCTAGATAAATCGCTTACGTTCCTTTAGGCTAGTGGGTATGGTGATGGTCCATCCTTGGAGGATGATCCGCCACGTAGGCGCCACGTCATAGTCCTCCCAAGGATGGTCCATCCTCCAAAACTAGAGGGTATGGGAGGATGGTCCTAGTCATAGTCCTCCACCACTTTTATGTTTTTTTATTTTTTTTAATCTTCTACTTTTTTTAACATTTAACAAATAAAGTAACAGACATCCTAATAAAGTAACGTCGTTTGCGTTCGGTTTCCGAAGGTATCGCTTGCTATACAATTTGACAACCCATTCACAAAACTTGTGCAAACATAGACGTGTGGTTCTATCAGACATCCTAATATACTCGTCTAATGCATCGGGTGCGTAACCGTGTGCCAGTTGGCGAATGGCCGACGTACATTTTTGTAAATTACTGAAACCCCTTTGCTCCCTAGCGTCGTTTCGTAGTGTAAAAAACGGATTAGACTGGGCCATGTCGCCTGCAATACGTAAAAACAGTGGACGACTCATGCGCGTTTTTATAAAAAGGGAAGAGTGGTTATAAAATGTGAGAGAGATGGGGTGGTAGTGGGTGAAAAGTTGTGAAAAAAATGATTAAAGAGGTGAGTATTTATAAAAATGGAAGTGAATTGGGGGATTTTTTGAATTATAGCCGTTATTATAATTATTAATTATGAATTTGATTTTTTTTTTAAACGGTCATCTTCAACTTGGGGCCCACTTATTTTGTCTTCACATGCGCGTCGCCAACGTCCATTTTCAGACGGAAAGGACGGGGACAGAGGGGGGCGGGCCGGTGTAGCACCCGGCGACGAACCGGGACGGTAGGGGGACGACCCCATACCGTGTAGCCTTAGAAGCTTAAAATTTCCAATACTAAAATATGTGCACGTCGTATTACATTTCTTTTCAATAATTTAGCCATAGTGCAATGATGAAATCCCAAAAACAGAAAAAGTTGAACTTGAGTGAGTGGGGTTGTCTAACTAAAACGAGTAAAAGGCAGAAAGGTCACTTCATAACATATGGACGCTATGCGGTTCAATTACACGACAAATATACGTTCTAACTATGAACATAATCACTATGAACATCATCACTTTAAGAAATCGATTATAGTTCTCCATAACAATATGATAATCGATTATAGTTCTACATAACTCCATAACAATATCATACATGATCTTATATTTTAGAGTAAAGTGCAATTTTACACAATGTGGTTTCTAGGCAGGATCAACTTTACACCATATTTTGAAAATCAATCAACTTTACAACACGTCGTTTCTTGATTCCATCAATATTATTATTATTATTATTATTATTATTATTATTATTATTATTATTATTATTATTCACTCACACACATGATCAAGAAATGTTCAAGCGTGCATCTTCCAGTTTCTCAGCTCTGGCGACCAGAAATGTAAGCATGGACGACGATGTACACGTTTACACCCCAAAATAACTAAACCAATAAATTCAAATCCTCAAAAACATGGAGCCTGCAAGAGAACTAACCAAAACTCTTCTAAAAAACACCAAGACCCCTAAAATAGCGTGGCAGATCTTTAAACGAATAGTCTCAAATCCCAAATTCCCTTCGGATTCTTTCAATAAATCACTTCCTGTTGTCACATGCATCCTAATTGGCCAAAATGTTCACCAAAATTTATCATTTTCAACAACTACTCCTCCAATCCCACACTTCAGACCACACATTAATCTTGCTCATGCGAGTTTTAGCAAAAATGGGTGATGTTAATCTTGTTGTTTCTCAGTGACAAACATTTAGATCTCACTACCCTAATAAACCCCTTTCAATTTCGTTGTATAACCTACTTATTCGGTTATCGATTCAAGAAAATGTTCTGAATTGTGTTTGGATGATGTATGGAGATAGGGTTGTGTGTAGGGTTGTACTTGAAATGTATACTTTTAATCTTTTGATTGGTGGGTTGTGTGATTCAGGGTGTTTGAAAGATGCACGAAAGGTGTTTGATAAAATGTGTTAGAGAGGGCGTGTGTCGAATGAGTTAGTTTTGGGATTCTGGTACGTGGAATTCCGACCACCACTTCTTGAAGATGTTACGATGTTTAAAGGTGTTCGAAATATCGCTGGAGAAGACGAGTTGAGGGTTTTGCTCCAGTAGTTGTAATATCGCTGTAAAAGACGAGTTGTAGGGTGTAAACGTGTCAACGGGGTCAACCATAGGGTTTAAAAGTGTTGTCTACTCTATAAATACGGGTAAGATTACGAAAATGCCCTTAGGTAAGATTGCAGAGGGGTGAACATTGATGGAATCAGGAAACGACGGGGTGTAAAGTTGATTGATTTTCAAAATAGGGTGTAAACCTGATCCCACCTGCAAATCACAAGGTGTAAATAGAACAAATTTTACATTCATGGCGATAATAAAAATGACCAAACTTATGTATCTACTTTATTATTAATGCACAATCAATTATACATATTTATAATACAAAAATACTCCAATTTATGAACACTTTTGAGGCATTTCATAGAGAAAACACTATCTAAATCATTCCTTTTCAGTTTTTACATGATTAGAAGGACCAAAATTAAAATGAAGCAAAAAATGGTGAAAAGTGGATGAAAATATGAAGTTTCCAAATGTTGTCATATTTAAAAATTGTGTTATTTCTAAATGTTGATGTAATGCGTGATAAATGATGGGTTTAAACCAATTATAACAGTACGCCTAACATTACAAAGGTGAAACTAAGTTATCTAGATTTGACATTTGAAAGAATTGTGTGACTATAACGGTGAGTTCAAACCATTATAGTGATGCATCTAAAACACGTATAATTTGATAGAAGCATATGCCCCGGACCTAGAATAATTATTTATTCTAGTGAAAAAAATAATAATACAATTATTAAGTATTTATCAAACGGGAACCTTTGATTCCTAATTTACCATAATTTCAATCACCGAACTCCAAAGTATATATATCTATTCATAATACTCGGGATAGAACTTTATGATTATATAAAAAATGGTGGGAGTTGGCTACAAAGGCCATTTTTCCTACAAAGTGTAAAAAGTCTTAAAACACCTTAATGTCAACCATAAAACACACTCAAAACTCACAAATAACACAGTGAAGATTACTAAAACACCATATTTGTGGGTTTTGTGTTGTGTTTTGGATGATAAGGCTTTGATTATCGAATAATTAACATTAGTTTGTTTTATATTGATTATCATGTTGTGTTTTATATTCATAGTTGTACTATGGTGTGTTTGAAGTTTTTAAGAACTGTTAGGGTTTGGATATTGTGTTTTAGTGATCTTCACTATGTTATTTGTAGGTTTTGAGTGTGTTTTATGGTTGAAATTGTAGTGTTTTATGACTTTGTACACTTTGTAGGAAAAATGCACTTTGTAGCCGAACCTCACCCATATAAAAAAAACGTTTATCCTTATTCAATTTTTTTTAAATTATTTATAGAAAAACAAATATTTATTCTTATCGATTTTTTGTTTAAATTTATTATTATTATTATTATTATTATTATTATTATTATTATTATTTACTATGAGAGATAAATAGGAAAATAAGGTGAGAAAACACTAGAAACTAACACGTGTCCAAAAAAGGATTTTCATTTTTTAGTAAAGAAAGATTTGCTATATAATAGGGGTGTCATCACACGTGTTGTGCTCGAGATTTTGTGAAGGAATAGTGAAAAAACATAACACTAAGACCCTGCGCAGTCATTGGGGTGAATAATGCCCCACCCTAGGGCGTTTTGCGCCATGCGGCAGCCCAGTTAGCAATGGGGCATTATGGGGCGTTTTCTAAAATGGGTGTAGTGGGGATGTGGGGCATTATGTTAAATGAGATGTAATATAATTAAATAAAACAAAAACCATCAAAAATCTTATTGGACAAGTAATAGGAAGATGAAGGGTGATTGGACAAACAAAATGGGGGGGGGGGGGGGAAGGCATGGAAAATACAACTCCAAATGCCATTTTAGGTTGAAAAACGCCCCTAGGGGCCGAGCTCGGGCGTGCTTGGGCATAAAAACGCCCAAATCTAAATGATTACGGGTGGTCTAAGATATATACCATTTCGTAGGTTGTATAATACTATAATCAATTTATTGGACATTAATTCTGGGCTTGTTGGGCTTTGACTACGGGCTTATCTCAGTTACCTTCATCACCAGCTTTCTTGCATTTTACTTTCTTCATAGTCTAGAACCGGTTATTAACTGAAACAGGAATTGGTTATTAACCAGTAAAACATCAAGCGGTTAGTAGTTAATCGTAACAGCCGGTTAGTAACTGGTTATAGAGATTTAGTATAGGAACCGGTTATTAACCGATAGACCAGTTAACCGAAAAAGTAAAAAAAAGGCAAAAATTCGGTTAATTAATCAAGAATAAACTGTAATTAACTGAACCGGTAAAAGTGATTAACTGGATCAATTAACATATTTCTTTATCGTATATATCATGTAATTGTTATAAAACAACGGTCTATTAGCAACATGAGAAGAAGACTATAGAGATCAGGTAGAAAAAGTGAATATGGAGAATGTGAATTCTTATTCATTGAGTTGTAAACATACAATACAAAGAACCTCTATATATAGTGTTCTTACATTAATACAAAGGACACGAAGAGACGGGAGTTAGAATGTGGATAGTCACCATAATATAGTTTATTTATAACACTCCCCCTTGACTATCCACGTGATAAAAGAAAACAATGTATTTTACGCATGGTGGTGCCGCCTCGTTAAAAACCTTGCTAGGAAAACCCAGTGGGACAAAACCTCAGCTAAGGGAAAAAGAGTGCAGCGCGTATTTTCTCCTCCTGATAGTTTTGAATCAGGTATGTTGCCTCATTAAAAACCTTACTAAGAAAACCCAATGGGATAAAATTTAGTGAAGGGAAAAAGAGTGCAACTTGTATAATACTCCCCCTCATTTGAACATGTATTCTTCAAGTGACTAGTGCCCATTTTTCTTGAAAGTTGCTCAAAGTTTTTGTAGTCAATGATTTGCCGCTTGATCCCTTAATGTGCAATTCTTTATGTTCGCAATGTTGTATATCTTCATATTAGCCTTCTAGTGCCTCTTCTTTTAAATAAATATCATAAGATCCACAAGTGTGATTTGTTACATTCCCTGTATTTACAAAACTAACCAAACTTGTTTTGATAGGTTAGTAAAATATAAATTCATATCTTACATACCTTAGATGTATTGAAATAGATGTTTTCCAATTTCAATATTTCGTCGTTTAACACATGCTATATCAAATCGATAAATACAATAAAGATATATAAAATCATCAATAGATAGCAAGAGATACTAATGCACAATTGCACTTAAAGATGGTACCTCTAGACCAAAAATTTTAATTTCTTTCATATGAAGCTATAACAGCCATTTTATATATCAAGTAATTGAACAACCTTTAACGTAGTTAAAGGATAAGCTTTGTCCATGGTAAAACGTGTCAACCTCTTATAGATATAGTTTGATTGATTACACATATACTCGAAATGCAGGTCGAGCAATAATTACAATGTGTCAATGTCATTCAAAAATTCACCCTCTAAAAGCTCGACAGTTTCTCTCGATAGTGCCTAGATATCATCACTATAAACTGTGATTATGGTGAACTTTTAGGAGAAGACTTTTGATAAAGATAGATGATATTATCAAACTCATATTGCTCTTTATAAGAATATCTCATGAGTTGTACAACACTCAATCCAACTATTTTATCCATACTATCTTTTTAAGTTTATAAAGATATATTCATGAGGTTTTTGAAATCAATGTTTCAGGCATTTACAATCATTCACTTACTTCTTTCCACTTTGAAAACAATGTATGTGCATACACTCTTTAGGAGTTTTGTAACATTAACCTCCTCATCACTTACTTCTTTCCACTTTGAAAACAATGTATGTGCATACACTCTTTAGGAGTTTTATAATATAAACCTCCTCATTGATTTCTATATCATATGCAAGGATGTCTTGAACACTTGCTTCATTTGTATAATACATATTGTACCATGCTTATACACTGTAGAGATACCATAATCACCAAGTACAGGTTTTCTATGTATGTTTATTGGTGCACAAGAATTACATCCATAAGATGCTTCCACTTAACCTTATAAGCACTTAAATGCTTTAGGATACTCATCAAGAGTTCCAGTTATATTCAACGTATTCAAATATGAAAATGTATACAACGATCATATCGTTCACGAGAACTTTTAATAAATTAAATCCTTGAGGGACTTTCATGTAAACGTTTAGTATCCAGTGATTCATAACTTTCATAAGACACATATCAATTCTCTCATTATATTACCAGACTAATTAAATATTGGAAAGCCAATACATCCACCACCGGAGAATACGTCTCCTCATAATCAGTCATAGGTCTTTGCGAAAATACTTGTGCCACCAATTTTGCCTTATATCACTGTATTTAATTTTCACATGATTCACATAAAAGACCCATTTGCATCCAACATATTTTACAACTTCAGTTGTATGGACTGTTGGTCCAGAAACTTTCCATGTTATTAGAGAATTCAACTCTGCCTTATTTGTGTCTTTCCATTTTGGCCAATCATTTATATGTTTTCATTAATAGGCAGATCTTAAATCTTAATCCTCGTCACTTCATAATTTCAAGCGCTATATTATATACAAAAGTATAACGACGTTGATTTTATTTCGATTCCATGTACTTTTAGACATAATACAATTTAATGAGATCTCTTTACTTTCAGGTAACTGAGGTCCTTCTTGAACCCTCATGTCTAATGTCTCTTCATGAGACCTTTTTAATATAACCTCAACTTGACCATCTTAATAAGTTGCTCCATATTTCGAGGAATTTTATTATTGGAATCGACTGGTCTACCACGCTTCAAACGTGCAATAGACTCATTACAAACATGTGGTTGTCCTTCTGAGACACTCATCTTAATTTAAGCATTAGCAGTTGGTATATGTGACATAGTCACCTTTTTAATGTGTCTGATAATAGATTCGCTAATCTTTATAAATGAGTTATTCTTTGAACTTTTGGTTCACACCTTTAGTTTTGAGGATCAATGATAATTCATACCAACTCATTTCTTTTCCTACTGCTTTTTATCTCCCCCTGATATTGGGAATGTTAATCCATTGAGATGGATATCAATTAATTGAGTCGTAAATAAATATCTCGTGAAAGGCTCTATTCGTTATCATATATTCCCAACTATCTTTTAAGGTCCCATCTTTGTGCGTAGTGGTGGATCATTTTCAACATATACTGCACAACCAAAATCTTAGAAGGGACATCATTGGTTCCTGACCAAAAACCAACTATAATGGGGAGAAACTATTACAACTTGTTGGCTTGATGTGAGTTAATGTTATCGCATGTAAAATTACATGTACTAAAATAGAAACATGAACTTTTTCTCTCGTGATCATTGTTTAGTGATTGTCTTCAACAAAAACACTTATTTTAGTGATCTTAATAACTTGGAAATAAATTTCACAGTTATAACCGAAATATATATGCCAATCTGGAACAATGTACTTGCTAAAAAAAATCATTAGCCAAGCCATAAATCACACAATCCTTAGTTGTGTATTTGATAACCATTTAGACGATGCATCGATTTTAAACACAAAATGGTATCATGTTAGGATATGTGTATCCTTTAATCGCTTCCTGAATATTTAGGCATACACACCCTCCTTTATATGGCAAAATATAAAATTTTCCTTGAGAGCAAACATTACATGCTAATTACCAGCTTGAAGAATCTTTTAGCTCTTCATTATGTTTCACATCATCATTGACTCGGTGTGGTCTAACCGGTCATGCCAACTAAGTAAATAATCATGATACATAAACTTCTAGTTTACGATCCTATGTGTATTAGTTGCATTATGCGAGAGAACAACGCATTATTACTGCAAACTATCATGTTATATAACTTTTATCCTTTTCACATTTTGTTCTCATATAATCACTCCTTTAATTTGCTACTTCTAGTGGTCTATCTCATTATGACCATTATTACAATTCTAATAGTCGGTCTCATTATTAACTTGGCTATCATAATATTCCTGATGGTCAATCTCATTATCAACTTGGTTATCATAGCAATTCTGATGATTGATTTCATTATTAACATGACCATCATTACAAAATTTCATAAATATGTCCATGATCACGACATTTTAAATGATCGTTATATAATATCATTCGCTTTAGAGAATGGAATAACCAGAACAAGTTTCATAGCTTTTCATTATTTACTTTCTTAGACATTCAAATATAAAGTCACTTCAAACCTTTCATACCCTTTTAATAATATTGCTACTTCAAGAGCATATTTGAGGTGTGACAACCGAAAATATTTATCCGACTTTCCCTTGTAATAATCTTCTCTTTGCAATTTTCATAACACCAATAGAGAAGTAATTAGATGGCCAAGACATATAAGATTTGACTTTCCCTTGTAATGATCTTCTCTTTGCAATTTTCATAACACCAATAGAGAAGTAATTAGATGGCTGAGACATATAAGATTTATGAGTATGACACTTCGAGTGTAATGCTGTCACACCCTCCAAAAACCCCACCCCGCCTTGGAGGCGTGACATGCCCAGGATCATAGCCACCAATCATATTGAACAAAGCATGTAAGTAATTTTTATAAAATCCAACACAATACAATTGGTGTCAAAACATAGTTTGAGTTTACAGCGGAAGCACAAAACATAAGTTTAATATTAATTGAAATGTTTTCCCACAACGACCACGCCTCCTCGTGCAAGCTCCTTAAGCTAGGGATCTAACAACCTGCAAGGCATGTAACAATGAGTCAAAAACAAAGTTGAGTGAATTCACGGTTTCTGTTCACTGGCTTACTAGCCCGTAGGATTAAGATTATCCCGAAGTTTTGTTTTGTTGTCCTACCCAATCCAGGGATGGACGAACGTACGTTATTCTGCACTCTGGAGAATTCGTATGTATCGCGGTCTCCCAGACATGTGTGCGAAGATTAGTGGAGTGGCATCCTACCTACTGAGGATGGCCGTGCCTTGTAGAAAAGTCTGTGAACTCACCTTGATTTAACAAGCTTCCTGATTCTAACTCTTTCTGAGAATTAGCATCTACTTTGGTATGAGGTAGAGTTTAGCCTACTGATAAGCTTAATACCCTAATTTGCACCCGAAACTAGGTAAATAACTAATACAGCATTTACGATAACTCACGAGATCAAACCCTCACAACAAATGACAAAGTGCGATACTTAAACATCCAGCGGATTCACAACGAATGACAGAGTATAGTCCGATTTCGAACAACACTCAAACATTCAAGTCGAAATCACGACGAATGACAAAGTATAAACCTAATTTGAGCAGCACTTAAACATCTATCGGATAGTTTCAATCGATCGGACATTGAATCGTAGCAGCGATTGAATTAATACCCTGTATCGTAGCATCAATTAGTGATCGTGTGTGTTAATTGTAGTAATCAGAAGATAACTCAACGTACAAGTTGAATTTCTCCGTCGTTTCAACACCAGAAATCAAGTGCCAATGTCCTCTATTTATACCCGAAATTTTGAACAGCTTACGGACCGTAACAAATATTCCCTTACGGTCCGTAAGGGACACCTCATTCTTATAGGGTAGCTACGTGTGAGACTAGGCCTGCTGAGTCGACAAAATTGATAAATTCTATTCTGACAACGATTTTAAATGGATAATCATCAATAGAAAATACCCCCCCCCCCCCTGAGTTTTAGGGGCCCTAATCCTGATTCTGATTCTTCTGAAAATCTTAGGGTTTCTGCAGAATCACTTGGGTTTCTCAATTAGGGTTTCCTATTGGACTAATTATAATACTAAATAGGACTTTTTAGTGAGAGTTGCTACATTCTCCCCTCCTTATAGAAATCTCGTCCTTGAGATTTACTCAAATAAGTAAGGATACTAGTACTAATCTTTTATGTTCGAAAAACTTAACCTTTCTGTCTTCTATCTAAAGTCACAAATCTTTAAACTTTTCATTTATCTCTAAATACTACCAGAAATTTGTCTGATAGACATTTCTTAAGGTTGTATACATGAAATTCTTAGGGATGACTTAACCTTAACCCATAGTACTTAAAATAAATATTATAGAACACCGTAAAGTATTGAGTCTTGCACTTGGAATGAAGCATCGTTGTGGATTATTGAACACTTTACCGGTTATAGTTTGGTTTTCATCAAAAACTTTTTCCTTTTTAAAACCAAGTTCACTATAACCAATGGCTCTGATACTACTCTGTCACACCCTCCAAAAACCCCACCCCGCCTTGGAGGCGTGACATGCCCAGGATCATAGCCACCAATCATATTGAACAAAGCATGTAAGTAATTTTTATAAAATCCAACACAATACAATTGGTGTCAAAACATAGTTTGAGTTTACAGCGGAAGCACAAAACATAAGTTTAATATTAATTGAAATGTTTTCCCACAACGACCACGCCTCCTCGTGCAAGCTCCTTAAGCTAGGGATCTAACAACCTGCAAGGCATGTAACAACGAGTCAACAACAAAGTTGAGTGAATTCACGGTTTCTGTTCACTGGCTTACTAGCCCGTAGGATTAAGATTATCCCGAAGTTTTTTTTTGTTGTCCTACCCAATCCAGGGATGGACGAACGTACGTTATTCTGCACTCTGGAGAATTCGTATGTATCGCGGTCTCCCAGACATGTGTGCGAAGATTAGTGGAGTGGCATCCTACCTACTGAGGATGGCCGTGCCTTGTAGAAAAGTCTGTGAACTCACCTTGATTTAACAAGCTTCCTGATTCTAACTCTTTCTGAGAATTAGCATCTACTTTGGTATGAGGTAGAGTTTAGCCTACTGATAAGCTTAATAACCTAATTTGCACCCGAAACTAGGTAAATAACTAATACAACATTTACGATAACTCACGAGATCAAACCCTCACAACAAATGACAAAGTGCGATACTTAAACATCCAGCGGATTCACAACGAATGACAGAGTATAGTCCGATTTCGAACAGCACTCAAACATTCAAGTCGAAATCACGACGAATGACAAAGTATAAACCCAATTTGAGCAGCACTTAAACATCTATCAGATAGTTTCAATCGATCGGACATTGAATCGTAGCAGCGATTGAATTAATACCCTGTATCGTAGCATCAATTAGTGATCGTGTGTGTTAATTGTAGTAATCAGAAGATAACTCAACGTACAAGTTGAATTTCTCCGTCGTTTCAACACCAGAAATCAAGTGCCAATGTCCTCTATTTATACCCAAAATTTTGAACAGCTTACGGACCGTAAAAAATATTCCCTTACGGTCCGTAAGGGACACCTCATTCTTATAGGGTAGCTACGTGTGAGACTAGGCCTGCTGAGTCGACAAAATTGATAAATTCTATTCTGACAACGAATTTAAATGGATAATCATCAATAGAAAATACCCCCCTGAGTTTTAGGGGCCCTAATCCTGATTCTGATTCTTCTGAAAATCTTAGGGTTTCTGCAGAATCACTTGGGTTTCTCAATTAGGGTTTCCTATTAGACTAATTATAATACTAAATAGGACTTTTTAGTGAGAGTTGCTACAAATGCCTAAGCATATTTATACTCTTTCATGAGATTTATACTAAACCACAACTTTGGTTTATTTGTTCTATTCAATGCTATCTATATAATAAACAATAAGATATAGAATACAAGATATACCATAAAAACATGTTATAACATGTAATCGACTGTATTTCTAACAGGATAACTAGCATGCAAAATAATTAATATCATAAAATATTATGAAAAAACACTAACCAAACTCACCAATATAAGCTACTGTTTTGTATTTTTTCTATTAATCATCAAATCATGGACCAATTACCATTAATAATTTTTATATAATATTACATCCATGATAAATTGATAACAGCACATAGAAATTAAGGTGTTATCATAATACGTTAGATAAGACTATTTTAACTTTGGTGCATGTAAAATCAACAACAATCACGTGATGAGATCAATAAAAATACCAATATTATTTAAAAAGAAGACAACCCTAGTATATCTATTGAATTCAAACATTACGCAAAAATAAATAATTACCGGACCCCATAAAATATCTTTAAAATTTAGGATACAAAGTCTAGATTTGATATTTAACAAGATAACCTATATTCAAGATTTGATCAATGCCTGTAATTTTAAACTTTGAATTCTATTCAAAATATAATAATTTAATCAAATCACCATACATAGTTGAGGATATTAACTTGACCTACATGAACTTTCTTGATAAAAGAAAAATACAAAATTCAAACCCAAAACCTTTTAAATTCATCCGAATATAAAACACAGACCTTGTTTTTTTCTTTATCAATAAACTAGGTTATAAACCCATGTATTACATGGATTGAATAATAATGTTTAAATAATATTGCAACTAGAATATTCCCGACGGTTTTTGAACTAGAAAAGCATGGATGCCGAGTTTTCGCGTTCAAAACACGAATTTGTAACTAAGTTATTGATTGTTACATTTTATTATTTTAATTGCGTATTTAGTTTTGTTGGTTGATGATAAACAAATAGTTCTAGTTTTTTTTTAATATCACGTGTGTGAAAAATAAATTTTACAAATGAAAATGACATTTTAATGTGGAATTGATTGCCTCAGTGATGTAATTATATTTACTTTATAGATTTCACATGGCATTCCATAAAATCGTCACATACTAATCCATCCTCTAAAATAGACATAAATACTAAAAAAAACTTATCGTCTGTTTCTACTCGTTCTGAAAAATAAAATCTTCTAGGTTAATAATAAGATTTTTTTTTGCTATACAATTATTACATGTATACAATAATCAATTCAAAAAACTTTACCAATCACATCAGCTATATATTTTATCAGAAAGGTTAATTAATTTAACAATCGTATTTATCAAAACTATTCCTGTTAAATGATAACATAGCAATTCAATTAAAGGAATTGAACCTTACATGATTTAAAAGATCTACAACCATGTGAAAGTTATGGTAAGTTGAATTCAGTTAGTCTAAAATAATATTTTCAATAAATTAAATAATTTAATTAAATGAAAATATTGTTGATTTGTCTTAAGATGAGAATAATCAATAAATTCACTATGTCATCTTTACCAAATATTAGGGTTTTAAACCCTGTAGTCACCTCATCCCCCGAATACCCAATATCAAACGTTAGAAATCTAAACATAAATACTCAGATATTTTAAGCAGTCAAATATGACTCACAAAGGTTAATTAGTATCGGTACCTTTGTTGAAGTTTCTGAATTTTGCTTGAATCGAGTACCACGCAATATCATTCGGATGCTACGGTCTTGCAATCCAACTCCATAAGCAACTCGTGCTGATAACGTGTTATAAAACAACGGTCTATTAGCAACATGAGAAGAAGACTATAGAGATCAGGTAGAAAAAGAGAATATGGAGAATGTGAATTCTTATTCATTGAGTTGTAAACATACAATACAAAAAACCTCTATATATAGTGTTCTTACATTAATACAAAGGACACAAAGAGACGGGAGTTAGAATGTGGATAGTCACCATAATATAGTTTATTTATAACAGTAATCATATACATTATCTTCTTTTCTTCTTTGCATCACTTTTATTTAATACTTGTCAAATGATAAAAACTAGAAAAGAAACCCGCGCTACGTTGCGGAAAAGCAGTCGCTATCAAGTTGTTCCGTCAAGGTACCAATCGGTATAGAAAGTGGGTCGCATGCAATGAAATGAGTTGTTTCACGTAATATGACACTATCAGTTGTTGAAAGCAGTTGTAAAAGTATACAGCGAAAATATTATAAGCATTATCAGGTTATTTACAGTGGATACCCAAAAAAAAGTTACGTTGTCTAAGACAACCACCTAAGATTGCTATTTTACAGTGGAGATGCAAAAGAAGTTGCCCTGTGTCTACCACAACTATTTACAAAACAGGTGCTGCGTTTACAAAAGGTTGTACTTTATAATGTCACTTCATCCAAAATGAGATCGTTGTTTCCTTTTATGGGGCGAGAGATTTTGGTGTTTTCTGTTGATGTTCATCTGCAGATAAATATTGTATTCAGTTTGAAAGGAAAATTGATCATAAACTTAGGGTTAGCAACATCATCATAAAGTTAGTGTGAGCAACATCCTACCTGTTGGGTTCAGTAGTCCACGTTTTCTTGTTGATTGTATTGCGGGAGTTGTGGGTTGGATTCAGCCGTCGTTGTTGGTGTCGAGACTGGTTCGCCTGCTTCTCCAAAGAGAAGGTTTGCATTAGTGTATGTAAAGGCAAAAAGGATTTTTTTAACAAACGGGTCAATTATTGACAAATAATCTATTCAACCTGTGTATACTAAAGATTAAATGATATTATTAAGCAACATGTGTTATAAATACCTTGTGCTATGGTGGGAGTTTCTGATGTAGGTGGGTCAAAAACCTGGTTGACCACAAAGCTTGTTGTACCTTGCCGGAAGCGGTTATTGAACTGCAAGAGGAAAATCTTCTCTTTGCCTCTAATGGCCTCCAATGGTTTTGGTATTTGTTGTGGGTTGTCATAACCATGTTGAGTAACCATTTCAACGCATGGTGTATCTATCAGCGAGATAATAGCGTCATTGAAAAGAGTAACCATTGCTGTTTTTGTGTTGTCGACCAACATTGCACTAACACAGTACCTGTTGTTATTAAATTAGAGGAAATGTTGTGTGCTAAATGCAGTAGTAGTAATTTTTTTACGCTTACACAAATTTGGGATCTTTCTCTTCTGGGTGATTTATGCATGCGAGGGCACTGCCTTTTACATCAAGCTTTTTGTTTCACCTCTTGCAACCTTTGTAGTACCAAGACTTCCCTTGAATGAACTCTGTAATTGATCCTAGGCAGCTAAATGTTTTGTTCTACACAAAAAGTAAAAAATAAGATTGAGTCAAGTTTTTTTTTAAAGATATTTTTTAATGAGAGGTATGTTGTGTTTTAAGGATTTTTTTATAGGGTAGTGGGGATATAAATGGAAGTATTTGGTATAGGGAAAAAGTGAAATTTTTTTTGCTGAAAGTGAAGGAAGATATTTTTGTGAAAGAAGCGAATATAAGCGCAGTGTACATTTTGCTGGGCAGGATTCAATTCCAAAAGTTGTGCTAGGGTGATATTATTTCTTTGGTTGGTGGATGAATCATTATACCTGGCTTTGAACCTGTAAAGACATAGAATTTCAATCTACTTTCTGAATGTGTAAACTTGTAATATATAAATTGTTAGGAAAAGCGATAGGTACGTTAAAGTGATGGTTTTGCATATGTTTCATCAGGGTTGGGGTAAACATGTGTAGCAGAGGTAGATGTCAATTGGAGATCATAATATATTCCGACTTTCATTGACGTGAGTGCTAAAATAGCCGGAAATGGCGCACACGTGAAACTGTCTTTATCTATAGTATCAGCTATCTCCTGCCATAGGGAAACCTCAATGAACTTTTCACTGTGGAGAGAAAGTAAAGTAAAATATTGTTTGACATATTAATTTAAGTAAGTAGATAATTATAAGCGGAAAACATATGTACCTGATATCTTCAATTTCAAACTTAAGTAGCCTTCTGTTAGAAGCTGTAGGTCTATCAAATATAAATCTAACAAATCTGCCGATGAAGTCTGAAACGCATGTATTATATTAAACAGATGGTGGAAAATGTTATTAGAAAACAATAAGGACCTTTAATTTGTTATGATATATATTTCTTTGACTATTAGGAAAAGGAGACATACCTGTCAGTATGGTATGATCATCGATGCGTTCTTTGAGATTTGCGTATGGTAAGAAGTTGAAATAGTGAAAAGGGAAACCAAAATCCGGTATGGATTCGAAAGTGGTTCCTTTGCCAAGCCTAAGAATGGCATCATGTTTGACAACGTTTTATTTATCTCTTGCCTCTCCTGATAAGTAGTGACTCACACGATAGCAAGAATGGAGAGTGATTTTAGATTCAAGATGGTTTTTGGCGTTTTCATCAACAACAGCTTGTATTGCATCACCCTATTTTGTTAGGGAACGATAAAGTTATGTATGCATGTGCAAATGTAGTCTCATAAAAGAAGAAGCATGCCATTTTTGAAAACGAAAAAACTTACAGCCAAGTCTACGAACAGGTAGCAACACTCGTTGTTGAAAGCATGTGATATCCATTTTCTTACTACTCTAACCTCAATGGGCTCTGCTGAATCCCCATGTGTAATGGTGGAAATACTTCTAGACGCCATGTCTGTCTTCCTGTTGTTAAATACGGTAAATGCGAAGTGCATTTGCATTCAGTAGAAATTCGTAAGGCATGCTTAATTTATATATAAGCACATTTGTAAATTGGACAATACATAATGTATGTTTATATATATATATATGTGTGTGTGTGTGTGTGTGGGTGTGTATATATACAGATAGGGAAATACGGTTTGTATATCTATATTTGTAATAGTCATTTTTATCATCGTATTCTACACATATATATGCAGCTGTAGTGATGGGTGTCGAGTGTTATATATATTAGGTGTATATTTTAAGCCCCTTTAGCACTTTTTTAGTCAAGTTTTAAATTTATAAAACACGATATTTACTAACACTAGACACTCATATGGGCAAGTGCACCCATCGTGAGCGTAGTATAGTGTTGGTAAGATACCGAGGTCGTCCAAGGACACAAGAGCTTTTAGTACCGGTTTATCCTCAACGTCTAATCAAATCAAAAAGTTTAGAAAAATGTTTTAAGCTAAGAAAAATAAAAACTAACTAAAATGCTGAAAAGTAAAAATAAAAATAAAAACAGCTAGACAAGATGAATCACTTGGTTCCGACTCGTGTATAGTGTAACCTTTGATTATTTCCGCACTTTTGCACTTATTTAAGAGATTATCTTAGTTATTGTAGTAGGCCCCTCTTTTGAAGGTGACGTTACCCTCAACCCAGTAGTTTGAGTCAGCAATGATACAATCCTAAAGGGTCGGATTATTGATAGATAATGAATTAAGTTATTAATGCAAATTATGGTAGGCCCCTCTTTTGGAGGTGACGGTACCCTCGACTAAGTAGTCTGAGTCAGCAGGGATACAGTCCTAAATAGCCGGGTTATAGTATTAATAGTAGTTAACTTATGAGGGGATCAAAGAGTTTGGACCCCCGCCATCCAATACCGTTAAGTATTGAAGGAGGTCCTACTAAATTTGACCCAGGTCCATTGCAGGACCTCTAAACCCTGAACAATGGCAAGACTCTTACCAAACCGTTCCCTTAACCCCCGACCAGGTAGCCAACATACCTCCATATAGACCGTGGAGATATGAATGGTGAAAATCTTTTATTTTATATAGACAGTAAAATAATTCCAAGACACCACGGACAAACGATAAGGAAGAATCACCTTCAACATAAGAAACTAGTTATTAAAGTCATTAATACAAAACCAAATAAAAAGTGCGAAAAGATTAGAAATAAAAAGTATTACACTAGACACTTGTCTTCACCAAGTGATGTAAGAGACTTAGGCAAACATGGCCTTGATTGTCAAGAGCTCTTACGATCAATCTTGGATCCCGAAACGACTCACACACTCTATGATGGACAATGGATGATGGTGGTGGATGATGGTATTATGGTGGTGGTGGGTGGTGGGTGAAGTGTGAGAGAGGTGGTGTGCCAAGGGATGGTTTGAGCTTGAGCCAAGCACTCCTATTTATAGGCTGAACAGAAGCTCGGGCACGGCCCCGTGTCCAGTGGGCACGGCCCCGTGTCCACATCCTTCTCTTTCTTCATTTAATGCAGCTTGTCTTATTAGTTGACCACGCCCCCGTGTCCGCTGAGCACGACCCCGTGGTGCAGAAGAATCTTTGTACTATGAAGATTTGCCTGGATTGTGTGAATCTTATAGTTGACCACGGCCCCGTGTCCGCTGAGCACGGCCCCGTGGTGGGCAATAGAAGCTTCTACCACTTTGTCTTTTCTGCTGACACTTGGGCACGCCCCCGTACTGGCTGAGCACGGGGCGTGTTCAGTCTTCTGTTATCTTGTTTTGCTTGGGAAGATGCTGTCGTAGGGTCGGGCATGTCACGTCTTGTTCCTTTTCTTGTATTTATGTTAGATTTTGATGTCTTTTTGCTTCTTTTGTTAATTTGAGCTCATTTAATCCTGAAAATACAAAAGGAAGACAAAAGCACACTTTTTTCAACATTAGTACTAAAAAAGGGTTAGTTTTATGCCACAATTGATGTAATTTATGTGTTGCATTTTGCACACATCATGTAGCTATGTGTATACCTCCCGTAAGTGTATATCGTGTAAAAAGGTAGAAAAAACGATATTTTTTGTTTGTGTAGGAGGATCCTCTTCCTGTGGTATTATGAGGACTTTTAAAGCGTGAGGGGAAGTTACACGTGAGAAAGCAACATATAGTTGACCGTGGCTGAAAACTGGGTTAGGTAAATAAACGCCGAGTTTATGTAATGATTGACCTTGACTTTTATTTATAGTCATGGCATAGAAGATTTTTACTGGGAATTGCTTTCTTTTAAAAACAAAAGGTAAATTATTTTCATTATGAACAAATGTTATGCGAGGTATGTAAACATGGTGGCCAGTAGCAGTTCCAGTTATAATTCGCACCTCTATAACCTTTGGCAATAATCGGGTAACTAATAGTCTTGTTCCGTTACAAAGACCTGCCATTTGATTAATGTTTCTTAGCAATATAACTGGGACGTTTACCTTTAGAATTAAAGAATGAGGGGGTAAGCCGGTAAAGGTCAATGAGTTTAGGTACTCAAGCGGATAAAGAAGCTCTAGGTCACTCTTATCATTTGGATGAGGAATGATTGAATCGGAACTCAGGTAGGTTATAGTAGCGCCCTCGGACATTGTAAGAACAAAGTTGTTGATCTCATCCGTAGTTTTATTTTTGGTGCAAATGATGGCTCTGTCGGAGAGGTTTGCAATTGTCGGATTTTTAAGTGTGTCATCATCATAAATAAAGCTAATAAGAGCTGGTAGAGATTTTTCAGTAGAGGGTAGCAAAAATTGTGATGGGATTTCAATATTTTTCACATCCGTTTCACCATCTATAGCAGGTATGCCAAGTTTACCATCACCTAAATCAAGTAGCCAAGAAGAAAACCATGCGATATCATCTCGTTCTTGGTTAGTTAAGTTAGGACGATGCAAGCGCATGTTTTCTGTCAATCTTAGGAGTTTGAAATGTACCCACAGGTTTGACTTAGGAAGAGATGAGTTAATAATCTCAGACTTTAAAGCCTTAGGTCTGATAGGAAGCGTTTGTCTAAAATCTCCGCCTAACAATACTGATTTTCCGCCAAAGGGCTTTGACTGGTTGTCAAGTATATCTTTAAGGGTCTTATCAAGCGACTCGAAGCATCTACGATCATTCATGGGAGCCTCGTCCCAAATTATAAGAGAGGTTTCAGTTAGTAGCCTAGCAAGGTGAGTATTTTTTTTTTTACAAAGCAAATTGAGTCATCTGTTAAATTCAAAGGAATTTTGAATCTTGAATGTGCAGTTCTACCAGATGGTAATAGCAACGAAGCAATCCCGGAGGCGGCAACCGCTAAAACTATTTTTCCCGATGCTCTTAAAGCACAAATAAGAGTGGTCCATAGGTATGTTTTACCGGTACCTCCGTGTCCGTAAACAAAAAGAAGAAGTTGTCTTCTTTCTTCAAACGATGTAATAACTAAATTGTAGATGCCTAACTGTTCTGCGTTGAGCCCATTTTTTAGAAGCTCATGGTCGGAGGCCAATTTTTGTAAGTCATAATTCTTCTCTTCCATTAGAAGACGGTTTGTTATAACAGAAAGCAAGTCAGAACGTGGCATTGGTAGTCCGTAGGTACGAAGCGATGATGAGTTGGCATTAGAATTAAGAAGAATTTCAATTTCGAATAAGACGTATTGTTAGAGATCTTGTGCGTTGATGTTAGCAGCAGATAAACCCATTGTACGTTCAAAAGTTAGTGAAACGTCGTCACTCATTGCATGCCAATGTTGTTGCCACATAGCTAGCGGATTTGATATTTCACAAAACAATAACATGTGCGTAAATAAAGATCTTAACTCTTTGGAAGTGGCCCAAGTAGATGCTTCGGTGAACGCGTATGTCCATTCATCGTCATTCTGAAGCAAGCCTAATTTGTCACATGATGCACGATATGTTGGAAATAATACGCCACCAATGGTACGTATATCAGCAAACGTTTGGCAACCTCTTTGGTGTCCTAATAACATACGTAAGTAGAAAGTGTCACCACTTGAAGGATGAACATAAGCAAGTCTCCCTATTGCAGGTGTTCTGTTTGAAGACCAGCGAATCCAGCATTTTCCAGAGAAATCCCATCTATATTCAGAGACGTAGTCAACATATTGAAGATGTCAACCTTTTTCATCTACCTGGTTATTGTGTAACCATTCCATTAAAGTTGTTTGCCTAGCAGCAGGATTGTGCAGCACGCTTTCTAACTGTTGAGAATCCTTGAAGTTGACGTTTTGCATGTTCTCTAAATGAACAGCAAGTACTAAGACAGATGGATTTCTACTATGAATTGGGAATTCAAATATTCTCCAAATGGCCTCGTGTGGACAAACAAAACGACCGTCAACAAAGTTTTTTACCTCATCAATAGAACACGACGATGGGCGTTCGGTTTCGGCAGAAGAAGAAGAAGGCGCCTTTGTAATTGTGAAGCGAATACGATCGACACCTTTAGATATATATTTAAACAAATACTTGATGAGCATACTCCAACCGCAATATTCAACGTTGATGTGCGCCATTAAGCGAAGTAAAAGATCTTTATTGTAAGGAACAACAGATGCATCATCCATAGTGATACCATTTTTTAAGATAGAGAAGCCATTCATTTCCCGTTTGTAATGTACGTAACCATTTTTGTCAAATCGGGTAGACAATTCATAGTTTTTGGGAAAGCGTTTTGAACAACAACCGTTAACCATACAAGAGGCACTTGGTTTTGGTAAACCACATGGTCCATGTAGCATGAGGTCAGTAACAATCTTATAAAGAGTAGGTTCTAATGCTGGATCAGGAATTTGAGCTGAAATATAGGTGTCGACGTCGGCCGGAGATTTGATTTTGTAAGACGGCTTCACCCATAGAAGAGTATGACAATGGGGAAGTCCTCTTTTTTGAAATTCTATCGTATACAAATCTAAAAGAAGATGACACAAAACGGGAAGAAAAGTCATTACAGAAGCGAAGCTACGTTTAGGGTGTTACAAAGAACATAAACGAAAGTACCTGCAGCCACCTCACCGAAAGGAACACCCGATCTGAGGTATTTAATAAAAGCATCAACCTTAATCTGGAAAACTCTAGCAATGATGTCAGGTCGATCTTGGGCCTTGGTACATGGTGTGTCAGTTAGAAACCTTTGAATTTCAGGCCATTTAACATTGCAAGTGAATGTTATAAAAAATTGGGGGTTTCCATGAACGCGGCAAAGGGCTAAAGCATCTTGATAATGTTTATACATATAGCGCGGGCCACCAGTAAATGACGAAGGCAGAATAGTTCTTTTTCCAATATCATGACCGCTCGTGTCACCACGTAACAATGCGTCATGAATTCCTTGTAAAAACTCAGTTCGGAAAAGGTCTTGATGTGATAATATATAGTCTAATCTGTTTTGTTCAATACATATGTATGCATCAACTAAAAATTGCTGAAACAAACGGCCACCTCTAAGCAAAAGGGTGTATAAATTAAGACGATCATGGAGCATATATCTGTAATACATATCCATAGTAAGATGTCGTTGACCGACGAAGCGAAGCTTAGGAGTCCACCCTTGCTCACCATATATAAATAGCAAAGGATATTGCAACGCCATGTATAGAGGATGTAATTTATTCACTCGTTCAGGAGCAGTAGCCTTCGCACGAATAACTATATCGAAGGTAGACGACTTAGGCTGATCCGCAAACACAATGGCACCGATAGCATCAACAGTTGGCACGTCATAACTGACCTCATTTGCAGTGTTATATAAATGGATCGTGAAGGTAGGAACATCTGCTGATAGGCAAATATCTCTAGCAGTACGGAAAAGTTTTACTAATTTATTGTTTTCGTCAAGTGTGCGTAGTAGTGTCGTAACAATTTCTGAATTTAAAGAGGACATCCCATGCTCTCCAAAAAAACGAAGCCTGTTTGAAAGTTCGTGTTCAGTGTCAAAAATATACATTTGCAGAAAACGGGGAGGGGTGTCAGGAGGCGGACAAAATGCACCTAGTCGATGACACACTTGACCGCTAACCTTAAAAACATACGGGCCAGTACCTAAATTTATAGAGACATCAATTTTTGCCCCGAAAGATGTCATTGCGAACATGGAATTGTAGGCGCGAATGTTATCAAGGAATTGATGAGTTTGAAAGAGACACTTTATAGCAGCAGGAGGTTCCGTTGGATGTTTAACGTAATACTACCGCCCTTACAACACTGGTTGTATCGAGGCCTTTGATTAACGAGGCAAGATTTAAGACGCTCATCATACCAGAAGCGCGCATTACAATATTCACAGGAATATTTACAGTCACCGATATCTAAATACATAGAGGTAGTAGCTAACAACTCTGTTGGTGTAATCGAAGAAGTAGATGCGTGGTTATTAGAAGGCGTAGCACGTGATCTTTTAGCAATAACAGATAAACGCTTATTAGATAAGGACTGTAACTGTTCTATATTATCTGTGAAAGGCAAAAGAGATCCACAACAAACATTGGAAATCATTTGGGCATGACCTCTTTTCTTGTTAACAACAGGTAGTTTGTTTTCCATGGGGAAAAAACTCTTTCCAACAAACTAAAATTTAACTTTACTAACTAAAGCAAAATGCTATTATATAAAAAAAGGTATAATTTGTCTTACATACTGGTATTACAATAATTTATAATAAAAAAACCTTCGGAAAGCATATTTATTGGTATAAATCATATGAGAAAATAAAGAAACAAAACATGTACTGATTGGAATAAAGGTAGCTAGATTTACCTGAAAAGATTAACAGCTGATTCCCTTAGAAATAACCCCAAAAACTCCTGTGAAACCACAGTTACACCGTATAAGATTCACACCAAGTAAAGTGAAGAGAAATCTCCTTAAAATCAAAGGGGGAAAGAACAAATCCAAGATAAATAAGAGCCAAATTTCCTAAAATATAATCAAGGGGAAAACAGATATTGAAAATCAAAGGGATTTAGACCAACCTGTAAGCGGACAGTCGTTCGCGCAACCTTCGGCAGTGCGGGCAAAGTGTAGCAAAAGTCTGAAGCAAAGGAAGGATGAAGGAGAAGCAAGGTGTTATAGCTATACCTAGCTTTCACAAATTAGATATGCAACGTGGCTATCAGAAAAAAATAGGACGTGGGAAAAAAGAAAAAGTAAGGTGGGAAAAAATTTCACCTGGTGCTACTATACATCTATCAGTATTACTTTTACCTTCATCTTATCTACTTCATTCTTTTATCACCTATTCAAGTTCAACTACAAATCAGCCAAGGAATTTAATTACTCAATCTTTCTTTAAGCATTTGCTATCTTACAAATAAAAGTGACGAAGGAATCCTCTGTAATCGGCTTGTGATTTAATCTCTTCGTTCAACAACTGTCCGCAGAAAACGCCGTGGTATCAAGCATCCTTTTACTCATCGATAATGTTGAAAATATAAAAAATATATATCATTCTTTTCAGTTTTATATTACTAATATGTTTTTTTTTAATTTTTTACATGTTCTGAACTGCTCGTTGGGCTGGAGATCTTGGGCTTATGGACTGCAGACTGGGCTGCTCATTGGGCTGGAACTGTAACTAGACTGCTGCTTATTGGGCTGGATCTAATATGTTACAAATGAGATAAAAGTCTCTTATCTCATCTTGCCAGAGATAATAATCAAGGGGCTGCAATATAAAAGTCTCATATATCATTTGCCAGAGATAATAATCAACATCAGTCGCTCTTACCAAGATTTCGAGAATCATCTCTCTGGGTTTTTTTCTTCTCTCTCTTAGGGCTTACTTGATCTTGCTGTTCTTGTGTTCTTGAGTTAAGATCATCGATCGTAGTATAGGTTAGAGAATGCAGATCATCGTGTTGATGATCTGCGTGTGAGAAGTGTAGAGAGTTTCTTGATCGGTCGTTTCATTGTTCGTTGAGTTTTTGCGATTAATAAAGTGTTGAGTTTGAATCCACGTATTTTGACAAGTAAATAATCGAATCGCACATATCCCTCGTCTGCCTCTCTCTGGAGAAAGTTCTTCGTTGTTTCCTTTCTTACACGGCACCCTATCCTCTGGTCGGCAGCCGACCACTACAGGGTTGCTGCCACTGTTGTCAGTTGCCGGAAGCCATAGAAATACCGTATCATCCAGAGAAATCGAAATGAAAGTCGGTGTAAAACCTAGATCGAGAACGAAGGGCGCCATTCGAGTGAAAACCGCCGATCTTATGCCTCGCCGTTTGGCGGGGAAACCGCTGCTATGGTTGTCGTGGTGCCGGCGCTGATGGTTATGCAAGTGCTTTTGGTTTTAATCGGAGATGAAGACCTGACAATAGAAGTGGGTAGTGTCAGTAGTGGTGATATGTTTTATGGCCGGGGCTGATGCAATGGAGCAGGTGAAGAAGACCGGTAGTGGTTGCGGTGTCTTTTGAGGGGAGAGGGCGGGGTTAAAAGGGAAAAAAAAACCCTCCACCTGTTACCTCATGACACGTGGCCCAATACCCGGCTGCGATGCAGCTGGGTGGCACTGTTAATCCGACTTTGTAAATGTTATAGGTATAACTAGGTTAATGCCCGCGTAATACGCGGGCTTCAACCAAAACTATATTATTTACTTTGAAATGAAATGTTCTGTACAAACACATACATCAGAAGAAAAAAACAGAAAACTATTCAAATGCTTGAAGGCTGATAACATGCTTAGGTGAGCACTACAGCATAATTAGCATTAGCTCTCCTTAGTTCACCAGCAAGCTTGCCTCCATCCTCCAAACCGAAAAAAAAAAAAACTAAAAACAAAAAACAAAAGAAAAAAGAAAAAAAACCTACGGTCTTATAAGTTATCAACCATTTACAACAATACAAAGACTTCTATTTTGTATGTCCAGTATGAGCCCTAACAATCTACTTCTATTTTATGATGACAAAACATAAATTTAACGAAAACGGTAACACAAAGACCACACACTCCCTTGCCAATATCACTAACTTTGAAAACTTCATTTTTTTTTCTTTTATATTAAATCAAACATAGATTTGGGAGTCTTAAAGGTAATCAGACAACATTACCAGTGTTGCAAAAAAGTATTAGATACTAAATGTCTTGCCTATAGAAGACTTAGACTTTTCACAAACTTAGTCATAGGTTGTAAACGCGTAATAAAAGTTATAAACATTATTGATTGTTTATGATTTATGATTTGTGTTTTTAAATAATTTAAAAAAAAATTATTTATATAATAATTAGCGTATTGCACACAAGTGCATAAAAATAAGACAATCTTAGACCAGTACTACGTGTTCCACTTGAACCAGCCCGTTAAATGACTCTGAAAGTCATGCTTAACAACTTTTTTAACCTATGTTCAGTTACTTAAATAACATATACTGCTTAATTGGACCACTAAATAATGTGAAAAATTAAAAGGAAAAAACTCATGATTATCAATTACATCACTTATGACTACCTTGTCCTTTACATGTAGTCTAGTAAATATTATGAGCAAAACACCATCACTGAACAATACAAGAGCAAATCGAAATAACAATTATAATGCGTATAAATTTAAAATAATCAAAAATCTCTAAATATTCCCTTATAACCAAAATTTAATGTATTACATGTGATAATGAAATATAAAAAGTTATTGAAACAATCTGCTCATAAGATTATTATCCAAATTATTAAAAGAACGAATAAAAAAATACCTAGATTATCACCCTTCAAAAACCATTTTGTTACATTTTCTCCGAATGATAGACCTACACCAAAATCAATTGTTTATGCCCATTAGTCAAACAATAATACTCATATACACATGCTTCCCGTGAAGGAAGAGTTTGATGTACTATTGGTTGTGCATCTACGACTCCTATGTTCTCATGAGCAGGTTGTATCAAAATTCAAGAAATGTGACAGGTTGCATTTATAAAGGGGTCAAAATTTTGTAATATGTCAAAACAGGTTGCATTGACCTAATCACATTTGTCCAAAAAGTAACTTTTAAAATACCAAGTGTGAAATATGAATACTCTATTTACATTTTTTCATTACTAATCTGTTATTTCTAGTATTCAACACTTTTGGCAATTTTTGACCCATTTCACATACTCTGCTCATTAACATGTTTATTAATATATCCATTTGACCTTTTAGATATAAAACATAACCTAGACCAATCATGTACAAGTAAACCGGTCAAATTTGCTAAAGTCGAAGGCCAAATCATGATGGATCATGTAAAATGTCAAAAGTAAAAACTTGATATTGAGAATCAAGCACTTACTGTTATGCACTCGTGCATAGAAAAGCCTTTCACCCTTCCAATATTCCAGGGGTTTTGTTTTAATTCTATTACTTCTTCATACACCAGTTGTCCAAGCATACCCGCCTCCTACAAATAAAATAAATAAACATTCCATAGTAACAGGAAAATTATAAAACTTATGTTAAATACAACAAACCAACTTTTACCAAAATATAAATCAACTATTTAGTTCCTCAAAGTTTGTAACATACAGTTGCTCCCCCTTTTTAAATAAAAACAACAAACTTTAAAGACTTATTCAGTAAGTTAAAAATAGTTCAAGAGCGTAACTACTTGTTAAAAAGTTGTATATATTTTTTAATAAAGACTCCAAACAATCATAATAATAGTTAAAAAGTTGTATATATTTTTTAATAAAGACTCCAAACAATCATAATAATAAGTTAATTTTAAAAATAAACCATGTATTTAGCTAACGGCAGTTCATGGGCTTAACCACCCATTGACGTCTTCAGGTGTTCTTGTATTTTTGGGAAAGTTAATTTCTTGATAAAATAGGGTTGTAATATGAAAAAGGTTATATTATATTTGTATCATATATCATACCAGCAACATCTCGACCCAACACATGCCCAGGCTGACTTAAAAGCCTATAGGATATATATAAAAAAATATATAAGCACCTTGCGCCTCACGTACGAAAAGCCCACCGCTTTTGCGATTTGCGCTTCACTCTTGGATTTTAGACCTTGTTGCTTTTGTGCGCTTCAGGCTTTTTTAAACCAAGATTATGATATACAATCTTCTTATATATTTGGTAGCAGATCTATTAAGCATTTCAAATAGGTATAAGCTTATGACTTTAAAAAAAAAACTTGTTTTGATATAAGGGTTCACATATGCGTACAAACTCACAAAACACCTTCCACAATACCAATACAAATACAAGATTCCACATATATGGGCTACCACTAAATTTAACTCTTAGATGATTGGTTCAAACTTCAAACACACCTCAACATGTATAATGTTTCTACAATAAACAGGTTAGGCCACACATCAAGGAAACCGTCATATGTTATAAACCACACGATTCTGAGAACTCGAATACCCTATATGTCAACTGAAGAATGCTTCCTACAAATTCCCATAGCATATTAGATTACAATCCCATTCTTACATGTTGTGTGTCAATATTCAATATATCGGAACATTTAATTTCAAAAGATCAAATCTAACCCAAATACACATATACAACCTACACAGCAAGCAAGTGCATACAGAAACTGACATGACTTACTATTAGCCTGTTTTTCCACCACTACCAATTATAGATACAAGATAGAGAGAAAATATACCTGAAAACGTATATTAAACAATTCAAAACTTGTTTAACATAATGGAACTTGTTGTTTTTTTTGGCTTTTGTAGTGACTGTGAATTCACCATAACCTTCTGTTAGTGCAAAAACACGTCTGCCAAAGGTCGGCCCAGTGTAGAAACAACTTCTTTAATAACCTGATTCACACAAAAAAAATATTGTTAGCTCAAATCCGATGAAAATGCTTATAACACTCGACTCCAAGAGATGTTAAAACTTACATCCAATTGACACCAAGTTAAAAAGTGGATCAAAATAATTGCTTTATTCTCAAATCTGCTTGCTTTAATCTTTAATCTGGTTGATGATACCCATGTCTTACAAAATTCAGCGGGTATATACTGTACAATAAACATACACATAATTATACCTAGAAGTTGAGAACAAACATTCATGTTAGGATACCGACAACATATAAAGATTTAAAACATAAAAGGATATATACCATCAAAAACATAGGCCTGGATTTGGGCCCTTGTGTTACTGAGTTTGTAGAACGCATCCATGTCCAATTTATCTTCCTCTATTCATCCTAAACACATCACAACAAACCAATCCACTCAACAACCATCAAACATAATGAGATAAAAAAAATGTTTTGGGTCAAACCAACCCGTTTTAGCATAACCCGCTGCTAATCGCTAGACGTGAGCTTCTCACCGGACACAAACATACCTGCAATAAAGAAAAATGTTGCCCAGCCTTCACGACCATAAAATTGTGTAGAGTCATTGGCATCTTCCATGAATTGAGTATGATCAACAAAAGACATCTAATTTGTCAAAAAACATTCTAGGAAAAAAAAACAATTTTATTCATAGATAGGAGAGTTTTGAACCACTATAGGTTTATTTTAAGAAATCATAAAAAAAAATTGTATGATAACGATAATTCCTCATATTTACCAAAAATAAGAATTCAATTATGTAAACATTTTCACTTAATTTAAAATAAATACGTAAAAATGTATTACAAAATTGGTTTGACCAAAAATAATTGACAATTATAGGAGATAATAAAACCTAAGTTTACCATAAATAGTCGTTAGAATATGTTAACGATTTGAATTTAAATTTTTACCTTAAATAAACAATTTTAAAATGTATGACATTAATTTTAATTTTAATAACAATATATACATTTTAACATTTGAATATCCATCTAATGTAAGATAATTCGATTGATAGTATACACACCTTCCAAATTCTGCACTATCATCTTCATGCACATGACAATTAGACAAACCACCACAACAGGAGCAGGAAGAAGCTTCAGAAAAACAAATACCACATGGTTAAAACGAATAATAAATGTTGGACAAAATAACTAAAAATTCAGGATGAAACATGACTTACATTGAAGCCATGTCATTTCCTCTAAGAACATTAAGCTTTTCAATCACATCTGCAGTAACAGTTTCCAAAATCAAAATTAGTGGTTAACTATCTCATCAAAACTCACAATGCTGGATTCATTTGCAAAATAATGTGTATTATGTATACCTCTTAAAAAAGACATTATGGTGATGCGAGAGCAACCTCGATGAAGTGTGGATGTTCAAACTGTCAATTCTTACAGACCTTTCGCCTCTTCTGCTGCCACTCCGGCTCCATTTCCTACTCCGGCTATGACTGCCGCTGCTGTTATTCAGGAGACCTTTCACACAGACATTTCATCGAGCACCTTGTACGCAAACTTTTAAAGACAATGAATTTGTAATGAAAATACGGTTTTATTACTTACCCGGTTAGGAACATCTTCGATTCAGTTTAACCGATGGATGACAAACCATCGGAATCAGGCCTTCTTGGAGATGATTCATACCATCGGAATCATACAATCTCAGATGTAAGAAATCATAATACAGCAAAGGATTAACACAGAATCAAATTATAAGAAGATCAATGAAATCAAACATTACCGTCAATTGTAGAGGATTGCGATTTGAAGATCGATTGAAGATTGTCGCAGACGATTCAGAGACCTAAAGAGGCAGACGAATTTTGATCTAGGGTTTAGGTTTAGAATCTGGATGAAGAATGAGAGAGAAGGTCAACATAATGAGAGAGAGAGAGTTGAGACAAAGCGTATGATAGAAGCCAAATTCAATCCTCTCATTTGAGATATGCCACTTGTCCAATCATTAGAGTGTTGCCACCTCATTGCCTAGGTGGATGCTTACTTGGCTTGCACCATTGGGTGACATGTGTCCCCCAATGGTTTGCTTTATTAGAGATATAGATACTCTAATCATATACTTTCTACAGAGTTCGTATAAATATTCCAAAAATATACTTGAATAATGTAATAGTTACATTAAAAGAGGTGTTGTAATGAAAAAAGTTTAATATTTAGATGACCCTCTACGTACATTCATGTCTTATTAAAATGTTACATCTCAAAAGAAATCATATCCCCTCTGTAATTACTTGGACATAATAGTTAACACTTATAAAAAAGAAATCATGAAAATTCATGTTTTGGGGGTTTAAAAAAAACATGATTTTTTAACTTTAACCCAAAAGGTTATAATTTTTTCTAATTTTAACCCATATAAATTGTTTTTTTTCACTTTTAACTCAAAAGTTTCATTGTTTTTAATTTAACCTCACAATATTTTTACCTTCAATTTTGGTCCCTATACTTTTCATCTTTCGCAAATTTTCGTTTTACGTTTCGTTCTAAATTTTGGGAGTTAAGACGGCGCGATGTGCGTGTGCCGTTTAACGTTTTTTTTGTTTCGTTCAAAATTATGTGAGTTAACACGACGCAACATGCATGTGTGGTTCAATGTTTTACATTTATTTTTTCCGTTTGACAAGTTCGTCGGAACGCGCGGGTCCTGAATCGACTCAGTGTTGGTAGTCGCTGACGATGGTGTGACATTAGTGCTATTTGACATAACTTTAGCCCCCGCCGCAAGGCGGGGGGGCTTAAATCTAGTTTATATTTAGATTAAACCCATATATATATATATATATATATATATATATTGCAATATGTTAAATACGTTTAATGGAGTATGTTGCTATTACCCATGTAGTAGCTTCAAAAGGAGGGTTTCTAATGTTCCTTGTGTTGGTGGAGAAAAGGCTAGCAACTGGGCTATGCTGCTGGTCACAGTTGGGTCGAGAATAGCCCAGTAAAAGTGAAATAATATGTTCTATTTTTTTCTTAAACGGGCTTCGATAAATATTTATAACGAGGTTGTTCTCACCCGCGCGTTGCGGCGGGGCACCAACCTTTTATGCAAAGCAAAAAATATTAATAGCTAAGAACATATCGCATGTTTCAGTGGGAATCAATGTACGAACCTTACGATAAAGACCAGTTTTCTTCTAAGGTATTGTGTTATATCCATTATAAACCTACTTCAAATAACGTGCACTACAAAATAAAACATCATGCATTTGCATAAAAACATTTGAATAGTAAATTTGTAAGAAAAACCTACAATTTAATTTAGTTGTTCGTTGGTACTTACAACGTATTTTGAAGAAAATTTATATTGTAATGTAAATATAATCATACAGCACTTACAATGGATTTTGGGAAAATAAAATAAAATTGGATGAAGGGAAAAAAATAGACAATAGTAATATAATTAAAAACACGAAATATAGCTACTGTTTTTATTTTCAACTTTAAACATGAAATAAGTTGAATGTTAGATTATTTACATTTACGCTTTGTGTAATTACAACATGTTATTTTAAAACAATTAAAAAATAAGACTTTGGGACAATAGGTCCTGGGTTCGTTCCCATAAGAGGATTTTTTCCATAATTATTGGGTTTTTCCTGAATTGGTGTATAGACATTATGTCTAGTGGAGATGGATATGATCGAGTGGTTCCACTGATAGCACGATTATACTCCAGTGGTCCGTCAGCGATCCAAATTTGCCGTTAAAAAAAAAGAATATGAATACAAAAATAGATATTTTATAGTAGAATAATAACATTAAACAATGAAATTCAAAATTAATCCCTCTCTTTCTATTCCTTCCCTTCTAACCGAACTTCAGAAAACGTTTTACATCAAAAACACCAACCGGCCTCTGTAATTGATCGTCTTCATCATCAAGAGACGATGAAGAAATAAACTAAATTGAACGTCTTCATCATCGAAAACACCTACCAGCCTCTGTAAATTAAATAAAGTTACTTACATGGTAGTTGATGAATTTCTGGGGATGGATGAAATGTTGAAGAAAAAAATAATCTAAACCAAATCAGATTGCAAAACAGAAATGTTATAATATGAATAGAAAATTCTAGTACATATTCTTGGGGGATGGAGGAATGCATGATCAAGAATTAACAACGATGTGATCGTGTTTCAAGTAGGAAAATACAAAAAACATAATAACCATAACAGATTTTATCAATTGAACAGAATATGAATCCCAACATAACCAAGAACCCTCCAAAATCCCAAGCCTCTCAATCTCTCTCCGTAAATAAAAAACAACCCACCATCCGCATCATGGTAACGATTCAAATTTTGTTATGTCGATACAATTAAACTGACGATGGTAATTTTTGCGGTGATGATGATGGCTAAATAGGGTGTGAAACGGTGCAAACGACCCGAACGGGTGTGGAGGAGATACGTCGGTCGGTTTGGTTGTCTAACTGTAAAGTGACGTTGGTAGTTGAATGTATGTGTCGGTTCTATACCGGTGTGTCGACACCAGAAAGAGTTTGAAAATAAAAGGTGGCAGGTTCCATTCCGGTGTATTTTTGTTTGATCTATTACTAATATATATTGCTTAAATAATGAGGTATCAAATTGTTGATAAAGCGGAAGAAAATGACGGGGAAGAAAACGGTGGATGTTTGAGTTGCGACCGAAACCGGTGCCGGAAGCGGTTATGGTAACGGCATTGGTTAATGAACCGTTAAGTTGGCATTTGTATTATTATAAAATAAAATAACCTTTTCCCCATGTCGGTTCTTTGAATTTTAAATGAATCGGTGCCAGACTAACTGTTGCGATGGTTCATTTAAAGGCAAGGCACCCTAAGTTAGTAATTGTATTAGGGTATAATACCGTAAGACTTGATTAGTAACTCAAATAAATATTTTCTCATTTTGTGTAATATGTGAGAAATTAAATAACGGTATGAAATTCGGGATTTTTCTTTTAATGTATAAGATCGTTGAACTATTGAATTAATGTTTCTTTGGTATGTATGTATGCATTAGAATTGTTTCGGCTAGTTTTAACTTTAAGGACATTGACTTCACTCAGCATGGAGTGGTATAGTAACTGATCGGAGATGGATGTTGAAATGACCAAACGGACCCATAATTTTTTTTTCGTGGGGCGGAAACTTTTAGAGGTCGTTTGTTGTCTATTCATATATAATAACTTTTTCGGTCTAGTTTGGGTCGGGTCACATAAAAAATAATATTGAACTAAATTTCATATAATCAATAAAAATATATCAAACCTCATTACAAATACATAATGAAAATCTAAAGTATCAAAAGTTTTACTCACCAGTTTTATGTTTTTAAATCAAGCAATTAAATATTCAATCTAAAGTTCGTAACTTGTAATTTTCAAAACCATGCTCCACAAAAGTATGTCCCGGTGAGGGTTTCAAAAGGTGTTACGTTCAGTGATATGGTACCAGGTGGGAGAGAGAACAATAAGACGGTTACTCCGGATTAAAGAATAGCGGTTTACCTGGACCATTGTATGATCAATGATGCGTACGGTTATCGTCAAAGTTATGGATGTGGGTGCACTCCAAGAGATGAGAACCACACTGGACCTGGGTGGGTACACGGAGAACCCAGTTTGTTATTTGGGTGGTCTGAAATGTATGATCACATTCAAGGAAAAAAGAATGGCATTACAATATGGAGAAGGAGGTCGTGGCGTGGAGTATATTAATCTCGTCGGCAGAACTGTAGAAGGGGCGAGACCTGTCGTATGATCAATTGGTTTGGCTTAGGATGGAAGGGGTGCCGATTCATCTCCATGAAAATAAATTGTTTAAAAGAATCGGGGCTCTCTTTGGGAAGCTGGTAGGGAATTCGGACTTTTGGTGGACGAGTTCGGATAATTCTTGTGGTAGTTGTTGGGTACTCATAGAGATAGGGAAGCATATTGACAAGCAGGCGATGGTGGCCTGTGGTGGGAAGCATTACAAAATCTGGGTAGCGGAGGACCGGAACGATCGGCATAAGCCGATTTTGGAGGAGTTGTCGTCGTGCAAATTTTCTTCGCCGGCAAAGTCGGTCGGGTCAGACGCTGGTAATATGGACGAAGAAGAGGAAGGTCAAAATCGTGATCATAAGCCGGTTGCTGGCGAAGATGGGGATCAGAAAACTGAAGAGTCGGTATCGATAGCAGTGGCGGACCCAGAAATTTTTCCATGGGGTGTGGAACATTTTTAAAAATTTTAGGCCCCTAGGTACATAAGTAAAAAATCGGTTGTATCGGGTCGGGTCAGGTCATGTATGACAAAAAAACATCAAACTAAATTTATATATTTGTCATACACGTCAAACCTTGTTACAAACATAATTAAAACGTCGCCCTATGGGTTTTCATTTTTTGAAATCTTTCCAAACCATCATCTAAATTTACTTTCTTATGCAAGTCTTTCTCTATATAACATACACAACTATCACTTAAATTCTTATCCCCAATCTGATTACGCAAGTCGGTCTTCACATTCTTCATTGCTGAAAAACATCTTTCAACGGTTGCGGTTGCGACGGGTAATACGAGAACAAGATTCAATAACCGATATACCGGCCGTGATCGCTGCAGCAGAGTGCAGTGTTGTTGCTGACTGACTTGTGTTCGCTGATGATGATTCTCGCTGGTAGGAGGCAGAACGCACAGTTGGGAGGGAAATTGAAGGGGTTTTGGGCTTAAGTTAATTGTTTTAGTTTAAGTTATGTTGGTTAATGGGCTAGGAATGTTAGTGGGCTAATGTATAAGTTTATATAATGGGTATGGTTTGGGTTTGGGTGGTATAAGTGTATAAGTTCAATGTAGGTAGTTTTTTTTTTTTTAAATCAGACTTTAATTAAAAAATTTATAATATAAATCCATAATATTTTTTTATCTAAGGTGTGCGGACGAAAAATTCCAAGGGGTGCGAACGAAAAAGTCCAAGGGGTGCGGACGTAAAATTCCAAGGGGTGAGGACGAGATTTTCTACGGAAATTAACATTAATTTTTTTTTCTCGGGGGTGCGCCCGCCTACCTTGGCATGGGGGTGGGTCCGCCCCTGATCGATAGACGAAATGGTGGATAAGCATGCAAAGTGCATGGGAAGGGTTTACTATCCATTGTGAGGCACGGTTGGAGTTGAAAAGGAGGGGGGCTTGAGGTGCAGTAATGATGATGCTTGTGAACTATGAAGCACGGGGACCGCTTGGATCATTGAATACCCCAAACGTTTCCGAAAAATGGGGACGTCACTGAAACGATTCCGGGAAGGTGGGGACGGGCGTTTGATGTTTCGAGGATGTTTCTTATTATATTTAGGGTTATAACCATAGGCACATAGGTCGATGGAGGAGGAGAATAGTTGAGATAAAGGGCTTGTTTGGCTAAGCTTATTTAACTTAAAAAAGACTTTTGTTAAAAGTACTTATTGACTCATGACTTTTTGAAAAAAAAGTTTTTAAAAAAAGTGTTTGGATTAAGTTATGGGATGGGAAAAGCTAATAAGTTAATAAGTTGTTTTTTTTAAAGTGTTTGGATTAGCTTATTAGTGGATTAGCTTAGGGGGGGGGGGGGGGGGGTAATTCTGTAATTATGTTTTGAAAAGTTATAAGAAGTTCCAAAAAGTCACAAAATACTAGCTTTTCAAAACTGAGTTTTCCTTCTATACAAAAAGTTATTTCAAAAATTCTTTTTTAATTACCCAAACATTATTTTGACTTGTTGGCTTTTTGAAAATGTCAACAAGTCAATAAATTGTTTAAAAAAGCTTAGTCAACATGCTCTAAAACAGGGAAGATGAAATGGCCGGATTTCTCTTGTCGACGGCGGCTCTAGAAGTTGAGTGGCTCTTCAGAATCAGACAAGAATAAGAAGCAACTAAAAGATAAAGTGGTGATTTGGCCTTTTCATAAATTAATCGTGGGCCTTTTTCACCAAATCAACAATGGACCTTTTAAAATATGAGCCCAATATCTATCTTATATTTCTTAAATGAGTTTATTTGAAAGGGATGGTGAAAGTGAAAAAGAAAAAATAAAGAAGGTTGTCGGCCATCTCTATTTGGGACTATATTTAATATATATCTATTTTGGGCTTTATTTAACATGTTTTATTTTTTTATATCTTTTTTGTCGTACCTTTTCCGTACCCGTATCTTAGATTTTTGAGTTTTGTCGTTCTCCGTACCTGTATCGTCCCCGTACCCCAGTCTCGTACCTGTTCCCGTGCTACATAGCTTGTGAACGTGTGGAAACTCCATGTAGGGTTAATGCAGTTGACTTTCAAGATAGGCTCATGGGAAATTTTGGTTTATCATCTAGGAAAAGACCCAATTGTATCAGGAGCCCAAATAAATTTAGTCCAATTTGTAGGCTTTTTGATGAGGTGGATAACTATGAAAAGGTTGAACCATATAACATTGAACTTAAAAAATCTTTGGCGCACAACACTGGTATTGGAGTTAGAGATGTCGAGATGACTAGGGCTGATGAACAAGCCACTAAAAATTCAGAAGAATCGATAATCCCGAAGACTTGGCCAAAAGACATGTCTCAGAATCCAGTGCCAAAGGTGAATGAGGGTTTTACGAATCCACGGGGTTCAAAAAATCTGGATGTGCAGATTTTGAAGGAAGCGGATGCGACAATAAAAGATGGAACGAAACTGGGCTTCAAATTGAATGGTTTCCACAACGAGGTTAGGGAAATTGTTTCTAGTGAAGGCGTAGAAAATGGCTTGCAATAAAATTTTTGTCACTTAATTTGAGGGGGGTCAAGGACCAAAGAAAGGTGGATTAGGTTAGGGGTTTAAAAACTTCTCATGGCGTACATTTTTTAGCGATTCAAGAAACGGAATTTGGTGAAGGGGTTAATTTTAGAGTTGGTTTCGTTAAACGACAACGGTTCTTAGTAATATCGGGGATCACTAGACAATCGGGGGAGCTTGTTAATATAGTTAATATCTATGCCCAAAACGACATGATTGAAAGATGAACACCATAGCTGGAATTTTTTTTCTAGATGGTTGTTATTAGGGTTGTGGGTTTTTCTTGGGGATTTTAACGATGATAGAGATCATAAGGTTTAGTTGTGATTTCGTTGCACTAAACGTGTTTTGGTTGAGTATAATATGGGGTGGAAATATATGTACAATGGGGATAACAGATTGTCTATGAGCAAACTGGATAGGTATTTGGTTTGTCGGAATTTCATGATCAGGTGGCCGTTCGCAAGTGTGGTTGCGCCGTTCGCAAGTGCGGTTGCGTTATCTAATTATGTGTCTGATCACTGTCCAATTGTCCTTAAAACTAAATAGACGAATTTGCCATGTAGAATCTTTAGCTCATGGATTGAAATTCCGGGTTGTATGGAAATGTGGAGCAACTATGCTCCCTTTTTGTTTTAATAGGCTGAGGGATCTATGCTTAGCAATAAAAGTGAAGTGGGTGAAACATAAAATGGAAACATGGGTAAATAATTTGAAGGCGTCGAGGGATGTGGAGTACGTTGCAAAACTGGTTGAATTAGAAGATTTGGAGCTATTAGCGGAGGATCGGGATTTGAATGAGCAGGAATTGGAGTCAAGAGCCGAACACAAATTTTAGGAAGTTGGGTCAATTGAAAAGAACAATTAAAAACAAAGCAAGGGTTGAAGGATCCATAGTAGAGTCATATCCCGTAGATGAACTCTCTCACTATTGCTCCTTGTATTTGGACTCGACAATAAGGACATGCCTGAACCATGAGTCTAGAAATTTTGCCCATAACATTCCTTGTTCTTCAAGTACGGATTCCCGGTTAAGTATATTCAAACATCCATCTCGAAGATTATATAAGGGTGGAAAGACTATAGTTCTGACGGATAAACACAAGCACAAGGCTCATACTTATATATTGCTTAACTGTCAAGAGCTTCATGATTCTGTTCGGATATTTGATGAAGAAATGAGAGCTTCATTTCCTAATTATGACCAACCAACACTTGATAAAAAGAAAGATGAGGAATTTGCTAAGTGGTTGCGGGTTTATGTAAGAATAATTCTTAGAAGAACATATTTAATGTGGTTTCTTTTCAAACTTGCTAACACACTTTTGTGAATGTAGGTTTTAAATGGACAAGAGAATGCACACTTGAGAGATATAGCACATGGGCCTCTCACTTATGTTAGATCACACAAAGGCTATCTAATAAATGGTTACAAGTTCCATACATGAACTGGCTACCATGGACGGGTCACAGAAAACAGTGGTGTGTGCGTGAACGGGGCTGTTTGTAATGAACATGAAATTGACTTCTATGGATTACAAGATGAGATCCTAGAGTTGGAATATCATAGTAGCTTAGGAAGTTGTGTAGTCATTTTGTTTAGATGTACATGGTTTGATCCCGTGAACGATGTAAGGGTGAACCCAAAGACTAATATGGTTGATGTTAATTCCAAGGCAATAGGATGTGTCGACGACCCATTTATTCCGGCATCCCAAGCACACCAAGTGTACTATACACCATATCCTTCAAAAGAAAAAAAGGATTAAAAGACTGGTGGGATGTTGTCAAGACGACACCAAGGGGAGTTTATGAACTAGCTGAAGATGGCAGTATAGTTGGTGATAATGATAATGAAGACGTGGAACATTTCCTACAAGAGAATGAAAGGATAATATGTTTAGCTAATGAGGATTTGTTCCCTATTATTCATGAAGAAACAAATGTAATAGATGAAGTTGACTATGTAAATGATGATGGTAACGAAGAAGATGAGTTTGAAGACATTCATTCAGATGACAGCGATGAGGAATTTGAAGGCGAAGATTCGGATTAGTTAATTTGTTTATATATATATATACACACACACACACACACATATATATGGTTAGTTTGTTGTTCTTTTAGTGATTATTTTGTGTATATAACTCTTCGTTGTTATTAGTTTCTATTTATTATGATTATTTTAAATCTTTATATTTTTTTGGTGTAGATATCATCATGGCATGTAGTTCCGCATGAGGTGGTAGGGGCACGGGTCAAGGTAGTGGTACCATTGGACGATTATATTCGGATGCATATGAGACATTGTCTCAACACGAGAGTAGTGATGTTGAGGAGCCAACTGTTGGCCGACAGGGACCGGTTGCCCCTACGCCTTTACTTGAACCAAAAAATCATGAGCAAATTTGTGTTATCTATGGAGAGTAAGTATATAGCTGCATATTAATGGCGAGCTGAATTATGTAATACAAGGAATGTTGATTGGGTTGCATTGTTTTCATTTTATAGGTTTAGTAATCAAGTTAAAGCTACCTGGACTATGGGAGAAACTTTGGCGGCTATGTGATCCCATCCTTGAAAAAGTTGGAAAGATGTCTCTAAAGAAGATGAAATAGGATTTTTGAGCGTTTCAAAGTATATATTTTTAAAAAAGTGTATATAACATTGTCCATCACTCAATAAACCTAGGGATGATAATCAAACCCGAACTAGATGTGTAAACCAGAAAAATTTGGGACGGGTGTGGGGTTGGGCAATCGGGTATGGGACCGAGTTTGGGATTAGTTTTTTTCTGCGGGTTTGGGACGGATTTGGTATTTGATGATCTAACCCGTTTACCCGACCTAGTTACTCGATAAAGTGTACCCTTTCACCTGATTATGTACCCATTTAAAAAACTTGAAACATTTGTATAAATAATTGACTCTAAAAAACTTTAATACAATTTATAAAATACCCGTTACTTTATAGCTTAATTCTTAAAATTAAATATTTTACTAAACTGGAATAAGATCTATCACTTTGTAGCTTAATTCTTATAAATAAATATATAATTGAACTGGAATATGATCTAAATGCCATTTGAAGAGAGACTTTGCATTAAACACCATTTGTCAATACACAGTTTTTATGCTTGTGATGTGGTTCCGTAGCCCTACGATAGTCTTAAATTAAATCTAACCGGAAAGATTTTCGAAACAATTATCATATTTCATGCATATTAGATATGTTTTAGGCGTAATCTGTATAATATTTTTTGATTATATATGAAACACGCAAGCAATAGTATTGTATGATATAGTATGGATGCTATTGTCATATATTCATTCATATTAATTGTGTTAAATATCAGGATGTTTTTCTTTTATAAAATGGATATAAGTGTTTCCAAATTAGTCACAAGTGAATTTTTGTCAGGAAGGTGTAACTCTATATAAATAGTATATAGTAAATTTTACTTGGTAAGAAATAATTATTTACATAATTATAATAAAACCTAATATTTATATTGAAATAGCTATAAGTATGAAAACATTTTCACATGTATGCAATTAAATAATTACAATAAAACCTCATATTTCTATTAAAATAGCTATAAGTATGAAAACATTTTCACATGTATGCAATAAAGAGCGATGTTGCAGTATTTTAAAGGCCATTAAATTCCATTCTTTTATGCCCACAAATTTCTTCATGCCCCTCGATGTCTTTTCCATTTCCATTTACATAAATTTGGTTCAATATATTCAATCCACATAAAAAACAAAGGAAAAAAAAGTGGGAACCCAAAAGTTAACTAGTACATTTATGCTTGTTATCTTTTTCGTGCATATTAAACAGCTTCATGTGTTTTTTTTTTCATTTCCATTAATTTACTCCATATATGTTTTATTTTACACTGATATCAAAGTTTCCCTTTTATGTAATATTTTGTAGTATATTTCTTCAAATTCTCAATTTCAAAGCACTCTAAAGAAACACGTTTTGATTGGCCATTAAAACCCGACAAAGATTAAAACACAATCAGGTGGTATAAAGTAAAGATCAAGGACTTTCTCTATTTGACAAATACTATCAGAGCTCATATATTCTTTCTTTTATCTAGGAAATAATGATAGAAAACGATCATTAATTTCATGAACTACATTTTTTTGGTGTTATAAGTGCTATTTTCATAGAAGAATCCAGGGTTTCTAAAATGTTTCATAAGTGAAGGATAAAAAAAGTTAGTTAAACTTTGTATATTTGAGCTCCAATGGTTAACCGCATGTTTTTAATTAATTTTAATAGTTTGCATTTTGACCATATATGAAGAGCTTAAAGAGGCATTAATGATTTGGTATCTACTACCATTAGGAGTAGCAAGAAGAATTTGCCTAAAGTCACCACTGATAACAATACCTTTTCCTCCTAATGAGATTTCAGAATAAGTACTTCTTTAAGAAGAAAAACTGTTTGTGAGCCATCAGAGCTTCATCCCATATGATCAACTTTGCCTCCTTGAGTAGATTCGTAACATCACCCGTTGGTTTAATGTGGCACATGGAATCCTCTGTAAGATTTATGAGAATATGAAATCGAGAGTGTGTTATCGTACGCGAGATAGTAATAACCATGCAATACAACTGGAAGGCACATTTAATACTATCTTACTATTAGAACGAATGACCGAAGCAAAAGTCTACCATAAAAAAGTTTTACATGTTTCACCATAACCATATACAAAAATCTCTCCTCATGTATACAGGGAAACCATTTGAATCAATAGTTGTATGAGTTGAAAATTTTTTGGGAAAGTTTTTGGAACACCTCTTATTAACTATGCAAGGACAATTCAAATTAGCATTTCCACAAGACCCACGAATCATAAATTCAGTCACGTGTGAATAAAGCTGAGGATTTATTTTTTGCTAGAATTACAACAGAAATAAAGGGATCTATATAATCTACAGTAGGAAGTTTTTAATCAATTTTCAAGAATAAGAATATGTGTACATGAGGCGGACCACGCTTTTGAAATTCAACGGTATAAACAAGTAAAAAAAAATAGAAAACATAAATTCGTAAAATATTTTGTAGTTCTAATAACAAATATGCAAAACATGTAAAACTAATAAAAAAAAACATACCAGCATTAATGTCACTGAAAAATTTATTATCATTTAGATCTTTGATTACCGAATCACACTTAAATTTAAACAATCAACTCAATATACCAGGCCTATCTTCTAGATGAATGGTTAAATCTTTTAGAATTTTTTTACCTCTAGCCATTTCGGATTCGTTATGGTTATGAATAAATTTTCGTAGCCGAACCACTTACATAACGCCTTACCATCTACGTAGTTTTGTTGCATGTACCAATAACCTATAGTGAATGAAGAAGGTAAAATGACGCGCTTCCCGGTGTCAGATAAATCTTTTTTCTAGTGTCCTTAAACTTTTGCAGATTTTCAAATGATTTAGATCGAAGATTCTTTTGTTTACCACGTATGTAGCTAAGTCTTATACTTTTAATCATCGTATAAGCATCAAGTAAAAACGGTTGTAACAACCTCCTTGCATTTAAAATTGATGATCAACCATAATTCATATCTTGGATTCTGTAAGCAAAATTTTTTTTCATTGTGCACTCTGGTCTTATTTTCTTTTGGGTGGATATTAAATCCATATGTGGAATGTCAATCCTATATCCATCACCATAAGGGAAAAGTATGGGATATTGAAGAGCAAGATAGAAATGATGTAATTCACTAATATGCTTGAGCATCCTAGACTGAGTTTCTACAACAATATCACAATCGTCAATAGTTTCATTTATGTCACCTACTCTCAAAGCAACAACTTCAGAAGTGGTTGGTAAATTACTGGTCCCACCATCTTTCTCTCTTGTGTAAATAAGTCGAAGCTTAAGGTTAGCATTTGGACTTTCATGAAAATGGTCTCGGACCATCATATACGATTTAACCAACTCATTTTTTTGGGAATATAAAAAAACCCTCAGGTATTTTATAATTTTAACGTCGAGCACCTGCGAAGTTAATGTTGAATGATTCCTTGTATCACTGATAATAAACTAAAAACTAATTAAAGTATCGTTGAGGACTATTGTAACACCCCGTGTTTTCAAGAAGTCAAAGTCATAGTCAAGGTCAAAGTCAACGACCGATTTCGCGCGACTTGACTTGTAGTAGATTTCTTTTGTATGTTTATTTTGGTTGTATTATGTGGAGTAAGTGTCAATAATTACAATAATCGACATATGTTGCTCACAATCTAATCGACTCACGACTATGAACTATAGGAAGTAACAATACGATAAAGCTAACTAAACGATAATCAAATTATGCTAATTAAATCGACATCGAATCGCAACTCGAATTACGCATTTGGAATATTGTTATACGTGTGTGTGTGCCTTATGTGTTACTTGTGCATGTTCATTTACGTTATGTGTGGTAATCAATCGAAATGCAATCGAAACTCGAAAAGCAATCGAACCCAATCGACATCGAACTCGAATAGCAATCGAACTATGATAATTAGAGGAGAAGGGATAGTGCGAGATATGAGTGATGGGGATTAAAAGTAATTTGACTAGGAAACTCTATCGTATCGAACCGATCGCAATCGTAATCGAATCAGCAAAAATCGTCGCACCGAACACTCGAATCAGGTAACTGATCGATCAGGCTACCTGCCGATCGACCAGCCGGCCGATCGGACTGCTGTCCGATCGGACAGGCTGTCCGATCGAGCTGCCTGGCCGATCGGCCAACCCTTTCCTCATTTGGAAGCTTATAAATACCCCTGTCATTGTCATCATTTCCACTTTTGGAAACCCTCTGACCGACCAGCTCGTGTTCCTCACCTTTTCTTCTATTTCTCTCGATTCCGGTAAGATCTCGCCCTAAATCTTGTACTTTCTTGATCTACACGCACTTCTACACCTTTCTATCTTTTAAATCTTAACTTTTAACTGTGAAATCATCAAGATTCAAGGGATTCTAGGATGACGTCATCATGTGTTCTAGAAGAACTTCATGTTTTGGCCTCAATCCACCAAGAATAACTTGGATCTAACCGATTTCCACAAAAACAAACAAAGATCTTTCATAGATCTAAACATATTCGCGGTGAAAAGGATTGAAAGATGGTTTTCCAACTTTCTTTCAACTCTTTTACACTCAATACCTTCAAAACCGATAGAAACGGGGCTTGTGCCGACCTACTACTCACTCTGGTGGGTGTATGGCTCAAGATCCGGATTCCATCCACAAGGTTCACCGATTCCGAGTTAAACGTTAAACACCGTCCCTAACCGTTTGTGACACCCCAGGAAAACGAGTAAACACCGCAACTTAACTAGCTTCCTCAGTAACTACGCACTAAATTTCGGGACGAAATTCTCTTAACAGGGGGAGAATGTGACAACCCTCAAATTTGCATGTAACCATACAGTTTATTAATGATAATAAAAGTACTTGATGACTGTGCTGAATCATTTAACTGCTCTCTGATTACTGTGTTATACTTACATGTGCGTGTTAGCATACTAGTAGTATACAGAAAAGTTACTAAATAGTCCGGTATATTTTCCTGTGTGTTAGGAATAAATTTCGTTACAAAAATATATGTATAAGACGCTATACGGTGAAATTAAACGCTTTAACGGAACGATACGTAACCGAACAACCAGACATTTTCCGGGACACTAAAATATTTTCAGAAATATTATTTTATCTTTTTTAATTATTTATGGTCACAAAAATCCCCATGCACCATGTAAACATGACATACACCCACTATACTTGTAAATACCCTTAACCTTCTAACTTAATACCTATTAATTAACAAGAATTTACACTTTACCCCCCCCCCAACCGAAAATCTGCCCAAATTATTAAAGATATTTTGTTGAGATTTTGTGTAAAGTGAATCTTGTTTCTATTGGCCAATCTTTTGGGTATGATTTCCCTAAAGAGCTAGTTTTGCCTATTTCCAAGAAATTATCATCATCACCTCCAAGCTTACACTCCACCTCCTCTCTCTAAATTTCGGCTCATACCCCCCCCCCCTCTCATAACCGAAATCACCACCATCATTCTTCACTATCTCCATTTCTTCCACTAAAAGCTCTCATTCAAAGGTTGAAGCTCATCCATAGAAGTGTAAGATTGAAGGGCTTTCAAGGAAGTTTGATTCAAGCTTTGTCACCAACTTTTCACCATCATCTCATCCTAAGATTACTACCCTAGCCTTGTGCTAGTAGTAAGTCCCCTCATACTCTTGTTCCACCTTGATTCTTGTTACGATTTGTTGAATGTTTATGACACACACAAAAGTTTAAACACTAATTATATGAACATAAAATTCTGCATAAAAACCCCACATAAAAAGTTTGTTTAAAGATGAAATCTGGTTAGTTTGGGTTTGGTAAATGCATGCATGATGTTTGAACATTTATCCTTCGATACACCATGGTTAGAGTCTTTGTTTACGCGTTTTTAGTCACTTCTACATATAAACAGCTTGCTGATTGAAACTTCCAGCCTGCTTCAACAGGCTGTAACGGGTTCATTTTTAATCGAAAAATTTAAGTTCTGGAGTCTAAATTGTGTAATTTTGAATATCTGAACTAATGAAACTGGAATCGTAATTTTTCGAGACCGTTTACTATTTTTAAAGTATTATTTTAGACAGCAGCTCAAAGCTGAAATATTTCTGCTGAAAAAGTGTGTTGTATTCAGAGTCCAAACTTAAAACCTGAGCAGAGTCAGCTCATGGAATTTTTACCATAGATAGTCACGGTTGTTTTTGTGACCCTCCAACTGGAATTTCGACGATCCGACTTACGATTGATTTTTAGTGAATTTTTCCGTAAAACTGCAATCGGAAAGTACCAAATCTGATTGCAGTCGAGTAAAAGAATTTTTATACAAAATTGGTAATGAACTGATATCCAAAATTTTTACACAACAAATCGTGGGTTATATATGACCTTCTGTAAAAATTTGAGAATTTTTGGAAAAGGTTAACTATTTTATTAAAATGCTCGAAAACAGTCCAGTTTTGATTAATAAAGCTGAAACGACATAAGGAGTGATTTGCGTGTCTAAATGTCGAGTAGGTTATCCGAGAATGAAAGAACATGTTATATGTCAATAAAAGTGTTATGTGCAATGTTGTATGTTTGTCTATGAGTGGGGAATAGATGGGAAGGTTATATGGGCATGAACCGTTAAAGTGATGCATGTTATGTGATAGATACGTGTAGAAACTTTGTGTCCTATTTGAAATCACTAATAAACTAAGTGGTAATCATACTAGGACGTGATTGACCGACCTCGACTATTAGCTATATTTGAGAGTCAAACCGAGCAACCAAGGTGAGTTCACACTCTTTCTAAGGCATGGGATTCTCAGGGGTTGGGAATGGGATTGAATAACTACTTGTACTATCATTACTATTAAACTACTTTTTACTGTCCTCGGATTGAAGGGCACGTACGCAAAACCTACGTACACTCATACTTACTATTGTCCTCGGATTGAAGGGCACGTACGTAAAACCTACGTACACGATCATAAGACCATCAACTCTATCACTTTAAGTCCCTCAATTATCGACTTAATCGCCGAGGCCTATGGCGAGCGGGTCATTAGTTAATAGCGCTATTAGGTTTAACAAACCTCACACCGTGCCAGTCGGACGGGCGTGTACTAATGGACTATGGGCAAAAGGTCAATGCTGATAGACATTGACTTAGGGCACCTCTTATATTTTCGTAGCACATGGGTCCCTCACTTAATCAACTTATTTGAAGTTAAGTATTGAACGAACTACTGTCCGATCGGACTACCGTCCGATTGGATTACTCTTCGGATCATTAGATACTTGGCTTTAAATACTTGATCGATTTTCAACATGTTCAATGTACTAGGAATGCCACCCGATCGAACTACTGTCCGATCGAGTGCCATTTTGCTGAGAACTTGTTCTTCGCTGAAGTACTAACCGATCGGATTACCGGCCGATCGAACGACCGTCCGATCGACCGACCCGAAAAGTAAAGATACTTCAATATTTTCAAATCCTACAACGAAAACCTCAAAAGTCAAGCCATCATACACAAACACATCCTACTCAAATAAAGAAACAATCCACTCGAACAGCCATCCGATCGGACTACCGACCGACCGGACAACTGTCCGAATGGACTGTCAACCGCACGGCCAGCCGTCCGATCGGACTACCAACCGATCGACCAGCTGTCCGATCCACTCATACCTGTTTCCGTTTTACGCATTACTTATCATTATACTATCAATCTATTCAGGCTAACCCTACTCGCTAAGCGCTCCCTTAAATCCATCAATCGCTGTGAGTATACTCGATCCCTTTTTGCTTTATGCACTTTTGGGTGTTACATACGTTACAACTATTCAAATCACATCAAACACACTACTTAATACTATTTGAACGCTAACCGTTAATACATGTTATACGTGGCTTATGAATGCTTGTTTGTTATGTTTACACATGGAATGTTGTCTACCTGCCTTAGCAACGATAGTACTATAGTTTGGACTCAGCACCTGTTCGTAGGGGTTGTTAAGGACAATTACTTGCATGGATTACGGTGGTAATCATGTATTGCGAACTGCCTCAGGCAGTCAACTCGCAGTCATTGGTATCGATGGATCTATGTCGATAACTAACGTGCTTCATTTCACTATGTGTACGTGCTGGTTATGCGTAAACGAATTCGAACTCTATGCTATGATCAAACTTGTATGCTCACCTTTACATTATATGTATTGACTTTATTTTAACATATGTGACAGGTGCTTAAGATGCACATCTGGTAGGAAATCGAGGCTAGAATAAGGCTCTAGAGGCCAACAAATAGTTGTCTGTACGAAATGAATCAAGGGTCTCTAGAAGCAGATAAACAATTGCCGTATTTAAAAATCTGAGTTGTCAGAATAGACTATTTGCCTAGATTTTGTCTGTAATAATTTGTTTACCTTTTAAGACATGGTATGGGACATGTTATTTTAAATTGATTGGTAATGATAATTGTTATGGAAACTTCTGGACAATCTGTTTCGCTCAGTGCCATGCCCCGATGTTTCCGCCATCGGTTGGGGTGTGACAGATTGGTATTAGAGCCATAACTATAGGGAATTAGGCAAGACACAACCTAGTTCGGGTCGATGTCATAGAGACCTACTCTATAGTTAGGAACCGACATACCAACTTGTGCATGTCCGTTAGGGATTATGTATGAGCTTACTGCTATCTCTCGCTATTCTCGCTTATGCTACACTATCACTGCACTCAAATTTTCAATCATGAATAAGCAATTAAGTCGAGAATAGGTGTGAAAACCGCAAACTCTCGACTAAAGTTGTTCAATCAACCCGTATTTTATCAACAAACGGGGAGAATTATGCCAAATCAGGAGTGAAATCCGTATTTTGATGAATAATCTCCTTTATTCTATCAAAACAGGGACGAAGTTGTTAAGCTAGGGGTGAAACCCTAACCTTGACGACTTGTTCCGCCCATTTTACAAAACTCTCACCAAAGTCTCGACGGACTCCAACGACCTGAAGTCACGATATGACTAACGGAATGCGTGCCCAACACCCAAGAATCGAGGCAAAGGCACTGCCCGGTAGGTCAAGCGTGCACGACAAGTCCATGTGAATAGTCGAACCACTTTGGTTAGTCGATGTCTAATAGCCGCAGACGATCTATTTGTCAAATTGTATGTGTTCCAATTATGAGCCCGCAAATGCTGACTCTGAAGATTCGTCGATTTTCTGTGATTTATGTGGTTTATGTTTATTTGTTAGCATTTTGAGGTCACGACACACTACACACTACAGCTCGTTAACAAATCGCTGAACTATGGACGATTTTATGCTACGTTAGATGCTTATACTACCCGACTCGATATATTAAACGCGGTCGCTATATTCGAACGCTCGCGAACTGTGAATGATAGGTTTCTATATTCTAACTGCCTCTTGTGACTACATGATTAGGTGCTTCAGTGATTCCGTGCTCTACGTGCTTATGTGCTTCTGTGTTTATGTGAATCTGTGATTATGTGCCTATGTGTTTATGTGATATATTGCGTGTTCCTAAGCTTAGGCGTGTGAGGTGAGATTCGAATACGTTGTGTTGAGTCCTGTGACGATGTCTATTGTAGACAATGTCATCTGGATCTCGTCACACACCACTTTCTCGACAAGAAAAGAGAGACAAACGTCTAGCTGTTATCATTGCTAAACAAGTAGCAAAAGCCGTGAGTGACGTCTACGAGAACGTCAGCAAATCATCTGAGGAGTCGAGAACCGAAGCTCCTAAGGCTACTACCAAAGCTCCCTTCAACTTCAAACAATTCAAGTCTTGTGGGCCAAAGGAATTCACTGGAGAGGAAGGCCCTACAGCGTTGTTCCAATGGTTTGATTCCATTGAGGTCACTCTATGACAGAGTGGTTGCCTGGATGACCTCCGCACTCTGAATGCTACCAGCGTCTTCCAGTCCCGCACATTAGACTGGTGGACGGCTGAGAGAAAACATGCGGGGAAACGATGCAGCCTACGGTTTGTCGTGGGATGAACTCAAGGAGGTAATGCTGGAAGAATTCTGCACTCCTCATGAGCGCCCAAAGTTAGAAGATGAATTCTGCCACATAAAGCAGAAGGAAGGTGAAAATGCTGCTCTCACTGCTCGCTTCAAACAGCTCAGCATCATCTGCCCTGATCAAGTCAAGACCTCAGACATGGCGATCAAGAAGTATATCTGGGCCCTGCCTGATTGCGTCGCAGATTACGTGCAAGCGGCTAAGACTAAGACGATCGAAGAGACTTATCTACTGGCCGCTAAAATCAACGACAAACGGGTCAAGGCTGGTGTCTGGGATAAAGCTCCAAAACACCTGCATCAAGCTACCACCGCCGCAACAACTGCTGAAACCACCACCTCATCAAGTAACAAGAGGAAGAACAAGAGAAATAAAAGCTCCAGCAACAAGAACTGTACGATCACTGCTGCACCAATTCAAGCTGTACCAGCCCAACAGCGTCAAATAGCGGTGCCTGTGGCAAATGCACTGCTTGCTAAGCGTGCATACACTGGGCCACACCCGCTTTGCCCTGTTTGTACCTACCACCACCCGACTGCCATCGCTTGTCGTTTTTGTGCTCATTGCAATATGTACGGCCATTTCACTACCAACTGCCGTGCTCGACAAGCTCTTGCTCATCAAGCTCTATTCACCGCCCCTCAGGGTCAACAAGCTCCTCCGGCACCCGCGGTCAACGCCAGAGCCTGCTTCGCATGTGGCGATCCTAACCATTTCGCCAACATGTGCCCAAACAGGGTTGTGAAGCAAGAGCCCCAGCAGCAGCCTCAGCAACAGCAGCAACACCAGCAGCAACAGCAACAAGCAGCACGCACACGAACTTTCAACATCAACGTGCGTCAAGCTCAAGCCGACAACAACATGGTCAATGGTGTGTTCCTTGTGAATGGTATTTATGCTTCGTGTTTATTTGATACTGGAGCCGATAATTGCTTTGTGTCGTTCGAATTCGAAAAGCTCCTTAGTCGTAAGCGCTCCCAACTCTCCTCGACATTTGATGTTGAATTCGCTACCGGAAGAACCGTCGCCGTAAATTTTGTACTTCGTGATTGTACCATTGAGCTCAACAATCACATCTTCCCAATCGACCTTATTCCGATGCAACTTGGAAGTTTTGATGTCATAATAGGCATGGACTTTCTTCGAGAAAACCACGCTGAAGTTGTGTGCTTCAACAAGATGATTCGATTCTCGCTCGCGAATGGTGATCTATTGTGTGTTTACGGTGAAACTACTTCGAAAGGTCTCAAGCTCATGTCGTGTGTCCAAGCTAGCAAGTATCTCCGCAAGGAATACAGAGCTTTCTTGGCTAACATTGTAGTAGCGGAGAAGGAAAAGAAAGAGAAGAAGGAAGTGAAGGATGTTCCTGTGGTTCGAGAATTTCCTAATGTATTTCCAGAGGATCTTCCCGGGCTACCGCCAAGTCGTGATATCGACTTTCGTATCGACCTCATTCCTGGAGCCAACCCTATTGCCAAAGCTCCTTACCGACTCGCGCCGTCCGAAATGCGTGAACTTTCAAACCAACTCCAGGAATTACTTGAGAAAGGCTTCATTCGCCCGAGCACCTCTCCTTGGGGCGCGCCAGTCCTTTTCGTCAAAAAGAAGGATGGGTCGTTCCGGATGTGCATCGACTATCGGGAATTGAATAAGTTAACTATCAAGAACCGCTATCCCCTACCTCGCATCGACGACTTGTTTGATCAGCTACAAGGTGCTACGTGCTTCTCGAAGATCGATCTAAGCTCAGGTTATCACCAACTACGCATTCAAGAGGAGGATATACCGAAAACCGCGTTTCGCACTAGATACGGCCACTACGAATTCGTTGTTATGCCTTTTGGTTTAACCAACGCACCCGCGGTTTTCATGGATCTGATGAATCACGTGTGTAAACCATATCTCGACCGTTTCGTCATCGTATTCATCGACGATGTCTTGATCTATTCCAAGTCGAAAGCCGAACACGCGCAACATCTACGTTTGGTTCTCGAGCTACTCCAGGTGAACCAACTCTATGCCAAGTTCTCCAAGTGTGAATTCTTGTTGGAGGAAGTTCAGTTTCTGGGTCACATCGTAAATAGTCAAGGTATTCACGTCGATACTGCGAAGATTGAAGCCGTTAAGAGTTGGATTACACCTAAGAACCCGTCTGAAGTTCGTTCTTTTCTCGGACTAGCGGGCTATTATCGACGATTTATCGAGGGATTCTCAAAGATCGCTGTGCCGCTTACCGCTCTCACGCATAAAGACAAACCTTTTGTTTGGGGAACTGAACAAGAGTCTGCCTTTCGATTCCTCAAGCACATGCTTTGCAATGCTCCTGTCCTCACATTGCCCGACGGAAACGCCGATTTCATTGTCTACTGTGATGCTTCCAACCTCGGTCTCGGTTGTGTCCTTATGCAGCGAGACAAGGTTATAGCTTACGCGTCTCGTCAGCTCAAAATCCACGATAAGAACTATACAACCCATGATCTCGAGCTAGGCGCAGTTGTTTTTGCGTTAAAGATTTGGCGACACTACCTGTATGGTACCAAGTGTACGATCTTCACCAATCATAGGAGCCTGCAACATATCTTTAATCAGAAGGAACTTAATATGCGTCAACGCCGATGGGTAGAACTTCTCAACGATTACGACTTTAAGATTCGTTATCACCCAGGCAAAGCAAATGTTGTTGCCGACGCACTCAGCAGACGGAGCTATCTGCTTAGCACTCGTAATGTTCAAGCCCAATACGATCTCGAAACCCTTATCCGCGAAGCTCATCATGCTTGTTTTAACGAACGCACCCTGAAGAAGGAAAGAATTTATCACGATGGAGCCCAGCTTGTGAGCAAATCGAATGGGATATTCCACTCTCTGGACCGAATTTGGATCCCCAAACGGACCGATTTGTGATAGATTCTGATGGACGAAGCCCACAAATCCCGGTATTCTATTCATCTCGGTGCCGACAAAATGTACCAGGACCTTCGCTATAAGTACTGGTGGCCGGGCATGAAAAGGGATATTGCTCTCTATGTTGGAAAATGTCTGACCTGTGCAAGAGTCAAGGCTGAACATCAAAGACCCTCTGGCTTACTCGAACAACCACCGATCCCTATGTGGAAGTGGGAGAGTATAGCTATGGACTTCATAACAAAGCTACCGCACACGTCCTCAGGTCACGACAGCATTTGGGTTGTGGTTGACCGTTTGACTAAGTCAGCTCACTTTTTGCCAATACGAGAAGACTACAAGGTATAACGATTAGCCCGAATCTACACCGACGAGATCATTTGTAATCATGGGACGCCTCGCGACATCATCTCTGATCGTGATGCTCGGTTTACCTCACGACTGTGGGTAACGTTTCAAACGGCACTCGGTACATCGTTGAATCTAAGTACCGCTTTCCACCCTCAAACCGACAGTCAGACTGAAAGAACGATCCGTACTCTTGAGGACATGCTACGTTCGTGTGTCATAGACTTCGGTGGTAATTGGGATAAATACTTGCCGTTAGTCGAATTCTCGTATAACAACAGCTACCATTCCAGCATTCAAATGGCACCATTCGAGGCTTTATACGGAAGAAAATGTCGATCGCCTATTGTGTGGCACGAGATCGGTCACTCGCAACTAACCGGTCCTCAGCTATTACAAGAAACGACAGACAAAATTTTCCAAATTCGAGACAACCTGGTAAAGGCTCGGAATCGACAGAAACGTTATGCCGATAGACGACGCAAGCCCCTTGAATTTGACGTTGGTGACTACCTACTCCTAAAGGTATCACCTTGGAAGGGTGTGGCCCGATTCGGCAAGAAAGGAAAGCTCGCGCCTCGATATGTTGGACCTTTTAAGATTCTGGAAAGGATCGGAAAAGTCACCTACAGACTCGAACTACCGGAGGAACCTAGTAACGTCCACCCGACTTTCCACGTGTCGAACCTCCGAAAGTGCCTGGCCGACCACGACTTACATGTTCCACTCGATGACCTTCAGGTGAACGAAACATTACACTTCGTGGAAAAGCCTGTCGAAATCATGGACCGCCAAACCAAGCAACTCAGACGCTCTCGCATTCCTATTGTGAAAGTCCGATGGGAAGGCAAACGGGGCGCAGAGTTCACTTGGGAACTCGAAAGCGACATGAAGGCAAAGTACCCGCAGTTGTTTTAGAGAGTGAAAGCCTAGAGAGTGAAAGTCTAGAAAGAGAAAGTTCTCCACTGTGATTCACGGTAGTGTACATCTTTCAGCCTAATTTCGGGACGAAATTCCCTAAACAAGGGGAGGCTGTAACACCCCGTGTTTTCGAGAAGTCAAAGTCAACGACCGATTTTGCGCGACTTGACTTGTAGTAGATTTCTTTTGTATGTTTATTTTGGATGTATTTTGTGGAGTAAGTGTCAATAATTACAATAATCGACGTATGTTGCTCACAATCTAATCTACTCACGACTATGAACTATAGGAAGTAACAATACGATAAAGCTAACTAAACGATAATCAAATTATGCTAATCAAATCGACATCGAATCGCAACTCGAATTACGCATTTGGAATATTGTTATACGTGTGTGTGTGTGTCTTATGTGTTACTTGTGCATGTTCATTTATGTTATGTGCGGTAATCAATCGAAACGCAATCGAAACTCGAAATGCAATCGAACCCAATCAACATCGAACTCGAATCGCAATCGAACTATGATAATTAGTGGAGATGGGATAGTGCGAGATATGAGTGATGGGGATTAAAAGTAATTTGACTAGGAAACTCTATCGTATCGAACCGATCGCAATCATAATCGAATCAGCAAAAATCGTTGCACCGAACACTCGAATCAGGAAACTGATCAATCAGGCTACCAGCCGATCGACCAGCCGGCCGATCGGACTGCTGTCCGATCGGACAGGCTGTCCGATCGAGCTGCCTGGCTGATCGGCCAGCCTTTTCCTCATTTGGAAGCCTATAAATACCCTTGTCATTGTCATCATTTCCACTTTTTGAAACCCTCTGACTGACCAGCTCGTGTTCCTCACCTTTTCTTCGATTTCTCTCGATTCTGGTAAGATCTCGCCCTAAATCTTGTACTTTCTTGATCTACACGCACTTCTACACCTTTCTATCTTTTAAATCTTAACTTTTAACCGTGAAATCATCAAGATTCAAGGAATTCTAGGATGACGTCATCATGTGTTCTAAAAGAACTTCATGTTTTGGCCTCAATCCACCAAGAATAACTTGGATCTAACCGATTTCCACAAAAACAAACAAAGATCTTTCATAGATCTAAACATATTCGCGGTGAAAAGGATTGAAAGATGGTTTTCCAACTTTCTTTCAACTCTTTTACACTCAATACCTTCAAAACCGATAGAAAGGGGGCTTATGCCGATCTACTACTCACTCTGGTGGGTGTATGGCTCAAGATCCGGATTCCATCCACGAGGTTCACCGATTCTGAGTTAAACGTTAAACACCGTCCCTAACCGTTCACCAACCGAATTTGGGTGATTCCTGTCCGATCCGGGGAACCAAGTAAGGACGAGGTCTCTATTGTTTGACTCGTTGCCAAAATACTTCAATAAAACGACAAACAAACAAAACAACCAAGTGTTAGACAAAACAGGCCGACCAGGACAAGGTACTGTCCGATCGGACTGCTGTCCGAACGGACAGCCAGCCGAACGGACAGACAGCCGAACGACTGGCCAGTCGATCGGCTAGCACATGGGTCCCTCACTTAGTCAACTTATTTGAAGTTAAGTATTGAACGAATTTCGTTGTAGCACATGGATCATGAGATACTTGGCTTTAAATACTTGATCGATTTTCAACATGTTCAATGTACTAGGAATGCCACCCGATCGAACTATTGTTCGATCGAGTGCCATTTTGCTGAGAACTTGTTCTTCGCTGAAGTACTAACCGATCGGATTACCAGCCGATCGAACGACCGTCCAATCGACCGACCTAAAAAGTAAAGATACTTCAATATTTTCAAATGCTACAACGAAAACTTCAAAAGTCAAGCCATCATACACAAACACATCCTACTCAAAGGAAGAAACAATCCACTCGAACAGCCATCCGATCGGACTACCGACCGACCGACCGGACAACTGTCCGAATGGACTGTCAACCGCACGGCCAGCCGTCTGATCGGACTACCAACCGATCGACCAGCTGTCCGATCCACTCATACCTGTTTCCGTTTTACGCATTACTTATCATTATACTATCAATCTATTCAGGCTAACCCTACTCGCTAAACGTTCCCTTAAATCCATCAATCGCTGTGAGTATACTCGGTCCCTTTTTGCTTTATGCACTTTTGGGTGTTACATACGTTACAACTATTCAAATCACATCAAACACACTACTCAATACTATTTGAACGCTAACCTTTAATTCATGTTATACGTAGGTTATGAATTATTGTTTGTTATGTTTACACATGGAATGCTGTCTACCTGCCTTAGCAACGATAGTACTATAGTTTGGACTCAGCACCTGTTCGCAGGGGTTGTTAAGGACAATTACTTGCATGGATTACGGTGGTAATCATGTATTGCGAACTGCGTCAGGCAGTCAACCCACAGTCATTGGTATCGATGGATCTATGTCGATAACTAACGTGCTTCATTTCACTATGTGTACGTGCTGGTTATGCGTAAACGAATTCGAACTATATGCTATTATCAAACTTGTATGCTCACCTTTACATTATATGTATTGACTTTATTTTAACGTATGTGACAGGTGCTTAGGATGCACATCTAGTAGGAAATCGAGGCTAGAATAAGGCTCTAGAGGCCAACAAATAGTTGTCTGTACTAAATGAATCAAGGGTCTCTAGAAGCAGATAAACAATTGCCGTATTTAAAAATCTGAGTTGTCGGAATAGACTATTTGCCTAGATTTTGTCTGTAATAATTTGTTTACCTTTTGAGACATGGTATGGGACATGTTATTTTAAATTGATTGGTAATGATAATTGTTATGGAAACTCTGGACAATCTGTTTCGCTCAGTGCCATGCCTCGATGTTTCCGCCATCGGTTGGGGTGTGACAACTATAATAGTAATCTGATATTAGAAGGTAATTAAAGTATATATAATGGTGTTGCTAAATGTACCCCTTTTTTCAAATTTTACTGGCTACATCCTCCCCCCGTGAAGTTTGTAAATAAAATCAATGAACCCTTATGTTTTCTACTTTTTTTTAAATTACATAAGGAAATATCCTTATTTTTTATAGGGGTTTATCCACTTCCTATAATGTGAATACTTACATATACGTGTTTTGCTTTTACATTAGAACGGCTTTATAAAAAAATTCCTGCTGATTGAAAGAAGGAGATTAAGAGAGACCTTGAAAAACGATTGAGCGTTCTTGGTATGTATTTATATTTCTCATTAATATAGTTCTTTTTTTTTATTTGAGTAGTTATAAGAATAATATAATTTGCGGATCAAACTTTATCACAAATCGATTACCAGATGTTTGTTGTGGATTTACAAAGAAACAATTACTTTTATAATATTTGTCATTCTTAATATATAGTACATATTAGGAACACTTTTGCTATCAATTTATTCTTGAACCTGCAAATTAAACAGAAGTGTTTGAAAAGAAAATAAATTAATTTATGCATGAAGACTTCCTGGTTATGTGTTAATATATTATATTACTGTATTCCTAAATTCCTTTCTGTACATACCTTATTTCATATATAGTACATATTAATTAATATATTATATTATGTACTATATTACTGTATATGTTAATAATTGTTTTCGAGTTTATGCCTCTGATATTAGTTATCACGGTTTATCACAGTTCGACATCAAGAGTTCTACAAAAAGATGTTCGTATTTTCTACCGATCAGGTATAAGTTTTATTTGAAGGATGAAACTATGATTATAAGCTTGTATTGATAATGTTTGTTGTCATATCTCCCAACTCTAATATTATTTTATTTTTAGGCATTCAAATCTCGTGAAGAGATGATGGAATGGGTTCAAAACACCGCACTCGATGTTGGCTATGTTATCTTCACTAAAAGATCAAGAACAAAGCCAAATGGTTACTCTAGAGTCATACTAATGTGTGAACGTGGTGGTGTGTATAGGTCCGTTAAAGGTACAAGTAAAGCTATTGGCACCAAAAAAATAAACTGTCCATTGGAATTGATCGGAGCGTATACAAAATGAATGATTGTTGGAAGTTAGTTCATATACGAGATGAACATAATCATCCACCCGCACAACATATGGATGGTGTAACACCTCATCAATTCATGTCCAATATTATATTGACACGTGTCATGAGCTTTAAACGTGTAAAGAATTACTTTAGAGGGACTAAAGTTGACAAACAAAGAAAGTATGTGAATAAAAGGATTCAAAATGTCAACATCAGATAAATATACCTTTCAACGATCCAACACGATGTTTATACCCTTAAACGAATGATTTATGAAGCGTATGAAGCTATTTGTGGAAGAAAGTGAAAGTTTACAAACCACAGGGGTTAAAAGTGTCAACATGTTTAATTTATACCTCTGAGTGACCTTTTAGCGAACCCGAAGCTTTGTAACGATTAATTATGCTCATTAGAATAAGTGATAAAAATTTCACAAGGTTTCGATTCCATATGAGAAAGTTATGCTAACATTCGTATATGATGGGTTAAAAGCGTCAATGTTGAAATTCAGGGCTTTTCGGGTGATCACAAAACTAACCAAGGACTTAAAAAAGTTTGGTTATGTCTTAAGGTCCTTAGAAATCAATTTAGAGGGTTAAAAGTGCAATAAATAAAGTTAAAACCACTTTATAAAGGACCAGGGACAAAATGTGCAAAAGCTGAAACTTGTTTAACCTGATCCGGGGCACCATATCGGCCGCGTAGACCATGTATGGGTCTTACACGGACCGCGTGACCCTCTGCAGTGAAAAAAATAAGCACAACTGCCTGTTAAAGCTGTGTAACCGACTTATGAGCCTTGTTTTACATACCAGGGGCTGCACCAACAGGTTTTCATGCATAGGGGGCACCTGTAAGCATCATATATCACCTGTAGACTTTCTTGGCATGATCTAGTTGCATCAAAAGTCATATATAAGAGCTCCAAAGTTGCAAACATTGGACACTTGCATTTCAAAACTTTCATAACTTCATCTATGGAGATTCCTGGAGCTCAAGGCCACTTTCTAGAAGTTATTAGTCGTGCTTAGGACTATTGTAAGCTCCCTTAACCTTTCTTAGTTTAGTTTTACTTAGTTTAATGGCCTAAAGTCAAACCGTCGTAATTAAGGATTGACTTAGTGATTAATCACTAATGGTCCAGTCAATTCTCGAATTGAAAGTACCTATAAGTTGGTAATTATGAGGGCAATAAACCCTTAAAAGGGCACTCTCTGATTCCCACTCTAACTAGGTCAATTGTTGGGTCAAAACTAATTATAAAAAGTCAACAGAAAGCAAATTTTCACATAAACACATAATTAACAATGTAGAAGCCATGCAACCTATTTTATTAATCATATAACTTGGTAATTAATGTAAGAACATGTTCAACCCGACAATTTTCAGTTTAAGCTCGGTTCGGAACCGAAGGTCGCAAAAGTAGACTTTTGCTTTGACTTTCAGTTCTGACCCAATGTAGCATGTTTTAAAAATGCCTTAGAGCTCTATTAGGATCAGGTTATAGATTAGTGTAACCCTATGAGGTTATACAACTTGGTTCATTAGTTATTTGATTCATATGCATGTTTCCGTTATATGCCTAAATGTTGACCATAATGCCCTTTTAACCTTAAAACGAGATTTTTGAAAATGTGAGAGGACAAAAACCTTTATTACTGATTTATAAACTTGTCCTAAAAATTTGACATCAGTTTGAGGTCTAGATTAGGAGTTATGCTCAATAGCGTAATTAAGAAGCTTTTTATTAATTAAATGGCGTAATTAGCATAAAGCCTATCTAACCCAATTTTTGACACCAAACCTTTTACCCACTGATGTAAAATAATATTTTGGGATTTTTGAAGATTTTTATTTAATTTTACGCTGAGCATAACATAGGGTCTAGCTTTGATTCGGTTATTGACGGTTTTGCCCTTTTGGCGTATAAAGTGAGTTTTACAAATCATTTTGATACCAAACCTTTTTATATTGATCTTATATGATAAATAAAATATTTTAAGCCTTCTGGAATAATAAAAATATCAGCTTTTCTTTTAAAACCCGGAAATCGCTTAAAATCGCATTGTTACGCGTTTTAAACGCATAGTATGTATTAAAACTATTTTTTCCATATAAGGCTTGATACCTACTGATATTTTAAGTAAATTTTTATAATTAAACAGTAAGCAAAAGTTTTGAACTCAGAATTCTAATTTTGACCTTTAAAGCGTATGTGAAATTACCAAAATGCCCCTACGGTGCATAGTTTGGTTATAATAGATAAATTTCACATATATTCAATACCCTACTGTTATGACTTATAAAAATAATTATTTTTACTGATTATATCAGACCAGAAACTCAGATTAGTATTTAAACTCTTTTATAACCTTTAAAATGACCAAAATACCCCTACGGGGCATAATTTGAGTTTAAATCCATTTTGGGCATTATGGAAGGTATCTTACTGATATCACAACATATTTAAGGCATATTAACTTAGGAAACCTGTTCGTGACTCATTTGGTTACCCGTTACGAATTATTCGAGTTCGGTGCGATTTATGTAACTAGTTTGCATAAATTAGCCGAAACGGGTCAAACCTTATCGTTTTTATCTCAAATTCCAGAATGTGTTTAGTTTACCCATATTATACAAGTCTTCAAACTTGTCGGGTCTAAACCACACTCTAATCCGGTCTTCGCTTAATCGTGCGTTTGAACCGTATATCTTCCTTTAAAACTAACCGGTCTAAGTTAAGCCTTAATTAAAACCCGTTTGGAATCTAATAGGTTATTAAAACCTTCATTCCAGATTAGGAACCCGGTAAAAGCTACTTGCACTCACTGTTTGTGATATATACTTGCTCAGGTAAATACTTTTAACTTATTTTCCCTATACGGGCTTGGGATACGGTATTATAATAATACCGCTTGGTCGGGTATGTGACTTTAAATCGGATTGTGATTAATAAAGTTACATAACCTGTTTTAATCTGTTTTGTTTGGTATATGGCTTTTGGGGGGTTAATGACCATGTCCTGGATATCCTTGGCATCATTCATTGAAATGGCCACGACCTAAGCACGGGGTGTGGGCATACACCTGACAGTTGCATATGTAAAAACTGGTAATCCACTTAACGGAATCAACCTTGTGGGCATTATACCTGTGGCGTGTCAGTTAATCTTGTCTGGCTCTTCTAACTGGCCCTGACAGACGGCAAACATATAAATCTGTATACAAGATTATTTTTAAATAATTATCCCAAGTTATAAAAGATATTTTGTGCCTTGTGCATTCAAATCAATTTTCTTAAATATTTTCAAAATGAGTCGGTTAATTGTATTTACCAGTGTAAACTGACGTATTTTCCAAAAAGGCTAAGTGCAGGTACTAGACGAAATAGGCTGGCTACTTGTCACACCCCAAATTTCCACGTGTCACCGGTGGGCCCGGTGGGGGAGTATCGTGACGTGGTTGGCAACATAATAGTCAAACAACACAATATAATAATGCACAGCGGAAGCAAAAGATAATTATTATTATTACATTCCGAATATAAGTAATGTCAAAGTATTACAACGGAAGGTAAAGGATCCACAGGCGGATCAAACAAAAGATACTAAAACTGTTCAACAGACTTCAGGCATCTAGAACTTGCAAGATTCCCTAATGACACCCTGAGCTCCCAGCCAATTATGCGTAGTACCTGTCACTTAACCTTTTGGAAAATACGTCAGTTTACACTGGTAAATACAATTAACTGACTCATTTTGGAAAAAGAGTTTGAAAAGTGATTTGAGTGCAAACGGCACAAAATATCTTGACATATTGATTAAAATGCACAGAGGCAAAATTAATCTTTTATACTTGGGACAATTTTATTAATAAAAATCTTGTATCCGATTTACATGGTTGTCCAACATTTAGGGCCGGTGATTATACAATACAAGCCGGACAAGATTAATCGACACACCACAAATATAATCTCACAAGAAGATACCCTTACGAGTGAGTATACGTTATACATATGCAACAGGAGGTGTTATGTCTACACCTTGTGCTTACGTCGTGGCCATTCACTTTTTAAAATGAGCCAAGGATATCCAGGACACGGTCATTAACCCCCAATGTTATTTGTTATCAATCAATACAGATTAAAACGGGATTATGCAATTTAATCATCTCCGATTAAAAGGTTTCTACACCCGACCAAGCGGTATTTTTATAATACCGTATCCCAAGCCCGTATAAGGGAAAATAAGTTAAAAGTATTTACCTGAGCTAGCAATGCAATTTACACTCAGCCGTATATCTTAATCAGCAAGCACAAGTACTTCTACTGGGGCTCTTAATCTGGAACGAAGGTTTTATTAACCTATTAGATTCCTAACGGGTCTTATTTAAGTCGTAATTTAGACCGGTTAGTTTTAAGAAAGGTTTACGGTTCAAACGCATGATTAAGCGAAGACCGGAATAGAATGTGATTTAGACCCGACAAGTTCGAAGACTTGTATAATATGGGTAAACTAAACACATTCTGGATTTTGAGATAAAAAGGATAAGGTTTGACCCGTTTCGGCTAATTTATGCAAACTAGTTACATAAACCGAACCGAACGCGCCGGAGGCGTAACGGGTAACCATAAGAGTCGCGAACAGGTTTCCTAAGTTAATATGCTTTAAATATGTTGTGATATCATTATGATATCTTCCATAATGCCCAAAATGAGTTTAATCATTAATTATGCCCCGTAGGGTATTTTGGTCATTTTAGAGATTATAAAAGGGATTTAACGTAACCCCGATGTTCGGGACTGAAGTAATCAGTAAACAACTTATTTTTAACAGATTATATTAGTTGGTAATAATCCTTATGTGTCAAAATGGTTTTAAGCCTAAACTACGCGTATAATACGCGTATAAACCCGTTTTAAGCGACGTACGATAAAAAAATACGATTCTGGGTTTTCTGATTAGTTAAACAGGCTCAAAACATTACATTTATTATTTAAAATCAGTAGCAATTGGATTCGCGTCAAAATTCCTTGTAGAAATCATTTTATGACCGAAAAGGGTAAATTCGGTATTAACCGAATTAAGGCGATAAGCATAGCTTAAGACCAGTTTAAAAATAATTAAAAACCTTCAAAAGTCCCAAAATATTATTTAACATCAGTGGGGAAAAGGTTTGGTGCCGAAAATCGGGTTTAGATAGGCTATGCGCTAATCGCGCCGTTTAATTAATAAAAAGTCTACCGTTTACGCTAATGCGCATATCTCCTAATCTAGACCTCCGATTGACGTGAAAATTTACGTACATGTTTAATAATCAGTAACTAAGATTATTGTACTTCCACATTTTCAAAATTCTCGTTGTATGGTCATAAGGGCATTATGGTCATTATTTAAGCACTTAACGGAAATGCGCGAACGAATCGGATAATCAACGGAACAGGTTCAGAGACCTATACTATCATGTAACCCAACCCTAATGAAACACTAAGGCAATACCGAATCAATTTAAAACGGGTCAGAACCGAAGTTAAAGCAAAAGTCAAGGTTTTGCGCCTTTCGGTTCCGAACCGGGTTTAAACGGAAATTTGTCGAGTCGGACAAGCGTAGACAAGTTTTTATACTTATTACCATGTTATATTAAAGTTAAAACAGGTTACACGCCTCTCGGATTGCTAATAGTGCATTAAATCATATTTGACGTTTCTGTTGACTTTTTCGGTCAACATTTGACTCGACAAACGACCTAGATAGGTCTGGAATCAGAACTTGCCATTATAAGGTTTTAATACCCACATAATTACCTATCTAACGGTACTATTAATTCGAGATACGACTGAGCTATCGTTACTTAATCACGAAGTCAATCGTTAAGTACGATATATTGACTTTTAAACTAATTATAAAGCAAAACTGAATTTAGAAGGGTTAGGCAACTTACAAGGTGATTAATGGTCGACTAGAGATGATTAGAAAGACTTGGGATCAGCTCTTGTGCTTCACAAATGCTCAGAAGATGAATGGTGAATGTTTGCAAGTTAGTGGGTCTTATATAGTGCCTTCAATCACCATAACTTGTTGACAAGTATGTCTATGATCCACCACAAATGATAAACACATGTCCCTAGTGTTCTAGAGAAGTTTAGGGGTCACCCACAAGTGAGGAAAACCGGCAAGATTGGTTAAAATCGCGCATGACAGGCTGCTGTCAGTTTTTTTTGGTGCTGGGGGACTGCTTGCGCATCGTAGGGCCTTCTTGGCTACGATGCGCAGGGCTTCTGATCAGCCATTATCTTTTCCATTTGTTGCATAAGTGACTCTTGGCCCTTCCGAAAGGTCAAGTAAGCTTATATTTTGCAATTTGACCCCTTATTATTTACCCATAAGGGCTTTAGGACTTATACCCACTTTGCCAAGTCCCTGGGCACTTTCGGTTAACCCGAAAAGTCATAACTTTCAACGTTAACGCTTTTAACCCTTTTAAACGAATTTGATCACAACTTGCTCATACGATAACGAAACTTTATGAAATTTATATCGTGCATTCTAGTGAGCATACTTAACCGCTACAAAGCTTCGGGTTTGCTAAAAGGTCACCCAGAGGTATAACTTTAACATGTTGACACATTTAACCCTTGTGGTTTGAAATCTCTCACTTTTAGCTTCGTATGATCCATAATTTATCCGTCTAAGGGTATAAACATCATGTAGGGTTATTATAAAGCATATTTATCCATTGTTGACATTTTGAACCCTTATTTTCACGTACTTTCTATGTTTGTCAACTTTAGTCCCTCTAAAGTATACTTTCTCACGTTCAAGATTATGACACGTGTCAACACCTTATAAGACGTGAATTTTCGAGGTGTTACATCCTCACCCCCTTAAAAGAAATCTCGACCCGAGATTTACGAAATAAAAGGAAGTATCCTCTGCCTAATAATGGTAGCTTACAAATGATTAGAAATTTGTATGATCTTATTTGTTGTTTCCAGTGCAACTTTCAGATCCTCAATATTGGGCTTACCAATCTATCGTCCTAACAACAGATGTTTAACATTTCGTCTATACAAGATCTCCAAAGGAGTAGCCTTAATACTTACATATCAATTATTAAAGAAAAGCTCATCTTAAGGTGGTTATTCCAACCATTTCTTAACTAATATTAAGGAATAGCCAATCCTTGTCGTTAGTCGAACAATTCGACGATCCTGGGTAGCTGATAGCAAATTCTTAATCGTTGCCTATTTAGGGTTGCGGCATGCATGCATAAGCAATATGAACCGTCTTCCTTATTTAATAATATTACACTCTGAAAATATCGAGTTAGGATATATGAATCTATATCTTAAAATTTACTTAATCAGGTTTTCGGTTATTCCATAATCAACATGGAGTTCTTACAACAATCTACCCCAAAGCGGGATGTTAATCTTAACTCTTCTTGCCTCTAGGGAGGTAAACAGGGTAAACTTAGGAGAAGATAATCAAAGTATAAGGAGGTTGCAGAGATTTTTCATATCTCAGGCTCCAGTTCACTCATCGTTACTTGTGCCGAATAAGTGACATATTTATGTTACTAGTCCACGAATTCCTTAATCGGGAATATTTACTTGGACAATTTCATTTTGGATATCTTCTTTGAATGCCATTAGTTGACTTTAGTATCATATGATCATTGGGATATCTTTGTGGTTCCATGCATTAAACCTCCATACTGATCAGGCATGGAAGCAATCTATGGAATTTATTAAGATACACCAAATCCTCATATGGCACTTTTGTCATTCCGTTTGGTATTCGAAATCAATAGAGATCAAGAGATATCAATTTCATATGATGATGTATTTTATCTGGAGAGAGGGTATATTAGGGTTTTATGATTTGAAGATTTCAGAAAGGAATAGAAGAATTAGTTCCTGTGTATTTCCTACCTGTAGGTTTTTACCTCACACTTAATATATATAGGGTTCTTATGAAAAGTTTTTAAAAGTTTGTTATACTTATAGTTTATGAAGGATTTACTGGTATCCGAACCAAAATAAAACTCTTAGCATTTAAATTACTGATGAAATGCCAAGGAATGTACCTGATGTCATTATTTATGGACTAGTTCAGGCATTTTAGGCGCTTTCAATTTTAGGCTTTACTTCCTCAACCGCTTTTCCTTTGACAGATTTAGGGCACGTAGTCTTGATGTGGCCCTTCTCATTACAGCCGAAGCAGACTGCATTCATCATGCCCTTACAGTCCAACGTTTTATGTCCCTTAGACTTGCAGATCCCGCAATGTAGAGGTCGAGGCTGCGATTTGGATTTTGGTTCGAACCTGCATTTCCCATGATGGCGCTTCTTGCAGGTCTCACATACTGGTTTCTGGTCGGACTTTTGTTTGTTCTTTTTCTTAGAACTCTGGGAGTTATCTACCTCCCTTTTCCTTTTTAGTTCATCCTTTGCAACAGAGGCATGAACGGAATCCTCCTTAAGAGTAAGGAAGTGTGGTCCTAGATAAAATTTAGACCGAGCAGCATGGGGCTCCTTGAACTTTTTCACAGCCTTCTTCACAGCTTTTCCAACAGCTGCGTCTATCATAGTTTGAAGGACATCTTTGGAAATTCTAAGGTTCACAATTTCAGCATCATTAGCATGCGTCGTGTTATCAATGGGGCGATTGACTGTTGTCTTATCCGAGTTTTCCATACTCGATATTGGTTCCTAATACCAATAAAACAATTTCTTAGTTGCAATCCAACAACTGCTATTTCTCATTTTGATGGTCTTAATATATACTAACCATGGTGTCAATAACCCATACAGGCTATTATAGTACTAACATTCATAATGAACATTATTTATAATATATTAATATTACTTAGCCTAGGTCGCAAAAGACCATCAATGGCATTAAAGATTTGGACCTAGTCCATCACCTTTCTGACAGAGGATCAAAACGTCGTATCTGTCTTTATTATATTAAAGAATTTAGGTAGCTTGAAAGCTTGCCATAGGAATATCAGAAGAGAGTGATTCCTATTTAGATATAAAATATCCATCTAAGGCTTGTTGGAGCATTTTCTAAAGTATTATCGGCCAATTTCTATCTCGTATTAAATGACCGAAGTCCTATTAAGACGGAGACAACAGTTCTCAACAATGATCGTTCATTATTGAATCACATGCGTCATCATCAAATAAATTTCTGCATAAACTGCTTGATAAGGAAGAGTACCTGCTATATAGTTATCCTTCTGCACCATCTCCTGCCGTTCATTCGGAAGACTCATGCGTTTGTTTTCCTGGCCTCTCCAGGCTTCTTTATAAGCTTTGGGCAGTTGGTCTTAATGTGCCCTTCCTCGTTACAATTGTAGCATGTGGCGTTCTTTATCCCCTTGCAATCTAAGGTTTTGTGACCCTTGGTCTTGCAAATTCCACACAATTTAGCGCGTGGGTCTATTGTACATTTTCCAAAATGCTGCTTTTTGCAGTTATTGCATTTGGGTCTGTTATTAGACTGACTCGAGTTCTTCCTAAACTCGGAATCCTTCCCGCGCTCCGAGTTTCCCTTTTTCTTTTTGTTAAAATGATGAGAGTTTTCCTCCTCTCTTTCTCTTCTTTCCTTGCCAGAAGCCTTAACAGACTTAATTCTGATTACGTCTAAGGTGAGAGATAAGGATAAGTCCACCGCGGACCTATATGTGGTTGGCCTAGATGCTTTAACATTCCCTTTTATCTCTGGTGCTAGGCCTCCAATGAAACGCGCTATGCGTTTAGGTTCAGGGGTGACTAGATAAGGAACTAGGCGGGACATAGTGTTGAAACTTGTCACATATGCCTGACAATTCAAATTTTCCATGACCAAAGTCAAGAAGTCCGTTTCTATCTTTTCTACTTCATGTTGAGGGCAATAGTTTTCCTTGACTAATGCAACAAATTGACCCCAAGATAAGTTGTAGAGTAGAACTTTCCCCGTGGCTTGGAGCAATGATCTCCACCATGCCAACGCTTCTCCTTTAAATGATTGTGAAACAAATTTCACAACATCTTGCTTCGCACAACCGCTGATGTCAACAACAGCGTCCATCTCATCGAGCCATGTCATGCAATCAATGGCCCCTTCTTCTCCTGTAAAGTCTCTGGGCTTGCAGGAGACAAAATATTTATATGAACAGGTCTTAACTGGTGCCTCTTGATGAAACACAACTTGTCTAGACGGAATACTCCTTTGATTTGACAAGTCATGAACATCGTCCTCCCTTGACTCATGTGTTTTAAGAGGGGGCTTACAACTAGCCGCATATAGAGTCTTGGAGTGGGTATCGTTTGACTCATCATACTGCCGATCAAGTGCTCGAGTAACAGCATAATCTATTATTGCCTGTAGTTCTGCTCCAGTTACATTAATTCTGGTAGTATCATTGCTCTCCTTCAAGTGACTGTTAACTTCATCTAAACCAGCCATGTAGCTTGATGTCTTCTCTTGACAGGGAGTTGTAGACTTCAACTGTCTTTTGTCTTTTAGGACAATAGATATAGCCCGTGGGCATTTCCCTTCTGAGGGATGGTTATAATATGTTCATCTTCTCAGATGCTATTAGTCGAGATCGTATGGATCCTACCGACTATTACGCTTGGACTTGGTCCAACGTTTTTAGATAGGAGGTCAAAGACCACCACTATCGTTGTCTTATCAGACAACAAGTTTAGCCCATAGGCACTTCATCACTATCGGATGTTTATAAAATGATCATCTTATAGGATGACACAAGCCATGATTTCTAATTCACTAGGCTAGATAAGAAAATTGGAAGAATCCAATATAAGGATGACTGTTGTGATTTTATCGAATCACATTTGTCAGGAGTGCTAACACGTTTTTAGGTGTTAACAAGGATTTGAATCTCTTGAGTAGGTTTCACTATCCTGGCCGCGTAGGCTAGGTTTCACCTTTAAGATTCTCTTTAAAATGCCTACTGGCAGGGAAGGAAGGATATTTATTTTATTCAGGATTTTTATCATAAATCCTTATTTATAAGTTAATAATAGCACAATGGCCTAGTCGCGTAGACAAGTTTAATTTATAAGCCGTGATCGTCTGGGATCGAGGCATTTAGTAATAGCACAAAAGGCTTAGTCACGTGGACAAGTTTAATTTATAAGCCATGATCGTCTGGGATCGAGGCATTTAGTAATAGCACAAAAGGCTTAGTCACGTGGACAAGTTTAATTTATAAGCCATGATCGTCTGGGATCGAGGCATTTAGTATTAGCACAAAAGGCTTAGTCACGTGGTCAAGTTTAATTAATCCATTATATGAAAACAAAAGTACAGAGTTGCCCTAAGCGGGTCTTTGAAGGGATAATGTGTCCTCGAAGGGACTGAAAGATAAATATGTCCTTATAAGGACTAATAAGGAAACGATCTTCAGTAAAAGGAGTTTATTCTTCATTTTATTTCTGAATGCATTCTCCTTGGATGCTCGTTTCATTCTAGCCGCGGTACGAAGCTCAGCATCTCAGGGCTCCGGGTGTGGAGAACTCCTATTATGGCTTCTTCGCTTGGCGACGTATCCAATAAAAATTTGGAAGTAAAATTTCCAGATTAGGATTGAGAATATTCCTATGTTAAGTCTAGACTCAGGAGTTTAGATTGTGCAATTGTGTAACTGAGATTAAACACAAAAGGCTAGTGTTTAATTCACTCAGTGTTGGCTCTGATACCAACCTGTCACACCCCAAATTTCCACGTGTCACCGGTGGGCCCGGTGGGGGAGTATCGTGACGTGGTTGGCAACATAATAGTCAAACAACACAATATAATAATGCACAGCGGAAGCAAAAGATAATTATTATTATTACATTCCGAATATAAGTAATGTCAAAGTATTACAACGGAAGGTAAAGGATCCACAGGCGGATCAAACAAAAGATACTAAAACTGTTCAACAGACTTCAGGCATCTAGAACTTGCAAGATTCCCTAATGACACCCTGAGCTCCCAGCCAATTATGCGTAGTACCTGTCACTTAACCTTTTGGAAAATACGTCAGTTTACACTGGTAAATACAATTAACTGACTCATTTTGGAAAAAGAGTTTGAAAAGTGATTTGAGTGCAAACGGCACAAAATATCTTGACATATTGATTAAAATGCACAGAGGCAAAATTAATCTTTTATACTTGGGACAATTTTATTAATAAAAATCTTGTATCCGATTTACATGGTTGTCCAACATTTAGGGCCGGTGATTATACAATACAAGCCGGACAAGATTAATCGACACACCACAAATATAATCTCACAAGAAGATACCCTTACGAGTGAGTATACGTTATACATATGCAACAGGAGGTGTTATGTCTACACCTTGTGCTTACGTCGTGGCCATTCACTTTTTAAAATGAGCCAAGGATATCCAGGACACGGTCATTAACCCCCAATGTTATTTGTTATCAATCAATACAGATTAAAACGGGATTATGCAATTTAATCATCTCCGATTAAAAGGTTTCTACACCCGACCAAGCGGTATTTTTATAATACCGTATCCCAAGCCCGTATAAGGGAAAATAAGTTAAAAGTATTTACCTGGGCTAGCAATGCAATTTACACTCAGCCGTATATCTTAATCAGCAAGCACAAGTACTTCTACTGGGGCTCTTAATCTGGAACGAAGGTTTTATTAACCTATTAGATTCCTAACGGGTCTTATTTAAGTCGTAATTTAGACCGGTTAGTTTTAAGAAAGGTTTACGGTTCAAACGCATGATTAAGCGAAGACCGGAATAGAATGTGATTTAGACCCGACAAGTTCGAAGACTTGTATAATATGGGTAAACTAAACACATTCTGGATTTTGAGATAAAAAGGATAAGGTTTGACCCGTTTCGGCTAATTTATGCAAACTAGTTACATAAACCGAACCGAACGCGCCAGAGGCGTAACGGGTAACCATAAGAGTCGCGAACAGGTTTCCTAAGTTAATATGCTTTAAATATGTTGTTATATCATTATGATATCTTCCATAATGCCCAAAACGAGTTTAATCATTAATTATGCCCCGTAGGGTATTTTGGTCATTTTAGAGATTATAAAAGGGATTTAACGTAACCCCGATGTTCGGGACTGAAGTAATCAGTAAACAACTTATTTTTAACAGATTATATTAGTTGGTAATAATCCTTATGTGTCAAAATGGTTTTAAGCCTAAACTACGCGTATAAACCCGTTTTAAGCGACGTACGATAAAAAAATACGATTCTGGGTTTTCTGATTAGTTAAACAGGCTCAAAACATTACATTTATTATTTAAAATCAGTAGCAATTGGATTCGCGTCAAAATTCCTTGTAGAAATCATTTTATGACCGAAAAGGGTAAATTCGGTATTAACCGAATTAAGGCGATAAGCATAGCTTAAGACCAGTTTAAAAATAATTAAAAACCTTCAAAAGTCCCAAAATATTATTTAACATCAGTGGGGAAAAGGTTTGGTGCCGAAAATCGGGTTTAGATAGGCTATGCGCTAATCGCGCCGTTTAATTAATAAAAAGTCTACCGTTTACGCTAATGCGCATATCTCCTAATCTAGACCTCCGATTGACGTGAAAATTTACGTACATGTTTAATAATCAGTAACTAAGATTATTGTACTTCCACATTTTCAAAATTCTCGTTGTATGGTCATAAGGGCATTATGGTCATTATTTAAGCACTTAACGGAAATGCGCGAACGAATCGGATAATCAACGGAACAGGTTCAGAGACCTATACTATCATGTAACCCAACCCTAATGAAACACTAAGGCAATACCGAATCAATTTAAAACGGGTCAGAACCGAAGTTAAAGCAAAAGTCAAGGTTTTGCGCCTTTCGGTTCCGAACCGGGTTTAAACGGAAATTTGTCGAGTCGGACAAGCGTAGACAAGTTTTTATACTTATTACCATGTTATATTAAAGTTAAAACAGGTTACACGCCTCTCGGATTGCTAATAGTGCATTAAATCATATTTGACGTTTCTGTTGACTTTTTCGGTCAACATTTGACTCGACAAACGACCTAGATAGGTCTGGAATCAGAACTTGCCATTATAAGGTTTTAATACCCACATAATTACCTATCTAACGGTACTATTAATTCGAGATACGACTGAGCTATCGTTACTTAATCACGAAGTCAATCGTTAAGTACGATATATTGACTTTTAAACTAATTATAAAGCAAAACTGAATTTAGAAGGGTTAGGCAACTTACAAGGTGATTAATGGTCGACTAGAGATGATTAGAAAGACTTGGGATCAGCTCTTGTGCTTCACAAATGCTCAGAAGATGAATGGTGAATGTTTGCAAGTTAGTGGGTCTTATATAGTGCCTTCAATCACCATAACTTGTTGACAAGTATGTCTATGATCCACCACAAATGATAAACACATGTCCCTAGTGTTCTAGAGAAGTTTAGGGGTCACCCACAAGTGAGGAAAACCGGAAAGATTGGTTAAAATCGCGCATGACAGGCTGCTGTCAGTTTTTTTTGGTGCTGGGGGACTGCTTGCGCATCGTAGGGCCTTCTTGGCTACGATGCGCAGGGCTTCTGATCAGCCATTATCTTTTCCATTTGTTGCATAAGTGACTCTTGGCCCTTCCGAAAGGTCAAGTAAGCTTATATTTTGCAATTTGACCCCTTATTATTTACCCATAAGGGCTTTAGGACTTATACCCACTTTGCCAAGTCCCTGGGCACTTTCGGTTAACCCGAAAAGTCATAACTTTCAACGTTAACGCTTTTAACCCTTTTAAACGAATTTGATCACAACTTGCTCATACGATAACGAAACTTTATGAAATTTATATCGTGCATTCTAGTGAGCATACTTAACCGCTACAAAGCTTCGGGTTTGCTAAAAGGTCACCCAGAGGTATAACTTTAACATGTTGACACATTTAACCCTTGTGGTTTGAAATCTCTCACTTTTAGCTTCGTATGATCCATAATTTATCCGTCTAAGGGTATAAACATCATGTAGGGTTATTATAAAGCATATTTATCCATTGTTGACATTTTGAACCCTTATTTTCATGTACTTTCTATGTTTGTCAACTTTAGTCCCTCTAAAGTATACTTTCTCACGTTCAAGATTATGACACGTGTCAACACCTTATAAGACGTGAATTTTCGAGGTGTTACACTACTCCTGGCATCATTAACCAAGTCTTGCAAGCTTTAGATGTTAAAGTCTGTTGAATAATAATCTTTTCATCTTTTGATCCGCCTGTGGCTCCATTACAGTCCGTTTGTGATACTTTGATATTACTATTTTATTCGGTTTGTAATGTGATTCATCTTTTGCTTCCGCTGTGCATTTAAATTGTGTTGTTTGACTATGATGATATCAACTACGTCACGATACTCCCCACCGGGCCCACCGTTAATACGTGGAAATATCAGGGTGTGACAAGTTGGTATCAGAGCCAACGTTGAGTGAATTAAACACTAGCCTTTTGTGTTTAATCTCAATGACATAGTTTGCACATTCCTCGACTTTTGAGTCTAGAAAAAGAACTTAGGACAAATCCAAATTTGTTTTATTTTAATTTTGTCCTTTATTTTTCTTTGTTGTATCCTCTGTTTGTTTTGACAGGTTCAAAAAGATGCCACCAAGAATACGAGGAAGAGGTAGAGGCAAGGGGCCACTCGTCGCCCCCAATGATCACGAGGCTGGGCCTTCACACCGGCGAACACCATCAGATTCTTTAAGCAAAAGTCCTCAGGAAAACTGGAGGACCTCATTAGAAACCGTGAGGCGTTCAGTTTCGCTGAGCTCCTCACCTTCTTACCTAAATTCTTTCGGGCCTCAGTCGGAGAACGAGCCCCACAACTCCCACCATTCTTATATACCCCTCCAAGGCCACAACTCACCCTTCAACGACCCAACACCCTACTTCCAAAGCCGGTTCAACCCGGCAAACCTAATTAATGAACCAATGGGTTATAACCCGTTGGGACCGGAGGACCATTTCTCCATGGATATAGACGAGGATCCGGAACATGCCCAACCGCCAACCGGAACGCCTACTCACCCCATCGAGATTTCGGATGGGTCACCCTTTATTGGATCACCTTATAATGGTCCCGACAGCTACGAGGCAAGATTTGCCCAAATCGACTGGGCGTTCCCTCAGAGGATCCCTCATAGGATTCGCGCTTTGTAGCGGTTACTCCGCCACCACCACCAGTGCAACAACAGCCTCCGGAGCCACCGAGGCGTAGGAGATCAACCGCATGGATGTCCGTGCGAGGGGGAGTCCGCATCAGCACCCCTCAACCATCTAGTGGCAGTCATTATCCGCCACTATACGAAGACCCACAGATGGGTGGGCCTTCGAACCCTGTTTCTGAGGTGCAGTCTGCGCCGGTCGCACCACCACCAGTGGGTTATAACAACCCAATTCCTACATACGCCGGTTCAGTGGCGTACAACCCATTTGAACAGCCGACCCATATCAACTACAATTATGCTAATGTTGACCCATACCAGGCAGCATGGGACTACAATGCTCTCCATCCCGAGGGGCCCTATGGAGTCCCGTATCAGACTGGGTACCCACCTTATGGGTATCAACAACCGTCACCTCCTCAACCTCCGCTGTATCAGCAGCCCCCACAGCCGCCATTGATATCGCCACCGCAGCAGCAGGAGATTCTTCAAAGGTTGAGTCAGGTGGAGCAGGAGGTTCGGGAAGAGTGTAGGCAAAACCGAGGAATTCTCAAGGGTCTGGCGAGCTTAATCAAGGGGAAGAGCAAAAAGGGTCATTAAATCCTTTATTTGTTTATTTGTATTTCTTTAATGTTTAATCAAGTCCCTGCGTGGACATCTGTTTCTGTAATCAGTCCCTGCGAGGACTTGTATTTCCACTTAGCCCCTGCGTAGGCATGTCTTTTTGTTTAGCCCCTGCGTGGGCAAGTTGTTTCTGTTAAAAGTCCCGTTTAGGGTAGTATGTACTCTTTTTAAATTTAATAGCATGTTAGAATTTAAATTTCATTTTATCATTATATGCATAAATGTAAAATGTATTAAATAAATAAATAAATCCAAAATATGTCTTTCCTGTTACAAGGTCTGCCTTTAAATATTAAATAAGAATCTTAAAAGGTATAACCTAGCCTGCATGTCATTATAAGACCTGGCCATGATGGTAAAACCTGTTTAAAAAGATTCAAATCCTTGTTAACATCTGAAAAGATGTTAACATTCCTGGCTAATGTGATTCGTAAAATCACACGTGTCATTCTTATATTGGATTATTCCAATTCCTCCTTTATTATTAAACATCCATTTGTGATATAATGCCTACGGGCCATAAATATTGTCATATAAGACAAAAGAAGCCTACAACTCCCTGTCAAGAAAGGTAATGAACTATGATTCAAACCTTAGTACCTCAATCCTATAAGATCTTGACTTATAATTTAAATGTATCCTTGTGACTTGGCCTTTTGTACCATTATTATATTATAACTAAGGATTATTAATGAAAAATCCTGAATGAAATATTTAACGAAATTAACCAAAATGGTTCTTTAATACCATGGTTAATAAATTAATAAGATGACAAATCTATTATATACCTCTAAGAAACTATTGTCATCCCTTTTATGTAGCAATCAAGCTACATGGCTGAGTCTGAAGAAGTCAACAGTCATCCAAGGGAGAATCATGATACTACCAGGATCAATGTAACTGGTGCGAAACTTCAAGCATTGATTGATAATGCTGTTACCAAGGCCTTGGATAGGCAGTTTAATGAATCTAGTGGTACTCGAAGCAGGACCCTATTTGTACCCCATTCTAAACCTAAGACTCACTCTGAGGCTCCTAGTAAGCCACCTCCTAAACATGATGGATCAAGGAGGGATGACGATCATCATTCCTCAAACCAGCATAGTGTTCCGTCGAAGAAGATTGAGCTTAAATGAGAACCACGTGGTAAGTCCTGTACATACAAGTATCTCATCTCCTGCAAGCCTAGAGACTTCACAGGGGAGAAAGGAGCCGTCGATTGTATGACTTGGCTCGATGAAATGGACATTGTAGTTGATATTAGTGGTTGCGCTGATAGGGACGTTGTGAAGTATGTATCTCAGTCGTTTAAGGGAGAAGCATTAGCCTGGTGGAGGTCTCTAATCCAGGCTACTGGGAAGATCTCGTTGTACAATCTGTCTTGGGATCAGTTTGTTGCTCTCATAAAGGAGAATTACTGTCCTCAGCTTGAGGTTGAAAAGATCGAGGCTGACTTCTTATCTCTGGTAATGAAAAACCTAGACTGTCAGGCTTACCTTACTAGCTTCAATACCATGTCACGTTTGGTTCCATACCTAGTTACCCCGGAGCCAAAACATATAGCCCGTTTCATTGGGGGTTTAGCCCCGGAAATCAAAGCTAGTGTGAAGGCATCCCGACCTGCTACTTTTAGGTCAGCAGCTGATCTATCTCTATCCCTTACTTTGGATGCGGTCAGACTGAGATTGCTTAAGAACTCTGAAGAAAGTAAGAGAAAACGTGAGGACGATAACTCATGATGGTCTGAGAAGAAGCATAAAGGGTAACACGGACCACAAGAAGAAGTATGGGTCCAACAAAGGTAACCAGCAAGCAGATGAAAAGCCAAAGTGCAAAACCTGCCAGAAACGTCACTTTGGAAAATGCAGGTTTGAATCCAAGTCTCAGTCAAAACCGTCTGCATGTGGGTTATGCAAATCCAAAGAGCACAAGACATTAGACTGCAAGAAAATAAAGGATGCGACGTGCTATAACTGTAATGAAAAGGGGCACATCAAGTCCAACTGCCCTAAGTATGCCAAAAAGCCTGAAGAAGCCAAAAAGACCAATACTAGGGTCTTTCGAATGGATGCACGAGAAGCTGTTCAGGATGATAATGTGATAACAGGTACCTTCCTTATAAATGATGTCTATGCAAGGGTGTTATTTGATTCAGGTGCGGATAAGTCATTTGTAGACAATAAGTTTTGTAAGTTGTTAAATTTGCCTGTTAGAACCCTAAGCATAAAGTATGAGGTTGAATTAGCCGATGGTACCATAGAAACCGCATCAACCGTGTTAGATGGATGTTTCATATCCATTAGGAACCACTCTTTTCCACTATCCTTATTTCCTTTAAAGTTAGCTGGTTTCGACATAGTTATAGGCATGGACTGGTTATTTCATAACCAAGCCTAGATAATGTGTAACAAGAAACAAGTGGTGATCAAGACTCCTTATGAGGAGCCACTTACCATACATGGAGATACTCAGTATAGATTGCCTAAGCAAGTGTCTATGCTTAAGGCATCAAGGTGCATGAAGAAGGGTTGTATCATCTACATGGCACAAGTATCTATTGATGAGCTGAAACCTAAGATTGAAGACATCCATGTCATTTCTGAATATCCTGAAGTTTTTCCTGAAGAACTACCTGGTTTGCCACCAGATAGGCAAGTAGAATTCAGAATTGACATTATTCCTGGAGCAGCACCTGCTGCAAGGGCACCTTACAGGTTAGCACCAACAGAGATGAAAGAGTTGAGGACTCAACTTGATGATTTGTTGGCAAAGGGTTTTATACGCCCTAGCTCATCTCCATGGGGAGCACCAATACTGTTTGTAAAGAAGAAGGATGGATCGATGCGTCTATGCATCGATTATCGCGAGCTTAACAAGGTCACTATCAAGAACATATATCCATTGCCCAGGATCGACGATCTGTTCGATCAGCTCCAAGGAGCTAGTTACTTCTCCAAGATTGACTTAAGGTCGGGTTACCATCAACTGAAGGTTAGAGATGAAGATGTGCACAAGACTGCATTTAGAACTCGCTATGGTCACTACGAGTTCTTGGTGATGCCTTTTGGGCTCACTAATGCACCAACAACATTCATGGACCTTATGAATCGCGTTTGTAAACCCTACTTAGACAAGTTTGTCATCGTCTTCATTGATGACATTCTCATTTATTCAAAGAATCAGGCTGAACATGAGAAGCATCTCCGTTGTATTCTTAAACTTCTTCAACAAGAAAAGCTTTATGCCAAGTTTTCAAAGTGTCAATTTTGGCTTTGTGAAGTCCAATTCCTTGGACATATGGTTAGTGAGCATGGTATCCAGGTGGATCCCGCTAAAATTGAAGCTATCATGAATTGGCAAGAACCAAAGACGCCCACAGAGATTCGCATCTTCTTAGCTCTGGCAGGATATTACAGGCGTTTTATTGAGAATTTCTCAAGGATTGCAGCACCCCTAACTTCGTTCACCAGGAAGAATATTAACTTTGATTGGGGTCCTTAGCAACAAGAATCCTTCGATATTCTTAAACAGAAGTTAAGCAATGCTCCCGTGTTGACATTGCCTAAAGGAATTGAAGAATTTGTGGTTAACTGCGATGCATCACACACTGGCATGGGATGTGTGCTAATGCAGAAAGGTAAAGTTATTGCATATGCTTCCCGACAATTAAAAGTGCACGAGAAGAATTACACCACCCATGATTTGAAGCTAGGTGTCGTTGTATTTGCACTGAAAATGTGGAGACATTATTTATATGGTACCAAGTGTGTGATCTATTCTGATCATAAGAGCCTTCAAAATCTGTTTAATCAGAAGGATCTGAACATGAGGCAACGACGATGGATGGAGACACTGAATGATTATGATAGTGAAATCCGATACCATCCAGGTAAGGCGAATGTGGTCGCCGATTCTTTGAGCAGAAAGGAAAGGGTTAAGCCCATTAGAATCAATGCCAAGAGCATTGAATTAAAGAACAGTTTAAATGAAAGATTGTTATCCGCCCAGAAGGAAGCCGTATTAGAAGCTAACTATCCAAATGAAAAGTTAGGAGTAACTGCTGAGCAGTTATCTTATGGAAAGGATGGAATCCTAAAATTGAATGGACGAATATGGGTTCCGATCTATGGAGGACTTCGGGATGTTATTCTTCAAGAAGCCCACAGTTCTAAGTATTCTGTTCATCCTGGAAGTGACAAGATATACCAGGATTTGAAGGCAAATTATTGGTGGATAGGCTTAAAGAAGTCTATAGCTACTTATATAGCCAAATGTTTGATGTGCGCGCAAGTTAAAGCTGAACACCAGAAGCCGTCAGGTCTGCTACAACAGCCTGAACTTCCCACATGGTGACTATGTATTTTATCACTAAGTTACCAAAGACAAAGCGAGGAAATGATACTATCTGGGTTATAGTGGATAGACTGACTAAGTCAGCCCACTTCTTACCTATTAAGGAAACACATAGCTCAGATAAGTTAGCTCAGCTTTACATGGACGAGATTGTATCTCTCCACGGAGTGCCAGTGTCTATCATCTCTGATAGGGATACAAGGTATACGTCGCATTTCTGGAAAAGCTTTCAACAATCCCTAGGCACTCGATTAAATTTCAGCACTACATATCATCCTCAGACGGATGGTCAGAGTGAACGTACTATACAGACACTTGAGGATATGATACGAGCTTGTGTTATTGACTTAGGAGGAAGTTGGGATGATCATCTTCCATTGATTGAATTTTCATACAATAATAGCTATCATTCCAGTATTCAAGCTGCACCTTTTGAAGCTTTGTATGGAAAAAGTGCAGAACGCCCGTTTGTTGGGCAGAAGTTGGAGATGTCTAACTTACAGGACCTGATATAGTCCTGGAGATGACAGATAAGATTGTCCAGATACGAGATCATCTCAAAGCTGCCAGGGATAGGCAGAAAAGCTACGGAGATAAAAGGCGTAAACCTCTAAAGTTCGAGGTTGGTGAGAAAGTGTTACTTAAAGTATCACCCTGGGAAGGGGTAATGCGATTTGGTAAGAAAGGCAAGTTAAGCCCAAGGTACATAGGACCATTCGAGATAATCGAATGTGTCGGATCTGTGGCTTACAAGTTAAAATTTCATGAAGAGCTCAGTGGTATTCATAATGTATTCCACATCTGCAATCTGAAGAAATGTCTAGCTGATGAATCACTAGTCATGTCACATAAGGATGTGCACATAGATGAGAGCTTAAAGTTTTTTGAAAAATCTTTGTCGATCGAGGATCGACAGGTTAAGAAGCTTCGAAGGAAGCAGGTGCCGATTTTAAAGGTTAAATGGGATGCCCGTAGAGGTCCCGAGTACACGTGGGAGGTAGAGTCCACAATGAAAGAAAAGTACCCTCATTTGTTTCAGTAAATCTCGAGGTCGAGATTTCTTTTAAGGGGGTGAGGATGTAACACCTCGTAAATTCATGTCCAATATTATATTGACACGTGTCATGAGCTTTAAACGTGTAAAGAATTACTTTAGAGGGACAAAAGTTAACAAACAAAGAAAGTATGTGAATAAAAGGATTCAAAATGTCAACATCGGATAAATATACCTTTCAACGATCCTACACGATGTTTATACCTTTAAACGAATGATTTATGAAGCGTATGAAGCCGTTTGTGGAAGAAAGTGAAAGTTTACAAACCGCAGGGGTTAAAAGTGTCAACATGTTTAATTTATACCTCTGAGTGACCTTTTAGTGAACCCGAAGCTTTGTAACGATTAATTATGCTCACTAGTATAAGTGATAAAAATTTCACATGGTTTCGATTCCGTATGAGAAAGTTATGCTAACATTCGTATATGATGGGTTAAAAGCGTCAATGTTGAAATTCAGGGCTTTTCGGGTGATCACAAAACTAACCAAGGACTTAACAAAGTTTGGTTATGTCTTAAGGTCCTTAGAAATCAATTTAGAGGGTTAAAAGTGCAATAAATAAAGTTAAAACCACTTTATAAAGGACCAGGGACCAAATGTGCAAAAGCTGAAACTTGTTTAACCTGATCTGGGGCACCATACCGGCCGCGTAGACCATGTATGGGTCTTACGCGGGCCGCGTGACCCTCTACAGCGACAAAAACAAGCACAGCTGCCTGTTAAAGCTGTGTAACCGACTTATGAGCCTTGTTTTACATACCAGGGGTTGCACCAACAGGTTTTCATGCATAGGGGGCACCTGTAAGCATCATATATCACCTGTAGACTTGCTTGGCATGATCTAGTTGCATTAAAAGTCCTATATAAGAGCTCCAAAGTTGCAAACATTGGACACTTGCATTTCAAAACTTTCATAACTTCATCTCTGGAGATTCCTGGAGCTCAAGGCCACTTTCGAGAAGTCATTAGTCGTGCTTAGGACTATTGTAAGCTCCCTTAACCTTTCTTAGTTTAGTTTTACTTAGTTTAATGGCCTAAAGTCAAACCGTCGTAATTAAGGTTTGACTTAGTGATTAATCACTAATGGTCCAGTCAATTCTCGAATTGAAAGTACCTATAAGTTGGTAATTATGTGGGCAATAAATCCTTAAAAGGGCACCCTCTGATTCCCACTCTAACTAGGTCAATTGTCGGGTCAAAGCTAATTATAAAAAGTCAACAGAAAGCAAATTTTCGCATAAACACATAATTAACAATGTAGAAGCCATGCAACCTGTTTTATCACTCATATAACTTGGTAATTAATGTAAGAACATGTCTAAACATGTTCAACCCGACAATTTTCAGTTTAAGCTCGGTTCGGAACCGAAGGTCGCAAAAGTAGACTTTTGCTTTGACTTTCAGTTCTGACCCAATGTAGCATGTTTTAAAAATGCCTTAGAGCTCTATTAGGACCAGGTTATAGATTAGTGTAACCCTCTGAGGTTATACGACTTGGTTCATTAGTTATTTGATTCATATGCGTGTTTCCGTTATATGCCTAAATGTTGACCATAATGCCCTTTTGACCTTAAAACGAGATTTTTGAAAATGTGAGAGGACAAAAACCTTTATTACTTATTTATAAACTTGTCCTAAAAATTTGACATTAGTTTGAGGTCTAGATTAGGAGTTATGCTCAATAGCGTAATTAAGAAGCTTTTTATTAATTAAATGACGTAATTAGCATAAAGCCTATCTAAACCCAATTTTTGAAACCAAAACTTTTACCCACTGATGTAAAATAATATTTTGGGATTTTTGAAGATTTTTATTTAATTTTAAGCTGAGCATAACATAGGGTTCTAGCTTTGATTCGGTTATTGACGGTTTTGCCCTTTTGGACTATAAAGTGAGTTTTACAAATCATTTTGATACCAAACCTTTTTCTATTGATCTTATATGATAAATAAAATATTTTAAGCCTTCTGAAATAATAAAAATATCAGCTTTTCTTATAAAACCCGGAAATCGCTTAAAATCGCCTTGTTACGCGTTTTAAACGAATAGTATGTATTAAAACTATTTTTACCATATAAGGCTTTATACTGTCACACCCCTATATTTCCACGTATTACCGGTGGTCCCGGTGGGGTGTATCGTGACGTAGTTGATATCATCATAGTCAAACAACACAATATTTAAATGCACAGAGGAAGCAAAAGATAGATTCATTTCAACAGAATAAATTGTAATATTTAAGTATCACAAAATAGTTGAAACAGATCCACAGGTGGATCAAAATAAAAAGGAAAACTGTTCAACAGGCGTCGACATCTAGAGCTTGCGAAACTTGATTATTGATGCCTGGAGTATCCAGCCTATTACGTATAGCACCTGCACTTAGCCTTTTTGGAAAATACGTCAGTTTACACTGGTAAATACAACTTAACTGACTCATTTTGAAAATATTTTAGAAAATTGATTTAGGTGCACATGGCATAAATCTTTTATAACTTGGGACAATTATTCAAAATAATCTTGTATACAGTTTTACTTATTTGTCGTCCGTCAGTGCCGGTTTGTAGGGCCGGTCTAGATTAATTGACACGCCACAGGTATAATACCCACAAGGCTGATTCCTTTAAGTGGGCTACCAGTTTTTACATATGCAACTGTCAGGTGTACGCCTACACCCCGTGCTTAGGTCGTCGCCATTTCTTCGAATGATGCCAAGGATATCCGGGACATGGTCATTTAACCCCCAAGGGCCATACACCAAATAATACAGAATAAAGCGAGTTATGCAAATACATTGATCACAATCCGATTTAAATGACTACATACCCGACCAAGCGGTACTTTTATAGTACCGTATCCCAAGCCCGTATAGGGAAAATAAGTTAAGAGTATTTACCTGAGCAAATTTATACAATTTATCCCAGCCGTATACCACCAAGAAAGTACAGATAGCTTTTACTGGGCTCCTAAATCTAGAACGAAGGTTCTTAATAATCTATTAGATTCCTAACGGGTCTTTAATTAAGCCTAAGCTTAGACCGGTTAGTTGTTAAAAGGAAGACACGGTTCAAACGCATGATAAAGCGAAGACCGGTTTAGAATGTGGTTTTGACCCGACAAGCTTGTATGCTTGTTTAATATGGGTAACTTAAACACATTCTGAATTTTGAGACAAAAACGATATGGTTTGACCCGTTTCGGCTAATATATGCAAACTAGTTACATACGCCGATCCGAACGTGAAAAGTGCGTAACGAGTAACCAAATGTGTCATATACAAGTTTCCTAAGTTAATATGCCCTAAATATGATGTGATATCAGTAAGATACCTTCCGCTATGCCCAAAATGAATTTAAAACCAATTTATGCCCCGAAGGGTATTTTAGTCATTTAAAAGGTTATAAAAGAGATCAAATATAAATCCGAGGTTCAGGTCTGATTTGATTAGTAAAAATACTTAATTTAATAAGTTATATCAGTAGGGTATTACATATATGTGAAATTTATCATTTATAACCATACTATGCACCGTAGGGGCATTTTGGTAATTTCACATAGGCTTAAAAGGTCCAAACTGGAAACCTGAGTTTAAAACTTTTCCTTACTGTTAAAATGTAAAAATTTACTGAATATATCAGTAGGCATCAACCCTTATATGTTAAAAATAGTTTTGATACATACTATGCGTTAAAAACGCTTAAAAAGGCGATTTAGAGCCATTTCCGGGTTTTCAAAGAAAAGCTGATATTTTTATTATTCCAGAAGGCTCAAAATATTTTATTTATCATATTAGATTAGTAGAAAAAGGTTTGGGATCAAAAGGATTTGAAAAACTCATTTTATAGCCCAAAAGGGCAAAACCGGCAATTACCGAATCAAGCTTAAAACCCTATGTTATGCTCAGCCTAAAAATAATTAAAAATCTTAAAAAATCCCAAAATATTATTTATTATCAGTGGATAAAAAGTTTGGTATCAAAAATTCGGTTTAAATAGGTTATATGCTAATTACGCCGTTTAATTAATAAAAAAACTTTTTAATTACGCTATTGAGCATAACTCCTAATCTAAACCTCCAACTGAGGTCAAATTTTAGGGACACGTTTATATATCAGTAATAAAGGTTTCCATTCTTTCACATTTTCAAAAATATCATTTCATGGTCAAAAGGGCATAACGGTCAATAGTTAGGCATATAACGGAAACATGCATGAACTAGGATTTCTATGGAACCAAGTTGTATAACCTCGGAGGGTTATACTAACCTATAATATGGTCCTAATGGAATCCTAAGGCATATCTAAACTAAGCTAAATCGGGTCAAAACTGAAAGTCAAAGCAAAAGTCAACTTTTGCGACTTTCGGTTCCGAACCGAGCCTATACTTAGAACTGTCGGGTTTAATCATGCTTAGGCATGTTCAACTAATATTTACCAAGTTATTAAAGTGAGAAAACTGATTTTTATGGCTTTTATATTAAAAGTTATGTATTTTATTTAAAACTAACCCGTTTGACTTTTATTTGACCCGACAATTTAACTAAGTAAACGTGGTAATTAGGAGGCGCCCTTTTGAGAGTTAATCACCTACCTAATTATGGTCACGTAGCCATGTTCGTTGCGAACCATGGCTCAACCGTTTAAAAGTCAACGCGTTTATCGATAACGCTTGACTTTTAGGTTTAAAACGGTAAATAAGTAAACTAAGCATGAAGGGATTACTTACAATAGTCCAAAGGACTGAAAGAGGTTCTCAAGAAGCTCAAGACCCTCAAAGAATTCAGAGAAATTAGAAAGAATGAATGGTGCAAGTGAAACCCAAAATCAAAGGGGGTATTTATAGGATTTTCGGAACCGTTAAGATCGTTCATCGATAAACGTGATCAAATTTGGGCCGTACACCTTTACCCACTGTTTTATGATACAATGGGCAGCCCCTAGGATTGAAAATACCATGTGCAAAGGCTGGAAACAAGCTGGCAATAGCTGGAACTGATTTTTGCTGATCTGCAGGGCTTAGGCGCCCCGCGTAAGACCTCAGGGAGGCTTACGCGCCCCGCCTGGGCTGCACACTTCAGCAACAGCTTCCAAAATTGCAGTTTCAGTCCCTGTACTCACTTAACGACCATTTCTGATGCGTATAAGGCCCGTTAACCTCATTTCAAGGCTCCACTATAATTTTTAAACATAGGGGACATGAAACATGCTCAAAAACATGTCGGATGTCGGTTCGTTTGGTCGTACGGTCACGTTGTTCGTCTAATTACGACGAAACACGAACGGACGCGAAAAACGATCCAAATTACGCGACGAATGGAATTTTATCATGCCGACCACTAAAATAAAATGTTTTAGTACTTACATAAATTTTTGGGTGTCCGGAGATATACAGAACGGAAGATATGCGCGAAAATGCAAACTTGTGCACTTTTTGACACTTTTAGTCCCTAGTGGACTTGAAAGCTTATTTTTGCGCATCAAACACCTCTAAGCCTATATCTAAGCTATATAAAGAATAAATAGGGTATGTTTAACTCATGGACGTATTCCGGAAGGTCCGATACCCTACGAATTGACATACTTTTACAGTTTGACGCAATTAGTCCTTTAATTGCGTAAAGTAGCGCGAAATGTCATTTAATGATATCCAAGCCTTCCATGGCCCATAATGGGCATTCCCAAGTATATAACTAAATATTACTACGCTCTCTTTCGCCTAGATGGTCACCGAAAGGCGTAGATTCAAAAGTTGACGCTTTAGGTCCCTCTATTGCGCAAACTTGCGCATTTCATCATTTAATAGCATTGAAGCCTCATCTAATCCATATTAGACATTCTTGAAAGTATTATTAAACATCACGATGCTTCGGATTTGCTAAAAGGTCATTCAGAGGTATAATTAAACATATTGACACTTTTAGCCCCTCTAACTTGTAAAGTTGCGCATAACTTTACTTATAGGCATAAAAACCTTAGACGGCCATTATTTGGCATTCCCGAGAGTATAATTAAATATCATGAAGCTCTCGGTTTGTTAAAAGGTCACTCAGAGGTTAGAATTGACATGTTGACGCTTTTAACACTTTATTACGCAAACATTCAATTAATTACGCAAACGGCTACACTTAACCATCAAGTGGCACATTTGTGAATATAAACATCGTTAGAGATTATTTAGAAACTTATTTTAGGTATGCTAACACTTCCAGTCCTTTCATAATCAAATTTTTCGATTTTTCGAAAAATTAGTCCCTAAATTTCAATGTTTCACTTCATTAGGGTTCATTACACGTGTTAAGACTTCATTGGACGTGATTTTACAAGGTGTTACAGATACCTACTGATATTTTAAGTATATTTTTATAATTAAACAGTAAGCAAAAGTTTTGAACTCAGAATTCTAATTTTGACCTTTAAAGCTTATGTGAAATTACCTAAATGCCCCTACGGTGCATAGTTTGGTTATAATAGATAAATTTCACATATGTTCAATACCCTATTGTTATGACTTATAAAAATAATTATTTTTACTGATTATATCAGACCTAAAACTCAGATTAGTATTTAAACTCTTTTATAACCTTTAAAATGACCAAAATACTCCAACGGGGCATAATTTGAGTTTAAATCCATTTTGGGCATTATGGAAGCCATCTTACTGATATAACAACATATTTAAGGCATATTAACTTAGGAAACCTGTTTGTGATTCATTTGGTTACCCGTTACGCATTATTCGCGTTCGGTGCGGTTTATGTAACTAGTTTGCATAAATTAGCCGAAACGGGTCAAACCTTATCGTTTTTATCTCAAACTCCAGAATGTGTTTAGTTTACCCATATTATACAAGTCTTCAAACTTGTCGGGTCTAAACCACACTCTAGTCCGGTCTTCGCTTAATCGTACGTTTGAACCGTATATTTTCCTTTAAAACTAACCGGTCTAAGTTTAGGCTTAATTAAAACCCGTTAGGAATCTAATAGGTTATTAAAACCTTCGTTCCAGATTAGGATCCCGGTAAAAGCTACTTGCACTCGCTGTTTGTGATATATACTTGCTCAGGTAAATACTTTTAACTTATTTTCCCTATACGGGATTGGGATACGGTATTATAATAATACCGCTTGGTCGGGTATGTGACATTAAATCGGATTGTGATTAATAAAGTTACATAACCTGTTTTAATCTGTTTTGTTTGGTATATGGCTTTTGGGGGGTTAATGACCATGTCCTGGATATCCTTGGCATCATTCATTGAAATGGCCACGACCTAAGCACGGGGTGTGGGCATACACCTGACAGTTGCATATGTAAAAACTGGTAATCCACTTAAAGGAATCAACCTTGTGGGCATTATACCTGTGGCGTGTCAGTTAATCTTGTCCGGCTCTTCTAACCGGCCCTGACGGACGGCAAACATATAAATCTGTATACAAGATTATTTTTAAATAATTATCCCAAGTTATAAAAGATATTTTGTGCCTTGTGCATTCAAATCAATTTTCTTAAATATTTTCAAAATGAGTCGGTTAATTGTATTTACCAGTGTAAACTGACGTATTTTCCAAAAAGGCTAAGTGCAGGTACTAGACGAAATAGGCTGGCTACTCCTGGCATCATTAACCAAATCTTGCAAGCTTTAGATGTTAAAGTCTGTTGAACAATAATCTTTTCATCTTTTGATCCGCTTGTGGATCCATTACAGTCCGTTTGTGATACTTTGATATTACTATTTTATTCGGTTTGTAATGTGATTCATCTTTTGCTTCCGCTGTGCATTTAAATTGTGTTGTTTGACTATGATGATATCAACTACGTCACGATACTCCCCACCGGGCCCACCGGTAAGACGTGGAAATATCGGGGTGTGACAGATGGGCATGCATTTGTGGAGCGATTGTCACGTAATGAGTTTCAATTAGTAGCGGAGTTGACAAAGAAGCATATGGCGCCACAGGATATTCTTGGTATTATAAAGGAGCAGAATGGAAATAATATCTCTACCCTTAAAACCGTATACAATGCATGCAATAAAATTCGAAAGATAAACCATAAAGGAAAAGGTCCAATGCAGGTTGTTATGTCTTGTTTACAAGAAAATGGTTATACGTATTATACTTCCATCAATAATATTTCAAATGAGTTTTAATCGATCCAAGTATACTATCATTTGAAGAACCTACTGTTCGCAATAATACTCGTGGAAGACCAAGCTTAAAGAAACAACAAAAAAAATAAAGTCGAGTTGATCCTCAGTATTCCCGTAAACGTAGTTGTTTAACCACGTTAAATGTAGTTGAATACAATTTTATGGACTTGAAACCATCGCCGTAGAGACATAGTTCATACGCGAAAGATTCTGACCCATTAATGAAGCAACCTGTAGTTAAGAAAAAAACCTCTTGGACGACCATGCTTAAAGAAACAACAACAACAACAACAAAAAGTTATTTTCGATCCATAATATCCTCATAAACGTAGTTGTTCAACCACGTCAAATGTAGTTGAATATAATTTTATGGACTTGAAATCATCGCCACTGAGACATAGTTCATACGCGAACGATTCGGAGTCATTAAAGAAAGAAATCCCAAACATCTTTCACCCATACATTTCACGTATAATAAATGTCGATCCCGATGGTAACTGTGGGTTTCGATTTGTAGCTGTGGGTTGGAGCTCGATGAAAACTTTTGGGGTTTTATTCAAAGTGAACTTGTACACGAGATGGACGCTCACCAAAACATTTGGAAGCAAATTTTTGACACGGTCGTCCCCGGAGAGTATAACCGTCTACGTCGCAACATAGATCATCAAGGAATGGGATATGCAACCGATGATCATTGGATGGAAATGCCCCACACTGGACTCCTCACTGCTACTAGATTTTGTGTGATTGTTCACCTTTTAAGCATCACCGGTAATCAAACTTTCTTCCCTCTATTGATTGGCCCCAACCAAGTCCGTAGCCCTCATCAAGTGGTATCGCTTGTTCATGTTCATAGAAACTATTTCATCCATGTTAAATTAGAAGGTGACATCTTGCTTTATATGATGAGGCCAAATGCGTCCAAGAACTTATGTTCGTAATGAATTAAGCTACAAAAAGAATTGTTCTAGTCATATACCTAACTTTGAATAATATTAGTTTAACTGTTAAAAAATGAAAAATTGAACATTCTTGTTTTTCACAAAGATTTTTTCTACTTTGGATTTGACACAATAAAATGAATAATTGAACATTCTTATTTTTCCAGGAAATTTTTTCTTCTGCTTTGGATTGGACACAATAATATAAATAATCGAACATTCTTGTTTTTTCACAAAGAATCTTTCTACTTTGGCTTTGACATGTAGTATTTTTGCTTACAATGTACCCTTTGATTGTTACAATTGTTTATATATATATTTCTAGTGAAAAATGATTTCGATTGATCATGCTATTTATGTAAATTAATTTCTGTAATTAAAAATGTTGATGCAAATCAAGCTACAAATGTATCAAGCCCTAAACCTCCACCAGATATTGTCATGGTATAAAAATGTGAGTAATGGATTTTTAAAGGGTGGAATTTGAAAAGTTTTAAAATGTTTTTTTATGGAAAGGGGGTGCATTTAGTAAATGGGGGGGGGGGGGGGGGGGGGGGGGGCATTTAGCCAACCCCTATATGTAAATCAAGGAATATACTTACCAAAAAAAGTTTGTCTGTTTGATTTTCATTTTTAGTATCGTATATGTAAAGCTGAAAATACTTACGTTGTTGTCCATTAGACGGTCTAAGACTATCCATACAAAGAAAATTTTGACCGCTAATACTAAATATGAATGGTTCATTCCCTCTATTGACTTTTGAATGAAGATTTCTACCCATACATGTAAATGAGAACAAAGAATGCTTTAAGAAAAAAAAAAAAGAGTAAATTGTCATTTTAGTCCCTGAGTTTTGTCCAAATTTGCCACTTTGATCCAAATAGTTTTTTTTTCCCCTCTAGGTCCCAGACTTTTACATTTTGTTGCCATTTTGATCATTTTGTCTAACTCCATCCAAAAACCCAGTTTGTAACAGGGGTATTTTGGGGATTTCCTTAAAAAATGTTTTCAGTTGCCATTTTGATCCAATTCCAAAAAATCAAAAAAATTCCAAAAAAATCTAAAAATAAAAAAAATTCTAAAAAATCATAAAAATTCTAAAAAATTCAAAAAATCAAAAAATCAAAAAATCAAAAAAATTCTAAAAAATCATAAAAATTCTAAAAAATCCAAAAATCATTAAATGTTTCGGCACGAACCGTTTCGACCCGTACCGTTTCGACGCGAACTGTTTCGAACCGAACCGTTTCGACGCGTACCGTATCGAACCGTACCGTTTCGACCCGAACCGTTTCGAACCGAACCGTTTCGACCCGTACCGTTTCGACCCGTACCGTTTCGAACCGTACCGTTTCGACGCGAACCGTTTCGAACCGAACCGTTTCGACCCGTACCGTATCGAACCGTACCGTTTCGACCCGTACCGTTTTGAACCCGAACCGTTTCGACGCGAAGCGTTTCGACCCGTACCGTTTCGAACCGTACCGTTTCGACGCGAACCGTTTCGACCCGTACCGTATCGAACCGTACCGTTTCGAACCGAACCGTTCGCGTCGAAACGGTTCGCGTCGAAACGGTTCGCGTCGAAACGGTTCGGTTCGATACGGTACGGGTCGAAACGGTTCGGTTCGAAACGGTACGGGTCGAAACGGTTCATGCCGAAACATTTAATGATTTTTTGATTTTTTAGAATTTTTATGATTTTTTAGAATTTTTTTGATTTTTAGATTTTTTTGAATTTTTTGGAATTTTTTTGATTTTTTGGAATTGGATCAAAATGGCAACTGAAAACATTAGTGATTAAGTACAAACTGGGTTTTTGGATGGAGTTAGACAAAATGATCAAAATGGCAACAAAATGTAAAAGTTAGGGACCCAGAGGGGAAAAAAAAACTATTTGGATCAAAGTGGCAAATTTGGACAAAACTCAGGGACTAAAATGGCAATTTACTCAAAAAAAAACTTGCTTTTAGGATCAAAGAAACGAAACGTATTTTGATAGGTCGGATGAGCATTTTAAAATAAGGAAGCTCAACTTTCCCAAATCCACAACATAAACTATAACTTAGTTTGTTCATTTTATACGAGCTTTACCACCTTCTAATGTCCATAACTTTGCATCACAAATCTCAAACGTGAGAGTTTGGTCACCATGATCCAAGTAATCTATTAAACCATTGGTAGCTGTTACACTAACGAATGATTAATGAAAGTTTTAAAAATATTTTACAAATAATAATTTCAGTTTGATACTTATAGAAATTCCTTTAAAAGGATCTTGAACACTATGTATAAAATCATCCTCTTCACCAGAATTCAATTCTTCCATACGTATAGGAGTTATATCACGTGGCTTGTGTTTGAGTTTACACTTCCCCGATAACAACCTAGTTAGTGATGATGCATTACCCAAGTTAGACGGCTTATTAGTTGTGATGATACTTGAATTAATAGAATATCGACCATTGGTAGATAACGATGTTGACTTGTTATTTGAATTTTCAGTAACTGAACAAAAGATTTGATAGGAAAGTGGATCAATATTGGTTTCTGAGTTCACTAAGAAAAACTATATTAAATAACACGTACATGTCGTAATATTAACTTACGAACTTAAAGCATTTATACTTCAACGAATGGCATTGAAACTATTTTCTTGAGTTGTAATATTAAACTTGTTATGTGTTTTCTTGGTCGTACAAACTAAGACTAATATTGCGGGATGATGATGTTTTATTTGATTTCCTACTATCAAGATATAATTATAAGAACACTAAGACTATGGGGTATATTTTCACGCCCCTCAACTACACGTAAGAATCACATCACCTACTTGACCCTCTTTCACTTCACCGCACACCATGGAAATGGTTTAACCCCATTAACGCCCTTTAAAATTAATATATATATATATATATATATATATATATATATATATATATAGCATGTTGTTGTTGTGTGTGTGTGTGTGCAAATTTTGCAATGCTTGAGTCCCTCCCTCTCTCTCCTAGTTAACTTCTTAACATGTGAAGCTTTTAATGCCTCTTAACAACCTTCAGGAGCGGTTTAACAGGTGTTAACGGATGCCAACTAAGATTAACACCTATGGGTATTACAGTATACTAGGTGGCGTAATGGAAAAAAATTTGACCATTAGAGATGTCTCATATGTCTCATAGGGGATTCCTCTCAATAGGCCCTATACAAAAGTAAAACTCACATTTACTATATATAACAATTTGGGTTGATTTTATGAACAGTGGTTTTCTGTATTTATTTTATATTTTTGTTTTTTTAGTGTTTTAAAGGTTGTTTATGTAACAATCAGACTTTCCGGGTCGAGGTCTAAGGAAAGTCAAAGTACAAGTCAAAGTCAAAGTCACGACATGTCATTATTCATATCTGTCTTTTCTTGCTTAATTATTGCTTTATACTCTCAAATTCGATAGACGATATATATATGCTGTTAACGACATTTTAAGCTAAGTTCTACAACATATTTTATAACGCTTATTTAAAAAGCTTACTATCGCATACTATTTAAACACACTTTATCGCAATATTACTACCGCTATCACATCGCTATCGCAAACTCGAAACGCAGTTATGGTTATTGTTCTATGTGTATATGTTATTATGTGTTACTTGCGTGTGCTTTTTATATGATTTGGGAAGTTATTCGCAACCGCAATCGCAACTCCATCGCATCGCAATCTCATAGCAGACCCGAAACACAAATTTACTTACTTTTATGCTGTTATGTGTTAGTTATATTGTTTGTGTAACTATTGTTTAATAATATCGCATCGCTTACTCGCAACTCGCTTAAACGCAATGCAATGCTCAACGCACGAAACGAAAGTTGGAAAACTAACCCACGCGGGCCAACCGATCGAACGATCATTCGATCGAATGGACATCCGACTGGATGACCATCCGATCAGATGGCCATTCGATCAAATGGCCATCCGATCCACTTAAATCTCCACCACCTCTCACCCTCTCACGCTATAAATACTCACCTGTCACATCAACTGTTCATTGATGTGACAGCTCTGTCCGACCCACGCACTCTCAGGCTTTTTTCTCTCGATTCCAAGCGATTTCCGTAAGTTTTCTCAGTAAATATTGTACTTCCATCTTCATTACACACTCGCTCATCATCTACTCCATCAAATCACTATTTTTCACCGTGAAACCACCTGATTTGGGCTGTTCTAGGGTGACGTCACCTCGGGTTCTCATGAACACTGGAGTGTGACCTCATCTCGACAAGAACGGTTCGGATCTAAAGGATTTCTACATGTTTTTACACTGATTACAACTAAATCAAAACATTTAACGACTGTTTTCAAACTTTCTTTCAACTCTTTTACACTTTTTACTCAAAACCGTTAGAATCTGGACTCGTTCAGGCCCTCTACTCATTCCCTAGCGGAGAACCGGTCTGAGGACAGATTTCTACCGAGGAGATGACCGATTAACGGGTTAAACATGAAATTTCATCAAAAGAACAGTGAGTACACCTGAATGGGGTGATTCCCATCCTACCAGACGAGCTGGACTCTGGTGTGTTTCCGTTGTTTGACACGTCATCACGCCGTCTCCGTTAAAACATAAACTTATAAAACTTTTCAAGACATCAGATCACCCAAACGAATAGCTAACCGATCAGACGATCATCTGATTGAACGGCTATTCGACCAGGTGATTGGTGAAGTTCAACCCTTAAACAATTTTCAAAACTTCAAAGAATATCAGCTTTCTCTCGAATCGCAATCTGATCGAATGGCCATCCGTCCAGATGACCATCCGACCGGACGACTTGATATTTAGAAATACATCACACTTTTCAAAATGCCACAACGAAAACTTCAAAGTTCAAAACAATTTATAATACACTTTCTTAGTCGAATGACCAACCGACCGAATGGTCATACGTTCCGACCGACTCACCCTTCGACACTTCGACTGATATACGCTGTTTCACGCACCGTTCAACGCTTACACTATCGTTCTGTAGTCAGGCTAACCTCCAAGCGCTCCTTTCAATCCAAGGCAGTGTTTATTTACTAAACACGTAATGTGAGTATACTCGAACCCATTTTCTTTAACGCACTTTGGGTGTTACATACGTTACCTATATCAAATCACATCGAACACACAACACAAACACTTTTAACGCTAACCTCTCACGCATGTTATACATGACTTGATAAATGCTTGTATGTTATGTTTACACAGTGTTTGTTTGCCTGACACCTTAGCAACGATAGTACTATAGTTTGGACTCAGTACCTGTCGTGGACAGGGGTTGTTAAGGGTCTTACTTCACATGGTCACAGTGGTGATAATGTGTTGCGTATTCTACAACTCAAAGTCATGTCGGTTGCATACTTCATTGTCGATAGCTTACTAGCTTCACATTTCTACGTGTTACATGCTGGTTATGCGTAAACCGCTTTCGCTATACTATATGCTATTAAACTTGTATGCTCACCTTTACACTATGTGTATTGACTTTATTTTAACGTATGTGATAGATGTTTAGGATGCTATGTTTGCTGCTCGTTTATGGAATCAAGTTAGGAATTCAAGAAACTACATTAAATAAATCTGAGTTGTCGGAACATCCTATTTGTCTTTGAGAACAATATCTATATTAACTATTTTTACTTTATATGTTTATGGTATGGGACATGAACGTTAAATATTTGGTAATTAATAGTTGTTATGGAATCTCCTGGATCTGTTTCGCTCAGTGCCGCGCCCCGATGATTCCGCCATCGGTTGGGGTGTGACAGATTGGTATCAGAGCCATAACTATAGGGAATTAGGTGAGACTTGACCTAGTCCGGGTCGATGTCTTAGAACTGACCTAGTCTATTGTCTAAGCACCAACAGATCGCCTTGTGCGAACCCGGTAGGGGTTTTGCGTGAGCTTACTCTTCATACTCTCACTTGTACTCGCTAAGCTCACAACTTTGCGCGAACACTGTTTACTACAGCTTTGTACAAACTACTTAGCCTTTCCTAAGGCTAACTCGGCACACCAGACACATTTTCGGAAAACACACGCATAACACAAACGAGTGATTTGGCTGAGATTAGATGTGAAAACCAAGAACTCTCAATAGAATCACTCACCCGACACGCTTTTTTAGTATTAAACACGAGAATTTGTTTTGAGTCAGGAGTGATATCCATACCTCGATGAAATTCTCCCTATCTATCTTGTGATTTTATCACACAACCAGGAATAAAGTTGTTAAGTTAAGGGTGAAACCCGCATCTTAATGACTTATTCCGCTCTGTATTTTTGTTTTACAAAAACTCTCACCAAAGTCTCGATGGGTTCCAACGATTTGAGTCACGTAGTAGCCTAAAGGATGCGTGCCGTTCGCCCAGATTGAGGCGAGAGCACAGTCTATTAGGCCAAAACGTGTACCCGTAGTTGTTGAGAATAGTAAAATCACCTTGGGTGTTGAGGCATGTTTCGATAAAAACCCAGGGCACTCTCTATTTCGATTCTAAGCTCGCAATCGCTGATTTTATCGATTTTATGTGCCTTATGTGTTTCGATTTTGGAGACTTTGTTCGCTTTCTGCTCATCGCTTCATTAAACGCACACAACACGCACAACTATTTATAGCTCAAGACGCTTACAAATCGCAGGCACACTACGAGCTATTCGCATCGCTATTCGCTGTTTACGCTACTCGCACTCGCAACTCTCGATCGCTTTACGCCGGTGTGAAAGATAGGTGAATACGTGCAAAGTATGTCGGTGAATACGTGCAAAATAGGAAGGTGAATACCTGCAAGATATGTGCTTAGGTGGACTACGTGCTTTTGTGCTACTGTGGTTACATGCTTATGTGCCTATGTGGATTATGTGCCTATGTGCTAGACGTTGTTCCTGTGCTTTATGGATAATAATATGATAGTTATACGCTAAACTAGTATCTAGACCCGATATAAACGAATTCTCGTCTAAACCATACGAGGATGTCTGTTGCAGACAATGTATTCCCTTGGTTTTCACACCCACGGAAACGCTCAGAGAAGCAGAGATGACAAGCGCATCGCTTCTCTTGTTTCCAAGGAAATGGCGAAGGTCATACCTCAGATCGTCAGTGAGATCAACGACTTTAGCAGCAAGTCATCTGTTGAATCTAAGAGCGACTCTTCGAAAGTGCCGTTCAGCTTTAAAGCAATTCAAGGCCCGTGGCCCTAAAGACTTCACTGGTGAAGACTGGCCCAGCGCCATGTTTTAGTGGTTTGACTCGATTGAAGTCACTCTTCGTCAAAGCGGATGTCCAGACAACCTCAGCACTGTTAACGTAACTAGAGTCTTCCAGTCTAGGGCACTGGATTGGTGGACAGCAGAGCGCAACAGGCATGGGAACGACGCAGCCTATGGACTCTCTTGGGAGGAACTGAAGGAAATCATATTGAAAGAATTCTATCCCCCACATGAACTCCAGAAGCTGGAAAACGAGTTTTGGAATATCAAGCAAGAAGGTGGCGACAATGCTGGTCTTACTGCTCGCTTTAAGCAGCTCAGCATCATCTGTCCTAGCCAAGTCTCAACTCCCGACATCACTATCAAGAAATACATTCGCGCTCTACCTGATTGTGTTGCCGATTTTGTTCAAGCAGCCAAGACTACTGCCATTGAGGTGACCTTCCAACTCGCTGCCGAGATCAATTATAAGTGAGTGTTGGCTGGTTACTTCAAAACATCAAGCAAGAATCTCCATCAAGCAACTGCTACTCCCGCTGCTGAAACCGCCACACCTCAAGCTTCAAAGTCATCACGTCAAGGACGCAAACGCAAGGTAACAACAAGAACTATGATGTCACTGCCGCTCCACTCAGCGCCGTACCCACTCAACCCTAACAGAACCAGAATCGTCAAGTCGCTGCTCCCGTGACCAACGCACCACCTGGAAAGCGTGCGTACACTGGTCCTCATCCTCTCTGCCCGACTTGTTCTTACCACTATCCAGCTGGGATAGCTTGCCACTTTTGTGTCCACTACAACATCTATGGACACTTTACAGCTAACTGTCGCACTGGCCCACGTCAACAAGTTCAAGCTGTTCAAGTTCCTGCCCCGTCAGCTCAACCTCTTGCTATCCAGGGAAACCAAGCAGCTCATGCCCCCGCTGCTCATGCACGAGCCTGCTATACATGTGGTGACCCTAATCATTTCGCAAATGTCTGCCCGAACCGTGTGGTGAAACAAGAGCCGCAGCAACAACAACAGCATCAACAGCAACAGCCACATCAACAAGCAGCCCGTGGATGAGCTTTCAACATCAATGCTCGCCAGGCCCAAGCTGACAACAACGTTGTTAATGGTACGTTTCTCGTAAATGGTATTTATGCTTCGTGTTTATTTGATACTGGAGCCGATAACTGATTTGTGTCATTCGAATTCGAAAAGCTCCTAAACCGTAAACGTGCTAACCTCCCAATGACGTTCGACGTAGAAATTGCCACTGGAAGAACCGTCACACTTAGTTCTGTTCTACGTGATTGTACTCTTGAGCTCAACAATCACGTTTTCCCGATCGATTTTATCCCGATGCAGTTTGGTAGTTTTGATATCATAGTAGGCATGGATTTCCTTCGTGAGAATCGTGCTGAAGTTGTTTATTTCGAAAAGATGATCCGTTTCTCTCTTTCAAACGATGATCAACTCTGTGTCTATGGCGAAGTATCTTCGAAGGAGCTGAAACTCATGTCGTGCGTCCAAGCAAACAAGTATCTCCTCAAGGAATACAAGGCTTTCTTGGCACACATCATAGTAGCGGAGAAGGAAAAGAAAGAGAAGGCAATGGAAAAGGTGCCCATGGTTCGTGATTTTCCTAATGTCTTTCCTGACGATTTACCTGGTCTACCACCATCTCGTGATATCGATTTTCGTATTGACCTCATTCTTGGAGATAACCCTATCGCTAAAGTGCCTTATCGGCTCGTTCCGTCTGAAATGCGCGAACTCTCCAGCCAACTCCAGGAATTGCTTGATAAAGGCTTCATCCGCCCTAGCACATCTCCATGGGGCGCACCTGTCCTTTTCGTCAAAAAGAAGGACGGATCGTTCCGAATGTGCATCGATTATAGGGAACTCAATAAGTTGACTATCAAGAATCATTATCCCTTACCTCGAATCGATGATTTGTTTGATCAATTGCAAGGCGCAACGTGTTTTTCCAAGATCGATCAACGCTCTGGTTATCATCAATTACGAATTCAGGAGGAAGATATACCTAAAACCGCATTTCAAACTCGCAACGGCCACTATGAATTTGTCGTTATGCCCTTTGGTCTTACTAACGCCCCCACAGTCTTTATGGACTTAATGAATCGCGTATGTAAACCCTTTCTCGACCGCTTCGTCATCGTGTTTATCGATAATATCCTTATCTATTCCAAATCGAAAGCTGAACACGTGCAACATCTCCATTTGGTTCTCAAGCTACGCCAAGGAAATCGCCTCTACGCCAAGTTCTCCAAGTGTGAATTTTGGCTTGAGGAGGTTTAATTTCTCGGTCATATTGTCAATAGTAAAGGTATTCACGTCGACCCGCGAAGATTGAAGCATTAAAGAATTGGATTACGCCGAAAACCCCGTCCAAAGTTCGCTCTTTCCTCAGATTGGCGGGTTATTATCGCCGATCTATCGCTGATTTCTCTAAAATCGCCGTTCCTCTTACCCCTCTTATGCATAAAGACAAGACTTTTGTTTGGGGAAACGAACAAGAGGAAGCCTTTCAAATTCTCAAGCGTATGTTATGCGACGCTCCCGTACTCGCGTTACCTGACGGAAACGACGACTTTGTAGTCTATTGCGATGCCTCTAACCTAGGTCTTATTGTGTTCTTATGCAACGAGACAAAGTTATCACGTACGCATCTCGACAACTCAAGGTTCACGAGAAGAACTATACAACCCACGACCTCGTACTAGGTGCAGTTGTTTTTGCATTAATGATTTGGCAACACTACCTTTATGGTACCAAGTGTACGGTCTTCACCGACCACAAGAGCTTACAACACATCTTAAAGCAGAAAGAACTTAATATGCGCCAACGCAGATGGGTTGAACTTCTCAACGACTACGACTATGAGATTCGCTACCACCCAGGCAAAGCAAATGTCGTTGTCGATGCTCTTAGCCGACGAAGCTATTTACATAGCTTTCGCAATGTTCAAGCCCAACACGACCTCTAAGCCCTTATTCGCGATGCTCAACATGCCTGTTTCGCCGAACGCACTCTGAAAGAAGAAAGAATTCTTGGACCGAAAACCAATTAGTGAATAAGCCTAACGGTATATTTCACTATCTCGACCGAATTTGGATTCCCAATCGCAATAATCTCTGTGAGATTTTGCTAGACGAAGCCCACAAATCTCGGTATTCCATTCATCCCGGTACTGACAAGATGTACCAGGACCTACGTGGCAGGTATTGGTGGCCCGGAATGAAGAAGGATATCGCCCTCTATGTTTCGAAATGCCTGACTTGTTCCACGGTCAAGGTTGAACATCAACGACCCTCTGGCTTACTCGAACAACCTGAAATCCCGATGTGGAAATGGAAGAGTATAGCAATGGATTTCATTACGAAACTCCCCCGTACACCATAAGGTCACGATACTATTTTGGTTATCGTTGATCGTCTCTCTAAATCCGCCCACTTTCTGCCAATACGGGAAGACTACAAGGTTGAACGATTAGCACGAATCTATATTGACGAAGTCATTTGTCGACATGGGACACCTCGTGACATCATCTCTGACCGTGATGGTCGATTCACTTCACGCCTCTGGGAAACTTTTCAATCCGTTCTCGGTACTACTCTCAGTCTTTTTACTGCTTTCCATCTCTAGACCGACGATCAGACTGAACGCACGATTCGCACCCTTGAAGACATGCTTCGTTCATGCGTTATAGACTTTGGTGGTAATTGGGATTCGCATTTACCTTTAGTCGAATTCTCATACAACAACAGTTATCACTCTAGCATTCAAATGGCACAATTTGAGGCATTATATGGAAGGAAATGTCGATCGCCTATTGTATGGCATGAGATCGGAGACGCGCAAATTACCGGTCCTGAGTTATTACAAGAAACGACTGACAAGGTCCTCCAGATATGAGACAATCTTTTGAAAAATCAGAGTCGTCAAAAGAGTTACACCGATAAACGCCGCAAGCCCCTTGAATTTGACGTTGGTGATCACGTACTCCTAAAGGTTTCGCCTTGGAAAGGGGTGGTCTGATTCGTCAAGAAAGGAAAGCTAGTGCCTCGATACGTTGGACCCTTTAAGATTCTTGAAAGAATTGGCAAAGTGGCCTACCGACTCGAATTACCGGAGGAACTCAGCAACATACATCCGACTTTCCACGTTTCGAACCTCAAAAAGTGTCTGGCCGAACAGAATTTACATGTTCCTCTTGAGGATTTACAAGTGGACGAAAGATTCCACTTCGTGGAAAAGCCCGTAGAGATCATGGACCGAGAGACCAAGAAACTCTGACGCTCACGCATTCCTATAGTGAAGGTTCGCTGGTAAGGCAAACGTGGAGCCAAGTTCACCTAGGAACTCGAGAGTGATATGAAGGCTAAATACCCACATCTCTTCGTTACGTCTACGCTTTAATTTCGTGATGAAATTTCCTAAAGTAGGGGAGGCTGTAACAACCCGACTTTCCGGGTCGAGGTCTAAGGAAAGTCAAAGTACAAGTCAAGACATGTCATTATTCAGATCTGTCTTTTCTTGCTTAATTATTGCTTTCTACGCTCAAATTCGATAGACGATATATATACGTTGTTAACGACGTTTTAAGCTAAGTTCTACAAAACATTTTATAACGCTTATTCAAAACGCTTACTATCGCATACTATTTAAACACACATTGTCGCAATATTACTACCGCTATCACATCGCTATCGCAAACTCGAAACGCAGTTATGGTTATTGTTCTATGTGTATATGTTATTATGTGTTACTTGTGTGTGTTTTTATATGATTTGGGACGTTATTCGCAACCGCAATCGCAACTCCATCGCATCGCAATCTCATCGCAGACCTGAAATGCAAATTTACTTACTTTTATGTTGTTATGTGTTAGTTATATTATTTGTGTAACTACTGTTTAATACTATCGCATCGCTTACGCGCAACTCGCTTAAACGCAACGCAACACTCAACGCACGAAATGAAAGTTGGAAAACTAACCCGCACGAGCCAATCGATCGAACGACCATTCGATCGAATGGATATCCAACCGGATGACCATCCGATCGGATGGCCATCAGATCGAACGACCGTCCGATCCACTTAAACCTCCACCGCCTCTCACCCTCTCAGACTAAAAATACTCACAAGTCACATCAACTGTTCATTGATGTGACAGCTCCGTCCGACCCACGCACTCTCAGGCTCTTTTCTCTCGATTCCAAGCGACTTCTGTAAGTTTTCTCACTAAATCTTGTACTTCCATCTTCATTACACACTCGCTCATCATCTACTCCATCAAATCACTACTTTTCACCGTGAAACCACCTGATTTGGGTTCTTCTAGGGTGACGTCACCCGGTTTCTCATGAACACTGGAGTGTAACCTCATCTCAGCAAGAACGGTTCGGATCTAAAGGATTTCTACATGTTTTTACACTGATTACGACTAAATCTAAACATTTAACGATTATTTTCAATCTTTCTTTCAACTCTTTTACACTTTATACTCAAAACCATTAGAATCTGGACTCGTTCAGGCCTTCCACTCATTCCCTAGCGGAGAACCGGTCTGAGGACAGATTTCTACCGAGGAGATGACCGATTAACGGGTTAAACATGAAATTTCATCAAAAGAACAGTGAGTACACCTGAATGGGGTGATTCCCATCCGACCGAACGAGCTGGACTCTGGTGTGTTTCCGTTGTTTGACACGTCATCACGCCGTCTCCGTTAAAACATAAACTTAGAAAACTTTTCAAGACATCAGATCACCCAAACGAATAGCTATCCGATCGGACAACCATCCGATCGAACGGCTATTCGACCGGGTGATTGGTGAAGTTTAACACTTAAACAATTTTCAAAACTTCAAAGAATATCAGCTTTCACGCGAATTGCCATCCGTCCAGATGACCATCCGACCGGACGACTTAATATTTAGAAATACATCACGCTTTTCAAAATGTCACAACAAAAACTTCAAAGTTCGAAACAATTTACAATACACTTCCTCAGTCGAATGACCAACCGACCGAATGGTCATCCATCCGGATGGTCATCCGACCGAGTCACCCTTCGACACTTCGACTGATATACGTTATTTCATGCACCGTTCAACGCTTACACTATCGTCTGTACTCAGGCTAACCTCCAAGCGCTCCCGTCAATCCAAGGTAGTGTTTATTTACTAAACACGTACTGTGAGTATACTCGAACCCATTTTCTTTAACGCACTTTGGGTGTTACATACGTTACCTATATCAAATCACATCGAACAGACAATGCAAACACTTTTAACGCTAACCGTTCAAGCATGTTATATGAGACTCGATGAATGCTTGTATGTTATGTTTACACAGTGTTTGTTTGCCTGACACCCTAGCAACGATAGTACTATAGTTTGGACTCAGCACCTGTCGTGGACAGGGGTTGTTAAGGGTGTTACTTCATATGGTCACAGTGGTGATAATGTGTTGCGCATTCTACAACTCGCAGTCATGTCGGTTGCATACTTCATTGTCGATAGCTTACTAGCTTCACATATCTACGTGTTACATGCTGGTTATGCGTAAACCGCTTTCGCTATACTATATGCTATTAAACTTGTATGCTCACCTTCACACTATGTGTATTGACTTTATTTTAACGTATGTGACAGTTGTTTAGGATGCTATGTTTGCTGCTCGTTTATGGAATCAAGTTAGGAAGTCTAGAAACTACATTAAATAAATCTGAGTTGTCAGAACATCCTATTTGTCTTTGAGAACAATAACTGTATTAACTATTTTTACTTTATATGTTTATGGTATGGGACATAAACGTTAAATATTTGGTAATTAATATCTGTTATGGAATCTCCTGGACAATTTGTTTCGCTCAGTGCCACGCCCCGATGATTCCGCCATCGGTTGGGGTATGACAGTTTACATTTTCAGTTCTTAAGTTTGTATAGTTCAAGCCAATAAGGTAGTGGTGGAGTGGAGAAAGAGACTTTGTGTTCTAAGGGAGCAAAGTTCGATTCCTTCCCTCCCCATTATTTTCTTCGGCACCTGGTGATGATGTGAGACTAGGAGAATTGGTGGAGATCGCTAGTTCGATCCTTGAACTGAGTTGTTTTTACCTCACAGCACTGTCGTGCCTTCGGGCGAGTGTTCACGGTCTTCGGCCCTAGGTGAGGGTTTTTTGCTGTTCGGAGGCGAGTGTATCATATTCCGATGTGGTGAATTTAGCCAGTAGCCCATTTAGAGGATTCGTTGGCCTTTAAAATAAAGTTTGTATGGTTCACTTAGCCCTTAAAGTTTTGCGTTTCTTATGTCTATATTTTGAGTTTGTCTATATTTTATACCAGCTCATGGTATAAATTCTCTTTGTCTTTGCCTAAGTTTTACATCACATGACGTTATAAATTCGTGTTTTTGTTTTATGATTTTTTCCGCTTTTGGTTGTCGTTTGCTTACTGCTTAGTACCGTTTTACAAACCCCGTTCCCGCAATGCGAGCGTTAAACAATATTATAATATGCGCTAAACATCTTACGATTAGAATGAATGTATCATCCATAAAGGATACACTTACTGTTATAATTATCATTTAAAGTCTTAGCCACTTTAGAGGAAGATGAACGTAAAGAAATCGATCACTTAGACATTGTCTATAAGAGTATAATGATTTATAGAAATGATACAGACAAAATCACATACAAATAGTAAACTAAAAATGTTCAACTCAACAACCGGTGGGTGTACTAATTCATAACAGGATAAGAAGATGGGTTATTAGATGATGATACAGAGAAAATAAGAATTTGAAACATACCCGGATGGAAAACAAAATGGATACAGTCGAACAAAAGCATATGAGGTCCAAGAACTAATCTAAACCTTATGCAACACTCAAACAATCGAAAGAGATTGATGGAATACTTTGGTGATTTGTAACTTTTTTTCCTTGTATATAAATAGATATTTTGTTTAATGTTATGAATGCATCATAATGTGGTGAATGAATGCATCATAATGAGGTGACTCTCCACATATGTAACCTCCATATATTTATTACCTTTGTATTAATGTTAAGCCTCTATAAATAGAGGTTTCATGTAACTGGTAACATACATCTCAATGAATACGAATTCCATATTCTATATTTTTCTCTACAATACATATAATCCTTGTTCTTGTCTGTATGTTAGTTGCTAGTAGGTCGTTGTTTCACAACACGTTATCAGCACGGAAGTGCTCTCTAGAAACCTTAATTATTTCTTTCCAACTGCTTAGTTGAAAGTCGATATTCTGATTTTATATTAAAGATCAACAAGCCGCAACAAAGAACAACCAATCGAAATAGCATGGTGCGAATGTTTTGTAACTAAGGTACGTATGACCTTTTTATTAGTCTGTGAATGCATTTGATTTTTTTAGTAGATAATCGTTGGCATGAATGCCGTCTTGCGAGATTTTCCGGTTATTGTTTCTTCAATATAGATAGGATCGAAATGATAAATACAAATATGTGATGGATATGCATGAGTTTTCTTTGAATATGTTTTTATAAGATTATATTATACAATTGATTAATATTTTATTACTTTAAGACTATTTCAATATAGGTTGTCATATTTGATAATTTCCAAAAAGAAATAAATAAAACATATGGAAACAAAGGCAAGTATTTTGCCTTTGAATCGTAATAATAAATAACTAATTTAAACATTATTTAAATTGATTTAAACAAGCATTATTATTTAATCGGTTTCGAATCATGAGTTATTTAAGCACATATATTCTATTGTGTAACGCTTGTGATCGCAATTAATATGCGGGAGTTACCGGATTAGTTGGTTACCATCTCTAATGACCACTTCAAGTCTTTGATATTAATGCCTCTTTATCATCCGGTATGTATTCTAATTCTAATTACTAGTGTTTACAAATTAAAGTATGAATTTGATTAAAGTGTGCGACAATATTTGTTTAGAAGTATTATATTAGTTATGATATTGAATTCAAATTCCCTACAGTAACTATTATGTGTAATATAGAAAATACGTTGCTAGATGACTATGATTTCAAATAATTAAAATGATTGGTCGGTATGTTTCTTAACTCATCTTATGGTTATCTGATTCTTTGCGAACAATTGTGGCTTGTTCATATTTTCTACTCTAATGTTAGATTTCGTTGGTATGTTCATACTGGATTTCTTATAAGATTTAATTATTCGTTTTTCCTGTCTATATGCGCACACACATTCTCGTATATGTCTACATACACACATCAAATCTAAAGATTAAAAGTTTTTAGTTTGTTATCATATCTTGTCTTGCCTTGTTTATGATAGACCCTTATTTTAGAAAAAGTAACTGATTTGCACATTAAGTTGCATTATGATATCCATATCTTTAGTTTTCGGTTTACTTGTTTATTATAGTTATTATAAAATTTTGATTCTAATGTTCTAATCATTTTGTTTAACATAAAAATTAAGTATGTAGTATATATTTATGGATATACACCTATGATTTATGATTTAAGAATGTATATTTTCATAGCCCTATTGGTTAATAATCAATATTGTAATTTAGGGAACAACTGTTGAAGATCATCATATCACATTATCCTTGTGAATACTTATATTAATATACAAAAGCTTTTATATTTTAATAATATTATTTTATTCACATAAACTTAATTAATCAAGAAACCGTAGTATTATTTATTGCATTCAATTATATAGCTATAAATGCTATTTTGTTTTAGAAAAGGGGATTTCATAACTGAAGTTTGATTGAAACATTAAATATTTTTCAAAGTTCGTAACTAAAGCTTGATTAAAGTTAAAAGTTAAAACATTAAATAATTTTCAAATGAATCGAATAAGGTGAACTATTTTCTTTAGTTTTTGAAAATTAACTTTTATCATAGAAAACAAAACAAAGTTTGGGTCTCAGTCCCCTGTCCAATAGATATTTAAATGAGGTAACTAATATTTTAAAAGCTCATTAGTTGAATATTTTTAATTAAGTATTTAATCATTCATCAGGTTGTTAGACCTGACAATTAGTAAACATTTACATGATGCTATACATTATATGATGCTATGATTATTTATTTTATGTAGACTTTAGTTACTAGAAAATGAACCAGTTTTCTTAAAAAAAAAAAAAGAACTAGTTAGTGGTATCCATGATCTCAGATATCGTATTATTGGTTTTCATAAATTGAGTGGTATATGTTAACAAAATGAAAATAATTTAAATTATGGGTACCATGGATGAAATCATTAAATTTAATTCAAAGTAGTTGGTGGACTTCCATTAGCCTTGTCGTTGTTAACCACGTTTTAATTTTCACTATGTATGTGATTTGAGTTTCCTATGGGTCGTTCTTTTTAATGCTTTACAAATTCGACCTTTATTTTTTTATAATTTGATTTTTGTTAAAGCTTATTATACAATAATTTACAATAAAATAAGGTTATGTGAGTATGTTATATCCCCAAATTGAATTAAGAAAATTTTATATTGATGTGTATGGAGTTTCTGGATCATGGGTTTTTGATATTACAAGTTTGACAACACGTACTGAAGCTGTTACAACATTGTCTTCTAGATGTTATAATTAGTTTTTATAGGCTTGTATCGTATAACTTGTCTTTATCATATACATTGTTTGTAAAATTTAATTAAATATTTATATAGAGATAATTGGATAAAACCAATAAAAGACCAAATTTGGTTGATATCACGCCTGAATTATCATATTTCCTAAATTTCATGATAAGTTTATAGAAGGTCGTAAGGTGTTAAATCAAGAAATATTATATAACTCGGACATGTAATTACTTCTCAATTGATGTTATATGCTGAGAATATTATTTATATGAAAATGTTGAATAAAACAATTCACATTCGTCAAACCTCAAATATATATATAAGGTTTGAAACGACCACCACGAAAGTTGAGTGGTTCTAATCCATTTGTAGAAGTGAATGTGATGATATAATGATTTGTGAAAAGGTCACAATTATATACATAGTTAAGGAAATTGTAATTATGACACCATGAAAGTTGTCCGATTATAATCCATTCCTTGAAGTGAATGTAATGATATAGTGATCATTGTAAAGTTCACAATCATGGTAATGAGGAAATTGTTATGATACTCATGTTAATAGTGGGATCAACCTTTTTTAATAATGCGATGACTATACAATGATCGATATAAAGGTCGTAAGATATAAGATTGATAAATTTTATACGACTCAACTACTTCTCAATTGATGGTAAGAAAAGAGAACATTATTTACAAGAAAAATCGATTAAACTCTTTTCATTTGTCACACTTGAGACATATGCTCCTAAAGTAGCAAAATCATTATAAGAGTTATGAAAAAAAAAATGAAATGATTTTATACTCATGTGAGTGAGTAAATAATGAAAAGCTATGAAGCTTGTTTTGGTTTGTAATCCATTCCCTAATATGAATGTGATGATGATCAATTCAAAGGTTATGATCATATACATAACTAAGAAAATTGTAATGTTGCCACCATGAATGTTGTATGGGAGTATAGCAAATATGGCCAGAAGACTATATTAGAAGTTACTAGAAATGATACTAATTTTCCGCAATATTCCATTAAATCAAATATGGTGAGTAACCAGAAGTTACTAGAATATTTATACGTTCACCACATGGCATGACCAAATAGGTTATAAAGATAGCATCATGATATGCTAAACAATCAAACATGCTAACCGGCACCTTAGCACCTCTAAGTAATCTAAAAACATTGCTCCCAAAATGCCTTATCATATGTCTAGTTAGTTTTTCTTTGTGGCAAATAATTTTTTATGCCCTTCCAAACAATAAACTCCTACAAACAATCCCTCTTATATGGGACCATTGAAATGTACATTTGTGTGGATTGTGGCATTTATACATGGTTACATGTGAGTTTTTAGCTACCCGTATGTAGCATATGCCCAACACTATGGAACGTTGTTTTTTTGACATGGTTTAACACTGTTCATTGACAACCCAATTGTAGGGACCATTATTGGACACAATGTGAAATATAGTGAGAGGCATACGTAGTCGAGACGGAATTCGTCGATTGATTATATCAATTCAAAACCAACTGTTTATCACAAATACTCCCCATTACAACTGGTCTCCTGAAGAGAACCAAGTTTCCATTTTTTTATATATTTTGTTGTGTAGCCTATGTACCAATAGCACCACCATAACATATAAAATGGGATATGTACATCGTATTACCAGTCTTAGGGGGAGACAAGAAAATGAAAGACTGGTAACATAAAAAAATGCATCATATTATATATCAACCCTTGAAGTGGTCAATGCAAATCTGACGTCCAAAAAGAAAGAGCGTGTATTTGCAAATAATAACAAATGAAATACAAGATGCATTCACTAACACAAATAAGGTGACAAAGTCACATATACCAGCTTAAACTTATCTGCTCGAATGGAAGTACTCACAAAATGATTATCATATTAATAAATTGTGAGAGATAAATCAGTTCCCAAAAGATAAAACCCACAAACACAAAAAGAGCAGAGTAACGCAGTTGGTGTAAGCCCAAAAGAGATGGCACATAAAACACCATAAGTGGTTGCATACAAAACCCCAGAAGTGATCACATACTAAACCTTAAAGAAGGTTGTTGTCAAAACCCCAAAAGAGGCTAATGGAGTTCTAAAAGAAACTCTAGTACCAAACAAATATGAGATCGCGATGAATTATGTACAAAATAAGTACAATATGAAACCGTAATGAAACACATGTACAATGATATATTTGATTATGCTATAGCAATAGATGTAATCGATGAAAAAAAAGATTACGAATATAGAAAGTGTGCAAGAGTGTACGCACACAAATAGCCAAAATGGCTACATGACTTAATGTTGAACTAAATTTGCTCGACAAACTAAACGTTTTCGAACCAGCAGTTCGAACACCCATAGACGTCAAACCAGTAGGTTATAAATGGGTGTCTTTAAATAAAAGGAAATGTAAATAATGAGTTTTTGCGATGTAAGGCACGCGTTTTAACATAAAGATTTTTCCCAAATCCCAGCAGTTGATTACGAGGAAACGTATACCCCTGTAGTGGATGCGATAATCTTTAAATGTTTAAGCAGCCTCGCAATCTCAGAATGACTTCAGATAAAACAACTTATGGATGTCATCACCGTATACATGTATGAGATAATTGCAAATGACATCTGTATGAAAACCCCTTGAAGGATTAAAAATGCTCAAAGCAAAATAACCCCATAGGTGTTATATATATGAATCTTAAAGGAAACTACTCGTATGTGGTACAGTCGACTATACTCTGAAGAGAGAGGTATAATTTTGATAAAATGAGCTACATCTATTTAAACAAGATTTCACTCTTACAGTGATAATGTAAACATCATCAAGAGGGAACTCTCAAACTAAAGAGGAAAATTTTGAATGACCTTTACAAAGTGTAGTTATTCTCAACCTGTAGTTCGAGTATATATGTACTATTTTTGCTCATCAATCTGACTACATCTAGAAGATGTTATATAGAAAAAGCTCATTCGTTGAGTACATGAACGATTGTCTGATCGGTTGACATAGAAAAAATATTCTTATCAACCCCAAGAAAGGGATGTTGAACTACTTAGTCAAAAAGTATCATGGCTAAAGTGCAATTGTGCATTAACTTAACTTTCTAGCTATGCATGATAATATATATTTTTTTATTTGAATTTATCAACATGATATAGCACATGTCCAATGAGGAGACATTTGAATGGTAATGCAGATATGTCGATACCCTAAAGGTAAGAATGATATGTGTCTATATTTTACTAACCCGTGAAAGCTAGTTCTGTTAGTCTTGTAAATATAAAAAAATGTAACACAAATAGTCTTGGATCTTATGGTATTTGTTCGCAAGAGGAAGCACTAGAAGTCTCACAAGAAGATTTTACAATATTACTCAACATAAAGGATTGCACTTCAAGGCATCAAATGACAAATCATTCTACAAAAGTTTTGAGCAACTTTCAAGGATCATGGATACACTTTACTTAAAGGATACATATTATAATGAGGGGGAGATTATTCAAGTTGCACTCTTTTTCCCTTAACTAAGTTTTATCCCAATGAGTTTTATTAGTAAGGTTTTTAATGAGGCAACACACCTGATCCAAAAGTATCAGGGAGAAATACGCGCGCTGCACTCTTTTTTTCCTTAGTTATGGTTTTATCCCACTGGGTTTTCCTAGCAAGGTTTTTAACGAGGCAACATCACCTAACGTATTAAAAGAACAGTAGACTATTATATTTCAACATATGGATAGTCAAGGGGGAGTGTTATGAATGCATCATAATGTGGTGACTCTCCACATATGTAACCTTCATATATTTATTACCTTTGTATTAATGTTAAGCCTCTATAAATAGAGGTTTCATGTAATTGGTAACATACATCTCAATGAATACGAGTTTCATATTCTATATTTCTCTCTACAATACATATAATCCTTGTTCTTGTCCGTATGTTAGTTGCTAGTAGGTCGTTGTTTCACAACATTTAAACATTTATATAAATAGATATTTTGTTTAAACATAGAAAATGTTAAATGGAGTATTATTAAATATAATCTATTTTAGGAGTTAATTAGGAACAATCAAAATAATAACATTTATAAAAACAATAGAAACGTATCTTATAAACGACTGTTATAAATCAACTATAACCGGTACACTCACCTTAAACAACCACTATAAATCAACTCTAAATTATATATGTTTTATAAAAATATAACTCAAATCTACAACTTTTCAAACAAAAAACACAACTAAATATAACCAAACAACAAACCAACACCCCACTTTTTCCGCCCAAAACCCCACTTTTTCCACCAAAAAACAAACAGACCTTGTATGTTGACCTTCTGCCTAAACACTGCGCTTTGGACAAAACGCAGCGTATATGTGTGTGTAAAAAGCCAACTGACATGTGTGAAAAACCAATGCTTTGTTATATGTGTGTGTGTATAAGACTAGGGGCACACATTAGTAATGTTTGGTTAAAGATCCAAATAAAGCTTATTTAAGTAATTAGAACTGAAATCCAATACCAATAGTACATATACTCGAATGTCCATTTGAGTAATTGAAATTCAATATCAATAGCACATTGTCCAATACTCGAATCCCCATTGCCACGTTCCTTTTTTGTTTTGCGACACTCGATGCTCGCTCGACGTTCGCTTGAAAAATGCTCGGATCGAAAGACACACATTCGAATTTGGCTCGGTTGAAAAACGCTCGGTTCGGTTTATAAATAAACCGGGTACGAGCAAAGGTCCAATCGGCTTGGCTCGTGAACAACCCTATCTTATACCAATTCATTGGCAAATCAGCAATGCATTCTATCTTTCACGGTAGGTCAACTAAATATACAATACGACTCGGTGCATGCGTGCTCGTAGACAATGTGGAACGCACTATTGAAGCCAACTTAGCTAAGTTGGGAGAACATTCCATCCCATGATTTTGGTTTTTATCCTAAGAATAGACGAACCACTTGTACAGTCTCGACCACCTCCGTATGACTATGACTTTTTTTATGATTAGTGCTACTAACGTTATGCTACGTATACACCAAAATGCCTGGGTCGGCAAGATGTTTTTTAGCCATATCTTATGACTTCACAATGTCAAACGAATCAACATGCTTGCATTTGCTTTTATCCGGTTGATACATATATAAGTCTTGAATTATATGGTGTGTATCATACTCTAAAGTTTAAAATGACTAATTATATATAGAATCGACCACTATCAGGACCAAACTACTAAAGGACCGTTATACTTGACCTAGTCTTGTCACAGGGACTTACGAAAATTTTACGACATTGTGTACTATTTTCCCTTTAAATAATTGTAAAACACTTTATATATATCATTGTAATAGAAAAAAAAAAATATTAAAACTCATAATCTAAGTATATTGGAAATACATTAATCTCAAACGAGGCAAAGATCAATTAGCAAAACTTCATGTACCGAAAGGTCAAATAACAAATACAAAATCTTAACTAAAGATCACAGAAAGCGATGTGTATTTATTAAGTGTACGTTTCTTTAAGAAAAGTATTCAGCTACAAATTGATTGATTCATTGACAATTGGAGTAAACATTTGAAACGTATATAACATTTTGAGTTCTACATCGATGTAAAAGTTAGCAAGTCACCACCCTCAAGTCAAATACATCAAACATATTGAGTTCTACATCTCTCATGTCAAATAATAAATTTAAGTCCCCAAAAAATACAAAGGAACACAAGATGCATTAATTTAACCTATGATGAAGTTTCAAATTAAAACCTTCAAAACACAAATCAATTATCAAAAAAATCAGTATTTTCATCAAAAGAAAAGTTGGATAAATCTTCTTTTCCTTGATTAACCACACCCACAGCTGTTTCATCAAGCAACCAATTCTCAAACATCGTAAATCGCAGCTGATCATCCTTGCTATCCCCTTGGAAGACACTTCCCTCCGGTGATGTGTTGGATTGTGAAAATTCAGAACTATTTGACGATCCAAAAGATCGATCAAACCCGAAAAGGGATTGAAACATTTCATACAAATCGATTCCAGAAGAAGTCTTGCTTTCGCTGCTCAGAGCATTCCCTTCATCACTTAACTCACGAGTGCTTGCATTTGAACATGTTTTGTTATTGTTGGATGTGTTTTTCATAAACCCTTTAAGCAATTTGGCAATGTTATCAGTGCTAGAGGGGTAAATAGGTGTTTGAGTGGGAGATTTTATAGGTTGAGGTATGATAATGGGCTTTTTATCGACAGATAAAGCATCATTTAGAGCTTGTTTCGCCAGATGAATATCTGTTTGAAGCCTCTTCTCCCACTGGCCTCTAGAGATACAGTGTGAAGAAGACGATGAAGTTGTTGAAGACGCGAATCGATCTTTCTTTTTGTGAATTAGATCGTGTTCATCAGATCCCATTTGGAGCTTTCTGAGCTTCTTTTTCAAATGTGTATTCCAGTAATTCTTGATGTCATTGTCCGTTCTTTCAGGAAGATATGAAGCAATAGCCGCCCATCTGCAATCACAGAAAATCATAATAAGTCAAAACTTATTCTCCCCATGATTCTTAAATTTCTTTTTAATTCAAACCCTAATTAAAACAATTCCTCCCGAAGGCAAAATTCAAACCCTAATTAAAACAATTCCTCCCGAAGGCAAAAACCTTTAGTAGTTTTTGTCACACTTACATAGGTTTTACGGCTTTAAACAAAACAACCATACGTACTCAATAAAATCACACCCATATAGTATGGAGGATGAGATTAAGGCATACCTTATCTCTAACGCAATATATAGATAGACTGCTAAACAAACTTTTGGGGCTTCAACTAAATACATATTGTCTAAAACTCACTTGTTACCCAAAAGGGCTTGAAGCTGAATGATCATTTTCTCCTCCTCATCAGTGAAATCTCCCCTTCTGATTCCAGGCCTCAAATAATTGGTCCATCTTAACCTACAACTCTTGCTACATCTTCTCAGTCCTTTAATCAACACATACACAAATTAATTAAATTAGTACAAGAGATTTAAAAAGTTTAGTATAAATCATATATTAAAGAACTTTTGCTACCCAAACATTGAAAGTCTAAACTATTTATAAACAATATACATCACACTTACCGGTGTTAGTAGGGACTTGACGCCAGTTACCAGGGCCATGTTGCTGAACATAAGAAACAAGCATGATATCTTCCTCAGGGGTCCATGGACCTTTCTTGACACCAAGTTTATCACAACATGGTGGCCTTCCCATTTTAGTGACTTAATCTTGAAAAGGATTACTTCTTGATGATCTTAAACCTCTCTTTTTCCTATATATATATAAATTTTGAACTATAAGTGCTGTGTTTTGTTGGGAACTTAAAAGTGGTGAGAGTCAAGTAGTAAGGGGGTAAGGTTATGGATACAAAGAAAGCAAGAAACAATGGCTGAGTGAGAAGCTGACTTAAAAGAGTCAAAAGGGGTAGTGGGGTAGGGCTGACAGCGAAGACCCAAAGAGTGCATTTACTCAAAGCTCATGCATGCTGGTACAGCTAGGGCAGTATACGCAGGGGGCAACAGAAGCTTAAAACTTGAAAAGTCAGCCCACCACCCTTTATTCACTTGTTGTGCTATTATGGTCATCATCACCATGTCTCTAAAACCGCGTTCTGCATTCAATGTGGGTTTGTTTTTTTGGAACTCTGCAATTAAAACCCTAATAAATATTTTTTTTGACTTTTTTACGACTTTCTATTAACCCTAATAACACGTTTTTACATGTTCTAGAAGTAGTCTAGTGTATGTTTCTTTGTTTGTCTGGGTTGTCAAGTATTTAAATTTAAGTCGTTTTTTCGAAGTAGCTAGAATGGAGATGTACATAAAAAGATATGTGTTCTTTTAGGTATGGTTGGTCGTTGATAAAGAAGTTGGTAGCTAAAGTGGCTTTTCTTTTCAATATATATGTATAATCATTATTCAAAAGTTATTAAACCATGTCTAGTGGAAGGGGAAGATAATGCCCCCATCCTAGGGCATTTTACGTCATGTGGTGGTCCAGTCAGCAAAGAGGCATTATTGGGCGTTTTCTAAAATGGGTGTAGTGGGGATGGGGCATTATTGGGCATTATGTTTTGTAATAAAATAAAATTAAAAAAAAGAACTTAAAATTCTTATTGGCCAATTAATGCAAACTGAAATATGATTGGACAAGCATTCCCCCCTTCAGCGTTTTTTAAACCACGCCAATGGGGATTTTTTTGATTTAAAAAAAAAAACACCCCATGTAATGATTTGGGGGCGTTTTTAGGCGTTTTTTTGAAAAAAAAAATTTAAAACCGCCCCACTACGGGTAGTCTTATAGATATTACTTAATATATTTAACTTTCCATGAAAAAAATAACTGTATATCATCCCTGTTGGTTAGTGTTTGACCAGATAAAAATGGAGGACTAGTTCAGAAAATAAACGTTGGAGAAAAAGAAAATAATAAACGTTTGCAGCAAGTGGGTCCCAGATTTTATGGTGAACGTTGATGACCAATTCTTTAGCGTATTCAGTTTCGTTTTTTTAGTATTTATAGCTGCAGACGTCTTGTTTTTTATCATTCAGTTTTCCTCAATTTCAATCAGTCGAAAAAGCTTGTAAAATCTGTGATGATTATTGTTCCAGTTATTCAATAAAGTTATAAGCTTTCGGCTCAATCATATCCTGTATTTCTGTTCTTTTGATCTGCATTTAGATATCAAATTCTAACATTTGGTAACAGAGCCAATACGAACCCTAATTTCTATGCCCAAAATTCTCCGATTAGATACCATGTCAGTGATCAATACGAACCCTAACCCTCCCAAAGATAACCCAATCACTTTTCAATCCCCAATCCTTACAACCACAAATTACAACACCTGGGCAATAAAGATGGAGGCAATAATGGATGCCCACGGGTTGTGGGATACCATCGAGCCACCGACCGGTGTGGTCGTGGATGAGAAGAAATCTAAGCAAGCTCGTGCCTTCATCTTTCAGTCCATACCAGAAGAAATTCTATCGCATGCAGCGAAGAAGAAAACGGCTAAAGAGGTCTGGGATTCCTTGAAATCCAGGTATGTTGGTGCTGAGCGGGTTAAAAAGGCCAGATTACGGATTTTAAAGAGTGAATTCGAAGGGCTATATATGAAAGATGGGGAGTCAATTGATGATTATACTGCAAAGTTATCTGGCATGATCTCAAGGTATTCCAGTGTTGGTGCAACACTGAGTGATGAGGAGTTGGTTCGAAAGCTATTCGACACTGTGCCGGAGAAATTTATCAACCTGGTGGCTTCAATTGAACAAAGTTCGGATGTAGAAAGTATGCTTTTTGAAGAAGCAATTGGGCATCTAAAAGCATACGAAGACAGATTAAAGCTTCGGAAAGGGAACTGTGGTGGAGAGAGCACTCTTTTACTCACCAAATCGGATAGTGTGGGAAGTCAAAAAGGCTCAAGTAAAACACATCCGATAGCCGGTCTGTTGGATCTGAGTTTCTTTTTGATTGTATTTTCGTTTGAAATTAAGATGGAAATGAAAGAGTTGTGCAGCGGAATTAAGATGAAAGCAAACTTTGCATACAATCAAACGAGAGTAATACTTTAATCAAACATCTTTACACAATGAATCGAAAGATTGAATTTGTTTCAACAACGATTACAATGATTGATGAATGAATGCAAACTCCCCCTCAGCCAGAGCTCAGTAGTTTGTTCGTGCAAAGAAGACGATGTGATCAAAAGAGCTAATAGAACAGTACAAAGTACTGAACTATTTATAGGCACTTGCAAACCACTGAGCATCTTAGCTGACGTCACCATGAAAGTGACATCTAACCTCCTAACAAACTCTAACCTCTGATCTATACAAACACTGATGTACTAACTACTGCTATTACAATTTATTACATAAAAGACACTTAAACAGCTGCTGCATCCTTCCACTGCTGTGAATCCAGCAGTGCTTGTCCGGATCAGCAGTACTTGACTCAAGGCAGTAGATTGAGTCAGGAGAGCTTTGGTCTTCTATCAGTCTTTAACATTTGGCAGTAGATGCAAGGCAGCAGTTGTGGATCAGCACTTGGTAAGATCAGTAGATAGGAGGTCAGCAGATACAAAGCCACTTTCAAGGGGAGAGATTTGCATGAACTAACTGTAATCATCAGATTATTCTGGATCCACTGCTCTGATCCAGTTTTGGCTTTAATTATCTGTTCCTCTTATAGGGTTCAATCCCAACAATCTCCCCCTGGAACAGATAATGCCAAAACTCTTCATTATTTGTGGAATGCTTTATTGCCTCATCAACAGCTCCCTTATCTGACCTTTAAATTGTAATTCAAAGTCTAGGGCATCTGTATCTTCATCATCCCTGCTAAGTGGAAGATCAAGGAGATCCTGCAAATCTTCAAAACTCAGGCCAAGAGCTTGTTCCCTTGATATATTCTCCACTTCTCCACCAGACCTGAGCAAAGTCAATACGCAGGTCTGTTTGTCAGTTTCCCACTTTTGTATTTTTGAGCCTGGTGGGTTTCTTGGGAGATGTTTATTTGCAGAAGTATTTGGAGAGGCTGGCCTATTCATGACTGGCTGAGCAGCACTTGCAGATTGTTCCAATTCAAGATCTTCTTTTATCATTACTTCTGTGCCTGCTTTTACAATAGCATCTCCAGCTAATAGATCTTGAATTGTTTCCATGCTAAACTGGTTTTTGCTCCTTCTTTTGTAGATGGCAGCACCAGCTGGAGCAGTGGTTCTTTTGACTTGCAGCTTTGGTGGTCTTTTTGAGACCTCTGCTTTGGAATAGTCAGGCTTTTGTGGAACTCTTGGATCTTTCTTTCTAAGTTCCTCTAATTTTTTATAGGTTGCCCTGACTCTATCTTCTCCCCACTTTGTCACAGAGTTCTTTGACCCATAATCAGCTGCAATTAGCTCCTCTTTCATTCTCCTCAACTCTAACATCTTCTCGGCTTCAAATTGTTTGAATTTTTCAGGAGGAGTCTGCTTGACCTTATTTTTGATCATGTTTTGAATCCTGGCTGCTTCTTTTTCAAGCTCAGGAATGGTCCAGTTCTTGTACATGTGTTTCTCCCCCTTGTATTTCTTGTAGGTCATGATGTTTTCAATGTAGTCTTTCCTTAAGGACTCATCTGCCCTTTCTGAAATTTTCTGACATACATTTTTAGCAAAACGCTCCATAGCATTGACTTGTGAGAGTAAAAACTGATAGTTTTGTTGAAATTCTCTATCAGATTTCCCTTTTCTATTTTTGATTGCAATATCCTCTGCTTGTTTGGCCTTAAGTTTCAAGTATTCTTCAATATTGTTAGGCCTGGGATAATTTGCAATTGATGGTAAACTCCTTTTGGCTGGGTTATCTTCATAATAAAATGATTTGATTTCTTCTCTGACTGCAATGAGTTCCAGAGGAAATGAGACACCAGCAGGAGGTAGTGATTTTACAATTTGAGCTGAAGAGAGAGGTATGGGTTTTGGAATAGTGACAAGTGATAGGGATTTTGAAGATGTTGGTGATGGAGATGTGTCATCATCTTTTAAAATTAGCCTTCTCCTTTTTGGTTTAGGAGAGACTGATGATGTTTTGAATGGAACAGTGGTGGTAGATGTAGTGGCAGTGGATTGTGATTGACTAACAGCTGTTGAAACAACTGGTGTTTCAACCACTGTTGTCATTACAACAGATGTTATAACATCTGCTGTCTTCTGTTGTATGTCAGCAGGTGTTGTTTTTGGTGGTGATGATGGTAGAGCGGTGGATGTTGTGTGTGTTGAAGTGGTGTGTGTTGATGAAACAACTGTTTGGCAAGCAGTAGTTTTTGTAACTCCAGTTGCATCAGCTGTTTTGTACGGTGGTTTTTGAGCAGACTTTGAACGTCTGGTTGGAATGGATTTGGGTTGCCTTACTTTTCTAGTAGGCCTCTTCTTTTCCTCAACAGGATTTTCATGATCCTTTGACCCAGAAGTACCCTGATCTGGATGATCCATTCTGTCCACCCTGGCTTTCCTTTTGGCCTCTCTATCCCTTTTTACACTTGCAACTGCTTCTGCTAGTGCATTTGTTGTCACATCAATTTTCTTGCTGCCATCTGGCAAAGGGATCTTATTGGTCATGTTTGAATTCTCTGGTTCAAGATAGAGACCATCCTCTATACCCTTCTTTTTCCACTCCTTAATTTTATCCCCCTTTTTGGCATTATCTTCTGGGAGTTGATAAATGTAGCGTACTTTTGGAGGAGCAGTGCCAGTGGTGTGCAAGATCTGAGTTTTGAGAGCCTTTAAATCAGCCTGAGTGTTCTTGAACCTTGACTCCATTGCATTTCTCAGCTGTTGGACATGTTTTTCATGTTGCTGATCTGCTAATTGTGCTTGTTGTTGGAGAAAAGATTGAAATAGATTCCAGAGCTCATTTGTAGCAGGTGCCCTTTGTGGAGCAGGTGCTTGAGGTGGAACAGCAGTTGATTGTACCTTCTGAACTCGTAACACCTGTTGTAGCATATTTTTGAGTTCTGCAACAGAGTTATCAAGCTTTGCAATACGATCCGTCAATTTCTGGTACTTTAAACCATCACCCAAGTGAATGGGATCATCTGATTTCCCACTAGTAGTGGTTTTATCAGTGGTAGATGTAGGGAGTATACTCCAAACATTAACCACCGATGCCCCTTTTTCTTGGTACTAGGGTCTTCTTCCTTCAACACTTGACAACCTTTTGATGTTGCCAGTAGGATAAATAAATCCACTGGTGGTTGGCAGAGGTGCTATAAAAGGAATTGCCTCCAAGGAAGTCTTATTAATGTAACCACTGTCCAACTGTAAACCTGTAGGTTCAACAGTTGTAGTGGCTGCTTCACTTGGATTACCACCAAGAGTTACTTGTAACTCATGGGGTGTAACCTCCTCAGGTTGTGTTGGTGGGTTAGCAAAGATTGATACATCAGACCCAGTCAGTTGTTGAGGTATATTCTCATTATCAGGTGATTGAGAAGGACTGGTTAAAGCCTGGTTCAAATCAATTGCATCCAACAGTGGTTTTATTGGTGAGGGAATTGTGGATGTAATGATTGGTGTAGAAATAGGATGTGTCCCGGGCATTGGATTGTGGATGATAGAAACGAGTGTTTCCAGAGCATCATGATGTGGAGACCCTATTTGTACAACCTGTTCTTTTTGTGAAGAAACAGGAGGAGTTTCAGTTATGGGTTGAGATATTTGTACCAACTGCTGTGAGGAAGTAGCAGCAGTGGTTTCTTGTGACTTTTGTGTTGTCACTGGCAGAAGCTCTGGTATCTCATCCTCCAGAGATGCCTTTTTGATGGTTTTGGGGGGTTTTTGTGTTTTTCTTTTTGTTGGCTTTTTGGTGATTTTAGGTGTGGGTTTCAAAACAGTTGTGCTGCTGCTTTGATCACCTTGAGCAGTGGGCTCAGCAGCATATACCTGAGGAGCAGTTGTAACTGCTAAAATCTGCTCAGGCACCTCTGCTTGTGTTTTGCAAGGTGCTAACATTCTTGAAAAAGTTTCAGTTGTTAAACTGTTTATTTGAGTAGAATCACCTTGGTTTATTACAGCTAAATCATCCTTACTGAATTTGGCAATGTTTGACCTAATATGCCATATTGACTATGCTAATGGTGATCGCTTCACTATATATGGATAACCATTTTTGACTAAATTTGGCAATGTTTGACCTAATATGCCATATTTTGTGTCATACGTATGGTAATGTATCATAACTTGCTAGTAATATCTCAACAATTAGCGATGTAACTAATGAAAATATATAAAAAAAAGTATCATTTCTAGGCTCTAGCAGTATTTCGCCTTCATCTTTAATGACCTTTAAAAAAGTATATAACAAAAAAACTATATGACAAAATGAGACTAATCATAACCATGTTTAATCAGGTATAACTATATCTATTTTATTAGGACTATATTTGACCAATTATAATTAAGTTCCATCGGTTATGGTTGTGTGAATGACTTATAACAAGTCATGTTAGGGGAGTGGGGGTGGTAATCACTCATCACCTACCCATCACTCACAACATCCAATCAAATTTCGCCATGTCATCAACCATTATTCAATCACTCATAACCTTTATTGGCAAATTGGATTTAAATAATCCCGACTCACTATTATTGGCCAATAATAATCCCAACTCATTTAATCACCAATAATAATCCGAACTATTCACTTTTGTTTGTAAAATACTCCCAGTTAAAAAAACACTAACTAGGTTAAAAAATTGCTGACGTGTCAGGTGACGTGGCATGCCACATCAGCAAATTTGCTGACGTGACATTTTTTGATGACGTGGCAGTCTACGTGGCATTTTTGATGACGTGGCAACTGATGTGGCAGGTGACGTGGCATGCCACATCAGCAATTTTTTAACCTAGTTAGTGTTTTTTTAACTGGGAGTATTTTACAAAAAGAAGTGAATAGTTCGGATTATTATTGGTGATTAAATGAGTTGGGATTATTATTGGCCAATAACAGTGAGTTGGGATTATTTAAATCCAATTTGCCACCTTTTTTTAGTGGCGATTGTCATCACTAGTGATGGAATTCCATCACTCACAACTTTTTTTATTTTTTTTTTAAATTAGAAATTAACAATAAAACACTAAAATTATAAATTTCATTAAAATTAAAACATACTAGTTCAATTAAACATACTAGAAATATTTTAGACTACCGAGCATCCCTGGAAAATACGTGAGATGTCGTGTCTCGTCGGTAAAACTAGTTATAAATGGGCTTTTTATTTTCTTCAACTCACAAACATATTGGGCCATACTCACAAACATATTTAGTTAAAGCCCATCTTCATTTTTCAGTGTGTAGGCATATAAGGGGAGTGGGGGTGATCACTTATCACTTACCCATCGCTCACAACATTCAACCAAGTTCCGCCATTTCATCAACCATTATTCAATCACTCACAACCTTTTTTAGTGGCGGTGGTCATCACTAGTGATAGAATTCCATCACTCACAACTTTTTTTAATTTTTTTTAAATTAGAAATTAACAATAAACCACTAAAATTATAAATTTCGTTAAAATTAAAGCATACTAGTTCAATTAAACATACTAGAAATATTTTAGACTACCGAGCATCCCTGGAAAATACGTGAGATATCGTGTCTCATCGGTAAAACTAGTTATTTTGTGCACCTCCAAATGGGCTTTTTATTTCTTCAACTCACAAACATATTGGGCCATACTCACAAACATATTGAGTTAAAACCCATCTTCATTTTTCAGTGTGTACGCATATAAATACTTGTCCCTAGGGTTTCTTTCACTTATGAAACCTGTAACTCCAAAACCCTAGTTCCTCACCAGCCGTCTGCAACAATGAAGACGATCAAAGACAATGGACATACCAGACGTAATCGAAATCAAATTGAAAGCCAAAATCATCGAAGTCAAAGGACCACGAGGAACCCTAACGGTTGAAATTCGATGAAGTTCAACGCATGAAGATTTCAACGCGTTCTTATTTCCACGCGTGAAGAAAGGTAGTGGCGGCGGTGTGCTTTTGGACATCACGCGTGATGGCACCTCCATCACTGACCACCCCCAGTCCCTTAAATACTTGTCGCTAGGGTTTCTTTCACTTATGAAACCTGCAACTCCAAAACCCTAGTTCCTCACCAGCCATCTACAACAATGAAGATGATCAAAGACAATGGACATACTAGACGGCATCGAAATCAAAGTGAAAGCCAAAATCATCAAAGTCAAGGGACCACGAGGAACCCTAACGGTCGAAATTCGATGAAGTTCAACGCGTGAAGATTTCAACGCGTTCTTATTTCCACGCATGAAGAAAGGTAGCGGCGGCGGTGTGCTTTTGGCCTTCACGCGTGATGGCACCTCCATCACGGACCACCCCAGTCCCCTTAGGTTACCCTAAGTCGTTAAGTGTTATTCACACATGTAAAGTTAGAGAGACTTCATTACCATATGCAATGACCACTCTGATGGATATACTGATGTATTATACATTGCAATCAACATTTTATATATTGGTGTATTTTACATTGCAATCAACATTTTCCGACAGTTTACATACCTTACTTAGAAAATGTTAATTTATAACAAGTCATATAAGGTGTTAATGAGTTATGTATGATAGAACAGATTGAAGATCCTGTACATTAATTCAAAAGTGTGAGAAATATTGTGGAGATGACATGTGTCCTCAATCCAAATTAATCAAAAGGGTAAACAAGTAATTTTCTTATTGATTTAATTAATTGATAACCTTCCATAACTGTCACCCTTAATTATAGGAATACGAATTAAGAATTAATCTACGAATTTGTGTCATCTCGTTCATCAAATATTAATTCTAAAGATCGCAGAATAAAAATTTATAGATTGTTATATAGTGATAGATGCAGAATGAAGGTTTTTATATAACACTGCAAATCTCTATAAAACACTACGAATAGCATATAACTCTATATAACACTTCAACATTATATATAACACTGCAACCACCATTCAGAACTGTATAGTGTTATATATTTTTATATAGTGTTACATAGTGTTATATGGTGTTATAGAGTATTTTTAGGTGTTATATAGTGTTATATAATGGATGTATAGTGTTATATGGTGTTATATGGTATTATATGATGTTATATAGTGTTATTTAGAGTTATATAGTGTTATAGTGTTATATTTTTCTGATAGCATGTGTATGATAGATGTATAGTTTTATATATTGTTATATAGTGTTATATAGTGTTATATAGTGTTACATGGTGTTATATGGTGTTACATAGTGTTATACGGTGTTATATGGTGTCATATAGTGTTATATGATGGATGTATAGTGTTATATATTTCTTGTAGCAGTTACATATTTCTGGATTTTTTAGAATGTCCGGATTTTAGAACAAGTTTAAAATTGAACCGCTAGAATTTAAGAGTGAATCGCTAGAATTTAGGAGTGAATCGCTAGAATTTAGGAGTGAATCACTATTACCCCTACAATTTTCAAATCAGTCCAAATAATTAAAACACAATTTATAATTTGGTCCCTATTAATCTCAACCATTAGATCAAAGTTCTAATTGTTTAAAACACTTCTTACACTTCTCACACTTTAGACACTTTGTACACTATCCCTACCCTGATAGAACAATACCTAATTCATTGTTATCTATACCATATTATAATGCATTAAAGAGAGACATTTTAAGATACCCAATAAATAAAAACTTTTTTACTCTTGATTTATAAATATACCTCTAAAATAAGGGTATATTGTTCTTTTAAACAATAATTATATTTTAGCCCACATCTTATTACACTTAAATCTCTGAGTTTTAACATAATTATTGGTAATTAGTTACACTTTTCCTCATCCACAACAAACTTATAATTCTTATACGTATTCTTGCCATATATTATAAACTATAATATTTTTAAAAAATTCCAAAGGTACTATGACGACCTACTCATTTTTTTCGACGTTTCGATAATTTTCCTGGTCAGTATTTATATCTGGATTAAAAGATACAAGTAGATGATGCTTTAGTGTACAAGTGATTAAAGTCCAACGTACCTAGTCATTATCCTAGAATGTTTAATAGCTACAGAATGTCAAGTGATTAAATACCGTCAATTTAATCCTCTCATCTAGATTACGCTTTAATCCCTCATCTTTAACAAAATTATAGCTAATTAGTTAGTAGTTACACTTTATCTCCTTATAAAAAAGACTTAACTCTTCCTACGATTTTTAAATGGTCATAACTTTTTGTTACATTAATATTTTTCTAAGTTACATGATATAAACGAGTATTTTATTCTCTTTAACTTAAGTATAGTATTGCTATAGTTTTTTAATTAAAAAATTTGATATGATATATGATTACCAGTGTCTAAGGGTGAGTAATAACTAAATTGTTAACCGAAACCGAACTGAAATCAACCAAAAAATGAATTAACTTGAAACTGATTAACTGAAACCTCAATTAAACAAAAACGATTATCGATTTTTTTGTACCCTCATTTAACCAAAATTAAATGAACTAAACCATTCATATTTTCATATATTTCTAGTTTTTATACCTTCAATTCATGAATTTCATATTTATACCCCTCATTTTATGTATTTATACCTCCATTTCATGTATTTATACCTAAATTTCATGTATTTCTAATAAAAAGTTTTAGCCCAAGTTTGGTTTTGACTATTAACTTAAATTAAATGAATCAAACCAAAACTGTCAATATCTAACCGAATAAGCCAAACTGATTGATTAACTGAAATCGAATTGGTTAATAAAATAGACTAATCGATGACCTCGATTTTGGTTGAGGATAATAATCTAACCAACCGAAAAATGCACATTGTGGCAATGTCTATGTTTCCCGCTGCATCGCGCGCGCACCTATTGGTTATTAAGCAAAATTGGTTATTGGTGAGCAATAACTAAATCGTTAACCTAAACCAAACTGAAAAAAGACGAAACCGAATTGAAATCAACCAAAAACTGAAAACTGAAAAATGAAAACCGAATCAACCAAAAACTAGGTATTAATTGTTTGTACTCTTGTTTAACCAAAATTAGCTTAACCGAACTGAATCATTCATATTTTCATATATTTCTCCTCTAGTTTATATATTTCGTATTTATATCTCCATTTCATATATTTATACTTTCATTTCATATATTTATATCTCAATTTCATATATTTTTAAGCAAAAATTTTAATACAAGTTTGGTTTTTGCTATTAACTGAAATTAAATGAACCAAACAAAAAACCGTCAATCTAACCGAATAAACCAAAGTGATTTACCGAAAACCGATAGGTTAATAAAATAGACTAATTGATGACTTTGGTTTCGGCTTCGGTTGAGGATAATAATCGAACCAACCAAACCATGCACATTACAATGAAATGGATTACCCGGTTACTTTGCTATTAATGTATATCTATCACAATGATGCTACAATAAATATTATATGAATAAGAAAACTATCAAAAGCAAATACCGCATCGTGCGAACATCCTGCTAGTGGACTTATAATGTGTTAATGAGTTATATTAGGTAACACAAATTCCTTTTAGGTTATAACAACTCATGCTAAGAGCACCTATAACAATGGACGAAGTCCATCCAAAAGACTGCCTAGTCAATATATCACATTATTACAAACCACCACCACTCCACACCCCACTTTTTACACAAAAAAATGTATGTGAGTGGGTGGTCCCCATTCCTTCTAAACCATACCCGTTCGCTTGAGCGGACTACCTCCCATCGGACCACATCCTCTAACAAGGAGGTTTGTTTGTGCGTTGGTTTGTTGAGCAGACTTGAGCAACAGATTGCCCGTTGTTCATGCTCCAAGTGTTGATGAGTTATATTTGATATCTAATTCATCATTATGCGCCTTATTATGCGTTAATAAGCTATATTGTGTTACATTATGTCATTTCAAGTTATATATACTCATGTTAGGTGTCATTGAGTTATTTTTTAATCAAGATTTATTAATTCACTGTTATGGGCTTTATTTTGTTTTAATATGTTTTATTAGGTTAATATAAGTTATTTAGGCTATAACTAGGTTAATATAAGTTATTTAGGCTATAACTTGTTATGTATGATGTATCACAACGTTTTAATATGTTTTATTAGGTCAAAGTCAAAGTCGAGATTGAAGTCGAAGGGAGACAAGATAGCTAATTGCGATCTGTCACTCCTTGCTCAAATCCTGTTTTGACTTCTTTGACTTGTAGATAGTCTATTTTATGCTTTACGTTAGTTGTATTATGTGGAGTACTTATTAATAATCGAAGTTTAATCGATGTTTATGGCATGTTTAATCGCTTCATCGCTTACCGCAATCGCACTCGCAACTCGAATTACGCTATCTAGTTATTGATCTTACGTGTGTGTGCGCCTTATGTGTTACTTGTGCATGTTTATTTATGTTGTGTTGTGGTGATTAATCGAAACGCAATCGAAACTCAATCGCAATCGAATCGCAAACACTAAATGAATGGTAAATAAGGATGATTGTATGCTGATATAGTAGTTGGGATTAAAAGTAATTTGAATAGGAAACTCTATCGCATCGCAACGCTCGACACTCGAATCAAAACTGCAAAACTCATCACGCCGAGCACTCGAACCGAGTGGCCAGCAGACCGAGTTGTCACCCGAGCGGAGTGCCACTCGATCGAGCTGCCACCCGACCTAGGTGCCACCCTACCGAGTTGCCACTCGATCGACCTGCCACCCGGACGGGCTGCCACTCGATCGTCCAGCCACTTATTCCTCCTTTTCTTTTATGGAAACCCTATAAATACCCCATATGTCAACATCATTTGATGTTGACAGCTCTCTTCCTCTCCACTCGAACCAGCCGTTAATTCTTCAGATTTCTCGTGATTCTTGTAAGTTTTTCCCCTAAATCTTGTACTTTCTTGATCTACACGCACTCCTACACCTTTCTATCTTTTGAATCTTAATTTTTAAACCGTGAAATCACTAGATTTGAGGTGTTCTAGGATGATGTCATCATGGTGTTCTTATGAACTTCATGTTTTGGCTTCAATCCACCAAGAACAACTTCGATCTGAACGATTTCCACATGAATAAACAGAGAACTTTCATAGATCTGAACATATTCATGGTGAAAAGGATTGAAAGATGGTTTTCCAACTTTCTTTCAACTCTTTTACACTCAAAACCGATAGAATCGGAGCTTGTTCTGATCTTCTACTCTTCTTGTCAAAGTGTTGGTTCAAGATCTGGATTCTATCCACGAGATTACCGATTTCAGGTTAAACATGAAACACCGTCTCGAACAGTTAACTGGTCGGATTTGGGTGATTCCTGTCCGATCGGGTCACTAAGTCTTGACGAGGTTTCTGTTTTTTAGCACGTTATCAAGCAGTCTCGAGAAAACGATAAACTACCAAAACAACCAAGGAAGAAGACGACCAGGTCATCTGGGACGGATTGCCGTCAAATCGGATTGCCACCTGACCGGACTGCCACCCGATCGGATTGCACCTTGGGTCCCGCACTTAACTTTTATTTCAATATTTGAGGTTTTAAACATTGAACAGATTGTCGTCCGATCTGATTGCCACCCGATCGGATTACCACCCGACCATGTGATGTTTGACTTCAAACACTTAAACAATTTTCAACATGTTCAGTACGTACGGATTGCCACCCGATCGGATAGCCATCCGATCGAGTGACCGTCCTGCTGTGAACTTGTTCTCAACCTGAGAAGCCTCTCCAATTGGATTGCTGTCCGATCGAACAGCCGTTCGATCGACCGACCTGAAGGGTAGAGATACTTCTCTGTTTTCAAAATGCTACAACGAAAACTTCAAAAGACAAGCCATCATACACAAACACATCCATTCCAAACGAGATGACGATCCAATCGAGTGGCCATCCGATCGGGTGACCACCCGAACGGATTGTTGTTCGACCCGCTGACACTTTGTATCGTTTTACGCAACGCTTATCGTTATGCTATCGTTCAGATCAGGCTAACCTTACTCTCTAGCGCTCCCTTCAATCCATCAATCGTTGTGAGTATACTCGATCCCTTTTTGCTTTATGCACTTTTCGGTGTTACATACGTCACTTATTCTAAATCACATCAAACACACTACGCAATACTTTAACGCTAACCGTTACCGCATGTTATACGTGACTTAATGAATGCTTGTTGTTATGTTTACACATGGAATGCTGTCTACCTGCCTTAGCAACGATAGTACTATTAGTTTGGACTCAGCACCTGTTCACTCAGGGGTTGTTAAGGACAATTTATTACATTGCTCACAGTGGTGAGTGTGTATTACGAACTGCCTCGGGCAGTCAACCCGCATTCATTGGTATCGATAGGTTCATGTCGATAACTAGCGTGCTTCATTTCACACTGTGTACGTGCTGGTTATACGTAATCGATTTCGAAATCTATTATATCTATTAAACTTGTATGTTCACCTTTACACTATGTGTATTGACTTTTACTTTAACGTATGTGACAGGTGCTTAGGATGTTTATATGTTTGGCTTGCTGTGAAATCGAGGCTAGGAAAGGTCTAGAAACAAATAAACAATTGTATGTATTTGAAATCTGAGTTGTCAGAACAAAACAATTTGACTAGATCTTGTCTCTAATAATTATGTTAACTTTTATGTCATGGTATGGGACATGATGCTTTAAATAATTGGTAATTTTAGCTGTTATGGAAACTTTTGGACAATTTGTTTCGCTCAGTGCCACGCCCCGATGATTCCGCCATCGGTTGGGGTGTGACAGATTGGTATCAGAGCCATAACTATAGGGAATTAGGCAAGACTCGACCTATTCCGGGCCGAGGTCTTAGAAACAACCTAGTCTATAGTTAGGAACCAACAGACCGACTTGTGCATATCCTGTAGGGATTATGTACGAGCTTACTTGCTATTTCTCGCTATTCTCGCCTACGCTACACTATTACTGCACTTTAACTTTCGAAAATGAACGAGCGATTAGGTCGAGATTAGGTGTGAAAACCGCAAACTCTCGACTAAATTGCTTGTTCGACCCGCATTTTTATCTGAAAACAGGAGAAGTTGCGTCGAATCAGGAGTGAAATCCATACTTTGACGAATAATTCTTCTTTATTTTATCAAGACAGGAACGAAGTTGTTAAGTCAGGGGTGAAACCCGAACCTTGACGACTTGTTCCGACCTCATTTTGGATTTACAAAACTCTCACCAAAGTCTCGACAGACTCCAACAACTTGAAGTCACGATATGACTGGAAGGATGCGTGCCGATCGCCCAAATTTGAGGCGAGAGCACAGCCCCAAAGGCCAAAGTGTGTACAAAAGGTCCTTGTGAAGAGTCGAATCACTTTGGTTAGTCGATGTCTAATAGCTGCAGACAATCTATTTCTCGATTTTTATGTGTTTCGATTCTGAAATCGCTACTGCCGACTCTGAAGTTTGTCGATCTTATGTGGATTTTATGTGATTTATTTGTTTACGTGTTACAATTTTTGGTGATTTATTCGCTTCTTGCTTTCGCTTCGATCGACACACACGACTCGCACTGCACACCTATCCCAAATCGCTAACAAATCGACGCTATTGGTGGTTACGCATGCTATACTATACACTATATTAAACGTTTATACTATACTACTCATCGCTATTCTCGAATGCTCGCGGACCTGAATGATAGGTTTCTGTATTCTGACTGCCTCTTGTGATTACATGCTTATGTGCTTCTGTGTTTCTGTACCTTACGTGCTTATGTGCTCATGTACTTATGTGAATCTGTGATTATGTGCCTATGTGGTTACGTGATTATACGTCTTCCTGAGCTTTAGTAGTATTAGACGTGTGAGGTGAGATTCGACTATGTTGTGTCTGAATCCTATGGCGATGTCTGTTGCAGACAATGTCGTCATCTGGATCCCGTCACACGCACGCTACTCACCAAAACCAGAAAGACAAATGCCTTGCTGCTCTCGTCGCCAAGCAAATGGTAAAGGCTGTTCCTCAGATCGTGAGTGAACTATACGAGAACATGAGCAAATCGTCCGAAGAATCCAGGACGGAAACCCCTAAAGCTGCTTTCAGCTTCAAACAGTTCAAGGCATGCGGACCGAAAGAGTTCACTGGTAAAGATGGCCCTACAGCCTTGTTTCAATGGTTCGACTCGATCGAGGTCACCCTGCGTCAGAGTGGATGTCCTGACAATCTCCGCACTCTGAATGCTACCGGCGTCTTCCAGTCCCGCGCATTAGACTGGTGGACGGCCGAGAGGAACAAACGCGGAAACGATGCAGCCTATGGTCTGTCATGGGATGAGTTGAAGAACGTTATGCTCGAAGAGTTCTGCCCTCCCCATGAGCGCCAAAGGCTGGAGGATGAGTTCTGCCACATCAAGCAGAAAGATGGTGACAACGCTGCTTTGACTGCTCGCTTCAAGCAGCTCAGTATTATCTGCCCTGATCAAGTGAAGACTGCTGACATGACGATAAAGAAGTACATCCGCGCTCTGCCAGACTGTGTTGCAGATTTTGTGCATGCCTCAAAGCCAGCAACAATCGAAGAAATTTACTTGCTTGCCGCTGAGATCAACAACAAGCAAGTAAAAGCTGGTTTTTGGGATAAAACTTCGAAGAGCCTGCACCAAGCTACCACCGCTGCACCAACCGCTGACACCGCCGCCGCTTCTCAATTATCAAAATCCTCTCGCCGCAAGAAGAAGAACAACAACAGCAACTCTAGCAACAAGAACTGTGCTGTCTCTACCACTGTTGCCCGCTTCAAGCCGTACCGGCTCAGCAGCAAACTCAGCACCGATCAGCTCCAGCACCAGTCACCTATGCACCGCCTGCAAAGAGTGCATACACAGGCCCTCACGCTGCTTGCCCGACATGTACTTATCATCACCCGGTGGGTATCGCCTGCCGATTCTGCGTGCACTCAATATGTATGGCCACTTTACCGCCAACTGCCGTACTGGTCCTCGACAAGCACCAGCTCAAGCTACTGCACATCAAGCTCTACTTCCAACTCCTCAAGGCCAGCAAGTGACTCAGGCACCCGCGATCAACGCTTGAGTCTGTTTCGCGTGTGGTGATCCCAACCACTTCGCGAACATGTGCCCGAACAGGGTTGTGAAACAAGAGCCCCAGCAGCAGCAGCAACAGCCTCAGAAGCAACAGCAACAAGCAGCCCACGCCATAACTTTCAACATCAATGCGCGCCAAGCCCAAGCCGACAACAATGTGGTTAATGGTACGTTCCTTGTGAATGGTATATATGCTTTGTGTTTGTTTGATACTGGAGCCGATAACTGTTTTGTGTCATTTGAATTCGAGAAGCTCCTCAATCGTAAGCGCTCCCATCTCCCCTCGACGTTCGATGTCGAAGTTGCCACTGGAAGAACTTTCGCCGTCAATTCTGTTCTTCGTGATTGTACTCTTGAACTCAACAATCACATCTTTCCGATTGATCTCTTTCCGATGCAGCTCGAAAGTTTTGACATCATAGTAGGAATGGACTTTCTTCGTGAAAACCATGCTGAAGTTGTGTGCTTTGATAAGATGATTCGATTCTCGCTCGCGAATGGTGATGTATTATGTGTTTATGGTGAAACTCCCTCGAAAGGTCTTAAACTCATGTCATGTGTCCAAGCTAGCAAGTATCTCCGCAAGGAATACAGAGCTTTCTTGGCTAACATTGTAGTAGCGGAGAAGGAAAAGAAAGGTAATCCGGGAGTAAGCGACGTCCGCATGGTTTGTGAATTTCCGAACGTATTCCCTGATGATGTTCCAGGTTTACCGCTAAGTCGTGATATCGACTTTCGTATCGACCTCATTCCTGGAACAAACCCCATTGCTAGAGCTCCTTATCGACTCGCTCCGTCCGAAATGCGTGAACTCTCGAGTCAGCTCCAGGAACTGCTTAATAAAGGCTTCATTCGCCCGAGCACCTCTCCATGGGGCGCACCTGTCCTTTTCATCAAAAAGAAGGATGTGTCGTTCAGGATGTGCATCGACTATCAAGAATTGAATAAGTTGACAATCAAGAATCACTATCCCCTGTCTCGCATTGATGATTTGTTTAACCAGCTACAAGGTGCTACGTGTTTCTGAAAGATTGACCAACGCTCAGGCTACCACCAACTACGCATTCAAGAGGAGGATATACCCAAAACCGCTTTTCGCACTCGATACGGCCATTACGAGTTCGTTGTTATGCCTTTTGGTTTAACCAACGCACCTGCGGTTTTCATGGATCTGATGAATTGGGTGTGTAAACCATTTCTTGACCGCTTCGTCATCGTGTTCATCGATGATATCCTCATCTATTCAAAATCGAAAGCCGAACACGCGCAACATCTACGTTTGGTTCTTGAGCTACTCCAAGGGAACCGATGTCGCAACCCCCGATCCGTTATCTGTCCCGGGAACGGGCGGACGCGAACTCAGAGTTTCGGTGGTATCAGTTTGTTAATTTGGCAGCGGAAATTACATCAGGACCGTAGTTAAGAAATGTTTATCAGAGTAAAACCACCATATTTAATATTAATAATCACATGGGTAAAACCCAAGTTTCTTATTACAATACATTTAAAGGGATAAACCCTATATTATCGAATTTAAAACATCGTTTATTAGGTAACTTTTATAGCCACATTTTTTCCAAGCCTTCAGTGCTCTTCAGCTGGCTTTTTACTAATTGGCTGTCTTATTGTGTTACCTGAAACGCGTTTTAAAAACATTTGTCAGTGGGAAATACTGGTGAGTGAATCCCAGTTTAATCAAGAAACATTTTATCAATTAAAACAGTATTGAGAGCGATCACATTGTTTATTTCTACACAATTACTCCATTAGTACTATCAAACCTGACTTGTGGGTCATATTACACATTGGCTAACTCATTGTCCAATGGTAACGTATTGTCATCCCGACTTACTACTCACAGTGTAGTACATTTTGTATACAAAACCCCAACTTACCGGCTGTAATTGAAGAACTACAAAGACTCAATCACCGCTTAATCATATTGTAAAACAATTAAGGTTTTGTAAAATATTACAAAAAGGTTAACAAAAAGAGGATAAACTCACTTTGTTATCTTAGACTTCGTGTAAGGGTTTCGTGGGAATAATCTATAATTTTCACAAATGTACATAGGTTAGTATCATAACCCTTTGAAAATATTAATGATACCCTCCCCGAGACGGCATTCCAACAACTACGTCGGGCAGAACCACGACAGTTGTTACGGAACCCTAAATCAATCGGGCAGCGTATCTATTACGAAATTGGGGTTATAATACTTACAACGGGGCAGAACCTTGCTAATTAGGGGGTATAATACCCGAGTATAATAAGCCTACTATCAGAAAGTGAGATTGAGAAATGAAATTTGAGCGAGTTCGACTGAGATCCGAGGCCTCCTTTATATAGTGCTGAAATCTGGTCTCCATGCGCCCGCGTAAGGGTAGACAAGAGTCTACGCGGCCCGCTTCAAACTCCACTCAACGCGTAGCTCGTCCGGATCAGCGTATAGACTTGACACGATGATGACACGTGTCATCACCGGGCTGCGCCACATTCTTGATCTCACACGGCCAGCGTAAGCTTAGGGGAGATCCTACGCGGCCAGCCTAAACTTTAAGAAATCAGCGAAATCAGGTTCTATCCCTGATACCGCCCGCGTAAGTGGTTGGGGTGGGTCTACGCGGCCCGCCTTAGCCGTAGTTTTCAATTTTATTTATTTTAAATACTATTTAATGTATTTCGGGCTCGGTTTTCACATACGGGTTGTGTTTAAAGACATATAAGGGTATTTTAAAATATACTAAAGTGTCGGAAATATTATGAGAGTGTCGGTTTTACCAAGGGTTGTTACATTCTCCCCACCTTGTTTTAGAGCTCGTCCTCGAGATCTACTGGAACAAATGTGGATATTTCTTTTACATTTCTGATTCAAGCTCCCATGTGTACTCAGGTCCTCTTTTGGAGTCCCACTTTACTTTGACCAGAACTAATCTCTTGTGCTTGAGATTTTTGACTTTCCTGTCTTCAATTTGTAGAGGCCTTTCTACAAACTTAAGTTGTTCATTTACCTCTATATCCTTAAGAGGTACTATTAGTGATTCATCAGCTAAACATTTCTTGAGATTAGATACATGAAATACATCATGTATTCCTGCCATTTTCTCTGGCAGTTGTAGCTGATAGGCTACAGGTCCTATTCTTCTAATAATCTCAAAAGGTCTAATATACCTGGGACTTAGCTTTCCTCTTTTGATGAATCTTACCACTCCTTTCCAAGGAGAGACTTTCAACAATACTTTATCTCCTATTTGAAACTCCAATGGCTTGCGTCGGTTATCGGCATAGCTCTTTTGTTGATCACGTGCTGCTTTTAGTCGTTCCTTGACTTGAATAATCTTGTCGGTTGTTTCCCGCACAATCTCAGATCCAGATAGTTGCTTCTCCCCAATTTCTGCCCAACAGACTGGGGTTCGGCACTTTCGTCCATAAAGTGCTTCGAATGGTGCAGCATTGATACTTGTGTGATAACTGTTATTATAAGAAAATTCTATAAGGTAAGTGATCGTCCCAATTACCTCCAAAATCAATTACACAAGCTCTAAGCATGTCCTCCATTGTCTGAATTATCCTTTCGCTTTGTCCATTCGTTTGAGGATATGATAAGATGTGCTCAATTTTAACTTGGTTCCCATTGCCTTTTGGAAACTTGACCAAAAATGAGAGGTAAATCGGCTATCTCTATCAGAAACAATTGATAAAGGAATACCATGTAAAGAAACAATTTCATTTATATACAACTTAGCTAACTGTTCCATACTGAAAGTTTCTTTCATTGGTAGGAAATGAGCTGACTTGGTTAGCCTATCTACAATCACCCAGATTGTGTCATTTCCTTTCTTAGTTTTAGGTAATTTAGTAACAAAATCCATTGTTATCAATTCCCATTTCAACACTGGCATTTCTAATTGTTGTAACAATCCTGAGGGTTTCTGGTGTTCAGCTTTAACTTGTGAACAAGTTAAACATTTAGAAACATAGGCTGCAATGTCCTTTTTCATTCCTATCCACCAGAAATTTTTCCTTAAATCCTGGTACATTTTATCATTTCCTGGATGCATCGTATACTTAGACTTATGGGCTTCTTCTAATATACGATGACGTAGGTTTCCTAATTTAGGTATCCACATTCTCTTTTCATGGAATCTCCAAATTCCATTAGTTCCTTGTTCTAATTCTTTTAGCATACCTTTTAATTTTTCAGTATCATCCTTGATTACTGATTCTTGTGCTTCTCTTATTTGATCATTTAAATCTACTTGCAGATTTAATTTAAGAGAGCGTACCCTTTTTGGCTTTTCATGATACTTTCAGCTTAAAGCATCTGCCACTATATTTGCTTTTCCTTCATGATACTGGATATTACAATCATAATCACTAAGCATTTCCATCCAGCGTCTTTGTCTCATATTCAACTCCTTTTGCTGGAAAATATACCTTAAACTCTTATGATCTGTGAATATGGTAAACTTACTACCATAAAGGTAATCTCTCCAAATCTTAAGAGCAAAAATTATAGCTCCTAGTTCTAGATCATGGGTTGAATAATTCTCTTCATGATTCTAAAGTTGTCTAGATGCGTAAGCTATAACCTTTTGGCGTTGCATTAATACACATCCATAACCTAATTTGGAAGCATCACAATAAACTACAAAATCTTCAGTTGCTTCTGGTAACGCTAATATGGGTGTATGGGTTAATCTTTGCTTAAGAATTTGAAATGCTTCTTTTTTTTTTAATCCCCATTCAAACTTAACAGATTTACAGGTCAGCTTAGTCAAGGGAATGGCTATTCTAGAAAAATCTTGGATAAATCTTCTATAATAACCGGCCAAACCTAAGAAACTTCTAACCTCGGTTGGTGACTCAGGGGTTTTCCATTTAGTAATTGCTTCGATCTTTGTGGGATCCACATGAATTCCTTGATGGTTAACTAAATGTCCAAGAAATTGTACCTGTTCTAACCAAAATTCGCACTTAGAAAATTTAGCATAAAGCTTTTCCTTTCTTAATAAACTTAAAAGTGCGTGCAAATGCTTTGCATGGTCTTCTTTATTCTTAGAGTAAATGAGAATATCATCTATGAAGACAATTATGAATTTATCCAAATATGGCTTACATATTCGGTTCATCATGTCCATAAATGCAGCTGGGGCATTGGTTAAACCAAATGGCATGACAGTAAATTCATAATGGCCATACCTCGTTCTGAATGCGGTCTTAGGAATGTCCTCTTCCTGTACCTTTAATTGATGATATCCTGACCTTAAATCGATTTTAGAGAAAAATCGTGCTCCTTGTAGTTGATCAAACAGATCATCGATTCTTGGTAATTGGTACCGATTCTTAATCGTGACTTTATTCAATTCACAGTAGTCAATGCACATACGCATTGATCCGTCCTTCTTTTTAACAAACAGTATCGGTGCTCCCCATGGCTACGAACTTGGTTGTATAAATCCCTTCTCCAACAATTCGTCTAATTGTTTCTTCAATTTCTGCATTTCGGCGGGTGCCAAACGGTAAGGTGCTTTGGCAATTGGTGTTGTTCCTGGTAACAGGTGAATTCTGAATTCAACTTCTCTGTCTGGTGGTAGTCCTGGTAATTCAACTGGAAAGACATCTAAAAACTGGGACACTACTGGAATGTCTTTTAATTCTTTTCCTTTAGTGCTAGTGATCATGGAAATCAAATACACTATAGAACCTTTTCTTATATAACTTGCAGTTTTCATCACAGAGATAAATTTTGTGGACCTAGAGGGCTTATCTCCTTTTATTGTGATCGTTTTACCTTTTGGTGAATTTACTTGGATTGACTTTTGATCACATAAAATATTGGCTTTATTGGTTATTAACCAATCCATTCCTAATACAACATCAAATCCTGCCAGACTCATGGGATAAAGGTTTGCCATAAATTTCTGATCTAAAATTTCTATGCTTGCTCCCTGCAAGATTTCAGAAATCCTAACGGTTTCTCCATTAGCTGTCTCTACTAAACATTCTTGTGGTAGTTTAGTTAATGATTGATTTAGAAATTTGCAAAATGATGTATTAATAAAACTTTGGTTTGCACCAGAGTCAAATAATACTTTAGCAAAAACATCATTAACTAAAAACGTACCAGCTATGACATCTGGAATCATTTTGGCTTCATCTATAGTTAGAACAAATGCTCTAGCATTTTTAGTGTTCTTGTTATTTGCAGCTGGGGCTAGTTTTGGACAGTTTGGACTGATATGACCTTTTTCTCCACAGTTGTAGCATAATCCATTACTGGATTTCTTCCTACAATTTTCTTCCTTGTGCCCTGGCATCTTGCAATAATTGCAAATAGTGGACCATTTTCCCGAATGCTTTTTCTTGCAGACCTTGCAGAAAGGTGCAGAGGTAGAACCCATATTCCTACGGTTGTAATTCCCAGAACGGAATTCTTGAGTAAGCCTTTGGGCTAGGTTTTTCCTCTGGTCTTCTTCTCTAGTATAGACTAGTTCATCTGTCAAGGTATTGGTTAGTTCTACAGCTTCTTCTATGGTTTGAGGTCTACCTGCCTTGACTAGATGTCTAATCTCTCCAATTAATCCCCAGATGTAACGGGAGATTAATAATGGCTCTGGTGATGCAAGGGTTGGTACTATTCTAGCATATTCAAAGAATAACTTGGTGTACCCCTTACTATCTACTCCACTCATCCTAAGGTTTAGGAATTTGTTTGCTATCTGTTCCTTCTCATTGGGTGGGCAGAATTTCCTTTCTACCATGTTCCTAAATTCTTCCAATTCCATATTGTATACCATATCACTTCCTTTTGACTGGAGGATAGTGTTCCACCATTCTAAAGCTGAGTTCTTAAACAAATTAGAAGCAAACATTATTTTGTCTTCTTCAGCACACTTGCTTATTTTCAGGACAACCTCAGTCTTTTCTATCCAGCGTAAAGCTGCAATAGGTTCTTCATTACCCGAGAACTCTATCGGTTTACAAGACCAGAATTCCTTATAAGAACAACCATAAGGCATGGTTCTTCTTCTTTTGGGAATGGGCACTTGAAGTACAGGGCCATTGTTTATGCTGTGTTCTGGTTCGATTGGTCGCTTACTGCTCTGTTTACTTTTATTATTCGCTTCTTGAATAATTTGAATAATAAATGGCATGGCATCTATGATTCCTTGTGCCACTATGTGTTGAACAGCACTATTATCCATCTGGTTTCCATTGTTATTGATGTTGGGATTCTCATTAACCACCTTAATGTTACTCTGGTTATCGTTATTCAGATTTCCTTGATTTCCTTCATCGGCCATCTGAATTTTAAACATTTACCTTATATTAATATCACAAGATAATATTCAATATAGTTAATCACATGATACGCAATCTAGCCAAAAACGTCGATCATTGCGACTTTTACTCTATTTTCATATACTATTATGCATCTATTACATTCTAGTACTGAAACAAAAATTACAATACCAACAGAAATAGAATCACACTACTAGTAATAGGCATCCGTACACACATATTTTATTTTATTTTATTTTATTATCATATTATTATATTATTACTATTACCATCTCCTCTATCACATCATGGATATGGATTTATCCAAAAATACATATTGCGCTCATCGTATTTCCATACGAGACGCTCTCCCACCTGTCGCATTCTCTCACTGCTTTCTAAAATTTCCTCACCGAAGGTCCTAAGTTCTTGCACGTTTTCTACACTCATTAGGTGTGCAGGTTCTAGGACTGGGTTTGGAATCTGGGGTGCGGGTTCCTGATATGGGGGTGAAAGTGCCTGAAATCGGTAAGGATCTTCTAAGATTTCCCTAATATATTCATCGTGGTAATAGGGATCTAAAGGGTCCATACCTGGACAGGCTCCTATGTTCTGTATTGGGGTGTCTTCATGTATCGGGTAACGTTGCACAAAGTCCCTATTATCGTCCCACCAGGGGTCGTAATTTGGGTCTAGAGGGTTCGGTGCGGGTACCCTAGGTATTTCCTCTTGGTTAAAGTCATGCATCTCCACCTGGTTTTCAGGGTTTTCTATCTCCATGGGTTGGTCTGGGATTAGTGGTTGTGGAGCTACTAGTTGTTCCAGACTTGGGTCAGCAGCAGTTGTAGCTAGAATATGGATATTGGCTATGCTTCTATTAAGCATATCCTGTGTATGGGCATCTGTCTCTCGCTTAACGGCTGCTAAAGCTCTTTGTTGTTGTAACTTTCGCATTCTTTTCCTACGAGCAAAGGCTTCCTTACTGAACCATCCTCGTTTCTTATGAGGGAATGGCTCTTCTGGCTGAGCTTTAAAAGCAAACATCCCTTCTTCCTGATCAGCAGAATACCCAGAAAGGGCAGGCTGTGATAAAGTACCTTCACTCCTAAGTGAATCAGACAACTGACGACTCATGTCTGAGGGTCCTTGATCACTCATACTGTAAACTAACAAATAGTCAAATAACACATAACAAATAATACAGTTATGCACGTATTTCCGTAATTTATTTCCTAACACAAAATTTAAATTTTAAGTGTCAGCAGAACACTTCTTTGGCTTAGACCAGTGGTTAGGCTCTGATACCACCTTCTGTCGCAACCCCCGATCCCTTATCTGTCCTGGGAACGGGCGGACGCGAACTCAGAGTTTCGGTGGTATCAATTTGTTAATTTGGCAGCGGAAATTACATCAGGACCGTAGTTAGGAAATGTTTATCAGAGTAAAACCACCATATTTAATATTAATAATCACATGGGTAAAACCCAAGTTTCTTATTACAATACATTTATAGGGGTAAACCTTATATTATCGAATTTAAAACATCGTTTATTAGGTAACTTTTATAGCCACATTTTTCCAAGCCTTCAGTGCTCTTCAGCTGGCTTTTTACTAATTGGCTGTCACATTGTGTTACCTGAAATGTGTTTTAAAAACATTTGTCAGTGGGAAGTACTGGTGAGTGAATCCCTGTTTAATCAAGAAACATTTTATCAATTAAAACAATATTGAGAGCGATCACATTGTTTATTTCTACACAATTACTCCATTAGTACTGTCAAACCTGACTTGTGGGTCATATTACACATTGGCTAACTCATTGTCCAATGGTAACGTATTGTCATCTCGACTTACTACACACAGTAATCGTTGTGCCACTTACCGCTCTCACGCATAAAGACAAGCCTTTTGTTTGGGGAACCGAACAAGTGTCTGCTTTCCAAACCCTCAAGCACATGCTTTGCAATGCTCCTGTCCTCACTTTACCCGACGGAAATGACGACTTTGTCGTCTATTGTGATGCCTCGAACCTTGTTCTTGGTTGTGTTCTCATGCAACGTGACAAGGTTATCGCTTACGCTTCTCGTCAGCTCAAGATCCACGAGAAGAACTATACAACCCATGACCTCGAGCTAGGCGCAGTTGTTTTTGTATTAAAGATTTGGCGACACTACCTGTATGGTACCAAGTGTACGATCTTCACCGATCATAGGAGCCTACAACATATCTTTAACCAGAAGGAACTTAATATGCGTCAACGCCGATGGGTAGAACTTCTCAACGATTACGACTGTGAGATCCGTTACCACCCAGACAAAGCAAATGTCGTTGCCGACGCCCTCAGCAGACGGAGCTATCTGCTCAGCATTCGAAATATCCAAGCCCAATACGATCTTGAAACCCACATCCGCGAAGCCCAACATGCTTGTTTTAATGAGCGCACTTTGAAGAAGGAAAGCATCTATCACGATGGAGCCCAGCTTGTGAATAAGTCGAATGGGATATTCCACTTTCTGGACCGAATTTGGATCCCTAAGCAGACTGATTTGCGACAGATTTTGATGGACGAATCCCACAAATCCCGGTATTCTATTCATCCCGGTGCCGATAAAATGTACCAGGACCTTCGCTACAAGTACTAGTGGCCCGGCATGAAAAGGGATATCGCTCTCTATGTTGGAACATGCCTGAATTGCTCGAAAGTCAAGGCTGAACACCAAAGACCCTATGGCTTACTCGAACAACCCCCGATCCCTATGTGGAAGTGGGAGAGCATAGCTATGGACTTCATAACGAAACTTCCGCGTACGCCATCAAGTCACGACAGCATCTGGGGTGTCGTGTATCGTTTGACCAAACTGCTCATTTTCTACCAACACGAGAAGACTACAAGGTAGAAAGATTATCCCGAATCTACACCGATGAGATTATCTGTCGACATGGGACGCCTCGCGACATCATATCTGACCGTGATGCTCGGTTTACCTCGCGTTTATGGGAAACGTTTCAAATGGCTCTCGGTACTACGCTTAATCTAAGTACCGCATTCCACCCTCAAACCGACGGTCAGACTGAAAGAACGATTCGTACCCTTGAAGACATGCTCCGTTCGTGTGTCATAGATTTCGGTGGTAATTGGGATGCTTACCTGCCGTTAGTCGAATTCTCGTATAATAACAGTTATCATTCCAGCATTCAAATAGCACCGTTTGAGGCCTTATACGGAAGAAAATGTCGATCGCCTATTGTATGGCACGAGATCGGGCACTCGCAATTAACCGGTTCTGAGCTATTGCAAGAAACGACTGACAAATCCTCCAAATTCGAGACAATCTGCTGAAAGCTTGGAGTCGTGAGAAAAGTTACGCCGATAGACGACGCAAGCCCCTTGAATTTGACGTTGGGGACTACGTACTCCTAAAGGTATCACCTTGGAAGGGTGTGGTCAGATTCGGCAAAAAAGGGAAACTAGCGCCTCGATATGTTGGACCTTTTAAGATTATGGAAAGGATCGAAAAAGTCGCCTACAGACTCGAACTACCGGAGGAACTTAGTAACGTCCACCCAACTTTCCATATGTCGAACCTTAGAAAGTGCCTGGCTGAGCATGATTTAATTGTACCTCTAGAAGATCTTCAAGTAAACGAAACACTACACTTCGTGGAAAAGCCTGTCGAGATCAAGGATCGGCAAACCAAGCAGCTCAGACGCTCGCGCATTCCCATTGTGAAGGTTCGATGGGAAGGCAAACGAGGTGCCGAGTTCACTTGGGAACTCGAAAGTAGGGATGAGATCGGTACGATACCGGTACAGATACCGTAAAATCCATTACCGAAATTGAGGAAATGTGGATACCGATTACCGTACCGTATTTATAGATTCAGTACCGGTATCGGTACCGGTATTTCGGTACTTTACCATATTGGTACCGCTCTGATATCATCCATTGTTTTACCTAAAAAAAATTTATGTGTAACCCGTACATCCATTATTAATTGAACTAGAGTAGTATATAGAGGAATGTAAACAAAGGATAAACATATTAAGTAGTAAAGAAAATCAAAAGATAAACATCCATAGGTTCGACTTTTAACATCCAAATTCCAACATGTCTAAAAAATCATCAAAATTGATTAAAAATAACCAAACAAAAGAAATTTGATATTGGTTTTTGTAAAACAATGTTCAAGAAAATATAACTTCATAGTGAGATCTAAGATAATAGCAAAATACATAAAGTCATTATTAAATTCGGTATTAATACCGGTATTTACCGAAAATTACCGGTACCGATACCGAATTTTGAAAAATCTATTACCGATACCGGTACCGTTTATGATCGGTACGGTACGGCATCGGTACGGTACCGGTACGGTACCGGTATTTCGGTAAAAAATCTCATCCCTACTCGAAAGCGACATGAAGGCGAAGTATTCGCAGTTGTTTGTTAGGGCTTCGGCCTAATTTCGGGACGAAATACCCTCAACTAGGGGAGGCTGTAACACCCCGTGTTTCGAAAGTCAAAGTCAAGATTGAAGTCGAAGGGAGACAAGATAGCTAATTGCGATCTGTCACTCCTTGCTCAAATCCTGTTCTGACTTCTTTGACTTGTAGATTGTCTACTTTATGCTTTACGTTAGTTGTATTATGTGGAGTACTTACTAATAATCGAAGTTTAATCGATGTTTATGGCATGTTTAATCACTTCATCGCTTATCGCAATCGCACTCGCAACTCGAATTACGCTATCTAGTTATTGATCTTATGTGTGTGCGTGTCTCATGTGTTACTTGTGCATGTTTATTTATGTTGTGTTTTGATGATTAATCGAAACGCAATCGAAACTCAATCGCAATCGAATCGCAAACACTAAACGAATGGTAAATAAGGATGATTGTATGCTGATATAGTAGTTGGGATTAAAAGTAATTTGAATAGGAAACTCTATCGCATCACAACGCTCGACACTCGAATCGAAACTGCAAAACTCATCCCGCCGAGCACTCGAACCGAGTGGCCAGCCGGCCGAGTTGCCACCCGATTGGGCTGCCACCCGAGCGGAGTGCCACTCGATCGAGCTGCCACCCGACCTAGGTGCCACCTGACCGAGTTGCCACTCGATCGAGGTGGCGACTCGATCGAGCTGCCACTCGATCGACCAGCCACTTATTCCTCCTTTCCTTTTATGGAAACCCTATAAACACCCCATATGTCAACATCATTGGATGTTGACGGCTCTCTTCCTCTCCACTCGAACCAGCCGCTAATTCTTCAGATTTCTCGTGATTCTTGTAAGTTTTCCCCTAAATCTTGTACTTTCTTGATCTATACGCACTCCTACACCTTTCTATCTTTTGAATCTTAACTTTTAAACCGTGAAATCACTAGATTTGAGGTGTTCTAGGATGATGTCATCATGGTGTTCTTATGAACTTCATGTTTTGGCTTCAATCCACCAAGAACAACTTAGATCTGAACGATTTCCACATGAATAAACAAAGATCTTTCATAGATCTGAACATATTCATGGTGAAAATGATTGAAAGATGGTTTTCCAACTTTCTTTCAACTCTTTTACACTTAATGCACTCAAAACCGATAGAACCGGAGCTTGTTCTGATCTTCTACTCTTCTTGTCTAAGTGTTGGTTCAGGATTTGGATTCTATCCACGAGATTACCGATTTCGGGTTAAACATGAAACACCGTCTCGAACAGTTAACTGGTTGGATTTGGGTGATTCATGTCCGATTGGGTTACTAAATCTTGACAAGGTTTCTGTTGTTTAGCACGTTATCAAGCAGTCTCGAGAAAACGACAAACTACCAAAACAACCAAGGAAGAAGACGACCAGGTCATCTGGGACGGATTGCCGTCCGATCGGATTGCTGTCCTATCGGATTGCCACCCGACCGGACTCCCACCCGATCGGATTGCACCTTGGGTCCCACACTTAACTTTTATTTCAATATTTGAGGTTTTGAACATTGAACGGATTGCCGTCCGATCGGATTGCCACCCGATCGGATTACCACCCGACCATGTGATGTTTGACTTCAAACACTTAAATAATTTTTAACATGTTCAGTACATACGGATTGCCACCCGATCGGATAGCCATTCGATCGAGTGACCGTCCTGCTGTGAACTTGTTCTCAACCTGAGAAGCCTCGTCAATCGGATTGCTGTCTGATCGAACCGCCGTTCGATCGACCGACCTGAAGGGTAGAGATACTTCTCTGTTTTCAAAATGCTGCAACGAAAACTTCAAAAGACAAGCCATCATACACAAACACATCCATTCCAAACGAGATGACGATCCAATCGAGTGGCCACCTGATTGGATTGCCACCCGATCGGATTGTTGTTCGACCCGCTGACACTTTGTATCATTTTACGCAACGCTTATCGTTATGCTATCGTTCTGATCAGGCTAACCTTACTCTCTAGCGCTCCCTTCAATCCATCAATCGCTATGAGTATACTCGATCCCTTTTTTCTTTATGCACTTTTGGGTGTTACATACGTTACTTATTCTAAATCACATCAAACACACTACGCAATACTTTAACGCTAACCATTACCGCATGTTACACGTGACTTAATGAATGCTTGTTGTTATGTTTACACATGGAATGCTGTCTACCTGCCTTAGCAACGACAGTACTATTAGTTTGGACTCAGCACCTGTTCACTCCGGGGTTGTTAAGGACAATTTGTTACATGGCTCATAGTGGTGAGTGTGTATTACGAACTGCCTCGGGCAGTCAACCCGCAATCATTGGTGTCGATAGGTTCATGTCGATACTAACGTGCTTCATTTCACACTATGTACGTGCTGGTTATGCGTAATCGATTTCGAACTCTATTATATCTATTAAACTTGTATGCTCACCTTTACACTATGTGTATTGACTTTTACTTTAACGTATGTGACCGGTGCTTAGGATGTTTATATGCTTGGCTTGCTGTGAAATCGAGGCTAGGAAAGGTCTAGAAACATATAAACAATTGTCTGTATTTGAAATCTGAGTTGTTGGAACAGCACAATTTGACTAGATATTGTCTGTAATAATTATGTTATCTTTTATGTCATGGTATGGGACATGATGCTTTAAATAATTGGTAATTATAGTTATTATGGAAACTTCTGGATAATCTGTTTCGCTCAGTGCCACGCCCCGATGATTCTGCCATCAGTTGGGGTGTGACACCCGAAATACCCTTATACTTAGAAAATTCAAGAAAAACGAAGTTCAAAAGTCGCTCGCGGGGCGCGACTGCCTTAGCTTAGGTTGTCGTGTGCCGCGACTGCCATTGTTTATCGGATAAGGCATAGTGCCACGTAGCATGTGACTAATCGGAGCTAGGGCAATGACTGGCCAAGGCTATAATCGACACATCGTTCCTCGCGGGCCACGAAGGCCATCTCTATATCTCTCGCAGGGCGCGGGAGACCCCTCGTCAGGCCTATAAATGAAGGGCTTCTGCTCATTTGACAATTCGTTCAATTCTGAATTCTCTCTCTCACTTTCTGATAGATATTATTATACCTGGGCATAATACCCACTATAAATTGAAGCTCTACCTCGTTGTAAGTACTTGTCGCAACCCTCGTCCCCTATTCACCTGGGAACGGGCGGTTGCGGCCAATTTCAGTGGTATCGTTTTTTATCGATTTGGCAGCGGAAATTACATTAGGACCGTAGTTAGGAAATATTTTATCAGAGTAAAATACCACACTTTTATAATATTAAACACATGGGAAAATCCCGAGTTTCCAGTACACACATTTTCATAGGGATAAACCCTATTTTATTAAATAAAACATCTCTTTATTTAGGTATCTTTTATAGCCACTTTTCCAAGCCTTCAGTGTTGTCCAGCTGGCTTCTATTTGGCTTTCACATTTTGTTACCTGAAACGCGTTTAAAAATATTTTGTCAGTGGGAAATACTGGTGAGTGAATCCAAGTTTATTCAAGATAGGTAAAACCGTTTACAGCAATGAGGGCGGTCGCGCAATTACATTTGTTTATTTTCTACTTTAATTACCACCCACGGTACTGTCAACCCAACTTGTTGTCATGTTACCACTCACAGTGTAGTAACAAATTTTGTATACAAAACCCCAACATACCAACGATAATTGTAGAATATAAATACTTAATCACTGTTAAATATAAATTAAAATAATTGAGGTTTTGTAAAAATAGTTTGCAAAAAGGAGGATTACTCACATTGCTATCTTAGGGTTTTCCTTTGTGATTTCCTGGTGATTATCTATTAATTACACAATGCACACGCGTTAGTATGATAACCCAATATTTACATTAGTAATACCCTCCCCGAGACAGAATTCCAACGACTACGTCGGGCAAAACCACGACAGCCGTTACGGAACCCTAGATCAATCGGGCAGCGTATCTAACACGTAACCGGGGTTTATGATACTTACAATGTGGCAGAACTTTGTTAATTAGGGGGTATTATGCCTAGAGATTATGCTTATACTACAGAAATTTAGAGAGAGAATTCGTTTTTGAACATCGGAAACTGAAGGCCGATGCTCCCAATTTATAGGAGCTGATTTCAAGTTCCTCGCGGCCCGCGTAAGCCGAAGGCTTAGCCTTCGCGGCTCGCGATGTAGAGTATATAGGGTTTAGCTTGGCCCGGTCATTGGACTAGACTCGACACGATCTCGACACGTGGCAGCTCAGGGTGTCGCCCTGACTTTGAGCTGTCGCGCCCCGCGTAGCCTGAAGGGTAAGTCTTCGCGTTTCGCGAGCGATGTCTGAATTTTGATTTTGTTTTATTTTATTTTTAATTATATAAGGTATTTTGGGCTCGGTTTTCGTATACGGGGTGTATTTTAATATGTCTAGGGACATTCTAAATATATTAGGGGTGGCGGAATTAATTTAGGAGGGTTGTTATATCCTCCCCACCTTGTTTTAGAACTCGTCCTCGAGGTCTACTGAAATAGGTGCGGGTATTTCCTTTGCATCTCTGATTCAAGCTACCTAGTGTATTCTGGTCCTTTTTGGGAGTCCCATTTGACTTTGACCGGAACTAATCTCTTGTGTTTGGGGTTCTTGACCTTTCTTTCTTCAATCTGTAGAGGCTTCGCTACAAATTTAAACTTTCATTTACCTCTATATCCTTAAGAGGCACTATCAGTGATTCATCGGCTAAGAATTTCTTGAGATTAGATACATGAAATACATCATGTATTCCTGTCATTTCCTCTGGCAGTTGTAGCTGATAAGCTACAGGTCCTATTCTTCTAATAATCTTAAAAGGTCCAACATACCTGGGGCTTAGCTTTCCCCTTTTGATGAATCTTACCACTCATTTCCAGGGAGAAACTTTTAATAACACCTTATCTCCTACTTGAAATTCCAACGGCTTTCGCCTATTATCAACGCACATCCATAACCTAACTTAGAAGCGTCACAATAGACTACAAAGTCTTCAGTTCCTTCTGGTAAAGCTAGTATGGGTACATGGGTTAGTCTTTTCTTAAGAATTCTAAAGGCTTCTTCTTGTTTTGGTCCCCATTCAAACTTAACAGATTTACAGGTTAACTTAGTTTAGGGAATGGCTATTCTAGAAAAATCTCGGATAAATCTTCTATAATAACCGGCCAGTCCTAAGAAACTTCTAACCTCAGTTGGTGACTAAGGGGTTTTCCTTTTGGTAATTGCCTCAATCTTTGTGGGATCCACATGAATTCCTTCATGATTGACTAAATGCCCAAGAAACTGTACTTCTTCTAACCAAAATTCACACTTTGAAAATTTTGCATAAAGCTTTTCTTTTCTCAATAAACTTAGAAGTGCATGCAGATGCGCTGCATGTTCCTCTTTACTCTTAGAGTAAATGAGAATATCATCTATAAAGACAATTAAAAATTTATCCAAATATGGCTTACATATTTGATTCATCATGTCCATAAATGCGGCTGGGGCATTGGTTAAACCAAATGGTATGACAGTAAATTCATAATGGCCATACCTTGTTCTGAAAGCAGTCTTAGGAATGTCCTCTTCTTGTACCTTTAATTGATGATATCCTGAACGTAAATCGATTTTAGACAAAAATCGAGCTCCTTGCATTTGATCAAACAAATCATCGATTCTCGGTAATGGGTACCGATTTTTAATCGTGACTTTGTTAAATTCATGGTAATCAATGCACATTCACATTGACCCGTCTTTCTTTTTGACAAACAATACTGGTGCTCCCCATGGCGATGAACTTGGTTGTATGAATCCTTTTTCTAACAGTTCGTCTAACTGCTTCTTCAGTTCTTGCATTTCTGCGGGTGCCAAACGGTAAGGGGCTTTGGCGATTGGTGCTGTCCCTGGTAGCAGATGGATTCGGAATTCAACTTCCCTGTTTGGCGGTAGTCCTGGTAGCTCTTCTGGGAATACATCTGGAAACTGAGATACTACTGGAATATCTTTCAGTTCTTTTCCTTTAGTGTTAGGGATTATGGAAATCAAATACATTAACGATCCTTGTCTTACATAACTGGTTCTTTTCATTACAGAGATGAATTTTGTGGATCTAGACGGCTTATCTCCTTTAATTGTGATCTTTTCACCCCTTGGTGAATTTACTTGGATTGACTTTTGATCACATAGAATACTGGCTTTATTGGCTACTAACCAATCCATTCCTAATACAACATCAAATCCTGCCAGATTCATTGGATAAAGGTTTGCAATAAACCTTTGATTTAAAAATTCTATTCTTGCTCCCTGCAAGAATTCGGTAATCTTAATGGTTTCCCCATTTGCTGTCTCTACTAGACATTCTTGTGGGAGAATAGTTAATGGTTGAATGAGAAGTTTGCAAAATGACGTATTAATAAAACTTTTGGTTGGAACTAGAGTCAAATAATACTTTAGCAAAAACATCATTAACTAAAAACGTACCGGCTATCACATCCGGGATCATCTTTGCTTCTTCTGCAGTCAGAACAAATGCTCTAGCATTTTTGGTAGTCTTGTTGTTCATGGCTGGAGCTAGTTTCGGACAGTGTGGCTTGATGTGACATTTTTCTCCACAGTTGAAGCACACTCCATTACTAGGTTTCTTCCTGCAATCTTCTTCTTTGTGTCCTGGTATCTTGCAAAAATTGCAGTAAGTGGAGCATCTTCCTGAATGCTTCTTCTTGCAAGCCTTACAATAAGGTGCAGAGGTAGAACCTACGTTTTTCCCACGGTTGGAATTACCATAACGAAATTCCTGGGTAAGCCTTTGAGCTAGGTTCCTCCTCTGGTCCTCTTCTCGTGTACGCACTAATTCATCAGTAAAGTGGTTTGCTAGTTCTACAGCTTCTTCTATGGTTTGGGGTCTAGCCGCCTTGACTACATGCCTAATCTCACTAATTAATCCCCATATGTAACGGGAGATTAATACTGGCTTTGGTGTTGCAAGGATTGGTACTATTCTAGCATATTCGAAGAATGTAGTAGTGTAACTCTTACTATCTACTCCAGTCATTCTAAAGTTTAAGAACTTATTTACTATATGTTCCTTTTCATTGGGAGGGCAGAATTTCCTTTCAACCATATTCTTAAATTCTTCCCATTCCATATTATAAACCCTGTCACTTCCCTTAGATTGGAGGATATTGTTCCACCATTCTAAAGCTGAGTTCTTAAACAGATTGGAAGCAAACATTATCTTATCCTCTTCTGCGCACACTACGCCAAAATAGGGATACAGCCACACCAAAAAAGTGTGACTATATGTCTTTCGCCACACATATTTTTTTCATGTCAAGTGTGACCAAAGCTCGAGTCATCGTAGGTATCATACTGCTACACACATTTTTTAGTGGCCGTAGAACTTAAAAATGTGGCTAAAGGGTACTGAATTTTTTCGTTAAAATCTAGCATTTCCTCCAATAAGTGTGACTAAAGGGTTGCAACAGCCACATGAATTTAATTTAAGCGTGACTAATTTTATTATATAGTCACGTATATTTACTAAAAATTATGTTTTAGCCACATCAATAAAAAAAAAGTGTGGCAAAAAGGGTTGTTGTAATCAAAGATTTTGTCTATTAGGTATGGCTAAAAGGTAGCAACGGCAACATGAATTTATTATAAGTGTAGTCGATTCTATTATATAGTCACATGAATTTGTTGTAAGTGTGGCTAAAGACTTTTACTAGACACACGGAACAGTTTTGTAGTTTTAAGTGTGGCTATTGTATAACTTTTGGTCACACATATTTTTTTTTCCAATGACATTTGTTATCAGTTCATCACACAATAAAAACAAAGTGATGATGGTGTGGCTATTGTCAAACATTTGGTCACACATTTTTGTTTTTCCTATGACATTGCTATCATTCCGTCACACAAAAAAAAAAACAAAGTAAGGAAAGTGTGGCTAATGGTTATGTATAGCCACATTAAATTTTGCAATTATAAGTGTGACTATTGTCTAACCTTTGGTCACAGATAACTTTCTTTTTCCATGACGTTTGGTATCATTCCGTCACACAACAAAAAAAAACAAAGTAACTACGGTGTGGCTTTATTTATAACCAAAGTGTGGCTATTATCAACCTTTGGTCACACATAATTTTCTTTTCCGTGATGTTTGGTATCATTCCGTCAAGCAATAAAAAACAAAGTAACTATGGCGTGGCTAATGGTTATTTATAGCCACACGAAATTTTGTAAATTTAAGTATGGCTATTGTCTAACTTATGGTCACACGTATTTATTGCATTTCTATGTGGCCACTTTTGTGTGATTATCCATTTTATTTACAATTTTTTGTACCATAAAAAACTGTCGTAACATGAGATAATTTCTAAAACAAATGATATTAACAATAATAACAAAAAAAAAACATACATGAGTTTTCAATTTAAATACTAACTAGATGGAACCCCCGCCGCATTGCGGCCGGGGCTTACAAATTAAGAACAATCAAAAGCAAATCCAATGAATCCAACATGAGGCATCTAAATATACATATCAAATTAAAACAAATTCTCAAATTAAAACAAATTCTACTGAACGCGCTAGAGGGTATAGCCCATCTCTATTTGGACTCCGTCTTTGCCTAGGGTGATAACCAGTATTGCATTGAGCTAGTCCTGGTATCCATGGAGATAAATCTGTTCCAACAAAAGGGTGCAACATACAGCCTCCATTGAGCCTGCTGCCTGCTGATTACCTGTAAAGTGATGAAAACCAATTAGGGTCAAAACGTGTCATACAACTCGGGCTTACGGAATATTGAGGCATCAAAGTGCCATCATAATCCAAAAGAATTACCCCTGTTGTAGTTCGTTTATAAGCCGAAATATATGCTCCATTGATAGCTTCCTAAAGTTCAGATCTAAAGCGACAACTCTAAAAACCCAACCTGAACCCTATCTCCCAACACCTTTTTCTCACGTGATCATTACATGTTCTCTTCAAATCTTGCTAAAAGCTACAGGCACAAAACCGATACAAATAAGTATTTAGAAATGCCTAGGAGTTGTACCATTTGCTGAGATCAAGAAAAAACCAAACTGATATGACAATCAACTAAATCTTTGGAAAATCTATAGTTACCAAACATCTAGTATATGATGTTGATGTATATAAAATTGTGTCTATGTAAGCTCTAATTAAAAAAAAAAAAAAAAAACTTGCCTCATGTTTGTCACTCAATGAATCCAACTACAGAGCTAGGAATCAAATTAACTATATCATGAATGAGCTTAAAAAAATAACAGTTTATTATTATAACCATCAAAACACATACTTCATATACACATTGACTTTTAAAGTCACCCCTGTCTATATATATTACCCTATCTATTTTGTTTAATAATCTTCAACATATAAATCACTTTAAATCATTAATGAGACTATTGAATGACTTGGATGAAATTAGAACCGTGTACCTTAAATCGGGTGGTGTAGCTGGTGGAGTTCATCTATGGCTTCACCCAAACCTCAGCTTCATGAGTATTCTACTCACCACCATCATCCACTTCCCATTTAATATAATACATTGTCCCTGCAACCATCTGCTCCAAAATTGAATCATGCGGATTGAATAAGAACTATATAACAAATCTATTTCTATATAATAAATAAATAATATATAAAACGCAAACCCATTTTGACCCGTCACCTATTGTTACAGTTGACTCTTCAAGAGATAATGGTGCACTATTATTAGTTGGTCCACTAAACTCAACATAAACCAAAATGCAAACCCATGCAAAGGAGCTTAAACAAAAATAGAATTAATCAAAGTACTGTAACAAAATTTAAAAAAAAAACCTTAAAAGTGTTTTACATAAGGTACAGTTCATGTAACGATTCTTTTAAGTGTTTTTTTAATGCCTTTTACAAAAGGATATCTAAAACAAAAAGGTTGGACTAAGACCTAGAATCCTTTTGATGACAAAGTAGTAGAAGGTGCAAATAGAAGATGGACACAACATAGGTGAACAACACTACCCAGCCCAAATTTCAGCTACAAAATTTTGATTTGAATAAATATAAAATTAGTTATTTGATTAAGATTGCTTAGTTTTCAATAACTATCCTCTGAAACCAAACAGTCCATAAATTTTGTCCTACCCATTCCCAGTTCCCAGTTAACACCATTGATTATTAATTACACCAACACATGGCATCGTTATATTATGTATTGAGTTAATTTCAAGTTATGTTAAATTCTTATTATGCAAACTTACATAATACACTATACTATAAGCACGATTCAACTAGAATCTTCAGTTAATTTTACTTCAAATCAAACAAAAGTAAGCAAACTTGCATAATACACTTTACAATAAGTACGATTCAACCAGAATCTTCGGTTAATTTTACTTCAAATCGAACAAAACTCAAGCAAACTTACGTAATACACTATACTATAAGCACAATTCAACCCAGAATCTTTGGTTAATTTTACTTCAAATTGAATGAAAATCAAGCAAAATTACATGATAAACCACAATTCGTTACCTTTTGTGGGTTATCAAAACTGAAGCCAGATCAGGATCTACAACTTCAATCAGCTCATTCACTCCTTTTGAAATTGCTTGTTCTATCAACTGTGGTAAAGTGATGTGGATTCCGTCGCCTTCGGTGAGTTCAGTTGGTCTTTTTCTAGTGATAAATTCCATCATTATTACTCCAAAGCTAAACACTTCCACTTTTGTTGTAACTTTTCTCATATATGCAAACTATGTTACAAAATTGATATTCATTAGTGTGACTTTTTAGGTTAAATGTTATCTAAACATCAAAATTCATAAGTATCCGGTTAGAAATTCATTAACCCTAATATGAAAGAATAAAAGAAAGAATTGGTGATGCATTACCTGGTGCCAAATAACCAATGGTACCTTGAAACGTCGATGCAGAAGAAATACTGCTTCCATCCTGGTGATGAACTCCCAGAATCCGAGCTATCCCAAAGTCACTAACATGAACATTCCATTTTTCATCTAGAAGAATATTAGAAGGCTTTAAATCACAGTGAACTATGGGGAAATCGTATTCAGAATGCAAATAAAACAGTCCTCTGGAGACTGAAACCAAAACATCAACTCTCTCAGAGAGATCCCATCTTGATCGATCAATCCTAGAATAATGTATAACCTTGTCAAGATTACCATTTTCCATGTATTCAAGAACTAAAGCCCTTAAATTCCCACTCTCCCATGCATAACCAAGCACTTTCACTAGATTTCTATGCCTTAGTGATAGAACAAGCAATGAACAATTCCAGTGAGCGTGTTGCTGTATAGATTCAGAAGAGTCAGATTTTTGCAATGAACAATTTCAGTTGGTATATTACCAGAGAGAGAATTTTCAAACAACTGAAGAGTTTGTAATTTTAACAAATTTCCAATATCTCTAGGAATGATACCAGAAATTTGGTTTTGGCTCAAATTAAGTACTTGTAGCTCTTTCAAATGACCGATCGAAGGTGGAATCCAACCTTCTAAAAGATTATTAAAAACTCCAAGAAGCTGAAGATTGGCCAAATCAGCGATTCTATCTGGAATTGTACCGTTAATTGTGTTGGAATCGAGGCTAAGTTGTAGCAAAGAAGTACAATTGCAAAAACTATCCGGAATGATTCCAGTAATGGAATTGTTTCCCAAGTCTAGTGTCTGCAGATTCCGGAGTTTCCCGAGTTCCGGTGGAATCGGAGTAGAGAGGGAATTAGTGTAAAGGGAAAGTGCAGAGAGCTGTGTGCAGTATCCCAACTGGAACGGAATGTTACCAGTGAATGAGTTATAAGATAAATCAAGAAGCTGGAGAACGGAAAGGTTTCCAAGAAAGGGAGAGATTTGGCCTTTGATGTTGAATCGAAATAGAAACAATACGTTTGGTGATATCATGGCATTGGATTCCAGTCCAGTTGCAATGGTGGATGGAATCAGCGTTCCAATCCAGGAGTGCACCAGTTGGGTCATCTGTGATTAAATTCTTGAGCTGTTTTAAAGCGTTTGCTTCATCTTCCAAGACGGAATCTGCGGATAGAACACCGAGTATCAGGAAAGGTAAAAGCATAAAGCTTTTGAAAGCCATTGTTAATTAGTTTGAAGTGGTGATGATTGCATGAGCAGGAAGCTGGTTGTTACATTGTAGAATTTAGAGGTCAACTGTAAAGTTTATTTTTTCAAACCTGTGAAACCAAAATCTTTAACCAACTTCAGTTTTGATTGTACAATACATGCAGACCTGCTTCAACGTACAATACAATTCAAACCTAGATATTGCCAGTTATCAATCAGGTGCATACCTTTCTAAATAAGTGTACAATACATGCAGACCTGCTTCAAGGTTAACAGAGATGGTGATGCATTAAGGTTGTGTTTTTTTAGACAAAGTTAGTACATTATAATTCATAAATCTACCAAAACCGAATTGAATTATCAAATCAAACTCAATTGCATCTCATTCTCTATTTAATTTTAACTCACTTTTGAAGAGCACGGCCAGCACTACCATCATCAATTAAACCCAACAATCAATTTGTAGATTCACACAATACCAGTGATTAAAACCTTGGAAGTAGAAGTATCCCAAACCACACCTCTCTCACACGTTTCATCAAACATCTTGTGCGCAACTTCAACCAAACCCATCTTAAACCCAGCAATCAATTCGAGAAACCCTATAGAACCATTCTTACAAGAAAACAAAGAAAACAAAGACACATAAAGAGAGAAACCTTGATGAAATGAAATAAAGATGGCTCTGCATTCTTGAGGGAGCCACTGTAAACTAAATTAACACTTTATTTAACCAAAATTCCATTGTTCATATGTGATGTCATAGGGGTTGTGTCTAGCTTGAAGCAGATGATGTCCATGGCTGTGACTTTGAGAGTAATGGAGTGAAAGAATGATTCATGATCTTGAGGGTTTTTTTAGGGGTGGTGGAGGTTTTAGGGAATTCTTTTGTTATTACGTATTGAGGCGGTGGAGCATATAGCCGCTGTGAAGCCGGCATATCATCGGAAATCTGAACAAATTTTGTTGGTGAATTTTGAGAAGGTGCAGTGTTTTGCATTTGGGGAAGGAAGGAGATAGGGTTTAGAATGGAGATGGAGAGGGAAACTGAAATTTAGAGGTGAAAATCTAAAAATTTTGAAATTGAAATTTATAAAAATGAAAGGTTTAAAGTAAATTTAAATTTTTAAAAAGTAAATTAATACATATAAATTATAATTGATAATAAAAACTAAAAAGTAAATTTTGAACGTTAAAATTAATACATATAAATTAGTGGCTAGTAAACTGTTTTTTCCACAAACATATTTATATTTATATAAATTAATACATATGAATTTATAAAACATAAATTGAGATTATATATTTTTATGCATTTGATATGTAAATTACATGTCATGTATATGATCTACTATTATCCATTGTGATCATTAAAACCCAATACGACCATGAAAACATGTACAATCTATTTTCTATTGTGATACATTAAGGCCATTATCGTCCATTCAGACATGTATCATCTACCATTGCCCACTATGATCCATTAAGACTTAATATGGTCCATTAATACATGTATGATCCATCATTGTCTATTGTGATCCATTAAGGCTCAATATGATCCGTTAAGACATGTATAATCTACTATTGATACATTATGATCCATTAAGGCCCAAAATGGTCCATTAATACATGTATGAGATATTGTTGGTTATCATGATTCATTAAGCTCAATATGGTCCATTAAGACGTGTATGGGCCATTACTGAGCATTGTGGTCCATTAAAGCTCAATATGGTTCATTAAGACATGTATGCTCTACTATTGTCCACTTTAATCCACTAAGGCCCAATATGATCCATTAAGAGATGTATGTTCTACTATTGTCCATTGTGATCCATTTTGGCCCAATATGATCCATTAAGACATGTATTGTTTATTATTGTCCATCGTGATCCATTGAGGCCCAATAAGGTCCATTAAGACATGTATGATCTACTATTGGCCATTGTGATACATTAAGACCCAATAAGATATGCACAGTCTATTACATTGTGATCCATTAAGGTCCAATATGGTCCTTTAAGACATATATGATCAAATATTGTCCATCGTGCTCCATTAAGACCCAATATAGTCTATTAAAACATGTATGATCGGTTATTGGCCATTGTGATCTCCTAAGGCCCTATATGGTCCATTAGGACATGTTTGATGTACTATTGTCCACTGTGATCCATTAAGGCCCACATTAACACACGTGTGATTCACTATTGGCTATTGTGATCCATTTAGGCCCAATATGGTCTATTAAGACATGTTTGATCTACTATTGTTGATTGTGATCCATTAAGGCCCACTATTGGATTTTGTGACCCATTAAGGCCCAATGTGGTATATTAACACATATATGATTAGGGATGTGCTCGGTGTCGATATCGGTACCGGTACCGGTACCAAAAATACCGATACCTAAAATCGTCAAATATGGGTACAGGTACCGGTGCCGAAAACGTTCGGTACGATAATTTATGGTACCGGTAGGATACCGGTATTTGAAAGTAAAATTCGGTAAAATGCTGGTACCGTACCAATCCAAAAGTACGAGTACCGAAAAAGGCAAAAAATGGGTACCGAAAACAATTTCGTACAGAAAATTCGATACGAGTACTAATATGCATACAATAAAAATGTATATAAATGTAACTAATATACATACATTAAAATATTATTTAGAAGAAAACAAATATAGTTTAGTATATATAATATTTAATAATAGTTTGAATTTTTAAATATGTAGTAAGATTTTTTTGTTTAATAATATAATTTTTAAATGAGAATATGATTTGAGAGGGAAGTTTTGGGTGAAATATTTTAGGGGGAACTTTAAAGTTTTTTGATGAAATATTTTAGGGGGGAAGTTTTAGGATGAATTTAAACATTTTAGGGGTGAAGTTTTAGGATGATTTTTTTTTTTGGGGGGGGGGGGGGGAAGGTTTTAAATTTCAGGATGAAATATTTGGGGAGAGTATTTAAAGATGTAGTAAGTTAAACATTTGGTCACATATTTTTTTCCATGACATTTGATAACATTTCGTCACACAAAATAAAAAAAAAGTGACGATGGTGTGACTATTGTCTACAACTTGGTCACACAAAAAAATATATGTGGCCATGTATGTTAGATTTCAGCCACATTATTATGCATATAACATGGTCATAGATGATATTTGGCCACACTTTTTTAGTGGGACTGTTTTTTCTTAACGTGTGGTTAATGGTTTCGAATATATATATTTTTAGTCACATGAAACAAATATTGTGGCCTTAGATCACATTTGGCCACACTTTTTTAGTGTGACTAATAAATGTCACGGTTTTTCTCTTAAAATGTGGCGAAAAGTTTTGAATAAGTATATTATTGGTCATATGAAAACAAATACTGTGATTGTATATAACATTTGGCCACATGTTGCTACTGTGGCTAATATATGTCACAGTTTTTCTTAAAGTGTGGCTAAAGGTGTCAAATACATGAGTTTTTGGTCACACAAAATAAAAATATGTGGCAATAGAAAACATTCGGTCACACATTTCGATTTGTGGCTAGTAAATGTCACGCTATTTTCTAAAAGTGTGGCTAATGATACTGAACTGGTGTAAATGGTCACATTAATAATAAAATGTGTGGCTAAAGATGTTTTAAAATGTTATGAATGACCTATAGCCACACATTTTTTCAAATGTGTGGCAGTGCAGTTTTGCCAAAAGTGTGGCCGTAGACCCTTTTTCACGTAGTGGCACTTAATTATCTTTAAGACTGCCTCAGTCTTTTCTATCCAGCGTAAAGCTACAATGGGTCCGTCATTGCCCGAGAATTCTATTGGTTTACAAGACCAGAATTCTTTATAAGAACAACCATAAGACATGGTTCTTTTTCTTTTGGGAATGGGCACTTGAAGTATTGGTCCATTGTTTACGCTGTGTTCAGGTTCAGTAGGTCATTTACTGCCATTATTACTTTTATTATCCGCTTCCTTAACCGTTTTGATAATATATGGAATTGTGTCTATAATTCCTTGTGCCACTATGTGTTGGATGGCACTGTTATCCACTTGGTTTCCATTATTATTGTTATTCTGGTTATCGTTATTCTGGTTTTCCTGGTTCACTTCGTTGTCCATCTGAATTTTAAACATTTGCCACATATCAATATTACAAAATAATATTTAATGCAAACAATCACACAACACGCATATTGATCAAAATCGTCGAACATTGCGACCTTTTACTCTATTTTATATATTTATGCGTCTAGTACAAACTGAAACTGAAATCTAAAATTACCATACCAGTATGCATCCGTAGCTATATATATATATATATATTATTACTATTAATGGTACGGGTTCATCCAAAATTCCATGTTACGCTCGTCATATTTCCAGATGAGTCGTTCCCCTATTTACCTCATCCTCTCACTTCCTTCTAAAATCTCCTCACCAAAGGTTCGGAGTTCTTGCACATTTTCAGTGATCATGGGTGGTGCAGGTGCTGGTATTGGGTTTGGGAACTGGGGCATGGGTTCTTCGTAAGGATAAGGGTTCTCTAGAATTTCCCTGATGCATTGGTCATTATCATAATAGGGGTCTAGAGGGTCCAGGTCTGGGTAGGCTGCTAGGTTTGGCATGGGTTCGTTTGGTATCGGCTAGCGTTGTTGGTAATCCCTATGGTCATCAAACCAGGGGTCATAGTCTGGGTCTGATGGATGGGGTGCTGGTACTCTAGGAATTTCAGCTGGGTTAAAGGCAGGTGCCGGGATTTGGTTTTCTGGGTTGGCTTCAATTTCCATTGGTTGTATGGGAAACAATGGTAACGGCTGGGGTGCTATGAGTTGTTCTAGATTCAGGTCTGCAGCTGTAGTTGCTAAGATATGAAAATTCGCTAAACTCCTATTGAGCATATCCTGAGTGTAAGCATTCGTTTCTCTATTAGCGCTGCTAAAGCTCGCTTTTGCTGTAACTTTTTCATCCTCTTTCTACGTTCATGAGCTCCTCTGCTGAACCATCCTTTCTTCTTAGGAAGGAATAGCTCTTCAGATTGTGCCTTGAACACGAAAATCCCATCTTCGTTGTCAGCCAAATACCCTGAGAGGGTAGGCTGTGAAGAGGTGCCTTCGTCTCTAGGTGAGCTGCACAACTGACGGTAAGCATCTGAAGGTCCTTGGTCGCTCATAGTGTAAACTAACAAATTGTCAAATAACACACAACAATAATATACAGATATGCACGTAATCCCGTAGATTATTTCCTAACAAAATGAATAAATTTTGGTGTCAGCAAAACACTTCTGTGGCTGAATCAGTGGCTTAGCTCTGATACCACCTTCTGTCGCAACCCTCATCCCCTGTTCACCTAGGAACGGGCAGCCGCGGCCAGTTTCAGTGGTATCGGTGTTTATCAATTTGGCAGCGGAAATTACACCAGGACCGTAGTTAGGAATATTTTATCAGAGTAAAATACCACACTTTTATAATATTAAACACATGGGAAAATCCCAAGTTTCCAGTACACACATTTTCATAGGGATAAACCCTATTTTATTTAAATCAAACATCTCTTTGTTTAGGTAACTTTTATAGCCACTTTTCCAAGCCTTCAGTGCTGTACAGCTGGCTTCTATTTGGCTTTCACATTTTGTTACATGAAACACGTTTAAAAATATTTTGTCAGTGGGAAATACTGGTGAGTGAATCCAAGTTTATTCAAGATAGGTAAAACTGTTTACAGCAATGAGGGCGGTCGCGCAATTACATTTGTTTACTTTCTACTTTAATTACCACCCACGATACTATCAACCCGACTTGTGGTCATGTTACTACTCACAGTGTAGTAACAAATTTTGTATACAAAACCCCAACATACTGACGCTAATTATAGAATACAAATACTCAATCACTGTTAAATATAAATTAAAACAATTGAGGTTTTGTAAAAATAGTTTGCAAAAAGGAGGATTACTCACATTGCTATCTTAGGGTTTTCCTTTGTGATTTCCTGGTGATTATCTATTAATTACACAATGCACAAGCGTTAGTATGATAACCCAAAATTTACATTAGTAATACCCTCCCCGAGACAGAATTCCAACGACTACGTCAGGCAGAACCACGACAGCCGTTACGGAACCCTAGATCAATCGGGCAGTGTATCTAATACCTAACCGGGGGTTATGATACTTACAACGAGGCAGAACTTCATTAATTAGGGGGGGTATTATGCCCAGAGATTATGCTTATACTATAGAAATTTAGAGAGAGAATTCGTTTTTGAACATCGGAAACTGAAGGCCGATGCTCCCAATTTATAGGAGCCGCGACGTAGAGTATATAGGGGTTAGCTTAGCCTGGTCATTGGACTAGAGTCGACACGATCTCGACACGTGGCAGCTCAGGGTATCACCCTGACTTTGAGCTGTCGCGCCCTGCGTAGCCTGAAGAGTAAGTCTTCGCGGCCCGCGAGCGATGACTGAATTTTGATTTTGTTTTATTTTTAATTATATAAGGTATTTTGGGCTCGGTTTTCGTATACGGGGTGTATTTTAAGATGTCTAGGGACATTCTAAATATATTAGGGGTGTCAGAATTAATTTAGGAGGGTTGTTATAGTACTATAACCCTGCTATTACCCTACACGATCGATTTAGGATTCCGTAACGCATCTCGGCTCTGCCCGACTCAGCTGTTGGAATTCTGTCTCGTGTTACACCCGATTGATTTAGGGCTCCGTAATGCATGTCATGGCCCTGCCTGACTCAGTTATTGGAGTTTTGTCTCGAGTTGTAAGGTTAATGTGATTTGGGTTATTTTAATAACACGTGTGCATTATTTAATTTTAATAAATAATAACCAGGAGATTCCCACGAAGCTTTAGTTTTAGCTAAGTAAACAATGTGAGTACATCTTACTTTTTGTCACCTTTTTGTAAACTGTTTTTATAAAACCTCAAATGTTTTAAAATATAATTAACAGTGACTGAGTCTATGTATTCTTCAATTACTGTCGGTATGTTGGCGTTTTGTATACAAAATGTGAAAAACGTTACCATTGGATAAAGAGTTAGCCAATGAGTAATATGACCTACCAGTCAGGATTGATAGTACTGAATGAGTAATTGTGTAGATATAAACATTGTAATCGCTCTCAATACTGTGAAATTATAAAAGCTGTTTTGATTAAACTGGGATGCACTCGCCAGTATTTCTTGCTGATAAAAATGTTTTTAAACGCGTTTCAGGTAACAAAATGTGAATATAAATAGAAGCCAGCTGGAGAGCACTGAAGGCTTAGAAAAGTGGCTATAAAATTTACCTAAATAAAAAGGAGTTTTTGTTTTCAATAATTAGGGTTTATCCCTATAAATGTATTGTCAAATGAACTTGGGTTTTACCCCAATGATTTATTATTATAAAAAAAAGTTTGGTGTTTAACTCTGATAAAAATATTTCCTAACTACAGTCCTGATGTATTCCACTGCTAAATTAATAAACACCGATACCACTGTTCTGGATGTTCGCGGCGCCCGCTCTCGGGGTAGGGGTCGAGGGCTGCGACAGAGAGTGGTATCAGAGCTACACCCACTGGTTTAAGCCAAAGAAGTGTTCTGCTGACACCTAAATTTTGTGTTAGGAAATAACTTATGTGTAAATATTGTTTTGTGTTATTTGACTATTTGTTAGTTTACAGTATGAGTAAGCAAGGAAGTTCGGACGCTTATCGTCACTTAAATAGTTCACCAAAAGATGAGGGAACATCATCTCAACCTAATCCCTCAGGATACTTAGCCGATACTGAGGAAGGAATATTTATATTTAAGGCATAGTCTGAGGAACCCTTTTACTACAAAACAGAGAGGTTAGTTTAATAGAGGAGCACGAGAGAGAAGAAAGAGAATGAAGAAGTTACAACAACAGAGGGAGATAGTCAGGGCTAATAGGGAAGCAAATGCATAAACTCAGGAAACAGCCAATAGGCCACCTTGGGAAGAGGAACTAGATAGACAGTTGGCCGATTTCCATATGTTAGCTACTACAGCAGTAGACACTAACCTAAACCAAATAGCTGAACCGCCATGGTTACCTTTATTTCCAGACCAACAAATGCTAGAACCTAACCAAGCAAACCAATTCCCGATACCTGCATTTGATCCCAACGAGTTACCTAGAATCCCAACCCCACAACCTTTACAAAATGATCCATGGTTAGCCGACAATAGGTCATACTCGACTCTATATACTCCCAAAGTACCAATGCCTTTAGAACGTGATCCGTGGTGGGATAATGATAGAACATTTTTCGAAATGAATAGCGCAGACCCTTACGAGGAACCCGTACCTCATCCTGACCCAATAGACCCACCAATGAGTCAAAAATGTGTGCAGGAACTCCGCTAGTATGGAGAGAATTTAGTAAATGAAGGAAATAGAATTCGAGAGATAGGGGAGAAACTAGTTTGGAAATATGAATAGAGATAAATGCAATACTGGATAAATGACACCTAGAGAATGCCTAGATATATGTGTAATTTTGTATTTTGATAAAAAAAACTATAGATAGACTAAAAAAATAAATAAATAAATAAATACGGATGCATAGTATATTTGATTTCCAGTTGTAGTTTGTAATTGACGCATATATATATATATATATATATATATATATAGGGGACCGCTAGAATGAGAACCACCACGAGTTATGAGAACCGAGAGAACCACGTGCCACGGAGGGGCGTTGACCACGATTTTTTTTTTACAACTAGATCCGTATATTTTAACAACATTCGTAAAAAAAAATTCAAACGGCGCGCCCGAGGGGGTAGTTTTTTACACCCAAAGTTTGTAAAAAAACAAAAAACAAAAAAATAATAAAAACACCAAACTTTGGGTGTAAAAAACTACCCCCTCGAGCGCGCCGTTTGAAAAAAAATTTTTACGAATGTTGTTAAAATATACGGATCTAGTTGTAAAAAAAAATCGTGGTCAACGCCCCTCCGTGGCACGTGGTTCTCGCGGTTCTCATAACTCGTGGTGGTTCTCATTCTAGAGGCTCCCTATATATATATATATATATATATATATAGAAAGAGTAAAAGTCGCAATGATCGACGTTTTTGATCAAAATTGTTGGTGTGCTTGTGTATAAATATTTGTATTAAATTTATTCTGTGATAATTAATACTTGATAAATGTTCACAATTCAGATGGACAACGAAGTAAATCAGGAAACCCAAAATAATGAGAATAACGAAAACCAAATAGATAGCAGTGCCTTCCAACATATAATAGCACAAGGAATTATAGATGATATGCCTTATATTATCAAGACTGTTAAGGAAACAGGAAATAATAAATCTGCAAATGGAAGTAAACGCCAACACACTGAACCAAGTCACAGTCAACAAGATTGTCTGGTAGAAACAGCAAACGGAGAATCCATTAAGATAAGTGAAATCTTGCAGGGAGCAAGAATAGAAATCCTAAACCATCATTTCTTTGCTAACATTTACCCAATGAACCATCAACAAGATTCGATGTTGTATTAGGAATGGATTGGTTGGTAGCCAATCGTGCTAGTATTCTATGTGATCAAAAGTCAGTACAAGTAAGTACACCAACAGGTGAAAAGATCACAATCAAAGGAGATAAGCCAACCAGATCGACAAAATTCATCTCGGTGATGAAAGCTGCAAGTTATGAAAGGAAATGAGGATTAGTATATATGATTTCTGTAATCATTAATACTAAAGGAAAAGAATTAAAAGATATTCCTGTAATATCTAAATTCTCAAACGTCTTTCCAGAAGACTTACTTGGATTACTGCCTGATAGAGAGGTTGAATTTAGGATTCACCTAATACCTGGAACGACACCGATTGCCAAAGCACCATATCGATTAGCACCAACGGAGATGCAGGAACTGAAGAAACAAATGGACGAACTTCTTGACAAAGGTTTTATACAACCAAGTTCATCATCGTGGGGAGCACCGGTGTTGTTTGTTAAGAAGAAAGATGGATCGATGCGTATGTGCATCGATTACCGAGATTTGAACAAGGTTACGATTAAGAATCGGTACCCACTACCGAGAATGGATGATCTGTTCGATCAACTTCAAGGAGCTCGATTCTTTTCTAAGATCGATTTACGCTCAGGATATCATCAACTGAAAGTACAGGAAGAGGACATTCCTAAATCTGCTTTCAGAACTAGGTACAGTCATTATGAATTTACCGTCATGCCATTTGGTTTAACCAATGCCCCAGCCGCATTTATGGACATGATGAACATGATATGTAAACCATACCTAGATAAATTCATAATTGTCTTTATAGATGATATTCTAATTCTCTAAGAGTAAAGAGGAACATGCAGTGCATACACTTCTAACATTATTGAGAAAGGAGAAGCTTTATGCTAAATTCTCAGAATGTGAAATTTGGTTACAAGAAGTGCAATTACTTGGACATCTGGTTAATCATGAAGGAATTCATGTGGAACCCACAAAGATCGAGGCGATTACTAAATGGAAAGTCCCTGAATCACCAACAGAAGTAAAAAGTTTTCTTGGACTGACAGGATATTATAGACGGTGTATCTGAGATTTCTCTAGAATAGGTATTCCATTAACCAAACTGACCCGTAAATCAGTTAAGTTTGAATGGGGACCAAAACAAGAAGAGGCTTTTAAGATTCTTAAGCAAAGGTTAACCAACGCACCCATACTCACATTACCAGAAGGAACTGAAGACTTTATAGTCTATTGTGATGCGTCTAAGTTAGGATATGGATGTGTGTTGATGCAACGTCAAAAGGTTATAGCTTATGCTTCTAGACAACTTAAGAAACATGAAGAGAATTTTATAACCCATGATCTAGAATTAGGAGCCATAGTTTTTGTCCTTAAGATTTGGAGACACTATTTATATGGAAATAAATTTGTTGTCTTCACCGATCATAAGAGTTTAAGGTATATTTTTGGGCAAAAAGAATTGAATGTGCGACAGAGACGCTGGATGGAAATTCTTAGTGATTATGATTGTGATATCCAGCACCATGCTGGGAAAGCTAATGTAGTAGCTGATGCTTTAAGTCAAAAGTATCATGAAAAGCCAAAACGAGTGCGTTCTCTCAGATTAAATCTACAAGTAGATTTAAACGAACAAATCAGAGAAGTACATGAAACAACAATCAAGGACGATGCTGAAAGTTTAAAAGGAATAACTAAGGAGTTAGAACAAGGAACAAATGGAATTTGGAAGTTATAAGAAGATCTGGATACCTAAACAAGGAAACTTACGCCACAAAATTCTAGAAGAAGCTCATAAGTCTAAGTATACGATACATCCCGGAAGTGATAAGATGTATCAAGATCTAAGAAAGAATTTTTGGTGGATAGGAATGAAAAAGGATATAGCAAACTATGTTGCTAAATGTTTAACTAGTTCACAAGTTAAAGCTAAACATCAGAAACCCTTAGGATTATTGCAACAATTAGAAATGCCAATATGGAAATGGGAATTGATAACAATGGACTTTGTTACCAAATTACCCAAGACAAGAAAAGGAAATGATACAATCTGGGTGATTGTTGACAGATTAACCAAATATGCTCATTTCTTACCAATGAAGGAAACTTTCAGTATGGAATAGTTAGCCAAGCTATATGTAAATGAAATAGTTTCATTACATGGAATTCCTTTATCTATTGTATCCGATAGAGATAGCCGTTTTACTTCTCATTTTTGGACAAGTTTCCAAAAAGCAATGGGAATCAAGTTAAATCAAAGCACAACTTATCATCCACAAACGAACGGACAAAGCGAAAGGACAATTCAGACGATGGAAGATATGCTTAGAGCCTGTGTAATTGATTTCGGAGGAAATTGGGATGACCATTTACCACTAATAGAATTTTCCTACAATAACAGCTATCATACGACCATTAATGCTGCACTATTTGAAGCACTTTATGGACGAAAGTGCAGAACTCTGGTCTATTGGGCAGAGATTGGAGAAAAGCAATTATCTAGACCAGAGATAGTGCAAGAAACAACAGATAAGATAATTCAAGTCAAGGAAAGACTAAAAGCAGCATGAGATCGTCAAAAGAATTACGCAGATAACAGACGAAAGCCTTTAGAATTTCAAGTAGGAGATAAAGTATTGTTAAAAGTTTCTCCATGGAAAGGATTAGTCAGATTCGTTAAAAGAGGAAAACTAAACCCCAGCTATGTTGGACCTTTTGAGATTAATAAAAGAATAGGACCCGTAGCCTATCAGCTACAACTGCCAGATGAAATGGCAGGAATACATGATATGTTTCATGTATGTAATCTCAAAAAGTGCTTAACAGACGAATCACTAGTGATACCTCTTAAGGACATAGAGATAAACGAGAAACTTAAGTTTATCGAGAAACCCATTCAGATTGAAGATAGAAAGATCAAGAACCTCAAACACAAGAGACTAGTTCTGGTCAAAGTGAAATGGGATTCCAAGAGAGGACCAGAATACACTTGGGAACTCGAGTCAGAGATGCAAAAGAAATACACACACCTGTTCCAGTAGACCTCGAGGACGAGATCAAAAACAAGGTGGGAGGACATAACAACCCTCCTAGAACCCTTAACGTAACCCTAAACGTTCCTAAATATACCCCCTGATAGATACATCCAACATTCCTAACCTAAAATGTAGCACCCGTTCTTATAAATTAAGGTTTAACGTATCATTTACGAAAAACAGTCATGTAATTAAGATTACATATGCATTGGAAATTACGGGTTTATTAAACCTTTTACAGAATTAAAACTAAACAACATAACGTGAGTGAGTTCGTCATTTAACATAACAACGATACATAGTGCGGAAGCTTATTTCTTAATCGTGTTCGGTTCTTCATTATGCTTGATCGTCCACAGGTGCTAAAATCATACCTGAAACTCATAAATCATGAGTTGGATTAGTCATATGTAACTTAGAACGTATTTAAACGAGTCTGGGAAGCGAAACTGATTAAAATAAAATTTTTTCACCAAAACGGGGTTCCGTCGCGTGTCGCGGAGGAACAATGTTGTTCCTTCGCGTGTCGCGGGGGAAACCAGTTTCCAGCAGGTCTGGAGCTGGGTCCTGCATTTTCAGCTATACCTGTTTTTACGGAAACGGCCATAACTTCTTCGTTATTGATCCGTTTTACCCGATTCTTTTTCCTACGCGTCCGTAATTTAATCCTCCATCTTAAGGAATTAAAATCCTACATCCAAAATGAGAAATTTTGAGGCTTCTAAGCGTTCGACTCGTTACCTTTTTACCGAATTTTAACCCGTTTATGCATTTTATCAAACAAATGTATTTATTTGATTCCTATATCTCATACACTCTTCAAATTAATGTTACCTACTATATTAGGTTCTAATCATAGGTTTATTACACCATTTAAACCCGTTTTCGCTCGTATGCTTATTTTGACCCGTTAAGGGTATTTAAGCACTTTCGAGCCTAAAATCGCTTTCGATTGCTTCTAACTTTCCATCACCACATTTCTTATCCTAAAATATCCCACCCCAACTGTATTTAAGGTAGGTTTAATGTGGTGATCAATATAAACCAAATTTTACCTCTCGAATCATTGTTTTACGGCAAAAACTCAAATAGTTCCATTTAGCTAATACAATACCTCTTTCAGCTTCTATACTTATTCTAAGTATTTACCTAGTCATAAAACTCGTTTCCAAACAACCTTTAAGGGTCGTTTGTTCCATTTAGCCTACAAGGGCGTTTTGGTCGATTTTAGTCCTTTTATGACGAAGGACTCTCTCTCAAATTATTCAACCAAAATAACACTTTTAACTACAACATAATTATGCGTACCTGGCCCGGATCAACAAGTAGACCCGATTTATACCTCGTTTTCATTATCACACCATCAATGGTGACGCAATTATCCGATTGGCTAATCGGTCCTGTTAACATAAGACTTGACAACCACATTAGTCGATATTGTCAAATGGTGTTATCATCACCATTCGACCCGTTTGGACTATATGCCCAACATTATCTATTTAATCAAAAACATCGTTTTTGATTTCCAATTCATACATCCATCCCATCCCGGATTTTATTATCATACCCCTTTTCTTTTAAACTCATTTCTTACAAATTCAACCCATTTCGGCTTACGCCATGGGTATTCTTTTAACTTCGATTTACATTGGTCAACACTTGACCAATTTCCATTTTTTCCTTTTTATCATTATTAGATTACACTATAAGGTAATCTTAACGGGAATTCATAATTTCTTAAATCATTACATGATTTATTTACCATTTTGCCCTTTTTTCCATAAACCAAGGTTTTTATCATTCTTTATATGTTCCGACTCGTATTGATCGCGTCGGAAGTTCATATTTTCTATATTATCGTTATCGCATTTATATTGTATAGAATAAACAAGAATTCTACATAATTGTGTAAGTTTCACTTACCTTGCATCCCGAATACGCTTTTCCTTTATGCTTGACTCGTTCGACCCGCTTCCTCCCCAAGCTTCACCTAGCTTGTTAAGCGCCAACTATCATTCATCATTCACAAGGTTGTTAGATTAGTCATTCTAAATCATGACTTTCACACCTTATGAATCTTTGACTACTTTTCTTATTGAACTAAATCATAAATCATGAGTTTAATTCTTGTGTCAAGACCCACTTCAAATCAAGTATGAACTCTTAACAATTCCCCATTTTGTTCAAGTAGTTCATTCATACAAGTTAGTATGGTGTTTATAAACACCAATACAACATCAGTTTCATTAAATCATCCAAAAACCCATTTTTCAAGTCATGTATGGTCAACACTCAAACTTGGAAATTGTTCAAGTATCTTGCATCAACTATCAACTATGATGATTTCTAGCATAAACATATCATCATCTTCACTAAACAATCAAAACCCACTTAGCACATAATAGGGTGATTATCAAATTCCTAGTTTTAGTACTAATTCATCAAGTTTTCAACTAGGGTTTGTTTCTAAGCATGAATTCATCTTAGTTTCACCCAAACATCAATCATTCAAGATTGAATTTCGATTTTCACAAGTTCATCAAAAATCTCAACTTCATAAACATCAAAAATTTGACATACCTTACGATCCCCACGACTAGGTGATCGTTTCTATGTATTCATGCATCGATTTTGACCTTGAATCAGGCTTCAATTTGATGATTTGTTGAGTTCTAGGGTTTGAGCTCTTGGGAGCACCCTCCTGGTCGACCTCACACACGCACACACACACCTTAGGTGTGTGTTATGTTATTTTTTTTTGTTTATAAAACCCTTTTTCAAGTTATCCAACTTCGGTCCCACACGTTTTGGTTTGTTATTAAGTAGGCTACAACCCACTTATTTCTAGTAAAATTCCCTCTTATTAACTAGGTTAATTATCCCTAGTTAACTTAATGGGTTCGGGAAATCATAACCCGTTTTATTTTAAGTCCCGTTAACTCGGGCTTCTTATAACTTTGTTTTCTCAAGCATTTATTAAATTTTATAACTAATATTAGGATTATTTGTCTAAGTCCTAATATTTACCGGGTAAATTTTACCACTAACGCTATTTTACCCGTTCATTATTATTAACGTGGTTTAATTACCAAACCCGTTTTCGGGGTGTTACAAGTCTGCCCCCTTAAAGAGGTTTCGTCCCCGAAACCTTATTTACGTAGTTCATTGGTTTAATTAAACGAACCTAGTTTCGTTTTTAAGGCTCCCGTTTCCTTTGGTCAAAAGTTTTCGTGTATACTCATGTGTAAGGCCTCGCGGGCCGTTACTTACAGCTTTTAACCCTTTATCTTTATTGACTGAGTTGTCACTTGACCACTTGGTCTCGTTAGTCTTTTAACAGGTCTATCTCGCGCTTGTGTTATATTAACAAGCGCTTGTATTTGTTATGACGATTTCTTATCTTTTAACAGTTTTACCGGCTAAACTAATTAGTCGCCGTCACTTCATACCCCGTAACTCATGTTACAACGTGATCATTTTCTATGTTTCTTTTCTCGTCCGTGAGCGTGTCACGTCACGTTTAAGTTTAATTCAACGTTTCTTCATAATACTTTTTCTTTTCGAATGCATCGTCTCGCACCTATCGATGTTGAGACCCATACTCTTTGATATTTGTTATTTCCGAATTCGTCTTATAGTATTCATATTTGTTAGAACGTTGTTTCTTACTAAAACTAAATTTTAGTTTAACGTCCTTCTCTTTAACTATGTCAATTACTCTCATCGAGGAAATTGACACCTATAATTTATCCTTTTCTTTCTCGTTTACACGAAAAATTGTAATTCGTTCCCTTACTTTATACTGTCGACCCGAAGGTTCTTTCACTTAGCCTCATAGACTATTTCTTTTAAATTTTTCACCCTTTTAAGGTGGGATCTCAACAGTTCGTTTCTTTCATTTATGACCCAAGGGTCTTCTCGGTCCCGTAGACCTTGACATTTCTATGAATCCCATAGGTTATGATGATCCCATAGATCATCTTTTATTCGTGTCTGTATTCAAATGTATATATATATATACATGTATAGCTTCAAGGCATCCCTTATTATATTGGAAATCATTTATTTTTGCTTTTTAAACTTTAGTTGACCTTGACCGTAGTCTAAGACTTCATTTGTTTACTTTCGGACTAATCCCCCGACTTTATGACTTCTGACGTTAATTACACGTCAGTTCGTTCTACGCCTACCGTTTCCCGGTTCATTCTTATACCTCTTGACAACCCTTTACATAGGTTTGTTAACATCTCACACTTTTATTTATTCAGTCCGCGCCCACTTACATTAGCAAGCGTCATCATTCATTTAATTCGTTTGACTTGTTCGTGTGAAATTTCATCACTGGTGAACGTCAAATTTCATTCTTTGTTCGACCCGTTCGACTTTTAACTAGTCGAACGTAATTTTTTTTATCAAAATTTATGTTTGCGAAAATTCTTGTCATCTTTTAGTCATGACTCATATTCCGAGTCTTTTGACTTTCTATTTCGCGTTCCTGTTTCTCAGTCTACGCATACGTTTAAATCCTTACCCACCAACCGGGTGTTTTACCGAAGTCGTTATTATTGCAACCCTTACGGTATGCATTATGACTTCGTTTCGCTTTTATATTCCCACTTTGTTCTCAAATTTGGTGTTTTACAAAATCGGCCCGTTAAGAGTCATATTTGCATTCTTCGGTTTCGAGTGTAAGCACACCCCTCCCAGTTGCATACCTTAATTGTTTTACATTAATCTTTGTCCCTTCACTCGGGCTCATCATCTTAATGTAATACGCTTCCGTCACCCGGCTGTGCGTTTACATTATTATCAAACATTTTGCTCATTTGATTTATTTAGGTACTTTTTAAGTTAGTCCCATTCACCCCTACCCTTACTACATCGGACATAAATGTGTCCATCATAAGAAGTTCATGGCACCACGTGTTCACTACTTACTTGGCCAAAGTAAGCGATCAACACCTGGTATACATGACCTTTTTATAATTTTCACATTACACCCCATGTAAGTAATGCCTCTATTTGTTTTTCCTGGAAACAATATCCCGGATAGGTTTTCTATTCAGGTTTTTTCCAAGTTTTCAATCTACTTATGCAACTTTCAATTTCTATATATTTGTTGCATATTACTTATTTATGCAATAATTTAAAACGTGCACCTGATAATGCTTGCTTTATCAGGCTCTCCTTTTTCTGTTAACCTTGTTCGTGATCCTACGCGACTTAGATCCTTAATGAGTATGCTTTACTTGTCATACATCGGACCGTTTCATCCTCATATCCGTAATTTGTCCAACTCTCGTCATCTTCAGATGCGAGTGTCCTTCAATTAAAACATTCACAAAGGTTAGTAACATCAACTTCAATAATCGCCCGTATTATAATACAAGGCTTTTTCTACTATACGCGTCAACGCGCGTATTTTCGTCAACTATATCAATCATTTCAATTGGGGTAACGTGTATCACACGATAGCCCTATGTGTTGTTTACAACACTTTAGCATGCTAAACTATTAACATACTTGTACTTACCGGATTTGCGATCAAGCCTCGAACCGAACACCAATCTTTATTAAGAGCATAAGGTTTAAGTCCAAGCATAGTTTTCCCACCATACTTGAATCTCTTAAACCAAGGCTCTGATACCAACTTGTAACACCCGTTCTTATAAATTAAGGTTTAACGTATCATTTACGAAAAACAGTCATGTAATTAAGATTACATATGCATTGGAAATTACGGGGTTATTAAACCTTTTACAGAATTAAAACTAAACAACATAACGTGAGTGAGTTCGTCATCTAACATAACAACAATACATAGTGCGGAAGCTTATTTCTTAATCGTGTTCGGTTCTTCATTATGCTTGATCGTCCACCAGTGCTAAAATCATACCTGAAACTCATAAATCATGAGTTGGATTAGTCATATGTAACTTAGAACGTATTTAAACGAGTCTGGGAAGCGAAACTGATTAAAATAAAAAATTTTCACCAATACGGGGTTCCGTCGCGTGTCGCGGAGGAACCATGTTGTTCCTTCGCGTGTCGCGGGGGAAACCAGTTTCCAGCAGGTCTGGAGCTGGGTCCTGCATTTTCAGCTATGCCTGTTTTTACGGAAACGGTCATAACTTCTTCGTTATTGGTCCGTTTTACCCGATTCTTTTTCCTACGCGTCCGTAATTTAATCCTCCATCTTATGGAGTTAAAATCCTACATCCAACATGAGAAATTTTGAGGCTTCTAAGCCTTCGACTCGTTACCTTTTTACCGAATTTTAGCCCGTTTATGCATTTTATCAAACAAACGTATTTATTTGATTCCTATATCTCATACACTCTTCAAACTAATGTTACCTACTATATTAGGTTCTAATCATAGGTTTATTACACCATTTAAACCCGTTTTCGCTCGTATGCTTATTTTGACCCGTTAAGGGTATTTAAGCACTTTCGAGCCTAAAATCGCTTTCGATTGCTTCTAACTTTCCATCACCACATTTCTTATCCTAAAATCTCCCACCCCAACTGTATTTAAGGTAGGTTTAATGTGGTGATCAATATAAACCAAATTTTACCTCTCGAATCATTGTTTTACGGCAAAAACTCAAATAGTGCCATTTAGCTAATACAATACCTCTTTCAGCTTCTATACTTATTCTAAGTATTTACCTAGTCATAAAACTCGTTTCCAAACAACCTTTAAGGGTCGTTTGTTCCATTTAGCCTACAAGGGCGTTTTGGTCGATTTTAGTCCTTTTATGACGAAGGACTCTCTCTCAAATTATTCAACCAAAATAACACTTTTAACTACAACATAATTATGCGTACCTGGCCCGGATCAACAAGTAGACCCGATTTATACCTCGTTTTCATTATCACACCATCAATGGTGACGCAATTATCCGATTGGCTAATCGGTCCTGTTAACATAAGACTTGACAACCACATTAGTCGATATTGTTAAATGGTGTTATCATCACCATTCGACCCGTTTGGACTATATGCCCAACATTATCTATTTAATCAAAAACATCGTTTTTGATTTCCAATTCATACATCCATCCCATCCCGGATTTTATTATCATACCCCTTTTCTTTTAAACTCATTTCTTACAAATTCAACCCATTTCGGCTTACACCATGGGTATTCTTTTAACTTCGATTTACATTGGTCAACACTTGACCAATTTCCATTTTATCCTTTTTATCATTATTAGATTACACTATAAGGTAATCTTAACGGGAATTCATAATTTCTTAAATCATTACATGATTTATTTACCGTTTTGCCCTTTTTTCCATAAACCAAGGTTTTTATCATTCTTTATATGTTCCGACTCGTATTGATCGCGTCGGAAGTTCATATTTTCTATATTATCGTTATCGCATTTATATTGTATAGAATAAACAAGCATTCTACATAATTGTGTAAGTTTCACTTACCTTGCATCCCGAATACGCTTTTCCTTTATGCTTGACTCGTTCGACCCGCTTCCTCCCCAAGCTTCACCTAGCTTGTTAAGCGCCAACTATCATTCATCATTCACAAGGTTGTTAGATTAGTCATTCTAAATCATGACTTTCACACCTTATGAATCTTTGACTACTTTTCTTATTGAACTAAATTATAAATCATGAGTTTAATTCTTGTGTCAAGACCCACTTCAAATCAAGTATGAATTCTTAACAATTCCCCATTTTGTTCAAGTAGTTCATTCATACAAGTTAGTATGGTGTTTATAAACACCAATACAACATCAATTTCATTAAATCATCCAAAAACCCATTTTTCAAGTCATGTATGGTCAACACTCAAACTTGGAAATTGTTCAAGTATCTTGCATCAACTATCAACTATGATGATTTCTAGCATAAACATATCATCATCTTCACTACACAATCAAAACCCACTTAGCACATAATAGGGTGATTATCAAATTCCTAGTTTCAGTACGAATTCATCAAGTTTTCAACTAGGGTTTGTTTCTAAGCATGAATTCATCTTAGTTTCACCCAAACATCAATCTATTCAAGCTTGAATTTCGATTTTCACAAGTTCATCAAAAATCTCAACTTCATAAACATCAAAAATTTGACATACCTTACGATCCCCACGACTAGGTGATCGTTTCTATATATTCATGCATCGATTTTGACCTTGAATCAGGCTTCAATTTGATGACTTGTTGAGTTCTAGGGTTTGAGCTCTTGGGAGCACCCTCCTGGTCGACCTCACACACGTACACACACACCTTAGGTGTGTGTTATGTTATTTTTTTTGTTTATAAAACCCTTTTTCAAGTTATCCAACTTCGGTCCCTCACGTTTTGGTTTGTTATTAAGTAGGCTACAACCCACTTATTTCTAGTAAAATTCCCTCTTATTAACTAGGTTAATTATCCCTAGTTAACTTAATGGGTTCGGGAAATCATAACCCGTTTTATTTTAAGTCCCGTTAACTCGGGCTTCTTATAACTTTGTTTTCTCAAGCATTTATTAAATTTTATAACTAATATTAGGATTATTTGTCTAAGTCCTAATATTTACCGGGTAAATTTTACCACTAACGCTATTTTACCCGTTCATTATTATTAACGTGGTTTAATTACCAAACCCGTTTTCGGGGTGTTACATAAAAGATTCCACAGATGTTGCAAACATTTGTGGGAATCAAACATCTGATCTAACTGTGCTAAACACTATTGTACAAGCTAATACTGTTACATTGGGAAATATCTATTAGTCTATCCTCTGTTGCTTTGTTCCATACATCTGTTTGGCCAGACAGATGTTTGGTCTTCATGAACAGACCCTTGCTTCAACAGACTATAGGACTTGAACAGACCTTGCTTCTTCCTGAACATCGATTTCAAGGCTTCAAACAAATATTAGCTAGTATTCAACAGATGCTCTGATTCATGTGTTCAATATTCACTATCTTTAGGAGGAGTCTGGTTCAAACTTCTGTTTATTTCTTGATCGTGATTTAGCTTTTGAATATCATATGTCTTTTGTAGGTCCAACAATCTCCCACTATAACAGATGATTTCAAAATAGATGTTTATTAGATCAATTTTTATTCCTCTTCAACTTCTTTGTGATTTGGGCTTTAAATTGCTTCTCAAATATTCAGAGAGAAATAGAGAGTCATTTGCATCTCTTTCAAGTGGAAGACCCTCTAGGTCTTGAAGATCTTTAATTTTCAGGCTCATGATAATATTTATTGAAGTCTTTTTCACCTTTTCTTTTGTAGGTCCAACAATCTCCCACTATAACAGATGATTTCAAAATAGATGTTTATTAGATCAATTTTTATTCCTCTTCAACTTCTTTGTGATTTGGGCTTTAAATTGCTTCTCAAATATTCAGAGAGAAATAGAGAGTCATTTGCATCTCTTTCAAGTGGAAGACCCTCTAGGTCTTGAAGATCTTTAATTTTCAGGCTCATGATAATATTTTTGAGCTTGATGGATTTACTAGGAAAAAATATATTGGAAGAGGTGAGGGAAATTATTTTCCCAAAACTTGCCCAAGCAGCTCTTCTGGTTTGGCATCTGGATGCCCATACATAAGTTCATTTCTAATCCCTTTTTTCTTTATCTCATCTTCATATTTCTGTAGATCTTCTGTAGACATCTTCTTTTGCCCTTTGGGGAAGTTCTGAAGGGTTAACTAGAGAGTTGATAGGTATATTCAAGTCTTCATAATTAGGCCTTTTGGGACTGGGGGATCTTTAGCTCTTAGTTCTTCAAGTTTCTTATAGTTCTCTTTGATTGTTGGCTCATTGCACCTGACCATTGATTGCATTGTGCCAAACATGGCTGCCACCATCTCTTCCTTCATTCTTCTAAGCTCAATGGCCTTTTGGCTAACAGGCTTTTTACATGCTCTCCAATTTGGAGGAGTGGGCTTGATATCTGGATTGAGCTTTAGCTTCTCAATCCTTGCAATTTAATCTAGAAGGGCTTTTGTAGTCTAACTAGTGAATTGAGCTCTTGTGGTTGTATAAGGCTTAGGAGCATACAATTTGTTACTAGATATGTCTTAGTTATAAATATGCCCTTAGAATTGAGATGTCCTCTTTCTCGATCTACAACTTTTTTTTCTTGTATGTGTGTGACAACCACATTGTTTACCTTGTAAACATCAACTTATCAAATATGTTGAGGTTGATTGATATCTTATTTGAAATAGTTGTTCATGTTAGAGTCTTGCATATGTGTAATTACTTTATTGGTGGGTTTAGTTTCTAGACTGTTTTTTCTCTTTTAAAATCTGAGAGTTAGCGAATCTTTCTCTTAGTCCCAATGTTTTAAAAACCGGTTTATATCGGCCGGTTAAATCAGATACTGGAAGCTTGGCCGGAACGAACCACACCGGTAAACTTAGGAAACGGCAAAGAAGTCGTACTGACGGTAAAATAGGTTATACCGGTTTAAACCAGCATATCATTATCGGGACAAAGGTAAAAAATTGGACTTTTAATCTTTTATGGACGTAAAAGATGACGATTTACCTTCTTACTAAAACCTGGTGCCAACAATCCATGTTTATCTTCTTGGCTTTTTGTTCTAACTTTTATATAGTGAATTTTTATATATATTTTTTTATTATGGATTAACTTTTGTAAAAAAAAATTATTATGGAATGAAATAGTTTTAGATAATTTTTTAAGTTGAAATTATATTTTATGGATTTGTAGGGTTAATTAGTCAACTCAATTGAACCGTCCGGGATAATCCGATTCAACCGGTTACACCATTTCCGAGCATAACCTGGTATGATTTAAAAACCGGTTTTTAGAACACTGCTTAGACCGGAGGTATGATAAAGATCGCAAACTATAACTTATATTTTTTTTCTCTTCATGTATTGTGTTAATGGTATGCTATACTTATTGTACATATATTACGTGTAGTTCTATAATTTTATAAATGAGGCTTTTCTCCTTTCAGATTTTTTTTTTGGTTGAGATTCTGTATGTTAGTATTAAATAGCGATCAATAAATAATACAACTCAATAGGTTTACCTAACTCGCATGTTGTTCATAAAAACAAATCTTTTAGTATCGTTTCTTACAAATATAATAATGCTATGAAGATACTAAAAAGAAATTAGTCATAAAATTAAATAACAACTTGTATCAATCCATATTGCAAGTTGTGACAGTGGTCCCATTGTCTCAACAACACACCGTTTATCTTTTTACTAGATAAAAGACAATTACAACCAAACATAATTTGCTATGTTTAATTGGGTATTTTATATTCCACATCTAAACCCACACGCTTTTTTGTACTTAATCAAAATAATTAAAAATCCAAATTTAAACGCAAGAAACATATAGTAATTGTTTGCCTTGATGATTTAATTGGTACTCACTACTCAACTTCTGTATAAGTTATACTTTCAAGTTTCAATCATGAGATTCTCTATCTTAACATACAAATTACATATCTATTCGATATCGTATAAGAATACATTGAAGTAGTATAATGTCTATCATGTATGACGGTACATGTGTCAGGTCACGCCTGCTTAAGACGTGCAGGGACATGTGGTATGACACTCAGCCCATAGTTAAGGTATAATTATACGTTTATACGTGGCATGTAACTTGTGTTTCAACTATGATTTTATAAGTTGAAAAGGCAAAAAAATAGTTTTAGGCTTTGAATTAAAAAAAAATTATATAGCTCACCAAAAGGATTTTATATACTTCTATAAACGTAAAAACTCTCCTCACCCAAAGCTATACCTTATAAACAAAAACATATCCACAGCCAGCTTTAAATTTATATTGATAAAGTTAGACCCCACTTCCCTCATCCCATGTGCCCTTAAGTCGCATGTGTTGTTTAAACTTTAGTATAAATGTTTTAGAAGGATTCCCATGTTACTTTTGTTTCTTTAACGTGTGTCTAATAATTTATCAAACATACAAAAGAAAGACGATTTAATTCTTGTTTATCTAATTTAACTGTAGTATCCATCATTTAAACAAACCAATTGAGACATTTTTGTATATGTCCGGTTCACGGAATATTTCAACGACTCTTAGCTACGTCAGTTTCATACTTCATAAGATCTACCTACGACTAGTGTTTTTTTTCTAATGTACGTTTTAATATCAAAAATAGACACAAATATTGTCTTAGATTGATAATTGTTGTTAGAGAATTGGGGTTGCATAGATGGGTCTTTATAAACCACCATGTTGCATGTTAACTCCCTAATTAATCTATTACTAATAACATTCTTGTCTAATAATGTTTGAGATTGTTAAAACAATAATTGAAAAATACCTGATCGGCAATCTCAAAGATTTTCGTTTTCCTTTCTACCACCCAAAAAACCTAACCCTCACTCTCCCCACCAAATCTAAATGCTAAAAACTAAACCTCAAAACCATGGGCGGCTCTTTAGGTGTGCGCAGAGGACTTCCGCACAAGGCCCGTTTTTTCGAGGGGCGCGGGATTTTAAAAAAAAATTCAATATATATATATGTTATTTTAAAAAAAAAATTGTACACACATAATAAATCCAATATAGAGGCCCATTATCAAAAGATTTGTATTTTTTATAATTTACCCAACTTAACAATAGGTTTATTGGCCCAATCCAATACTAAATTTTTGTCATTTTCGTAATTATGTTGTTTATCGTTAAAGCATATGAGCCCATTTTTCGAGCTCGAACAGGGTACGTGAATTCTCAGAGACGCCACTGCTCAAAACTAAATACTAACTTTTTAAAAAAAATTGCAGTTAATTCATGACTTTTCATTAAAAAAATTATTAATAAAAACCTGCGATTTTAATGCTTTTTTTTTAAATAATTATGTGTTTTTTATGTAGATTTAGTTGTGTTCATACCGATTCTCGTGGTTCTCGCCATAAATGTTGATTCCTAAGTGATATTTACCCTATATATATACATATATATATTCATATAATCATTTTTGCATACTTGAAATAATATTTAGTTATATTTTAACCAATCTAATAGATAACAAGTCATTTAGAAAAAAAAGTTTAAAAGCATGTATAATTTAAATGTGACATATATTACAAGCAACTTGAGAGATTTTAATATTTGGATGCTGATGTATTTTTATATGTTAATATTTTGTGGTATCAACCTGATTCTAAAAGTAAACTATAATCCAGAGCAACTTGATTCGAAAAGTAAACTATAATCCATAGCGTATCGATGTCAATATGTGATTTTCTTGCTAAATGATGAATCGATGATTAGTGAACCACCAATTAAGAAACATTCCATGGTTCCAGACATGTGAATATGTGAGAGGTCGTTAGTTTGTGACCGATTATTTCAATGAACTACTAAAATAAAATAGCAAGATGGTCACAAAACACATGCATCTTTTTTAGCTTTAGCTTTCGAAGGCTGTAATTACACCCACAAAGTTCTTGTCTTGATGTTGTTGAATTTCATGAATCTCATGAATAAATAGTGTAAGTTTAATGTTGATCAGAATTTAGTATGTCAATCTAGTTTCTGGCTTCACACTTTCACGCTTATGTTATATGTAAGGGTGCTCGCCAGTGGCGGACCCAGGAATTTTTTCCTGGGGGTGCGGAATATTTTCAAAGATTTTAGACCACTAGTTGTATAAAAATATCGGTTCATAGCAGGTCGGGTCGGATCATGTAAAGACAAAAGAACATCAAACTAAAATTTATAAATCATCAAAAACACGTCAAACGTCATTACAAATTACAAACGTATTTAAAATTGTGTACTACAGGTTTTTTTTTAAATATATCCAAAATATCATCTAAAGATACTAAACACGCCATAAGTTCATTACATTCTTACTCATAGTTCCTACCACATATAATTTGCTCCATAAGTTCATAAAACAATACTAAACACTTAAACAAAATAAACAATCATGTTCGACTATAGCCAATAACTTTCAATTATATCTTTAAACATTCAAGCCCTAATATTAAATGTTGATTACTTGTAACTAATCATTTAAACAAACAAAGCTATAAATAAAACAACAAAATCATTTAACTACAAGTCTAGAACAACAAAAAAAATCAAAAAAATATAAAAAGATTAAACCCTTACACATCTATATTTTCTCCTAACCGTCACATAAAACAAAATAAATAAACCATACTAGTTCTATATTAGAATTCTGACGTAATATGGGTCGGTCCAACCGGAATTTTGGTTTTTCCGGTAGAAAAGCCACCAGGTCGTGAGCAGTGGCGTCAAGTCGCTGGGAGTTTTTTTGGGGACGGGATTTGGAAATGGAATGGGTGGATGGGTTTGGGTTATTTAATTTAGTTCAAATTTCTTTAGGTTGGGTTTGAGCTTTTGTTAATAAAAATTGATTACAGATTAGGCTTTGATTGGATTAAATAATTAAGTGAATAAGTGGTTAATAATTATTTTTTTATAAGTGGGGCGGTTGAAAATTTTCAAGGGTGCGGGTGAAAAATGCCAAGGGGTGCGGTCGGGATTTCCGGCGAAAAATAACACTAAATTTTTTTTTTCATGGGGTGCGCCCGCCCACCCTTGGCTTAGGGTGGGTACGCCCCTGGTGCTCGCTATAAGCGTATGCTTTTAACAATTTTTAGATTATACAACGAGCCAAACTGTCGGTAACAAATTTCAAACTCTCCAAACCAAAATTAAATTGTTGTGTAATTGAGACCAAAATGATTTAACAATTTCGTTTCATGATTTAGCTTGTTAGTATTCCTAATAGAAAACATATGCTTTAAGTAACAAAACTATAAGATCAATTCACAACTGTAGAAATTTATATACAGATAGAAGTTGAAGACATGATCTTTGTTGTATAGTGTACAACATCCCCTAGGGGGAATAGCATATGTTGTATCAATGTTCCTAGGGGAACAATATTTGTGCAATAAAACAAATAATGCTAAATACTAGTTGGACAAAGGAACATAATGTCAAGAGAAAGCATGAGTTTGACAAATGCATACCTCACAATGACAGGTCAATTGAGCCTGTGCTCCACAATTCCGGTAGGTTTTTGACATTTATAAGCCGGCCAACCGAAATATTAAAAAAAATCATTCCTGAAACCAAATTGATGACGTATGCGGAAGGTTTTATTAATTTAAACCAGATCATTAGCACCTTAATTGTACGCAATGACGCATCATATATGAACCAGAAAAACAAGATGGTTACTTTCTCACACATGGTAACTTTGATTCAATACATTGCATAACCTAAAAGACTTGTATAATGCCACATGTACATAAACATAACACTTCTAGATCTAGATGGATACTTGGATTAGCCTAAACGTGAATTTTTATTGTTATTAATGGCTTTATTATCTAGCTTATGTTAATTTCTATCAACAAATTTATTACGGAGCAGTGGTTATGAGTAACACAAAAACTACGTCTATTAGATATTGTTTTTCTTTCTAAGGATTGATTTTATTTAAGGGATTGGATTTGAGGGTATGAGTTTGATGTTGTAATATAGGGTTCAAAGTGTTAAAACCTAAAGGAGTAAAGTACATGGATAGTCTCTGGGGTTTTTCAAAATTTTGGATTTGTTCCCAAACTTTCTAAAAGTACATGGATGGTCCCTGTTGTTTGCACTTTGTAACGCATTTAGTCCCTAACCAATCAGCCATCAAATCTAAAGGTTTAAGGGAATCAAAGTTAGGGACTAAATGCATTATAAAGTGCAAACCACAGGGACCATACATGCACTTTTGGCAAAAGTTGAGGACTAAATGCGTTACAAAGTGCAAACTACCAGGACTATCTGTGTACTTTTGAAAACCTAAGGACCAAATTCAAAATTTTAGAATACCTCAGAAACTATCCGTGTACTTTATTCAAGCTAAAGAGAAAAAAAAAACTAAGTGTTTATCAAAACCTCAACTATTGAGTACCATTATCATCAATATATTAATTTTAGAACTCTGTTCCGTTGTGACATGTGGCACGCCTTCATTGGCTGTTTTTTTTCTTTACCCCTTTTTTGTTTTATATATTTGGATTTTCTTCAGTATTAATTCAGTTTGATTTTTTAAAATAAAATGTATATTTTATAACTCTCATTTTCTATAGAACCTATACACATTGTATTTCTCATATAAGTCACTAGTTAAGTATTAAGATCATGGTTATAAAAAAATAAGTTTCATGCCAATTAAATTGGTTAGCTACCATATCCACCAAGAAGAGTTGGATTTAAAATCTATACCAATACTCACTCCTTTATGTTTTAAAGTATACTCATATTGATTTCCGGTTGCAAACCAAACGCCACTAAAATGAATAAATGAACTTCGTAAATTAGTATGGGAAATGACATGAGACTCAAAATAAATGTTGACAATTTATGCAGTTTTTGTATACCTTTTTAGTAATTGAATTCAAACTATACATGATAGCCTTTACATATTAGGGGTGGAACCATTAGGTTCTAGATTAGATTTTCTCACCGGTTTTTCCAGATACTCCAGTGGTCTGTCAGTGATCCAATGTATAGGCATTATTGCCTAGTGAAGATGGGTATGATCGGTTGGTTCCGCTGGTGGCATGATACTCCAGCGGTCCGTCGGTGATCGAAATTTGTGGTTCAAAAAAATTATGTATATTTCTTTTGGTGTTAAAATTCTAGGGGAAACAACTTTTTAAAACTAAACATTGGTGAAAATTATAATTAAGAAGACTAAAGATAATTAAAATTTAACTTGAAAATTAAAACCTAGATTTCCATGGGTGGAACTGAATTTCGAAGACAATAGTGTTTAAGACAAATTGACTCAAAGTATGCTTTTGATAAACTGATTAAACAAATGGATAAACAATGATTTTTAAAGTGTTTAAAATACTTCCACGGGTATTAGGATAACAACTTTGGTATAGAAAGCTATAAAAAAAAGGAAAAAATTACACGTTTTATCCTTTATCTTTATACTCTTTTATAGGCGGTGTCCTTTTCAATGAATTTTGACAAATTTTGCCCTTTAAAGGCAAAATCCTTGCACGTCTTGTCCTTTAGCCCTAACCCAGTTAGTTTTTTTTTGTTAAATCAAGTCACACAAGGGTAATTTAGTCTTTTTACCCATATTAATATATATAAATATTATAATTTTAATTAACAATAAACCATAAATAAATTTAAGAAATTAGTATACAGAAACCCTCACCCATCTTTCTCTGCTTCTCTCCCTCTTTCTCTACCCCTTCTCAATATTTCTGACCACCCACCAAAACAACTGCCGCCCCACCTGCAACCAATTACTCCCACCCACTGCCCCACCTGCAACCAACCAACATAAAGAACCGCCACCCTCTACCCCCTCCACCGCACCACCTCCCACGCTTCTGAGTAGAACCAGCCAGACCGCCACACTTCGACTACAACGCCGGACTTATCTCCGGTTCAAAATTGCCGCCGGAATCCTCTGTGAGAACCTGCTTACGCTTCTGGAACGTCGCTGAGGCATTGGCGATGAACGTGTAGTGTCACACCCCGATATTTCCACGTATTACCGGTGGGCCCGGTGGGGAGTAACGTGACGTAGTTGATATCATCATAGTCAAACAACACAATTTAAATGCACAGCGGAAGCAAAAGATAAAATATATTACAATCTGATTCAAAAGTAATATCAAATATCACAACGGAACGTAAGATGGATCCACAGGCGGATCTTAAACAAAAGATAACATTGTTCAACAGACTTTAGGCATCTAAGCTTGCGAGACTCTTTATTGATGCTAGGAGTAGTCAGCCTATTCCGATTAGTACCTGCACTTAGCCTTTTTGAAAAATACGTCAGTTTACACTGGTAAATACAATTTAACTGACTCATTTTGAAAAGGTTTAATAAAATTGATTTGAATGCACGTGGCACAAACTTTTCATAACTTGAGATAATTATTTGAATATAATACTTGTAAAAGAATTACATGTTTCTTATGCGTTCAGTAGCCCGGTTCGTGCCGGGTTAAAGATCAATAGACACACCACATTATTTATTTAGGCACTGACGGGTGTACGCCTACACCCCGTGCTTAGGTCGTGGCCATTTCGTAAAATGATGCCAAGGATATCCGGGACATGGTCATTAACCCCCCAAAGGCGTTTAAGCAACAAAACATATTTTTAAACGGTTCATCTCGATAATACTTAACCACCAATCGATTAAGGTCGAATGCCCGACCAAGCGGTATTTTATATACCGTACCCCAAGCCCGTATAAGAGAAAATAAGTTAAAAGTATTTACCTGAGCTAAATATAAATTCAATCCCAGCCGTATCAAATCAGCAAGTACAGATAGCTTTTACTGGGCTCCTATATCTGGAACGAAGGTTTTTAATAACCTATTAGATTCCTAACGGGTCTTTAATTAAGCCTAGGCTTAGACCGGTTAGTTTTAAAGGAAGATACGGTTCAAAACGCATGATTAAGCGAGAATCGGATTAGAATGTAGTTTAGACTCAACAAGCTTGTATACTTGTATAATAAGGGTAAACTAAACACATTTTGGATTTTGAGATAAAAATGATCTGGTTTGACCCGTTTCGGCTAATTTATGCAATCTAGTTACATAAGCCGATCCGAAAGCGAAAAGTGCGTAACGGGTAACCAAAAGAGTCATGAACAGGTTCCCTAAGTTAATATGCCTTAAATATGTTGTGATATCAGTAGGATACCTTCCATTATGCCCAAAACGAATTTAAAATCAATTTATGCCCCGTAGGGGTATTTTGGTCATTTAAAAGGTTATGAAAGAGGTTTAATATAAATCTGAGTTTCAGGTCAGATTTAATCAGTAAAAATACTTAATTTAATAAGTTATATCAGTAGGGTGTTACACATATGTGAATTTTATCATTTATAACCAAACTATGCACCAAAGGGGCATTTTGGTAATTTCACATAAGCTTTAAAGGTCAAAATTAGAATTATGTGTTTAAAACTTTTGCCTACTGTTTAATTATGAAAATTTACTTAAAACATCAGTAGGTATCAAACCTTATATGTTAAAAATAGTTTTAATACATACTATGCGTAAAAAATGCTTAAAAAGGCGATTTTGAGCTACTTCCGGGTTTTTAAAGAAAAGCTGATATTTTTATTATTCCAGAAGGCTCAAAATATTTTATTTATCATATTAGATCAGTAGAAAAAGGTTTGGTACTAAAAGGATTTGTAAAACCCATTTTATAGGCCAAAATGGTATAATCGGTAATTACCGAATTAAGGCGATAACCTTAGGTTATGATCAGTTTAAAAATAATTAAAAACCTTCAAAAATCTCAAAATATTATATTACATCACTGGGTAAAAGGTTTGGTGTCAAAAATTGGGTTTAGATAGGCTTTACGCTAATTATGCCGTTTAATTAACAAAAAGCATTCTAATTACGCTATTGAGCCTAACTCCTAATCTAGACCTGAAACTGATATGAAATTTTAGGGACATGTTTATAAATCAGTAACAAAGAATATTGTCCTTTCACATTCCCAAAATTCTCATTTTAAGGTCAAATGGGCATATTGGTCAACATTAGGAATTTAACGGAAACGTGTAAATGAATCGGACAATCAACGAGCTAATCACAGAGGAATATACCACCATGTAACCTGGTCCTAAGGAAGCTCTAAGGCATTTCTAAACCCATCTAAATCGGGTCAGAACTGAAGTCAAAGCAAAAGTCAAAGTTTTGCGACTTTCGGCTCCGAACCGAGCTTAAACAGAAAATTGTTGAATCAAACAAACTTAGACCAGTTCTTATACTTATTACCAATTTATATGAGTGGCAAAACAGATTACACGTCTTCTACATTGTTAATTATGCGTTAATTGGAAAAATCATATTTCTGTTAACTTTTTATAGTAAACTTTGACCCGACAAATGTCTTAGTTAGGACGGGAATCAGAGGGTGCCCTTTTAAGAGTTTAATGCCCACATAATTACTAACTTATAACTACCTTCAATTTGGCTAATCACCAGACCATTAGTGATTAATCGATAAGTCAAACCTTAATTACGATGGTTTGACTTTTAAGCTAATAACTAAGTAAAACACGATTAAGGAAGGTCAAGAATACTTACCAAGGTCCTAATGACGACTAGAGGTGCTTAGGAAGTGGCCTTCAGTTCCAGAAATCCTCAGAAGTGAAGCTTGAAATGAATGATCAAATGGTGCACAATGCAGGTCTTTATATAGTGAGTTTGATCTCACAAGATCATGCCAAACAAATCTACAAGTGATCCAAGATCAATTACAAGTGTCCCTAGGGCCAAATAATCCATTAAACAAGTCCCTAGAATCAGAAATTGGCAAAATGAGGCGGTTACATGGGCTGAACAGCCATCTGTCGAGTTTCTGCATCTGGGAGTCGCTTACGGACCGTAAGGGTCCTAGCATACGGTCCGTAAGGACCAGGCCAGCATGACAGAACTTTCAAAAGTTGACAGTTTGGCCCCTGAACTTCCAAACTTGATTTTTAACATGGTTTCTTGCACTTGTAACCCCCAAACTTGACTTTTAAGGACCCCAATTCATAAACCAAATTTTTTAAGTCCCCGGTTATTCATACGTTCACCGAAAAGTCTTAAATTTCAACGTTGACGCTTTTAACCCCTCGTATACGAATTTTATCATAACTTTCTCATACGATAACGAAACTTGGTGAAATTTTTATCATGCATTCTAGTGAGCATAATTAATCGTTACAAAGCTTCGGGTTTGCTAAAAGGTTACTCAGAGGTATACTTTAAACATGTTGACACATTTAACCCCTGTAGTTTGTAATCTCTCACTTTCTTTCACAATTAGCTTCGTATGATCCGTGATTCATTCGTTTAGGGTTATAAACATTATGTGGGGCTATTGTGAAGTATATTTATCCATTGTTGACATTTTGAACCCTTATATTCACATACTTTCCTTGTTTGTCAACTCTAGTCCTTCGAAGGTAATCCTTTACACGTTTAAAGTTTATGACACGTGTCAATACTTTATTGGAAATGAATTTTAGAGGTGTTACATCCTCCCCCCCTTAAAAGAAATCTCGACCTCGAGATTTTCTAAAATGCTGGAAGTACTTTTTGTCGCATAATGGACTAAACTTCTATAACATATCTAGAGTCTTTCCAAGCTCCCAAAGTGACCCTTATATTAGGTACATGTATCCTTTTGGAGCTTCTTAACCTGTCGATCCTCAATCGATACAGGATGCTCATCACATCATAAATCTGCATATCATTATGTGATAATGCTTCTTGACTTATTGGCGAAACACATCCTTCAGTCACTAGTGTGCAATGCATTGCGAGCTCCGCCAAGCTCCTTAAATAGGTTTTAGCTTATAAGTTACTTGATCTTGATACATTCGATTTCCTTCGAATGATTCTATATATTCAGAGCTTAACTAGCCTGATAATTTAACAAATTTGGCACACCCTTCCTGGGTGATATCTTTTGTTGAACCTTATTCCTTAACAAGAATTTAGGAGGGTTGCTACTTTCATTAATTCTTGATTTTTGTCGAATACTGGCAACTTACAGATGATTAGGGATTTGTATGATCTTATTCGGTGTTTCCAATGCAACTTTCAGATCCTGATAAGTGGACTTCCCAAAGTCTCATCCATCCAACGGATGTTTTGATATTTCATCTATACAAGGTCTCCAAAGGAGCCACCTTGATACTTATATAACAACTATTATAGAAAAGATTATCTTAAGGTGAGATGGTTATTCCAACCATTTCTCAAAACTAATCTTAAGGAATAGCTAATCCTTACAGTTAGTCGAACAAATCGACGATCCTGGGCAGCTGATGGCGATTCTTAATCGTTGCCTAATTAGGGTTGCGGTAAACAATGCATAAGCAAAATGAACCGTCTTTCATAATTAACTATACCGAATTCTCAGGATATTGAGTTAGGCTATATGAACCCTCTATTTTAAAACTTAGTTAATCAGGGTTTCGATTCTTCCAATGATGATACTAGCCGTCTTGGAGATTTCATAATAATACAGCCTTAAATGGGATATAAACCTTAACTCTACCTGCCTCTCAGGGGTAAACAGGGTAATCTTAGGAGAAGATAATCAAGATACAAGGAGGTTACAGAGATTTTACAAATCTCAGGCTCCAATTCATCCATCATTGCTTGTGTCAATTAAGTGACACATTTACGTTACGAGTCCACGAATTCCTCGATCTGGAACATTTACTTGGATAATTCCATTCTGGATATCTCCTTTGAATACCATTAGCTGACTTTAGTACTTTATGATCATTGGAATATCTTTGTGGTCCCATGCATTAAACCTCCATACTGATAAGGCATGGAAGCAATCTATGGAACATATTAAGATATACCAATCCTCATATGGCGCTTTTTATCATACCGTTTGGTATTCGCAATCGTCAGAGATCAAAGAGATATCAACTCTAAATGCTGACGCATTACACCTAGAGAGATGATACTTCTAAAATTCTACGCCTGAAGGTTTCTAACAGGAACAGAAGGAATGGTTCTTATGATTTTACCTATAAGTTTTATCTTACACTTAATATCTGGGGTTCTTACGGGAAAATTTCCAAAAGTTTGCTAAGCTTAAGATCTTATGAGAAACTTAGCAGCACCCGAACCCAAACGTATCTCCTAGCAATCAAATCACAATAATGGATTTATCTGGTGTCATTATTAACATGAATTGCCTCTAATCATTCATCAGGAGGGTTAAACGCCTCAATTCTTAATCCTTTTAAACTTAGCTGCAAAATCTTTGACAAATTTTTGGGCAGTCTCAGCTTTGACTGGTTATTTCTTAATCTATGTAACATGAGTAGCTGAGGTAGATCCATAATGGATTTATAATAAGCAGGCTTTGAATCCTTAATGTGCCCTCTTATTGTCGTTGCTAACCACCAGTAATTATCGCATTAAGCTTAGATTTTTGGGTAAACTGGATAGGGCACTATCTCAGTCAATAAGTTAAAATTTGTAACATATTGTCGACAGTCTAGAACCTTTTATGGTGAGGGTCATAAAGTTCTTATTCCATCTTTTCCCATTTCGCGAAGCGGATACTAGGTTTTTCTAATAAGGTCCTTAAAACTTGGACCATCCCGCAATGTATAAGAGGAACTTCTTTGAGGATTTCATTAATGTCCTCACTAATTAAGGGTATTGCCATCGAATGACTGTGATGTATACCTTACCATGTCCTTTCCAGCATAACCGCTGGTATACCTAATGGTTTCTACTTCATCCAACAATTTCCTGAAATCGATGGCCCCTTTTTACTATTGAAGTCACTTGACTTCCAAGAGACGAAGTACTTTTAAGTACATCCTAAAAGGAGAGGGGCTTCTTGCCACATATGATTATGTTTGGGTTATTCTTCGCACTTGAAGTATGAACATAGCTCTTCTCATGAGCAGCGACATGTGTTTTAAAGCGAACATCATTCGGCTTCTTAAACCTTTTCATGACTTTTCTCATAGCCTTTCTAACAGCTGCGTTAATTACAATTTTGGAGATTAACTCCTTCAACAATGAGGTTCATATTTGATGCACCATTGGCATTTGTCGCATCTCTAGCATCGCGACTGTTGTTTGTCTCATCTGAGTTTTCCATACTCGAAGCTTTGGTATTAAATACCAAATTCAACAAGTGCTTAGGCACTCCATGCCCAGTATCTCCTTGAATGGTCAAAGGCTCACCATAAGGAGTCTTGATAACTACTTGCTTCTTATCATACACAATATGGGCTTGATTTTTAAGACGACCAATTCATTCCTATCACCATATCGAGTCCCTCTTATTTTAATGGAAACAAGGATAGCAGAAAAGAATGATTCCTAATGGATATGAAGCATCCATATAATATTGATGAAGCAGTCTCTGAGGTACTATCGGCCAATTCTACTTTATACTTAACGCTTAGAGTTTTAACAGGCAGATTTAATGATTTACAAAATCTATTGTCTATCAAAGACTTATCTGAACCTGAATCAAATAATACTCTAGCATGAACGTTATTGATAAAGAAGTACCTGTTGTTACATTGTCATCCTGAATAGCCTCTTGAGCATTCATCTGAGAGCTTCCAGCTTTGGTCTTTTTAGCCTTGCCAGACTTCTTGGCTTTATTAGGGCAATTAGTTTTGATGTGCCCTATTTCATTGCAACCATAGCAGGTTGCGTCCTTTATGTCTTGGCACTCCAAAGTCTTGTGCCCTTCCTTATTACAAATTCCACAAGGCTTAGCTTGCGCATTTAAAGTGCCTTTTCCTTTAGTCGCCCTCTTTGGGCAACGGGTCTTTATGTGCCCTTTTTCGCCACAACCATGGCAGGTCGCATCTTCCAACTTCTTGCAATCCAAGGTCTTATGCTCCTTGGACTTGCAGATTCCACAAGGTGAAGGCTGAGATTCAAATCTGCATTTCCCGAGGTGGTATTTCCTACAGGTTTTGCATCTGGTCTTTTCACCGGTCTGCTGGTTGTCCTTCAAATCTTTGCATTCATGGGTCTTGTGATCCGTCTCCTTACAGATGACACATCCCCTGGTCTGATCATAGAAACATTTTCCGAAGTGCTTCTTCCCGCAGGTTTTACATTCGGGTTTTGCCTCCTTTGGTTTGGACTGGTTATAGCTTGAACCGGTCTTAGCCTTTTTGTAACCCTTATTTGGGGTATTATCGCATTTTCGCTTATGATCCTTTAATACACGGTCCACAGCGTTGTTTACGGCTGTATCTATCATAGCTTGTAACTCGGTGTCCGTTAAGTTCAGTCTTGCATTATCATTCTGATCAACTGGATGATTGTGAGCTTCAGAGGAGTCAGCCATGGTGAAGCTTTGAAGGCTACAAACCAAGTAGTAATAATTGGTTTAATTGTATGGTGAATTGTCGAATTTGATGATTAAATAGCTATGGTGTAAATAAACCATATAGGCCAATAGATAGTATTTAATTTATTTGATTATGTTTTGCCTAGGTTTTTAAATAAACCATCCTTGGCGTGTAAACGGAATATAATCCTTCATATTTATTAGACAGGGGACATAAATCACGACTGTCAATGTCGTACCGACATTTTATATAGCACAAGCTTTTTACAAAGGACTCTTGATGGCACAGGGGCCTTGTCACTAGGGAAAAATTTAAAACATAATCGATGATTCCTTTGGATCGGAAAATTTCATAGTTCATTGTCTTGACAAGAAGTTATGACATAAAACTATCTTTTTCATGCATTCATCTTTGCCCGTAGGTATGCATCCCAAAATGGATGTTTTGATGTGTACATCATGTTCGACGTTTATTAGCCATGATTCCTATTGATCGCTTATGCTAAAAGGGGTTTGGAAGTTCCTAATATAAAGATGACAAGTGTGATTTTATTGCATCACCTTTGTCAGGAGTGTTAACATGTTTTCAGATGTTAACAAAGATCTGAATCTCTTTTAAACAAGTTTTACCATCGTAGCCAGGTCTTTAATGACATTCAAGCTAGGTTATACCTTTTAAGATTCTCTTTTAACATGTATACTAGCAGGAAAGGAATGATACTTATTTTATTCAGGATTTCATTATAATTATCCTAAATTTAATTAAAATATAACTATGGCAGAAAAGGCCAAGTCACTAGGGCAACTTTAAATTATAGACCATGATTTTGTAGAATCAAGGTATTTAGGCTTTGAATGTTGTTCATTGCCTTTTCTTGACAGGGAGTTGTAGGCTACGACTGTGTCTTGTCTTATATGACAATGGATATGGCCCGTATGCTTTATATCCGTAATGGATGTTTAAATCACAAAACAAGAAAGGATTTCGGGAGAATCCAGTATGAGGATGATTTATGCGATTTTACCGAACCACGTCTGCCAGGAATGTTAACATGTTACAGATGTTAACAAGGAATTGAATCTTTTGAATAGGTTCTACAATCTTGGCCTTGTCATACAAGCTAGGTTTACCTTTAAGATTCTTTTAATATTTAACGCAGAACAATCCTGAATTGAGATGTTAATAAGGATCTAAATCTAATTGAGGAACTGCCATCTTGGCCCTGTCTTAAAATGACACATAGGCTAGGTCTTGTCCTTTTTTGAATTTGTCATTTTATTATAATGGTAGATCTTATAAAAGGAATGTTACTATTCATATTTTATGTTCATACATAATGATGTAAATAACCTTTAGATAAAACGTTCCAAGGATTTCTAAAAGAGGTACAGAATTGCCCTGGACGGGACTTGAAAGGATGATGTTGTCCATGAAGGGGCTGAAAGATAAGTATGCTCTTATAAGGACTTACTAAGGAAACGAACTTTAGTAAAAGGATTTTCTTCTTCATATTATTTCTGAATGTTTTCTCCTTGGTTGCACGTTTATCTTAGTCATAGCACGAAGCTCGGCCTTCCCTAGGCTCCAATGGGGAGAATTTCCACTATGGCTTCTTTCCTTAGCGAAGTATTAAAAATATAGAATTTAAAGCAAAAAAAATCTCCGAATAGAGATGAGGGTATTCCTATGTTAAGTCTAGACTCAGAAAGTCAAGGAATGTGCAACCGTGTCACTGAGATTAAACACAAAAGACTAGTGTTTAATTCACTCAATGTTGGCTCTGATACCAACCTGTCACACCCCGATATTTCCAGGTATTACCGGTGGGCCCGGTGGGGAGTAACGTGACGTATCATCATAGTCAAACAACGCAATTTAAATGCACAGCGGGAGCAAAAGATAAAATATATTACAATCCGATTCAAAAGTAATATCAAATATCACAACGGAACGTAAGATGGATCCACAGGCGGATCTTAAACAAAAGATAACATTGTTCAACAGACTTTAGGCATCTAAGCTTGTGAGACTCTTTATTGATGCTAGGAGTAGCCAGCCTATTCCGATTAGTACCTGCACTTAGCCTTTTTGAAAAATACGTCAATTTACACTGGTAAATACAATTTAACTAACTCATTTTGAAAAGGTTTAATAAAATTGATTTGAATGCACGTGGCACAAACTTTTTATAACTTGGGATAATTATTTGAATATAATACTTGTAAAAGAATTACATGTTTCTTATGCGTTCAGTAGCCCGGTTCGTGCCGGGTTAAAGATCAATACACACACCACATTATTTATTTAGGCACTGACGGGTGTACGCCTACACCCCGTGCTTAGGTCGTGGCCATTTCGTAAAATGATGCCAAGGATATCCGGGACATGGTCATTATCCCCCCAAAGGCGTTTAAGCAACAAAACATATTTTTAAATGGGTCATCTCGATAATACTTAACCACCAATCGATTAAGGTCGAATGCCCGACCAAGCGGTATTTTATATACCGTACCTCAAGCCCGTATAAGGGAAAATAAGTTAAAAGTATTTACCTGAGCTAAATATAAATTCAATCCCAGCCATATCAAATCAGCAAGTACAGATAGCTTTTACTGGGCTCCTATATCTGGAATGAAGGTTTTTAATAACATATTAGATTCCTAACGGGTCTTTAATTAAGCCTATGCTTAGACCGGTTAGTTTTAAAGGAAGATACGGTTCAAAACGCATGATTAAGCGAGAACCGGATTAGAATGTAGTTTAGACTCGACAAGCTTGTATACTTGTATAATAAGGGTAAACTAAACACATTTTGGATTTTGAGATAAAAATGATCTGGTTTGACCCGTTTCGGCTAATTTATGCAATCTAGTTACATAAGCCGATCCGAACGCGAAAAGTGCGTAACGGGTAACCAAAAGAGTCATGAACAGGTTCCCTGAGTTAATATGCCTTAAATATGTTGTGATATCAGTAGGATACCTTCCATTATGCCCAAAACGAATTTAAAACCAATTTATGCCCCGTAGGGGTATTTTGGTCATTTAAAAGGTTATGAAAGAGGTTTAATATAAATCTGAGTTTCAGGTCAGATTTAATCAGTAAAAATACTTAATTTAATAAGTTATATCAGTAGGGTGTTACACATATGTGAATTTTATCATTTATAACCAAACTATGCACCAAAGGGGCATTTTGGTAATTTCACATAAGCTTTAAAGGTCAAAATTAGAATTATGTGTTTAAAACTTTTGCCTACTGTTTAATTATGAAAATTTACTTAAAACATCAGTAGGTATCAAACCTTATATGTTAAAAATAGTTTTAATACATACTATGCGTCAAAAATGCTTAAAAAGGCGATTTTGAGCTACTTCCGGGTTTTTAAAGAAAAGCTGATATTTTTATTATTCCAGAAGGCTCAAAATATTTTATTTATCATATTAGATCAGTAAAAAAAGGTTTGGTACTAAAAGGATTTGTAAAACCCATTTTATAGGCCAAAATGGTATAATCGGTAATTACCGAATTAAGGCGATAACCTTAGGTTATGATCAGTTTAAAAATAATTAAAAACCTTCAAAATCTCAAAATATTATATTACATCAGTGGGTAAAAGGTTTGGTGTCAAAAATTGGGTTTAGATAGGCTTTACGCAAATTATGCCGTTTAATTAACAAAAAAACATTCTAATTACGCTATTGAGCCTAACTCCTAATCTAGACCTCAAACTGATATGAAATTTTTGGGACATGTTTATAAATCAGTAACAAAGATTATTGTCCTTTCACATTCCCAAAATTCTCGTTTTAAGGTCAAATGGGCATATTGGTCAACATTAGGCATTTAACGGAAACGTGTAAATGAATCGGACAATCAACGAGCTAATCACAGAGGAATATACCACCATGTAACCTGGTCCTAAGGAAGCTCTAAGGCATTTCTAAACCCATCTAAATCGGGTCAGAACTGAAGTCAAAGCCAAAGTAAAAGTTTTGCGACTTTCGGCTCCGAACCGAGCCTAAACAGAAAATTGTCGGATCAAACAAACTTAGACCAGTTCTTATACTTATTACCAAGTTATATGAGTGGCAAAACAGATTACACGTCTTCTACATTGTTAACTATGCGTTAATTGGAAAAATCATATTTCTGTTGACTTTTTATAGTAAACTTTGACCTGACAAATGTCTTAGTTAGGACGGGAATCAGAGGGTGCCCTTTTAAGGGTTTAATGCCCACATAATTACTAACTTATAACTACCTTCAATTTGGCTAATCACCAGACCATTAGTGATTAATCGATAAGTCAAACCTTAATTACGACGATTTGACTTTTAAGCTAATAACTAAGTAAAACACGATTAAGGAAGGTCAAGAATACTTACCAAGGTCCTAATGACGACTAGAGGTGCTTAGGAAGTGGCCTTGAGTTCCAGAAATCCTCAGAAGTGAAGCTTGAAATGAATGATCAAATGGTGCACAATGTGGGTCTTTATATAATGAGTTTGATCTCACAAGATCATGCCAAACAAGTCTACAAGTGATCCAAGATCAATTACAAGTGTCCCTAGGGCCTAATAATCCATTAAACAAGTCCCTAGAATCCGAAATTGGCAAAATGAGGCGGTTACATGGGCTGAACAGCCATCTGTCGAGTTTCTGCATCTGGGAGTCGCTTACGGACCGTAAGGGTCCTAGCATACGGTCCGTAAGGACCAGGCCAGCATGACAGAACTTTTAAAAGTTGACAGTTTGGCCCCTGAACTTCCAAACTTGATTTTTAACATGGTTTCTTGCACTTGTAACCCCCAAACTTGACTTTTAAGGACCCCAATTCATAAACCAACTTTTTTAAGTCCCCGGTTATTCATACGATCACCGAAAAGTCTTAAATTTCAACGTTGACGCTTTTAACCCCTCGTATACGAATTTTATCATAACTTTCTCATACGATAACGAAACTTGGTGAAATTTTTATCATGCATTCTAGTGAGCATAATTAATCGTTACAAAGCTTCGGGTTTGCTAAAAGGTTATTCAGAGGTATACTTTAAACATGTTGACACATTTAACCCCTGTAGTTTGTAATCTCTCACTTTCTTTCACAATTAGCTTCGTATGATCCATGATTCATTCGTTTAAGGTTATAAACATTATGTGGGGCTATTGTGAAGTATATTTATCCATTGTTGACATTTTAAACCTTTATATTCACATACTTTCCTTGTTTGTCAACTCTAGTCCTTCTAAGGTAATCCTTTACACGTTTAAAGTTTATGACACGTGTCAATACTTTATTGGACATGAATTTTCGAGGTGTTACATGTAGCCGAAATCCTCTGATCAAAATTGCAGCCGGAATCCTCCAATCGGAGGTCTTCTTGTGGTGTTGCAATCCTTCGATTTTGTATATGCAGGTTTTGGTTTTGAGTAGAAGATAAAGGTTTTGATTTTAGGGTTTGTATGCTTGTTGTGATTAGGTTTAAGTTGATTCATGTTCAGATTGTTTGATTTGAGTCACAACTTTTTATTAGTCATTGTAATGGACGAATTGTTTAATAGATTGATGTTCACTGGTAAAGTTTCTGATTTCATTTCACTTGTCATTATAATGCACAGATTGTTTATCTAGACTGACGTTCAGTGATTAGTTCCGATTGTTTAATTCAATTGATGTTCAGTGATTAGTTCCGATTGTTTAATTCAATTGATGTTCAGTGATTAGTTCTGATTTCGTTTACAATAATCACGATAATGCTTCGAGTTCAACATCACACTAACAGCAACACCACCTGTAGCCACTCCAGATCCAATTATGCTTGTGATGCTAGCCCTGATTCAGTAATATTCTCCAATTTTAGCTTGTTTTCTTCTTCCGCTTCCGTTAGCGTTGAACGATGTTCTTCTGCTTCCGATGCGCTTGATCGCGATTCACTCGTATCCAAAATGTCTCAGGTAGTTATTAATTTGAAGTGTTTGTATGTATAATGTGATTTGTGTCTATTATTGGATAGATGAAATGATCAATCAAGAAATGATTTGGTTTAGAATTTGTTGATTATTGATTTTAGAAGCAGGATCTGTCGAGAAGTGGTTTTCGAAGTTTATCCAGAGGTCCAGATCTTGATTCGGATCTGAGCAATAAGTCTGCTGTGTTCAGGAAAAAAGTTGACTATTATTTATAAAAAATAGCAAAAGACAAAATTGAGGGTTGTATTTATACATCTATTAATCTATTAGTATTTACAAAAATTATCCTTTATATGTATAAAGACTAAACTACCCTCATGTGACTTGCATATGACAAGATTTAACAAGAAAATCTAACTAGGTTAGGGTCAAAGGACAAAACATGCAACAAAATTCCCCATAAAGGACAAAACATGTCAAGATTCGTTGAAAAGGACACCGCCTGAAATATGGTATAAAGATAAAGGACAAAACTTGTAATTTTTCCTAAAAAAAATTAATAATGTAACGAATCGAACGAACACGGATACGAACAAAATCTTGTTCGTGTTCATTTGTTAAAAAATATGTGTTCACAAACTTTTCATTAATACTTACCAACAAGATTTTATGATTGTGTTTGTTTGTTAAGGAAATGTACTTGTTCGTGCTGTTTGTGTTTGTTTGTTAACTTTAGGTATTGGATGAAAATAAATGTTGATGAACACAAATGAGCACAAACTAATGTTGATGAACAAAAGTGGGAACAAATGAACAAAAAATATGCATTTAAAAACAAAATATTTAATACACTGACACTTAATAAATATTTTTGACGTATTTAAACAAAAACTAAAAACTAAGAACACTAACGAACTATCGAACACAAACGAACACGTTGCCAAACGTTCACGTACATAAATGAACGAACACGGCCTCTGTTCATGTTTGTTCATTTAACTAAACGAACGAAACTTTTTGTTCGTGTTCGTTTGTTTAATAAACGAATAAACACAAATAAACTTCTTGCCAAACGGTTCGCTAAATATTTGATTCGTTTGTAGCCCTAGCTATGAATGTTGTGACAATGATTGAAACCCATGTATTTTTTTTTTTTATGTTTTTTAACAGTAAATATATAAATATAAAGGGATGATGGTTAGAAAAGGCTAATCAAACATCGAACAAGAATTACATGATTGGAACCCATGTATCAAATTCCTTGATATTTATTATTGATGATGAATACATAGATATAAGAATAGATACATTTATGTGAATAATAAGGTATAATAATTCAATTTCGCATAAAAAAGAGAAAAACAGAAAGCAATAATGGCAAAGGTTATTAAAGTAGTTAGCAAGGAGTTCCATCTATAATAAACATTTAACCATTAGCCTCCAATGACATGATCTATGGTACAAAAATAAAATAATACGAACTGGATTGACAAGGAGCTCTTTCTTTTTGTGGGTGCGGTATACCGCAATCCATGACTGGTTGGCTCAAAATTTACTTTCTCAAATTAACTAGATGTAAGATCCGCCGAGTTGCGGCTAGGGTCTTACAAATTATGACACAATGACTTTAGTTTATACGGCTAGGGCCTTACAAATTACGGCGCAATGAATCTATTTTATACTTCTCTATCGACCCGCTCATTACGTTTTAAAACCACAAACCTAAGATTAACAACACACCTTTGTATCAAGTTATATATCCAAACGATTACATTGTGTTTCCAAATGTCTTGTGAAGGGAAATACAAATACTTGATGTTGATTAGGGATGAGCACGGTACCTGTTCTGTGTTGAACCGGTACAAAAATCGGAAAAAGTGGGTACCTGTACCGAATATACCGATTCGTACCACTACCGGTATTCACTGGTGTTTTACCTGGAATACCAGAACCGTTCCGATACCGGTACCGAAAAGTGGATACCGGTACAATTAAAGAGAGTTGGCCAAAAACAATAACCCACACCAGCTAGTTGTTTTGTAAAAAAACCAATGTTCAAGAATATATGCTTAGAGTACAACTTCTAATGCACCGTAAAGTTAAAAACTAAGGGAGCGTTTGGTTCGCGGAATGTGTAGGAATTGGAATTGGAATCCCTATGGGAATTGGAATTTGAATTGGAATTTGATGGATTCTTTTGAAATCCATAGATGTGTTTGGTTGATAAATGTATTAATGGAATTGGAATTTAAAAATACCTAAAAAGACAAAATTACCCCTAGTTATAAACAATTGGCAAAAGTTCTAAAAACAACTATCTTAGATAAAAACTCTTCAAACACTTACCAATCGGATACTGCAAAACATCCTGCACATACCACCCACCTTCACTTTTAATCTCATTGCAGTTTGACTGGAATTTGGAGCTGGATCATAGTAGGAAATCTGACTGCACATCCACCACTTTAAGTTGACTTTCGCTCCAATAAGTAAACCAACCCTCAACTAGTTCTATCTTAATTTGGAGCCCCCTATTGTTTCTACACCTATCTGTTTAGCCGTAAATAACTCCCAACAAGATTCCATGTTTCACAGGAAACAACATTGGTCACAGAAAAGATACCTCTGCATATTGCAAGAAGAAGACCAGGCAATTAATCAATAATTTGGAGCCCCCTATTGTTTCTACACCTATCTCCACCACTACCCAAAAACCAAGTACTTACAAGTCATATTGAACCAATCACTGCTCCATCTGATTTTGTAATCTCAACTGCAGCAGGCCCCTAACTAACTCCCAATGTACTTGACCTAAAAAAATGTAAAGAAACTTGGGCCTCTAAACCATTTGCAATTAGGTTTGGTGGCTTTTGAGTAACAAACAAAGTAGACCTGCTGCAAGTTGTTTCGCCATCAAACCTAGCAAGCACTGTTGTTTGATGCAACAAAATTTAACGACACCGCCAGCCCGACAAACAGCCCTACGTAAAAGAGCCTATGAGCATGCTTGCCTACACTCAGTATGATCTTACAGCATACCTGGAAGATCCCAAGATTTCTATTGTAGTCCGATTCCGGAAAAGTTAACGACACCGTCCCACGCACTTTGTGATCAAGGGGTATAACCCGTGAACCCGCACCAAACCCATACCAAATCATTTCACCATATTCCAAAAACGACGACTTGGGACATGACATTACCGGCACAAAAGCTGTAGAACTATCTTTCGTATAATCAAAACTCAACTGTCGGGTTATCTGAACTGGCTCTTCAATCATACACTTCAACATAACACCACTAACAACAAATGCAAAAACTAACATACTACACAAAACAAACCCTACATAAACCGACCACAACAACCCCCACCCGATTCGAACACATAATCTCATTGTAGATTCATGTTTTCTAATCCAAATGTGCATAACCCATTTGACAAAACCAGAACACAGACCCAAAATTCTTGAAATTTTACTCAGAATGTAACATTTTACAAGATTTATACTCCTGAATGGATCAATCATGAACATGTAAGAATAAAAAAATTAACCACATTGGAAGTGTGACAGAACCAAAAAACAAATTTAACTGAAACCCCATCATTTTGATCACTAATCCAGCTAATAGAAAAAGAAAACTCGAACCAGAAACTGATGAATCTGTTGCATTGATTATGTCATCTTCATCAACAGATGCAACTGCAGAATTATGAACCCTAGAGGACCTTAATTTACGTTTTAATTTGTCACTGTTCTTCAGTTTCTTCGTAATTTTGTGATCAGAATCAACAGGTTGCGGATGATTGACGTCAGCGGAGGAAGACATTAATGTAATCGATGGAAGAAGATAATGGATATATACATGTTCAAATATAATTTGACCTAAAAACACACAATCGACGAATTGAGAGTCAAGAGATCTACATACCTTAGCGGAACAAGGAGCAGGGGACGTGAAAGCGATGTTTGGGAGCCGATCGAGATCTTCAGAGATGAAGAATGAAACCCTAGAGAGGAGCGATCGAGATATTCAGAGATGAAGAATGAAACCCTAGAGAGGATGAAGAGACTGAAACCCTAGACAAAAATGAAAGAGGCGAACTGGGGGTTATTTCCGTAACTTGGAAAACATTCCCGTGGTATTTTAAACTTTCCTTTGAAATTTAGATGAAATCTGAATTCCATTCAACAAGGGATTTTGTTGGAATTAAAATCCAATTCCCTTCAACTAATTTGTCCAACCAAACACACAAAAGAATGAAATTTAAATTCCAATTCCCTTGAAATCCTATGGATTTCTGTCAACCAAACAGCCCCTTAATAGTATATAAATTATTATAATTTAGGTGTTTATGTGAAATATCTTGCCAATTTGAAAGGTTATGCAACAATTCTTGAAATAGCTTGAACTTATGTTGCATGCATTGATTAAATTAGTGATCGTGTGGTGGTTTATAATATGTTTATTGATAAATGCTAATATGACATTCTGGTTGTTCACGAGTTGAGTTTGAGCTAAGTAGGGATTAACTCGGGCTGAAGCTCAATACTATATGAGCATGCTTGCGTAACTTAAACCTCCCCACTAATTAGTTGAAACTTGAGATTGTACTCAGCCCATCCACAACTCGGTCAAGCTCATGGCATGCCTAGTTTGCTCGTTTTGATTTAAAATACTTTTAATACAAATTAAGTGATCAAAGGAGAACTACAAATTCAGTGTCGTGGGGCGTTCTTGTTGTCATTGTTTTAAATTTCTAATTGTTGCTACTTGCTAGGTTTCCATCTTCCCTATGTAGCTATGTTCTAGCTTGATGATGCTAAGAAGTCGCCGGTATGAGAGAAAGAAATTTCACGTGTGCAGCGGCCAGGGGCGGATCCAGCCCACATTTGTGGGTTTCCAGGAACTTGGTGCGTTTGGAAAAAATAAAAATAAAAAATTAGTGAGAACCTTATAAAATTTAGAAAAAAGTAGTGAGAATTAAAGAGAATTTACCAAAAGTAACCCACTAGAATAAAATCCTGTGTCCGCCACGGGTAGCGGCTGAAAATTGAAATCCAAAGGAAACATCATCTTGAAGAAGAATTAAAGAGAAGTTGTGGCTTTTTTGTCGATGTGACTTGAAAGTTTAAACTATTCACCAGCTCAAGCCAAAATAGCCCAAGTTAGTTCTAGTCGACTTGTTTAACAAATTCCAAACGAGTTGCAAGCATTGGCGAAGCCACCCCCCCCCCCCCCCCCCAATTTTTTCGAAACAGGGGGGCGGCAACGTATATACCTATACGAAAGTACTATTCATAACACTACGCGTCGATAAGTTCGGGGGGCGAGCGCCCCCTCGAGGGTATCCTAAGCTGCGCCCTTGGTTGCAAGCCACAACCTGCTTTATGAATAGTCCTATATGGCATAAATTGAAAAGGTGATGAAACATGTTTAGTGGTCGGTGTACCGCTAGAAAAGGCAATACAATTGAATTATGTGGAATTTGTCAAAATCATTTAACATGTTGTCGTGAATACGGAGGAACTTCAGCTAAAAGGTGTAAATGAGTTGGCCATGATGAGTATGGTCGGACCCAAATTAGGATGTTGAATGAGATCCGTAGCGTATTTAAGGATGACGAAAAAAAAAAAGAAACCCAAGTCCAGCAACAACAGTGGCGGTAGTCAATGCTAAACATTAAAAAAAACCGCATGGTCGGGTCACATAATAAAAATATAAAACTATATTTTATTTCAAATACCATAAAAAGATAAAGAATAAACTACAGTTTTATCCCCAGTGGTTTGGGAAGGAATCACTCTTACCTCATATTTTCAAAATCTTGATGTCTTACCCCCCCCCCCCCCCCCCGGGTCTAGTCCTAATTGCATCAATCTTGGACCCTGGATCTATAAACTCTGTTAGAGTCATCTGTTACCCACTAACGACCAAATGGTAAAATGGTCATTTTAAATTTTGTAATCTATCATTTTTTACACCATCATCTCTTCTTCTTTCTTGTTAGTCTGAAACCATGGGTGGATAATCTCCTAAAGATCGAATAGGAACCATTTTTTTTATTTTCTGGCGAAAGAAACCTTATCCAAAGACTTTGGTTGCAAGTCCATATTTGAGATGCTTCTAGGATCCTGAGACGCAAAAAGTCTTGAAGGATATTCATGAAGGAGATTGTAGAAACCAAACTAGGGACACCGCATTATTCCCAAAGATCCTGAGGACAGTATATTACTGGTCGACGATGAGTAACAATACTATGAGCTATGCTAAAAAATGTGGTTCATGTCAAAGACAAAGCAACGTCTTTCACCAGCCAGCAAAACCAATGTATCTGATTATTTCCCTTTGGCCATTTACAAAATGGGGAATGGATATAGTTGGTAAACTACCCAAGTCTCCAGAGGAAAAAGTATTTATGTTAGCAATGACCGATTACTTTTCCAATTGGATTGAAGCAAAAGCTTTCTTTCAAGTTAGAGATAAGGAAGTGGTGTAATTCATTAAGCGTAATATTCTGACGAGATTCGAGATCCCATGGTCCAAAGATAGTATGTGATAATGGATCCCAATTGATTAGCAAAAGGACGACAAACTTCTGTGCCAACTGGGGGTTAAAGATGATTACTTCTACTTCTTTACATCACTAAGCTAATGGACAGGAAGAATCCTTCAACAAAATCATAGTATTCAACTTGAAGAAGGGACTAGATGCAAAGAAAGGATAATGGGCAGAGGAACTACCATGTCACGACCCCCGATCCACCCTGGACGGAATCGGGAGCCGCGAACAGCCCAGTGGTACCGGTGATTATTTTAAAAAAATATTGCAACGGAAATTTCATCAGGACCGTGAGTTAGGAGAAATATCAGAGTTTAGAAAACACCGGATTTTATTTATTAAATAGATGGGATAAACCCATGTTTTACAATGGTAACTTTAATAAAGATAAATTTGATTACATAAAACAATATTTCTTAATTTGATTTAATTAATAAAATAAGCCACTTCTTGAAGTCTTTCAGTGCCATATCCATCTCTTACTCCAATCTACTGTAATTACCTGAAACGCATTTTAAAAAGGGTTTGTCAGCAGGAAATACTGGTGAGTTCATTCATTTTACTAAAACGACTCGTTTGTTATAATTTACAGTATTAAGGGTGATTACATTGTTTCTATATCAACCAACTACCCACAGTATTTGTCACTCGACCGGATCTGTGACTATGGTCATATCACCATTGGCTGCCCCAATGATGACGTATATCACTGTTAGGGCTTATTTGCCTAACCTATGTTAGGGCTTATTAGCCTGACCCCGTGAGAAATTAATATTGTGTACAATACCCCACATACCGGCTGTAAATTGGTGATTACAAAGACTTAATCCCTGTAATTATAACATTTGAAAATAAACTTGCTTTTGAAAATAATTTGATAAAAAGAGAATGACTCACATTATAAGCATGCAGATTCATACGGGCAAAGTTTAATCTATAGATAAGCCTTGATATATTGCAGATTTATATAGGCAGAGCTTAGCCTATTGATTTATCCTTGTAACCTAGTGCACACGAACTAGGTAGGTAACTTAATACAGCATTTACGATAACTCACGAGATTAAAACCTTCACAACGAATGACAAAGTACAATCACTTAAACATCCATCGGATTCACAACGAATGACAGAGTATTCCCCGAGTTCAGGTGATACTCAAACATCCTGTCGAAATCACGACTAATGACAAAGGATAGTACTAAAACATCCATTGGATAGTTTCAATCGATCGGACATTGAATCGTAGCAGCGATCGAGTTAAAACCCGGCATCGTAGCAGCACCCCGCTATACTAATTAGTGATTCGTGTGTGTTTTGATAGTGTTTCTGCTATAACTCAGCGTATATTACGAATTTCTTCGTCGTTTCAGCGCCCAGAATCAAGCCCCAATCTCTGCTATTTATACACGAATTTGACATCGCTTACGGACCGTAAGCCTAATCCCTTACGGTCCGTAAGGGACACATTTTCACTATAGGGTAGCCACGTGTTGGTGTAGGCTTGCTGAGTCGACGGAATATTAAAATTCGAATTTGACAACGAGATATAAAGATAATCGTCAAGTGGGAATATCCCCCCCTGAGTTTTAAGGGCCCTGATCCTGATTCTGATTGTTCTGAAAATTTTAGGGTTTGTGCAGAATTACTTGGGTGTCTCAATTAGGGTTTCCTATTGGATAAAATAATAAAATAAATAGGACTTTTAATGAGGGTTGTTACATTCTCCCCACCTTAATAAAAATCTTGTCCTCGAGATTTGGGTTATGATATTTCTTTTAGACTTATGTCATATTTTAGTTAATAAAAACAATATTAAGATAGATGGTACAGAATTAAAATATCAAGTTTTGTGAATACGAGTTGTACCATAAGTATGATTCAATGGTTCAACTGAATTAGTTCAATAAATCAATTGTCAAATGAATGAGATGAAATGATATAATTTCCAAAGTGACTAGGTTCAAGCCAAAAGATATATGATCAATAGATATTTAAAATGAATGTGAATGACTTTTAGAATTTAATAAAATTCTTTATCAAAAGGAAGCTTACTTTGATTGGCAACTAAGGAAAACTTAGAATTGACAGGTTCAAAATAAAATAAAAGCATGAAAAATGATTTATCAAATATTAAATTATGATATAAGAAAATCAATGTGCTGAGATAAGTGAATTGTAAGGATACACGAAAAGACAATAGAGTTAGTGTATCATTGTTTAGAGTTTCAAGTTGTTTTATTTGTGAAACAATGTAATAGTACACTATTAGTGACCATATTTTTCATACTATGTCCTAGAGATCAAAATATAATAAGAAAAAGTTGTTTTGGCATGACCAACTATTATATTATATTTTGTAAAGCAAATGTAATATATTATTTGTGTCCATATCTGAATTGTATCTTACATATCAAATATAAATACTATGTAATATATATTATTTGTTACACATTTAACTATATGTAAATGGTCACCACTTTTAAATAAACGTTATTTTAGTATTTTACTATACTATGTAGAATAACTTATATTTACTATGTAATATATATTACAAAACACCGCAATGAAGTTATTAAATTACAAAATATTTTAGTATAATTATTTTGTAAAAGAAATCACTTTTATTTATAACGTTAAATAAAGGTGTAAAAATATTTATTGTACAAAAGTATTTGTAAAATATTTTGTAAATATATAACACTTAATGGGTCGATTCTATTTGATTACTTATTTTCATTTTAAAATCATATAAAGTTGTGAATGTATTTACAAATGTTGTAAATAAGTGAAAACGGTGACTATTCTTATATATTACCATGTTCCCCTAACCCAACGTAGTTGATGACTACCATATTATTCTTATATGGTCATTTTCTTGCCAGAACGTTACTGTACATAGTTACCACAAAACATGTGATAGACTATTATTTATATAGTTTTATTTGTCCCTTTTATTTTATGAAAATATGTCTTCTCCAAAGTATATATATATTTTCATATATAATTAAAATTTACTAAATAAGTATGATGACTTAATTTATATATATTAACTAGTCATTATCATGGTGGATATTGGTTAGTGCTGCCTTGTTTAAGCATAGGTGGCCAGTCCATGCCTAACTAAGGCTAGGCTATTTAATATCTGCCCTTGACAATAACCCTAGTATTTTAAAATAATACTAACACTATTACTATTAATATTTTATTACTAATAATAAAACTGATATTAGTAATAATTATCTAAACATACACTTAAATGAGAGTATAACTCAAACAAAATTTTTATACATATATATAAAAATATAAATTCTTCACATCAATGGTTTAATAAGAATATAGTAATACTATTTTGTAAATTAGGTAATCACTTATGTAAGTTTCCATATATAATTAATTTTTGTATAATGTTTTTCGATTGAAGATGTTAAAGAAATAATTATTACGAAAGGCTAGATTGATGTTGTAAGAATCATTTAAGAGATACACTGAAATATGACAAGAATTTGTGTATCATTATCTTAACACACGATTTGTGTTAAGATGGCTTTTATAAATATATAAATAATTAAATCCGTATATGATATATATAAACGAGATTAGTGCAAGCTTTAAATTTTGTGAAAACGTCAGTACAAGGTGATCGTGATCAAAGAAATGATTCAATGGAGTCGAAATTTTAAACAAGCCTACCATGGTTCAAAACAAATGAAGTGCTTGTTTGGACTATTTTGAATATGATAGCTTCCATCCATCATATGGGATCTTGAAATGAATATGTAATGTGAGTAAGTCAAATAATTTGAACTTGATTTAAACAAAACAAGTTTTAATAAGAAAGTTCGGACATGGTCACAATAGAAACTATGTATGTCAAAGAAAATTATTTGTTTCAAGAAATTCATTGACTCGATATCAAGGAGTTATTGTTTTGCAATAATGCGGTTCACAGTACAAAAAGCGGAATGATATTTGAGTTTGGATAAAATAACAAATCGGAATGAAGTCCTCCACTGGTCTTCATAAATCAAATGAACCACATGTGTAACAAACAGTGCATGTGTAACGTGTGGATTTACCAAGAAATGAAATAAATCAATATTCGCTACTATGAAAGAAATCCTCATGGTATGATGACTATTAGGGGAAGTAGAAACACGAAAGTTAATTTATTATATGCAAAAGTCAGAATTTCAACGAAAGAAATATAAGAACTTTTATCTGGAATTTCGTGTGATAACCGTTGTTAAGTGAATTTACCAGGGAATGTCGAATAAAAATAAAATAGGGAATTTGCAAAGTTATGTGACTCCTTTTTGCAGTGATAATAATTATGACTCTGATTAGACTGTACACCGATTATTGTGAAATCTTGTTACAACGTACCTCAGCGAGATTTATGTCGGTTGTAGGATCATATGGCAAAGGGCTTCTTTTTTATTAATAGTTTTTTTTTCTACTGACGGAATTAGTATTGGTGTCATCGTGTCTAAATTATATTTTCCAAAGGTCTTACTTTGGAAGTCGTGTGTGCTATACTTCAACGTCTGTGGACGTATAATTTAAGTTTTCATGTGTTTTCTTTGTGCACTAGCAAAATTTTACATGCTTCTTACTTGCATTAATAGTTTATGGTAACGCGTTAGAAATTCTTTTGATGGCGTTTTAACTTAAAGGGTTTCCATTGTTTATTTTATCACACGAGCTACAAGACAGATGATCAAACGAAATAATGTTTGATATTGGAAAAGAGATTCTTAATAAAGAAATCTAGACACATATGCTTGTGCTTTATTCCTAATTGACTTTTTTTTGAATTTCTTATAGATATACATATCTATATAATCACATATTTCACATGCTGTAATATACATACCCTTCATAAGGTCAATGTATTTAACAGATTCATATTTCCAAAAATGAGTCAGATATCAGATCATGATACTATTTAGGGAAATTTTGTCACTTGTTTGACATATTATATACCTTCTTACCCGGTTCTCGCCGGAGAGGTAACTTCAGTATATCCGGACAAACTGGAGAGTCTGCTACACCATACCCAGTCTTGTCGGAGAAAATTTTCTATTTCCCATAAATAGTATCTTTTAAAGATTTTTAAAAGTGCCTCTTTTATTAGAACTTTTATCCAAAATCAAGGAAATTTGTATTCCCGTAACATATCTTATTCTAGACCAAGTAATATCAATAAGCAAGGATTAATAGCAATTAAATGTTATTGCGTATTTATCGTATCTTGCAATATTCTAATTAACATTCTTATGACATACAAAAACCCATCATAATTTATTCACATAAGTACTTAGCTTATCTTGAAGTTTATACTAAGGCATCTTTTCTTAAGTTCAAGTCTAAATGCTATCATGTGTCCTACCAGTTAACAGCAATCTCCTAACTCTTTTATACAAACTTAGGTATTATTGTCACAACACCTAAAGGCTTTAAATCAGTGGCTCTGATACCACCTTCTGTCACGACCCCCGATCCACCCTGGACGGAATCGGGAGCCGCGAACAGCCCAGTGGTACCGGTGATTATTTTAAAAAAAATATTGCAGCGGAAATTTCATCAGGACCGTGAGTTAGGAGAAATATCAGAGTTTAGAAAACACCGGATTTTATTTATTAAATAGATGGGATAAACCCATGTTTTACAATGGTAACTTTAATAAAGATAAATTTGATTACATAAAACAATATTTCTTAATTTGATTTAATTAATAAAATAAGCCACTTCTTGAAGTCTTTCAGTGCCATATCCATCTCTTACTCCTATCAACTGTAATTACCTGAAACGCGTTTTAAAAAGGTTTTGTCAGCAGGAAATACTGGTGAGTTCATTCATTTTACTAAAACGACTCGTTTGTTATAATTTACAGTATTAAGGGTGATTACATTGTTTCTATATCAACCAACTACCCACAGTATTTGTCACTCGACCGGATCTGTGACTATGGTCATATCACCATTGGCTGCCCCAATGATGACGTATATCACTGTTAGGGCTTATTTGCCTAACCTATGTTAGGGCTTATTAGCCTGACCCCGTGAGAAATTAATATTGTGTACAATACCCCACATACCGGCTGTAAATTGGTGATTACAATGACTTAATCCCTGTAATTATAACATTTGAAAATAAACTTGCTTTTGAAAATAATTTGATAAAAAGAGAATGACTCACATTATAAGCATGCAGATTCATACGGGCAAAGTTTAATCTATAGATAAGCCTTGATATATTGCAGATTTATATAGGCAGAGATTAGCCTATTGATTTATCCTTGTAACCTAGTGCACACGAACTAGGTAGGTAACTTAATACAGCATTTACGATAACTCACGAGATTAAAACCTTCACAACGAATGACAAAGTACAATCACTTAAACATCCATCGGATTCACAACGAATGACAGAGTATTCCCCGAGTTCAGGTGATACTCAAACATCCTGTCGAAATCACGACTAATGACAAAGGATAGTACTAAAACATCCATTGGATAGTTTCAATCGATCAGACATTGAATCGTAGCAGCGATCGAGTTAAAACCCGGCATCGTAGCAGCACCCCGCTATACTAATTAGTGATTCGTGTGTGTTTTGATAGTGTTTCTGCTATAACTCAGCGTATATTACGAATTTCTTCATCGTTTCAGCGCCCAGAATCAAGCCCCAATCTCTACTATTTGTACACGAATTTGACATCGCTTACGGACCGTAAGCCTAATCCCTTACGGTCCGTAAGGGACACATTTTCACTATAGGGTAGCCACGTGTTGGTGTAGGCTTGCTGAGTCGACGGAATATTAAAATTCGAATTTGACAACGAGATATAAAGATAATCGTCAAGTGGGAATATCCCCCCCTGAGTTTTAAGGGCCCTGATCCTGATTCTGATTGTTCTGAAAATTTTAGGGTTTGTGCAGAATTACTTGGGTGTCTTAATTAGGGTTTCCTATTGGATAAAATAATAAAATAAATAGGACTTTTAATGAGGGTTGTTACATACCATTTCTCCTATGGGTAGATAGGACAACTACTAAGAATGCAATTGGATAAACTCCATTCTCCTTGGTATTCGGAATAGAAGCAGTTTCCCCCACAAAGATGGTTATCCCAATTGCAAAATCAAGCCTACAAACTTCTAAAACAAACACTGAAGCTCTTTCACTAGACCCTAACATTGTGGATGAAATTAGGGACCTCGCTAAGGTTAGAATTGCATCATATCAACAGAGAATAGCAAGATCCTACAATAAGAATATTAGGACCAAGATACTCCAAGTAGGTGACTTGGTGTTTGGAAAAACATTTCAGCACACTATCAATCCCAATAAGGGCAAGTTGGCACCTAAGTGGTAAGGCTCATATTTGATAGATTCAGAAGCAGGAAAGGGAGCATATTGGTTGGCAACTATGGAAGGATAAAACCTGCTAAGATCCTGGAATGCTATCTATCTCAAATCATACTTCATGTAAGTTAGAAATTAAATTCTAACTTAGTCTGGTATGTTTACTTTATTTTCAATTTTACTTCAGTTTATTTCAATTTTTATTGTTGATTCATCAAATTACTGACTTAAGCATCGGATGAGTGTTAGCCAAACTAACACCCACCTTCACCAAGGTTTAGTCTTTTATAGACTATATTCCCAAGGATCCCAACCAACGTTTTAGAGACTAGTCATCTCTCTAATTTTGAGGTATTCATAGATCTCTTCAAAGGTTTAAAGGTTTTCACCTTTATACGAATTAAGTTTGAACACTCTACATGAACTCACAATATCCAAGTATAGTTCAAGATAATGGGACCAGTCTACATAACAATAGTTGACAATTTCACTATTATTGGCTATATGTTGGACATTCCGAATATATTCAGCATGTTATACATGTTATACATCGGGCATGACACAAGCATTTAACATTAACATGTTAAAAACAAGGTTTTGGCATATTCATGCCACTCCGGATATATAACAAGTATTTACAAAGTTTGGCATAGCCCAAGTATTCCCAAAGCTTGTGATTTTCAACAACGTTCAAGGGTCAACAAAGCTTATACAAAAGGTTATTTCAACATAAGTTATCTACTATTACCGTGTCTGATAAAAAAACAATTATATTTATTCACTTAAATACCTATATGAATATCGGGAAGTAAGATCATCTCCACAGTGAATACGTAGAAAGTGTTTTATTGCTTTTGAGAATATTGAGTTTTAAGAAAAGAGGTTTGACTGAGAAAGTTATTAGTTTTAAGAAAAGTAACCCTCTCTGGGATTCAAGTTCTAGGTTTTACACAAAACTTGTTAGGTTAATTGGACACCACATAAATGTGGTTTTGGGATTAAATAGTTGAAGTGATAATTGAAGGCATGTTTTTAGTAATAACATGTACAATCCAATTACCCAATTATATATATCAAATACCCCCTTAGTTACCAAACCTTACATGATTCAAGGAAACCAAATGCAAATGATAAAAGACTGATAATTGAAACATACACAATTCATTAAACCAACATATCAAGTTGTTCCACAATATCTAATAAAAAACAAATCCCCAAAACAAAACCAAAATAAGTTTTAAAGTTAAACCTAAATGAATTGGTTTCCCGGAGAAGTTACAAAAGATTTAGCCTCTCATGCTCGTCATTAAATCTTTGCCAGTTGTTATAGATCTTGATTTCATGAACTGGATTAGTTGAAAGATGGTTAGAGGATAATTAGAAGCTAGAACAACACCCTAGGAATACCCAAAAATGACTAGAGAATCAATCAATTTCGTTTGGGGAAATTGATCCTAATATAGGGTGAAAACCCTAAATTTGCGTATCTGGCAGACATAGGGACGCATGTTGTGCCTCTAATTGCAATTTCTCTCGGATGTACGCCCCTGGGCACCTCCAATGTTACTAATGAGGGAGCACATTGCGCCCTAGGGAACGCAATGTGGCCCCGTAGGATCATTTCCTTTACTCATGTCTAGATTTCATCCATATGCTTCAAAATACTCGTTTTAGCTCCCGAGAAACGTCTGTTAAGCTCCGGTACATGCAAATCAAACAACTCTCAAAGTAAACTGTTTTCACATGATTAACTACTTAGAACCACATATTTATACATATCAAAACATGCTTAAACGTCATCAATTATATATATTTTATATGCATATTTACCCCTGTTTTTATGTAGTTTTGAGGCTTTATTATTAAATTGTTCCTTTTTATATTTTAAGGATTTGAAGGTCCAAAACTGGAAAAAAAGTGAAAACGGATGAAAATGAAAAATAATTATCATCCACACCCATGCACACTACGACGCACAGGTGAGCCACCTCAAGCCCGCCTTATGGATAATTAGAAAAATCAGACAAACTTGGTGGGCAAGCAAAAAAGTACAGGCACGCCCGTGCATACCAAGGTCACGGTTGTGCCTCTCAGAAAAGACAAACCAAATAAGAAAAAATTGCAGACAAGAAGTACGCCACCTGTGGGATTTTTTGGGACAAACGGACAAGGCACGGTTGTGCCTAACCATGTACGGTTGTGCATACCTGAGTCCAGCACCATTATATAGAGGCCTTCCCCAATCATTTCAAGCATGCCTTTTTGTGTCACTTGCTTACAAGTCTGTCTAGGGACTTGTTCGATAGCACTATATGTCGCAACCCCTGACCCTACCCCGGGAGCGGGCGGCCGCGAGATCCAGATTAGTGGTATCGGTGTTTAATTTGGCAGCGGAAATTAACATCAGGACCGTAGTTAGGAAATAGTTTATCAGAGTTTTAAATACCATACTTTTATAAATAACAAATAGGGATAAACCCTATTTTATTGAAATAAAACTTCTTGCTTATTTATGTAACTTTTTATAGCCACTTTTCCAAGCCTTCAGTGCTCTCTAGTTGGCTTCTATTTGGCTTTCACATTTTGTTACCTGAAACGCGTTTTAAAAAGTTTATCAGCAAGAAATACTAGCGAGTGCATCACAGTTTAATCAAAACAGGATTTTATATCTTTACGGTACTGTCAATCCTGACTTGTGGTCATGCTACTACTCACAGTGTAGTAACAAGTAATGTATACAAAACCCCAACATACCGACAGTAATTATAGAATACTTAGACTCAATCACTGTTAAATATACTTTAAAATAATTAACGTTTTGTAAAAACGGTTAATAAAAATAAGATGTACTCACATTGCTGTTTTAGATAATACTACTACTTTCTGGTGACTTACTGGTTATAATCTATTAAAATTAAACAATGCACACGTGTTAGTAAGATAACCCAATTTACATTAGCCATACCCCCGAGACAGAACTCCAACGATTGATTCAGGCAGAGCCTTGACTTGCGTTACGGAGCTCTAGATCAATCGGGCAGAGTAACTAATACGTAACCGGGGGTTATAATACTTACAACAAGGCAGAGCTTCACTTTTTAGGGGTATAATACCCGAGAGTTTTAGCTATCATATATTGAGAGAGAGAAAATTTTTGAACGACTGAAACTGAAGTCGAGTACCCCTTTCATAGGCCTGATCATGGTTCCCTCGCGCCCCGCGAGATAGAAGGCAGGGCCTTTGCGGCCCGCGAGAATGCTAGGGTAGGCCCTAACTTTGTCGACTCAACCCACTAGATCCAACACGTTCAGGACACGTGGCAGAACCGGGTGTGGCCTGGTGTCACTGGGTCGCGGCCCGCGACGAGCCCAGAGAAATCTGTCGGGCCCCGCGAGCGACATAAAATTTTGTTTTTAATTGATTTTTAATAATATAAAGGTATTTTAGGGTTATTTTCCGTATACGGGGTATATTTTAGGGCGTATAGGAGTATTTTAATGGTTTTTTTTGGGAGAGTTGTTATACTATAGGACCCTTTTGATGGCCATAACTCCTTTAAATGTGTTGATGATCCATGGATCTTGATAAATTGATGCCCAAGTATGTCATTCTTATGATTCTTTCTAAGCCTCCTTGCTTGGAAGATAAGAGATTGATCCTGAGGCATTTATGTCGACTGAAACCTCTCCAAGGATAGAATTCCAACATTCTATCTTTGATCTCCCATTAATAAGACATCGGTAGTTTGGTTCTCTAAAAATATGTAATAAATAAGAGTTGATAGACATACTTTACACACACTTACACTTTAGGTTGAGCTTGAACATCATGAAAGATTGGTAGTCGACAAGGGTAAAAATGTTAAGATCTTCATATAGTTGTATCTCTATGTCTTCTCAAACTCTTGAATTAATTAATTTTAATTAATTTAGTACTTTATTTTATAAATTGTGTTTTTCTTTTACTAATTCTTGATTTGTTATCTTTTGTGACAGGATCATTTGGCTCCTTTAAAACTAAATTAATCTAACAAATTTTTAACTATATTAATTTAATCTAACTTAACTTGATCGGGTGTGTGTACGGCTTCTGATACCCTTAATCAGATCCGGTGAAAACTTCTGGTATTGACCCAGATCTTACTAGGGTTTTCTGGTATTGAACCAAATTCGGGTGACAAGCTTCTGTTATCGAACAAGATCTTAGGGAAATAAAAGGCTTCTGATATTACATAAACATCCTTAGGGAGGCTTCCGGTACTGCACCAGATCCAATTGGGGGCAAAGTTAAGAAAGGTTAATGGGGGCTGGGTAATCCGACAAAGTAGTGAGACCGGCGAGATTGTTACCAAGTACTTATGTCTCTGTTGGACCCGAAAAAGGATCATGATTATACAGATTCGCGAGGTAACAACATCAAATGAAGATCTACTTTTTTATTTATTAACTTAATTAATTTGGAAGTTAATCGCCTCGATATTTAATAAGATCCTAACCAGAATCCCGAGCATAACCTTGGAATAACACAAACTAACTCAATTATAAAAAGATAACAAAACCAAAATGGCCTTAAAAGCAGTTTTCTTGTGGCATATTGTTCACTAGTCGAGAGGCTAGGGATGGTCGAATGAAGAGCCTATAAAGCTGGCAACTTCAAACCAGTATATCAATATGTTGTGGCAAAATGGAGGGAAAGACGGTAGCCTTAACAAGTGCCTCTTCCAATTTTCATAAAAGATAAATAAGAAGATTTAAGTATCTTCCACACTAATAAATCACTAAAACATAGTTAACACATGATTATTAGTAAGGTTGGCTATTAAAATTTCTCTTAAGAATTACTATTTTACACTTAATACACTTATTAAATGATTATTTACATAGTTCCCCTTTTTAATACCATCAATTACATATTTCCTCAATTAATCTAGTATTTCCTTAATTCATCTAGTCGTAACATGGTATAATTCTATTCTTTCTTGGTCTTTCAGGAGGATGTTTGATTCCATCATGAATCAATATAATGCTAATAAACCAAAAGCATACATGAACCAAAAGCCTACATGTGAAAACTAAGTGTTGGTAACGGGTTCCCAGGACCAATCGGACCGAGAAGAACGATAATCACACAAATACGTAAAATCACCACAAACATCACACCACTTCATCTTAACAGAAAATAACAAAACGAAATTACAAACTAACCGAATTAAACAATGATAACTTTGAACTTGCAGTGTATCGGTTACAATAACTTGAAACCCTATTTATAGTTAATAAACAGATGTGAGATGGAGGGATACGACTCTTGGAGACATTTATATCCCTCGCACACATACATGTTCGCACAACATGGCCCAAACTCCTAATCAACCCATACTTTAAACCTAATGGACTTCTACACTCTATTCCCGAGTCTCATTTAACAGGGCGAGTGGAAAGAAAAGAGATGAAAATATGAAAAAAAAAAAAAAAAAAAAAAAAAAAAAAAACATGTTTCTAAGAGTTTTTAAGGATAGAAGGGGAGAGGAAATGAGGGAAAAGGGAAGAAAATTTGTTAATATATTTATCCTCCCAAATTGAAGAGATTATGAGAGAAAATATTATTAGTTACTAAATTGCCTTCATATCTAATTAAAATGTTCTATGTTTAAATGGTATAATAGTAAAATTGTTCCTTTCTTTTCTTTTCCTCCTAACTTGGGAACACATAAAATGCTTGATTTATTCTTTTTTTCCTTTACATTTCATTAAACTCAGGAACACGAAAAAAATCACATATTTTCTTTCCTTTTCTCTCTTAATTTATTTTCCTTCATCTCCCCTGTTAAATTAAATGAGACTAGGGAACACAATGCTAAAGTTCCTGACCCAATAACTAGATGGCCTCCGGCCCAATTTGAAACTACCAAAATAAAACATAAGACATAATTTGTTTGACCCATTTAATAAACATAATAAAATGAGCGGCCCAAACCGGATCACTGGTTGTTCTTGATTGTCGGCTTCACTATAATCATACATGAATGCATGTAAAATCAGCCAGAAGCAATATAAAAAGCTTACATGAAAAAGAAGCATACAATCGACCAAAAGCAACCGTAATCTTTGTTCTTCGTTACAATTCATAAGACTTTTCAAAACCATCAAATCCTCAAGTGCAAGTGCATTCCTTCAAGATCGACCAGAAGCAATATTTATAATCTACCAGAAGCAATACTAGAAACTAACCAGATTAATGTTGCATCTTGTAGGTTTTGCGTTGGGTTTAAAGTTGTGTGTTCTGCCGTCAAGACCGCATCGCGTAGCCTTGCTGTTGTCGTTGTTCAATAGTCTAGAATTTTGCTGTCGGGAATGCGTTCATGTAGCCTTGCCGTCATCGGTCCTAGGGTTATTGTCGCTTACCAGGGTGAGGAAATCAAAAAGTTTATGTTTATGAACGTGGGTTATCTGATTGTTTTAAGATAAAGAATTAGAACAAGGGCAAATGGGTAATTTGTTAAAAAAAGGGTAATATGTAATTGATTTTAATGATTGGGGATATATGTAATTAAGGTTCTTAGTTCTTAGAAGGGGAAATATGTAAAAATCCCTTAAGAAAAACGACTAGAAACAAAGCAAGGGATCAAAGGGTATGTAGTTGACTTTTGTCTGGTAAATGAAGTATCCAACCAGTGCTCCCTATAGTTTAATCCACCGATAGAAACTAGACATAATTGTCTGCCAATAAGTTTTCATCTTGTTATTCCTAGTAGGAAATCTCAAGCTTCGCCACTTTCCTACTAGTTTGGGTCTGAGCGTATTGTTGAAATGAAGGTATAGCCTGGTAGATTATATAATAAGATTTTCACAGATAATGAGATGCTCAAGGTCCACGTATATCTTGTTGAAATGAATAGATGTTTAACCTTTTCTTGGCACCTTTGGAGAAAGCCTACACCAAACAAATCGGCAAGAAGTGACGATTAGGTGTATACAAACAACGTGGGAATGTCTATTAAATGGCTCGAGATACATGTAAGTACGCCAGTTTCACAATCGTACCGCTTAAGTTATATGTTTTTCTTAAGTTGTAGTCCAGTTGCCTGTCAATCAACAATAACAGCCATATGAAACCCCTAGCACACAAACCCGAGCATTCTGCATATAGAATATTTTGTAAATTGACGCAAGTTCGCTTCTCAAAGACATGCTATTGGACGGGTCATGCATAATAGTGATGTATGTGAGGGGGCTTGTTACAATGAGTCAGACTCCGACTATTATGGATTGTTCAACAAGGTCTTATATGGAAATTAATGACGTTGGTCGTTGAGTTGTTGTGATCTTCAGTTCTCTATATACAAATAATGTACAAATGTAGTTCTATTAGAAATTAAAAGCATTATGCATATCACCAGAAACAAACAATGTTCCTAGGACACATGTAAATTACATATTCATGGCAATACTGGACATTGTTTCATTTCCTCACATAGGCCACACCGACCTATCCACAGCCAAAACGGTCCCCTAGCCAAATTAGTAAACGATGTAAAGCACATTAACTGTAAACATCGGACACAAGGCTAGGACAGTTTCCGACACATTTTTGCCAATCATGACACATTCGTCGGACATAATTTGTAGAGTAGCTAGGTTGTGGATGCACTATGACTTGGAGGTGAATCCCAAGCCATAGTAAGCCTCCTTTCATCGGAAACAGCAATCGTGGATGTCAAACCAAAGGGAAATGCACCCATGGAAACATTTCCAAGCTCGTTTTCACGATAATGATTAATTGAGAAGTCGTCTAAGGGTTGTTGTTCACCTCCAAAGTTCATACTTCCACAATTTTTTCTTGCGTCCTCGAGATTCAACACCCTTGGTTGTGATGTATCGGTGGGTGAAAAGAGGAACCCATTGGTACTAAAGTCTACATATGGAAGTTGGAAAGGAGACGGTTTGTTTACTAGTTGGTATGATGGAGTTTCAAGATCCGAATAACTATTAGTGGATGTTGGCTTTATGGTGTAGCAAAGATGGTCAGTCATGCAAGAATTGTTCTCGGGACTAAACTGGCTCGAATGTGTGACAAATTCGGATGTCCTATCTTCATATGTAGATACCCAAGAATGAGAAATTGCTCGTTGCGCTACTGAATTCGTCTTCTTGAATATCCTACAAATCGCCCATGCATCCTGAAAGTAACATCGATTATGAACTATCAATATGTTACTAGAATAATAGGTATCACCGATAGATTATTAGCAATGGAACATATTCATCAATAATTACCGACATAATACAGAAAAAAAAAACCCAAAAAAGAGAAAAATATGAAATAACTCGTCGCCGAATATTCAGCAATTCGCCGGTAATATCTGAAGGAAATTCGGATTACACAAGCCTTGATCTCAATGAAGTATCAGCAACAGATTTCCGTCAGTACGCGACGAGTTTTTGTCTACTGGCGAAATTCATTCGTTTTGTAATGATTTGCCATAAAACGTTTAGAAAGACTGAATATATTATGTATAATAGACGCATATATGTATTAAAAGCCATAAAACGTATAGAAAGGCTGAATATATTATGTCTAATAGACGCATATATATGTATTAAAAAATATCTAATTTACAAGTTACACACAAATAATAGTAAAAAGTCTGAACTTAAAAGTCAAATATTGTGGAAATGTTTCACTAGAATAATAATTTGTTGTATATAAAATGATGTTTGACTTACATTTGGAGGAAGGCTTTTATCTTGAATCTTCTTGTTCTGTTCTGGTTCAACGACCGAAGGTAACCGAAACTCATGCATCATCCAATCCGTTTTGATCGCTTTTGCCGCTCGACCACGATAAAACACTAGTGACTTCTTCAACCCAATGCACTTGGCACCACTTGACGAGTAAATAGGTCGGTCTGTACCCGTAGCTTTCCAAAAACCAGCTCCCGTCACACGATTTGGTCGTGCACTATTCTTATATTTACGATCCCTTGGACAGTAGAAATACCACTCTTTTTCACCCAATGGAGCCAAACCTATATTAATCATTACACGAGTATAATAATTCGGTCATCATGTTAATTCATAACTAAAAATAATTAAAAACACACCATATAACACCGACGGCTAATCCATTGGAAATTCGTATGTATAATGTTTACTGACGGAAATCTGTCGAAGATATCCGTCAAAATATGGGCCTGGGTAATACGGTTTATGATAAATTACCAACAACAGGATTTCTGACAAATTTTTATGTGAGTGTGTGCATATACATATATATATTTACGTTTGCCAAATTAAAAAAAAAAAAAAAAACTAAAGATTAGGCGACGGGATATTCTATCACAACTTTGTTAACCAAAAGTTTATCAGAAGCTTAAAAAATAGACATTGACTTTAGCAATCTCTAAAGTTGTGAAATTATTACTGTTTTCCTAGTCGTCTTAGTCAAAAGTGTAAGCTAAATACTAGCTGTTTCTGCTAACGGAGCTATCTGAGGAAATAAAGTGTACTTTAGTGAATTAAATTTTTATGTCCTAATTAAATTTTTAGAAAAACTTCTAACATTTTAACTAGTTAGGTAATTTTCTCTAAAAAAGGATTGATCATTTTACTTACTTGGAAGATCCCATGGGTCGTACTTGTATATATCAACCTGTTTGATAAGCTCGTTTGGAAGAATCTGATGCTGAATCTTTTTCTTCAAGTAGAATCCGACAAGTTCTTCATCTGTCGGGTGAAACCTAAACCCTGGTAACATGACTTCATGATCCATTTTATCACCTTCAAAACTCTTTTGATCATCCATGAATGTTAATGAAGACATGTTGAGCTTTTAAACGGAGAATTGAAGGTTTTTGTATATCCAAAATGGTTCCCGAAAAGAGGTTTATTTCCGATCTTTCTGGGGTTTGGTTTCGATGCACTTGCACAGAAAAAGTGGTAGAAAAGAAGATTAGGGTTTTTTGCAGTTTTAAAGAACAGAAGTCAAGATCTTGGACTTCTAAATAAGCAAAGTTTCGATCTTTATGAACACTTATTTGGTTTCTTTAAATGCGATTTATAGTCTCGATCAATGAGACTCGTAAGTCGTATCTTAGCTGCGCGTGTATGGTTATATTTATTTAAATCTTGTGTATTTGACCCAATCAACAAAATAAGATGACAAGACAAGTTTATTATTGAATACTTTTGTGGACATATCTTAGAAGACTCCTGATTTATCCAAAAATGGTCCATTGATTTCCATACTCTCCGAGAGCTTTGATGTAGGAGCCAACACTAGTGGATGATCAACGGGCAGTTCAAAGAAGAGTAATATATTGAATCTAGTAGAATTCTCACACGTGATTAGACGGAAATTTTTGGTGTGAACAAAAATAAAAGTGTTTACAATAATATTAAGCTTAATAATTTAAAAGTTATAAACGTAAAGTTGCGAGTAACAAATTTATGTTATGGTACGATAGCCATGTAAAAAGAAATATTGAAATTTTTTTATACTTGCTCCTATCGAAACCAAAAATCATAAAAATATATGCCAGTATCGGTACCGATATTGTTCGGACAGTACCTTTTCTGTTCGATTCGGCAAAAAAATATTCGCATTACAAAACAAAGTCGTGATTTGCCCATAAAGATATCAACATAGGTGGCAGGTATGGCTAGGTAACATAATGGAAATGTATCGGACTGCAAATCCTGGATCGTTCGGAAGGGTTCCCCTTCCTCCTTTCCCGGAGAGATTTTTTCAATTCAATCGTAGGCGGGCTGGTAAGAAACCAGCTTTCAACAGCCTGAAAAAATTTCAAAGACTACTCCTAAAGGGATACCGGTGGTGGATCAAAGCAGAGTTTGACCCTCGGGATGGCTTGAATTGGTTCTGTGTTCTGTGTGATTTTAGCCCTTTCTCGAGGCCATTCTCTGAGAAGGTCACGACCAATAGGAAATCTATGTTCCCCCGGATCGTATCCTCAAACTGACTCTACTTCATCTGTGTTTTCGAACATCACTTTCTTTTTCAATTTCTCCGAAATAAGATAAGAGGAACGTACTCGAGATTGCATTCCTGCTTTTTAGCAAGATGGACTGCTCCTCCGCTCTGGTCTTCGTGATTGGTTGTGCTTTTTGAGCACTCGTCACTACGGAAGCAAGCCCCTTTCTAGCGCATTGGATGCTTCCCGGACCTTCTCACCAGCCTTACGTGGCAGAAGAGGATTCCTTCCTAGTCGCGTGTCGTTTTACAGCGGACGATCTTAGGAGAGCAAAGTGCTCTTGTGCATGTCGGACAAAGACTAATGGCTCCAAACGGTATCATAAGCCTAATAGGAGTAGTCTAGGACAAGGGACAGAAGCGATCAAACGGGCGGAGGCTCTCTATTTGCTTGCATTGTCGGCTCTTCGCCTTTAGTTAGAAGTACCAAAGACTCAGTGATAGGGTAGGGCATAGTGACTACTCAGATGAAAGCTTCGGAAGTTTAATCGATGAGTTTTAATCGACGGATAAATATAAATACCGATATCGATGCTGAATTAATTACGTATCTAGGTTTTTAGAAAATTTGACTAAAGCAACTAGTGGTTTAGTTACTATTGATACCAACTAACTAAATTTTTATAATTTGTTAGAAAAGCCAGGTACAAATAGTTACCTTTTCTAACAAGAATTTTAATACTTAGACCGCATGGTGTGGGCGTCATTCTTCGGCGTTGTTGCTAGTCAACGCCCACCTTCACACACCGTCCCCGCGTTGTGCACGGTGTTGTTTTTTGGGCGAGAGATATTCCACCGACGTGGAGGGCTAACACGAGTCGATGTGGAACTTGGTTATTGGTTGCTTCTAACTAGCCGTTCAACGGCTAGTTTGACCTTTAAAAAAACTTTAAAACATATATATACTAACATATTTCACATCATTTTTAAAAACCACACACTCAATCAACCATTTATCTCTTCCCAACTACCTATTCTCTCTCATTTTTACAAATTTTTAAAAAAATGGAAGGCTCAAATTCTTCACCTTCATCTTCTTCGTCATCGTTTGGACTTGACGATTTAGTTTTATTCTCGTCAGATGACGAGGGACCGACACTCATAATTTCAACGGTTCAAAAGGTGGTTCAAACTGTAATGGAAGAAGAAGGGTGCTCCTCAGAACCCAAGAGAATAAAATACATAGTACGTGACCGAGTCACCACACATGAGTTATTGGTAAGTGACTATTTTTCAACAAACCCTAGTTATGATGATAGCACTTTTAGGCGTCGATTTCGTAAGAGTCGTTAATTATTTCTCAGAATATCAAACGATTTATCAAGTAAATATGAATTTTTTTCAACAAAAAAAGGATGCACGTGGTCGTCTAGGATTTAGCACATTGCAAAAAAAAAGTCACGACAGCACTTAGACAATTGGCATATGGGACGGCTTTCGACATTATGGATGAATATATATAGAGGATGGTTCAAATGAAAACCACTTTTATTGTGAAAACTCGAAAACTAACTAAAAAAACCTAAAAAAACACCAAAAAAAAATTCAATTTTTTTTATAAAAAATCGCATGTTTTTGTATATAAAAAAACTTTTTTTCAAAAAAAATTTTTTTTTTGTATTACACATGTGTGGTACTACACATGTGCACTACAAAAATGAAATTTTTTTTTTTTTGAAATTTTTTTTATATTCTAAAAGTAGCGAAAATTATTATGCAAAAAAAAAAAAAAATTTGGTATGTTTTTTTGGCATTTTTAATTAGTTTTCGAGTTTTCACAATAACTAGTGGTTTTCATTTTAACATTCCCCTATATATATATATATAAATGTCGGAACGGGTGGCGAGGGAAAGTCTCCATTATTTTTGTGAGTGTGTATCATTGAGCTATATTTAACAAATATTTGAGAAAACTGACATTTGGTGACATACAACAACTTTCAGAGACTCATGAAGAGTAACATGGTTTCCCTGAGATAATCGGTAGTTTAGATTGTATGAAATGGAAGTGGGAAAATTGTCCAACATCGTGGATCGGGCAACATAGTAGTGGATTTCATAAAAAAAACCGACTAAGATGCTTGAAGCGGTTGCATCTCAAGATCTTTGAATTTGGCATGCATTCTTTGGTATGTATGTCGGAAATAACGATTTAAATATTCTTAATCAATTACCTATTTTCAACGACCATATGAATGGTGTTGGACCGAAAGGTTCTTTTCATGTTACCGGTGCGGAGTACAAATGCGGTTATTATCTAACGGACAGTATTTACCCGGATTAGGTCATATTTGTAAAATCATTCACACACAGAACAACGTTAGACGAAAAGGGGCGTAAATTTAATGGGGCTCAAATGGCGGCACCAAAAGATGTCAAACGAGCATTTGGTGTTTTGCAGTCAAGATAGCATATTTTGAAGGTGCCGTGTAGAATTATGAAAAAACAAAGAATTCGAAATATGATATACGCATTAGTTATATTGCATAACATGATTTTGGAGGATGGGGACGCGCAATTCGAGAGTATTATGAGGAGGCGAGTCAACCAAGCACTGTATAATTAAGTGATCAAGAAAAAGAAGCGAACTTGATTGAAATTAAACATGATACAACATATCACAACCTTCAAACGGATTTAGTTGAACACATTTGGAGCCTTCCACGAGACGACTTTGACGAAGACGGAGAGGATGATTGAAGTTTATGTAAAAAAAAAATTAAGGTTATGTATTTTTTTTTATTTTTAAGTATGTAACTTAAATTTTATGTGATTTTTAAAATTGATGTTTTTTATTCAATTAATATTAATGTTCTTAAATTAAATTAAACTGATTTTATATAATTTTTAAATTGAAAATAATAATATAAAATAGGTGTCACGTGTCGAATAACGTCCATCTTCCACGCTCATTCCCACACCCCTCTTTTTTCACCACACAACTTTTCTGATGCGTGCTTATGTGTCATTCACATATCATATAACGACTATTTTTCAACCTCCTCCACACCATGTGGTCTTAAACACCATCTAATTTTACATTTGAAATGGTTCAATAATTAGCTGCTAACACTATTTTATTTTGTGTCTATTTTCTACTTTATTAATGCATAGTTAATATTAGTATTAATATTACATTTATTGCTAATTTAATATATTTAACTACAAAAAAAATGTTGTGAAAAGTTTTTTTCTAATTTGTTAAGTTAATAGTTTCTGGAGTAAAATTGATTATTATTTTTGTGAACGTTAAATATTAAGGATTAAGTACAACAACAACAACAATTAAAATGAGACTACAAAATGATAAATAAAATCAGCTGGAAAGTTTTCTGAAAGACGTGATCGCAGATCTTTTTAATTCAAATTTATCTATATTTTCTATAAAATGAGAAATCTCAATAACATAAGAAAAGCTTAGTTGGGAGCCATAGAGGCTGTTCAACAAGACTTTTCTTATGTCATTAATGCATCATAAATTGGAATATATAAATTACTTTAATTTTCAAAGGTCTGACCCACATTCAAATCTTAAATGTCTGCCCACTTACAAAAGGCCAAAAGTCTCCCCATATACAAAAGGCAAAGCTCTGCCCACATACAAAAGGGCAAAGCTCTGCCTATCATTCAAAATTCAAAAGCTCTGCCCACATTCAAAATTATGGCTCCAGATTCAAAATTCAAAATTATGGCTCCAGATATATAAGATACCATCTCCTTCAATCACTTAGGGCATGTTTGGCTAAGCTTATTTGAGTTGAAAATGACTTTTTGTGAAAAGGACTTATTAACTTATGACTTTTCGAAAATGAGTTTTTAAAAAAGTGTTTGGATTAGCTTATGGGATGGGAAAAGTCAATAAGTTGTTTTATAAAAAGTGTTTGTCTTAGCTTATTGATGTAAAATGACTAAAAGGGACATTCTTTCATAAGTTAATAAGTTGTTTTCTTAAAAAGTGTTTGGCTTAGCTTTTTTTGTTTCTCTTCCCTTCCTAATAATAAGTTTAATTTAATAAAAAAAACATTTAATTTTGTAATACTCTTCAACAACATTCAGCATGCAATGAACTGGATATAGCAAACCGAAACTAGAATACAATTGAAATCGATTGAAATCAGAACTGGACACAGCAAACCTGAACTAGAATACAGATATGAATGAAATCAAGTGAAATCAGAACTGGATATAGCAAACCTGAACTAGAATACACCAACCCATGAACTAGAATATAAATTTTCGTCACCTACCGCTATTCATTATCAGAACTAGATACACAAATCTGCTAATTTTGCACTGAACAAGAACTCGAGCCGGAGAGCATAATTGAACAAGAATACAACTAACATACTTGTTCTACAGCAAAAAATCTGCTAATTTACTTGTTCTACATCAGTTCGAATTGATGTTGTTTGGGATTCTTCATCCTATAATTGAAATCAAACGAAAAATCAGTTCAAATACATACCTGCGGAACCGGAACTGGAAGCCGGAGGTGGAGAATGGGGAGCCGGAACCGGTAGCCGGAGGTGGAGTCGCTGTGTTGATGAAACTGGCGGTTGTTTGCTTGTGTACCAGAACAATTGTGAACGTAGGGCAACAAATATGAGTGTTAAATCAGGGGTAATCTGGTAATTTTGTATTTGAAAAGTTATAAGCTCATTGAAAAGTCAGAAGCCCCTAACTTCTCAAAAATGACTTTTTGATGATTTTTCTCCTTCTCGAAAAGTCATTTTGAAAAGGACTTTTACGTTTGCCAAACACTAAAACTCATTTTTAGCTTTTTTATTAAGTCAATAAGTCATAAGTTGGGTTGGAAAAGCTTAGCCAAACATGCCCTTAATCTCTCTCTCTCTCTATTCATTCACCACTTCTCTCTCTATTCAATCAATTTCTCTCTCTCTCTCAGAACAAAAGCTACCATTTCCCTCTTTTGCTCACTTTCTTCTTCAACAATCACCCAAACCCTAATCCTAACCCTAGCCGCTGCAACTGCTCGTAACAACAATGGCGGAGCATTTAGCATACATATTCGGAACTGAGAAGGACAGAGTCAACTGTCCGTTCTACTTCAAGATCGGAGCATGCCGCCATGGCGATCGGAGCATTTAACTCATATTGGAAATTTATATTTGGAAATTTATATTTGCACCAACTGTTAACAAGTTGGAAATTTATATTTGCACCAAATTTATATTTAGCATACATATTGGAAATTTATATTTGCACCAACTGTTAACAAGTTGTGTTGTCATTTAACTCATTATATGTTGTTATTTAATTGATTACATGTAGTCAGAGCATGCCGCCATGGTGATCAGAGCATGCCGCCATGGAAAACAAAGTGAGCAAAAGGGAATAGATAAGGAGAAAAAATGTTCAAGTCGAGTAGATTGAGGAGCGACAAGAATAGGGTGTAAGTTTACAGGACAGGGTTAGTTACTGTTACTTAAGTCCACTGATTACTGTTAATTTGTTCCACATCATATGGTAAATTAGAATATGCTAAATGTTGGCTTAAATTTATATTTATGGAATATATATATCATGCTTTTTGTTGAAAAATGAATATTGATTATAGTTAGTACTTATTGGATTCGCATGATCGCATATAGTTGCTGACTTATTGGAAATTTATATTTGCACCAACTGTTAACAAGTTGTGTTGTCATTTAACTCATTATATGTTGTTATTTAATTGATTACATGTAGTCGAAGCATGTCGCCATGGTGATCGGAGCATGCCGCCATGGAAAACAAAGTGAGCAAAAGGGAATAGATAAGGAGAAAAAATGTTCAAGTCGAGTAGATTGAGGAGCGACAAGAATAGGGTGTAAGTTTACAGGACATGGTTAGTTACTCTTACTTAAGTCCACTGATTACTGTTAATTTGTTCCACATCATATGGTAAATTAGAATATGCTAAATGTTGGTTTAAATTTATATTTATGGAATATATATATCATGCTTTTTGTTGAAAAATGAATATTGATTATAGTTCGTACTTATTGGATTCGCAAAAGCAAAAGCATATAGTTGCTGACCTATTGTGCTGACCTATTGGAAATTTATATTGCACCAACTGTTAACAAGTTGTATTGTCATTTAACTCATTATATGTTGTTATTTAATTGATTACATGTAGTCGGAGCATGCCGCCATGGCGATCGGAGCATGCTGTAACACCCCGTATTTTCGGAAGTCAAAGTCAAAGTAAAGGTCAAAGTCAACGACTGGCTGAACGGATTTGACTTATAGTAATTTCCTTATTTTAATGGTATTATGTGGAGTAAGTGTTGTTAATTGCTAAAATCGATGTGTGCTAATCGCTATCTAATCAACCTACGACTGTGAATTATAGGAAGTAACAATGCGATAAAGTTAACTAATCGATAATCAAGCTATGCTACTCGACATTGAATCATGATACGAACCGCAACTCGACTTAACCTGGTTATTATACGTGTGTGTGTGCCTTATGTGTTACTTGTGCGTGTTATATATATATATATATATATATATATATATATATATATATATATATATATATATATATATATGTTGTGGATATCAATCGAACTCAATCGAAACTCGAAGCATAATCGAACTCGAATCCGAATCCGAATCGAAAACCGAGCTATGATAATTAGTAGTTGGGACTAAAAGTAATTTGACTAGGAAACCCTATCGTGACGAGCCGCTCGCAATCGAAATCGAAACATCAAAAATCGTCACGTCAAACAATCGTACCAAGTGCCATCCGGCCGGATAGCCATCCGACCGGATAGCCACTGCGCTCCAGGTCAGGCGTCATCCGACCAGGATGTCATCCGACCGGATCGCCATCCGGGCGGTACGTCATCCGATCGGATAACCCTTTCCTCTTTTGGAATCCTATAAATACCCCTGTCATTGTCATTCTTTCCATTTCTGGAAACTCTATGTCCGAACCATTCGTACTCCTCACCTTTTCTTCGATTTCTCTCAATCCGGGTAAGATCTCGCCCTAAATCTTGTACGTTCTTGATCTACACGCACACCTACACCTTTCTATCTTTTAAATCTTAACTTTTAACCGTGAAATCACTACATTTCGGGTGCTCTAGGGTGACGTCATCATGTGTTCTTCAAGAACTCCATGTTTTGACTTCAATCCACCAAGAACAACCGAGATCTAACTGATTTCCACGCAAACATACAAAGATCTTGTAAAGATCTCGACACAAGAATGGTGAAAAAGGATTGAAAGATGGCCTCTAACTCTCTTTCAACTCTTTTACACTCATTACACTCAAAACCGATAGAATCGGACCCGGTTCTAGTCTTCTACTCTATCATAGTGTCGTACTAGCTCAAGATCCGAATCCTACCCATGAGACTACCGATTTCGGGTTAGTCAAGAACAACCGTCTCGAGCCGGTAACCGGCCGGGCTAGGGTGATTCCTGGTCGGGTTGGTCACTTGGGTCGAAACGGAGTCCTATTGGTTAACACGTCGTCAAAGTATCTTGACAAAATGACAAACCATCAAACGACCAAGTGTAGGACGAACGGAACAACCATAACGGATTGCTATCCGACCGGATTATGTAACACCCCAAAAAAAAATGGGTTTGGTAATTTAAACCCGGTTAATATAAAGGAACGGGTAAAAGTACCGTTATGGGTAAAAGTGAACCCGTAAATGAATATTAACTAGGAAATGATTAACTTAGTTTAATGTTAGTAGAGTTGGTATTAAACGAAGGGTTGTAGCCTTATTTAATTAAAACGAAACATGAGGGACCAAAGTAAACAACTTGAAAGTTGTTTTATTAAAAGAAAACAACACACACATACACACACATCGTGTGTGTGTTCATCATCGAGCAGGGAAGGCTCCCATGGAGCCAAAACCCTAGTTCTTGAAGAATCTCCAAATTGGAAGGCTAAACGAAGCCCAAATTCACAACCGAACATGAATTAATGATCACCTTCACAAGGGGATCATAAGGTATGTCTTAAAATTTAGATTTGATGATCTTGTTTGAAGTGGGTTATGATCAATCCATGAAGTTGTATGAAATTAAGGATGTAGAGGTGTTAGAAACACCAAATAGAACTTGTGTTATGAATAATTTCAAGTAATTTGGTGATTTAGAATGAAACCCATTACATGAGTGTGAAGATGATGAACATGATGAACTTGTAGATGTTATAGTGTGATCTTGTAATGTATAAGGTGTTATATGGTAGACTGAGATAGATAAACTTGATGTGGAAATTATGATTATGAGATTTTGCTTGAATGTGATGGTTCATAAGATGAAATAGTGAAGAAAATGCTTAAAGCACTTGTACCTTATGCTTAGAAAATGATATGCACACCAAGTGTTTGATGAAATGCTTAGGAGAAAAATGATAAGTGAGATTGTATGCTAATCATGTTATGATGAATGTGATGACATGTACGGATAGGAGTCATGTCAACATGGACACAAGCATGGAAGGGCAACGGGCCAAGGATAAACACGGAAGCTATGCTTGAACTCGGACGCACGAGGTAAGTGCACTCCGAACTTACCCTTTTTGTTTGGTACAGTAGTTATGATATATGGTATTTATTGAATGTAGTGTGAGAGGATATGAATCGATGTTATTACTAAGTTAAGTTCAAGTTTGTTGAGTTGGGAGTGGTTAAGAAAGAGATTCGATTAAGTTTGGGGTAAGAAAGGGAACTTACATAATGAATTAGGCATAAAGATGAGTTATGGGTAAATCGAGAATATGTTCATATGAAGGGAAGTTAATGATACTAACCGTTTCTATTGAAGAGTTAATGTAAAGTATAGGCATGTTAACAATGAAAGTGAAGGTTAGCTGCACAATCCGATGCTAGTGAAGGAATGGATGCATGAAGGGGCTGGTATAAAAGAAAGCAGGATATGTTGACGCCTTACTATGCATGTGTTAAGATTTATTTATTAATTTTTATTTTGTCACCTGTTGCTATTGATTCGATTGGATGTGGTGACTGCAGGCCATACAGGGTTTTGGATGTTTCATCAAGAAGTGTACGCGGTTGAAGATCGAGTCAATACATGGACTGTACGTGGGTGTGTTTGTCGTCACTTAAATTGATATAAGTATGTTAGTTTTTGATTAATTTATAAGAAAGGGATTAATGTATTTAATTGAAAGAAAGATTATTATGAAAGAAATTTTAGGTATGTACTTTCCGCTGCGATAAATTGGGTTATAACGTTTTAGGGCGTCACAGATTATGTAACACCCCGAAAACGGGTTTGGTAATCAAACCACGTTTATACTAAAAGACGGGTAATTTACCTTTAGTGGTAAAAGAAACCCGGTGAATATTAGGATTCTTAAATAAACAAGAATTTGCTAACTAGGGATTTTAACCTAGTTAGCTAATAGTTTAGAAATAACTTATAATAGGGTTAAAATTAACCAAAGTTATTATAGAAACTAAAGTGGAGGGAACTAAGTTGTAAAACTTGAAACTAGAATTTGTTAAAACAAATTAAATAAAAACCAAACACACAAATTAGTGTTTTGGTCGATCAGAAGCGCAGGAGAGCGACCAGGAACTCTCATCAAACCCTAACTCTACAAATTTGATCAATTGAAGGCTAATTCATGTCCCAAATCGAAATCTGAACATAGATACGTGATCCTCGTCACAAGGGGGTTACAAGGTATGTAAAATTTGGTGTTAATTCACTGTTTGAAAATCTCATGAAATTGGGAAATCTGAAAATTGATGATGCATGTTTGTTAATTGCATGGAATAGGAACAATATAGTGTCTAGGAGTAAGCCCTAGACAAGTATATGTTGAAATCATGCTTAGCTCAAGTTTTTGTTGATACTAAATTCATGTATGAGATGTTTTTAGGGTTTTGATTGCAAAAAAATAGTGTTATGATGTCAAGAACAAGCTTAAATTGAAAGCTGAATTCAAACGATTCTTGATCAGAATTTACAGCCGATTTGTATTGGCTGTAACCTGGACAAAAAGTGATAAAATAATGTGTTTCTTGAGTCTAGAATGTAATTCCAGGAAATATCTTTAAAACCCCACTGGAATCGCATTTTTTCGACGAAAATCGAGCGTTTTATGAATTTTTCCGTATCAAAGGTTCAAACTGCGTTTTCTGGCAGAAATTGCAGCCCATCACGAATGTCATAACTCAATTTAGGAATTGAGTTATGATCTCAAATTCTTACTGTAGAAAGTTTTAAGCGATTAAAAGAATCGCCAATTGGAATTTCGTCAATCGGATAAACGAGGAATTTTTAATGAATTTTTCCGTAAGCTGCAGTCAGAAGTGACGAATCTGATTGCAGCTTAGTAAATGAATTTTCACGAATTTTTGGTAAAGAGTTAGATCTTGAAATTTTAACTCAAGGGCTAACCCTCCGAGAGGTACGCCACATAAAAAAATCATAATTTTTGAAGACTTGTAAACAGGTTAAACAAGTCACCAAAAACAGCCAATTTTCATTGATATGAAATGCCTAAATGAAATCGCGGCTTACTAGTTAGTATGTAAAAATTGATTTTTGTTAAGAGTTCGGATGAAATATGCCTAAGTGAGTTCAATGAACCAAATGTGCATATGAATATGTTGGTAAGTCAATTGACTTTTAAAAGTCAAACTACCCAATGATAAAGTCAAATAGTAGTTTCGACATAGAAAATACGTGAGGTGGAATAGTCGTGAATTGAAATGACTAATCTAACCACCTTGTGAATGATGATAGTTTGTCGCCTAACGAGCTAGGTGGAGGCTTGGGAAAGAAGCGGTCAAATGAATCAAGCACGAGAAGAAAAGCATATTCGGATGCGAGGTAAGTGGAGCTTACGCCCCTTTACATTGCTTGCAAAATTACTTAATTTCAAGTATTGCATATGAATGCTACTAAGTGGTTGGTATACAATGTTCCGACACGATTCAATGAGAGTCGGAACAAGGGAAAATGGTAAGAAATCATGAATCATGGTAAAAGGAGTAAAAAGGTAAATTAGTCATGTAATGACGAACAAATAAAAACGGTTTTAAGTAAAACAAGTTAAAGGAAAACCGGGTTAGGTTTAAAGGGATGAAATGGTAACTAAGTACCATCTCATATGGATAAATGGCAAATTAGACTAAATGGGTCAAATGGTGTTGTTAGCACCATTTGACAGTTACATTTGACAATCGCTTGTTGAGTTTTGTAATCACAGGAAATAACATAAGTATGCGTTGCTTTAACTAGAAAGATTTAAAGCAAAAGTTATGTAAACGGGTCAATACCTTGACCCGAGCCAGGTACGTTTAAATAAGCTTTTGGTTAAACATACAATTTTTGGTCAAATATTTAGCGAAAGTCCTTCGTCGTATAGTGAGGGACTAAAGTTGACCAAAACACCCTTGAAGGGTATATCGGGCAAACGACCCATAGGGGGGTTGATTAGGAACTTACATAAAGATTATGGAATCATTAAATATGAATAAAAGTCATAGGAATTCATATTCGTGGGTCAAATGCTCAAAAACGGTCATTTGCGTAAAATGATCAACCAATGGGTAAATTTGGGAAAAAGGGATTCATTATGTTAAATCCGCCACAAAATAGTTGTGGTGGAATATTTGTAGTTAGTTAGACATGGACTTTTGTGGCGTCAAAAGAAAAGCACAAGTTCTAGACTAAAATGCGTAAATACCTCAAACGGGTCAAAATAAGCATATGGGTGAAATGGATTAAAGAAGGTATATAATTCTATAATCGGAACCTAATATGTTAGACATTATTGAATTTAATAGGTTTGTGAGAAATAAGGGTCGAACAAACTTGTATGTTTGATAAAATCACAAACGGGTCAAATTTTGGTAAAAGAGTATTAAGCCGAAGACTTAAAAGTCTTAAATTTTATCAAACCGGATATCGGATTTTAACACCATATGATGGAGAATCAAATTTTAAACATGCAGGAAGAAACGGTAAGTCAAACGGATAAGCGGTTTGAAAGATACGAAAGATTTCGTGTCAAATTACGGCAAAATAGAAAAGCTGCATACACGGTGCCACCGTAAGTTACGGTGGAGCTGATATGGTTACGGTGGTAACCTACTGTTGTACGGTAGAAGAGTATGAACTCAGGGGCCACCGTAACTTACGGTGCCACCGTAAGTTACGGTGGAGATTATTTTCAAGTCCTTGTTTTCTTTTGAACATCAATTGTTTCCCGTACTCGTTTGGACATGATTTAAACCCCGTAAGACTAAAGCATTTCATGTTTATGAAATGTAGGTACACTTAGGGATGCCGGAAGACGATCAAGCTCAACGAAGAACCGAACACAATATAGATACACGCTTCCGCACTTTGCTACGTTGTAAATTTTAAACAACGAATTCATCCACGTGATGTAGAATAACTTATGATTTGTAAAAGTTTTAGTAAACCCGTATTTCCGATGTATATGTAATTGTAATTACATGATTGTTTTCGTAAAAGATTCATTAAACCTTAAATTAACTTAACGGGTGTTACAGATTACAATCCGATCGGATGGGTCATCCGCACGGATTGCCATCCGAACGGATCACACTTGGGTCCCACCTTTAAAACCAACTTAGCTGAAGTTTGAGTATCGAACGAATTGCAATCCGATCGGACGACCATCTGACTGGATTACTCTTCGGATCATGAGATACTAAGACTTTAAAGACTTAAACAATTTTCAACATGATCAATGACAAGGTTGCCATCCAATCGGATTGCCATCCGATCGAATGACGCTTCTGTTATGAACTCGCTTTCTGTAAGTAACCTCAGCACTAAGTCGTCGTCCGACCGGACCACTGTCCGACCGAATGACAATTCGAACGGATTGTCATCCGTATGACCAGTCATCCGCACGACCAGTCATCCGATCGACCGACTTGATGGATAGAGATACTTCAATGTTTGCAAAATACTACAACGAAAACTTCAAAAGACAAGCCATCATACACAAACACATCCTTCTTATAGGAAGAAACAATCCACTCGAATCGTCATCCGACCAGACAACTGTCCGACCGGATGACCATCCGAACGGGTTGTTATCCGCACGGATTACCATCCGATCGAACCACCATCCGACCCTTTTATACTTTGTGACGTTTTACGCATCACTTATCGTTATGCTATCGAATCTATTCAGGCTAACCTTACTCGCTAAGCGCTCCCTTCAATCTATTAATCGCTGTGAGTATACTCGATCCCTTTTTGCTTTAAGCACTTTTGGGTGTTACATACGTTACGAATATTCAAACTACAACAATCACACTACTCAATACTATTTGAACGCTAACCGTTAATGCATGATATACGTGGCTTATGAATGCTTGTTTGTTATGTTTACACATGGAATGTTGTCTACCTGCCTTAGCAACGATAGTACTATAGTTTGGACTCAGCACCCGTTTACACGGGGGCTGTTAAGGATCATTACTTGCATGGATTACGGTGGTAATCATGTATTGCGAACTGCCTCGGGCAGTCAACCCACAGTCATTGGTATCGATGGATCTATGTCGATAACTAACGTGCTTCATTTCACTATGTGTACGTGTTAGTTATGCGTAAACGAATTCGAACTCTATCTGCTATTATCAAACTTGTATGCTCACCTTTACATTTTATGTATTGACATTATTTTAACGTATGTGACAGGTGCTTAGGACGCACACTTGGTAGGAATATGAAGCTAGAATAAAGCTTTAGAGCCCAACAAATAGTTGTCTGTAGTGGTAAAACTAAGGGTCTCTCGAAGCAGATAAACAAATGCTGCCTATTTAAATCTGAGTTGTCGGAACAGAATATTTGCCTGGATTTTATCTGTAATAATTTGTTTACTGTTTGAGACATGGTATGGGACATGTTAATTTAAATTGAATGGTAATGATAGTTGTTATGGAAACTTCTGGACAATCTATTTCGCTCAGTGCCATGCCCCGATGATTCCGCCATCGGTTGGGGTGTGACACATGCCGCCATGGAAAACAAAGTGAGCAAAAGGGAATAGATAAGGAGAAAAACTGTTCAAGTCGAGTAGATTGAGGAGCGACAAGAACAGAGTGTAAGTTTACAGGACATGGTTAGTTACTGTTACTTAAGTCCACTGGTTATTGTTAATTTGTTCCACATCATATTTATGGAATTACCTCTTTTTTAAAATAAAGACGTACTTTTAAATAAAAACGGTCCAATTGGTTGAAGCATGCTACTCATCGCATTTGTACACTCTTATATTGGAGATTACAATTGGTTTAGTTGGGGTTAACACTCCTGTAGTTGAGACTACAATTGGTTTTAATAATTGCTTTTACTTGTGCTTTGCCCGGATGTAACACCTCGAAAATTTCGGGTTCAATATAATAACGACACGTGTCACATACGCGTTGTAAACCCGAATTTTATAAAATGTTTTGGTAGGATTTAAAGATGGCGTCATGTAAATGTTACCTCTGAACGATCTCATATAAATCCCAAGACCCAAAAATTTATAAATTTAAAGCATCTGGTATATATTTTAAATCCCCTAAATGCTAGAATATTTGATTCATAATTCATTGGGTGGACTCCTACGAAGATAAAGCAATGGAAAACCTTTATTTTCGGATCTTGTATATGTATTCAAATGAAACGATTTCAATTGGTGGGGTTTGTTACTGTATAAGACACATTTGAAAGGTCCCAAAGTGATAATATAATGCCCCAAAGTCAGAATTAAAGGCTGCCCTTTCGAAACTTCAACAAACAAAACAGTTCGGTCCCTAATGCATGCTTACGGACCGTAAGCATACATGCTTACGGTGCGCAAGCACCTTGCCAGCGACCAGCAACCTTTTGTTGCCTGTTGTGCGCATTTTTGACCTGTTCCACCGGTTTTTATCAACTATAAACGACCCCTAGGCACCTCCTATATACTAGACACATGTGTTGAACAATTGTGGAGAGTTGTAGACTTTGTTGTCATCAATTCATGGTGCCATGAACACCATAAAACCCACATAAGTTGCAACTCCATGATCATTCCTTTCACAATTCAAGTCTGATCAAATTGAGGAGCTTTCAAGCTGATTACAAGACATCCCTAATTATCATTAAACATTTTGTAAGTTGCCTAACCTTTTTAAATTAATTATAGCTTAGTATTTTAGCTAAAAGTCAAACCGACGTAACTACGGTTTGACTTCGTAATTAATTAATGATAGCTCAGTCGTATGTCGAATTAAGAGTACCGTTAAGTAGGTAATTATATGAGTATTAAACCCTTATAAAGGCACGTACCGATTCCAGACCTAAATGGACGAATATGGGTTCCAATTTTTGGAGGACTTCGTGATGTCATCCTCCAAGAAGCCCATAGTTCCAAGTACTCCGTTCATCCTGGAGCTGATAAGATGTACCAGGATTTAAAGGCAAATTATTGGTGGATAGGCTTGAAAAAGTCTGTGGCCACTCATGTAGCAAAATGCTTGACATGTGCGCAAGTCAAAGCCGAGCATCAGAAACCGTCAGGTTTGCTACAACAGCCTGAACTTCCTACGTGGAAGTGGGAAATGGTAACTATGGATTTTATTACCAAGTTACCCAAGACAAGGAAAGGAAATGATACGATATGGGTTATAGTTGACCGACTGACTAAGTCAGCTCATTTCTTACCCATCAAGGAGACTTATAGCTCCGATATGTTAGCCCAGTTATACGTTGATAAGATTGTAGCCTTACACGGCATACCTGTAGCTATTATCTCTGATAGAGATACTAGGTACACGTCACATTTTTGGAAGAGCTTCCAGCAATCTTTGGGCACACGTTTGAACTTTAGTACGGCTTACCATCCTCAGACAGACGGTCAGAGTGAGCGTACTATTCAAACGTTGGAAGACATGCTACGTGCATGTTCGATCGATTTGGGAGGTAGCTGGGATAAGAACCTACCATTGATCGAATTCTCCTACAACAATAGCTACCATACCAGCATAAAGGCTGCGCCTTTTGAGGCATTATACGGTAGAAAGTGTAGATCGCCAGTTTGTTGGGCGGAAGTTGGAGAAGTCCAGTTATCAGGACCAGAGATCGTGTTTGAAACAACGGACAAGATTGTCCAGATTCGTAACAATCTCCAAGCTGCCCGGAATAGGCAGAAGAGTTACGCTGATCCTAGTCGTAAGGATTTTCACTTCGAAGTAGGTGAAAAAGTTCTACTAAAAGTGTCACCCTGGAAAGGAGTGATGCGATTTGGTAAGAAAGGCAAGCTAAGCCCGAGACACATAGGACCTTTCGAGGTTATCGAACGTGTCGGGTCAGTTGCCTATAAGTTGAACTTACCGGAAGAGCTCAGTGGAATTCACAATGTGTTCCACATCTGCAATCTAAAGAAGTGTTCCGCTGACGAATCACATGTCATGCCACATACAGATGTGCAGATAGACAAGAGCTTGAAATTTGTTGAAAAACCTTTGTCGATTGAAGATCGACAGGTAAGGAAGCTTCGAAGAAAGCATATACCTTTTGTAAAGGTCAAATGGGATGCCCGTAGAGGTCCCGAATTCACGTGGGAGGTTGAATCCGCGATGAAAGAAAAGTACCCTTACTTGTTTCAGTAAATCTCGGGTCGAGATTTATTTTAAGGGGGTGAGGATGTAACACCTCGAAAATTTCGGGTTCAATATAATAACGACACGTGTCACATACGCGTTGTAAACCCGAATTTTATAAAATGTTTTGGTAGGATTTAAAGATGGCGTCATGTAAATGTTACCTCTGAACGATCTCATATAAATCCCAAGACCCAAAAATTTATAAATTTAAAGCATCTGGTATATATTTTAAATCCCCTAAATGCTAGAATATTTGATTCATAATTCATTGGGTGGACTCCTACGAAGATAAAGCAATGGAAAACCTTTATTTTCGGATCTTGTATATGTATTCAAATGAAACGATTTCAATTGGTGGGGTTTGTTACTGTATAAGACACATTTGAAAGGTCCCAAAGTGATAATATAATGCCCCAAAGTCAGAATTAAAGGCTGCCCTTTCGAAACTTCAACAAACAAAACAGTTCGGTCCCTGATGCATGCTTACGGACCGTAAGCATACATGCTTACGGTGCGCAAGCACCTTGCCAGCGACCAGCAACCTTTTGTTGCCTGTTGTGCGCATTTTTGACCTGTTCCACCGGTTTTTATCAACTATAAACGACCCCTAGGCACCTCCTATATACTAGACACATGTGTTGAACAATTGTGGAGAGTTGTAGACTTTGTTGTCATCAATTCATGGTGTCATGAACACTATAAAACCCACATAAGTTGCAACTCCATGATCATTCCTTTCACAATTCAAGTCTGATCAAATTGAGGAGCTTTCAAGCTGATTACAAGACATCCCTAATTATCATTAAACATTTTGTAAGTTGCCTAACCTTTTTAAATTAATTATAGCTTAGTATTTTAGCTAAAAGTCAAACCGACGTAACTACGGTTTGACTTCGTAATTAATTAATGATAGCTCAGTCGTATGTCGAATTAAGAGTACCGTTAAGTAGGTAATTATATGAGTATTAAACCCTTATAAAGGCACGTACCGATTCCAGACCTAACCAGGTCGTTTGTCGGGTCAAACGTTGACCGAAAAAGTCAACAGAAATATAAAATATGATTTAATGCACAATTAGCAATACGTAATGCGTGTAAACTGTTTTAGACTTTATATAACCTGGTAATAAGTGTACGGACATGTCTAAACTCGTTCGACTCGACAACTCTCAGTTTTGAACCGGTTCGGAACCGAAAGTCCCGAAACTTTGACTTTCACGTTGACTTCAGTTCTGGCCCGAGTTAGATGGAATTAGAAATGCCTTAATGCTTCATTAGGGTTAGGTTACATGATAGTATAAGTCTCTGTACTTGTTTCGTTGATTATCCAATTAATATGCAAGTTTCCGTTAATCGCTCATATGTTGACCGTTATGCCCGTATTACCTTAAAACATGAATTATGAAAATGTAAAAGTGTAGGAACCTTAAATACTGATATATAAACTTGTATGCAAAATTTGACATCAGTTTGACTTGTAGATTAAGAGTTATGCTCATTAGCGTAATTACGGTGCTTTATGTTAATAAAATGGCGTAATTAGCGTATACCCTAATTAAACATACTTTTTGGTATCAAACGAATTACCCACTGATGTAATATATTATTTTGGGAATTTTAAAGATTTTTAATTAATTTTAGGCTGAGCATAACTCATAGTCGTAGGCTTAATTCGGTAGTTGTCGGTTTTGCCCTTACGGGCCATAAAATGAGTTTTACACATCTAAACGACTCCAAACCTTTTGCTACTGATTAGTTATGATAAATAAATTATTTTAAGCCTTCTGGAAATATAAAAATGTCAGATTTAAGTATCGAACCCGGTAATGGCCTTTAATCGCCTTAATTAGCGTTTTTAACGCATAATATGTTTTCAAATCATATTGGACATACCCGGGTTGATACCTACTGATATAAGAGGCAAATTATGATATTTTAACAGTAAGCAAAGGTTGATAAACTCAGACTTCAGTTTTGAGCTTTTCGGCTTATGTGAAATTACCAAAATACCCCTACGGGGCCTAGTTTGGTTAAAATTGATAAGTTTCACATACATGCTTTAGCCTACTGTTAAAACTCATCAAATTGAGTATGTTTTCTGTTTACATCAGACCTTTAACTCAGTTAGACATTTAAACTCTTTTACAAACTTTAAAATGACCAAACTACCCCTACGGGGCATAGTTTGTGTTTAAATTAGTTTCGGGCATAACGAAAGACACCTTACTGATGTCACAACATATTTGAGACATAATTAACTTAGGAAACCTGTATATAGCTCTCATGACTACCTGTCACGCTTATTACGCGTACGGTTCGGTTTATGTAACAAGTTTACATAAACTAGCCGAAACGGGTCAAACCTTAACGGTTTTATCTCAAAATCCAGAATGTGAATAATAAACCCATATTAAACAAGTCTCCAAACTTGTCGGGTCTGAATCACATTCTATCCGGTCTTCGCTTAATCGTGCGTACGAACCGTATCTTGAAACTAGCCGGTCTAAGCTTAAGCTTAATAAAAGACCCGTTAGAATTCTAATAGGTTATATTAAACCTTCGTTCCAGATTAGGAGAAACAGTAAAAGCTACGTGCATTCTGCTTATTGTGATTTATACTTGCATCAGGTAAATACTTTTAACTTATTTTCCCTATACGGGCTTGGGTTACGGTACATAGCGTACCGCTTGATCGAGCATCAAATCTCCACGCTTAGTGGGTAGTTGAATAATTTGATCGGCTCGTTTAAACAGTCTTGTTTACTTTACAGCCTTTGGGGGGTTAATGACCATGTCCCGGATATCCCTGGCATCATCTTACGAGATGGCCACGACCTGAGCACGGGGTGTAGGCGTACTCCCGTGTATAACTCACTTAAAGTGGTGTGTCTATTGATCTTTAACCCGGATTTGATTCGGGCTACTGAACGCATAAGTAACATGTAATTCGTTCACAAGATTATAATATTAAATAATTCTCCCAAGTTAAATAAAAATGTTTATGCCATGTGCATCCAAACCAATTTTCAATCATTTTCCAAAATGAGTCAGTTGAATGTATTTACCAGTGTAAACTGACGTATTTTCCCACAAAGACTGAATGCAGGTACTAAACGAAATTTGGCTGGATTGTCTCCTAAGCATCAATAAAAGTCTCGCAAGCTTAGGATGCCAGAAGTCTGTTGAACCATAAATGTTATTTTGTTTCGATCCGTTCTGTGGATAAACACCGGATATTGTGACTTTGATTACAATAAATAAATTCGGTTGTATCTTATTTTTAAATTGCTTCCGCTGTGCATTATTATATTGTGTTGTTTGACTATTACGTTGCCAACCACGTCACGATACTCCCCCACCGGGCCCACCGGTGACACGTGGAAATCGGGGTGTGACAGGTTGGTATCAGAGCCAACACTGAGTGAATTGAACACTAGCCTTTTGTGTTTAATCTCAGTTACACAATTGCACATATCTAAACTTTCGAGTCTAGACTTATAACATAGGACAAATTCCACCTTATTTGGTTTTCGTTTTGTCCTTTAAATTTTATAATTGTTATTGTTAGCTCATACTTTATTGACAGGAATAACAAAAATGCCTCCTAGATTCTTCCGAACACGAGGACGTGGAAAGGGGCCAGTCACCGCCCCCAACGATCATGAAGCTGGATCTTCACGAAGGTGAGCTCCATCAAACACCGAGAGTGATGACCCTCGGGAGAACTGAAGAAACCAGTTCAAGCCGGCCAGGCGGTCGGTTTCGCATAGTTCGACACCGCCCGTTCTTAACCCCTATGAACCGAACAATCCGCAGCCCTCATACATACCACTTCAACGATCCCTATCTCATCATTCATATGGAGACCCTACACCTGTTTTCCGGGGACAGTTTAACCCGGTAGGATTCATACCAGAACCCGTGGGTTTTAACCCACTGGGTCCAGAGGACCACTTTTCAGGGGATCACGCGGATGATATGGACGAGGATACGGACCCCGTCATGCCGGCGAGTGGTACTCCGAACCACCCCATCGAAATTTCTGATGGATCGTCCTTCCACGGATCACCCTACGGTGGTCCAGACAGTTTCCAAGCCCTGTTCGATCAACACCAGTGGTATTATACACCATCACACCACTCGTCGTCTCATGGGCAGCATCAACAGCAGCAGTCTCAACAGCAGCAGGAGCCGCAGCCACAGCCGCATCATCAAGATTCATCAGAGGATCACCGGTTTGTGGCAGTTATGCCACCACCTCCACCGCCACCAGTTCAACCGCCACCTCCTCAACCGCCAAGGCGTAGGAGAACCGGTGCCCGCATGTCGGTGAGACCAGGGGACTTTCATTTCAGTTCCCCACGACAGTCAAGTGCAAGTCACTACCCGCCTCATCAGGAGGACCCACAAATGGGTGGGCCTTCGCAGCCAGCTTTTCAACAGCCACCGCCCATGGGTTTTGATAACCCAATCCCAGCGTACACGGGTCCAAGTACTTACAACCCGTTTGAGCCACCAGCTTACAACAACTACGGATACGCTGAGACAGATCCTTATATGGTAACGGCAAATTATAACGCCCTCAATGCCCAAGGACCCTACGGAGATCCATGGGGGGTAAGCTACCCGAATCAGGGGTACCCAATACCTCCCAGGCCTATCATTAGAACGCAGTCGCAGCCGCCACGATTTTCTCCCCCAGAACGGGAGGAAATTCTACATAGATTGGATCAGGTTGAGCGGGAAGCTCGCCGCGACCGCCAAGAGAAGCAGAGCTTCTTCCAGGGATTAATAGGATTGATCAAGGGAAAGAACAAGAAGGATTATTAAATCCTCCCAGCTGTTGTTAAGCCCCTGCGTGGGCATATCTTATTGTTAAGCCCCTACGTGGGTATGTATGTTTGTTGTGTGTATTGACCCCTACGTGGGTCTATCTTTCCAAAAACCCCTACGAGGGTATGTTGTATGTTTAGTCCCTGCGTGGACTTATGTTTGTTCAGTCCCTGCGTGGACATTTGTTAGTGTGTTAGTCCCTGCGAGGACTTATGTCTTTCTGTAAGACCCCTACGTGGGCATGTCTTCTGTAAGACCCCTGTGTGGGCATATCTGTATGATTTAGCTCCTGCGTGGGCAAATTTCATGTGTGAAAGACCCGTTTAGGGCAATATGTAATATTGTAATAACTTAATGGAATGTTGTTTTATAAATTTCATGTTTGCCATTTTGTGCATAAATAAGTTATAAATGAAATAAATAAAATAAAAATCATTCCTTTTAAATTAATCTGCCTATGTAATTATTTGATTAAGGATCTTAAAGTGTGAAACCTAGCCTCGTGTCAAATATAAGACCGGGCCAAAATGGTAAGACCTGTTTAAAAGATTCAAATCCCTGTTAACATCTTAAAACATGTTAACACTCCTGGCAGAAGTGATTCGTTAAAAATCACGTGTCATTTTTATATGAATAAGGATTCTTTAGAAGATTCCTAATCCAGTTTAATGATCTCTGAATCCTGGGTTTCCATCATCAATTAAGATGATCATATTTAACCATACGTGGTAGTATGGTGCCTACGGGCCTTGCTCATTTCTACACGAGCCAAAAGACAGTGGTAGCTATGACTCCCTGTCTGATAAGGGTAATGAACTAGGTTCAACCCTTAAAAGTCTTGATTCTCTGAAATCATAGTTTATGAAATTGTCCATGTGACCAAGCCTTATGTGCTAATATATATTGTTATTGTTTATGTTTAGGATAAATTTTAATTGAAATCCTAAATTAATACGATTAATAAGTTAACCAAATATGGTCTCTGTTTACCATGGTTAACGAGTTACCCTAAGGGGTAATTCCATAATAAACTCCCAAATAAAATATTGTCCTTGTTTTCTGTAACAGTTCAATACAAATGGCTAACTCTAATGAAGTCAATAGCCATCCAGTGGAGCCAAATGAGAACGCCCAGATTACGTTGACGGGTGCCGAACTAAAAGCGATCATAGATGGCGCTGTTACTCAGGCTTTGGATAGGCAATATGAGGAATACAGTGGTACTCGAAGTAGGACCCACTCTGTATCTCATTCAAAGCCCAGGACACATTCAGAGGCTCATAACAAGCCTCCTCCCAAGAAGAATGGACCCAAGAAAGATGGTGATGACCGTCAGTCCACCAACCATCAAAGTGTCCCATCTCAGCATATAGTACTGCATCAAGGGCCCAGTAACAAAGGTTGCTCCTATAAGTACTTTGTGTCTTGTAAGCCCAGGGATTTTACTGGGGAAAAAGGAGCCGTCGATTGTATGACGTGGCTGGACGAGATGGACACGGTGGTAGATATCAGCGGGTGCGCTGAAAGGGATGTTGTTAAGTTTGTGTCACAGTCCTTCAAGGGTGAAGCGTTAGCTTGGTGGAGATCTCTGATGGAGGCCTCCGGAAAGATCCCGTTGTATAATATGTCGTGGGATCAATTTATTGCCCTGATCAAGGATAATTTCTGTCCTCAACATGAGGTAGAGAAGATAGAATCTGACTTTCTATCATTGGTGATGAAGAACCTCGACTGTCAAGCTTACCTGACAAGCTTCAATACGCTGTCCTGGTTGGTTCCCTACCTGGTAACCCCGGAGCCCAAAAGAATTGCTCGCTTTATTAGTGGTTTAGAACCCGAGATCAAGGCCAGTGTAAAAGCTTCTCGGCCAGTTACCTTCAGGTCTGTAACTGACCTTTCCTTATCCCTCACTCTGGACGCGGTCAGACAGAGATCGCTGAGGAATAAGGCGGCCGAGAAGAGGAAGCGTGAAGATGATGATTCGCGAAGGTCGAACAAGAAACACCGTGGGAACGGTGATAACAAGAAGGGATCCGAGTCGAGGAAGGATGGGCATAAGTCTGATGAGAAGCCCAAGTGTAAAATTTGCAAGAAGCAGCACTATGGAAAGTGCAGACTGGAGTCGAGCTCTCAGACTCAGTCGAAATCCTTTGCTTGTGGAATTTGCAAGTCCACGGATCACAAGACCCTGGATTGCAAGAAAATAAAGGACGCAACGTGCTACCGTTGCAACGAAAAGGGGCACATCAAGACCAACTGCCCAAAGTACAATAAGAAGCCTGAGGAGGCTAAGAAGACTAATGCCAGAGTCTTCAGAATGGATGCGAAAGAAGCTGTGCAGGACGATAATGTCATAACAGGTACATTCCTTGTAAATGATGTCTTTGCAAGAGTACTTTTTGATTCAGGCGCAGATAAGTCTTTCGTAGATCATAAGTTTTGTAAATTGTTAAATTTACCTGTCAAAACCCTAAGCGTAAACTATGAGGTAGAGTTAGCAGATGGTACCATAGAAACCGTCTCTACTGTGTTAGATGGATGTGTTATATCCATTAAGAACCATTCTTTTCCTCTGTCTCTACTTCCGTTTAAATTGGCTGGTTTTGACATAGTTCTGGGTATGGACTGGTTATCTCATAACCAAGCCCAAATTGTCTGCAACCAGAAACAAGTGGTAATAAAGACTCCGTCTGGTGAATCACTTACCATTCGGGGAGATACCCAGTATGGGCTGCCTGAGCAGGTGACTATGCTCAAGGCTTCCAAGTGTTTGAAGAAGGGGTGTGTCATTTACATGGCGCAAGTGATTATTAATGAGCCTAAACCGAAGATAGAAGACATCCCTGTCATTTCTGAATACCCAGAAGTGTTTCCTGAAGATCTACCTGGGTTACCACCAGATAGACAAGTCGAATTCAGGATAGATATCATCCCCGGAGCCGCACCAGTTGCTAGAGCACCATACAGATTGGCACCCACCGAAATGAAGGAGTTGCGGACGCAGCTAGACGAATTGCTGGCTAAAGGTTTCATTAGACCTAGTTCATCTCCTTGGGGAGCGCCAATCTTGTTTGTCAAGAAGAAGGATGGGTCGATGCGTCTGTGCATCGACTATCGCGAGCTTAATAAAGTCACGATCAAGAATAGGTATCCTCTGCCCAGAATCGACGATTTGTTCGATCAGCTTCAAGGGGCAAGTTACTTCTCAAAGATTGATTTGAGGTCAGGCTACCATCAGTTGAAGGTCAAAGATGAAGACGTTCACAAGACTGCATTTAGGACTCGTTACGGTCACTACGAGTTCCTAGTGATGCCTTTTGGGCTCACTAATGCACCAGCCGCATTCATGGATCTCATGAATCGCGTCTGCAAGCCTTACTTAGATAAATTTGTTATTGTCTTCATCGATGACATCCTTATTTATTCTAAGAATCAAGCTGACCATGAGAAACACCTACGTTGTATTCTCAAACTCCTACATCAGGAGAAGCTCTATGCCAAATTCTCTAAGTGTGAATTTTGGCTACGAGAAGTCCAATTCCTTGGACATGTGGTCAGTGAGCGTGGTATCCAGGTGGATCCCGCTAAAGTTGAAGCTGTTATGAATTGGCAAGAGCCAAAGACACCTACGGAGATTCGTAGCTTCCTGGGATTGGCAGGATATTACAGACGCTTCATTGAAAATTTTTCAAGGATTGCTGCACCCCTAACTTCCCTGACCAAGAAGAAAGTAAAGTTCGTTTGGGGCCCTAAGCAGCAAGAGTCCTTCGATGTTTTGAGACAAAAGTTGAGCAACACTCCTGCGCTTACATTACCTGAAGGCGCTGAAGAATTTGTAGTTTACTGTGACGCATCACACACTGGCATGGGGTGTGTGCTTATGCAGAAGGGCAAGGTTATTGCCTATGCATCACGGCAGTTAAAGGTGCATGAAAAGAATTACACCACCCATGACTTGGAGTTGGGTGCCGTTGTGTTCGCACTAAAACTGTGGAGGCATTATCTTTACGGAATCAAGTTTGTGATCTATTCTGATCACAAGAGCCTCCAGCATCTGTTTAATCAGAAAGAATTAAACATGAGGCAACGCCGTTGGATGGAGACCTTGAATGACTATGATTGTGAAATCAAGTACCATCCCGGCAAGGCGAATGTAGTCGCCGATGCCTTGAGTCGGAAGGAAAGGGTTAAGCCCATCCGAATCAATGCCAAGCGCATGGAAATAAAGAACAGTTTGATAGAAAGGGTGTTAGCTGCACAGAAGGAAGCTGTGTTGGAAGCTAACTATCCTAATGAAAAGTTAGGAATAACTGAGTAGCAGTAAACTCTTAGCAAAGACGGAATTCTACGGTTAAATGGACGAATATGGGTTCCAATTTTTGGAGGACTTCGTGATGTCATCCTCCAAGAAGCCCATAGTTCCAAGTACTCCGTTCATCCTGGAGCTGATAAGATGTACCAGGATTTAAAGGCAAATTATTGGTGGATAGGCTTGAAAAAGTCTGTGGCCACTCATGTAGCAAAATGCTTGACATGTGCGCAAGTCAAAGCCGAGCATCAGAAACCGTCAGGTTTGCTACAACAGCCTGAACTTCCTACGTGGAAGTGGGAAATGGTAACTATGGATTTTATTACCAAGTTACCCAAGACAAGGAAAGGAAATGATACGATATGGGTTATAGTTGACCGACTGACTAAGTCAGCTCATTTCTTACCCATCAAGGAGACTTATAGCTCCGATATGTTAGCCCAGTTATACGTTGATAAGATTGTAGCCTTACACGGCATACCTGTAGCTATTATCTCTGATAGAGATACTAGGTACACGTCACATTTTTGGAAGAGCTTCCAGCAATCTTTGGGCACACGTTTGAACTTTAGTACGGCTTACCATCCTCAGACAGACGGTCAGAGTGAGCGTACTATTCAAACGTTGGAAGACATGCTACGTGCATGTTCGATCGATTTGGGAGGTAGCTGGGATAAGAACCTACCATTGATCGAATTCTCCTACAACAATAGCTACCATACCAGCATAAAGGCTGCGCCTTTTGAGGCATTATACGGTAGAAAGTGTAGATCGCCAGTTTGTTGGGCGGAAGTTGGAGAAGTCCAGTTATCAGGACCAGAGATCGTGTTTGAAACAACGGACAAGATTGTCCAGATTCGTAACAATCTCCAAGCTGCCCGGAATAGGCAGAAGAGTTACGCTGATCCTAGTCGTAAGGATTTTCACTTCGAAGTAGGTGAAAAAGTTCTACTAAAAGTGTCACCCTGGAAAGGAGTGATGCGATTTGGTAAGAAAGGCAAGCTAAGCCCGAGACACATAGGACCTTTCGAGGTTATCGAACGTGTCGGGTCAGTTGCCTATAAGTTGAACTTACCGGAAGAGCTCAGTGGAATTCACAATGTGTTCCACATCTGCAATCTAAAGAAGTGTTCCGCTGACGAATCACATGTCATGCCACATACAGATGTGCAGATAGACAAGAGCTTGAAATTTGTTGAAAAACCTTTGTCGATTGAAGATCGACAGGTAAGGAAGCTTCGAAGAAAGCATATACCTTTTGTAAAGGTCAAATGGGATGCCCGTAGAGGTCCCGAATTCACGTGGGAGGTTGAATCCGCGATGAAAGAAAAGTACCCTTACTTGTTTCAGTAAATCTCGGGTCGAGATTTATTTTAAGGGGGTGAGGATGTAACACCTCGAAAATTTCGGGTTCAATATAATAACGACACGTGTCACATACGCGTTGTAAACCCGAATTTTATAAAATGTTTTGGTAGGATTTAAAGATGGCGTCATGTAAATGTTACCTCTGAACGATCTCATATAAATCCCAAGACCCAAAAATTTATAAATTTAAAGCATCTGGTATATATTTTAAATCCCCTAAATGCTAGAATATTTGATTCATAATTCATTGGGTGGACTCCTACGAAGATAAAGCAATGGAAAACCTTTATTTTCGGATCTTGTATATGTATTCAAATGAAACGATTTCAATTGGTGGGGTTTGTTACTGTATAAGACACATTTGAAAGGTCCCAAAGTGATAATATAATGCCCCAAAGTCAGAATTAAAGGCTGCCCTTTCGAAACTTCAACAAACAAAACAGTTCGGTCCCTGATGCATGCTTACGGACCGTAAGCATACATGCTTACGGTGCGCAAGCACCTTGCCAGCGACCAGCAACCTTTTGTTGCCTGTTGTGCGCATTTTTGACCTGTTCCACCGGTTTTTATCAACTATAAACGACCCCTAGGCACCTCCTATATACTAGACACATGTGTTGAACAATTGTGGAGAGTTGTAGACTTTGTTGTCATCAATTCATGGTGTCATGAACACTATAAAACCCACATAAGTTGCAACTCCATGATCATTCCTTTCACAATTCAAGTCTGATCAAATTGAGGAGCTTTCAAGCTGATTACAAGACATCCCTAATTATCATTAAACATTTTGTAAGTTGCCTAACCTTTTTAAATTAATTATAGCTTAGTATTTTAGCTAAAAGTCAAACCGACGTAACTACGGTTTGACTTCGTAATTAATTAATGATAGCTCAGTCGTATGTCGAATTAAGAGTACCGTTAAGTAGGTAATTATATGAGTATTAAACCCTTATAAAGGCACGTACCGATTCCAGACCTAACCAGGTCGTTTGTCGGGTCAAACGTTGACCGAAAAAGTCAACAGAAATATAAAATATGATTTAATGCACAATTAGCAATACGTAATGCGTGTAAACTGTTTTAGACTTTATATAACCTGGTAATAAGTGTACGGACATGTCTAAACTCGTTCGACTCGACAACTCTCAGTTTTGAACCGGTTCGGAACCGAAAGTCCCGAAACTTTGACTTTCACGTTGACTTCAGTTCTGGCCCGAGTTAGATGGAATTAGAAATGCCTTAATGCTTCATTAGGGTTAGGTTACATGATAGTATAAGTCTCTGTACTTGTTTCGTTGATTATCCAATTAATATGCAAGTTTCCGTTAATCGCTCATATGTTGACCGTTATGCCCGTATTACCTTAAAACATGAATTATGAAAATGTAAAAGTGTAGGAACCTTAAATACTGATATATAAACTTGTATGCAAAATTTGACATCAGTTTGACTTGTAGATTAAGAGTTATGCTCATTAGCGTAATTACGGTGCTTTATGTTAATAAAATGGCGTAATTAGCGTATACCCTAATTAAACATACTTTTTGGTATCAAACGAATTACCCACTGATGTAATATATTATTTTGGGAATTTTAAAGATTTTTAATTAATTTTAGGCTGAGCATAACTCATAGTCGTAGGCTTAATTCGGTAGTTGTCGGTTTTGCCCTTACGGGCCATAAAATGAGTTTTACACATCTAAACGACTCCAAACCTTTTGCTACTGATTAGTTATGATAAATAAATTATTTTAAGCCTTCTGGAAATATAAAAATGTCAGATTTAAGTATCGAACCCGGTAATGGCCTTTAATCGCCTTAATTAGCGTTTTTAACGCATAATATGTTTTCAAATCATATTGGACATACCCGGGTTGATACCTACTGATATAAGAGGCAAATTATGATATTTTAACAGTAAGCAAAGGTTGATAAACTCAGACTTCAGTTTTGAGCTTTTCGGCTTATGTGAAATTACCAAAATACCCCTACGGGGCCTAGTTTGGTTAAAATTGATAAGTTTCACATACATGCTTTAGCCTACTGTTAAAACTCATCAAATTGAGTATGTTTTCTGTTTACATCAGACCTTTAACTCAGTTAGACATTTAAACTCTTTTACAAACTTTAAAATGACCAAACTACCCCTACGGGGCATAGTTTGTGTTTAAATTAGTTTCGGGCATAACGAAAGACACCTTACTGATGTCACAACATATTTGAGACATAATTAACTTAGGAAACCTGTATATAGCTCTCATGACTACCTGTCACGCTTATTACGCGTACGGTTCGGTTTATGTAACAAGTTTACATAAACTAGCCGAAACGGGTCAAACCTTAACGGTTTTATCTCAAAATCCAGAATGTGAATAATAAACCCATATTAAACAAGTCTCCAAACTTGTCGGGTCTGAATCACATTCTATCCGGTCTTCGCTTAATCGTGCGTACGAACCGTATCTTGAAACTAGCCGGTCTAAGCTTAAGCTTAATAAAAGACCCGTTAGAATTCTAATAGGTTATATTAAACCTTCGTTCCAGATTAGGAGAAACAGTAAAAGCTACGTGCATTCTGCTTATTGTGATTTATACTTGCATCAGGTAAATACTTTTAACTTATTTTCCCTATACGGGCTTGGGTTACGGTACATAGCGTACCGCTTGATCGAGCATCAAATCTCCACGCTTAGTGGGTAGTTGAATAATTTGATCGGCTCGTTTAAACAGTCTTGTTTACTTTACAGCCTTTGGGGGGTTAATGACCATGTCCCGGATATCCCTGGCATCATCTTACGAGATGGCCACGACCTGAGCACGGGGTGTAGGCGTACTCCCGTGTATAACTCACTTAAAGTGGTGTGTCTATTGATCTTTAACCCGGATTTGATTCGGGCTACTGAACGCATAAGTAACATGTAATTCGTTCACAAGATTATAATATTAAATAATTCTCCCAAGTTAAATAAAAATGTTTATGCCATGTGCATCCAAACCAATTTTCAATCATTTTCCAAAATGAGTCAGTTGAATGTATTTACCAGTGTAAACTGACGTATTTTCCCACAAAGACTGAATGCAGGTACTAAACGAAATTTGGCTGGATTGTCTCCTAAGCATCAATAAAAGTCTCGCAAGCTTAGGATGCCAGAAGTCTGTTGAACCATAAATGTTATTTTGTTTCGATCCGTTCTGTGGATAAACACCGGATATTGTGACTTTGATTACAATAAATAAATTCGGTTGTATCTTATTTTTAAATTGCTTCCGCTGTGCATTATTATATTGTGTTGTTTGACTATTACGTTGCCAACCACGTCACGATACTCCCCCACCGGGCCCACCGGTGACACGTGGAAATCGGGGTGTGACACCGGAGTTCTCATAATCAAGGTAAATATTGGCAAATCAATTTTATCAAAAGCATCAAGGCATCAACATTTTACATCTTTACCCAATGGTAGTATCATGCGTTGTTCATACATCGATTACAAAGTAAAGTAGCTCAGCGATGGTATAATTTCATTTTTATAGCTTAAATTTTTTTATTATGTGAATCAGTTGTGTTATTTATTGTACCAGTGTAACGATCCTTTGAGTTTAATTGAATTGTTGTTGTTTGTTCAGGGAGAATTGAATTAGTTGTGTTGGGAGGACTGCAAGCTAAGGTATGTTATTTCATTACTTCAATAACCATCTTTATTGTAGTTGGAACGCGATCGTAAAATAAATAAGTTGAACGTGAGACCCTTATATTTAAAGGGCCCATTTTTTAGCACTTCTAAGTTTGTAAGGCTTGACTCTGTTTGATTTGGTTTTGATTCTTTCTCTCATAACAAGTGATCTTTAGACCCTTAGAAGGTTGAGCCCATCTTTATATATATTATTTTCTGTAACTGATTATTACTTTGTTTCTTTCTTTTTTGATAAACATGTATACAGGGGATGGCATTGACGAGAGTACCAAATGTCGGATTTCTAATCAGGTAAATATCTGGTAGTTCTCGTATCTGCAACTTAGAAATGAGTACTGAATATTGCAGAAGATTTATTTGTTCTTATCATGGTTCATAGTTTGTGTACAATGTACTAAACTGTTTTTCTCTTTATAACCCTATCATAAACATAAAACTATAAGAAATATTATAGATGATAAATTAGTGGTCTAATGTTACTTTTACGAAACGACGATGTCAGCCCTCCTTCTCAAATCAGACTAGGTCAGAGCTCCAATGTCTTCCGAAGATGACCACTTTGGATTATAACAGTGATTTTATATTGGCCTTAAGAAACGGAGATGCCGGTTTTGGCTTATTTAGTCAATATCACTGAATCGATTATATCCCGAGCGTCATCCCAATTCAAGATGCCGCCGGATTCTAGACGGGGGTTACTAAATCGATCAAATCTAGATTGTCTTCAGGTAGAACGTCGGTGATTTAGATTAGGCGGCGGCGTTCTGTTTTTGTTATCTTGGTAGAAAGGTTTTCATTAATTTTATTGATTTTAAAACATGTATTATGAATTTCAATAAGGTTTTAGATTTAGTGTATATGTGTAATCGTGACTGCATATAGAATTTTGCTTTATGTTATATAGTTGTTTACTGTTTGATTTGATATTTAACCCAATACTGTTGTTTTTCTCAAATTTTAAAGCAAAATAATACTTGATGTCATGTGCAAATCATTATAAGTGTTCTTATTAAACTCATCTAATTCTATGAAGCATTTGAAATATTGAAATGTTAGGTTAGATATTTGTTCATATGATTATGATTCCGTTCATATGATTATGATTCTCATAACCAGTTTCATCTTATTTCTTTTGTAGGATCATGTGGTGAAGGTTGTATTTTAAGAAACGAAGATGAAAAATTTATGGAACGCTATACCCCAAAAAGGAAGGATGTTGTATTAAGAGATGTTTCAAGATTTACGATCATAGAATATAGAACAATGAAAGCAAATATCATTTTGTATGATTTTGTATTATTTTTTCATATGATTTTGTATTATTTTTTCATAACTAATGCTCATCAATTTAAAACCATTGTTGTTGATACATCTGTTGACTTTGGATGAAAACAGATGTTTAAAACCACTTGGGTTAAACAGTGTTTTGTGAATAAAACAATGGTTGCATTTTTTGCAAACAGTGGTTTGACTTTGGTCAAACGGTGGTTTGACTTTGGTCAAACAGAGTTTTGAACCACTAAGAATCATAGTTTTGCAAACAGTTTTTTAACTTTTGTCAAACAGACTTTGTTCAAACAGATTTTTTTTGCAAACATTGGTTTGACTTTGGTCAAACAGTAGTTGCATACTAATTCTATTTCCTTTCATCATGTTCTCTCAGTTACTTATCATCATTCGTTAATTTAATTTCATCACATGCAACTTATATGAGTTTTAATTCTAATCTTGATTTCTTGGTGAACCTTAAACTAAAATTACACATGGGTATCACTACTAGCCTTAAACTAAAAATTACAATATCTATACACCTATCTATACTTTTTTATTAAAATTTGTTATGCATGGTTTTCTAATAATCACCCGTATTTGCACATGGGTCTTACTATATTTGGGACACTTGTCATCATATTAGGCCATGTTCTCTATGGATAATTATCATTTAGTTTAATATCTTCTAATTAATTATATATAATCTCCTACGAAATGTTATTTTGTTTAATCTCTTCTACCTAATTACAGATAATTATTATTTATATCTATACAAATAATAATTAAAATAAAAAGATGTTAATGGTAGCAATTATAATTAGAACATAATAATACAAGCAACACTGCTAATAATGATATTAATAAAAAACAATATTTTTTTGTCATGTGTATATTAATAGTTATAATTAAAAAATATAATATTTACTTATAACAACATTTAAATATAAATACAAATTAAAAAAACACTAATAAAATATAATCGATTACAAATATAAATATACTTTAGTCTCAAAATATTTCTCCTGACCATTAAACTTTACGAGCATATAAGTGATGACAATGTACCTGTCATTTACATGTGCTCAATCTTTTTAGAAATTTTAAAAACTAAACATTAATTACTATATGTGTTTTATTATATATTTACGTTTAGTCGTTTAGATTTTAAAATCTTGATATCAGGTTATCAAAGAATTTCATAACTAATACAATTAAACTTCATAAAAGAATGATGATAAACGTGGATTAAGTTATTCCATTTATATCTTAAATCAAAAAGATTATATGTTTATTTAGAAATAAAATTCAGATAAAGAGGAGTTTGATAAATCAAATTGGGATAGATAGGAAAATACATGGTTTTAAAGATATAATATTTTTATTATTTAGTATATAAAATTACATTTATTCAACTCGTACAATACATATGATTTATATATGTATAACTTTTTAATATATAAAATTACATTTATTCAACCCGTGTAATACATGGGGTTATAACATAGTTTTTTATATAGAATCAACGTACTGGTTAATTTTAAAAATTATAAGTTTTACATATCATTTTTAAAATTATATATATAAATTTCTGGACACATTCATCAAATATAATATAATCCCATTAATTTTACAAGTGTTAGAGAACTATCTTAGTTATAAAAAATATACCAGTTAATTTTAAAATAATCAAATATGTTTTAGTTATAATGAACATGATCAAATTTTTGGATGTATCAATATTAGAAAGTACGTGTTTCAATTCTTTAATATTATTCATCACTATCAGAAGGAAATAAAAGAAGAATAAAATTAGGTGTTAATTAAAGCACCAACATATGTTAAGAGTAAACTAGTATATATTGCCTGTGACTTTGCAGCAGGACTGTCAAGCCGAACAAAAAGTAAAACGTAAAAAAGATGAATTATGTACGCACGTTACAGCATGTTAACTCGCCAAAGTTAGATCGAAAAAGTAAAACATAGAAAAGAATAACTAAGTCGACTTAGGACCCACAAATTTCGAGGGAGCCGTTAAACCGTAAAAAAATAGATATAAAACGTCGAACCACTCGAGTGTGTTACTTGCAGTGTGTTAACTCGCAACATCTAGAACAAATTGTAACACAAAAAATTTGTAAAAGATTTGAAGTACCGGGGAACAAACAGTATTTTTGTGAGCAAAGAAAATTTTTTAAATCAATATAATTTAAATAGTAAACAATACATATAAGTTACATAAATTAACGAAAATGTGATTATAAAGCCATTAAAAGGTGGAGATACAATAGGAAGTTTATTTGGCTAGGAAGGCTAGGAAGTGATCTTGACCATCCATTTAGTTAATCAAGGGCTAAGATTAAATGAATGAAATTGAAGCAAAAAAAAAGAGGCGCGTGGGTTTGTTATGGGCATTCTAGTCAATCCAGCACAATAGTTTCTCTCTCCTCAAATTCCCTCCCCCCCATTTTTTAAACGTTAATAACTTTTTCATACGACATTATTTTTTTATAAAAATTGCACCAAAAAAACGAGCGTTTTTTTTATCTTTAAAACGAGTATACTATTGCTATATTTTCGAAAAAAAAAATTTGAAAACCCAGTTGCGTAAAACGCAATGGAGAAAACCCAGTTACGTAAAACGCAATGAAAAAAAAACGTAAAAAAATGACATTTTCTAAAACGCAACGCACCAAAAACACAAAGAAATGTCTTATTTCTAAAACGCAATGACCAGAAAACACAAATAAATGTCTTATTTCTAAAACGCAATAGCCTAAAAACACAAAAGAAATTGTACTTTCTAAAACGCAATGCACCCAAAACACTTAAAAATGTCTTATTTCTAAAACGCAATGGCCAGAAAACACTTAAAATGTCTTATTTCTAAAACGCAATGGCCAGAAAACACTTAAAAATGTCTTATTTCTAAAACGCAATGCCTAGAAAACACATAAAAATGTCTTATTTCTAAAACGCAATGGCCTAAAAACACAAAAGAAATTGTTCTCTCTAAAACGCAATGAACTGAATACACATAAAAATGTGTTTACCTAAAACGCAATGAGTAAAAAGACTTCAAAAATGTTTTATTTCTAAAACGCAATGACCAGAAACTGTTGTTCACAGAACCAGAAACTGTCTAAAACGCAATGACCAGAAACTGTTGTTCACAGAACCAGAATCTAACTAAAACGCAATGACCATATTGTGGAAGCCAAGATCATATGTTATGTGTTATTATTTTATGGCATGAACAACAAAATTAGATGGTGAGATCTTGTTTCGATCTGTTGATACAGACTCATGAATAACTCTTTTTTTAATTATTTTAGTATGAATGTTGGAGAGATGACTAGGTTGGCACCCAACTATAAATGAAGAAGCAGTTGAACAAGAATAATGACTGTTATAGTAAAATATCATCATACTGTAATTGATGAAGGTATCCTTTTTTAAACCTTTGAAGATTTCTTGATTTAGCATGATATCATCTTTTCTACGTAATTTCCATCCATATACATAGAGGTGTACAAATCGGTTTTTTTCAAAAACCGGTTTCGGTTATTAACCGGTTTCGGTTTTTTCACCCAAAATAAAAACCGATTTTTTTATAACCGGTTCCGGTTACCAACCGGTTTTTTAGGTCCAAAACAATAACCGGTATAACCGGTTGGGACCGGTTTTTAACCGGTTTTTTCCCCAAAAAACCGGTTTTTTACCGGTTTTTTAATAACCGGTTCGGTTAATAACCGTTTTTGAAGTCAAGAATAGTAACCGGTATAAAAATCGGCGGTTAAAAAAACCGGTTAAAAAAACCGGTTATAAAAAAACCGGTTAAAAAAAAACCAGTTTCGGTTTTTTTTTCGGTTTCGGTTCTAAAACCAGTTTTTTTGTACATCTCTACATATACATGAATTACAATGGAAATACAGTTATCTCCAAGTTTGTTGTGTAATTGACTTTAAATGGCATTAAGTGATGCAAAGAGAGTCGTACTCAAACTAATTTCGTTGATTATTTAAGTTGACAAATTCAACACATGGCCCTATTTTGGCCTTGCAAGGAAAGTGTTCATCCAGAAGAATTCTAGAGAGAAAACATTGACCTTTGAAGTTTCATGGAAATTTTAGGGTGTGGGAAAATCCGTTACATGGCTAGTGACATGTACAACTATGGTGAGCCTCAGTGGCGGATCTAGAAACGAAACTAAGCCGTAACGTTTTATAAATAAGCCGTAACGAAATCGAAAAAACGTCAAATTTTTCCAAAATTTACACTAATTTTTCCAAATTTTTCCGCGCCAAGCCGTAGCGGAGGTTGCCCCCCGGTAAGCCTTATGTCCGCCACTGGTGAGCCTATGGGAAACCTAAACTTTGTGTTGGCGCACAACCACTACTAAACAAATGAGTATCATTAACGGTCAATTATGTCAGAATTTTCGTTGGTGAAAGTGATTGGCGATGAGAATGCGTCGGTGAAAGTCAATCGATAATATTGGGTGTGGGTGATTAGGTTTCCGATGGATGGCTGACTGAGAATATTGAGTGATTACCAACTAATAATTTAGCGAGGGTTACCGATGAGTCTTATCTGGTGGGCGACAATTTTTCTTTGGTAGCTTAGGGTGGGTTGACAGTAAGATTACGGTGGACATAAAATTTTAGTTTTAATGTTTTCATAAAGTTTTCTTACGAAAGTTATGGCTAAGTACCTTGTTAACTAACAAGTACTTATTCACTAGTAATACACTAAACATGTTAAGTTTTGCATTGTATAGAGTAAAGTTCTCGTACAAATAACTTTAACGTACTAAACGTACGAATAGTGTACGAATAGCATGAAAAAAGTCAAAAAAGACGCGGTGGTATTTTCGTAAATATTTGCTTGTAGGGTAATTATCAAAATTACTCTACAAATGATCCTGTAGAGTAATTTTGATCTTGTAGAGTAATTTTGTAAAATGTTCTTGTAGAGTAATTTTGATCATGTAGAATAATGTTGTAAAATGTTCTTGTAGAGTAAGTTTGATAAAAATAAACTATACCTCACCAAAAAAACCCAAAAAAAACCTACCCCCCCCCCCCCCCCAACCCAAATTAAATACTAAAAGCTAACTCATAAATCTAAACCCCATAACTAAATACTAAAAAAAAATTACAAAATTACTCTAAAAGATCATAATTACTCTACAGGATCATTTTACAAAATTACTCTACAAAGATCAAAATTACTCTACAGGTTCATTTTAGAAAATTACTCTACAAGCACAAAATTACTCTATAGGATCATTTGTAGAGTAATTCTGAATTGTATGTTGTTTGATAAACTTACAGAGTTATTTTGATTCACTTGTAAAAGTAATTTTGATACAGAGTAATTTTGATAATTACCCTACAAGATCAAAATTACTTTACAAGAACATTTTACAAAATTACTCTACAAAGATCAAAATTACTTTACAGGGTCATTTGTAGATCAAAATTATTTTACAGAATCATTTGTAGAGTAATTTTGATAATTATTACTAATAATTACGACAATGACACCGCGTTTTTTCAGTAAAACCTTCAGTCCATACGTTTTGTATGTTAAAGTTATTTGTATTTGATTTTTTTCTTGTTTTACCGTTGTTTGATGAGGAAGAAGCATTAAAGTAGAAAAGGTAAAACCGAACCAATTTGCCCTTCCATGTTTTCTCTTTAGTTTATATTTTAGCCAATCTAATTAAATCCTAGCCCTTAATTGAATTGACTTAAGGGCTCTTAAGAGGTCCTCGGTTTCGAATTTTGTCACATTCACATCCTTTTATTTCAGTACTAGGTTAATGCCCGCGTAATACGCGGGCTTCAACCAAAACCATATTAATATCCATATATAATCTCATATTCTATAACACGTCTGTAAAGTTTATTAATACGTAGTCTTGTACTGTTGCATAAAAAATTCTGTTGATCAATATACACCGGTCGAGTAAAAAAGAAATTATCAAAACATGAAGCAAATGTTATAAAATGTGAATGTATTATATGGTTGAAAATAAAGAACATTATATAAAAAAAGATAAAGTCATTTATTCATGTATAACAACTAATTATAGAAATTTTATCTTAAATATATTTTCAAATCAAGTAGTAAAAGGGACTAATCATTCATCACAAATTTGAATCAAGTAATTTTAGAGAATCAATACACAAAAAATATTAAGTAATAATTGTTAAAGAAAGTGTTTAAGAGCATGAATATCATCCAAACACTTGCTAGTTGCCTGAACATCTTGACAATTTGAGATCATTCGGCTTCTTCTTTGTACCTAATATGAACAAAATAAATGTCACACAGAATGAATCTAGTCATATAAAAGAATTGAATTTATAATCCTAAGAAATCTGTGAAATGAAAGGTAAATGAATAAAAAAAATTAAATGTTCCAAGGACTTACATATCATTTCCCAAAAATCGCAGCTGAAACCTAGATGTCGATTAAGATGGCTACAAAACTGAATTAATCATGAAAGTTAAAAGAAATAATAAAACGAAAAAAATTGATATTCAAGAGCAAGTAATCAATTCAGAAGAACAATAAATCAAACCCGAAAGTTCCAGCGTAATATAACCAACCCGACCCGGCCCGACCACGTGACCACTTGTACACATCAAGCATCAACTTGAATAATCCAATCATATACCCGAGCCGACCCAAATGACCAGTTGTCCTCATCAACCATCAACCCGAAAGATCCAGCGTGATATATAACCAACCCGACCAGGATGAACAGTTGTATCCATTAAGCATCAAACAGTCAATCTTGGCCCGTTTAGTACAAACAATTTTTAACAGAATAATCCAAACATAAAAACATATAAAAAGATGCCAAAAAGAATATACCTTCTTTAATCTGCTTGTAAGGCTTCAAAATTTAGCAAATCATGTGAATTAGTCAAGGTATAAAATAAAGCATCTAAGGTGATCAAAACTGAACAGATCAATTTTCAAAATCAAAAAATTCCTAATTGAATCTTAATGTAACAACACATACAGGGTCAGTCAACACACTTCAGATGATACAGGTTCAGGCAAAACATTTATATTGTCAGACTGTCAGGCTCAGATTGTGCATAAAGATGACAAAACCATGGCTGCAAGAGAGGTTGCATGAACAACTACCATCCTACGACCTTGCCATACCATAATGCTATCTTCATTCAATTTTTACTCTGATCTACAAAATCATCATAGCCTCATGTTGAAACGACAAGAAAAACGCACTTTGAATTCACTTTTTTATTCATCTTCAGAGTCAACACTAAATGATTTGCTAAAGTAATTCAAATGATTTGAAAATGTCAGACCTCGCTTATTCGGGCAGACGTTTGCTTCATCATAGTTTTAGTCTCAGGTGAGAAGCATCTCATCAACATCATTGACTGAATATCCCTTAGGTGACATCGATCTAATTATCATCAACCAAACATCGATTACACCCAACGCTACCTAGAACAGCCGCGAACGGCAGCCAGCAACGATTAGGGCATGTTGCAACAGCACGGCAGATCTAGCTATCATAGCCTCATATGACAAAAGCATCTGTGGTGATCAAAACTGAGTCGATCAATTTTCAAAATCAAAAAAATCCTAATTGAATCTTGATGTAACAACACATACAGGGTCAATCAACACAGTTGAGATGATACAGGTTCAGGTAATAAAAAGAAACCATCTGTTGTAGAAGCAACCAGTGAGAGAGTTTTGATGGGATTTTTAAGAGGGGTCGGTGACATTGTCGAGGAGTTTCAGGAAATGCTATCACTTAGCATTTCCTGACACTCCTCGACAACGTCACCGACCCCTCCATGTTTCCAGCAAAACACTCTCACTGGTTACTTCTTCAACAGAGGGTTTCTTCTTATTACCTTGAACATGTATCATCTAAAATGTGTTTGACACATCCTTTGTGTCTTCCTCTCTTCCTTGATAGCTAAGAACGTGACACGTAGGCAAATCGAGGTCATCCTCTAATCTCCTTTAATAGATAGTATAGATTGTGAAAACACTACATGTAATCAAAATCCCCGAATTAGAACTGTAATTTCTAAAATTAAGCAAATTACTACAAAAATGTAATTAAATTATATAAAAGAGAACACTTCTAATTAGATAAAACATTGAATTCATTCAAATTGTACCAAAAAGTATGCTTTTAAAGAAAATGTGTTAAAAATATCAAAAATAATAAATTACCACAAGGCAAACTTTCAAGATTTACATTTTAAATTTTATTTATGATATTACGCTAATTGGCGATGCGACAATGGGGAATACAGCATTACTTAAAATATATATTAAACTTTTTACACTTGGAATATTTGTATAATATGTTGTCAGTATAGTGGTTGAAATAACAGGTAAAATAATAAAACTTGTGGTAAATTAAACTTCAAAACCATAATCATTGTTAAATATAATAACCATTACTATTTTAATATATATCATATCAAAACCAAACGACTAAAAGTAAATGTCAAAAAAGTACTAAGTACGCCTAATCTGAGGAACAACCCTTTCAACAATCAAAACTTGTTCAAGTTCATCAAAACAAAAATAAACCGTGTCACCCACCTCAAGGCCAGCGGTATTCATGAATCTTGACCAGCTCCTTAAAGCATAACGATAACCTTTCTCTTTCATCACTCGTCTAGTACCGTTAGGAAACTCTAATGGAGGACAAAGATGCATAAGTCTGATAGTGATACTTTTTAAACCCAAATGCAGTTTGGCCATTGCTGAAACATCATCAAGCAGCATCTGTATTGTTTTAAAAAATAAAAGTAATAAGAAAATTAATGTTAAAAAATCTATGTATTATGTCAATAAAAAGTATAAAATATTTAATATTTATTAATTACTAAAAACATATTAACACTTACAAAATCTTCAGCAACCATACGAACAAAACGAATATAACGTCCAACTTCTTGTTCAGCCAAAACAGGCGGATCATCTGAAATCGGATTACCATCTTTTACACAATCAACAGGTGCAACTTCAACCTGAAAACATTACATATAAAAATTATTAAATGTATTAAATATAAATATAGTAACATATAATTAATATTATATAAAGAATCAACGAAATGTATAGTTACCTCATCGACATTTACATCATCAAAATTCATTTCAAAGCCATTTTTACCAAAAAATTGTTAGATGGAAAGAATAACCAAACCATTTTGTAAAATAAAAATAACAACCGGCCTCCAATTGATATAGACTAACAATAACATCAATACCGTTGGTAAAGCAAACTTTACCACCAACAGTTTCTATCTTAACATGAAACTTCTTGTTGCTTAGATAGATAGTTGAAATTAAATCACTAAGTGTATAATCATGGGACTTCGGCAGGATACACTCAGGTATGACCTATAAGAATGATACGAAAAACAAAGTAAAAATATTAGACTTCTAAACTGTTATGAAAAAGTAATATAATAAGAGAAATTAACAGAAATTTAAAAATAATCTTACAGTAAAATAAGAAGATGTAGATAAGAGAGATGTCCAGAAACCCGTATGACTCACACCATTAACACAATATGTTAGTTTGAATCTGGTACAGTCTAAAGGATTCAAAATTACCAAGCAGCTTGATGTAAGTCGTAAATGTGTAACGACATCTGACCAACCATTGAAAAGGAAGAACTTTCCTTTTGATACACTTATGAAAACAACAAATGTTCGCCCATCATTTGTTTCTATAAGAACATTAGTAGGCCCTTTATCGACACCCCACATTTTAGCCGCAGCGTCAGATGGAATCGGCTTACAAAAACAACAAATAAAAATAAATTAGAATTATATTATTATATTATAATTAAAACAAAACAAAAAACACAATAATAATAAATAGAATTTCATGACAGCAACAAAATAAAATTTATAATTCATGTTAGAATTTATGAATTACCATAAGAAGTTCATCAGATCGATTTATAACTCTACATAAAGAAGGATGCCTCATACTGATTCAAATTCAAAAAAGAATAAATGATAAGATGAAATCGAATAAAGAATATAGATATAAAAATAAAAAACAAATATTAAAACTTAAAACCTACTGAACCTAATAAATTACCTTGATGAACTTTCCATCGTCTTGAAAACCCTACAAAAACGGTTATAAAAAAAACAATAAGATCCAGCGTGATATATAACCAACCCGACCAGGATGACCAGTTGAATCAATTAAGTATCAAACAGTCAATCTTAGCCCGTTTAGTACAAACAATTTTTAACAGAATAATCCAAACATCAAAACATATAAAATAAAGCATCTAAGGTGATCAAAACTGAACCGATCAATTTTCAAAATCAAAAAAATCCTAATTGAATCTTAATGTAACAACACATACAGGGTCAGTCAACACATTAAGCATCAAACAGTCAATCTTGGCCCGTTTAATTATTAAAAGATAACAATCCATATGAATATACTTTTCAAATAAGATTCCAACTGTAAACACAAAACAACATAAATCGAGGTTTAATTCTCAACAATAAATTCAAACAGGGGCTGTGTTAATCAAAATTAAGTGGCCATTAGAAAAACTTTTGTTTCTGCATCCCTACATTATCAGTTTTGTTTAAATCAACAGTGGAAGATGCTTGAATGCTTTTAAAAACAGATGAACCCTGTTCCTTCAACCACAACTAAAAACATGTGGAAACATGTATTTCATCATAACTTCAAAATCCTAAATCTGAAACACACTAATATCAAAAATCAAATAAAATAAACACAAAATCAAGAATCTCAAATAAAACCGAACCCCTAAATCGAGAATCTCGCTAAAAATGTAAACAGACAAAACCCTAAAAGTTCAAATCAAGGGTTAAGAGCTGACAATCTTACCTTGAATATATGATGTTGAAGTGAGACGATTATAATAACCTTCAGCTTGAATATATGAACAGAGGACGTCAGCGAAAACTTCAAACCAAACGAAAACTGTTGCCAAAAAACAATACCAAACAGAGAATCAAACATGGATCTTTAACTAACATTCAGTACCTAAATCAATAAATAACGAAACCAACGATTATTATTTAAATCAATCGGAAAAGAAGAGCATATCGGAATCCTTACCGTCGATTATCACTGATGAAGGTGAGGAAATTGATAAACGCCGTGGAACAGGATCGATTGAAACGGTGAGAAGAAGAATCGCCGTGGAAGAAGATCGATTGAAGAGGCGATAATCAAAATCGCCGTTTAGGGTTTTAGGGGTAAACGTTTGATGTGAATGATTGAATGAGAGAGAGAATATCAAAGAAACGTACCAAAGAAGCTTGCCCAATCCTTCAATTCTATGGATGCCACATGTACTGCCACATATGCAGCTTATTTGGCTTAAACCAATGGGTGACATGTGTCCCCCAATGGTTTTGTTTATTATATACTAGGTTAATGCCCGCGTAATACGCGGGCTTTCACCAAAACTATATTATTTACTTTCAAATGAAATGTTCTGTACAAATACATACATTGGAAGAAAAAAACAGAAAACTATTCAAATGCCAGAAAAAACTTCCTTGTAGACTACATTTGTTGTTTTACTTGTTACATTCCCATCGTTGTCTAGTATAAGCAATTTCACACCGGCTCTGCTTTTAACTCTTGATAACGCAACATAAAGCTGACCACGTGAGAAGACCTCCGCCTCCTTTATGTTTAAGGTGATCACAGTTAAACTGGTCTAACTAAAACCACTTATAAGAAGAGACCATACATCTAGAAAAGTGATCAATTAACCCATCAAATGATTAAAAATCGACCCATTTTTATGTAAGTGACCTATCATTTACATAATTACGTGAGTGACCTAGTAAAAGAAGTTCATATCATTTACCTGGAATATAGAATCTTCTGGTAACAGAATACATGAATCAATCTCCATCCTGACCAATAACATTTACCAACACCTTAGATTAAATACACAGCAACCAGTACCCTTTTTCTTTTCACAAACCGCTGAAGCTGAACGGTTTGGGATTTAAGCGATTCAAGCCATAATTAATTTGGCGGCTCGATCCTGTTTTAAACTTGAAACCACCCATTTAACCTTTACTATTTAAATAAAATATTTTACCGATCGTGAACACATTTGATGTGTTTCTTTCGTATCTAAATTAGTTTATAAGATCCATTTGATGAACAGAGATAAATCATAACCAGAATCAGCAGGTAAATGCATCAGTTAATAAGACTATTTTTCATTTCTCCCTTGGGATTGACAATAACACCAGCAGCATTGTCTGCACACACAAAAAAAAAAGAACTTAAAGATGGTTTTCTAGTCTCGAATGTGTCATGAAAGCTATAAAAAGACATGGTCGATCAACATGTTGTATTAAAAACTGAAAAAAAATAATAACTTGAACATTATTACTGAACACAATAGTATCAATAAAGATTTCATAGAAGCAAAATATTACCTCACAAACAATCATTGCAATAAGTATTCCGTTGTTAGGAGTGATTTGAGCTCGGTTCGCCATCTAAGACACAAGATATAAGTACATGAAGGAATATATTTTAGCATAGTAGATAAAAAAATTAGAATAATGTTAAAAAAATCAAGTGTTGTAAATTAACATACATTGGCAATTTTATCTTGATAACCGACTTTATTGCCAGTATATGATATATTTTTGTTCCTCCATAATAGTACATCAACAGCTAAAGAATGAAGTAAAATTCATTTCTAGAAAAAAAATATATAATAACTGTTATTATTTTCATTTTCATCTTCTTCACAAACGCCACAAATCTCCTCCAATTATCAGCCAGAAACAACTCCGGATTCATCCTTAGATACATAAACGCGGCTTCAACAATGACTTTACAAAATCACCATCTTAGCAGCCCAAATGTTAAATACAACTAAACAACCGGTCCCTATGCATGCGAGTACTGCCTTGGAAAATCTAGCACTTAAACGACAATTGTTCCACTTGAGCAATCTGGTGGCCTAATTGAAAATATACAGACCATACTCATTATTACAAACCTTTCAAAATGTAACACAATGTTCATCTCTACTACAACCAGAAAATAAAAGGCCCAAGTACAACACAAAAATAACATATACAATAGTGAAGCAAAATGGACTTTTGATTGGGTGTAGGCAGCAACAATTTGACAAATAAAAATAATATCTAATGTTGATTCCTCAACAATAAACCTAAATGTATGCAATTGTAGGCTCTTTTGTATGTCTCTACAAACCAAATTCCCACCTAGACTCATCCTTGTAATCACGACCCGGAATTAAAAAAGGATTGTACCTAAATTATCCATTCATTAGCATCATAGCGTCCTGCTCCTGCATCGCCAAACGGAAGATAATAAATTAAAAAACAACGAAAAGATTCTTCATAAAAGGAGAAAAAGATGAGTGAGTGTAATTTAGACCAAGCTGAACTCATTTGAAACTGTTCAAATGACACACATTTTGACTATTGAGATCAAACACACTGATTGACCATAAAAGAATTTGAATTTAGTAAGCAAAATGCGAATTACTGCATTTTTTAAATTTCTATTTCAACAGTTACAAAAATTATGTATTTAATAGTCTCAAAAGTAAAGCTTGAACCATAAACCAAAAGTAAGTTTGATTATTTGCAATTAAATAACTAAGGACAAGGCTAATCGTTTTGTGTTTTACCTTGTGTGTTTGGCTTATCATCCTATGGGTTGTTCTCCAATTCCCCAGCTAACATTTGACTCATGTTCAATTTTTTGAGCTAGCCTTTCAATATCTATGAGAACAAAAAACAAAATATATACAGTAGGATTTAGTGTTTGGCTTACCAACTCAAAACCATTGACAAACAATGTGAATCAGATGGGTTTACAAATTTTAATTCCATCTTCTACCACTCCCTCCATGCAAAACTAAAAACCAAGCAGAAATACATTATAAGAAAACCTATTTTTGGAATTTTGTCCATCTAAAAAATAACATTAGAAAGAAAAGCATAAATATACCTATATAGATCGAGAGAATAGCCGGTGGTCGTCGGAGAAGTTGGTGCACTCGGGTAGGCCTTCAATCTTAACAATATCTTGTTTGGAATACATGTGGAAGAATAAAGAGTTGAGAAGAAGACTACGCACGAGCGGGGCAGAACATCAACGCCATCTCATCCATCATCTTTGAAGTCCGATTAATCATAAATGTACCTTACCTCCATCAGCTTATAACCTCAACCCAAACCCCGGCATCCATAACCCTGATGATCCAAAGATAGTTACTTAGTTAGATTCGGTTGACTCGAGTGGTAATGATTTCCTCTGGATGCCAAAATGCTTGACTCTTAGTGTAACTTGAAGAAGCATCTATAATATATTTCTTGAAAAGTCGAATTTTATTTATATAAGCATATTATTTTATATACTTGGAGCAATGTTATATATAACCTTCTAAAAGTTTAATAATTCATATAAAATCCTTTTAAATTTCATAATATCATACTAACCTTTTAAGAACACAATAAAAATCATATTTACCCGTTTCATTTTAAACAAAATAAAATCAAATACTAATAACAGCCTGTTTAACTAAATAAACGAAAAGAACACTATGCAATGAGATGATTCACATTAATGGCATAGTTTTCTCATTTGTTTATTCAGTAAAAAAAGGCTGCTATAAGTACCCCGATTTTCCTTTATTCACTATGGAATAGATAATTAAGTAAAAATAACCTGGGTATATCAGGGTCAGAAAAGTTAAGGTATCTATCTTCAAAAACCTGCAAAATAGTTCCCTTAGCATCATCAAACTTGTATCAAGAAAGCATCAAATCTAAAAATCACACATAAAATTTGAGATAAATAACCTCAAGCCGTTTTTGATCCAGTGCTCCAACGGGCTTCGATAGATCACAAAAAGTAAAGGTTATGTTGAAATCAAGTTCCTCAGACGAGTAATATGCGAGCACCCATGAAAATACAGGATACCGAGTCAAATCATTATACGATCGGCCTGCAAGAGTATTAAGAATCATCAAATATTCAAAGTTTGTAATGTCTCTTCTTCTCCAACTTTCTTTAGCAGTTTCAGCAAGCTCCATAGAAACAACCAAGTACCCATTGTTCTTATAAACCCCTACATTCCAACACCAAACAAATTCAATCATCAAGCTCATATCTCTATACAAACAGAAAAATCACACCAATTTTACAAAAAAAAAAAAAAAAAAAAAAAAAAAAAACTCACTCTTGTGTGGAAGAACTCTAACAGGAACAATAGGCAACAACTTAACATCCAATGCAGAATCTTGACCAGTTACCCATTTTGCACCTCTAATACTTACAGGGCCAAGATACTTGATGCATTGCTGAAGAAGCTTTGTTCTTAGGATCTTTCATGATCCACCTCTTTCCCTTCACCTCAAAGACGTAATGAAATGATCGACATCAAAAATGTCCTCAAACTCACTGTCACACACAAATCACCATAATCAAAATCATGTATAGCTAAATTTCAACACGTAGAAAAGTAGATACAAACTTCAGCAATCAGCATACCTTGGATCAGCCTAGAAGGAAGTTTTATCCAGCTCCGGAACTATAAGAGTAACATTCAAATCTCTAGCAATCGCAACCATATCACAAATCTGCATCATAAAACCAATCGTTTAACAACTCATAAAACCATCGTGTTAGCTTAAAAGTTACACCGACAACACTCACCGCATACCACATTTGATTAAGTCCACCGTTACACGAAACAACCAAGTACCCATTGTTCTTATAAACCCCTACCCAACAATTAGAAACACATTAAAATCAATCCTCTTACCTAGTTTTCTCTCAATGGAATCGAAATAACCTAACTTCAATAGGCCTTTCCCTGAATCTGTGGCCGCGAGTGTTTCATGATGGAACCCTAGCCGACGGAAGACGGCTACGGCCCTTTGATCACCGATAGAATCAAAGACTATTCCACACAATAGAAATCAAGAATACAAATTTCAGAAATGATTCTATATTTCAAGCAATAAACACATTAACATATATAAAAAATATCAAAGGCGATTCAATATTTTAGATTTCAGATGAACATCAATGTTTAACATGATATCGAGCAACCAACATTAAAACAAAGCAAAGAACTTGCAATATAAACTCAATTTGACAGGAACAAATGAAAAGAATACCTAGCAAAATCGATCAGTTTGACCAGGACCCCAATTCTGAAAGAACAATAGCGTAGAGTGGAAAGCCTCCAAATCCGTCGACCGTCGCTCCGGTTGAATGACCGATGAAGGTTGTCAGCGATGGTGTTGAGAGAGAGAGAGAGGCAGAGGAATTTTTTGTTTAGGGTTTGTTGAGAGGAACGATTAATGAGAGGATGAGAGAAAGAGTATAATTGAAGCGTACATGAGAAGCCTTCTCCAATTCTTGATTTAGAGCTATGCCACATGTATGCTTAGGTGTCAGCTTATTTGGCATCAACCATAGGGTGACATGTGTCCCCCAATGGTTTTGTTTATTATATACTAGGTTAATGCCCGCGCGATGCGCGGCTTTATCCAAAACCATATTATTTACTTTGAAATATAATATTTTGTGAAATTCATGCCATGCCCTTGTATTCCTATACATGCGTGCTGGTCATTATTTATTTGGTTAGAGTGTCATGCTAATAACGCGAAGGTAGCAGGTTCGACACCTGCATGGCTCACTTTAATTGATTTTTACAACTATTTCACCCATTTCTTCAAGCATTATAGTTGCGAATCTGTAGAGTACAACTTCAAGTCATTTATGCCTTGTTCTAAATATTTATAATACTATCTAAAAAATTCATTTAATCAAACAGTTTTAGAGGCACCTGATGGTGGAATTGAGTTGCTCTTTGAATTGCATAAACTTGAGACTCTTCATGTTCTCAAAGTTGAAAACATATAAAAAATATATTTCTCAATTAAATCCCTTATTGAATTCACTATGTTCTCTTGATATTCCGTTCCTTTCTTCTTCGTTTTTTGACAACATCACTGCATATTTGACATCTATTAACAAATTAATACAAAGCTGTCTTAATTTGTACCAGCTGTTGAATCTTCAAACAAACCTGGTATAGCTCAATTCATTAAAAAATGAGTTTGTTTGGGTAGATATTTCATTTATAGGTTAATTTGAGTCTACTAATGCACAGTTCAAACTAAATAGGTTTAGTGTATAAATAGGTGAATGTGAATATTGTATTTAAGAAGTAAATTTAGATAAACCTTTGAAAAGGCAATCCCTGATTTTGATGGCTTAAAAAATGCCAGCTAATAAGGTTTTAAAAAACTACAAAAAGAATTAATGTACAGTTAAAATTAAACAAAGTTATGAAAAAGTTATACCCGTCTATCATCTATTTCCCCTGCACTGACAGAACCACCAAACCAATAACAAACATGCAACAGATTCACAACTAACCAGTAACAACAGAAGCAGCTCACCGTCACCGCTCCCGTCCTTCCAGCAGCTCAAAAAAACCTTTCTCCAGTGGATCTGCCACCGTCAGCTAACTCAATTCCTTCATTAGTAAAAATTGCTTTTATTCACTTTCAAAAAAGCACATCAACAATTTCAGTTCTCTTAAATTACAAAGTAATAATGAACAACGTCTACCTTCCCAGATTCCAAACAACCCTTGTAAACACTTCCAAATCAAACTTCACCGATCAAACTCGCATACCTGAAGTTTCGAGAAAAGGATAGATGCATTGTGTAATAAAACTTTATCGGCCAGTTTCCAGTTTCCCGCTGGTCATCTTTCTTTTCTTATATATTATTTTCTTTAGCTGTTCAACAAAAAAAAATCTATCCCAAGGCGTACAAAATGATAGATGCGTTAAGCTTTTAATTTAAGAATGTGGTCTAAGAATGTGGTCAAGATGACATTTCAATTCTAACATTGTTCATATGCCTGCAGACAAACATATATACCATATATATTATCTAAAATAGCAAAGAGCATGACATATTAAAGTAAAAGAAGTAAAGGAGTGAACCTCATTTAGATATTTAGTACCAGGTTCAACCAATCCATCAACTGTGCCATAATCGTGTAGATCAACTGGTGTATTTTGTTCACGAACATATCCATTTTCTTGAGCCTTATCCTTCCATCCATCTAATTCGCAATTAGCCCATTGTTCTTCAAACTCTATTGTTATAGGTTCAAATCAAAACCAAAATAAATTTATCAGTTTATTAAAATTGAGCAATTCAAGCTTTCTCTAATTAACAGTTAGATCAGCTTTCACTCATTTACTATTTTTATTTTCAAAGTGGAAAAAGATAATATATTCTTAAAGTATGAACAAAGCGATTGCTTAACTGAATCTCAACCACCAAAAATCATTCCCGAATCTGTTTTGACCCGGTACGCAACCCGCCCAATTTGCAACTTGTAGGGTTATATTAACCTGAACGATAAAAAAAAAGTTCCTAATGCATAAATTAATCAAGAGTAGCCCTTGGTATAAAAGAAAATAGTAAAAAAAGGACTTAAATTTTAATATTACTCGCTATTTGAATTTGAGATGTGTATGGTAACTTTTTTCTGGGCAAAATTATTTTCTCAAAGCGTCATCCAACTTCAAGAATACTGATGAGAGTAACCCTGCAAACGAAGAAATTTAAACTCACAATGACGCCACACCCCCAGTAATCATACACAGCTTTGCTAGGTAAAGACGGCTATAAAACAAATCACACCACAAAATGAATCACTGTCAACCTACACAAACTAATATTTAATCGTAAAAGAGTAAGAACGGAAACCAACCATCGAATACATACCTGGATCGCGTTACATGTGAAACCTCAATGGTTGTCTCTGTCATTGAGGAGACACTGCTACAACTTGTCCTTTGAAGACGGAAATCTACGAAAAACACGACAGGATCATATATTTATAATCAACCTGTTTAGAGCCGAACATATATTGAACCGAACCCTTTTGACCCGAAACTTTTTTACCCGAACCAAATTGAAACAATTAATAGTTAGCCTATTATGATACGAACCCATTTTGACCCGTTACTCAACCCAACCCGCCAAAATCAAAAGAATTATAATAGAGAAAAATAAAAAAATGCTTCCATAAGGATATCTAAGAATGTGGTCAAGATGACATTTCAATTCTGCCATTGTTTATATGCATGCAGACAAACATATATACCATATATATTATCTAAAATAGCAAAGAGCATGACATATGAAAGTAAAAGAAGTAAAGGAGTGAACCTCATTTAGATATTTAGTACCAGGTTCAACGAATTCATCAACGGTGCCATAATTGTCTAGATCAACTGGTGTATTTTGTTCACGAACATATCCATTTTCTTGAGCCTTATCCTTCCATCCATCTACTTCGCAATTAGCCCATTGTTCTTCAAACTCTATTGTTATAGGTTCAAATCAAAACTAAAATAAATTTATCAGTTTATTAAAATTGAGCAATTCAAGCTTTCTCTAATTAACAGTTAGATCAGCTTTCACTCCTTTACTATTTTTATTTTCAAAGTGGACAAAGATAATATATTCTTAAAGTGTGAACAAAGCGATTGCTTAACTGAATCTCAAACGCCAAAAGTCAATCCCGAATCTGTTTTGACCCAGTACGCAACCTGCCCAATTTGCAACTTGTAGGGTTATATTAACCAGAACGACAAAAGAAAGTTCCTAATGCATAAATTAATCAAGAGTAGCCCTTGGTATAAAAGAAAATAGTATAACCAAATGTCAATAAACATGTACACTATTTCACCCAAAGAAAAAAAAAAGAAACTCTAAAGCTTACCAAAGTGTCTCATAATTGCATAATTGCAATCTGTTGATTGTATATTTGTTACTTACTTCTTGCCTCAAGCGCCTTGCTATTTGGGTTTTTTAATAAAATTTGATAGTTCAAAAGAAAATAAAAACTACAACTTTACTTTATTTCTTATTATCTCGTGCACAACCACAAACAACCAAGCATTAGCAGCCGACGCCCTATAAAAGAGTATACCAACATTGTTATTCGAAGACATGAAATCTCATCCGTATGCAAGTAAACCAAGCTGTTGAAAACTCTATTTGCTACTTTATAAAATCTTGGATGTAACCCTAAACCTTAAATCTAAGATACATATATAACTGATCTGTATAAGCATTTCGAATTATGAATGAAAATATTATATTTCCGTCCCAAAGTCTACTGTTTTATTATAATCTAACCTTCACCAGAAGCTATTACTTAACTCTATAGATTCTCTTGCTGATTAGAATAGATTATTGTTGAGCTCATCTTGCCTTAATCTAATTTGAGCATCACAAGGTTACACAAAAAAGCACATTATCCAATGAACTCTTGCAATATTATACTATGCTCTTTTTACAATCTGTACTTGATTACAGTGTACACGAAAAATTAAAATTATGAGAAACACCTTACTCAATGACAAATGCCTTCACGTAGTAATTCGGAATACTTGACGCTTTAAACGCATTCATAAATCACAATACCAATGCAACACAATGGTAAATCTAAAAAAAATTCTTTAGGCATTTCATCAAACACCACATGTGCACTTTCCTAGTCAGAAGTCTCTTAGCCCCTTCGCATTCCCATTAATCTAATTTCAACAGAATTGTTCTACCTAAAGAAGCACTTGCTAGAATATTCACGAGCACTACAACCATCATATCAAGAATCGGTCCCACATATCCCAAAGGTACAATTAATCAACTTAAGTACAACAGTATCATCCTGATTATTATCATCCATTAAAAGCGAAAGTACCTGAATATGTATGAAGTTGACAAAAGTCTAGGGTTTATGAACAACAGTAACATCAACAAATCACAATACATGAACAAAGAAATTTAAACCCTAAAACACAAATTCAAACAAAGCCGTCCAACATCAAAATCGACTATTACAGACCCTAAAAAAGAAACTGTAGACAACAATAACATCAATCGCGTACGATAATCTAACAAACAAACAATCTAACAAAGCCATTGAATCTGAAACATCGGATCAAAGAAAACGAAATCGTATGTAAAAGATGGGGATATCGGAACCGTCGATGAAGACTATTATCTAATGAAGATTGGTTATACCTCTTCACTAAATCGCCGATTTGATCTTGAGGATTGGATTTCCTGCAAAATTAGCGTATTAAAACCTGTAATCAATCATGAAATACTCTAATTAGAGAGTACCGTAGATGATTTCTCTTCAAATCCGTTGAATCTTGATGAAAATTATTGGATCTTCCTTAATCGCCGTGTTCGCCAGAGAAGAAAAGAGAGAGAGAGTTCGATTTAGGGTTTTGAGAGGAGAGAGAAGGTGTTAAGCGTAAATGAGAAGCCTTGTTCAATCCTCAACTATGAGATGTGCCAAGTGGATGATGACATGGCTGATTATTTGGCATCCCCCTATGGTTTGCTTTATTAGATATATAGATATAGATGCATACACACCTTAGCGTGATACATTACTACTAGGTGTTAGTGGTTTCATTACTTCATATTATATAGATGACATACCATTAAACATAGTAGATTATCTTTATATATTTTATGTTGTGTAGCATATGTTAGAAATATACATAAGGGTGAAGGGAGTGGTGCAGGAAAGCTCACGGCAAAGGAGTTTGCCGCGCGGCAACACCGCCGCCGGCCTCCTTTGTCGCTCGGCAAACTTGAACAAGCGGGGTTGGGTCACCGATTCGGGAAAGAGGGGGGACAAGACTTGTTATGTTTTATGTGTGTGTGTATGTTTGACTTTAACATATATATATATATATATATATATATATATATATATATATATATATATATTTTTTTAAATGAAAAAAAAAAGGTTTACCACTTTCAAGTGTTTAACCAATGCCAACACTTTTCACCAAAGTTTAAACTTTTACTCCTCTTTGACGTGGCACTCTCTGATTGGTCCATTTTAAAGTTTACCACTTTCACATGTTTAACCACTCCCTTCACCCTAACATGTTAATAAAAGTTTATGTAATTCAAATACTCGTGATGGTTTCTATAAAAGTGTATGTCAAAGCATTAATAAAAGCATAGTTCACCTAAGTCAAACTTCATCAATGAGTTTTTATATGTCAAAATTTTATCAAAGACTTTCATAAATCTAAAGTATAAGAAATTTAGCTGATATATATATTGTTATTTGTAGGTAAGATATATTATTGTATGTAATCGTGTAAATGTATAAAAATCAGCATAGCATATGTAAACAATTATACATATGATATAGGAATATATATATATATATATATATATATATATATATATATATATATATATAGGGGAGGGTTCAAATAAGAATAATTTTTTGTAAGAAGAAAAAAGAAGTTTCAACCAATAAGAATGCTTCATTTTACTTTATTTAATATTTGTATTTAATTTTAATATAAGGGTATATTGGTAAACTTACAAAAATCATTAATTTGTATTCCTCCCCTTTAATAACTAACTAAATTAAATTTGTAACTCCTTTTCAAAATATATACTTTTTCCAAATTAAAAAAAAACAACTTAAATTAAAGTGTAGAATAAATTACTAGTTGTTTAAGATAAATTACGAGTTGTGTAGGATATATTTCGAGGTGTGTAGGATAAAATTCGACTGTGTAGAATAAAATTCTATAATGTGTAGGGTATATGTAGGAAAATTTTGATATGTGTAGGTTTTGTAGATTATATGTAGGGTAATTAATGATTAGTTGACTAATTAATTAAACAGTTAAAAATTAATGATATGAGTTATAAATGAAATAGTATTTTACTAATATGCCCTTTCTTCTTTTTCTTCTCACGTTAAATTTCTTCTCAAATGAACATTCCCCTATATATATATATATATATATATATATATAGGGGACCGCTAGAATCAGAACCACCTCCAGTTGTAAGAACCGCGAGAACCACTTTCTGGCCATTAGATCAAGATGATGGACGGATGAGATTAAAAGGATTTAAAAATAATATTAAGTATTTTTTGTCTTATTAGGGTCTTTAATATTTTAATTCAAAATGGTATTTAAGTAAAATTATTTTTTTTTTGTCTTTTTATATATATTATATTTAATTGCCTTTTTGTCCTATTCATTAAATACTTTTTATTAAAAAACAGAATTTTTTGTTAAACAATATTTTTAATATCAGATTTTTATGATAATTTTTTTTTTAAGATTTTCAAAATGGATAGATGAGATTAAAACATTTTTAAGAGCCGTTCTTTACGAGCGTTTTTTTACGGAACGTTTTACGACCTGTTTTTACGCTCCGTTTTTTCGCGTCGTTTTTTTCGACCGGTTTTTTTTACGCGCCGTTTTTTACGTTTTACGTTAAAAAAAAATTACATAAAATAGTACGTTTTAGATTTCTGCGTTAAAAAGTTTACGCTTTACGATTTAATTTTTACATTTTAGGTTAAAAGTTTACGTTTTATGGTTTTTTTTTTACAAAAACATTTTTACGCAACACGAACGCACCCAGAAAACGCAAACTTTTTACGTTGTACGTAAAACTTTTTACGTTTTACGTAAAACTTTGTACGTTTTACGTAAAACTTTTTACGTTTTACGTTTAACGTTAAAAAGTTTACGGTTTAACATTTTTTACAAAAACATTTTTACGCAACACGAACGCACCCAGAAAACGCAAACTTTTTACGTTTTACGTAAAACTTTTTACTTTTTACGTTTAACGTTAAAATGTTTACGGTTTAACATTTTTTTTTTACAAAAAGTTCGTTTTACGTAAAACTTTTTATGTTCTACGTAAAACTTTTTACGTTTTATGTTTTACGTTTTTACGTTAAACAGTTTACGTTTTACATTAAAAAATTTACGGTTTAACTTTTTTTTACAAAAACTTATTTACGCAAAAAACGAACGCACCCAGAAAACGCAAACTCATGAGGTGTCTCAGATATATTGTTATCATCATCGACTAGGGGGGGGGGGGAACCAACAACATCAAAACAAAGTGTATCTCGAAAAAAAACGGGGTTTGGCTCAGATTATCCGATAATCAAAAGGCTGCAAAAGTGGGGTTGCAGGTTCAAAAACCCTACCCTCCGCCGACCTTGCCGCGCCATCTTCATAAAAGTCTACGATTTTTGTTGCATCATCATCGCCGCCCAACCCAAAACAGATCAAAACCCGGAGAATCAAAGAATATAAATGCATCATTCAAAACAACCTGCATCATTCAACAAACATTCAAACAAATGCAACTCAGTTTTCCCAGATCCAAAAACACATCCAAACATTCAAACAAATGCAACTCAGTTTTCCCAGATCCAAAACACATCCAAACAAACCTGCAAACAACAAAGATTGGGTCAAAAATAAGGGACACAATATCAGAGATCGGACAAAACATCCAAAAAAAACATTCAAAACAGCCTGCAACGACAAAAGATCAGGACCACACTTCAAGTAGGAATCATCCAAAAAATCAAAACCCACCAAACTTCAAGTAGAAAAAAACCCAAACTTTTTGAATCACCGTTGAGGATCGGGGTAGCGGCGGAGGTAAAGGCGGTGGTTCGATGCTCGTGGTGGAGGAGGAGGTGTGGTTGATTTTCTTCTCCAACATTGAGATTCTTCATCATCAGATGAAGATGAGAGTTTATTTGAGGAGAGATGAACAATATCCAGAGAAATATGAGAGATGAATTTCAATTTTGAGGGAGAGAAATG